>JAMWYP010000021.1:0-1481587 GCA_025563575.1 Acacia pycnantha | reverse complement strand
GAGCGGAAGTATCAAGAGTATCAGAAATATTAGGCATTGTTGTTGGTTCAGAAGCAGGAGGGGAAGGAACTAGTTTTGGATCAGACATCGAAGTTGGCATTGGTGGGTTATGAACCTGATCCGACTACATTACTCGCCCTGGGACATTTCTGATAAACATGATAGATAGGTGGTTTAGCAGGTGCCGAGTTAGATGCTTGTATTGGTGGTGACTGAACTGTGTAGACCAAGAGATCATCAAGACTTTCGGTGGTGTCATCTGTAGAGATAGGGGATGTAGGTGGACTAGAGACAGGAAAGAAGGATGTCGACTCATGGAAGGTGACATCTATAGACACAAGATAACGCCGAAGAGTGGGAGAATAGCACTGATAATCCTTCTAAACTCTAGAATACTCAAGGAAGACACACTTGAGAGACTAGGGATCAAGTTTGGTAACAGTGGGACGAACATCGCGAACAAAACAGACACAACCAAAGATTTTAGGGTCAATAGGAAACAAGGGTTTGGAAGGAAACAAGGTTGTGTATGGAGTGGCATCATTGAGGACAGGAGATGACATATGATTAATAAGAAAGCACGCAGTAGACACAGTGTCAGCTCAAAAAAAGCTCGGGAACATTCATTTGAAACATGAGAGCCCGAGCGACTTCTAACAAGTGTTGGCTCTTACGTTCTGCAACACTGTTTTGAGCCGGTGTATCTGGACAGAGGATTGATGAAGCATGCCATGCTGGAGCATATAGGTTTGAAATTGGGCAAAAAAATATTCTTTAGCATTGTCACTCCGTAAGGTTTTTATAGATATACCAAACTGAGTTGTGATTTCAGCACAAAAATTGCAAAAGTGAGAAAATAACTCGAAATGAGTTTTCATTAAATAGAGCCAGGTGGTACGAGAGAAATTATCAACAAAAGTAACAGAGTACCTAAAACCAGGCTTGGACTCGACATTACATGGACCCCAAACATTAGAATGGATCAAATCAAAGGGAGACGCAGCTCGTTTATTAACTCGAGGTGCCAAGTAAACGCAATGGTGTTTAGCAAACTGACATGACTCACATTCTAAAGACGACAAATGATAGAATTGAGGATACATCCTCTTCAAAGAAGACAAAGGCACATGACCTAAACGACAATGAACGTCAAAAAGGGACGAACCACTAAAGCAAGCAACTGAATGCGATACCTGATCTTCAAGGAAGTAATGACCACCAGATTCATAGCCCCTACCAATAACTCGCTTGGTTGTGAGATCTTGAATCAAACAATGGTCAGGAAAGAGAGTGATGAAACAATTTGATTGTTGAGTGAGCTTGCTAGGAGACAAAAGATTAAATGCAAGGTCAGAGACATTAAGGACATGGGATAAGGAAACAAACGAGGTAGGTCCAACAGTGCCAGAGCCAAGAACATGAGAATAAGAACCATTGACAATTGTTATACTAGAGGGATTGACATAAAGTGCATATGAGGAAAACAAATGGTGGTTACCTGTCATATGATCAGTAGCACTGGAATCGATGATCCATTTTAAGGAAGAGGTAGAAAGACTAAAGGCAATATTACCTGTAGCAAGAGCAATTGAAGAATTAGATGTAGATTCAGCCATCGATCTTCACTAGACAGCAAAGGACACTATTCCCAACAGTGAGCAGAAAACCTCACCAAAGATGACAACACCCAAAAACAGCACCGTGAAACCAAAGAGAATGACAACAAAACACCCAATAACTCGTATTGGACCAAACAACATAGAAGAAGCCACACCAAAAAATACCAAACCTGCGCGATAACATGCAATCCTAGCAGCCAAAAACAAATGCGAAAGGTAGTAGACAACAGACAAAACGCACCAAAACCACCAAAGTGCCACCAAAGAAACGTCAACCCAACACCAAACAGCAAACCAACACACAGGAGAGCCAAATACTAAACCCACCACAAAGAACGTAGATTACAACCAAAAGGATGCCGAACCCAGCATCTGAACCATAAAGAACCACAAACTTAGTCACCAAACGGATTAAGAAGCAAACTCACGATCTGGAGAGGGTGAACCCAGACCCTGAAACTGCTTGAAATGAGGAAAGGAGGCCAAAACAGGAAGTCTCTGACGAAAAGGACTCTACACGCGCTGTCACAGTGTTGCTGCCGTAGAAGCGCGTGTACTACACGCGCTGCCATAGAGATGTCAGGCGGCCACCAAATTTCTGGCGAACGCTGATTGGATGGTAGGGAGTCCGAATGACACTAAGAAAAAACCGAACTCTCTCTTCTCTCTCTCATTGTTTCTGTCTCAAGGAACCCAAACTTGGCGTCTCTCATAGGTGATGCCAGAAAATCCAACACGGAACAGGAGAGGAGCAAAACGCAAACTCAGGGAATTCGGAACCCTAGAGCTCTGATACCATGTAGTGAATAGAGAGAATATATTCTGAATTCCATACTTATTCTTGTACACAAGTGGGATATATATACACAAGAGAGGGGCATTATGGTTAATATGCCCATTATGACTAATTATGAATATTATTTCCTAACATAATATATCTTAGGATTATATATGGATATATTATATCTTAGTTATTTTGATTTTTTTTAATTGATTAGATTAAATTAGATTTTAGGGTTAGCTTTAGATTTGCCTATATAAAAGCCCATATGCAATGTTATATTATGATCTTTTTTTATTCAAATAAAGTTCTAGACATCCATCCCCATAAGAGTCCCACCATTCTACTGGAGGTAGTTTTTTTCTTAATGCTTGTGCAATTTCACGCCCAAACATATCTCTTGCATTATGAAAGTCAGTTAATTGAAACTCAATTTTGTTAAGCTCATCTTGATCCCTAACCATACTTGACAAACAATCATATGACCCTTGTTTAATCATATAATGAGGCTTAAAATTAGTGTCATAATGGAAATGAGGATTGAGGTAGTATGCCGCTGCATGTAAAGGCTTATGTAGTTGAGCTTCCCATCTTTCATCAATTATATTCCATATAAGCTCATAACTATCACAAATCACAGTCAATAAAAAAGTCATTCCACTAAAAACATAAAACTTGCATAATAAAATTAAGTACAAAAAGTTAACTTAATATCTGTTTTTTTAATACTATTAAAATTTTTTTTGATCTTTTCCTTCGCACTTTCCATGGCTTCATATATGATCCCATAGTTGGCTTCTCCTTTGAATCTACTAAGCAAAGAACTTTAACAAGAGGGGTAGTACCTTTAAGGCATGTTACAGTATTCTTCCACAAATTATTGTTCATAACACTTTTTGCTACTTCTTTTCCATCTTTGGTAGATGAAAATTTGCTATCCTTCCAATCTTGAGAATTAAATAAATTTACCAGGGGTACTTTGTACTCATTAAGACATGACAAAGTCGTATATGCAGTTGCAAATTGAGGTGTAGCAGACCTAATTAATTCTTTTCCATTTGTGTATTTTCTCAAAAGGCTAATGAAAATTGATCTTGCATAAATATATGTTGTGATTTTTCTACCCTTGCTAATGTTTTCTTTATGCAATATAATTTTTTTTCAACACAATGGGCTACACATGGAATCCAATACAAATGTTTTCTTTTCTCTATTAATTTTTGCTCAGCTACTTTATAATTTGCAGCATTGCCAGTTACAATTTGCACCACTTTTTTTTCACCTACTTTTTCCACAACCTCATCAAGCATCTCAAATACTTTATCAGCCGTCTTAGAAATTTCAAAAGTTTCTAATGAATACAAAAATACTGTCCCTTTGGGACTATTCACTAGAAAATTGCAAATTAAACGCTTTTTTTCTATTAGTCAACCCATCAGACATTATGGAACAACTTGTTGTTGTCCATTCACTCTTAAAGTTCTCAAGCAAGGCTTGTGTGCAAGGTAGTCAAGATCGCGATTTTACTTAAGATTGGAAGGGGGTAGCAAGATCGTAAATCGTGGGATCGGCGCGGATCGTAAAGATCTTACTTTTTTAATTTTAGTAATAATAAAAAATATATATGCATATAAAATAACATTTAGTCCCTCTGAAAATAAAAGTTTGAACTCAAATTGCAAAAACATTTCAGTTTAGTCCCTCTAAAAACTTTCATTTGTTTACACACAGGTCCTTGGTTAAAACTTGCGTTTTGACCAGGTTCCTAGGTCAGCTGGGAATTAAAAACACAGATCTGAGGATATATATCAAATAGCGCTGTGAACAGAGAGACCTTCAATCCTTCCTTCCTTCCTCCACCTTCCATCCTTCATCGTTGCCGGCAACATTAGCTTCCTTCACCGTCGCGACGACATCTCCTCCATTACCGCCGGTGAAGCTTCTGAAAACAGGGGGAACCCGAGATTGAGAGGAGGACGAGACCTGAGACGCGATCAGAGGAAAGGACGAACGACGATCGATGTCAAAGCTCTGTGCTTCAGAAGCTTGACGGAGTTGGAAGAGTTCAAGAAGTGGTTCAGACCGGTTTCGTCACAGCTCCAAGACGACGAGTGCTACAGCATCAGAGCAGAGTTCAACAAAATGATCAAGATCATCGATCTCACTCAATCGTACGAGTTTACGAGTTTACTTGCTCAATCTTGCTCATGACTGATCCTACAGGCGAGTCAGATCGTTTTCATCCCAAAAAACGTAAAATCGGCGATCTTACGAGTAAGAACGTGATTTTGACTACCATGCCTGTATGTTTTTTAATTTCAAGTTTAAATATTTTTCTCTGATCTCATGATAAGGAGACTTAAATCCTTGACCAAATCTTCCTATAACTTCACACATCTTTGTAAATTTAGGATTTTTTATACAATTAAAAGGTATAATAATTGTATAAAAAAATCGAGTTACTTGTTGACAAGCCTCTTCCCTCAAGTTTCTCTTAAACATATGATTAATGGTTGATTGTGTGTTGCCTACCCCTTTGCTATTATTTTTTGTATTTCTCAAGAAATTCATCAGCCCATTCTCTGAATTTTGAGATTCAACTTGTGCATGTGCACCTTGATCATCTTCATCACCAATATCAACCCATTGTTTTTTCCTTTTAGATGAAGCACATTTTGCATCATAAACAAGTTGTAGTATAGTGGTCTTTACTTCTTCAGGAACATTGCCACAAGCTTCAACGTCTATTCTAGTGCATACTGTAGGATAGTGTATATCAGTATTCAAGGACATAGTTTGTTTACTGTAGGATAGTGTTTAATACAATGAAAATAAAGTAGGATGGTGTTTAATACAATGAAGGGAAGGATGAAATACCTTCACCCAAGTACTATAGCATTTGGTCCTACTCCTTTCTAAATTGCTTCACAACATGAAAATAATATAATAGTGAAATCTTCATTAATTAAAAGCAACAATGAAAAGGTGAAGCAAGGACGAAATATCTTCACCCAAGTAACCCAAGTACTATTTCGAGCCAAAAAAAAAATAACCCAAGTATTGCAGCGTCTGGTCCTACTCCTTTGCTGAATTTCTTCACAACATAAAAATAATATAATAATGAAATCTTTATTAATTAAAATTTAAAAGCAATGAAAAGGTGAAGGAAAGGACGAAATACCTTCACCCAAGAACTGCAACGTCTGGTCCTTTGCTGAATTGCTTCACAATCTCCAACACTTTAACCTTACAAGTCAAACCTTTACCCAAACCAAGAACAATTTTTAATAAAAAAAATTATAAAGAAGGGAGCTTTGGAAGCTTCACCCAAACATTTCACCGACTTTTTAGTCTAATGCTACTCTATTCTATACCTAATGCCTAATACCCTAGCTTCTTCTTTATTCTTTCTCTCTTCTTATCCGTTCGTTCGTCTTCTTTAATTTTTTCTCTCTATGTCTCTCTCTTCTTTGTCCCTTCGTCTTAAATCTCCAGTTCAAGGAGAAATGGAGAATTCAACAAGCAGAGTCACAAGCGGATGCGCGAAGAAGAAGAAAAACTAAAGGTGTGAATTTGGAAAAAAATCGAAGATGGCAGCAGTAGCACAAAGTTCCCAAGATGAAAATAAGGCACATAAATAAGTAATATTTAGCTTCTTTTTAACCTAATGTTTTTTATTCTTTCTTCTGTGCGATTTTTAGCCTTTTTCTACCTTGATCTATAACTCACTTAACTCGGTTTCAAACCGCTGAGTTTAATGAGTTTCACTGTGTTAGAAATGAGTTTGAACCTAAAATGATTTTATATCCGAGTTAACGTGTTTTCCTGAGGTAAAAACACAAACTCGTTAAACTCAGCGAGTTGACTCGTGAGTTTAACAACATTGCCCATATGTACTTCTTTATTCATGGATTTAGAATAATATTTTTCTCTCAAATTGTCAACAGGGTCTTAAAGCCGAAAAATTGAATCCTGCCTCTTTCTCTCTTTAAATCTGACAAAATCCAGTTGTGCGATCCACCGTCATCGCATCCAATGTCCGTCAGTCTCCTCTCCACGTCCAGAGAATTAATCGATGTTTCTCAAGTCAGACAGTGTCGTTCGAAGCTTTAGAATCAACATTTTCAATTCCGACAGTGTCGTTCAAAGCTTTAGGCAGTGGTAGTTCGGCTGTCCAGTTTGTCAACGTCGAGCACCAGGTCTATGATCATTGCTCCCAGTGACAGTCTCAATCTCGACAATCAAAGTAGTCTGTTAGTGTCAAGCAACAAGTTTGTGATCATCGCTTCCAATCATGGTCTCAATCTTGACAATAAGAGTTTTTCCTCAAAACATATGGTAATCTTTACTCCAATCTGCGGTCTTCCTCTTCGCACTACACAAATGTCATCTACTACCAAGCAAGTTGACCCCTTCTCAACATTGTCGGCATTGTTAGAGTTCACCGTCCATATCGTCACAGGTCAGTCCATCCTTGTGAGCATCATCGACCACATCCAAAGTCGACTCCTTCATAGCTCGCTTCTCATGGACTCATCGTTGATTGCCATCTTGTCTAGGTGCAATTGGCCAGCCTGTTGTCCTCTCCTCTCATGGATGCAATCATAGCAAAGAGCCTCCGTCACCATCCCTCTCATCCAATATTGGGTAGTATTATTGTTTTTTTTTTTTTCTGGATCCTCTTACTGGATTTTTTTTTTTTTTTTTTGCTTAATTAGTAACAACTAATTATGAGGTCAATATGACTTCTACTACTTCCTCTGATCATGAATCGGTGCAAAGGTTTGGTCCTCGTGATGCCTCAATGTTTCTGATCGTTTCTGAGAAACTTACCAGTGACAACTATAGGGAGTAGAGTTGGGAATCAAGACTGGCCTTTGAAGGCCAGGGTCTAACAAGGCCTGGGTAAGAAAAACATCTGTTTTTCAAAGTCCAGCCTGAGAGCACCAGGGCAAAGACCCGGAAGTTACTACCAAATTTTAACTATTTTTCCTCTGTTTTTTTTTTTCAAAGAAATATAATTAGTAAATTACAACAATTAAAGTTCTAATTTATCAAATAAATGTTGTCAACATTAATATCCAAACAACATGAATCATTCAACAAATAAACACATTCACTAATTTGTAATCAAAAGCAAACTATTGTCCATAAATAACTCACATAAAATTTAAGAAGTATACCACTAAGCAAAATTAGTACAATGACTATCATTTTCATCTTCTTTGTCACTATCATCAATTTCAAAGACATTTGATTGTGCTTCAAGTTTTTGAATGAGTCTTTGAGTGTGAGTGAGGTTTTCGAAGAAAAAAAGGAAAGAGAGATCGAGATTGAAATTTTTAGGGTTCTCACTTCTCAACTCTCAAGTCTAGACAGCTTAGGTAATTTTTTAAAACAAAATTAAAAAGGCCTAACGGGCTAGCCCTTTTAAGCCTGATGAATTTCATTTAGCTCCTCTAATTTTCAAGTCTGGCCCTTGAAGGGCCAGGGCTTAAACGGGCTGGCCCGATTTTCCGGCTCTAATAGGGAGTGAGCTCAATCCATGTCTCTTACTATTGATGGGAGGGACAAACTCAGGTATATCTATGGTGAAATTAAAATGCCTCCATCATCAGACACCAAAGCACTGTGAGTATGGAAATATGAGAATGCTTTGGTCTCCTCGTGGCTAGTCAATGCTATGTCACCATCAATTAGGAAAAGTTTCATGTTCGTTCCTTCAGCTTGTGAAATTTGGAAGCAATTCGAGAGGCATACAGTGATAAAGGGAACAGGTCCCACATATTTGACAGCAAGGCAAAACTGTTGCAACTAAAACTTGATCACAACTCCATCAATGACTACTATCTTGAAAAATTTGTTCTCTGGAAAGAATTGGACGCCTAAAAAACAAAGTCCATCATTATTACACTGATGCTGCTGAAGAACACAAGGTCCTAAAAGAAGAAAGAGTTTTTGAATTGTTGGCTGGCCTTAATGTGATCTATGATGATACTTGAGCATAGATCCTTAGCCAAGAACCCTTACCTTTTGTCCGTGAAACTTACTCTATCCTTCATAATGAAGAAGGCAGGCACAAATCTATGCTAAAAAATGTTTTTGCTGCATCTCTTGAAGTCTCATCCCTTGCTACTTGCACCATGGAATCCAGAAATTCCAAAGGCTGACCTTTTTGTGATCATTATAAGAAGCAGTGAGATACTCAAGATAAATGTTGGGATATACATGGTAAGCCTGCTGATTAGAAACCAAATAAAGGACGAGGAAAGAACTATGTTGTTGAGGCATCTAGTGGTGATGACTCATCCCCTCAAAGCGATCAGCTGAGCAAAATCATGGAAATGTTAGCAGCACTGCAGCATATAAAATAGCCCACTGCCATGGTTGTCAGAAGAGGATCTACTGACGAGGACGACAATTAGGAGTGCGAAAGAGGTTGATGGCCTCTATTATCTTGGTGAAAGTGATGCTCATCGTACGTCTCACATATCCACCAACAAATCTTCAAGTTGCGGATGTGTTGACAAAAGGATTGCTCAAACTTTCATTTGAAAGTTGTATAAGCAAGTTGGACATGATCAACATCTATGATCCAACTTGAGGGGGAGTGTGGGAATATTACTTATTTATTTTGAACTATTTAGATTAATTGTTATTAAATTTGATATTTGATATATCTTAGAATTAGATATGGATATATTATATCTTAAGATATTATATCTTAGTCATTTTGATTTATTTTGATTTAATTATATTAAATCAAATTCCAAGGTTAGCTTTGCCTTGGTTTGGTTTGGGGGTAGGAGAGGAGAGGAGAGGAGAGGGGAGGGGAGGGGAGAGAAAAAATTTAAAATGGAGGAAAATCTTGTGGGCTCCACTACAAATAACTTTTCTCCTCTTTTCCCTCCATTTTCCCTCCCCTCCCCTACCCCCAAACCAAACACACCCTTTAAATTTGCCAATATGGCCCATATGTACTTTCTTTTAGTCATGAACTCAGAATAATATTTTTTTCTCAAATTATCTGCACAAACCAAACCATATCATTAAATATCTTTATCCAAGTACTTGCATAACACATCTTTGTGATTCAGATTAGGCTTAACAAAAACTATCGGTCCACGCGATACATTGTTGAGGCTGCATCATCTTTGATACGAAATAATACTAAGCGATGTCAATTAAAGAATGCTCTTACTGACAACTCAAACGGATCTAAGGTGCCTGAGTCCTGTTCTTTGTCTGTTATAATCTGTTATTGTGATTTTTATATTTATCTAACTAAAATGATTTTGTGAATAAAATTTGTAGATAACTGTAATGGAATGTCATAATGAGGATGCACAATGTGCATCTGTAGTTGACAAGATCTTAGAGTTTTCTTCTGCTGATTGTTCGTATGGCAATATTGCAATTCTTTATCGTAGGCAGGTGATGTTGCTTTGCTATTTTAAACGCACATGAAAGCAATTGCTACTATATTGCATTAAATATTTCTTCTTACTCTTTTTTTCCCCTTTTCTCCTATAGATATCAGGGAAAGCCTTCCAAATGGCTTTTCGCGAAAGGAAAATACCTTTTAACACTCATGGTGTGGCTTTCTATCGTAAAAAGGTAAAATTTCTTTCAAGCAAGTTAAAAGCATGTTTATATCTGCGATGTGGAACCTGCAACAGGAATATATAAAATGGAGGTGATAGATGTAGATAATGGATAGACTACTAACAAGCTAATACAATTGTATTACTAATCAGCTCCACAAACCCGAATTATTTAAGAGTCCAAGAAATACTTTTTAGGATGAAAAATAATATGTTAATCTTGACAAATGATTATGAATTTATGATCCTAAAAAATAATTAAACTGATAAAATTATGACAGAACAAAATAAAATATAGGAGTACTTAAATGAAACATAGTACGCTAAAATATTTCATTCTAATCCTAATTTATTTTTAATTGAAATACTCTAAACTTTATTTAAAATCTTTTTTTTTTTTTAGTTCGTATTAATAGGTATCTTCATCTATGATGCTCACTTTTTTTAGGGGTTAAGGTGTTAAAATAAACTTCAATAACCTTGAACTATTTTTTATAGCAAAAGTAACCATAAATTCTTAAAATTGGAGCAAAACTGTTAAACCCAACCAACTTCTATTATTACAATGGGGAAAATCAGTCTTTTGACCTCTAAAATTTTGACTAACTTATAACTCAGTCCCTATACTTTTGACTCGCTTGCAACTCAGTTCCTAATGCTTATGAGTCATCCTATATGACAAAAAATGTTAAAATACTGTTAAAAATTGCAGGAAACCCACAAGTTTTAAGGCCATAGTCACCACCCCACATGCCAAACCCACAACTAAACACCCAATAATATTAATGTGTGCTACAATCTTTGGTTGGTTCCTCCCTTTTACGAATTGGCGGTGGATCACCGAATGAGTTTATTTAAGTATAATGCAAAAGAGGTCCGTGCTCAATACTGGTGTAAATTTGTTTTTTTGATTGGTGAAATTTTCAGCAAAGTTTGGTCACATTCCTAGATCAAGGAGAATAAAAATAGGAGCGTGTTTTTTTGTTGACTCAAAAATAACTTTGTCGTGAATATTGTTCATTTGATTAGACAGGCATGTGAGACAAATTTTCAAAATTGGATGATACCTTGCTATTGTGAACAATTCTTACTTTGAATAACTCTGGTATTTTTTAAAGAAAGACATTTTAGGCTTAATAATTATGACAAAATTCTCAAATAAATTTTGAGAAGATATAATAAAATAGGGATTTGTCACCCAGCGAGGTTTATTTATATGTGCATTGTTTATAAATAATGCATTTTGCAATATATATATATATATTGATTGATACGTTGATGATTGTTTTTTAATTAAAAAAATTCCTCGAAGAAAGCGAGGGCTGTGGCTTGATGCTGTTGTTCAATACCGTGTACAATATGGTTCGGATCAAATGAAAATCAAACTTCTTTGATCAGTTTTTATAATTTGAAGTATGAGCCACTTAAAAGGATGAGTCACGTGGCTAGTTTCATATAAGATACGATGCGGCTTCAAATTATTGTTCAGACTTGGATATGTCATGTATCTATCTATTTTGTGGTCCATTATAATAGGTGCAAACATACATTGCCTGTTGTATTGTCTTTTGTTTATTCTAAAGATTATACTGTGTAGCCTTTCTATTCTTGCTTTCCATAGTTATCTTTATTTACATTCTCTTTAGGAGACACACGATGGTCTCAAGTGTCATTTGAGTCTTGTATAAATATATTTCGCTCGGTGCCTTCCTTTATTCCCTAACTTCTCCCCTTTTCTCAACATCATGCATGTTGAATGTTGTTTGGTCCATCTTATAACTTATAACAGGTTGTCAAAACCATAATTGCCATGCTTCGCACAGCATTACCCGGTTGTGATGATGGCCCATATCTTCGTTTCTTCAAGGCCTTTCTGCCTTTTGAGAAAGAGCAAAAAAAGAGGGTAAATGGTTTATTTTCAAATCTTCACAAGTATTTGTTCTAAGATATTGTTTGTAACTTTGTATAATTATTCTAGATAAGTGTTTTGCTTTCTTGCAGGTAATTGAGCATGTCAACAAAATTTCGACTATTAGGAAATGTAGTTTCTTGTCTGCTGCTTGCGAGATCTTTAATGCCAAGATTTCTGGTACCTTTAAGAGGTTTGGTTGAAATATATCTGCTTATGCATTCTTTCTAGAAGCACTTACAATGAAGTACCCTCCCAGGTCCCTTATATAAGGTGTCTTCCAGAAAAAAAGTGGTTCAAAATCCAAATTATAAGGTGTTTAGTCAGAAAATTAAAGGATGTTCCATTTTCATCCCTGTAATCATGAGCAGAATATTTGCTATACAGTTAACTCCTAGTCAAGTCATATCTAGAAATTAGTACAAGGTTGAATACGACCTCCTTCTATCATTTCTCACATGACATGGCTGTTGTTGATCGTAGGAGCCAGCTTGTGCATGGTAGGAAGGTACTCGTGACACTAGAGATGATATCAAAACTTGTTCACCAGGTAAATTCCTTGCGTAAGCTTAGATTGCTGACTTCTATTTCTAAAATGCTTGTTACTCTAGTCTTCATTAGTTTGAATATGTTTCTTGGTTAATCTTTTTTATAGCTTGTGTTATGTGTGTGTGTGTGTGAACTCAAACCTTGTTCACTGTGCAAATGCTTGGCGATAGCTCTAGTTGATAAGCTATATTTCTAACATGCAAAGATTAGAAAACTTATTTGCGTATTTTAGACTTTATTTTTCCTCCCCCTCCCACCAAAAAAAATATTTTTTTAAAAGGATATTCTATTCAAATTCTCACTTTTCTCAAGTAAATCTTCATTTGTTAGGAAAATAAAATCGTGCGAGTGTTAGGAGAACATATTTGTTGTCAATATATCTCATTCTTTTCCCAAGAGATGCTATAGCTTGTCATTAAGTTATTTATATATGAACTACTTGTAACAGGGAAGTTCAATTTCAGCCGTTATATCCTCAGTGGCAAACATGATACCTGAGGTTTGTCTAAACTTGCGAATTTTCTCCATATAAATTTATCCTTTCATGATTTGTTAGTCATGTTTATTAGGGGTATAATCTACTTATGTTAGATGGTTCTTACCCATGTTTCGACTTGGTTTTTGACTATTGAATTTATGTAACTATCTTTTCTATATCCGATATTAAATTTTATATTTTAAAAAATAGTTACTACTTTCTACTCTATTAGTGTTTTGTTTCAATAAAAATGTGTGCGGTATGTTAAGATTGAATATCGCTGGTGAATAAAAATTGGTTTTGGATAAGGGTTAAGTACCAATTTTGCCCCTTAAGTTTTCGGCGGAGCAATGTTGCCCCTGAAGTATCAAAACGGAGCAATGTTGCCCCTCCGTTACAAACCCTAACGGTCAACTAACGTTGACCGTTAGGGTTTCTAACGGAGGGGCAACATTGCTCCATTTTTTATACTTCAGGGGCTCCACCGAAACGTAGCAATGTTGCCTCTAAAGTATCAAAACGGAGCAATGTTGCCCCTCTGTTAGAAACCCTAACGGTCAACGTTGACCGTTAGGGTTTCTAACAAAGGGGCAACATTGCTCCGTTTTGATACTTCAGGGGCAACATTGCTCCGCCTAAAACTTAAGGGGCAAAATTGGTACTTAACCCTTTGGATAATAAACATTTTTGGGATGGTGTGTATCATGAGAATATTTACATTTCATACTATGGAGGATTTTTCTAAAAGGATGTGGTCCCTCTAGGCAACCTACCGTAACTTACGATCCGTGCCGATCCCACGATTTACGATCTTGCTACCCCCTTCCGATCTTAAGTAAAATCGCGATCTTGACTACCTTGACCGTAAGAACTTAGAAAATAAAAATGGAAGTCACACCCACAAACTCCAAAACAAGTAAAGTTGTCATGCAAGAATTAGAACCCTAAAGAAATTTGTCCTTAGATACCTAATTGTAAGGATGACCAAAACAAATGTGCTTTTCGAGATTCGAATTTATGTTCTCTTCCTTACAGAGTGAGGCTGCTTATCACCTCAACCAACCGTTGTTGGTAGTAAGAGTCTTTAAAATTGTAGTGAAACCCTAATTTATCTACTTGAGCCCACAAGGCCCACTTAGTTGATGGCAAACTTTGAAAAAAAAAAATTCATCTTAAATGATAAAAGAAACATAAATGACTCATTTTGATATATAAACATTACCCTAATTTAAAATAAGATAAATTACTAATAAATGTGAAAGATCTTTTGGAAAATTCAAAATATATTAAAGGTCCTTCTAATCTTCATAATAATCCATTACATCCTAAATATTCTTTTAAATTATAAATTACATAGAAAATAAAATAAAATGAATAAATTGGGAGAGTTCTTGAATAAGATCTTTTACACGTCTTCCTCCATGTGTACCACTTGGGAGTTGAATGCCCCGTAGGATACCACTTCGCATGCCACCTACTTTTTTCGAGTCTCTTGAAAGTTTATTGCCACTTGGCATGCCAACTACTCATTCTAGACCTCTTTTCTTGTGGGGCTTCTTGCACTTGGCTAGTGTTATGTAAAGTGATAGAACTGCCTCCTGGGTGTATATCATAAAACAAAACAGTTTTGGACAAAACTACTCATAAAACCCTAGCAGTGAATTCTCCCATAGATGAATACTTTAAGTGAACTCTAGATTGTCAATTATGTTTTCAAAAAACTTTGTTAATGTAGAATTTTGGTTTCCATATTGAAAATTAGGGTACTACCAAGCGCTTGGATCAATTGGCTGTGGGTTGTTCTAGCTTAACTAGTGGTCTCATGTTTGAGCCCTAAGTATACAGCTGTGATAATTACTTGAAGATAGTGAGGTTCCCCGTATTATGGGCTTACATTTCCATGAACCGGACTAGTTGGTTGCTAGTAGCGTCTGATATCGGTGGATTAATTCAAAAAACAAAAAAATAGGGTTATAGAGTATTGAATTGAATATATAAACCAGCAAAGATATAGCATAGACCACTACATCAATCTAATTACAAAATTTCTCTGAATTAAATAAAATTAACATGTAGAAATAATCCCAAAAAGTCGGGAGTCAACACAGAAAACAAAAATAAAGGAGGGAAAGTGAAGATTCAACAGGCCCATAAAACAAGCCCTTCATGTCAATGATTTCCAACATCCCACTCAAAATGGAGAATTGGTATCAATCATTCCTAGCTTGCCGCATAGTTGTTCAAGTCTAGTCCGATAGAGTGCCTTAGTAAGCAAATCAGCAACTTGGGAGTGAGAGTAAGTAAATGAGATGAGAGATCAATCACACTTGCTTCAATCTTTTCTTTGATAATTTGTCTTTCTATCCCAACATGTTTAGTATGATATGATGCACGAGATTGTTGACAATTTCAATAGTGGCCCTATTGTCACACTCACACCATACCTTCACGGGTGCTTGAACTTCAATTTGTATCCCTTTAAGCAGCCTGCATGAAAACCATTTTGGTTGTCTACGTTGATGATGTTATGTTGTGACGAGGGATGACATGAAGGAAATAAAATGACTAAAGATAGTCCATGTTATTGTGGTTGGAGTAAAAGGCCTAGGACAAATGCAATATTTCCTAGGGATCGTGATTGCTTGATCAGAGTAGGGGATTATCACAGATGAAAAATGTCATTGACCTCTTAATTGAAACAGGGATTCTTGGCTGTGAACACAGTGATACTCTCATAGGGGTTGGAAAGATGGTAGAAAAATTCAGCCAAGATAATGGCCAAGGAATGGTATTAGAGACTTATTGGAGGGTTGACATATATATCACCCTTTTGGCCTATCAATACCTTTGCTGTGTTGTAAGCTAGCACATGCACTCTCTTAAAGTGGCACATCTAGATGCTGCAAATAATCTTGACGTATTCACTCAAAAGGTACACTAGGAAGAGCGGTTCTATTCAAGAATGGGAGTCAGGCCAGCATTGAAGTCGTCAATGATGCTAATTGGGCTGGGTCTATTGAAGATAACGGATAGAAGATCTACTATAACAGGGTGTTGTACCTTTGTGTGTGGGTAATATTATTTGGAGGAGTAAAAAATTGATTGTTGTGGTTAGAATCAGTACATAAGTACCCAAGGAACCTGTGATGTTCTTTTGCTTCAAAGACTATTGGAAGAATTATAAATTGGCATGGGTTTGCCTATCAAGCTTTATTGTGACAATGACGTGGCTATTAATATATCTCTCAATCTAGTTCAACAATATAGAATCAAGCATGTTGAGGCAGATGAACATTTCATTAAATTTCAATATATTACCGATTTGCATCATTCCCCGTAAAAATTACCGCTCCCATCAGTGCTTCTCTTAGTAGTAAATTTCCTTTAAGAATTACTAATTTTATTGAATGTGAAATTCTATGTAATGCACATTTTCTTTACATAAAGAAAAAATTTGAAGAAACATAAGTTTTTGTGCAATCCAATGTTTTTTAATAAACATATGAACTTCTTTCTTTCCTGTTTTTTTGGGGCCTGAATGCGAGTTTCTTTCTTAATATTCCAATTTGAGTTTCTGATTCTTCAATAGCTATTATCAACTCATTGATGCTGTAATCTTTGAATTTTAGAAATACCTTCTTGAACAAAGGGCAGTGGTTGATGTTGATGGGGGGACATATCTGAATGAAGACTGTGATATCAGATCTGTAAGTATGTATTCTTTGTGCTCATTCAATAGCTTGAAAGATATTGAAAGAGTTCAAAATAAAACCAAACTGAACTGAAAATGTGCATAAAAAGTAGAACCATTATGAGCGCACATGAAATGTAGAATGAACACTAATGGTAAATTATGGTATTTAGAAAGTGAATGTTTTCAATACTAGTGAACCGTATGGTTTGATGAATTTGTGTTGTGAGTGACGACAGAAGCCATTCTTTTCTTATTCAATAGTTAGAGGCAAAAAGAGATTATACAAATAATAGGGGAATTCAGGGCTTAGTCAGCTAGCCTGATAATCAAGCAAGCTCAGGAAAAAAATAATTCATCTGCTTCTAATCTCATCAAATAAGGAAGAAAAATAAATTTTAGGTCAGAAGTATGTTGAATATGCTGGAGTTTATCCTGTATTGCGCTTATATATCACCTACATTTTGGAGGTAAGATGGTCTTTTGAAAATAAAAGTAAGTTTATAAACCTTTTGAAATTTCATGTTATATAACATTTTTGTTTTTCTTGTTTGTTCATGGCATTATTTGCTTCTTTATTCAGGTTCTTCAATACCTATTGGATGACGTCTCAGAGTTTTTGTCTACCAAACTTGTTGAGGTGAAAAGGGATGAAGAAGTAATGTTAGAAAAAGGCTGCATTAATGTACTAAGAAAATTCATCGATTATTTATCTCAGCGAGAGAAGGAAAATTTCTGTGCTAGGAGGAATGACAATAAAAATTCTGTGACATTGACTACCATTCATCAGGTACCTTTAATCTCACTTGATACATATTGAAGGGAATTTTGCTAAATTTTTGCTAGTATAAATGTATAATGTCTTTGGGTATGTAGGCCAAAGGGCTGGAGTGGGATGTTGTCTTCATAATTAAGGTATGTTAGACTTTATATGATGTTGCTCTATGACAAGCTAAAAATGAAGTGGATAAAACTTTCTTTACATTTGTAGGTTTGCTTAGTGATTTCTTATGTTTTTAAAGAATAATTCAAACTCCATAAGCATTTAAGTGATCTTAAAGTAATTTATATGATCAACATATATGCCTAGTTGACAATGTAATTGCAATTTGAAGTTACCGAATTAGAATAAACTATTGGTGAAAAAACATCAAATATCAATTCATCTGGGTTTTCATAATTAAACATGTTAGTCATAGGCTAAAAAATGAAGTGCATACAACTTTCTTTACACTTTCAGATGTGCTTAATGATTTAGTAGGTCTTTAAAGAATATTCAAATCTCGTGCACTTATTTATGTGTGTGAACTATTAAATCACTTTTAGTTGATTGTAAATAGACATTGATTTCTTTTGGTTTTTGTAGATTCTTTATAGTTCTTGGGGCATTATTGTTAACTCGTCTTCATCCTAGGTCTATAGAGGCCCCATCCCTGTTAGTCATAGGCTAAAAAATGAAGTGCATACAACTTTCTTTACACTTTCAGATGTGCTTAATGATTTAGCATGTCTTTAAAGAATATTCAAATCTCATGTGCACTTATTTTATGTGTGTGAACTATTAAATCACTTTTAGTTGATTGTAAATAGACATTGATTTAACCAGCACTACTAGTAGTGCAGTGGTATTGGGAATTGTTTCCCCCCCTTAGGTCCTGAGTTCGATCCCTCCTCCCCTCGCCTTGTATCAAAAAAAAAAGACATTGATTTCTTTTGGTTTTTGTAGATTCTTTATAGTTCTTGGGGCATTATTGTTAACTCGTCTTCATCCTAGGTCTATAGAGGCCCCATCCCTAACTTGAATCATTGTGATCTTAAAGTAATTATATGATAGACTTATATGCCTGTTTGACAATTAACTGCACATTGGAAGAAACTGAATTAGAACTGACTACTGGTGACAAGACATGTCAAATATCAATATATTTAGTTTTTTCCAGGTATCAAATTGAACTTGTCTGCCACAAAGTGGTCCTAACTCTGCAGTTCATTTTGATATGTGATTTCCTTGTTCAGGGATCATAACTCTGTTCTGTTGCTGTATGGTATGAAAATTACGGATATCATTTGATATCATGTCTTGCCTATTCTGATTTTTTTTTCTGCTGTAGGCAAATGAATCTGAGATTCCTCTACTACATAATTACAACGGTAATGTAAAGGAAACGGGAGCCTTAGTTGAGGTACCATGATTCTTGGCAGAGTTGCAGAAGTTATTTGTATCTCCTCAACTGGATTGTTTTAGATTGATTATCTAAATCAATTTTCGCATGATTTTCAGGAGGAAAGACGTTTATTTTACGTTGCTATGACTCGGGCTCGTCAGAAGCTTTTTATTCTATATGTCACAATGGATTCAAATTGGCAGGTTTGTATTGCTTAAAGATAAAATTCAACTTAAATTTCTCACATTTGAATCTTACGAATTTTGTAAATCTGCAGATTCTTCTACCTTCACGGTTTGTAAAAGAAATTCCTCATCATCTTCTAGAGGTTCAGGTATTTCATCTGCCTTCCTCTTTTCTACTAAACGTTTTGACTGAGGCCTATTGGTTTTATTGCCAGAGTTTAAATGGTTTGATTGCCTGATGATTAATTAAAATAAGTGTACTGGTCACTAGTAATTCAAACCTATACCGATCGTACTGCCCTCCACTTGATTTTGGCTGTAAGGTCAAATAAGTTATTATCTTGTACAAAATATTTGTTGTTGTTCCGTTTTTTTTTTTAAAAAAAAAAAAATTAGACCTAGGTTTGAGAGAAGGCCAATCTTTCAGTTGTTTCTGTTTTCAAGGTGATAGCTGCGAGTCTGCGACTACCCATCTGAGCCTGTTTCTCCATTGAACTTTTTCGTTTTTTTCTTCTTCCTTCAGGTTTTTCTTAGGTGGGAGTTGGGACCAATTCTTTGACATAGCTGTGTCAACTTGTTTTTGAACTGCTTTTTCTGTGATTAAAATATGCTCCACTGAATGGAATGGTATCTGGGGAGCCCTTCAAAATGTTTGTTTCTAGAGTTTCCGGTCATAGCTGTTTCAAATGATAGGACCGAAATTTTCTTGTTTGGGTAAACTGATAAATTTAACCAGTTGTCGATGCACTAATTTCCAACTGCTTCTAATCTTCAGTTTTCTCCGCAAGCTCTTTCAACATCATCACACTATTCTTCTGCCTCAAATAAGTAAACATTTATATGACATGGTGATAGAGATCCAACTCTCTATGTTTTAATTTATTGTTTTGATTATCTTTTATCTTTTATCGAGTCTGTTTTAATTATATTATTTTTAGGAATATCTTATTAGATAAGATATAGTTGTTAGGATTTTTAGTTAGTCTGTTTTATCTTTTATTATCTTTATTAATATCTTTAGGAATTAGGAAATAAGAGGAATATCTTATTAGATATTATCTTCTATCTTTAAGAGTTATTATTAGTTATCTAAATCTTAGATTTAGATATATTTATGGATTTAGTATTTATCTTTATGGATAGAGTCTCTCTCTGTAAATTCTTATAAATAGGCCTAGTGCCTCGTCAATAAAGCGTCGAATATTTTAGAGAGTAAATTGAAACAGGAGATTCTCCTTGGACTTTATTAATTAGTGGAGTTCCTAATTATTAGAGAGTTGGCTGATCTTATCTAATAAGATCAGAGATTGGCTAATCTAATTGAATTCGCAAGAGTCTTGTGTCTTCTCATAGATTAGAGTATATTCTACAGTTACCTACCTTGGGTCTTAACATTTGGCATCAGAGCCATTCTTTCCTCCTGTTCATGGTCGAAACACGATCTGTGCACCAAACATACCCACAGATGGAGAAACCCGACGACCAGAGTACACGAACTGGGCACCAACCTTCCCGACAAACAGAGAAACCCATCGCTTCCGCTAATTCAGACCCCCTCGCCACAATTGCCGCGCGACTAGACATCATAGAAGAACTACGGGATAAAGTCCATGCCTTGGAATTACAGAATAATCGCCGTACTCACCGAAGAGACAAAGCCCCTCGTTACACAGAGGACGGCGAAGATGATCCAGACCACCGTGGCGGACTAACCGTCGCCCATATGCAAGGATTGATTTTCCAAAATTTAATGGTGGCGACCCGAGAGGTTGGATCCTCAAAGCTGATAAATTCTTTCGCTATTACCACACTCCCGATGAAGACAAGGTTGACAGACAGGAACGGTTCAGGAATATCGACAAGAATGGGCAAAGCGTGTGTCTCGCGTCTCACAATGGCCGGAGCACTGCCTTCTTGGGGTCTTCTTGACTGGTTTGAACGAAAAAATACGCTCGGACGTCCGCCTTCAGAAGCCCAAAACAGTGTATAGGGCAGCAAGCTTGGCCCTCGAGTTTGAACAGCAACACAAAATTTCAAATGGCCCCAAGCCCATTGCGTCGTCAACCCAGACCCGAAACCCGACTGGATACTCCACGCCATCCACCACCAGCGGATCTTATCCCGCAAATGATGACAGGAGACTCGTGGCGTCATCGGACGCCGGCAAAAACACCCAAATTGCATCATCGGCGTCAACGGCTCACCCCTACTCCAGTCGTGCAACGACCGTGGACCCTGAGCGTCAGCGCCGCCGTGAATGCGGTCTCTGTTTCCGGTGCGCTACGCCGTTCCGTCCAGGACACCAGTGCTCCGCAGCCTCCTTCTCGCTACTAGAGGTTGATGAAGCTGGGGACCCACTCAAAGGCCAATGCAATGGCACCGTCGAATGTGATGTTGAGGGATGGTACGCAGATTGGGACCCCGCTTGAAGAGAAGATGGAAAAAAAAATCTCGATTTTCGACTTGAGGACAAGTCGTTTTCCAAGGGGGGAGAAATGATAGAGATCCAACTCTCTATGTTTTAATTTATTGTTTTGATTATCTTTTATCTTTTATCGAGTCTGTTTTAATTATATTATTTTTAGGAATATCTTATTAGATAAGATATAGTTGTTAGGATTTTTAGTTAGTCTGTTTTATCTTTTATTATCTTTATTAATATCTTTAGGAATTAGGAAATAAGAGGAATATCTTATTAGATATTATCTTCTATCTTTAAGAGTTATTATTAGTTATCTAAATCTTAGATTTAGATATATTTATGGATTTAGTATTTATCTTTATGGATAGAGTCTCTCTCTGTAAATTCTTATAAATAGGCCTAGTGCCTCGTCAATAAAGCGTCGAATATTTTAGAGAGTAAATTGAAACAGAGATTCTCCTTGGACTTTATTAATTAGTGGAGTTCCTAATTATTAGAGAGTTGGCTGATCTTATCTAATAAGATCAGAGATTGGCTAATCTAATTGAATTCGCAAGAGTCTTGTGTCTTCTCATAGATTAGAGTATATTCTACAGTTACCTACCTTGGGTCTTAACACATGGTTTCACGATATATTTGCTACTTCCGAAGGCAAAAAAAAAAAACACAGATATATTTGCTACTTGTTCTGCTGATGGAACAAAGTTCACTTGTAATTGTAGAGAAGAGTTGAGTCTCAATTCATCCAAGGGCAAATATATACAGGTAGAGCCATTTATGTGTAGGCCGAGAAAACAGGGATGAGGTATACATGAAATCCTATTTCTAATAATTACAGATATTTACATAATAAATAAATAAAATTTCCACAGGAATACTCCATCTGCCACTTTTTCACGAATGAAGTGTTTATCTAATTCAACATGCCTGGTCTTTGTGTGTAAAACTGGGGGTTTGCTCCAAGGTTTAAAGTACCAAAATTTTCACACCCGATGCTCCGTGTCCTTATCACATCTACACCAAATTGCTACGAACAAGTGTATTTGTATTTCTGATATTTTTATACTTTCTATGTGGATATCTGGTTACACTTAAAGCCTGCCAAATCATTGCTAATTTGAATACAACTGATGGCGGTAATAAATCTGTTTTGAAATGGGGTTAAATAAATAGTATTCAGCACTTTGAAGTATTTTTTCAGTAACACTTAGTATTCTAAACTAATTTTTGGTGCATCACCCAATATCCTAAAGTATTTTTTCTTTATGCAATTTTATCCTTAATGTTTTTTTTTAGTAGCAACGAGTACCCTAAATTTAAAATATTGAATGCAATTGAAAAAATACTTTAGAGTATTGCATACACACAATTATTTTAGGATACTAAGTGTTATTGAAAAATACTATGGGTGCTGATTGCATCAAAAATTAGTGTAGGATAACGAGTGCTGTTGGTAAAATACTTCAGAGGCTATTTAACCCTTTTGAAAATGCTATTTTCTTTTGTTCCTCTCAATAGGAGTTGCATCTCTTCTCTAGTAATTATTTAATATCTGCTAATGTTATTTATATACTCAACTATTTATGATTGAGCAATCATTGAATAGTATGTACTTATGTAGGGTGAAATTAGTAAACAAGAGTTACTTGTTAAGCGAGAAGTTCTTCCAAAGGAAACTGTCCAGTCCAATGATTTGTTGGTCAATAAGCAACCATCGGAAGCAGATGTGATGCCTATGCCTGGTTGTTTGATGAACAATGATGATAGTGAGGTTTCCATGGAGCTTGCAGAGGTTGCATGGGCAAGTAATGGAAGTACTTTTTTAAGAAGGTTCCCAATACCCTCCAATCTGGGATAATTATAGTACATTGTTATTTATCTTGCTCTTAGCAGTGTTTGATTTTGAAAAGTTACTAATATTAATCTCTTTCAGATTTAATGTGGAGGACAGATCTTTGATTTCTCAATTATTCCATCAATGGGCCAAAAAGAAAGCTTTTCATGAACCTAAGAGGTTGCTTGGCAAGGTAATTCTAATGCATATGGTGTGGCATTAAATTGGTCAATTTCAACATTGCTTATTCAAACCTAGGAGCAAGTACCACCTTTGGATTCTCCCAATCAGAACTATCCAACTTTGGTTCTATTCCAATGACTGCAGAAAATCTACCGGAGGCAGGATGAGTGCTCTATTATAGCAATTAACTTGATCACTGTGTGCTCTATTGTTTGTTAGAAGCAGTGAAGAAATATTGCTATTGGTTGATAAACGATAATAGTCAAGAGAATCCTAAATTTAAATCATAGATTAATATAAACTTTAAAACATTAAGGAATTCTACTCAAGCTGAACATTATAGAAGTTTCAGTTTATTAATAAAACCCAATTTAATGACACAAGGAAGTAGGCTTATTACTTGCAACAGTATTTAGGATTCCCTATCAACATCTGTCTGGTAACTGAATCAAGTTCTTTGTTTGTTGGTCTTCCATACAGGTTGGCTTTATAATTGATGAACGCCTAAGAGACAAGAGGAACAAAAATAAGGTCCATCCATGTGTGCCTCTTTCTGCGTCAATCTTTCTGTGGGATTTAGAGTCATTGTTGTTGTTTTTCTTTTAAGGAACGAATTTTGAAGTTACTTTAATACTACTTAACACAGCATTCATGCGTCCTTTCACATTCACTTGAAATGTTAAGTATTTATTGTTCAATTTACGGGTTCTGTTTTCAGTATTTGATCTCACTAGTCTTAAATGGTAGCAGGAGTTATGAATTACAGTAAGCCTACTAAAGTTTCAGGATCTGCTTTTTTAAATTCTCCATGTAAACTAGACAAACAATTTTTCCTTTTCCTCCCTCTAATCAGTTCTGCTGAGACTGATATATCTGTCTCACTCTTTTTTACTCTTTTATCTGTTAATTATAATTATTGTTTGTTCATTTCTTGCAATTAGTGAAATATCCCATGACATGGCGCATGTTGCAGCATGTCTTGCATTTTACATTTCCATACATTGATTTGTAGCTGCAATTTCAGGAGTTGTTACGTTCGCTCAAGTCTTGCCTAAACTGTGATGAAGCATTTCAGTATGCTCAATATGTAAGTTAGTACTTAATTTAGATGTTGCTGCAAAAGTGCAGTAAAATCTCTACGGTACTGCTTCAGAAAAATTGGATCTTCTGTCATATTTAGTTTTGTGAGGCATAAATTTAATTGTAGGTTTTGAAGTGGGAGCAGATTCCGGCTGATAAACGTGCTCTATTTATGAGAGAAAAACAGGTTCGGGTTATTTTACTATTTAATTTAATTAGTTGGATTTTGATGAGATCTTTGACGAAGAACTGTAAGGAAACCACATTTTAACGATGCTAAACAATATTTTACCAAAAGAAAAATAAAATCTGGCAACACGGGCCATTTGATTAGTTTTCACTCATTCATAAATAGATATTGAATATGAAAAACCTTGTATAAGCCCATCAGTGTTAACTTATCAAAACAAAAAGTGATTATTTCATTCAATTTTCAGGAGCATTTCATGAAAGCAAGGATTGACAGTGCAATGGGTTCAGCAACGCCTACTCATAAGCAGGTAGCAAATAGCAAATATAGGCTATCACGTCATTAATTTGATTTTCCTATATTATTCTAGAGTCATTGTTGTCTTGGATTAGGTATAAGATTAGTGCGAGTAAGCTATCGCTTAGAATCACAAAAATCATGCAATTTTTTCAGACATATCAAATGCAATATTTGCTTAGTGTTCATTCAAGTACAATGCTACTATGCTATTAGAAAAAAGAAAAAAGAAATCCACTTTACGATTAAATGTCTTAATTTCACTTATCTCCGTTGCGTGGCTCAGTTTTGCTATTCCTACACGCATATTGATAAACTGCTGTTATGCCTGGTGGATTGGTGGTTTCCAGATTTTCATAGTTCCGGAACTTGTATAGAACCTTGTATCAAGGAATAAAAAAATAAAAAAAAAAAGCATCATTGATTTTTTTTTTTTTCCATCTCTCTAAACATATTCACTTTTTTCTAATAATTTATGTTTTATGCATCCAGCATTTCTAAAATTGAAAAGACTTCCAACTCTGGCTCAACGTACTGTTAAAAAACACACACACATGAATATAAACTACTGCGATCCCTGTTATAGAGCACCTTTTAGAATGTGTTCTTAGTATTTTTTATAAGGTATTTGATAGCTTTAAAGAGTATTGAATATTTTTTTCCTGGCCATATTTAATAAGGATGTGTATTGTGAGAGTAGAAATTAACATGATGTTAGAGTTTAGCATAGTTAATAAAAGTAATATTGATAATCCCTTGAATTTTATGATGAATTTAACTGTCTTTGTTGGTACATATGAATTAGATATAAGTAACTTACATCAGAGTGGTGTCTGTGTATAAATTAGATGGGGAGATGGTTTCGTTCCTTTCTCTTCAGTTCTGAACCAATGTTTCAAAGCCTTGTGACTGAAAAATAAAGAAAGAAAGCAGCCAGTCTTGAAAATATATACTAAACTGGTTTTCTGCAGGTTTCTTATTTGAAGAAACTAGGATGCACTACGACTCCTACATCACGCCTCCATGCATCGCATCTTATAGAACAGTACAAATCATTGTAAGAAAGTGCTTGCGGATGTCTTTATCTTTGTGAGCCTGAAGCTTATAGTTTGAAATGCAGTTCTGTTGTATAATATTATTTCAACATAGGTTGCAAATATCTTGTTTAATTACATTAACTTATATCCTTTTGAGTTTTCATTGGCCTCTGTTTCTGATTTTTTTTTTTTTTTCCTTAATGTTTTGGTTCAAATTTACAGAGAAATTGTCTAGCCCAAATATGACTTCAACCTCTTCTCATGTGTGCCATTTATTCTTAAAATTTAAAAATGAAACCGCTCATCTTTTCAACGATTTCAATTTTGTGGCTCCCTGCTCCCATCTGCTATATCACTGCATTGTAGTTGGCAAAATAATATTATTGCATTGTGATCAGGAATTATCTCAAAAGTTTGTTCATTTGCAAATATGCACACAAGCATAAGAGATTTCTCAAAATTGGGGATTATCAGCGTTATTCTAGTCTACCATATCAGGATGAGTCCTTTTTAAATCTCGCGAATTACATCAACGGAGTTTTGCCCTTGTTTGGAGGATCCGATGCGCCATTTTAGAGGGGAAGAACACGTTGTTTTTGTCTGGTTTATTTTTTAAAAATATTATATTAAAATATAAGGATGTCTTGTCAGTATTTATACAATCAACACTTAAATTTAATAAATCGCCATTTTCCGTCAAATGATACTATTGGTGTTTAAACTTTTGAACTAAATTCACTTTTAAAATTTAAAAGACTAAAATGAAACTTCATACAAACATAAAAAGTCAAGTGTATACTTTAACCCGTTATTTTTAAGAAATCATAATAAAAAAAATCAAGTTTATTAAACGAGCACCGGTTATTGAACTGGTTAGGTTAGTGGAACAGATCGGAGTCAAACCAAAACTAACTCAAGGCCAAACCGATGAAAAAGTGAAGATTTTAGAATTATTAATTTGAAATTTTAAAGAAAATAAAAAAAATTGAACTAGGTTGATGCTAGATCGGACTAGTTTAACGACCAATTCATAAGTTGTCAGGAACCGGGCAGTTCGGTCTAGATCTAATAACACTTATAAAAATATACAAAATAATTTCACGACAATGTTAGTAATTAGTAGAGCTGGGAATCCGGCCCGTTTAAGCCCGAGGCCCTCCAGGGCCAATTTCAAATATCTCGTCTATTTTTCAAGCCTGGCCCTTGACAGGCCAAGGCCTAAACGGGCCGGCCCGATGGGCTCAGCCCGATTTCCCGGCTCTAGTAATTAGTATCTAGGTTCATAATTAAATTCAATTTTTATTTAAATTTTTGTTCCATTGTATTTGTCATATCCCTTAATATTAGGGACCTCATAGAATACAGGCATGGTGATACTTTAGCTGATGTCATGGGTAGATTTGTTGAAGAACAGATAGCACCAAACTGACCCGCAAAAAGACTCTACAAAGATTCATTGTAGAGAGTATCATTAGATATGAAGTCTCTCATCGTTTGGTAGTGCGGATCGTCCTGGACTTGAGAGTGTCATCGAATACTATGTCCTAAGGTTATACTTTGACCGTACAACTCTATACGCCTGCTAGGGTTATACTTTGAGTGTACAATTCTATCTGCCTGAAAATGGAGAAAACAATGAACTTGTCAAAAGGACTCACAATCCCCTACAAGGGATTAGTCATTCACAAGACTGGTAGAATTTAGATAGCTTCTAATTGACTTATGAGTCTGTGCGCACAACAAGTGATCATGAAGAGTCATGATCCGTTATAGAGTTAATATAAGAAGATTCCTAGTTTTGTGAATTAGCTACATTTAGTCAATCAAAAGAGATGATACTCTATTTTTTCTCTCGACTAAATGTGAATAACATTGTGAGGGATGATGCCTGCACGGTATCCAAATTTGAAAGGTATCACTTGATCAACTCAATTAGTTCTGAAGCTACAAAACATTGCTAGTGTCTTACGTGGTCATTCAATAATTTGGGCCCATTAAAGGAGTGTTAATTGGTCCAAGTTTATTTATGTCAGTAACTAATTGGACATAATGGGTCACATACAAAGGTTATTCCCGATTGTTTAAAATTAGCAAGCTTGAGCCAATAATTGTTACTGGGCTTTATCAAAAGTAAAGATATAATTGGGTTGGAGTGGCACTCCTAGCCCAATAGTAAGAATGGCCCCACATTTGAGCCCCTAAAGAGAAATTAGTTTCTCTACAAAAATGCTCAAATGTGTTAAAAGATCAAACGAGGTCTTAGACAAAATTGAATTTGGAATTCAAATTTTGAATTTAAGTTTGAAATTTAAATTCAAGAGGTTATATTATAAAAGATAATCCTAAATTATATATATATATATATAATTAAAATACGCTCTTAAGTTTTAATTCAAGAAATAAATAAATGATATGGATATGATCCATAATCTTGAATTTTAATTAAGGATATGGATGTAATCCATCATCTTAAATTTTTGATTCAATCAAATAATCAAGATATGAATGTAGTCAATTATCTTAAATTTTTTATTCAATCAAGTAATCAAGATCTGGATGTAATCCATCATCTTAAATTTTTTATTCAATCAAATAATTAAGATATAGATTTAATTCATTATCTTAATAATTTGGATAACACCAAGTAATGGGCTTATCATCTAAAACCCTATTTTTAGTAGTGGCCGAAATACACAAAATAATTAGGTCTTGGAATTTTCGGCCTACCAAGGCTATTTAAAGGAGAGTTGGCCGAAATTCATGGACACTCATGCTCTTGAGAATTTCGACCAACTACCAAGCTATAGAGAAAGAGTTCTCGTTGTGATCGGGGATATTCATGTGGATTAACGTTAGAGGACATCAAAGACATTGAAGTCTTCAAGTAATCTAAGGTAATTTTAATCCTCAATAATTGTTTTAACTAATAATCATAATTCCTAATAGTTGTTTTAACAAGTAATCCTAAAACTCATAAGTATCGTAAAGTGTTATGAGTTCTCATGCATACGTAAAAAGTTACGGATTAATGAATATAATAATAATAACAACAACAACAACTAATTAGTCTAAGAAGTTAAGTTTAATAACTCATGAGGACTATAAGGAGTTACGGGTTTCTGCAATGATTAACAAAATTTTTATTTTTATTTTTTTTTTTTAAATTTTTATTTTCAACCTTATGAGACTTTATATGAAATTCATGCAACAACCTAAAATTAACCAACACTTAGTTCAAGCCTCCTACAAAATTAATGCAGAATATAATATAATGTTGAGATACAGGATAGAGAAATATAAAGTTCTACATTCCATATAGTTTATTCAACCACATTAGCAATGTTGTTAGATGACCACTATCTCCAAATGAAGGAGAAAAAGATTAAGAGGATAAAGTGATAATTTAAAAGGTAAACAACTAGATAACAAAAAGAAATGTTCGGTTCCAACAAGCTTCATTACAGAACTCCATAACTTTAACTTTCATATTCAATTTATAATCCTTTCCAGGTGAAAATGTAACAGCCATCCTGTAACCCCCCTACCGGTCTCGCCCTTTCGGGTGGCGGATAGAGGGATTCCCTTTTAATAATTACCGTATATCATATAATTACTATTTATTAAATCAGAGTTCTATCGCGGCAGAGCATTTCTTGGTTGGATTTCAGACAATACTAGTATAATTAAAAGTAAGTAGCAAAATATAATCCTCGAATGATTAAATATACAGTCATTCACTAGTGCCCAAAAAGGCCAAAATAATATATAGTTATCCAAACACTAAATAAATAACAAAATAATCTTCCTCCGCCACCAACTCCAACTACACCTGCTCAGCAATCTTACCCCTCTCTTCAGATACAGCCCTCGTAGTACTTCCTGAAGCTTTACAAAAATCTGGGATTAAAAAATGAATCACAGAGTAACCATTAATCTCATATGTAATGCATAAACAGTGTATGTATGCAACCATAATTAGGAAAAACACCAAATAAATGCATTCAGTAACAAACGCGCAACAACACAAATACAACATATCAAGTATATACTGTGTTAACTGTGGAAGGACTACATGTCCTAGAAACAAACGCAGGACTGCTCAACAACGCAAGCCCCGGATCCATAGCGCCAGGAAAAACACAGTAGTCGGGCTCTGAACCCAGACCACACTGAATGCACACAAACGCATGTCCCTTTTTAGGAGACACGGGTCCACAATCATGGAAAATACAAACATACAAAGAAACACAGAACACATGAGGATTAAGGTTACTACCTAGTAGTTGACCAAAATTATCAGTAAAATTTTCCTCCGGTACACAAAAATCAAGATGAACCTAAAATAACCAAAATATAAATATAAGTAACTTTTCTTTAAAATACTTATTTGTTGACTTAAAAATAGGCCTTCTTCAACCCTAAAAATTCAATCATATACCACATCCTACTGTGAACACGCTATAGGCACTAAAATCCCAATCAAATGAATCAGTTTCTCACGTCCACAAAGTTGGCCGACCCAACAGACTTCCATTTCTAACAACCATTGTTCTTCTATCATAATAACTTCTCTTCCTAGCATTAAGTCTTGAGTTTGACTCTTTATTCAACCACTTTATTAATTAATTAGGTCCAAGAGATACCAAAAACGCGTAATACACGTCCAATGCAAGACTAGCAATCATGAATTCATAAAATGGTTGGAGCTATAACTTACTTGTTTCTTGGTATTTCACCAGCTTAGGACTTTATTCCTACACTCCTCTTCCACTTCTTTTCATCCCTAGCCTTCATGCAACAAGGAAGGAATTTCTTAAAAATCTTGACTTTTCAAGAAAGGAAGTAGAGGAAGGTGAAATAAATACCCAAAAACCTTACCTTCCTCTTGGATGTTTAGCTTTGCTCAGCTTGTATCACCTTCTTAATCTCTGATCTTCCTCTTCTCTTCTTCTTCACGCCACCAACAGAAAAAAAAAAGGAGGAGAGGACCCCTTTAAATAGACCTCAAAGTTGGTTCACTTGGTCTATTGATTTCTCTCCAATAATCCAGAAAAATCTAGGGAGTTCCTCTATTTTCTCTTAATTTTTATTCCTCACGTCCGGCGTTAATGGAGAACTGGAAGTAATAGATTTTTTTTCCCTCTTCTCTTCGCGTCAGGCACGTTGGGAGAATTGGTGAAGAGAGAAAAAATGTGTGTGTGTAATCCAAGCCCCGAGCCCACGTACCCTTTCTCCTTCTTTAATTAAAGGGTGAAGGAACAAGAATACCCATAAGCTTTCTCTGGAGGAGCACCCACCACCATATGCTTTTAAGTGGTGCAAAAATACCCACAAGCTTGCAAAATGGGAGCAAAAGTAACATTTCTGTTAGTGGACCATACTATTTTAAAAATAAAAATGTATCCATCTTTTTGAAATTCCTTTACTGCCCTTCCGTATTCACCCAGCGACAACTTAAGCCCTCGATCTCTCCAGTCTCTTCTTTTTCGGTAGCGGCACCGGCGACCTCCACCAAGGACGGAAAAATCTTCATAGCAGCAGCAACAACTATCATCCACTAGCGATTGTGGTGATTCTCATCACTCCCAACATCCTGTACTGTAGATCTGAGACTTCAAACAATGAAAACCTATTCTGTGGTTTAAATCCGATCAAATCGACCCACCACAACCACTACCACAAGAGGGTGGACGCCATGGTGGCGAGGAGGCCAGAGGGAGATAGAGAAGGTGGAGGATAGAGGGATCGATTTTGGAAGAGGGAAAGTGGCGGCAGGAAATCCAATGGCAGTATGAGCGAAGAGACGAACTCGCCGATATCTGGGTCCCTTGGCGGTACACACCTTACTGTTACGGTCTTTGCGTCCGGTGGAGTGAACAATGTGGCCGCCTTGAACCTCCACGATCTCTCCCACTCCACCCCTCACAGCCAATCTCGATGCCTTTGTGAGATGGAGAAATTGTTGAATCCTAATCCTTCTCATCTTCTCCATTCAGATGAAGGTAATGGCTGAGGTGGTACGGATCCAGACTCAGACTCTTGTGGAACATATATTTTCTTTGATAGAATCTTATATGCTAAAGAACATATATTGCTATGTTGGTACACATATTTCCTGCTCTATTTTTCACTTTCTTTCTCCTTTCCCTTCTCGACGTTCTCACATTGTTCCCTTTGCTCCCTATTTATGTGCTATAATTCTGCAAATGTTTAATCTCCAATGGGTATCATTTAAAATCTGAAATTGTTGGAGTTTTGGCTTTGTGGTTTTTCTGATGCGAATGACTCTGTTTCGTAAGATGTTAGAACAGAGAACAAACTTCTTGTTCAGAGCTTTATTCTTTGCGAATGGCTCTGCAAATGTTTATTATCATATTGCTTGAAACCCTAATTGCCATGGTTCCACTGCATCTGTGAAATTTTTTTTCTTTTTTGTTAGAACAATAACAATCATTTGATTTTTTTTTCATTATTTGACTGCTCTGAAAATCAAAGCTTGAGGCCTTTTCCTCTGAGTGGAAGAGAAGAAGATGAAACATGAGATTAAAAGGATTGTGCAAGAAAAGAGAAAGTGAAATGATCGAAGAAAAGATTAGGAAGGAGAAAATAAAGTATTTGATGGTTGTGTGATGATTAATCCAGAGGTTGGAGGTTGGAAGCGAGAGGATTTTCTTGAGGCGAAAGGCACTTCGGTATTTTCATATCATATTTAACATCTGTTAACACAGTTAAAAGGAATTGGTATCTTTGCTCCCATTTTGCAAGCTTGTGGGTATTTTTGCACCACTTAAAAGCATATGGTGGTGGGTGCTCTTCCAGAGAAAGCTGATGAGTATTTTTGCTCCTTCACCCTTAATTAAATTACACTGCCTCATCCATCAAGTCTTTCTCTTTCATATGTCAGATCTTAGGAAATATTGGAGAAATATCGATTATTACTATTATTTAATTAATAACTTTTATTTATTTATTTATTTATTTATTTGTCCTTCCTTTCATGTCAGATGCCCAAAAAGTATTGAAGAAATAAATATGCATTTTTCATTGCTTCATTCATATGCTCAACTTCTTCTTTCTTCAATTAATATTGAAATGTCCCATCATTATCACTCTTCCAGCCGGCGGTTGAAAGGAGTTGGAAGAATAACAAGTGTTTCTTATTCATTTGATTTCCCACCTTCAGACATCCTGCATATGCATATGGGATTTGGTGTAGAAATAATAATAATTATTTTTTTCCTCGTGTTTCCTTCCTTGCTTGACTCACGTGTGTATCTCCCTCCCCATACTACATTAATTATCTTGTTCCATCCATCCTTACTCCTAACCCATCACACTAAACTTATATCAGTTCCTTACCTTTATGCTACTATAATAAACCAGTATTATTCAAACCTGACTTTGATACCACAAATGTAACACCCTTACGGCCTCGCCTTTTCAGGTGGCGGATAGAGGGATTCCCTTTTAATAATTACCATATATCCTCTAATTACTATTTATTAACATGCATCAGAGTTTTATCGCGGTAGAGCCTTTCCCGGTTGGCCTTCAGACAATACTGGTATAACTAAAAGTAAGTAGCAAAATATAATCCCCGAAGGATTAGATATACAGTCATCCACTAGTGCCTAAAAAGGCCAAAATAATATACAGTTATCCAAACACAAAATAAATAACAAAATAATCTTGGAGAATTCCAAATAAATACCATTTGAATTTGCAAAACCCCCAGAAGTCTGTTGAATTTGTAAAAAGACTGAGAGGTACCAAGGACCTATGAGGGATATGCAAATTCGTGTGAAATTATCCTTGTGCCCTTAGTTTTAAATAAATCAAATAAAAATAAACCCAACCCCCCACCACCACCACCGCCGGCGGCCACCACCGCCACCTCCGCTGGCGACCACCACCGCCGGTGGCCAGCCGGCCACCACCACCACCGGTGGTGGCGGTGGTGGTCGCCGGCCGGCCACCGGTGGTGGTGGTGGGGGTTGAGTTTTTTTTATATTTTTATTTGATTTCTTTAAAACTAAGGGCAAAAGGGTAATTTCACACGAATTTGCATATCTCTCATAGGTCTTTGGTACCTCTCAGTCTTTTTATAAATTCAACAGACTTTTGGGGGTTTTGCAAATTCAGATGGTATTTATTTGGAATTCTCCCAATAATCTTCCTCCGCCACCAACTCCAACTTTCATTTTCATCGACAAATTCTTCTTATGTCTTGATAATCCTTCTCCTAAGCTTCATAGGTTCACCCAGACTAAATCAACTTTACCTACACTCTTCTTTCCTTTTCTTTCTTTTTTTTTTAGAAGTTGGAAGCCAAAAATTTTCTTACTCATCTAATCTTTCTCCCTCTTGAACGTTGATGCCAAGGAAAAATATAGGGAAAATATTTTATGTTATATAAGTCACATCCAATATCCACTCTTTTAAGGTAAATCAAACTTATATTGAAACTTCACTAATTTTTCATCAGAATTTTCCCTCTCCTTTTATTGGACAAAAATTATAGAAATAATAAGGAAAATATATTTTTACCTTCTTTGACATTACCATCTCAAATTATTTACAACCAAATTTATTAATCACCTTTTCGAATAATTAATTTATCTTGCTAGAGAAATAATATACTATTGACCACCACTTGGTGAAAAATTCATATATTCCCTTGATTAATTTGCATGAAAATTGGGGGTGTTACACATCCAGGCAGAGGCAAGTCTCACTTGTAACAATAATAATTTGGCAGTACACACTTGTCTTTCTTATTTTTTTTTCCAACTTTGATCAATAACCCCCTCAAATCTTTCAAAGCAACATTCTGTTGTTTCCCAATTTCAACATAAAGAATAAACAGCCTTTGCATTGTTATTTGATCAAATATTATTTTAACCATACTTAAAAGATCACTTTAGTTATAATTTCCTTATTACACATTGTTTTCAAACACTTGATGTGCACTACCAAAGTTGTGGAATAAGCTCCTTAGTTTCGAATTACAAACCAAACAACTTGTATGTACTAACTAGGCTCAAATATCTCATCGAAAAAACTAAAATAATTTCTCAAATTTTATGTCAGTTTTGAGGTAAAAACAGAAGGGCAATCCAACTAACACTCACTCCGTACATAAAAATAGAATTGATCAAATTTGAAGAAATATGCATACCAACTGTTATACTCTGTAGCCTTAAAATTACCATATAAGAAAAACCTGATTGATATGAAAGAAATTGTGATAGAAGGTGAAATTAGATTAAATAAATTATCATTTCATCTTTCTTTTTTGGGTTAAGGTGCAAATTCACCAATAGACTATTAGGCCAGGAGCACCTAGCACAAAAAACAATTAAAATGACCAAAAGTACCAAAAAACAATTAAAACCTTCTAATTATCACAATTCCGTTTAGGGTAACTCACGGCGTTAAATGTAATACCCGGATTTTATTATCTGGAATATTATGAATAAATTGGATATTTCTGATAAGAAAAATTATGGTTGCAAGACTTGTTTGAAAATAGTATATTTTTCTAAATAGAATTCTGTAGGAAATTAGAGAAGTTAAGGGCCAAAATGACCAAAATACACTCATAAATTATAATATAATGAAAGGGACATGAAAACACAAAATGTCAATGTAAAAGTTATGAGGTAATGAGTTGTTCTAATTAAGAAAATTATCAACTATTGACAAGAAGGTAATTAAGTATTTATTGGCTAATTATTTAAGCATAAGCAAAGGAAATTCATGAATAATTATGTAAAACCCTAAAATTAGTGGTTTTTGGCCTAAAATTAGTATAAACATATTTGTTAATTAATTGGAAATTTTGGAGAAAAATAGTTGAGTTTAGGTATTTTTAAGCCTAAATACAAGAATGGACCAATTAGGGATTTTGTGGAATTTTTGGGAAAAATCAAATAAGCAAATAAGCAAATAATTAATTAAATAAAAATAAATAAATATTGACCAATATTGAAAGAGGGCCAGCCGAATAGGAGGAAAGAAATAAGGACAAGAGTTGGTAAAAAATCATGGTGCCTTACCTTGCAAGTTAAAGTGTAATGTTGTATAAAAGTACAGTGAATAGTGATCAGACTTATAGGAAACGGATCCTATCTAGAGTACCAGGAATAGGTTTTCCAATGTTAGAGTAAAATATTGATCAGTGAATTTTTATCTTCAGTTAGCCTTTTCCGGAAGTTGATTCCGACTGTAGAGAGCATTTTCCTAATAAGACGAAATAGGGAGAAATGCAGATAGTCACATTTTAAAGATATGAAGAAAATAAATTCTAACTCAACATTTGGAAATGAGTTTGAATTTATCTGGACATATTTGGAATCAGTGAATTTTTGTCCAGAGATTGATGATTCCAGAAAGTTCTTCCAAAGCGGCACGCTTTCCGTAAACTTGGACTGACTTTTGGAGCCCTGGATGGAATCAAAAATTAGTTTGGATTAGACATTTCTAATGAGAAGGAAAGGGGCTTCAAAATGGTAATTCCGGATTTTTGAGACTTTTCCGAGATTACGCAATTTGGACACCGATCGGGAACTTTATCGGTACAAGTTCATAAAGCAAAAAGCATCACATCACATTAATTGATGTGACAAATCACCAACCAAAGGGGGGAGGGCTGGTTTTGGGTAGGTGTAGGGCCAAGATGGAGCCTTTCAAGAAAAATGCGATCCAACGGTCCAGAATTCGCCAGACAAGATGTGAATAGTGCTCCCAATTTTCCCTATAAATAGGAGGCTCTTCCTTTGCATTCTTCACACCAAAATCTCTAGTTGAGCTTTCCTAGAGAGAAGTTAGAGAGAGGTGCTCTGGAGGAGGAAGGAGCCCGGGGAATTTGCGCGAAGCTCTGGGTAATTTTTCTGGTCTTTAGTCTTTAATGCTTTCAGTAGTTTTAGTAGTAATGCTAGATAGATCTTTAGCTTTATTTTAAGTATTAAATTCGAAAATCATAGTGGGGTCGGAGTTCTGGCAAAATTTTGGAAAATCGGAGCCAAAGTAACGAAGTGCTGGCAAAATTCCATAGATTAGGGAATAGGGCAAAATGGTAATTTTTACCTAAAATGCCCGTTATAATGTCAAATATTGATAATGGTGATATTATCATTATAGGATATCGAAACCTTGATCTTTGTCGTTCTGTTGTCCGACGTGCTGCATTGTCACCATTGTTTTCCGTCAACGTGCGGTTTAGTCAAACGTGCAGAATTTCCGTATATCGTCAACGGAGGTACGGACGCGTACTGTAACACTAATCTTGTGCTTCTTAAATACATATATGTCAAAGATATGTTCATAGACCGTTATACAGACAGTTTTATACGGGTTATGTCATAATAATGCCGTTATGTTTTCCTAGCGGCGAGGACACGAGTGGTATCGTGGCACCGGTGAATAGTGCAGCTGTTGTTGTTGTTGTTACCCTATGGGGCCTTACATATTGCTATGTGCTTATGTTCGTCGTCATAATGATCATGCATCTATTGTATGCAAATGATATCTTGTTGTATTAGCTCTTGAATATTTGTTGTCGTATCTTGTATTGTTTGAGCATGAGGTTAATTGTTACCCGAGATTCAATGCGGTAAATTGAATCTCACTGTAGCTTCTGTGGTCCGGAGGACCGAGAGTTGGAGAACGGGAAGCAAAGACGAGTAGATCGCAAGCCTGGGAAATTTGTATTTCCGCTTTTGTACTTTCTTTTGAAACAGTAGGATAACTGTATTATCCATACAATGTTACACTATGATTCTTATTTGAATATGTATCAGTTACTCATTTGCTCCACCGCTCTACTCTGAATGATTGAAAAAAAAAAACTTGCTTTAGAAAACGGGATGTTACATTAAAGCTTCCTCCATTCTCTTCCCTCTCGCCTGTACCTTCGCCTCTCTCCTTCTGTTTTCTCTTCCCTCAGCGAATCCGTGCTTGCCGGCGACTGTTCGGTAACCTTCCCTCCCCTCCCCTCCTCAACTGAAATGCTTCATTCCATTTCGTTTTTCCTACGCACCGTCTTCCTTCTATGTATTCTTTACCCTTTTTTTCCTTTTTCCTTTTAATTAATTTTTGCATTTTAAGTGATTGTGCCTTTCCTTTGTCTGATCTTCTCGGAATAAAGTCACAATGACCCATTAGAATCAGTGATGACTATATCAGTGTTTCAGCTTGTTGGAATGTTGGGTATTGCTGCCAAACTTTCCGAAATGTATTTAATACTTTCACTTTTTTATTTTAAAAAATTATTGCTGCCAAACTATTTTGTTCTTGCTCAGGCTTTCTGTTTTCCTTTTAAAATTATCGAGAGACTTTTTTACAGGGAAAACAAATCTTTCAGTCCGTGTTGCTCCTGAAAGCATACGAAGAACCTTATCCTCAGGAGACAAGTAAAATGCTAACGTACGGCTGCTATCCCCCCCCTTTCATTTTCTTTTCAACCCAGAACCAACCAATTAATATTTTTTTCACTCTCAGATTCGGCTTCAGTTGCAACTGGCTGCTTTTCCGAACAGTCTCATAGAAGTTTGGAGAGAGAAACATTCAAATCAGAGGGGCGATGTATTGTGATTGCTGGATTTGTGCTCTTATTCACTTATTACTTTATGTTTCTGGGAAAGCTGGTGTTTTTGTTGATTTCTTCAATGCCTCTATTTGATATTGGTATTAAGTTTTGACTTTTGTCAACCTGGCTTTGGTAATTTTTTTTTTATTTTTCATCTTTTCTTTAGCTTCACATCCATGGATGATGGTGATGGTAAAGGAGAAAGGGGTTGGGGTCGTCGGCGTTTTTTCAGAAGGAGAAAACAGAAGGAGAGAGGCGAAGGTACAGGCGAGAGGGAAGAGAATGGAGGAAGCTTTAACGCCGTGAGTTACCCTAAACGGAATTGTGATAATTGGAAGGTTTTAATTGTTTTTTTGGTACTTTTGGTCCTTTTAATTGTTTTTTGTACTGGGTGCTCCTGGCCTAATAGTTTATTGGTGAATTTGCACCTTAACCCTTCTTTTTTTTCAACACAGCTCCCCGTAAGACTTTCTGTAGCAAATGAAAGAATGTCGGGAGATAAAGAGAAAATAAAAAGAAGGTGGCGGTGGAGATAGAAAGCATTGATGGAAATAAGATACAGACTTCCCACCCAAAAATAAATAAAGGGTTAAGTAACAAATTTGTCTTGGAAATATACATCTAGGAATAATTTTGCCCTGAAAGTTTTTTTTGGCTCAATGTTATCACGGAACTTTAAAAACGTTATCTTGCCCTTTTTTCGTTAAAAAGTTAACGGTCAATGTCATTTTTTTAACTGTCAATGTTAGTTTTTTAATTAAAAAAGGGTAAGATTGCTACGTTTTTAAACTTCTGGGTAACATTAAGTCAAAAAAAACTTCGGGTAAAATTGTTCCTGGACGTAAACTTCCAAAGTAAATTTGCTACTTAAGAATAGAAGAACAAGGTTTAGAAGGAAGTCTGGGAGAATGGATAAAAATCCTTATATAAACACACACACACAACAGAGATAATTGGCGTGGGTCATAAGATGCTGAAATAAAATATAATAAAGAAGTGGATAAACACAACAACAGTAGTCTTGAAGCATCAAGTAGACCTGCCCACACACAAACATATGATGTGGGGTCTTGTAGAATATACACACACACTTACACATATTAAAGCTGTTAAAAAGAATTGGCCGTTTTAGACCGCACTAAAGAAAAACAATTATTTTTAAGACTCCCTTAAGCATAAGGGTTGAAGCTATTTTAACAATATTTTACTATTTTTTTCATTTTTTTTTTAAAGAAATAGAAGAGAGACACATGATATTGATATATATATAGGGATACGATATTATCACTACCAATTTTATGTCACTACCACTTTTTCACCGTTAGATCAGAATCTCATTTACTTTTATCATTTCTCTCTCCTATTGAGATTCTGATCTAACGGTGAAAAAGTGGTAGTGACATAAAATTGGTAGTGACAATATCCTATCCCATATATATATATATATATATATAATATTATTATCAAGTCATATAAGTGGCTCGATGGTTATATATTTTCTTTATAACTTGGAGATTCAAAGTTTAATTTGCCCCAAAGTCATTTTGGCAATATTTATCTAGTTACACCAAGCAAAATGAAAGACCAGTTTTGGGACATCTTTTTGGTAACCCTCATTGTTCCTAGCAACAAAGTAAAGCATTCCCAGTAGTATTCCCATTCCCATCTTAGGGTCTTATATTTTGGTGCTAAAGCCCTCATAATCCCTTGACAAATCATTTAAAAAGCTAGCATGGCCAGGGCCGTCAAGCTTGTTCCTGTGTCTATTGTCATGCCTCCAACCAGCTTTGAAATCCCAAAGCTCTGTTGGGAGCTGCTGCAGCATTGGTCCTCCAATGGAGATGCCTTCAAGTTGGATGCTATGTTCTCCCTTTGGTGTGATACTCTCTTGTGTGCTTAATAAAAGAGCTAATTGGGGGAGTTAATTTTGGTTTTAAATATAAGACATATTTCTCATATTTATCAATCTTTTCCTAATTTACCCTGATTAATGCTCTCTTAATAATAATTAATTAAGATGGAGGGGACAAATGAAGATGATTATGGTGTTTTAGAATAAATAAACATGTCATATTAACTAACTTAACTGACTTCTGTAATCTAATCAAATTAGGTATATATGTCTTATACTATCTCTAATCCTTAATATAAGAGCCAATTATTTTTTTCTTTAAGAGATTAAGGAAGTTAAATAAATTATTTAATTATGTTGTGTATCATAAGACTAATCGATATCAATTTATAAGTTAGGCAAATTAAATTTTTTTTTTAAACGTTAAACTTAAATACTTTAATTAATTTATTTAGCTACCTCAGTCTCTCCAAAAAAAAAAAAAAGTCAATTGGTTTAAGACATGAGGGAGTAATCAGTTTGGTTGGTAGAACCAAAAGTTATAAAGTTGGAGTTCTTGTGGAGGTCATGGCCCATGAGGCAGGACAATACGGGAACTTGCTACCATACTGCTTGGTTGTAGAATCATTGATACAATCGGTCTCCTCAATATCCAAGGTTAGAAGTGACGAGCAAGAAAGTGTTGGTTGGAAAACCCACCCCAAAGGGCACACAATCTTATAAGCAATAGCTGCAATTAAGTCAGCTAAATAGGTACCCCATCCTGGGGTAAAGATCACAAAAAACTCAACCTCAAAAGAAAGAATACCCTTGATGTCCTGAAGAACACTTGTACTCCTCTAATCAAACATATACGGTGTCCTTGACCACACACTAAACAACACCTCTTTAGATCTTCCCCCAAGAATGCAGATCTGAGCTACCAAATGATAGTCGGATCTCATAACGTTCAAACAGCCAACCAACCAAGAGGATTTGAAAACATAAAACAGATAAATCTCACCTCGACAGATCAGATCTGAAGAAGGAGAGGAGAGGACTCACCACAAGGACGAGGGAATGTCAAATCTGACATAACTCTGAGGAAGAGGACCAAAGCTCAAAGATCTGGACTCTAAAACACCAGGACCGTATATTCAAGATCTAAACACCAAACTACTACTCGGACTTGTCTGTGGTCCAAAAAATCAGTGCTCGCCAGTAGCTTATGTGTAAGGCACAAACCGCCCAGCGAGGGAGCATAGAATGTGAAACTTTTTTTACTGCTTGGTTGCAATATACATGGAGTTTGGTGCGTCGCTTAATCCTAAGATTCATAGCATCTATAAATATGAAGTCATAACCTTCGGAACCAAATTCCACTTATGTCGTACACCCAATTATCATACCATTTATTGTTCTCTTCCTCAAGTATAACTAATGTTGTCAAAATCGAGTTTCTACGTAAACACGAAAGGGGTGGTAGAAATGTAAATTGTAAAAACGACACGAAATATAAAATTTCTATTTTCTATTACTTAAGGTCAGAGCTCAAAATTACACACACAAAATCGAGTTTCTACGCATACAGGTGTGTCAGTGTGTGCACACACACACACAGGTGTGTCAGTGTGTGTGTCTATATATATATGTGTGTGTGTCATATAACTAAATAAAAAAAATTACATTAAAAACTTACGTTTATAACTATAGAAATATGTTAAAAACTATATATTATTATCAAGTCTATATATATATGTGTGTGTGTATCATATAACTAAATAAAAAAAAAAAAATTACATTAAAAACTTACGTTTATAACTATAGAAATATGTTAAAAACTATATATTATTATCAAGTCTCTACTCTCTAGTAATCCCGAGTCCAAGATGGAAATAGCGTTTTCAACTTTTCATCTTTTTTTTCTGGTAAAAAAAAAACTTTTCATCATTTTTACGTATTTGAGCGGCATTTCTACCAGTTTCTACTCAGAATAGTTTTTTACTTGCGTTTCAACACATATGACCCTAATAAAAACGTAAGTTTCTGCATTTTTACACTAATTTTTAACAATAATGTGTATAACATTGCCTCTTTTGGCAACACTTCTTTCCTTTCCCCTTGGGCTCCAGCAATTTGGTTTAGTCAAACATTGGGTTTTCGTGGCGACTCAGTTCAGCAACTTGATTTTAAACAAGCATTATTTTACTAAGTAGGCTTAATTATATGAATCACGCATTATCATTGCGCAATAGTAACATTTTAATTTTAAGATAAATTATTAAGATTTAAACTGTAACAACTATTCAAGCTCTCTGCATTTTATAATCTCCATTCTTCCTTTCTTAGCAATGGAAGACGCAGACTTCGAGAAAAGGAGGGTCTGTTCTTACATGTGAAGAAAAGAGGGAGAAATATCATTAACCAAATTGATTATTTGCATCATTCAGGATTTAAGTGAACGAAAAGCTTTATTTCACATTCTTATTAAAATTGTACTCCATCCATCCTGCTTTAGTATGAGATATTTAGAAATTTGGTATTCATCTTAAATATAAGGGAATGGGATCCTCTCATCATCATACTTTTTCATCATCCCTCCTCATCCAATCTCAACCTTTGATTTTTCTCTCCAATCAATCTAGACCATTGATTTGAATTAATCTTGATTGTCCTTCCTGAAGTATTTTTTTAATATCAATCAGTATTCTGAAATATTTTTTCAAGATCCTAAAATTTAGGATCTTGAAAAAATATTTCACTGTACTGACTGGTACTAAAAAAAATATTTCAAGATACGGATTGGTACTAAAAAATACTTCAATATATTGACTGGTACTAAAAAAATACTTCATGATCTTAAGAAATTATTTTAGGATCTTAAAAAAATATTTTAGGATACTGATTAGTACCAAAAAATGAGAGATGGGAAAGGGATAAGGAGAAATAGCACCAAGGAGAGAAACCCAACCCAAATATAAGACACTATTATCATATTTATTAATTTTTTTCCTAATTTACCCCTATTATTCTCCAACAATATAGTCCAAGAAGAGAGGGAATGAAGGAATTAAAAAAAATTATTAGAATGGTTTAGAAAATGCTTCCTCCTTCTCTATATATAGAGACCCTTTTTATAAAGACCCTTTTGAGTTAGTCTCAATAACATGCACATTTTTACCCATTTTACCTTCAATTACTTTCATAGTCCCTCCGGTCCTAATTATAGGAGCTATTTACCAAAATTTGGAGAAATTAAGGAGAGAAGTTAAATTAGTTAATTATAATTATTTTCCAAAAATACCCCTCTGAAAATTGAAAATTACATAAGGCAAAATTAGTTGAATCCGCATACAATATGGGAAAAATATGACAAAAATTGCTCAAATTATTTTATAAAAAAAAAAAGTATAATTGAGGTGTATATAACATTAATGAGTTGCAAACATTATTTACTTTATTAAATATATATGTGTATTATTAAATTATTATTGTCTTTAATTATCATTGAGAAAGTATAAATAGGAGTATTATAGAAAAAAAATTGACAAAAGTTAAAACTTGCTTTTATAATTAGGATCAAAACCAACTCCAAAAAGTGCTCCTATAATTAGGACCGGAGGGAATATCATTTATTCCCCGTACATTCTTTTTCATCAATTTATCATATTATTACTCTCTCTCTTACTCATTCATAAGTAAAGACATCATTGGGAAAAATTATCCTCTCTACGTTTCTAGAATCCCTCACTTCAGTTAAAAAGACCTTGTATATAGGGATGGATAGAGTACAAATTATATTAACTAACTTTTTAATCTAGTAAAATTAGCTAAACATATATTATATTAAAGACTGGGGAGAAACAAATTAATGCGGGTCAGTAAATAATTTTAAATACACGGACTAATCAACATGTATTATAAAGAGTTGAACTCTCCCACCATGCAAATACTGTTCACCCTTCATCTTATGATTTTACATGCTTCTGTTTATTAATAATAATAATAATAATAATAAGGGGGGAACATTTTAGATTGGGAAAATTGGAAAAAAGTCCACAATTTAAATTTTCATTTGTTAAGACCTGGAAAATTTTTTGCACACGAAATACTTTTATTTTACCAATTTTGTACACACAAGAATACCACAACTCTGATTTAGGTCCTCACAAATTAAATATCTAGTGAGGAACTTTTTTCCAATTTTCCCAAAGTAAAAAAATTAAAAAAGGGACGTGACCTTTTTTAATTATTGTCTAACGGATGGTTTCATGAATTCACATTGTTATGCTTTGAGTACCGAAAACATGCTTTAAAAAATTTGACTGAATCAATATAGAAAAATTGGTGATTCCGTAGTGATTTTGATTCTTTCATGCCCAAACTATCATTTACACATCACAAGATATTATATACTCCTGGGATACTAAATGTAGGACCTAGTTTACAGTGCAATTTATACTACAAACTACAAACTAGGTTCTACGTTTAGAGTAAGAGGTAATACATGAGATGCAATAGTTGATGCCACTTCTACTCACATGCTACCTATTCAAGCTAGGACATAAATTAAAATTATTAAGTTATACATTCAAAATGCTCAGCGCATTCATAAGCATTAACCTCTCAAAATTGCTTAGCAATATTCCTGGCCTCAGTCAAGGTGTTCATATAACATACCTCTTTGGCCCAAATATTGGGCATGTTATGCATAATCTCCAATTCCACATTGTACTCTTTCTTTATCTGACGAACCTCCTCAGTGTTCATCACAGTAGCAGCCACATTCTGCCAAATTAAGTTCGAAGCTTTCTTGAGCCAAAATTAAATGAGATGCAGCCAAAAAATTAAAAAAAAAGGGAGGAAGCAAGATGAAAATTAATTTTACAAGGAATGTGCAAGATCTCACAAAAATAACTTAATAACAAAGGTGCAGCATATAGATGGAAAACAGTGTGCACGCATGTGTATCTTAGAAAGTACTACCTCCAATCCTTAATACATGATTTTGCACTACAAATTGTATCTTATATTAAGGACCTGAGGAGTATTAATGAATTAACTGACCCAAAGTCTTCCAAAACATGAATAAAAAACTATGAACTAGACAAGAGGAGTGTGTGTTCGTGTGTTCGTGTGTCATCATTATTAGAATGTATTTATGTATTAACTCACCCAAGGTCTACCAAAGCATGAATTGTAGACTATGAACTTGAGGAGGTTTTCATCAGATCTGCATAGCTCTTGACCGGAAGTAGCAGAAACAACATGCTTTTGGGAAGCCAGCTTAAAACATGAACCATAGTTTTTCACAGTAATTCTCTTGTGAGTGTTCAAAATTCTTCCCAGATGATCAGTAGCGGTATTGGAAGTATTGTCACTGATCCCTGCCAGCTTTAGTGACCAGTCACCGCTTTTAGGGAGTTTTTCATGTAGTCTTAATAATGTTGCTGCCCTATCACCATTAGTCCAGCAACAACATGGCGATGACCCGTCATCTATATACGAAGCGAGAAACAAAGATCAAATGCCATGTATAAAGTAAGTGGAGTCAAATATGTCTCAAGTGGATAAACTTGATCACCATTAATTATAACCACACCAAGAAATGAACAAATAAAGGACTCATATGTCAGAAAAATTTAAGAGCAGCACAAGCAGGCGGATTTTTTTTTTTCACAAGAGCAGGAAGAAATTAGATGCCATGAATTTATCAGACAGTCTAAGCGGACAAGATATCTAAGGAAGAAATTAAAATTTCATCAAGTACCGATGCCAAGAGAATAGATGACAAGAAACAGTAACAAGTAAAACCACATTCAAGGTAGAAGTGCTTCCCGGGCATTGAAAATACAGTTGTTTGTTAGTCATGCTTGAACCATAAATGTTGAATAAAAAAATCTTACCCAACACAAATCCAGCAAGTGAAATGTCAAAAAGAGGTACCAAAGCATTTCTTTTTGCCTGTAGATCACATACAGTAGCCTTCCTCTCTAGAACCAAAACAAACACTGCAACAACCTGTTCACAACAAGTAGTAATATATCTAACCCTCTAAAAGCATCAAGATTCATATACAAATTTAGAACTTACTCTGCAACGAAGCCACATTTGCTTGTGACTCGAGCATTGGTTCAATTCACAAATCAAACCTGAAAAAGGTTCTATAGACGCATCACATGTATATGTAGTAGGCCTAAAATTGGAGGGCCCATCACTGCTTGGTTCATCATGTAATATTACAGATTTTATAGCAATAAATGATACTGGCAGCAATAGGAATTCATTGTGACCCCTGCAGATTAACAATCAAACTTATTAAAATGATGATGATATCATTCATCAAAAACTTCCCAAGATGTGTCCTCTCTTCATTAAGGGGCATTTAGTTACCACCATCAAACATTCACAAGCCAGAGAACATTCCTAGGAAAATAACATTCTCATATTTGGTTCATCACATGTATTTATGGCATCTGACCCATGAGAGAGTCATGCCAACACTTGCTAGCTAAAGCAAAACACTAATCAAACTTTTTAGGAAAAAATAGCTTAGGATAGAAGATAGAAGTTCACAAAAATTAATTAGAGATTCAAGAAAATTAATTGGGATGGAAGATAAAAGTTCACATATACTTTTCATTCCCCATGGTCAATTAATAACAAATAGCAACTAGCACCGACACAGAATAAGATTGCATTGAAGACTTCTCAAACAAAAACACAACTATCTTACCATAGATACATACCTCATATCAAGAATTCGATGAAATGTTGCAAATGCGCCAGAACCAAAACCAGTAGGAAAAGCACATTTCCTCATCAAACCAAATATCTTCACCTAATAATAAAATAAAACGCAGCATATAAGTTGTCAAAACAATGTAAGATAAATATATAAACCAGTTGAGTGCATTTACAATATGTTGATCCACTGAGACATGAATACATAAACCGTTTCCAGCTCCGACTGAACCTTTCAACTGAAGAGCAATCAGGCCTGTATAACTCAAACATGAATTGCTAGTACTAGAACCAACACCATGACAATCAATGATAAAACCCTGGAGAGAAGTCAAATTCCCCTCAGGAAACAAGCAACTTGAAATAGGACAGTCAGAGGACTTAGGAAAGCTAGCAGTTGCAGCTTCAGTTGTACGAGAACTGATAACAATTTCATCTGATGTTGCAGATGCCTGGCCTTGACCTTTTGACCCCATAAAATTGTATTGCAGGAGATCTTTTAGATTTGCAGGGATGTAAAGACAAACATCTGAATAGATGCCCAATGCATTGCCATCTTTGAGAAAAACCCCATTATTGCTGGGATCCTCCTCAGAAAGAAATGAAAGGCTCCATAGATACTCTAAAGAATCAAGAACTTTAACACTGCTACGACTTTGAGCATCTTTTGAAGTGCAGAAACAACCATTTTTATGTTTTATGGCATAAAAATCACCAATCTGCAACTTATATAAAGGTTTAGGTGATTAAATACTTGAAGCTCACATAGCAAAGGATAGAAAATACAAAACTAGAAAATGTCTAATGGCCTACGTAAATGCATAATGGCACTCTAAGCCTCGAAAGGGGTTATACCCTTACCGAAATCCCCCCCAAAAAAAGCATAATGATCAATGCATGACACACCTTATAGTTCATAAAACTCTCAGATGAAATTTCCAAAAAAATGTATCTTCCAGCTTGTTGAGAGTCAACGTCCTTATCTACAGTAGACAATGTAGATTGCAAGATAGCTGAATTATTTATATTCTTATGAGAAATGTTTCTAAGTGTAACCTGACAAGGTATCTGATGAGCACTCAAATGGATAGGGTTCTGTTCCCCAGAGTTACTGAAAGAATTAGAACAAGCCCTTAACTCAGAGAGAGGGTAGCCAACTTCATCTTTCAGGAATGAATCTATTGATGCCTCGACAAGTTTTTGCCTCTTAATGGGTACTTGCTCCTTACCGTTGGTATTACGACATGAATTATTTTCTTTATGATCCTTTACCAGACCCCTTGAACACACATTACCATTTTGCCCAGTAAGTAATAAATTCCAAGGCAGAAGTATGGCTTCAAGAAAACTACTTGATGTGCTTGACATCTGCAAGAATACATAGATGATTTGAATATTGAATGAATTGACACAAAAATGCTGACATAACTATAAAGGAAATAATTGGGGAAAAAAGATAATATGCAGACAAAGAATTTGTTAGAATGAATTATATGATTAAAAGGTAAGTAAACAGCATTAAAGGTGTTTGGCTATAGGAGTAACCAATCCATTTAGGAAAAAACTTATGCCTTTAGATATACTGGAAGCATTACAAATATTTATAGTCGAAATCATTTCATTAATTTCCCAAAGAATAATACAAATGACCCCCTTATTGTCCTTTTAAGTATTCTACTAGACAGAGTTCTTATTCTTTTTACAACTTTTGACAGATTTGATAACAGTTCTCAACATCAAAAATATCATAACGAATGCTATTTTATTAACTAAATAGAAAGAACAGAAAATGGGAGATAAGTTTTGTACTGCCAAAAAGAATTTTTGAACCATCAACCATACATAAATAATGTTCAGGAAAAATGAATAAAGCAGTTGAACCTGCGAATGAGGACAAGAACCTTGTGATTTTTAGTGAAACTTCATTTAAAATGAATACTAGCTTAAACATGGGCATAAACTTTACCAATCCTAGAAACTGATCATAAAACATTTTCATCCCCTAGCTTCTCTATTATTGTGTTTGGTCATCAAACTTGTCAGGTCAAAATCATTAGCAGAACAGAATGTAATTACACTTTCCAGTCGGAATATACCTTCTGTAGCAGAGGAAATTTGTGAGATACCCTAAGCAGATGGTAGTTTCCAGGTTCAAGTATCTTAGATTCGTTCTTCATACTTGGATAGAAATAAAGTGGGAAATTCCTGCATTTTACATTCCTCCAGAGAAAGTGAACATGGATTAATAAGCTTGAATCTTTTGTTGCCTGTGTGAACTTGCAATTAAAGATGGATCCACATGATAATGACTCTGTGTCATATAATTCCAAGTGATCCACAAGTTCAGGTATGCCATCCACTATAATGTTAAAGTCCATCACCTATACGTCCAAAACAATAATGTCACACAAGGGCTTGAAAAGGTTAGAAAACAGAATGTCAAATCAATGTTATAAGTTCAAAAAAGGACAATAATAAAGGAAAGAATTTGACACAAAGACCACGGTGACCTCATATAATTCGTTAGTATCCCATGTACATGGAAGATCTGGTATGAGGACATCAATGCTGCCAGTAGCATCAACCAACTGCAGTCTTCCAGTTGATGGAGCAACCTGTATATTCAAGGCAAGATCATGTATCGCAACTTATGCGGATAGGAGAGATGCCAGCAAAATCAAAGTTCTACAACATAAAAAGGCACCTCCCGTACTTAAAGAATCAAGAATTACATGATAGATAAATGCAAATAAGACAGAACCCATGCAGAAATAAAAAGCTCAGTAGCACATAGACAAACAATCAAATGAGGATATATAACCTTTAGGTACCCAAGCAAAAGACAGCCGACATCTTCACTAGAAATTATCCTTCTAACAGACCTACCACGGGATCTCACTTCACAAGATAAAAGTCTTGAATGGTTCTCCACTGTCAGCAATTTACAGTCATTTCTTGACTTCAGTATTCTCATTATGGTAGCTCTACAGTGATGGGTGAAAATAGACATGGGTAATACCTGCGATAGCATGATTATAGTGATTTTACTTTTAATTGTCAATGAGACATAATTTCGTCAACCAAAACAAAGCAAACATATACAAACTTAATAAAGTACTAAAAGCTAGTCAAAGGTAACCACCAGTGAAATACCAGTTTCAGTGAACCACAATGCAGCTCTCTGCCACAACGAAATGAGTCATGTCTACATAGCCCATGAAAAGCACCATGCTACCAAGAAAATTTCAAGCAACATAACCAACCTAATGATAATGAAGCAAAATTTGTTTCAAGAAAGAAAAAGTTTTTAGTCGAATATTGATATACCTGAGACTGAAATACAGATGAAGGTAACTGTAATCTAGCAAACATCTGAACCAGTCCCTCTTTCTGATAAAACATTGGAATAACCATTCATCATATTTGAAATATAATGTAAAGCCTTAAGTGCAATAGGAAACTACATACAACCAAAGGAAGTAAATTACATTATTTGATCCAAGAAGATCCGTGTTGGATAAGATCCCGCCAAACTTTTTACGTAAGCAAGAGACAAGAAATAATACCCTACCAGCCAGCAGAACAAAATATTATACCAAAACTTAAAATTTTGAATTTCTAACTAGTTACTATAAAGCCATTAGTACCATAGTCTTTCAGCAAATGGTAATGACTCAATGAATTTTCCAAGCATACTTGATGAATGTAGAATCATATGGCACCTGCAAAGCTGAATTGAATTATCACCACTGATATAAAACAAGAAGGAATGAAAAGGAAAAAGCGCAAAATTTTCAAAACTCAACATCAAAAGCATTTAGGCACAAATGCATCTTGGACAACAAAACCCAAATTTAACTGGGATACTATAACATGAGCTCCAAATCAAGTCCTAGACTCCTAGGTATCACAATTACAAACCATAATTCCCAAGTAATAATTACTATAAAATAAATAATGATTAACTACATCTACATAGGACATTTTTGGAGACAATTAGGAATACTAAGTAAATTAGAAGAATTCAAGGAACAACCAGCATCAAAAACATAAAAGATACAAAATATCATTATAATGCCTATAAAAAAAGTCATCGTATGTAAACATTGAAACAATGTCCCAAATTGAAATAGGGAAAATGATAATGTGTTTGAAATAATAGCAAATACATGAGACAGAAGAGAACATCATATTAAGAGAATTCATGTGACTGGAATTTGAATGGAAATAAGAGTAATTGTAGTATTACATACTCAGTTTCAAAAGGGGAGAAGGACTCCACCACAATACTACTCTTGAAGCAAGCGCCAAGTACAAGAATTTTTGTCCATGCAAACTTTGGATCCACAAAGTGGACATTTCTTACAGATATCTACATAATAAAGCATAGTTTTACACAGAAAGTCATCCTTTTGCCACGGTGTGGTTCATATTATTCTACATCACAATAAACGTCAGTTCAAAAGAATATCAGATTTACTCTACTTACAATGGCACCAACTCTAAGACTATGTGGCAGAGTCAGTTTTTGGTCTGTTAAAAGAAGCCAAACATCACGGTCCAACTCAACGACCATCCCTTGCATGTAAATACCACTAACTATACCAGTATATGTACTGAATTTTCTCTTTCTCTTCGTATCCATATTCAAACATGGCAGCCACTGATTGGGAAACGGAGCAACATGTAGGACAGACTCATTGGTAGTCACATACATTATACGTGACTCGTCTTTTCCCATGAAAACCAACTTTCGCTTCAATCCTGAAACTATAATGCGGTTACCACTAAGCTTAGTAATTACAGAATGCCAAGATGATGCATTGTCAATAAAATATACAACCACTAATTTGGTAAAAGAATGACTATCCCAATCTGCCATTAAACAACTCATATCAGTTGACAACTTTTTAGAACTGCATAATTTACACTCGCAACAAATTACTTCTACCAAAAACCCCAGTAAGTTTCGTGAAGAAGACGAATTCCTATCATCGGCGCTTTTGGAACCACTTGCAAGCATCGTACAAGGGACCCCAGTTAAAGGGCGAACAGAATCAAGCACCCCATATACGCGATGCCCAGATGAAAAGTTAACACTTTGCGCGCTGAAACAACTAGGCACTAAGGGATATGAATCCACAAAGTTTGCCCGGTCCCGCTGCTTTTTTCTCCAGTCATTACTTGAATCCGAAAACCCCCATTTGATAATCTCCAAGAAACCCTTGCCACGTTTACGAGGAATGAAATTCCAAGCATATACACGAATTTCTTTCCCGACAGCATACGCGTCAAATCCGAGAACGTCGCAGCAAACAGTACATGTGGCATCGGAAAACTGGAAACAAGAGCAGCCAGAAGATGAGCCAGAATTGTGGCTTGGAAGGTTTAGTGTTCCGACGACAATGGTGGGATGCTTCAGAGCAGTGAGAACTCGAGGCACAGTGTTAGGTCTTGAAAGGGAAGAAGAACAAGTACTGTGAGGGACCGAACGGCTGGACGAGCGGAGGTTGAGAGACGCTGTGGAAGTGAGAGGTCGTGCCCCTTTTACAAACTCAGATATCTTAGCAATATTCACATGATCTTCCATTGCGTCGTCCATTTGCGAGGGAACCGCTTCAGCGGATTTTCAAAACTAGTCCAAGGGCAAATGATGAAGGACCATTATGATTTTAGTTTTACAAATCAAGGCGGGAGCCCGACCAATGAACGAATTTGAACCGTTGCGCAATAAGGGAGAAAATAGAAAAGTCAAGTCATATGAAATGTCTGAATTTTAATGGGTTAAGGAGAAAAATACTCATAAACTTTTTTAAAAAAGTATACCCACCATCATAAATTTATTTTTGAGGTAAAAATAACAATCAACTTTTAATAGGGGTAAAAGTGACACTATATAAAAATAAAGGTTAAGGTGCAGATTTGCTAACCAACTATTACCCGAGGAGCATTTGGCACAAAAAACAATTGAGGGGGCCAAAATTACCAATCAACAATTAAAAAGTGAAAAAAAAAAACACAATTTGGTGCAGATTTACCAACGAACTATTACCCCGTCACTGTCTTGGTATCTCCGTCTTCCATTGACTGTCACAGTGTCGGTGACGTCAGCGTCTCCAAAGCTTCCATTGTTACTGGGTGTTCCACTCATCATCCTCTTGAACTCATCCAGCAGTCCACAGCTTTCGACCGGCACGCACCTTGCACCCTGGTTTCATCCCTCCGATGCCACAAGCAGCACCCGTCGCTGTCACAGCGCTTGCTCCCATGGGTCTCATCTCTGTTGGTGTTTGCCTTATCCAACAAGAAGGCTTAACCGCTCTTTTATCCAGTGTCTCCGCCACCGTCCTACGCCAGTGCCTCATATTTTAACTTAATTGTGATAGTTGTTTTTTTTAATAGTTATTTGGTGTTTTTTTCACTTTTTAATTGTTGATTGGTAATTTTGGTCCCCTCAATTGTTTTTTGTGCTAGATGCTCCTCGGGTAATAGTTAGTTGGCAAATCTACACTTTAACCCTAAAAATAAAGAACATATTTTTTTTTGGTCAAATAGGATTCTATTACTAAACTTCAAAGAAGTAGCAATTACAAAGAGAAGAAAAAACAACAATATGAGAAACAAGTAACAAACACATAACATAACAACAGATAAAGAGGGAAAACAAGTTACATCAAAAAACAAAACAAAAAGAAAAATAAGTAAACTAAAGACAATCAAACTAGCCACTGTCCAAAGAACTGGAATGCAAAGGATTATCAACACCAGTACTAGCCTTCTAAGCCTCCAGAGTTAAAAGAGATAACAAAGCAGGTGTTGGTCGTGAAACCCACCCAATAGGGCATACCCTTTTATAAGCATAAGCTGCAAGGAGATCCGTAGCATGGTTGCCCTCTCTTGGGGTAAAAGACAAGGAGAACCCAACCTTAGAAGACAAATAACATCCTAGATAGTACTTCTACACCTCCAATCATACAAGTCCGGTGACTTAGCCTTAACACATGTAAGCAGAGAGAGGCGATCCAATTCAAAGATCACTTTGTCATGACTCAGGTCCACAGCTAGAAGCAATGCCCCTTTTCAGAGCTAATGCTTCAGTCATAAAGGCATAAATGGACTTCACTTTATCCACAAGTCCCCATCTAAAGAAACTAGCAAAATCGCGATAAATTACCCCAATAGCAGTAATTTTCTCATAAGGTGAAAAGGCTCCATCACAATTAATTTTAAGGTTATCTAGTGCAGGGGGGACCATTTAGTGCTAGGAGTATCACAGCCCCTCGACAAAAAAGAATCTCTAACCCACATAGCATAGTTAGCCCAAAAATTAAAGTTATTTTTCTTAGCCAGTTCAATAACAATACTCGGGTTTGGTTGTCTATGGTCAAAAGTCATTTCATTTCTAGCTTTCCAAATAAACTGTTGGAAATTATGCCCTAGGGGCAATACATTGTACTTTAAACGTTTATGTCATTTAAAGTATTCTCCATTTAATTATCATTTCATTTGCATGTTTATAATGATAACTATATCCTTGGACATATCATATAGATTGTCCTAAATGTCCATGGTCGGTCATCTATGCGTGAGCAAAGATGAAATAAGACCAGTATGACTTTGATGAGTATGGAGATACAAATCAAAGTCATAGGCACTTGTAAAAGTACAAGGTGCTAGACCGACCCAGTATGAGAAAGCTGCATGGATTAGGTCATAAGCTTTTCTCATGTATAACCATGTCACAATGCTCTTTGACCTAAGACAGGGGCGGAGGCACGTTGGGGCAACCGACCGCACGTGCAGACGTAAACATTTGGAGTTTTTTTTTAAAAAAAAATTAATGAAAAAAGGCATCAGTGACCTAACTTATCTCTCTCCCGTCTGTGAAGCTTCGTTCGTCCATGTCTCTTCCTTCCTCTAGGCTCCCTCCCGTCTGTGCAGCTTCCCGCTCTCTTCCTTCCTCCAGGCTCCAAGGTTCCAACTTCAGTTCTTCATCCACCTCTGTTCCTTCCTCCAACTCCAGCGATTTCAAACCAGATCGAGCCACGAGCAATTGCGGTTTGTCTCCTTTTCTACTTCGATTTAATGATTTTCGTAGATCTATGTCTCTCCTATCCTGTAAATGTATAGCCTCAACTTGTTCCTTTTCCTCCCAAATCTGAATCAAATTCCCTCTTCCCATTGCCCCACTTCCATTTTTTGGAACCCCCATTGGGTTTAGGAGAGATGATTTTTGGAATTTGCCCTTTTTGTACAGAGGCGTTATGTTCGTCTCCTTTTGTGAAAAATCTCACAAAAAGGTTTAAATCGATGAAATAGATAGATTGGGTAAGAGTTATATACATGTATGATTCTTGCAATCCATGGGTTCGAATTTATGAATTTTAGTTATTGAAACGATGTTAAGATTATATATGAGGAGTGGTTTTATGTCGATCGGATGCTTCTCGGCTGGCTTCGCAACACTATGACTCAGGATGTTGCAACCCAGCTTCTTCACTGCCGGACGGCGTATAGCTATAGACACACATGTGTGTGCGTGCGTGTGCTGTGTGTAACATCTCGTTTTTCAAAAGCAGTATAAAATTTTTTCATCAGAGTAGAGCATCGGAGCAGAAGAGTAACTGATATATATATTCAAAATGCCCACTGGCTAATTACAGAAGCGGTATAGTAAACGTAGACATATCAACAGTACATAGACATATCACAGAGCTATCAACTACCACATACAGTACACCTAGCACATACATGCATACCATAAACATCAGATTAGTGTTACAGTACGCGGACGTACCTTCGTTGACGAAAATCGGTATTTCTGTCGGTATACGGCACGACAGTAGGTCAGAACGTAAACAGGGATATCCTACCAACATAACAACGTATTTGTTAAGGATCTATCAGTACGACGGACATTTTTAGTCAAAATGACCATTTTACCCCTGACCCCCTAATCGGCGGAACTTCGCCAGCACTTCGTTACTTTGACCCTAATCTTCCAAAATTTCAACATAACTCCTACTCCAACATAATTTTTGAAATATAAATCATATTAATTAATGATTTACATCATAACAGGAATTTTAGGTAAAAATTACCATTTTGCCCCTGATGCCCCTAATCGGCAGAATTTTGCCAGAACTTCGTTATTTTAACTCTAATCTTCCAAAATTTTGTCATAACTCCGACCCCATCATGATTTTCGAAATAATGACTAAAATACCCCTATCATATGATATCTAATCATACTTGGAAGATTAAAGACTAATATAGCATTTCTACTCTAACTACCGAAAGAACTACGGAAGCTTAAGACTAAGTACCGAAGAACTTACTCAGAGCTTCGCTGCAGAATTCCCCGGACTCCTCCTTCTCTCTAAAACTGAAATATACTCTTGGATTGTGAAGAATGAAGAGGACTTTGGAGGCTATTTATAGGAGAAGCTGTGGAATTTCGACCGTCGAATCAACTTTATGAGAATCAATCTGAGCCCTTCATTTGGAAACTTAGAAAACAAGTTTTCCCTTCTCTCTTCCCTCCTTGGCCGACCTGCCCTCCCCTTAGGTGGAACCCCTTGGCCAATCACAAGGTGCCATGTGGTCATTTCTAGAAGGTTCTACCGATAAAATCTCCGATCGGTGTCCGAATCGCGTAATCTTGTAAAATCTTAGAAATCTGGAATCACAACTTTGAAGACCCTTTCTCACTCATTAGAAATGTCCGGGCTAAATAACTTTTTGATTCCATACAGGGTTCCAACGGTCCTGCGGAAGTTTTACGGAAAAACGTGCCGGTTACGGAACGAACTTCCGAAATCATCAACCTCTGGACAAAAATCCACTGATTCCAAATATGTCCAGGAAATTCTCAACTCATACCCAGATGTTGAGTTATAATTTATTTCCTTCAAATTCTAAATCTGTGACTATCTGCCTTTTTCACAGATTACCCTATTTCGTCTTATTATCAAAATGCTCCACCGATCTCGGAATTAACTTCTGGAACAGTCTATTTCAAGATAAAAATCCACTCTTTCATATTCTTTACTGACTTTAGAAATCCTGTTCCTGGTTCTCTAGATAGGATTCAATTCCTATCGATGTTTATTTACTTTTTACTTTAATTAATTCTTTAATCAAGTGTTTTATTTTAACACTCTTCCTTTATTCATTTTCATTTTTCTTTCTTTTTCCTCCCCCCCCCCCCTCATGTCGGCACACACACACAATTAATATATATATTTTTATTTTATTTGTTAATTAATTATTATGTAATTTAATAATTATTTTTACATAATTTTTTTACAAAATTTTCCTATTGGCTCATACTTGTATTTAGGCTTAAAATTACTTAATCTCATAGATTTTCCTTCATATTTTCCAATTAATTAGCAAATATATTTATGCTAATTTTCTAGCCATAAATCACTAATTATAGAGTTCTACATAATTTATCACAATTATTCCATTGTTCAAGCTTAAATAATCAACCAATAATTATTTAATCCATCACTTATTATTTGTTGATAATTTTCTTATCTAGAACTAATTATTTTCTCTCAAAATCTGAACTAACATTGTTATTTTATCTCCCATGTAAAATATCAATACTTACGGAGTTAGTTATGATCTCCAAATACTTTATAATTGTTATTTTACAATTCTTCCAAGCTTATAATTTATTAAATTACCAAAATTAGAGAAAATATATTCTCTCAATTTTAATAATTATTTTACTACCTCTCAGGATTTTTCATAATTTTCCTAAGTTATTTATGTCCTACAATGGCATTTTCGTCATTTTGGCACTCTAATTTTCAAGATATTTTTCCCTTACAAATTTGATATCACATATTCACCTATTTCCAATAGATATTATTTCTTAATTTATGATATTTTCCCTAAGTCAAATTTTAGGGTATTACACTGTGTGTATTGCAACCCACATACATATACTCATCAAAAAAACTAAACACACTTGAGAGAATAAAATAGAGGTATTTTAGGAAGAAATTAACAAAAACTAAAAAGTTGTCTTATAATTAGGGCCAAAACCAACATTCAAATGTTGTCTTATAATTAGGACCAGAGGGAGTATTTTTAATTAGTCAGTTAGAATTTAGAATTTCTTTTTTATATTCTTCAAATTTAAGCATAATGTATTTAATTGCAGTGTCATCATTTTCCGTTATATGAGACTAACGGTGTTAGAGTTAATAGGCTAAAAGTATATTTTATAAACTTAAGGGATTAAATTGAACCTTAAAGCTATGAAGCACCGATACTCTAAAAAAAATTCCAATATATCAGACACGCGTATCAAGAACATATGGGAAACCCCATGTCAGAATCAAGGAATCAAGCCAATATTATTTGAAGTAACATATCAACATCCCATATTAGAAACGCGGTGTCGGAATCGGTGCGATATAGCCTTAAAGTAAACATAAAGGACTAAATATATACTCTACCCTCTTCTTTTTTATACTAAATTAATTTGTTTAACTTATGAATTGATATATAATTAAATGATGTAGTTTATTTAGTACATATGTTATAATTAACTAACTTATATTAAAAGATAGGATGTGCAATTTCTAGTGTGAGACACTGGGTGTTTGGGTACGGCCTGTTTCCAGGTTCAACTAAATTTTCTGTAGTGATATGATTCCATTAAAACTCACATCTGATGCATCTTATTGCTTTCTTTTCGTCATACACATATGTATATAATGATTTTGACTGATACTTGGGGACTTTATTTTGTTATTTTAATTTATTGTCAAATCTTTTGGTGTTTTTAGCATGTTTGTCGCCTTTTGATTTGTTCATTAAGCTTCATATAATCCTCATTGAGAGTTGAGACTACCAGAAAAGCCAACCCAGCTCCTTTTGTCTCCAAGCATGGACTAGTAGTCTCTAATTCATAAAATCGGCCAATTATTTAATGAACCTTAACAGAAGAATTGGTCTTTTTTTTAATCTTTTCTAATTTTAGTTTCTCCAAAAGTTGGTACATGTCAATTCACTGGTTATCTATATCATCATTGCTATAATTTATAACAAGATTTTAAGAAAGTAATCACTATATTGTTCCAAAAAAAAAAAATCACTATTTTTTTCAAAAAAAAAAAAGTCACTATAAATGTTATTCTAACTGCTAGCATAATTTCTTAAATTTTGATAATGATTTTTTGGAAACCAGTAATCACTAATTATAATCTTTCAAAGTAATCATAAAGTTGATATCTCTTTAGTCTATATTTTATGATCTTCTCATCGGTACTAAAATTACGGAAATTAAAGAAAAACCACTACTTTTTTTTTTTGGACTGAACAAATACTTCATTAATGGAGTATATACCAAGCAAAACTCTGCATGTGGCTAACTGACTGCTATGGCTTGTAGACTAGTTCTCTCGGAAATGAAAAGGCACAAAAACTTGCGCAACTATTACCTTTTTTTTTTTTATAAAAAAAAAAAAACAAAGAATCCTGTTTTGTAATTTTTGAAGAACATTTTTATGGGAGCACCTATATGCATCATTAACAATGCTAAAAATGACTGAATTAGGAAATTCTCCTCAGAAACGCTTTGTTGATTGATTTGATGAACCTCAGTATTGATTAAAAAAAGAGTTTTCTAATGATCCAAAATGCGAATTCTTCCTTTCCCGTACTCAAGCTGATCTTTCTCCCTTCTGTAGATATTTTACTGGTCTACTATCATCCTGGAGAGGTATTCTTCTCTTTGGGCCACCAGGGACAGGAAAGGTATGGTTAACAATCTCTCAGAAATCGTTAGAGTTGCCTACTCTGTGTTTGGCTAAAATGTTGTGTGGCCGTGAACAAGAGTGCTTATTGCTATAATCATAAATTTTGGTTTGATTGTTGCAGACAATGCTTGCAAAGGCCGTTGCAACATAGTGCGCAATGCTACATTTTTCTCTATATCTCTGCATCCTCTGTTGTCAGCAAATGGAGAGGCATGTTACCTTTCTTTTCTTTTTCGTTTCTGTTCTTTTTTGAAAGCTTGTTTATGTCTTACACACAGACGCAAAACTAGGTAATGTTAAATTTTGTGGATTGCTTTTTTGAGGTTTAGATGGTTTGGGTGGTTCGCTTGATGAACCTTCATCCTTTGGTTTCCCCTAACCAGATACTTGCACGCAAATCAAACACAAATTCATGCATATGCACTGAGATGTTTCCTGTCTAGTCTGTGTGTTTGTGTGTTTTGACAAGTTGTCTCACCTCTATCCTTTGAAAACAAGAGGGATATTAAGGTCTTTCTTCTTCCATGTTCTCTTTGTCATAGTTTGTTACAGATAATTACAAATGTGTCCATTTACAACGGTTACCTTGTATTGCAGGCGATTCAGAGAAGTTAGTCAGGGTAGCTAGGCACCATGCACCCTCAACAATATTTCTTGATGCGATTGATGCAATCATTACTCAACGTGGTGAATCACTCAGCGAGCATGCTGCTCATACAGGTGATGCTTGTTTCTCTCGGAGACCATTAATTTATTATCATTCAACAGTTTCAATACATTAACAACAATATTTTGTTTATATACCCTACACAAATAAAAAATATACAGACACAACTACCATAAAATCAAGCAGGTGAGAGAAAATGACATTCTTATTTAATAACTTCTTCCAGTGATTGCTAGCGCTTCAGCCTGATAGTGCTTTGAACACCTACACAAACACGTCTGCACAAAAAAATTGTAATTACTTCCGAAAGAAGCTCAGAGGTCAGAGGTGGTGGTTTGAACTTTTTTATTTTAAGAAAATTTAAATGCATGCACTTAAACATGTCAACGCCAAGTTCTAGCTTAAAACCTCATCCAAGCATGGCAGGTGGGGCAACTTCCCGTTGACTCCTACTCGGTTACTAGACCTTTCTGGCTGATTGAAAACATGCTTATTGTTAGATGATTTGATTGGATCATTCAAGAGAAATTCAGAACCTCCAAAATTGTTTATGCTTCCTAATTACTGTCTGCTTCTATATTGCTTTCCTTTGCACCGTGTGGGAAGACAACTTTGTTAATGTCAATGCAAAAAATTCTATTAAAAAAATGTCAAACCAGAATGAAAAAGGAAAATAGAAACTAAACCAGAGGACTTTGATTTTCTTTATCTTGATATATTGTGAAAATGTTACTCTTGACATGAATTATGATTGATATGTAATTAGCATTATGAGGAGTGGCATATTTTTGGGCTCTCAGAGAAATTGTCTAAACACATCTCAATATGCATTAGCATTATGAGGAGTGGCATATTTTTGTTCTTTCTCAAAATCATTTGGGTTAGATTGCAGATGGACGGCTTGACACGGACTGATGAACTTGTTTTTGTTTTGGCGGCTACAAATATTCCCTGGGAACTGGACGCAGCCATGCTCCGACGTCTTGAGAAGCGAGTATCCTTTCAATATAATCATTCATGCCTCATCTTACATCAATTGGTACACCGCAGAGCTACCACTCAGTGAGACAAGAATTGCGGATGAAAGTATGGCAGTCTCACTCCTGGTTATATAATTCAATTGTGCTCAGCCCAGCCTCCTTAACCATCTTTTCTCTCTTCATTTCATCTGTACCATATTTTTCCATTATAATATCTGCTTCCTTCTTTTCTTCTGTACTTACTTGTTACGTCTGAGAGTCTTCCAACGACAGCATAAGTGCTAGATATGAGAAGGGAATCCGCAGGATGCTCTTCATACATTTTTCTCAACATTTATTTCACACATTCTCCCAATTTAATGTTCCCATAGACTCGGCAAGCCGCAAGCAATGTACACCAAGCAGTAGCATCACTCTTGATGGGTAAGCTCTTAATCAGTTTATGTGCTTCCTCTAGCATTCCTGCTCGACCTAAGAGATCAATGAGGCATCCATAGTGTTCAACCTGAGGTAAAATACCATATTCTTTAACCATCCTCTCAAAAATTGACACGCCTTCCATCACAAGACCTCTATGACTACAAGAACTCAAAACTGCCAGAAAAGTGACTTCATTTGGTCTAAACCCTTCCTTCTCCATCCTATTGAAATGCTTAAAGGCATTAGTTGGCTGCCCATGATCCCCATAACTTGTTATCATGGCTGTCCAGGACTTTACATCTTTATTTTCCATTCTCTCAAAAATGTTCATAGCTTTATTTAGAAAACCACATTTAGAATACGTGTCAATAAGAGCAGTTCCCAGAACTGGATCCAATTTTAGTTTCTCCTCCTCCATGTACCTGGCAACATATTGCCCTACACTCCTACTTGTATAGCTCCAGATGCAGGACAAGCTGAAAGCAAACCTGACAAGGTGGATGAATTAGGTTTTACTCCTTGAAGTCGCATTTGCTGTATTAAAGACAGTGCTTCTTCTACCAGACCAATTCTCCCATAATTACTTGTTAAACAGTTCCACAAGACAACATCCCTTTCAGCAAGTCCATCAAAAACTTTACGTGCCAGATCGATATGCCCTGTTTTTGCATACATATCAATCAAAGCAGTAAGCACGTTCAGATCAGAGCCAAAGCCAATTCGGATACAATGCCCATGGAGTGACTTTCCTAAAACAAAATTTGCTATGTTGCCAGAAGCAGTTAAAAGACACAAGATAGTAGCAACACTGGCTTTAAGCCCAGCACAACACATTTTTCTGAACAAATCCAAAACAACAGTAGGCCAAAAAACAAGATAGCCACCCATTAAAGTGTTCCAAGAAACTAAGTCATTTTCTGCTGGAAATTCATCAAACAGTTTGTGGCCATCTCCAATTCTTTTGCAAACACAATAAAAATGCAGAAGGCTATTCTTCACATCAATAAACATCTTATGCCCAGACTTCAATGCAATTCCATGGATCCCTTGGCCAATCCAATTCTCTGATGCTTGACCACAAGCTCTGAGTGTTGTGATAAAAGAGAATTGGTCCAGAACCATTCCTCGAGCCCTTAAATTGTTGAACAAAATAAAAGTTTGCTTTGGGTAATCGCTGATAGAATAGCCTCTAAGCATTGTATTGAACATGTACAAATTTGGGTTTTGAATATAATTGAAAATGGACGCTGCATATCCTAAATCACAGATGGTAACTGCCAGGAGCTTGCTCAAATTGAAAGGAATGCTATCAAGACCAGTCTTAACCATGTAGCCATGGATTTGATTGATTTCACAAGACCTTTTGCATGATTTTAATAGATAATCGAGCTCCTTGTCTAATGCAAGCATAGAATAGGATTTGGCATTGAGATTCCTGGGATATAATCCAAAATTATACCTCAGCCAAAAGGCATTACCCAAAGTCATGAGCAAGCCACCAACGGTCTAAAAGTTGCAAATTACAATGGTTAATCAAGATGTTAGACACTAGGAACACACTATTGTGGAAGAAATATTGTCTACAAGCCATCCAGCCAAAAAGAAAAACAGTCTTTTAGTTAAAATGTCCTACCAAAAGTCGGTTAGCAAAATCAAAGACCTTAACGAATTCTAATGAGAAAAAAACAAATATAAATTAATTAGCTTTGTTAACGTATTCTAATGTCCTACTTAATGTTTATCCTTACATTATACATAAGGAAAAATAGTTTGGAGAAAATATAACAAATATAAATTAATTAGCTTTGTTAATATCAAATCAAGTATACCTTATATTTAAAATCTCAATCTTATATTTATATATTTAGGACATGGAGTGCCTTTCTTCAATAATTCCACCCAAACAAACAAGAATTTTACTGCACGAAATGGCAAGATCTTAATAGCATACCCCAAAAACAAGAGTTCAACAAGAACTCTTCTAATTAATAAAGCAAAGCCACCTCTCTCGAAGGGAAAATATTATAATAGTGGAGACAATTTCTCAACAAATCAAAACATCAGTAAGGAATTATAACCCACAAACCTATGGCTGACCAAATATTTTTCTTTTGGATGAATGCAAGTATTAAGAGAGAGGAAAGAAAAAAAATCTCATAAAGGAATCCAATTAAAAGTTAAAGACTTTCAAAATCCAAACCCCAAAACCCAATTCTCAAAATGTTTCCACAACCCACACCCCAAAACTTTAAAACAGAGCAATTTATTTTATAATTTTAGCATAAATCAGTTGAACAATAAATCGAAAGAAAAAAGATTAGAAGACCAAAAGCCAACAGAAAATCCATAACTACAAGTAGATCCATTCCCAGATTCACCCAAAGCTTCACGCGAAGGCTATAGCAACATGAAACAAAACCTTTTTTTTTTCTTGAAAAAGAATGGTACCTTGAAAGCCAGTCCGAGCACAGATCGCAGAAAGAGATAGAGAGAAGAAGTAGGAACCGCAACAGATGTTGTAGTCGGGAATTTGGACTTTTTGCTCTGTTGGATTCTCTGGAATAGCAAGCATGCTAGCCTTTCTTCTCCTAATTCCAAGTAAGGAAGACGAATCAATTTGTTAGTGCGGGTGGAGTTGTCGGCGCCGTAGGCTTCAGGGATTGACTGTCGCACTGTGAGGAGGGGGAGGAAGAATAGATAAGGACAGGCAGGAACGGGAGCGTGAAAACGCTTATTAAAAAAGGGGAGAATCCTTGCCAAGGCCCAATTAAGGTCCAAAATTGCAAAAAGGGCCCCAACAACTTTCACATACCAAAAAAAGCCCTAGGACCTTTTCTGGTATAAACGTTAACAACTAAAACAGCCAAATTGACAACAAAATAAATACCCATTAACAACTAAATCAGTCGTATTAACAACAATATTTTAACAACTAAATCAGTCACTTTAACAACAATATCAGCCCCGGTTAACAACTAAATCAGTCAAATTAACAACTAAATTTTAATGAAAAATATCAGAAAAGGTCCTAGGGCCCTTTTTGGTATGTGAAAGTTGTTGGGGCCCTTTTTGCAATTTTGGACCTTAATTGGGCCTTGGCAAGGATTCTCCCTTAAAAAAGAATGAGTATACCCCCAAGCACCTATCTCAACTGACCGGGTTAGCTTAACTAGGTTAAAGTTCGAGCTCTGGGAAAGTACCAAATAACTGGGGTTGTACTAGCTTAACTAGGTCTTAAATTCGAGTTCTGAAAAAGTAACAGTAGTTGGTGGTAGAACTTTCTGTCTTTATGGTTCAATCCGACTCGATCCAGATTAATCTGGACTTGATAAATCTCCAAGTTAAATAGATGGATTCAAGATACCAGATGCACATATAAAAAAGAACGAGCATGAGCTTTTCGGGGAGCTTTGAATTTTGGACTTCTTTTTGTCTTCCATGTGGGTAAAATCAAAAATGTACTACATATTCATTAAATTAACTATTTCTCTTTAATATGTGTGATTTAATTAAAAATAATTTATAAATAGAACTGTGATATTATATTGAAAAAAGTGACAAACTAAATATTATTTATTAAATTAAATTATTACACAGATATTAATATAACAAACTTGGTTACCAAGTCAAGTCTTGCTCCTTCTAACACTTCTCAAACAATTGCCGCCAAGAAAAAATTGTTTGAGGTAATCTGTCTCTCACTCACACTTTTCAAACAGACATGGCATATAATTTATCTTATTTTTGTATTATATCCCTTTGTAATATTGTATTATGGATATGAAAAATATAGGGCAATGTTAAGCATAATATCCATATGCAACTTGCATTAAATATAGTGAAATGACTAGTTTATCACAACGTGGTAAATCAAAGTTCGAATCCTCATTGGAAAGATGCCCACATTTAGTGCTGACAACGTCTCGAACAAGATTATCTCCAATAAGAGGATATTTATGTCTCGCAAAAAAAAAAAAAAATCCAATAAACAATAAGCCATAAATTTGCAATTATCCTCCACTAACCTTTATCGAAAATATGAACATACCCCACCTGTTAGTTTTAGCTTGGATTTAAAGAGAAAAATCAATTCTTGTGTGCCTACATTGAGAATATATTCATTATACTTGTACTCTCCTATGAGGAGGAAAATCAATTATGGTGCGATCCATCTCTAACTTACATAATTACTTATGGTAATTCTTTAAAGTGACACCTATGGCATTAAGTATTTAAATTTTTAATATTGGATTAAACATTTCATGACACTTATACCCATGGTTGTCAAACTCGCGAGTTAACTTTCAGAGTTTACCGTTTTTACGTTTCTACCTTACTAAATCGAGTCAAGTTCTAGTAAACTCGTGTTAGTTGTAAACTTAGTTAAACTCACGAGTTTGCACACCGAATTTACCGTTTTTACGTTTCTAACTTACAAAATTGTGTTAATTTTTTCAATTTTGTCATCCTCAACGGCTATATATATAAATTTTATAGAGATTCCTTTATTAAATATAATAAATTATTAATGTTGATATATTTAGTTTGAATTATTTGGATTTAAAATGTATTTAAATCAAAATTTTTAATTTTTAATTATTTAATTATACACTGTTAATACCTATTTTATGATAAAAGTAAACTCTTCCAAATTTACGATTCAAGTTCACGATACAAGTTTACATTACTGTCACAAGTTTGCTTAAACTCGCGAATTTGACAACCTTACTTATACAACTGTTGCATTAACTAAATACTATTGTCCAAAATAAGAAAGATAGCATGTGGAGTTACTCAATCATTTGTTTATTAGGAAAATTGTCCCAGCAACTTGTACTTTAGACATGCATAACACTAGAATTATGAACCTAAAAGACAAACAATTACCATTACAAAAGCCAGTTTTATAATCTGGAGAGCATGAAAATGATGCCAACTTATTTATAAGGGATGCACCGTTGTAACTAGGGGTGAAAATGGTGCCCACCCAAGCCCAGAAAAAATTGACCAGCTCAACCCTAAAAAAGTGGCCTGAAAAAAATTTAGGCAGTTTTGGGCTGAGCCAATAACTAGGCAGAGCCGAGCATCGGGCAAGGGGTCTTGCCTTCCCCATTTGACTCTGCTTAGAAAATTAAATATATTTAAATAAATATTATTCTATATATATTATTTTATTTAAAATATATTATATTATTATGTCTAAATATATTATATTATACTTTAGGTATCTCCAAAGTTTTGAAATTCTATAAAGTGTGAACTAGAATCTTCATGGAGCAGGGCAGAGCGTTACTACTTGGGCAGGGGAAGCCCGCCCTTACCCATCCCAAAAATGGTTAGGGCTTTTATCAGGCCGGGCCGGGCCGGGCATCGGGCAAGGGTCTTGCCCTACCCATACTCACCCCTAGTTGCAACTGAAGGATCCTTCAAATCTGTAAATAGATGGCCATTTCTATGCATCAAGGATAAACCTGCACAATAAATTTCTTAACACGATATATAGAGGCCACAATTAAAATTGTGACCTATTTACTGGTATGCTCTTTTAAAAAAACTATGACAACATAATATTTTCAGCTTAATTTTCATAAAGGAGCCCCATGATATTATTTTAACCATGAAACTTTTTTTTTTTTTTGGGGTCAAAATCTTAACCATGAAACCACTACATAGATAATACAAGGATATAGGACTATTTAAGTTGGATAAAGACGGATCATATAGTATGTTATAGAGGGAACCAGTTTCCCTACCTGTCCAAAATGTTATAGAGGGAACCAGTTTCCCTGCCTGTCCTTTGGACAGGCAGGGAGAGCTTGTCTCATCTGGACCGTCCAGATTTCATATATTATTATTTGGTGATTTTTAATTTAAAAAATTATTTTTTGAAAAAATATTAGTTGAAAGATTATCTTAATTTTAGATTCTCTATCTATTAAAATATTTTTTTTTTTAAAAATAAAAGTAAAAAAATGAAATCTGGACCGTCCAGATTTCAACTGGACGGTCCAGATGAGACAATATGACAACGCACGGGAAGCCCCATATCCTTGATATGCTCTTTAATTGCATTTTGCAGTCAAAAAGCTATGACAACTCACTGGAAGTCCCATAATGCTCATATCTAATATTCTTTGTACATTGCATAAGAAAGGCTCATAAGTACAGTACCAAAAAAATTGCATATCGGTATATTGGATAATAATTAATAAAGGTCATTTCTTGTCCTTTTATGGTTAATATTAAGGGAAAATGACATTAAGGTCCCAATTACAAATAATAATATCAGAAAAATTTTAAAATTTGTCAATGATATTTCTTCCACTTATCAATTGTTGCTCTTTCGCTTGTCATTAATAAGCTATGAGACTTTTGTGTTATTATTTTTCTTAATTTAGACCTTAGTGTGATTTTCCCTAATATTAATAGTCATACTCATATGTGTAGTACTATCATATTTAAGAGAAATGAGCACGGGTAGAAAAAAGGTTTTTAAGACCGACGAAAGAGGTATCGTAAGACCGGGGTTGTGACTGGTCTTGTTCCAGACGGTCTTAAAAGTCTGTTACTTTTAAGATCGGATGCGCGTCTAGTCTTAAAAAAATAATTTTTAAATCGGATTTTTAAAATATAAGGTCTTAAAAGTCGAACTTTTAAGATCGGACTTTTTAAACATCCGGTCTTAAAAGTCCATTTCCATAAAAAAAAAAAAAGAATGAACTTTTAAGACCGAATATATTTTCAAATCCGGTCTTAAAAGTCCCTTTCCATAAAAAAAAAATAGAATGGACTTTTAAGACTGAATGTAAAAATACATCCAGTCTTAAAAATTCCTTTCTATGAAAAAAAAAACGGTGAGATTGTAGACGTCTGAGCTGCGTTAGAGAGAACTCTGTTTCCAGATCTTTCACCAGAGGAACTAAAACAAATAGATTCAGAGAGGAAAGTACCTGAGCTGCCTTAGAGAGAACTCTGAAAAGAGGTAGATGAAGAAGAAGGAAAAGAGAAAATTTTGGGTGGAAGCAAAAAAAAAAGGGTACAGGGACAGAGAGGGAGGTCAGGAGAAGAGTAATACCATTTTGCGTTCCTCGAAGAAGTTATGGAAAGCCATTCATCTATCTTCTTCTACTCCTCTGTTCGTTTGTCTATCTGTCATTTTTTTCTGTGCACATCTCAATATATTCAGAAAAACAAGAACAACAAACATAAATGATCGATCGAGAATGCAGAAATAAGCAAAACAAACATAACAGGTTTACCTCAAGAGAGGCAGCAGTTGCAGACTGAGACTCGATCCCCATGGAAATCAAGTTTGGAGCTTTGTCGTCGCTAAGAAGGAGGAGATGAGCAGTGAAACAAAGAAATAAGAAATTGATATTTAATTTCAAACTTAAGCCAAAATCTATGTCAATGATTTACTATCTTTCTTGACCAAATAACACATTACTATCTTTGATACACGCATGCACACACACACCTCAACCACAATCCAAAAATCATACCTCAACAACAATCTGAGAATGGTTCTCGGATATTGTTTTTGAGGTGTGTGTGCGTGTTGTTGTTGAGCCACGTGAACAGAAATGCAATAAACACGAACTCAACCACGTGAATCATTCTTGGATTGTTGTTGAGCCATAGATCTCCGAAATCTGAGGCTACGATAGCCACCATGAATGCGCGGGGTGGGGAAGTGGAAATGAGAAGAGAGCAGAGAAATCAATGGGAAGTGGAGGGAACTAGAAAAGGAATAATGAAAATTCAATTTTCATTTTCCGCACCTAATGAAAATCTTTGAGATTGGTTGTTATCAAATTGAAGTCTTAAAAGTTAAACTTTTAAACTGATTCTTTGTAACATCCGGTCTTAAAAAGAATAGACATTTTATTTATTTTTTAATTTTTAACTTTTTAGACTGGATATTTAAAACATCCAGTCTTAAAAGTATATATATATATATATATATATATATATATATATATATATATATATATATATATATATATATATATATATATATATATATATATATATATGTATATGTATAAATAGATCAGTTATTTTTAACATCCGATCTAAAAAGTGCTCTTTATATTTACAAAACTGCCACCAGGCATACTTTTTAGACCGGATCCTCTATAATCCGGTCTTAAAAGTTCTTTATATTTACGAAACTGTCACCGGTCATACTTTTAACATCGAAGCCTCAATATTCCGGTCTAAATGAAGCGGTCTTAAAGCCTTTTTTTTGTACTAGTGGGGTAAACTGGGTCTGTAGTTGATAGTTACGCCGATTGAGCTTTTGGCTTGCTGGAACAGGACTTGTGTGTTTTTGGGATTGTTATGAGAAAATTGACTTATTTGCAATTTGACTTATGTAAAAATAAGATTGGGTAAAAGTCATATTGTATAATATAATTTTGGCTTTTTGAAGTGTTTGTTATGACTTTTTTCCAGTTGAGTTTTTGGAAGGGAAAAAAAAAAGCAGCTTAAGCCATAAGTCAAAATTTCTTACTTTTGGCTTTTCCACCTTGGAGAGAGAAAAATAGCTTATGAAAGAAAAATGTTAGGTCATACTTTTTTTAATTGAAATACTATTATGGTCCTTATCATAAATTATTATAGATGAAATTTTTTGTCTTAACATAAATTCACTTAAAAGTTAATAATCCTGACAATACTTTGATTTTGGTCTATGAGAAATTTAATTAGTAAGAATAACTTAATAATTTTTTATATAAAAATAATGACAATATCCTGATTTAAGTTATTCTCACCAATTAAAATTTCAGTGGATTTTAAATTATGTATTTTAGCATTGCTAAATTTTCCAAGTTAACATTTTTCACTTTTTTGTAATTTTGATTTTAATTTTTTATTATAATTATCTCAAAAGGCACTTATGCTACCGTCATTCCAAACAAGTTTCAATTTCACAAAAGCTACTTATGCTATCGTGAATCCAAACATAAATCATAAACACGTTTGGGCATTAAAAAGCTACTTTTGATATGTTTGTGGGCAACTACTATAAAATGTATTGAGCAATAAATTTCCTATCAGTATAGGTACTTGAAATGAGAGAAAGGAAAATAAGGATAGTATGTGGACGGGGGACTGTGCGGGGTAGTGAACGCAAAGAAAAGATTTGGTCTGATGATAATGTAGAATGGAGTGAGCGAGTCCGGTTTCTCTCATTTTCGTCTCCTCTCATCATCCCTCATTGTCGCAATCTAAACCGTCTATTTTTTTATCCAATGATCCAGAGGGAATTTCCGAAAAACCACGCGCGGTTTCTCAAAAATCTCAAAACCGCGCGCGTTTTTTTTGGAAATCTCTCTGGATCGTTGGATTAAAAATTGGACGGTCCAGATTGCGACAATGAGGAATAATAAGAGAGAGGATAATAAGAGTATCTTCTTTCTGGAGTGAGCTGCCCAGAATTTGATTTTGAAAAGTTAGTCAGCAAGATGTTTTTGTGTTCAACTATGCTCCTTAGCCTGTGGTGGGTATCCCAAGAAGTCAAACCAGATTGTTTGATTTATTTGAGGTAATACTGTAAAATTTGCCGCTCTACATTTTGTATAAAATTAAATATGAGCTCTGTAAAATCTTTTCCTTAACTCTCAATTACTCTAAACACTTAATCAAGTCTTTGGATTTAAAAAAAACTATGGCGTAAAAGAGAAAACTTAAATCCAAAGGTTTACTATAAAAGAAAAGACTACAACTCATTTTAAAAGTTAACTTTAGCAGAAAAAGAGTTCAATTAATCTTTTGAAAACACCAACATGGTTATAAAAGATTTAAATAACTACAAATATTTATCCATGATGGAAAATAATAAACTAGTCATTTAAAATTTATTATGGATAATAAAACATTTCTAAGTAGTTGTACACTAAATCTTTTCAAATCAACACATTTATAAAGTCATTCTAATCAATAGTTGGGCCTTGAGCTTCACAAAACTTAGAATATAATATTCAAACATAAGCTGAGTAAAATTAAACTCATTTTTAGTACTATTCTTTCTCAAACATTTACACAATGTCAAAAGTCAACTATCTATCAACCAAACATCTAAAATCTATCATGGATCACAAAACTCGTCTTATTGATCCACAAACTAAACCATAAATAATTAACAAACTTAGGCCTTGAACTTCATGAAGATCAAAATATAAGCATTATACTACAAAGCCCCATATCAACTCAATTATCACAATATTGAAACAATAATTTTCTCAATCATCCGCTTGAGTTACTTATTCATGAAAGAAAACCATATAATTCAAAACACATTATCACATCAAAGTAGGCAACGTGAGCCCTACGGTAGCAATACACAACAATTCACTACATAAATAAAAAGGAGGAGGCTTTACAAAGATTATTACAATAATCAAGCCTCCAAAGCCTTCCCCAAATGACTGACAGAAAAACTATTACCTGAAAAATGTTAAATCAATAGAGTAAGACATAAGCCTCAGTAATTAGTTATCCAACTCATTACACATACTAATATGTGATCGTGAGGTGCCAAATGAAACAATTTATATAAAAAATTATTAGAGATATAACTCACAAACATCCAAATTACAAATTCTATATCACAATTTTCGCAATTCGGTATCATAAATTCTATATCACAATTACCAAGTTGCCTCCTATCAATCCAATCAAACCGTCTTATTTTTACCGACTAGATCCATGGGCTAAGTTATTATCTGTTACTGGCCACTAAAAAGCTCACTGGTCATGTGATAAGAACCAGCCAAAATCCACAGCGCACAAGTTGCCACCTATCCCTCATATCACAATTCACAAGTTGCCTCCTATCAATCCAATCAAATTGCCTTATTTCTGCCAACTAGATCCATGGGCTAAGTTACTATCTATGTCACTGGCCATTGAAAAGCTCATTGGTCATGTGATGAGGACCAGCTAAAATCCACAGAGCACATGCTCAGATCATGAGTCTATTCCCCTCGTTGAACTAGTAGGTGTTAGATATGATTAGTTTTGATGATATTTTATATAGATGTCATTATTAAGAGCAAAAAGCTTGCATGATATATTTATCTCCTACATTGACTAACTACTATATTTGATGTAGATTAGTCCAAGTTGAATAATAGCTCAAGAAGGAGATAAGAGATTTTAGAAAGAAGAAACTGGAGAGAATGTCAAGTTCAAGAAGAAGATGAGATATTGAAGAATTAAATTATGGAGAATGATTAAGAGAAGAAGAAAGAAAGAAGAACTTGTTAAATGGAATGAGAAAATCATTATACAAGTTTTTAGATTGATTCTAGAAGTCTCCACGATCAAATGGAAGTTAGAATGGCTCAAATCGGGGTTAAAATAAGCTACAATTGCATTCCTGAAGTCATGCTCAAGCACACCAAAGTTATGCTCGAGCAAGGTACACTTCCAGCCCATATTCTCGCAAAAATCCGCTCATGCTCGAGCAGAAACATGTCCTTGCTCGAGCATGAAAAATGGCTTGCTCGAGCAGAAGCAAACCTGGTGCTCGAGCAACAACGAGTTTCACTTTACTGCTCACTGTTTCAGGCGACCTCTGGTATTTTAATGATATCTCTCAAACCAGAAGTCCGATTTAGGTGAAACCAATTTTTTTGGTTTCCAATGCGTCATTTTGACATAAGATTCAAGCCCAAAGGAGGTCAGATTAGAGAACTATGAATTTTAGAAGATGACAGTGAAATCAACATCACACAGCAGATCAAGCTTCGGTAATTTGAGTGTATCTCACACATTAAAAATCCAATGGAGCTGAAATCGGTGGCATATGAAAGTAGACTCAAAGGGCTTTCCATCAAGAGTTGAACCAACCAAAAAGGATTTCATACCAGGGAGATATGGCCTTCGAAAGTGGACGGTCAGTTCAGAATATTGCAAAAACGTTGGTCAAGAACACCTCCAATCATCTGATGATAATGGACGAAATACAATGAGTTTGGAGCTGATTCTTCTTGCATTGGAAAGAAGACTTGACGAGCTTTGTATTGGAGAGTATTATACTTATTCGCATATGATCAGAAGCCTCAAAGACAAAAGCTTACTCGAGCAGAACATTTGGCATGCCCGAGCATCATCGAGCCAAAAGCAAGAATTTTCGAATTGAAGAGTCATGCCCGAGCAGAGTAAAAGGCATGCTCGAGCAGAGGTAAAATCATGCTCGAGCAGCATCGCTGAAATAACACAATTTTGCCTCTGCCTGAGGCTTGCTCGAGCAAGCATAAAGGCATGCTCGAGCATCAGCGAGGAATCCTGTTTTGTTTTGAAAGCTTGCCCGAGCAATGAAAAGGCCCTTGCTCGAGCATCAACAAAACAAACAGAGCAACGATACGCTATCCCTGATTGATTACATTTGATAATTATTGGACCACCTTACCATTATTACCGATCATATTTAGACTTATTTAAATACATATTTAATCATTCCATTTAAATGAGTTACAGGTAACAACCTTGATTGACGGAACAGAAAATCAGAAGATCGATTTCACGCGTCAACGAACAAAGCAACAGTCAAGAAGATGAAATCCTTCGATTTGGAAACATTTGACACAAGCATTACTCAGAGTGATTCCCTACACAGATAAAGGGAAGACATACACTAAATGATGCAACGGTCATGAACCTTCAATGCAGAGCAAAAGTTGGAAATCAGAAAAGGCCGTGAGTCTCAACGGCTATCTTCGAAATCACTCAACGGCATAAGAGACCGTATAAAAGCCCATCCGATTCAATTCAACAATAACCTAGAAGAATACAATATATACATTTCTGTATTACTGTGATCAACTACTTCAATTATCTTTAGTATCTTCGGATACCTATAGTACTTCATCATATTTTATTCACTCGTGAGGAGCTGTTAAACACCTTCATTATTTCAGTTGTTCAAACTTAAGGTTGTGGAACCTTAAGTAAGGGTGTACGATTACAACTTGTAAGGGGGAGTGAGTCCGAGTGTGAAAGGATCATCCTAAGTTACAAAGTGGGTAATTGTACTTGTGTTTCAAGAGTTAGTGAAAATTTCAAGGTGTTCTTGGGGACTAGACGTAGGTCAAAGTATTAGACCGAACCAGTATAAATATCTTTGTGTCCATTTCTCTTCCCTTACTATGGATATTTATTTTCAAGTGTATCTTGCGAAAAGTTTGTTAAGATCACCTATTCACCCCCCCTCTAGGTGATATTCCACCGTCAGTAGGGTATCACAACCCCTCGTTGAACTAGTGAGGTAGTTCCTCATTTAACGAGTGGGACAAATAGAAAGCCCACCATCATTTATCAATGGAGGCTAAACAACGTGGTGGAACAAACTATTTTATCTTATCTCAATCAAATCATCACAATAATTATCAATAAATAACTCAACGGGAATTTTCCAAGATTTCACATTCATACAATGCTATTCAAATATCTTCATATACATGTCATAATATCTCAAATTGACACACACACACACGTACATTTCACAATCCAAATCATAAGGTTCCACAAGGCAATTTCTATCAAAATACTCATCAACATAATAATAACTTTCTCAATCTCTAAACATTTCAAAGTACTCATTGAAATATCTAATCATCTAATCAATATCAATATACTATTTTTATTCTTATAATGATTTCACAAAATACTCATAAACAACTTACCAACACACATAACAAGTGAAAAGTGGCTACCTCTCGCCAAAGTTAAGTTTAGAGTAAATACCCTTTTTGGTCCCTTGAAAAAAGTACGGACCCCTTTTTGATCCCTAACTAAAAATAACTCGTCCCGTCATCACTGGGAAATCAAAAAACATCCCACGTTAGTCCTTCCGTCAGTTAGCTCCTAACGGCGTCACTAACGTTGCTGATGTGTAACGTGAGTTGGTCCAGTCACATGCCACGTAGGAAGGCCAAAACGACGTCGTTTATAATTTCATGAGTAAATACCCTTTTTGGTCCCTGGAAAAAAGTACGGACCCCTTTTTGATCCCTAACTAAAATTAACTCGTCCCGTCATCCCTGGGAAATCAAAAAACATCCCACGTTAGTCTTTCCGTCAGTTAGCTCCTAACGGCGTCACTAACGTTGCTGATGTGTAATGATGTCTATGGTAATCAAATATAACTTCGTCTTTAACTTCGTATACGTTATCGTCAACTCCATCGGTTCTATGGTCGTCAAATGATGTCTATCTTCAGTTCCTTCGATGCTCTCTGCGTCGAGTTTTCCTACAGTCAGAGATCACGCTTGTCTATTGATGCCCCAAATCTCAAGCCCAAGCCCGAGCAGAAGCCTTCTTCCCCCGAGAAGAAACTGGCATCTCCAAATAACTCCAAGGCGCCGCCGCCGTCGCCATCAATGCAACCCGATGGAGCCAAGCAACAACAGCAGCGCTTCTCGCCTAGGTTTGCGCCGGAGTTAGACGGTGTTCACTGCTTTGAATCTTTATACTTCTCTAAATCCAACGGTGATGTCAGTGAATAGACTTTTCAACGAGTAAAAAATGTTGAAGGTAACAAAGCACCCTACACCAACTCACGTTACACATCAGCAACGTTAGTGACGCCGTTAGGAGCTAACTGACAGAAGGACTAACGTGGGATGTTTTTTGATTTCCTAGGGATGACGGGACGATTTATTTTTAGTTAGGGATCAAAAAGGGGTCGTACTTTTTTCCAGGGACCAAAAAGGGTGTTTATATAAACGACGTCGTTTTGGCCTTCCTATGTGGCATGTGACTGGACCAACTCACGTTACACATCAGCAACGTTAGTGACGCCGTTAGGAGCTAACTGACAGAAGGACTGACGTGAGATATTTTTTGATTTCCCAGGGATGACGGGACGAGTTATTTTTAGTTAGGGATAAAAAAGGGGTCCGTACTTTTTTCCAGGGACCAAAAAGGATATTTACTCTTAAGTTTACTACAATAATCCAAGCTCAACCACAATTCATAAATCAATTTATAACAATTAATTGGAACCACAATTTAGTATTCAAACTAACTGAGTGGTTAACAAAAACAATTTAGAACTTAAAGTCTCTCTAGAAGTCCCGACTATCATCTTTGACAATTCCCAATCATCCAAATTATCAAATCCTATTTCCATTAATCACATTATCAATATCAACTCAAAATCTAACTCACAAATCAAACCCTGTTTGAAATTTGTATATCACCTTCAAATTATTCACTTTAACACAAATTCTCAATTTCTCTATTCCCTAGTTCAATCATACCATAACTCGGTTTCTCTATTTCAATCCTATTTTTTTATCATTAAATAACTCTATTTCACCCATTACAATTATTGACAATATTAATTACCTCCATCCATCCTTAAATCCACAAAAAATTACTTACTTTAAATCCTTAAGAAAGAATCACATAAATAACTACTCCTCAAAATCATCATTCCAATTTTATTTCTTCCTTCCATTAATTATTTCTGACCTATTAGAATAATTAAATTATAACTTTCTCCTCAATTTCTTCAAAAACACTCAATTTTCAACACCTAAACTTTCATCCAAAATTTCCAATATTCACATTTCATCATAAACCTCAAATCTAAGTCATTCAAACATCAATATAATCTCCAATAAACAAGAATAAATCCTCAAATTCGAATTCAAGACCCCCTAATCATAAATCACAAATTTTCCTAATCAAACTCTAACTTTAGTTCTTCAAATCAGTCACTCAAGCAAAACTCCAAACCATACAACTCTTATTCAAACCTTAATAGGTCCAAGATTATCATAATAATAAACTCGAAACCTTAAAGATTCAAAACTCTATCATGTCCTATTTTTTCCTCCATTAAAACTGAAAAATAAAAGGGGAAAGAATGAAATAGTAGAAAATAGTTACTTACCAAGCTTCCTGAGAGAATCCAACAATGTCTCCTTCTTCCTCTCACTCTCAAAATCTCTCCCTCTCCGTTGTAGGTGTGAAGAAGGGAGAGAGAAAAGAAAGAACAAAAGAGCTGGAGCTCTGTTCGGTTGGGGGTGTTATATTGGAATATTGGATTAATATAGTGGGTGGTAGCCCAAATGCCATCCATATGTTTTTTTTTTCTCCTTTTATTTCTAAATCTCTTTCTTTCTTTTTGATGTACACATTTTTTTGACTTTTCCAAAACTGTCCATACAACTTCCTCAAATAACATGTTCATAATTAAATAATTATACTGTTTTACTTTTTAAAAAAATATTTTAGTTCTTTTACTTAATCACATCAAATTTCATAAATTTTTCTTTCTCCTAAAATTATGGTTTTGGAATTAATTACTTAATATTTAATTCCATTTTGACTAAATTCCTAATACTCAATACAATAATTACATGATAAATTCTAATTTACATTAACTTTTATATTTTTCGCCTATAAAAGATAATTTGATACCTTGTAAAAGTATATTTAACCCCCATTTATCCGGATTAGTATTATTCAGTTCAATTTCCAATCATGTTTCCCTTTTTCACAATTCCTTTATTCATACTTTTTTTTTGAACAATTCTAGAGTATTTCATTACTGAGGATAACAAAGGTTACAACTAATCAAAGCAAAGACAGAAACAAAGCTAAAACAAATACAACAAAATTAACTGGATACAATATTAACCGAACACTGTACATTAAATATATAAGAATAGAAGTAGAATCATGGACAAAATCGGCCTCCTCGATATCCAAGGTTAGAAGTGACGAGCAAGAAAGTGTTGGTTGGAAAACCCACCCTAAAGGGCACACAATCTTATAAGCAATAGCTGCAATTAAGTCAGCTAAATAGGTATCCCATCCTGGGGTAAAGAACACAGAAAACCCAACCTCAAAAGAAAGAAGACCATTGATGTCCTGAAGAACACTTCTACTCCTCTGATCAAACATATCCGGTGACCTCAACCACACACTAAACAACACCTCTTTAGATCTTCCCCCAAGAACGCAGATTTGAGCTACCAAATGATAGTCGGATCTCATAACGTTCAAACAGCCAACCAACCAAGAGGATTTGAACGCAGATCTGACATATCTGTTTATTTCCTGAGCCAAAAACACCTCCACAAAACCCAGTAACACAAAAAAATAAACACAAAACAGATAAATCTCACCTCTACAAATCAGATCTGGAGAAGGAGAGGAGAGGACTCGCCACAAGGAGGAGGGAATGCCACATCTGACAAAACTCTGAGGGAGAGGACCATAACTCAAAGATCTGGACTCCAAAACATTAGGACCGCAGATCTAAGATCTGGACACCAAACTACCACTCGGACTCGTCTGTGGCACAAAAACAGTGCTCGCCGGTGGCTTGTGCATAAGGCACAAACCGCCGGTGAGGGAGCAAAAGCAGTGGGACGGAAAGTGCAGAGAGGAGAGAGGTTGGAGAAAAGAGAGGAGAGGGAAACAAATTTTGTCTTTATTCATACTTCAAACAATGAATTTAATTTACTCTAAATCTCCAGCTATTTAATAAATATAACCCTATTGTTACTTAAATTCTAGGAATAAAATTTTGGGTGTTACCAACTTGAGTTAGTAAAATGGTTGATAAGAGGAGTCTTCGAATTGACCGGATGAGTTTTAATTGACCGATTTTAATGATGTTTAAAAAGTTTTATTGCAATAAATAATCATTAACATTTGTTTTGGAACTGTCATTTTAATTGTTATTAAACCATCTTTAATGGCAATTATTACTACTCAATGGTCACATGTTTATTTCCTATAAAAGGCAATATAATGCATGTCTTAGGTCAGAACACTATAAGGTTTAGATCACCGAGGCAAAGTGACATTAAGTTCTATATATCCCTGAGCTCTTCTCCTCTCACTTCTTTTGAGTTACACTGTTATCTTCCTATTGTTCTGTCACCCTACTTTCTACAAGAATGGTTTGTTTTATCTTGGGGAGTGTCGCTTCCTTATTTACTAGGGGGTTGCAAAGTATCTCCTAAGAACAATCCCTTAGGCACAACTCAAACTATTTGTTTATTGTGTTTCTGCAGAGGTGCTGCTGCCAACATTTTGTACAGTGTACGGTGATTACGCCAACACATAATTCTATCAGGTTCCTTCCTGTGCAAAACTAGCCAGATAGCTTAGGAAAATCCATTTATTGAAATCAAACTAAAAATTGTACACACGAGCTTCTCAATTATTATACAGAAACTTAAATCATCTATGTTCGGTCATAGAACATAAATCTCTAGCCCTAGGTGGGCTAGGATGTCGATGTAGGATCAAATAGCTCTCTCCCAAGCATCCATGGATTGGATACCTAAGAGGATCAGAGATCACAAAGCACAGGGACTTGACCTAGGTGCGATACCTAGGGCCTACGTACCCTGAGGAGGGATCAAAGTCCACGTAGTTCGAGGATTACCGGAGGCCTTTAGCCAGGGGGTGGTGTGTGTGCTCTGTGTGCAGTATATGCAATTGAGAGAGAGCTTAAAAGATGTTGTGTACCTTTAGGGTTTAACTCCTATTTATAGAGTGTACCTTAGGTGGAATCGTATCGGCCTCATTAATATGATTGATTCGAGATCATATCATATCGGTCTCATTAACCTCGGCCGGCATATCCCAACAACCATATCGGCCTCTTTACTATGATTGATATGATTGGATCCTCCTTTATGACAGGCAGATCCCGATATGCAATATGCTCCCGGTTGGGCCATATATGGGATATGGGCCTAATATTTATTCCATAACAGTTGCCCCCAAACTCGGTAGTTCAGGTCTCTGAGCTGCCGAGATTAACTGACTGCTTTCCGAGATCCCTTGACTCCGAATTTGCTTTCACAGCAATTTTCCCGGGCTAATTGTCTGGCTTATATTCCTGCATTTAATAACATGTAAGCAAATCATAATAAATGGAAAATACTTACTGTTGTGCAAATCGTTCAACGCGCTCATTTCGGATACTTGTCCGAGTTTGCATTAAACTTTTTGGTTTGCATTAATGTCGGTTATTGATAGCACGCTCTTCCATTCAACAAATCGTTGTTCACTCTGTTGCCCCCAGCCTGGTAGTTCAGGTTTCGAGCCTGCCAGATGTGCTACTTTCCAAATCCGACAAGGTGTTCGTCATTGTTGTGATTCCGTGCGTGCTTAATCGGGATCCTCGATTTTAAACTAGATTCAGTTTAAATCGGGTCCGCCTTCTGTCTTTGTTTCCTGCAAAACCTTAACAGAACTTATTTCGGCTTTAGCGTGCCCCGAAGGGTGCACGTTTTAACCATTAAATTTGGCTTTACCATGTCCCAAAGGATCACGTTTTAACCGCTAAATTTGGCTTTACCATGTCCCAAAGGATCATGTTTTAACCGTTATTTACACGGAGCCCGATTTTAACCAGATTCAGTTAAGCCGGGGTCCGCCTTCATCCCTTTCGTAAGGACGGACTCCACAATCTATCCAGGATCCAATTAAGGAGCGTGGATTCAATTGTATAAAACAGACTTGACATGATTTTTGAAAGCGGGTTTGTGCACCATGACTTCATACATGTTTAGATTTTACATGATTTTCGAAGACGGGTTTTGTACCTCGGATTCCTACATGTTTAGCTTTGACATGATTTTTGAAGACGGGTTTCTTTACTCAGAATTTATACATGTTTAATTTGAACATGATTTTCGGAAGAGGGTTTATGTACCTCGGATTCCTACATGTTTAGCTTTGACATGATTTTTGAAGACGGGTTTCTTTACCCTGAATTCTACATGCTTAGCTTCGACACGATTTTCGGAAAAGGGTTTATGTACCTCGGATTCCTACATGCTTATCTGGACATGATTTTTGAAAACGAGTTTCTTTACCCAGAATTCATACATGTTTAACTTGAACATGATTTTCGGAACCGAGTTTATTTACCTCATACTCCTACATGTTTAAACCGGACATGATTTTCGAAGACGGGTTTGGTTACCTCGGATTTATGCACTCCCTCTTTTCTTCTTTCTTGCAAAACTTAGCATGAAATATGCAATGAACAATTACATATAAATAAACAAGATTTACAAGAAGAATTTACTTGACCTCCAAGATGTCGTGAAAAGGAAATGCTTGCAATTGCTTTGGATTTGCCTCCACTTTAGTCAAGCTTCCTCCGCACACCCATAAAATTGAGAGATACCTCTGATCATGAAAATACTCCAGAACATCTCGGGGATTTACAATCAAATGCAAATTTCTTCCTTTGGTATGTAACTTCATATGACCTCGTGAGTCGGCTTTAGGAAATGGGTCATTCAAAAGATCTCTCGGATCTCCAACCTTTAGAAGATAGAACCAGGCTCCTCTCTATCGAACCTTCATCTCGCCATCACGGGATCTCAGGCATATCATAATGGTAATCTCGGCAACTATCTAGGACGACATCAAGCACCTCGGCATCTCAGGACGGTAGTCTCGGTTGAATGATCTCGGCACTTCACCCTCGCAGGACCATGTTATCTCGGATAATGCCCAATTTATTCTTCTTTCCCCTTGCATAAAGGGATTTGATTGCTGCTTCTTCTTCTTGTATTAGTATTGACCATCTTAGGTCACGGGAATCGAAATTTACGGTTCCCCACGGTCGGCGCCAATGTTCGGTCATAGAACATAAATCTCTAGCCCTAGGTGGGCTAGGATGTCGATGTAGGATCAAATAGCTCTCTCCCAAGCATCCATGGATTGGATACCTAAGAGGATCAGAGATCACAAAGCACAGGGACTTTACCTAGGTGCGATACCTAGGGCCTATGTACCCTGAGGAGGGATCAAAGTCCACGTAGTTCGAGGATTACCGGAGGCGTTTAGCCAGGGGGTGGTGTGTGTGCTCTGTGTGCAGTATATGCAATTGAGAGAGAGCTTAGAAGATGTTGTGTACCTTTAGGGTTTAACTCCTATTTATAGAGTGTACCTTAGGTGGAATCGTATCGGCCTCATTAATATGATTGATTTGAGATCATATCATATCGGTCTCATTAACCTCGGCCGGCATATCCCAACAACCATATCGGCCTCTTTACTATGATTGATATGATTGGATCCTCCTTTATGACAGGCAGATCCCGATATGCAATATGCTCCCGGTTGGGCCATATATGGGATATGGGCCTAATATTTATTCCATAACAATCTAGCTCATGTTTTTATACAGAAACTTAAATATAGGAAAAGTCCAAAAAGTTTGTACACACAAGCTTCTCAATTCTAAGGATTACCAGTTCTAATCTTTTGAAATGTTTTGGGTCGTTGTGTTTCCGGGCTGTACCTTATCACCGCTTCCACTCTGACTCTCCTATTTCAGAATCATGACCATTTCGTCGATCTGTCACGGCTTGAGGACGCCGATGTGGCTAAGCATGTGGGCTTTCTCTTAGGTTCACAAGCCACTAGAGTGAAAGGTTTTTGGTTATGAAGCACAAACATGGAGAATTTTTTTGGGAAAATCCATATGGGGACCCAAATAATAAAGAAAATCCCAAAAAAGGCCCAAAGATTTTGCAAATCTCAGAAAATGCCTCAAGGCTTTTTTTGGTATAATTTCATTAAAACGTTAGTTGTTAACGATGCTGATATAGTTGTTAACGGTACTGATTTAGTTGTTAGGATATTGTTGTTAATAGTACTGATTTAGTTGTTAATGACCTATCCATTAACAACTCATGTTTTAATGAATTTATACCAGAAAAGGCCCTGTGGCCTTTTTTAAGATTTACAGAATCTTTGGACCTTTTTTGGAATTTTCTTTATTATTTGGGCCCCTATATGAATTTTCCCATTTTTTTTCAACGTATTAGACACGTGTCCGGTATGGAACATGTCCGATATGGGAAATGGCGAATCCGAATGGTCAAGAAGCACAGATATAGTCAAATGTCAATTCTGTAAGTTTTAAGAAAATGAAGGGCGGTTTTTAACTGAGAATTTTGACAACAAAAATACCTCCCAAATCGATCTCATCTAATGTCGTCTCTGTCTCTCCCAAATCGACAACGACATCTCTCCTCAACGCTGTCGCTTCTCTCGTCCACTATTGTTTCGCCGTCGCTTCTCTCCTCTATTGTCGATTCGTCATCTTTGCTTTAGTCACTAATCTTCAGTTCTTCCTCATTGGCCTTGTGCGTCTTACCGTCTATGACTATGAGTGTGTTCTTCAGTTCTTCCTCCGTCTTTGCTCCCATATTTATGTTTTTGCTATTTTCTATCTTGGTGTTTTTTAACTTACGTATTTCTTAAATTTTATGATTTTGCAATTTTCTATATTTATTTTGCTATTTTCTATCTACGGTTCTTCCTTTGTTTGGGACTGCATCTGTGAGTGTAGTTTTTGCTATTATGTAATACACGGATAATTATTTATCTTAAATATTATATTGGGATAAATAATACCTATTGTTAATAGGTGAATATATGGTCTCAAATATTGTGTTATATTTACCTTATTTTCCTAAGGTAACTTCTATTGAAATTAGAATGAATAAAGTGCCAAAAATCCCTAAACACACTTATGGGTCATAAAATACCCTGAGAATATTATAATATGTCTTAAGAGGCAATTAAATATTCATTAAAAATAGGAAAGTATGTTGTCTCTAATTTAGATAATTTATGAGATTATTTTCATTGGAAAATAAAAGAGGCAAAATCCAATATTATTTTGGGGAACATAAGTTGCCCTATGATTTTTAAAGTAATACATGGTGTATAAATTATCAATGTCAATACAATAGCTGTGAGAAAACAATTAATCTAATTTAAGAAAATTATCAACAATTAGTAAGTGATTAAATAGATAATTAATTGCTAATTGTTTAGACATGAATAAAGGGAATATCCAAAGTTAATTATACACAACCCCTAATTGGAGATTAATGATCAAGAGAGGATTAAGATTAGCATAAGAATAAATGCTAATTAATTAAGCATGATTAAGAAAAAAATATAAGATGAATTATATAAATCCCTAAAGCCTAATTAACAATAAAGTAATCCTTGCAAAATGAAGAGAACCAATGGGATAATTAACTATAATATATATATATATATATATATATATATATATATATATATATATATATATATATAAGTTAATTAAATAAAATCAAGGTTTGAAAAATCAAAATTGGGGGAACCATGTAGTATGTGTGTGTGTGCGCAAGTGGAAAGGAAAGAGAAAAAGTGATATTTTGTGAGATATTTGTTGAAAAGCAAGTAGAATAAATGAGAACCGATAGAAATTAAATCGTATCTTGAAATATGTGAACTAAGTATCTAACATCAGTACATATTACAAACAAGTGAATTTTTATCCCGGAGTGGGTTACCTTCGAAGTCATTTTTGTTACCGACGGGGTTTATCCTAAAATGACTAAAAGACTGGTAAAGACCCCTAATTAGACTATAATCCTTGATCTTCCAAATACTTCTCAAGAGGATACATAAACTTCAAAGTTTACCCCTGAAAGTATTTGAAATTTATAAGTATATTCGATTAGAAACACGGGAATTTATCGGTAGGAGAAAATCTCCACAAGATAAGATGACATGAGATTACATCATCTTTGGAAGAGAGAGGGAAGGGGAGGTCGGTCATGGTGGGTTGGAGGGTGGAGATTTGATCTCAAAAGGAACCCTAGATCCTATGGTTTATATTGAAGGAGAAGAAGTTCAAATAATTTACAACTTTGCCACACCTTTTCCCTATAAATAGGCCATCCTTCCTTTGGAAATTTCACACCAAATTGCCTTTGCAATTTCGAAATCTTAGAGAGAAGAGAGAAGGAGGAGCTCTGGAGAAGGAGTAGCCGAGTTCTGGGTAAATTCTTCGGTCCCTAGTTTTAAGTTCTAGTCTTTAGTTCGGTAGTTTTTGAAGTTCTAAGCTTAGATGTTGTTTTGATCTTTAATCTTCCAATATATTGTTGATATCATGTTTTTTGGTTAAATATGGTATTTATTTCGAAAATATGATGGAGATAGAGATATGGCAAAATTTTGGAAGATTAGAGTCAAAGTAGCGAAGCTCTAGCGAAATTTCGTCGGTTAGCAAAGCCAGGGGTAAAATAGTCATTTATGACTAAAATATCTGTTAGGATATTGTTTGATTAATAAATACGATATTATCCTTATAGGATATCTGTGATCACGTACCGACCGTCAGACGTACCGTATTTCGTCAAAGAATGTACGTTCGCGTACTAGTAACACTAACTCTGATGTTTATTGTATGCGTATATGTGTTATGTGTATTATATGTGGTAGCTGATAGCTCTGCTGTATGTTATGTACTGTTGATATGTTTACGCTTGCTAAGGGCCACACATCTGCCAGATGGGCTTATGTGCTATTGGGATATGTTTGCTGAGGGCCACACATCTGCCAGCAGGGCTTATGTGCTATTGGGATACGTTTGCTGAGGGCCACACATCTGCCAGGGGGCTTATGTGCTATTGGGATACACTTGTTGTACATTTGGTTGTGTGCTCATATACTGTTGTGAATATCTGTAACCCATATATTGTGTATATAAGCATGAGGTTAAATGTTACCTGAGGTCCGGTACGCGTTGGACCTCAGCTCTTAACATAGCTTCAGGGTCAGGAGGGCCGAGGGTCGAGGATAAATGCAAGCAGCACGTATAGAGACCCGGCTGGAGACTTTCTTTTGATTTTCTTTCTGATATGTACTACTTTTGATAACACTCGGATTAATGTACTGTTACTGCGAATAGCCAGACATACGACAATTGATATTTTGAATATATGTATCAGTTACTCTCTTGCTCCGATGCTCTACTCTGATGAAAATAAAAATTATTCCGCTTTTTAAAATGAGATGTTACATTTTCTATCTACGGTTTTAACATGATTGATAGAATGGATTCAAACATAAATTAAATCAATTCAATACACATACAATCCAACACATGAAATGTGGACATTGAAGTTGAAAACTTGAACATACCATTATAGAGTTATGTTACGTATTAGAGTTGAGGATGGAACAAAAGTAGGAGGGAAAGCGAGTTGGAAGTGCAACTTTTGCAAACTTGAATACAGAAGTTCATACACAAGAGTAAAGGCTGATTTGTTAAACATTAGATGGTGTTGCCCTTTCCCTAGATGAGCCAGAGTTGGATGCAAAAGTTATTAGTGAAGATGCAATTTATTTGAGCTAATGATTTTCCTTTTATTATATTGTTTTTAATGTGAAATACATTCTTTATATTAAAAATATTATTTAATACTAAGACATATTCGAATGTATCGAAATATTAATATTTTTGAAGTAACTATCGACGTCCCTTAACGGGAACGTATCGAAAATGCCGTGTCAGAATTGATGCTTCATAGGTTTTTGGGTTCCGTCAAGTTTTGCTTCACCAACCTCTAGGTCTGGTTTACCTTCACGGCTTTCATCAAGGAACCCAGAAAGCTTCCACTTCCAATAGGAGCAAGCAAGGATCAAGAGAGCAAAAGCGATCAGACCCAACATAACCACCAGACCTCCGAACAAGTAACCATTAATTTCTTCTTCTTATGGTTTTCTCTTTTGCGACTTTGCTTCAAATGGGTTGGGGTGAGGGATTATGGCTGCAATGAGTGGGGGCTCGGTGGGAAGATTTTTTTTTTTTTTTTTCCCAGAAAAGGGTGAATAAGGAAGACATGAAAAGAGAAGAAGAGATGATGAGGTGTGATGTAGATAATGAGGTGGACGATAAGGTGACATGACATGTGTAATGTTTGATTGATTTAACTGTCAAACTTAACATTGGGGACTTTAGGGCAAAATTGTTATGTTTTGTAACCTTTCAGGATAAAATTACTCCTTAAAAAACCTTCGAGATACCCAATACTCCTTATTGAAAACCTCTGGGTTAAAAATGACACTTAACCCTATATTATTACATTATTATATAATTTCACTACTTCAACCTGCTTCTTTTGATGCATATTTAACATGACTATGAAATATTTAAAATTATCTAAAACATATATATTTTCTCATAATCTTATGTTATAACCCAATAAATTATAATAAGTAAAATTGTATCTCACATCCCAACTATAGAAATTTTTTAACAAAATTAATCAATAATTATTACTTAAATCAAGTCCTAAAATTTCTGCAAACCTCACATGCAATCAAATAACGAAACCAATGGATACCTTTCATATATATATATATATATATATATATATATATATATATATATATATATATATATATATATATATATATATATATATATATACACTCAACACAGTAAATCCTTGAATAAATTCACCAAACGAGAAGAGATTAATAATTTACTAACATTTTCCAACGAATGTATAACTATATAGTGAACAGATAGATCTATAATGATCATACTTAATAATAATAGGAAGTTAAAGAAAAATAATTAACATATCAATGGAGCATTTGTGCATCAGAAATTATTACTTCCTCTGGTCCTTTTTATAAGTAATTGTTTTTTATTGTACAAAATGAACTAGCGGTTAAGATTAGCTACAAATAATAAATGTGTCAAAAATATCATTTTTTTTTTTCAAATATGACCATATTTTTGGAAATAGCATAGGAGAGAGAATGAGTAAAAAATATAAGAGAGAATATGTAATAAATAATTAAATGAAAGAGAGTCAGTGGTGAGTGGAGGACAATTAATATAAAGATATGTATTTAATATGGGTAGAAAAAAAAGTGGTTTAAATTTTGAGACACGAGAAAAAAGTTGTTTATATTAAGAACTAGTCCCATTTCACTACTAAAGATTTAGGCATATATAATTATTAATGAATAAAGGTTACAATAAATAAACATTATGTGTGTCAAGGCAAGGTCTCGCAAGAATATATAACTCTAAAAATTAATGGTTAATTATGTTGGTGCCAACGTTTCACCCAAGAGAGAGGCGAATTGGGTGATATTAAAAAATTGAAAATGAAAATGAAAATCTATAAAATCAAACAAAAATAGTTAGAAGGATATCATCGAAGTGTGCACAACTGTTTATACTAGTTCGGTCCCAGTTTAATCACCTATGTCTAGTCCCTAAAGCGTCTCTGCGATTTTCACTATTGTTCCATGATTACACGGGTTCTTGGTACCTCAGTATAGAGTAATCCTCACTAGAAACTCGCTCCCCCTTACAAGTTGTATTCTAACGACCACACTCAAGGTCCCACTACCTTTAGATTTTACAGAAATTGAATTGTTTTTGAATAACTCTCTCACAGAGTAGATATATAATCATTTATGAACAAATATCAAAAGATATTATAACACAAAAGTATGAACACTAAATGAGTAGTAATTGATCGTGTGCTTAGTTGGTTGGCTCTGTATTGAATGCTCATGTATTTATATTGAACACCGTTAATGACTATTGTGAAGGTTCAAGCTTTCCGTTGAGTGAGTTTAAACTATCCGTTAGACTGATGAAGCTTTTTGTTAGACAAAAATTGGAGTCATTGGAAGAATTCAAGGTTCGGTCATTTTCGCTTCGCTGCAAACATATATTTACATGACATCCCTTTGGCTTGCTTTGAGATTGCTTAAGGTTTGGTTGCTTTCGCTTCGCCGCAATTGACGCTTCAGATGATATTCAAGGACCTTCTTTGAGATCGCTTTCGTCTGCTCTGTTTATGTCATCACATTTAATGCTTTGATACAGAAACTTGCTTTTGTATTTTTAGACTTAATCCATGATTCAAATCATCATGTGATTTACCAGTTCATTCATCTTTGTCTCCCAAATTGTGATCATACTCATTAGAGGTCCTTAATGATGCATTGGATTGACCCATGGTGTCAACAGTAGATTGAATTACCTCTTTGATATTATTCTGGATAGAAGCTCCAAAGAAAAATGGAGATGGAGCAGAGGCCATCGGGGAGCTTGCTTAAGATGATTGAGCCTTATCTGTCCGTGGAGAGGATGCCATCTCCTTCTTCTTCAGTTTGATTTTTAATTGCCTCGAGGCCTTAAGAAAAGAGATCTTCATTCTCTTCAAATGATTTTGCCCAAATCTCTGTGGCCTCATTGGTGTTTCCTCCGGAGTCAAATACCAGATATTGTTTTGGAACAAGATATAGGAAACCATATTGAGAAATTGAATAGCAGATGTGATGTTAGAGTTGAATCTGAAATCACCCATCTCATCCAAAACACATTCTCCAATAGTCCTAGGCTCCTTGATATGATTGAGGCAAACAAAGGATAATCTTGATATATGCACTTAATATATTATGATTTGGAACCGTTATTTATCTTCATGGAGTATATATAGCGCTTGCATATATAACGACATAGAATCGTCATATATGGCCGATAATAACCATCATAAAAGGTCTTTTTCTATAATAGTGTTTGCAGCTTGACATGTTAAACTCCATTAATTTCAAGATCATCAAGCTTGTTTAATCTTGATATATATATATATATACTTCCTCCAATCCTAAATATAAGACAAAAAATTGACTTTTTTTAGAGAGATTAAGGAAGCTAAATAAGTTACTTAATCATATAATATATTGTGTATTTTTAGATTATCTATCAGTTTATAAGTAAAGAAAAATAGTTGGAGAAAAAATGACAATAATAAATATTTTAAAGTAATTTAACTTTCTTAATATCTACAAAAAGTCAATATATCTTATATTTAGGACCAAAGGGAGTGGGTGTATAATGCATGAATAATATTCACTTACACCTCATATAATTAAATTTACAAATAAATTGGACAATTATATATAAAGAATATGATTAAACAACTTAATTATACAATTGAAGGTTATACTAATAAATGCTAGAAACCTTTCAATTTTGGAGTTATAAGTTATAATGAGATTAACCATGAGGTATTATCCTAAAAGCCATGGAATTATATAAACATCATAATATTTAATTTTAATTTGCAAATACATTGGCACAATTTCAAAATAAACAATAATCACTTTTTGGTCTATTTGATGTCCTACATAACCCATGAAAACTTACCAATATCTCAATATCAAATAATAATTTCTCTTTCATAAATTAATCACCATAAATTTAAATTTAAAGTTAAACACTAATCAAAATAAAAATCATATAGCCTTTTGGGCTTATAATTATTTCTTTTGGCCTTACAATTTGGTCATCTTTTTCCATAATTTATTGCTTTAAGTTCATAACTACTTTTGATATTTTCAATTCGGCGTGGAAACCTGCGAACCGATCAATAAACCAATCCATTCTCGACATCAAACCAGTCCACTTTTCTTTTTAAATCAATTCTTTATCTTCTTTAGAATTTTATATTAATAACACTAAAATCTTAATTTTCTCACCAGTTCGGCCCGAGTTAGTTTTAGTTTGACTCTGGTCTGACCCACTAACCCTTGACCCAATTCCTCGGCTGGTTTGGGTTTAATAATCGACTTTTTGACCAATTTTCCCCTTATTAAATAACTATTTACCAAAATACCCCTGTCTGGAAACTATTCACCTATATGCCCCTGTTTAGTCGACTAAAACCCTCATGTAGTCGACTAAAACGTGGGGCAATTTTTTTTTTGAATACCCCCGTGATTTAGTCGACTAAGCTACAAGACTTAGTCGACTAAACCAGTCAAGAGAAGTTTTTTAAAAACCCCAATGCGGTATTTGGAACCCTAATCGACTAAGCACCCCTTTCTCCTTCCAATACTCTCTCTTTTCTCAGTTTTAGTGCGGCCCATCAATGTTTAATACCATCCCACCTTGTTGAAGGTATAATTGTTGTGTAATCTTTGTAGTTTCACTTTGTTAAGCTTTTGTTTTTGTTTGTAATCTGAAACTCTTCTTTTTGCAGCTTCCAAATTCTGGTGTGAAGGATGAGTTCAAGTTCAAACACGCACGTTACTGTAATCTACTATAGTGGGAGGCATTTTGAAGGTCCCGATGGTGTTCAATTTGAAGGAAAAACGAAAATGATGAAAATCAAACGAGGCACTACGTACAACGAGCTCAAAGAAAGAATTTCCCAAAAATTGGGGCTACATGGAAGCCAATGCATTCATCGGATAATTGCCAAATTGGTGACTATAGTGGGTAAGGATAGTGTATACTACATTAGTAACGATGTATGTGATGATGAAGACGTAGAGTGTGTCATAGATGCATTTGCTAGTTGGAAATCACAAAATTTTATTGAGATATATGTTGAGCTTGAATCTGGTGAATTATCATCTGTACCCATGCATACAAGATCTCCACAGTATTTTGGTCAAGAAGAAAGACCTGTAGGTGTATCTGCACCTTCACAAGGCTTAAGTGAGATAATATTGACGGAAGAAGAGGAGGATAAGGAAGATGAGAATATGGACATCGATGAGGAGGACGAATAAGAGAGATTTATTTCACTAGGTAACAGCTCAGATACTGATGTGGAGGGTGATTTTGATACTTGCACGAACCCTGTAAACCCGAGGATCGCAACAATGCCACCGCTGAATGTTCACCCAGTTAGTAGTGGTAAGTTAGTAAACTTGTATTTGTATTTGTAATTTCGATTTAGTGGTTATGAGAAAAAGAACATTTTAACAAATGTAGGGCCTGAGACTGAGCCATTTTGGAACGAAAGCCCGCACTATTCTTTCATTAATTGGGCGCACTGTGATGATGACATGAAGATGTTGTATAGTGATGATGACGTGCAAGGTGGTTGGCATTTAGGAGAGTTTCAGATTACAAACAAAAACAAAAGCTTAACAAAGTGAAACTACAAAGATTACACAACAATTATACCTTCAATAAGGTGGGATGGTATTAAACCTTGATGGGCCGCACTAAAACTGAGAAAAGAGAGAGTATTGGAAGGGGAAAGGGGGTGCTTAGTCGATTAGGGTTCCAAATGCCGTGATTGGGGCTTTTAAAAAACCCCTCTGTCGCGATTTAGTCGACTAAGCCTTGTAGCTTAGTCGACTAAATCACGGGGGTATTCAAAAAAAATTTGCCCCGCATTTTAGTAGACTACATGAGGGTTTTAGTCGACTAAATATGGGCATATGGATGAATAGTTTCCAGACATGGGCATTTTGGTAAATAGTTATTTAATAAGGGGCAAATTGGTCAAAAAGCCTTAATAATATTGGATTTTTTTTTTTTCCAAATATCTCACACTCTTTTTGACTTCACAATTATTTTGATATTTATTTTCAATAAATTGATACATATTAATCTATATGACTTCTAGTCATATTATACTATTTTCTTTTTGTCCATATGACTTTTAGTCGTATTATAACATTTGCTCATAATTTTAATGGCCTTAGAAATGTTATTATTTCCACAATTGTGGTTCAATAGCCAAGACAAAATATTATTGACTTTCAACTATAAATTCCACCAACGTAGTGTGATCATGTTCATTATCATTCTTATAGACATGTTCTTTGCTTTCAATAGCACATTATCAATTTCTCCAAATATTGGTCTTAGGACCATTGCAAAAACTCTCTTTCTTATAAAAAATAAAGTTCTCCCAATATAGGGGGGTTTAAGAGGGAAAATAGATTAATTACTTTTTTACCCTCGTTCAAATAAAACACTCTCGTTATTTCTGATTTCTTTTTTTCTTTTCTACCGTTATAGAGAGAGAAAAATATTTGTAGAGAGAAAATATTTTTTTAGGGGAAAAATATTTTTTGAAATATAAAAATTACATACATAATTTTTTTTAGAAAACTTAAATTTAATTGTAAAGTATAATAATTATATTAATTTTTTAAAGAAAAGAACAAAATGGTAAAAATAACTCATTAATCTTCCATCTTTCTCCCTTACTATTTTTTTAACTCCCAAATAAGGAGAGAAAATATCATTCATTTCCCTTGCCTCCCTTCTCTTTGCATTCCCTTCCTTCCCTTCTCCTCCAAACTCCCAAACAAAGCCTAGGATTTAGAGAGGTTTTAGAAAGAAAACAGGGGTTTTTCTTTTTTTTCCCCCTTCTTTTTTTGACATTCATTTTTTTCCTGGGTTACCAACACTTTCTTTGTAGTCTAATCATTTTATTTTATTATTACTATAATGTTTGTTTGAGGTAAAAATTATAAAAATACATAAAATAAAGTGAGTCGTTATTGCGTCTACCCATGTCAAGCCGTACGCGCTTGACATTTCGATAAGATTAGGCTTCTTGGCCGTCCCGGCCTCCTCTCTCTTCTCTTTCCCCTTTTGTCGCCATGGATGCCACACTCCTCACCTTCCCAACCTCCAAAGCCCCATCTTCTCATATCCTAACGCGACCCGCCAACCCATTTCTGTCCTCCAAACCTAAACTTTCCTTCAAATCCCGCCGTCATTTGCCTTCAATCAATGCCGCAATTTCTCGCACCAAGAAGGAAGAAACCGTCGAAACAGTGAAACAGCAGCTCGAGAACTGCTATCTCCTTGCGGGAATCAATTACAAAGGCCTCACAGTGAAGCAATTCCAAGAGCTTCGCAAAAGCCTTCCCGAGACTACGAAGCTGGTTGTGGCGAAGAACACTTTGGTTTATAAGGCCGTTGAGGGTACCGAATGGGAATCGCTGAAGCCGTGTATGAAGGGTATGAATGTTTGGCTTTTTGTTCACACTGAGGAAATTCCAGCTGCGATTAAACCCTACAGGGATTTCCAGAAGGAGAAGAAGCTTGAGGATAATGATTTCACTGGAGCTGTGTTCGAAGGGAAGTTTTATGGCCCCGATGAGTTTAAAACATTGGAAACTTTGCCCTCGCGTGCTGAGATTTATGCCAAATTGTTGGGTTCTTTGCAAAGTCCGGCGTCGGCTTTGGTGAGCACATTGCAAGCGCCGGCTAGAGAAATTGTTATGGTTTTGAAAGCTTATGTGAAGAAGCTGGAAGAAGAAGGTGGTGCGCAGTAATGGAAATTCATGTAATTGTAAGTGTAATTTCGAATTCCTTTTGTTCATTTGTGTTTTCAAGTTATATTATGTAGATTGATATGTTTTTGCTTATCTCAGAATTTGTAGAATTGAGGGTTACAAGAAAAGAAAGAGAGATAGAGAAACCAGGGAATGAGAAATGTATAATTGTTGAAAGTTCAGGTTTCTGAATAGGGACTGTGTAAAACTTTTTGCCATTCAATTTTTAATCATGCGATTTCACAAGTTGGTAATTTTCTTCACAATAAACTGTTTTCCTATTAATTATCCGTTTGTTCATTCTGTAATTTACTTGAAATGATTGTGTTCTTCAATGATTTAGTGACATGTAGTTTTATTTTCTCTTGTTTCCACCAAGTGAAAGGCAATTGATTTTTTAAGGTTTGGATAGACTAATGCTGAGTGATGATCTTTTTTTCTGTCACATGGCTAAATGTGAGTTATTAGACTGTGTATTGTAGGGTGACATATAATGAAAGTTATCTCAGCTTCTCTATTTGTCAGAACTATGGGGGGAATGAAAAAAGCACTTTTTAAAGGGTAAGCCACGGTTTTTGCCAAAACTACTCAGACACCCATTAACATGGAACAAGCGAGTATTATGATTGGCAAAACCATGATTCTGCAAAAGCAAAATTTTTCTGCTTTTCTAAAAGAAATTCTCTAAAATCACTATTTTTCAGAAGTTATTCTCCAAAAGCTAATACAAAAACTTTATAATTGACTGAAGTGACAGTTTCATCATATCACATTAGCAGTCTTTACCTAGTTGACTTGCTTTTAAGTATTGTGTCTTGAGAGAGGTTTGCAAGGATATAGTTTTCCTTAAGTAAATGATGATCAAAGTTGAAGTTTGAGACATTTCGCTTGATATGTTTCCTTTCCATGCTAAAAGTATAAGTCGTCTCATTGCTCTGATTCTATCAGCATTAATGGTGAAGACAAAACAGGGGAAATGAATCTGCATAAGTTGAAGTCTCACTGAATTATTTTTCTGATTAATAAAAGAAATAGGGTGAGTTTGCCATCATACTATAACTGGTGGAGATTGCTTCTTATGGTGAACTTTTCCTGTTTTAGTAGAGAACTTATCTGTTTTGTAACAATTCTCTCCTTTAAGTAGGGTCTCTGTTGTGGAAGACATTTACACTCCATTCTGATGATGAGATTTTACTGAAAAGGAAAAAAAGGTTATACTTTTAAGATGCTTTCTGTCATCAGATTTTCAAAGAAAAATGAACTGGTTGGTGATCTTTGTTCTTATTGCATGCATGGTTGTGTTCTTCAGAAGAGTTGCACATGTTATATTTATATTCCCTCTAGCCCCTTCTGAGATGTCTTTTAGAATGTGCTTTTGTTCTTTTTATGTGATGTTTTGATAGTTTTAATGAGTATTAAATTTTTTGTTTTATATATGCCCATATTTAATAAGGCTAGTGAGTATGCATAAATTAATAAGATATTAAAGTTTAGTATGGTTAATAAGGGTAATATTAGAAATTATTTGAGTTTTATGACATTTAATATTTTTAACTATTTTCGTTTGGTACATTTTTATGACAAAGATGAGAGTTGCCTTTTAGCTTATCCCTTGTCACTAGATTTTGCTCATTGAGGAAACTTTCTGAAAGCATTTCTCTAAGATTTTTTAGCTTTTGCTGATAAAATTCTCCATGTTCAAGTGTCATCTTCTGAACTGTTTCATGAAAAATCATGTTATAAAAGCCTGGTAATAGGCATTGGGAACTTTGACTCGTCGTCATAGAATGCCAACTAGTAGATGATATGGTGTAAAATATTATATGGCATTGCATCAAGAGAAAATGATATTTTAAAGTGATAGATAATACATTAATGGGAAAATCCCAAAAAAATACCCTAGAAATATTAAAAGGACAAATCCACGATTCCAATAAACCAAATGCTAAATCAGTACATCTAGTCCAATTTGGAATTTTGAAATCTTGCCAAATTTGCCGCCCCTGATTCTATATGCGTTCTCTCTCCCCTGCTTGGTGCCTGCGTCAAATCAGGGGTCAGGAATGAAAGGGAACAAACAGGCGATGAAGCTGGACGATCGACAAGCAAGTGGCAGATCTACGAGACATTTTCCGATCATTGAACTGGAACGCGGGTGAGAACTTGACACAGCTCGAGCTAGGTTCGACTCGCGTTTTCAACCTCGTGTTTCCCTCATTTTGCATCTCTGGCCCCGACTTTTCTCCTCCCATTGGGACTCGATCGATATTCCTCCCTCTGTACTTCTTTTAGTTATAGTGGGTAATGGGTAATTCTTCCTTTGATTTAATTATTTAAATATGTTCAAATTTTGTGTGCCAATAATTTTTTAATCTGCATATTGTAATTCTTCAGTGTTTTTTGGGGAAAATGTAAATCAGCCTCTTCTTCTAGCGTTCTTCTTTTCCATCAAAGGCAAGAGGTGTATAAATATAAGAGGCCAGTGGTATGAAGCCAAAATTCGATGAAGTCAAATTTAAGCATAGCTTCTTCTGCTTTTCCAGCCTAATATGTTTGGTTTAGGGGAGGGGAGGGGAGAGAAAAAAAATGAGAGGAGGGAATTTTTTTTTTTGAAAATTGAGTGTAGTGGGGCACACATATTTTCCTCTCCCCTTCCCTCATTTTTTTTCTCTCCCCTTCCCTCCCCTCTCCTCAAACCAAACATATTAAAGAACACTGTCACTTAAACAGATAATGGAATAAGCTCCACATCGTATAAATCTTTTCCCAACCAATGTGGGTCCAACATTAATGCAATCCTCTCCCCATTTTGTACAGAACTGGCGAGAAATGCAAGAAAAGAGAACCATTTAACAATGAGAGCGTTTGATTGTTTGAAATTAAAAGAAAAGAAGGAAACAAAGGAGAGTTCGCATCAGAACTTGATTGACTCCGCCAGCCAAATGGTACATCAGGAACGCGACCAAAAAGGAAGGAAAGGGAAGAAGTGCAGGGCTCATGAACGTAGCAGGCACAAGAATGAGATTGTGTGTTTCAAGAGCTATCTATGCTCACACGATTTTTTTCAACTCACCCTTGGGATGGCTCAAGATTAGTGGATGAGGAAGATGATACAGTGAGAATGACAAAGGCATTTCTTCGAAAGCCACCCCTCCCGCCGTCCATCTTGCTGTCTTCTTCTTCTTCTTCTCCGGCAAGCAGCCCCTCCAACCTTTGCCTTCTTGTGTTCCGCGAGAGAGAGAGAAAGATGATGAGAGATAGTGGTTCCTGCATTACACTCGGGCACTCAAGTTGGAAAGATTTCAAAGTTCCAAAGTAGCACTAATGTGCTAATTTAATATTTTGTATATTAGAAGCATTGATTTGTCTTATTGATATTTTGAAGGTGTTTTATTGGGATTTTCCCTACATTAATCCTAAGAAAATATCACATTCTTGTATAAAAAAGAAAATATCATATTCCTAACCAAAAAAAATAAAAGCGGTAAGCTCCTAACAAGATAAAATTATAATTGAAATGAAATTCTTAAATGGTAAGGCTAATTTTTTCTTAATTAAAATGCTTTTATCCTTATTTTAAATTGTATTCCATATATATGTGTGTGTAATTTTACATATATCGTCATACATCCCCAAATATGCATTGTAATATTTGTTCATATCAACCTCATACATACCAAACTAATATAATTTCATTTATGTCCGATTTAAATATTATTTATTCTCTATTATAAATCACCAAACTAAACTAATACAAATAATACATATTAAATATAATACCTATGTGAAAAAAAAATTTACAAACAATTCACATTTTTTTTTTTTTTTTTGATATTAAAAAGTTTTGGAGGGGTTAATTCAAGGGCAAAGTCAACGAGTAAACAATTTACAAACAATTTGGCCTACGGGCTGATCTTAGGATCACCACCTCCTTCAGCGAAATATCTAATCACGCCAAGTTTCCTAAAGCCCATTACTTGCTCTGCTTTGCAATTGCCAAACCATGTTTCGAAAGGAACCCACTCGCCGTACTCTGTTTTATGAGAAACCCACCTACAAAGTACTCCCTCCAATCGTTAATATAAATGTTGGTTGATAGTATACCTCTGAATAATGCAGTAGCCAAATCAGCTACCTGTCTTATTTATTTATCATGTAAAGTTGTACATCATCAAATACAAGAGACAGGCCCTACATCTATACACGTAATTTCAATATTCATAGTGGGCTGACCCAACACACTATACACACTAGGGCTAAGGCCCAATACACATACTCATATACATATTAGTATTACACATATCCTATACACTCTAATTTTTTTTTTGCTCAGAATATCCTATACACTCTAATACTCCCCCTCAAGTTGGGAACCATAAATGTTGACTATTCCCAACTTGCATAGAATGTAATTTTGCATTTCCATGGTCACATGCTTGGTTAGAAGATCAGCCTGTTGTTCCGCCGATTATACATGTTGTAACTTGATCAATTTTGACTGAACCTTCTCACGAACGAAATGACAATCGATGTCAATATGCTTGGTTCATTCATGGAACACCAGGTTCATTGCTTTATGAATTGCGGCCTTACTATTGCTATGTACATCTCTCGGTTTAGTTTGTGGATAGCCTAGTTCTTTAACCAATCCCTCTATCCACGTGACCTTGGAAGTAGCGGAAGCTAGCACCCTGTACTCAGCCTCTGCTGAAGAATGAGAAATTGTATTCTTCCATTGAATAAGATGTTTGATATGACTAGTTGAAATAATGTGAAATATAGATGCTAAATATTAAGAGAATGCTATATATGATTAGTTTTGGATGATGTTAAATATAGATGCTAAATATTAAAATAAAAAATTTGCATAATGTATTTATATTATACTTTAACAAACTACTATATTTAATATGAAATATATTGTAGATTAGTCAAGAAAAGAAAGAAGATATCAAGTTGGATTATGGTAAATGATCAAGAAGATTAACAAGCTATTGAACAAAGAAATGATCAAATATGGGGAGAAGAAGTCAAAAAAAGAAAGAAGTTATTGAGTTGGATTGATGAAAATGATCAAAGAGGAAGAAGAAGAAAGATATTAAAGACATTAGTTAAGAAAGCAAGGAGTTATCAAAAGGATTGTGGAGAATAATCAATAAGAAGAAGATAAGAGATTAAAGAAAGAAGAAATTACAAAATATAATGCGAATATCAAGTTTCAAGTTCTTATATTTGGCATTGGAGGTTGTTATGCTAAATTGGAAGTTGGAATGACATAATCGAAAGTTCAAGTGCCTTATCTGGAAGTCATATCAACTTTACTCGAGTTATACTTCATTATCACTTGAGTTGCATCTCCATAAGTGATTTCTACACGTTTCACTCGAGTTAAGGAAGCTCCACTCGAGTGATGATCATATTTTAGCATACTTGTTCAGCTCTGTTTTCATTCAGTGTGACATATGTTTGGTAATTTAGTCATATCTTTCAAACCACAAATCCGATTGAGGTGAAACTAGTTTCATATGAAACTAGACTCTAAATGAGGTTTATGGAAATCTATTTAGTACTCAAAAAGTTTCATATGAAAGAGATATAAACTTTGAAACTTGGTGCCGTAAATCAACTCTGTGTTCATCACCAGTAGCTATAGACTTGATCAAAAAGTTTGGAAGACAATGAATTTCTTACTAGTTCTTGTTGCATTAGAGAGAATACTTAAATAGTGTTCTGTTGGATAGGTTATTTGTCAAGTTTGGAGTTATAGTTGAAGATTTTTGCCTACTGAAAGTTGATTTTTGTGCCAAATTATCAACCTGAAAGTATTCAATGAAAATCCTTATCACTCAGTGATGTGCCTTATCACTAGCAAATTACAATCCAATGATATCTTTGAAAACTTGAAGGATTACTCGAGTGATGTTTGATCACTCTAGTGATGTCCTATTTTTTACATATCATTAGCAAGGTACCAGAAAGTGATTGAGTGATTATGTGAAAATTTGATTGATCACTCAAGTGATAAGCATGTTACTCGAGTAATGCCCGAAAATTCTAAATCACCATCCAGTAACTGGACAGTGATGGATGAATTCTTTTGATGAAGATTTAAGGAATCACTCGAGTACAATAAAGTTACTTGAGTGATGTTTTCAAAGTTAGCCATTACTTTTCAGTAACCTAGTAGTGATATGATATATTCTTGAATTCAAGCTCAAATCACTCCAGGGCCATAGAGATCACTCGAGTGATGGTTCTTCACATAATTTATTCACTATCTTGGATTTTTTGATATTCTTTCAAACTCATTTAAAGCTTGATTATATTGCTTCTAATCATTCCTAGTCATTACTAATTAAGTTTATATGAAGATTACAGATGATTAAACTTGGATTAGAGCTCAACAACCAAAGAGCAACTTCTTGTCAGAAACTACAATGGCTACTTTCAATGAGATGGAGGCTGTGCTGCAACAATGCCATTCCTCACCTTATGGAGGCCATCATGGAGGAGTTAGAACTGCAGGAAAGGTGTTGCAGTCTAGTTTTTACTGGCCTTCTCTAGTCAAAGATGCACATGCATTTGTTTCTAAGTATGATAATTGCCAAAAGACAGGGAATATATCGAGACGTTAATGCCACTGAATCCTATCTTGGAAGTGGAAATATTCGATGTCTGGGGCATTGATTTTATGGGACCTTTTCCTCCCTCATTTGGAAATCAATACATCCTAGTTGTTATGGATTATGTGTTAAAATGGGTGGAAGCATAAGCTCTTCAAGTCAATGATTAAAAGGCAGTAGGTAAATTCCTGTGGAAAAACATATTCACAAGGTTTGAGACACCTTGAGCTATAATTAGTGATAAAAGAACACACTTCTACAACAAGAAATTTGAACTTTTGCTGGCTAAGTATGGAGTAAAGCATCGGATTGCTGCAACATACTACCCTCAAACAAATGGCCAAGTTGAGGTCTCCAACAGAGAATTTAAGAATATCCTAGAAAAAGTGGTTAATCCCAATAGAAAGGATTGATCTGAAAAATTGGATGACTCACTTTGGGCATATAGAACAACATTGAAAACTCTTTTAAGTGCATCCCCATATCAGCTGGTTTTTAGGAAAGCATGTCACCTTCCTATGGAGGTAGAACACAAAGCTTACTGGGCAATTTCCAAGCTAAATATGGATGCTGCAACTCAATGAGCTGGATGAATTCAGATTGCATACTTATGAGAATGCTAAGCTCTATAAGGAGAAAGTAAGAGGAATAATAGTTGCATGTGGAACATGTTCTCTATCAAAGTGCTCTAGTATTGCTACAGCAATGAGGGGCATAAGATATGTCGGTAAGAGGAGTATGATGATTGTTGTGGTGTTGCTATAGCATTACTAGAACACATGGCACGATATTTGAGGACTGATGAGGAACTCAACATGTGGCACACAAAGTGGCAATTGAAGATTATGCACCAGTGCTTTAGCACTACTGTCGACTTGCTGCAGTAACGCTTGCAGCTGAATTAAGCAAGCCAGCGTGGATTGTTGAATATTAATTTCAGACTTTGGGCTACTACAAAACATGATGCAGCAGAATCTATGACATTAAGACCCCATTTCTGTGGCCCACAAAATCCAATAAATGTTCACCTTGCTTCCAAAATTCCAGTTTCCCACGCACTTCCCTTTCTCATCTTGTTAAAGGTGATACTCTCGAGTCAAAAATGAAAACTGCATAAATTCCAATTTCCTACACAAATCTGGTTGTGATTTTCAAAAATTGGCATTAAAGAAAAGGATTGGGAATGCTAAAGCATGGAATGGATTCTACTAAATCCAAGGATCACTACAAAAAATGACACTTTGTAGCGGTTAATATGTCGTGGTTAACAAAAAAAACCGCTACAAATACTAGATTTTGTAGCGTTTATGTCCAAACCACTACAAATTTGCAACGGCAACAATCGCGCAAAAATGTGGGCTTGTTTGTATCAAACTTTTTAGTGATTACAAGAAATAAACCACTACAAAGTTGGTGCCAGCTTGGCACGTGATGGCACGAAGGTTGTGTTAGTTATATTTGTTGCGGTTCAGGGAAAATAATCGCTACAAAATTCGAAGAGACAAAACATTTTTCGTGGTTTGAAAAAAGAGAGGCAGAAACTGCAAAAAATTTTCATAATTTGTAGCGGTTATGTCAAAACCACTACAAAATATTAACCTATATATAGCTCCCAGCCCTTAAATCTTTTTTTTTTTTTTTTTTTTTAAGATAGTGCAACATATAATGGAAGATTGGATTGCAATATAGCTACCTCTCTCTGATGAAAATAACTCAGTGACTTTTTTCATCGGAGATTGGCATCTATTTTGGAAATCCAATCATCTCGTGGCATGTTGCATTATCTTTAGTAATGACGAAATCTTGTAGTGGTTTTTCTTTGAAACCACTACAGGAAGTAAATAAACGTATATTTGTAGCGGTTTTTGCTTGAAATCGCTAAGAATGTCAAGGGTCAAGACATTTGTAGTGGTTACAGAATCGCTACAAAATGTCACATTAGATGAGGTAGGGTTTTGTAGTTTGTAGCTGTTTAGTTAAAACCGCTACAGATGTGTAATTTTTGTGGCTATTGGGTCGTAAAACAGCTACAAAAAGAATGCCTTTTTAACCCACGCCGCTACCATAAAGCAAGCCATGCAAGGTTTGAATCATCGCCTCTTAACTTTCGTTCTCTCATGTTCTCTTATGATATTTACGAGTTATGGATTCTATGAAGCATATAGGGAAAGGGAAAGAGGTAGTATGTGGTAGAATGCCTCTAAGGGGGCCAGTAGTAAAGGGAGCTGTGTTAGGAGCCGGTAGAGATATCCCTCTTCCACCGCAGGTGGGGATTGAGATAGATCAGCTCTTCTCAGAGGAGCCAATCCTACAGCTAGAGACCTTAGAGGGAGGACAAGACGTACATCTATCCCTCAACGACATTGATGAAAATGCTGAGATAAAGATCGATTTTTCCATAGGCGAGGTGGACTGGTTTATTGATCGAGAGGAGGAACGGGACCGAGGGAACCCTCGACTGTCGTCTTCGCGCTCGACCAGATTTGAGGTGGATGTCGAAGGTAAATTTAATTATTCTTGTGACAAAATTAAAATTCCACATGGTTAATTAAATTGTATTTAAATTTAATACAAAAATGTGTTTATAATTGTGCAGATCCGCGAGGAACATTGGCAGGAGAAAGCTAGATGTTACCGGTGTGAATCTGTTGCAAGGGCCTTGCGTCGTAGTTGACTGTAATGAGTTCAGGGACTAGTCGATTGGGAACGGTGGTCACCTTTTCAACCGCTGGCTGATGGACCTAGGCGAGAATCGGGGGCGGTTCCTCACCACTTCCAGAGTTGAAAGCATATTCAGAAGTTGCCGAAGGACATAGCATCTGAGGAAGTTATGCAGGTAAGTTATTTTGTTTAATTATATTTTAGATGTAAATAGTTATAATTTTTGGTTTACTTATTTATTAATTGATTAATTAATAAATTATTAATTAAATTATGATACAACATAAGTTTAAAGTCCGAGGCGATAGGAAATGGGGGATGATTAGAAGAACCCAAGGGGTTGTCTCTACAACATGATGGATAAGGATAAGACGATTCCTTTACAGCAGCTGATCGAGAGGTCCCAGACGATGTCCCTCCAAATGATTGGGCGAGTTTTGTTCAGTCTAGGAAGAGCCCACATGTACAGGTACATTTTTAAAGAATTATTAATTTCTTAATAAATATTCTTTTTTGTAATTATTGTAATGTTTCGTACCTTATGCAGGCTATGTCCCAGAGGAACACCAGAAGCCGGTTGCAGCAGAGGATCTAACACATGGCAGGATCCAAGACATTTACTGTGACCTACAGTGAGCTGATATTTTCAAAGTTAAATTAATTTTAGCTTTATATTATAGAATTATTAATTGTTTTATTCTTGAAATAACAAAGTGCATTTTCTTTTAATTCTTTCAGGAGAGGAAGGCTAGAAGGAGAACTGTCGGACGAACTATGGGGAGCTGTTCACATACACCCATAGACACCGTGATAGGATGACAACCTCTTAGCAAGCAGAGAGCTGATAGTAAGTTACATACAAGTGATTTATATAGTTAATTTAATTTAATTAAATTGAATGGAATTATTCATTAATGTTTTACAAAATGTTGAGCGGCTTGAGCAGACTCTGGCAGAGCGCTAACAGTCCCAGACCCTAGAGTCACAGGGGTCTGTGGGTCCTACTACCTTATTGAAAGCTCCCATGGGCCTAGTCGAGCATCATGGGCGCATTAGAGGATGTGGTTAGGCGCCAGGCCTAGCATGGTTTACGGCAAGAGCGCTGCCTCCGAGGTCGGAACCTCCGGCACGAGAAGGCCAATAGTTGAGGGGGTCAAGGCGATTATTTCCATGTAGGTTGACACCAAGACTTAGGAGGTTGCTAGGAGGTTTAAGGACCAGGCCGACACTTGGTCGCTCATCAAAGGGAGAGTTGAGATGTTCTGGCCGGTGCCTTCATGAAGATGTTTCTTGACAAGCGGTTTCCACCTCCCCCCTCCTCCTCCTACGTTCACCTTTGATGCTCCCCGTCCGCCTCCTCTTGCTGATGACAAGAGTGTTGCTACTTCTGCTCCTGCACACGTTGATCCTGCCCCCATGAGACAGCCCCCCTAAGACAAGACCTGATCATCAGGCTCCTGATAGTTATCTTTTATTTATATTTGTAGACACTTTTATGTATCTAAAATGTTTGTTATCTATAGTATATTTATGTTTTTGGACAATTTTATGTCTTTAAAATGTTTGTTATCTTTCATTTTATTTGTTATTTGATAATGGGATAATATTTTAATACTTATATTAATTTATATTAGTTTATTAATGTTAATTAGGGTTAAATACCATTTTTGCTATGAAAGTTTAGCCTAAAGAGCATTAGTCACCCATAAGTTTTTTGGGTCTTATTTTTACCCCAAACGTTAACAAAATGGATAAAATATACTCCGGAAGTTTCTTTTAGAAGCAATTTTGCCCCTGGAAGTTTAGAAAGAAGAGCAACAATTCAATGGTCAAGATTAGCGGATGGGCAAGATTGCTATGTTTTTAAACTTTCAAGGCAAAAATGAGACAAAAAAACTCCAAGGTGATTAGTGCTCTTTAAACTAAAATTCCATGGCAAAAGTAGCATTTAACCCATGTTAATTATATTATATAACAATTGTTATTGAAAATAGAAAAGATGATATATATATTTATCATAAACATAATAATGGAATAATTTAGATAGATAAATAAAATATAAATTGTTAACTTTTGTAGCAGTTTAGATATAGAAACCGCTACTAATAACATTTAAAATTCAAAACAAAAAACCTACCACTTTTTCAAACGATCTTCATTTTGTAGCGATTATTTAGACATAAACTGCTACAAGTTTCAAATTCAAACTTTTTAAAATCCCGTCAGAATTTTGTAGCAGTCTTGATCATAAACCGCTACAAATGTTAACAACCTACATTTTGTAGCGGTTAGTGTAGCGGTTTTTAAACCGCTACAAAACGTATTTTATATTTGTAGCGGTTGAGGTAGCGGTTTTTAAACCGTTGCAAATGATCCAATGTTGTATTTAAGGAACAAATACTATGGAGATAATTGAACATTCTCTCTTCATTTATATTCTATCATAGCTTTGTTTATTACACATGGATAAGTCATGGATGAAGTTGTCGCACAATTCTCTCCTGCATATTTGACAGGATTGAACACATTTTTTTAGATTTCTCTTTCTCTCACGGCATGATTTACTTTTATGCAATCTCCTCCTGCATTTTCGACTGGGTGGATATTGGAGAAGTATGGACACACACACACACATATTTTTTTTGCTGCCTTACGTATCTGTCACGTATTGGGGTTAGGCCGAGAATGATCAGTGAGTTGAAGAATGATAATGGACAGTGGGTTGGTTTAGCTGAAGGTAATGAGTTGGTTTGGTATTTTATGAGCTTTTGGGCCATGAGTGCAAGACGTATGGGCTATAACTATTGAATCCAAGGAATTGCTTTTTTAATAATGTGAGTTCGCATAGATGGTAAGGAATCTAGGATTAGGCCCTTGGGTCGTGGGTTCGATCCCCTCTGCCGTCGCTGGGACTCCTTTAGTAGGCGATCTCGTAAGTCCCCAGTAAGTGCTCATAGAGCCTGGGGCCATGCCTGGCCTTGGTGGGGAACTGATGTCGAACCCCTCCAAAACTTTTTCTTATATAAAAAAAAAAATTTGCAATCTTGAATAAATATTATACACATGTTAGAAATAAATCTTTAATTCCATATAAGGATTTTTCTTTCCCAATTAATTTTTCCTAGGCCATAAAATATTAATTCTATAATTTTTAGGCCTAAATTATTCCTTACTTGAATTTATTCTTTTTCCTAAAATAAATTAAGGGAAAAATAGGCCTTAATTTCCAATAATTAACTTCATAATTATTTTAGGCCAAATTTCATGATCAAATTTCCACATAATATTTCAAATTTCAAATCCCAAAATTTGGAATGTTACAGAGAGATCTACATGAAAATGGAAAATTGCAAATTTGCCCAGGTAAATCTATAGTAAGCAGGTGGATATTTGCTATTAAGTATAACCATGATGGAAGTGTGAACAAGTATAAAGCTCGTCTAGTGGCTCATTGGTTTACAAAAACATATGGCATTGGTTATCAAGAAACTTTTGCCCTAGTAGAAAAACTTAACACTATTAAAGTGTTACTTTTGTTAGTTGCTAACTTGGATTGGCCTCTTCATCAAATGGATGTGAAAATGCATTCTTTAATGGAGATCTTGAAGAGGAAGTATACATGGAGATTCTTCTAGGGGTGAGAACTTCTAAAAACTCACATCAAGTCTGCAGACTATATAAATCTCTTTATGGGTTAAAACAGTCACCAAGAGCCTAGTTTGAAATATTTACTCGAGCAAATAAGTCTTGAAGTTATCCTAATGTCAATATGATGATACATGGTTCATCAAACACTATGGTAATAAGGTAACAACATTAATTGTTTATGTAGATGATATTGTTGTAACTGGTGATGATGTAGAAGAAATTATTGGATTGAAACAAAACTTGGCCACTAAATTTGAAATCAGTGATCTTGGATCCTTGAGATATTTTATAGGAATAGAAGTAGCAAAACCTCCAAAGGGGATCAGTGTATCACAAAGAAAGTACATTATGGATTTGCTAAAAAAAAAAGAGGTGGGCTAGACCAGGCTATACTCCAATGGAGCTAAATCAAAAATTAACCATTAGAATAGATGATAGATCAATTAAGAAAGAAAGATATCATAAGTTAGTGGGGAAGTTAATATATCTTTCTCACACACGACCTAATATAGGATTCCTTGTTAGTGGCTGATTACGAGCTTTCAAACAGAGGATCAGGAAGTTTCTTGCAAAAAGAGAATTCTACAAACCCAATTCAAAATTTAGCCGCAGAGAGAAATTTTGATTCCACATCAGAGCTACTCTTAAACAAGCCATAAAGAAGGATATGGATTTTATAGAAAATTAATTTTACAGTGAGTTACCGCACGGCGAGATAAAAAATGTCATGGGTTAATCCACAAACATTTTCCTTGTTGTCCTATCATGTCCAAAGAGCTTTAGGTTTGATATTGAACAAAAATAAATTTTAATTTTTGTAATTGTTCTGGTGTAGAACACAGATTGTCTAGCCCTGAGGGGCTAGGATGTTGGTGTAGATGGGGACTTGACCTAGGAGAGATTCCTAGGGCCTACGTACCCTGAAGAGGGATCAAAGTCCACGTAGTTCGAGGATTGATGGATGAGGCGTTTAGCGCAGGGGGTCTCAGATGCTCGAGACTACTGTCTGTGAATAGCCGGAGCGTAGACCGTTGTAGAAGATAGATGTAGAAGATAATAGATAGATCACGATCTCTTAGGTTCACGCTCTATATGTAGATGGCTCCCACGTTGTGCGTGTCCAAGGATCGTGCAAACCGCCCTGGTCATGGCTGGGTCCCACAGTTAGTGGGTTGCGATAGTGAGATAGTGGGCCTTGACTAGGTCCACAACAGTTGCCCCCAAGCTCGGTAGTTCAGGTCTCTGAACTGCCGAGATTAGTTGTTTGATTGACTGCGCCATACGGACTTGGCCGAGCTATATCCAGTGTGCGCAAACTGTGGAGTTTGCTCATTTCAAATGCTTGTTCGAGTTTGCTTTAATCCCGTTTTTGACAATCGTATAGTAATTGCCCCCACTGGTAGTCCAGGTCTCTGGGCTGCCGAGGTGGATTTGTTGAATCTGGATATCGTATCGGAGTTGATACAACTCGCTTGATTTTGATAAAGCGTCTATCCGAGTTTCAAAGAACTTCGGAGTTACTTGTATCCCGATTGAATTGCCCCCAGACATGTAGTCCGAGTTTGCTTTGAAACTATGTTGACTTGATCATTAATGAAAGTTTGTTCACTTCCCACTCAATTCGAATATTTATGTAGAGTTTCATCCGTGTCCACGATGAACTGATATAGTGAACTCACATTTATTTTTGGAGTACTATTTCGTGACCGGGCCAGGGTCATAGACGTGATATGCAGAATCTGCGAAAGTGCGAAAGTGCATCCGGTATTGAAACCGTAAAGTGGTGAGGGGTCAGTATTCTAACTGCCTCGTATAATTCCAGGTTCGTTGACCGGGTCATCCTAGGATAAAGGGAAGTTGTCACCTGCCCGGGTTTGGTTTTTCACCAAAGCGTCCGAACATTTTGACCTGATCAGGGTCGGCATGACAGTTCCGCTTGATATCCTGGAGTAAGTTAGGAAGCGTCCGGGCTGCGATAGCTCTACGGAGACAACTCCCTCCGACTGAAAAGCCGGGTTTTAGTTCGTATTTGAATTTTAACTGTACTTTAGAAGGAGCCCGGACTTTAACTGTATTAAGTGTAACCGGATCCTTCGCCTTTTGCGTCCTTCAAAAATTTACATGGAGCCTGTGTTTTAATCAGATCAAGTGTAACCGAGCCCGCCTTCTTTTCCTTTGCCGCGAAACTTTACACGGAGCCCGGATGGTCACCGTATTAAGTGTAACCGGGGTCCGCCTTCTTTTTGCTACTCGCGAATATGGGTGTCGTAACTCTGAATTTGTTTATCCAGTATATATTTGGTGGCCGTAGCCGTCTTTACCCAAAACCCGGATTTTAACCAGATTCGGTGTAACCGGGGTTATTCTTCAACAATTCAAACGGAGCCGGGATTTTAACCAGATTTGGTGTAACCGGGGTCCGCCTTCAAAAATTCAAACGGAGCCGGGATTTTAACCAGATTTGGTGTAACCGGTTGATATGAAAGAAATTGGCCAAGTGCAACTCAGGAGTACCATTCAAAATAAATTGATAAATGGAAATATCAGAATCAAGGGATGGTACCATAATAACACTCAGAATTGGTTCGGTGTAAATTTCAATCAACACCAATAAAGGAAGTCTTAGCCAATCTGTTCAGTGGCTTGACATCCTCATTAAGAGCCATTAAGAATCTTTGTGGTTCAGCTCCACAAGTGTCCAAGAAATTGAATTCAACTAAGACAAAAAGCTATGTTGCAGTGACATGCTTTGCACAAAAAGCCAAAAACTCTTCAATGACTTCCCTCAAACATGGTTTAAGCTTTATTGCACAGCATTTATTTCAGCAATCAAATCACTAATTTTTGACTCACAATTTCCAAGCTTTCCACGAAGTTGAACGTCTTGATTTAAAGCTTGATAAAAATAAAAATAGTGAAGTAAATAATGGACCTTTTTCCTCCAGATGCGTCTTTGCTTTTAATGTCTATTGAATGCCTTATAGACGACAAGCGTTCCTTTGTCTCCTGGAGCATTTCACTTCATTCCTTTGTTCTCTTATCATTAAGATAAAATCCAAAGGACTAAGAATGCCAACAAAGTGCCCCTTGCAGAAGTCCCAAAGAGGAGTCATAGGTATTCCCTGCTCATGCAATGTCAGCACTTTTCCATGTCAGCAAGAATAATTGAGACACCTCTTTTCCATTACTTACACACGCATTTTTCCTATACATGTCAGCAAGAATAGTTCCCACACTAACATCCTGCAAAAGTCCAGACTTCTTACATTGACAATGTACTTGCCTACCCACAAGGTCATGAAAAGAACTTGCACAAACTTTGAAAACGTTGGACAAGATGGGCCCTCCATGGGTAAACCAGAATGACAAAGATAAACAAGTGAGGAGCTTCCCTGGTCTTATAGTTACTGCTCCCGAGTTTCTTGATGATTTTTATCTTCTGCCTCTTCCAACTTCTTACAAGGAATGAAGCTGATGTAAAGGCATGAAAAGAGTAGAAGGGATGACGCTGATGTAGAGGCATGAAAAGAGTAGAAGGAATGACGCTGATGTAGAGGCATGAAAAGAGTAGAAGGAATGACGCTGATGTAAAGGCTTGGCAACATCCTCTTGGTTAAAATCTGAATCACTCGCACCTTTTCCTTTAGACTTGTGCAAGGTAGAAGCATTATTAGACAGATTCTTCTCCCAGAATCCATGACCACTGATGTTATACCATTACTCAGACCACAAATGGTTTGCTGAAAATCAACCTCAATAGGCATTTCTATCGAAAATATATATGCATGAGGAATACCCATAAAAAAAACTATGTCTCCAACATTGAAACTTATACATCAGGGTGATAAATGGGCAAAGATCAAATCAACTTTTGGAATCATAGTGAATCAATCTATTTGACCTTACTTCCTGGAGTACAACGAGAACTGCTACAAACAAACTCTAGATAGTGTGCAGTCCTTTAAAGAATGTATTTGAAGTGCACTGGTAAATAGGCTACCTCGTGAATATAGGAACTCATTCACATTCATATCACAGCTATCAAATGATTTCATGAAGATGTTGGCATTTGGAATTGGCTTCTTGACAAAGATAGAAAATTTTCTCACCCAACATGTAGAATTTGATGACAATTGAAATAGCAATCCAGTCATGACATGAACAGATTTAATGAAGAGCCCTCACCGAGATTAAGTATAGAAGTAGGTGGAGAGAGAAGCGGAGCTGTGATAAGGCTGTCAAAGTAATTTGGGAATCAAATGAAACCCTCTGCCATAGAATTTTCTCCCCCTTAATTTAAAATTTCTTCGTTCTGAATCAAAGCTCAACCAAGCTTTCGAACATAACCCAACAATTGATAGTAATGACATATGAGCCGTTTAGTAAGCATATTGCCATCATTAATAATATCCCATGCGACATGGGCTTGCAGCAAAGAAACTCTGGAAGCAATTGTTTCACCAAGATAATAATGCTTGATGGACCAATTGAAAAGGAGTCAACGTTAAACTCATTGCCCACACCCATTTCCTTGGCCAGGAATAAGAAATACAGAGAATGCAATCCTCACAAATGCAAAGTTTCAAGTGTGGGTAACCAAGGGATTAAATAATAAGAATTCTGTTGAATTTCTGGACTAACCGAGTTGGAGCCAAAAGTGGATTAGTGCAACGAATTTCCTCAATTCGCCCTGGTGTTCGAGAGTTGATGGCATAGCAACTGAAGATCCAGGGAGATGTTAATAGACGCCATACTCCACCGCAAAGGTACTGTCTCGCAGTCTGAAATTAAAATAGATGGAAATGTAACCCGGCAAAAACCTGGGAGTTACCCTTGGGGTACATTCAAAGACAGCAATCATAGTATCCTCCCTCCAAAAGAGATTTCTTCATGTATGACGTGATAGAGTACTGGAAACCTGGACCCAATGGAGCTATTCATATTTCTTGTGGGTGTAATCGACGGTGTGTCTAGAGACCGGAATCATGGATATATACTGCCGTAGAATTCTTGATGCCTTTCGAATACCGCAAGGCATCTCAGCATCTCGGGATGATAAAAGGTCCAAACCTTGGCATTCTCTGAATCAACCGTTCGCCGAAATCTCCATCTCGGCATCCAAGACCATATTAAATGTATACCTCGGCCTTCATTTCTGTCCGAAGCCCACATCTCGGCAGTTCGGGAATCTCGGCGATACACTCCTCCAAAAACCACATCTCGGCCACCTCATGAAGAGGATCCCGGCCATCTGACTTTTTTTTTTCTCAAAGTGGGTGAACCCGGTTTCAATGAAGTGAACCGTAAGAATGAAGATATGACCATAAAAAAAAAAGGGAGGGAGAGGAAATCTCGGCAGAATGAACAAAGTGAGATGCTCAGATTCAGAGTGTCGCCTTAAAATGAGCAAACTATACCGTGATAATCGGCGATCCGAAGAGTCTGTGTAATCCTAACAGCAATAACGTCATAACGGGTTTGAGCATACAAAATCTCCTGCAATCTGGTAATTACAGGGAAATTTAATCCCCGTAAGCTCTCCGAAAATCTCCAATTTAGAGGTTTGACGAACAACCTGCACGAATTTGTTAAATCAACGTGAACCCTAACTGCAAAATTCCATGGTTGTTTGTCTTGCAGTTAGGAATCAGAATCATTGACCATCTTTGGTCATGGGAATCGAAATTTACGGATCCCCACGGTCGGCGCCACTGTTCTGGTGTAGAACACAGATTGTCTAGCCCTGAGGGGCTAGGATGTTGGTGTAGATGGGGACTTGACCTAGGAGAGATTCCTAGGGCCTACGTACCCTGAAGAGGGATCAAAGTCCACGTAGTTCGAGGATTGATGGATGAGGCGTTTAGCCAGAGGGGGTCTGTATGCTCTGAGACGGCTGTCTGTGAATAGCCGGAGCGTAGACCGTTGTAGAAGATAGATGTAGAAGATAATAGATAGATCACGATCTCTTAGGTTCACGCTCTATATGTAGATGGCTCCCACGTTGTGCGTGTCCAAGGATCGTGCTGAACTGCCGAGATTAGTTGTTTGATTGACTGCGCCATACGGACTTGGCCGAGCTATATCCAGTGTGCGCAAACTGTTCTGGTGTAGAACACAGATTGTCTAGCCCTGAGGGGCTAGGATGTTGGTGTAGATGGGGACTTGACCTAGGAGAGATTCCTAGGGCCTACGTACCCTGAAGAGGGATCAAAGTCCACGTAGTTCGAGGATTGATGGATGAGGCGTTTAGCCAGAGGGGGTCTGTATGCTCTCGAGACGGTACATGCGTGAATAGCCGGAGCGTAGACCGTTGTAGAAGATAGATGTAGAAGATAATAGATAGATCACGATCTCTTAGGTTCACGCTCTATATGTAGATGGCTCCCACGTTGTGCGTGTCCAAGGATCGTGCAAACCGCCCTGGTCATGGCTGGGTCCCACAGTTAGTGGGTTGTGATAGTGAGATAGTGGGCCTTGACTAGGTCCACAACAGTAATAAAGGAGTATTATTTAGTTAAAAATTTAATATTTTATGTTTGTAATATGTATGTATGTATGTATGTATGTATGTATGTATGTATGTATGTATGTATGTATGTATGTATGTATGTATGTATGTATGTATGTATGTATGTATGTATGTATGTATGTATGTATGTATGTATGTATGTATGTATGTATGTATGTATGTATGTATGTATGTATGTATGTATGTATGTATGTATGTATGTATGTATGTATGTATGTATGTATGTATGTATGTATGTATGTATGTATGTATGTATGTATGTATGTATGTATGTATGTATGTATGTATGTATGTATGTATGTATGTATGTATGTATGTATGTATGTATGTATGTATGTATGTATGTATGTATGTATGTATGTATGTATGTATGTATGTATGTATGTATGTATGTATGTATGTATGTATGTATGTATGTATGTATGTATGTATGTATGTATGTATGTATGTATGTATGTATGTATGTATGTATGTATGTATGTATGTATGTATGTATGTATGTATGTATGTATGTATGTATGTATGTATGTATGTATGTATGTATGTATGTATGTATGTATGTATGTATGTATGTATGTATGTATGTATGTATGTATGTATGTATGTATGTATGTATGTATGTATGTATGTATGTATGTATGTATGTATGTATGTATGTATGTATGTATGTATGTATGTATGTATGTATGTATGTATGTATGTATGTATGTATGTATGTATGTATGTATGTATGTATGTATGTATGTATGTATGTATGTATGTATGTATGTATGTATGTATGTATGTATGTATGTATGTATGTATGTATGTATGTATGTATGTATGTATGTATGTATGTATGTATGTATGTATGTATGTATGTATGTATGTATGTATGTATGTATGTATGTATGTATGTATGTATGTATGTATGTATGTATGTATGTATGTATGTTATATCTATATATTTTATTTTTATTTTAATATGTTTTAGAATGATCACATAATATGAATATAATATAAATATTTATTATTTGATATTCCCCTAGTCCTTAATGTAGAACATAATTGAGGAGTTGGTGTCGATCATAAATATTGTTACACCCCTACTGGTCTCGTCCTTTTGAGTGGCGGGTTATAGGGATTCCTTTTATTTGTTACCTTACCTTAGACATTTATACCAATTAAGCATATATTAGAGTGAGCGCAACAGAGAATTATTCCGGTTTGGACTACCTATTGTCCTGGTAAAAGTACAATAATAAAAAAGTAATCAATCCCCGAAGGGTTAAGGGTACAGTTATCCAAAATAAAATACCAGAATAAATATAGTCATCCAAAATAGATACAAAATGTAATAGGGCATTCCCTATTCTTATGTTCGCCACTATATGCCCTACCTTTCCAAAAAGGTTCCTGTCAACTCAGGCGCGGTCCCCCGTATCTACAGACCGGTTTGGAGTTCAAGAATAAACCCCAGAGTAACTGTCAAACTCATGTACTATATGTGTGTAGTGTATGAATGCAACCATATCATGTAAAATCATAGTCAACAGGCCAAACATACCTCATATGCATTCAGAAACATAACATAATAAAAAGTACCACAGATCGTCGAGTTGCCTTACCAAGGCAAGCCCCGGAATTATGAACCATTGAGCTGCTTGCAATAGCCCAACCCCGGAATTACCAAACCATCGAGCCGCCAATCAAGGCCAGCCCCGGAATAATCCTCAGCACTAGGAACATAATAGTCAGGGACTCGAACCCCAACTATTCTGTAAGCATATTTGGCAAAAGAACACACTTGGCAAACAAACATACAACAACCACATAAAAAGTACGTGAGTAAACAGTTACTACCTGTGGGTTGTGTATCGACTTAAAATTTTATAACGCCTGATTGCCTTTTCGGATAAGACTTTTCCATAGACAATATCAAAATACCTTATTTTTAGTATTTCCATAAATACCCTTTTTATTATTAAGAAATCCGAGCCTTAACTTTACAATTCCAGAATTTCAGTCACCTTGGTTCTACTTCAAACATTTTTAATAAATTCCACAAAACTCCAATTGACATGAAATCAGTGTAATATGAACCCTTAGGATGTCTAGTTTATAGTAAAAATACTTTCAAAGTAAAAAAGGGTTCATATTTTATCACATAGCCCAAAATTTATTTGCTGTCCAGAAAAGTATGCCAGCTTCCTGAGCATTTTTCAAAAATTTATTTGTCCTGGCAGAGAAATCGAAAAGGTACCAAATTTTATATCAAAATGAAGCTCAAAAAGTATAATTAAATCCTGTAAAATTTCAGAGTAAATTGACTTCATTTACTATTTTAAAAACACCAATGAAGCTTCGTTGCCCAAAAAATCCTGAAGCTGGCAGCAAGCCATTTCCTTGGGTTTTCGAGTTTGTAAACTTTAACTTTGACCTAACCCCATGCAAAATCACGTTTTAAACTCACTGGAACCCTTAAAAATACCAAAATCAGATCACAAATTCATGCCCTAGTCAGTTGAGTGAAAACCCTAACTTCCAAACTTCAAAGTTTAGTTTTTCGGTGTTTACCTGAATTCGGAGCTTTAATCGATGATCTAGCTCCTTTCTCTAAGTGTTGGAACATTGGCTGGAATCTCCTCCTCTATAATGGATCATGCCTCTTGGAAGCCAAGAATGAGAGATTATGTCTTTTTAAAATACTTAGAGTACATTGAATTATCTAGTTCAGGCTTTTGTCCATTGGTTAATAATATGAATTAGGGTTTCTTTTCTTGTTTCCCAAGAAAATCCAGAGGGTTCCAGAAGCTTTGAGGTGGCACCATTTCTGCCCTTAAGAATCATATTTTTATTTTTTACCATGTGCAAAATACCTATTTTACCCAAAATACCTTTTTGTCCAATGGTTAAAAGCATGTACCTTGGTTTTTGGCTTGTTTTCTCTTTTCTTTTTCTTCAAGAAATTCTAGATGTTTCTAGATATTTTCAGGGGCATATGTGGCGCATCCTAGGCCCTCAAATCTGATCCATGTACTTTTATTTTAATTTATCCAGTTCACCCTTTTATCCACTGGTCCTTGTAGTGTACTGCTGGTTAAAAGGGCGCTCCCTTTTCCACTTTTATTCAAAATTTCAGATATTTTTTCCTGATTTAGTTTGCATATGTGGCGCCATTATACACCTTGGTACAGTCCAATATTTGTTCCATTTAATCCAAAAGAAGTCCCTAATTGGTCCTTATCGGTCTCCTTTTCACCGATTAACCTCTTTTAGGGCCTATACTTTGTATTTGGGCTTAAGTACAGATAAAATCATATGATTTTCTCCCCTATTTTTCATGTGGAAGAAAATTCCTCCTTAAAGGGTAAGGAATTGACTTTTCTACCCTTTACTTTTTCTCTTTTTAACCCTGCAGTGACATGTGTCCTCAAGTAATGATTACATTGACTTTTTCCTTTTCAACATGTGATTTTTGCAGTGTCTCTTCTTCTTCCTGTCTATAGGTGGTGCATACACACTATGCAGGGGTAGGAATTTGTGCTCTGCTAATACTCTCTGTCCCTTATTTATTGTACCGGCTTATATTGCTTCAATATTTTCATCTAGGTCACTTTCTTTCCAAATTAGGACACAATCATCACTTCTTTTTCCTTGGTCATACTAGGCGCAATTTTTGGCCTATCTAGGGTCCAATAATATGTCCTCTAGTGGTCTGCCAGATTCTTTATAATAATAATTATTATAAAATATTACAGAAAATTAATAATAATTCAAACAGCAGTCAAATACTTCTCATTACTTCATGAGTTCGTACAAATACATTATTTACAAAAGTAGGGGTGTTACAAATATGAGATCTATTTATTATATTTATCATTTTCTCCTGAGACTACTCATATTAATACTCCTTCAACAATAAAATATCAATATGTGGACTTTGCAAAATTTAGTTTTAAACAAGGATGTTATTGGAAAAAAATATCATATTTATTATGATTAAAGTTTTCCCCAATGATAAATTAACTATTTTTATTTTTTTTATAATTATAAAGGTTAATATAATCTATGGTCCCTTAAATTTATTTTTATTTTGGTTTCCATCCTCAAATTTCATTTTGAAATAAAATAATGGTGTATGTTATAAGGTATAACTTAATAAAATTTGCTCCTATACTCACAAGTTGAAAGAGATATTAAATTGAAGTTGACGGTGAGAGAGAGAATTTCGACGAGATGAGAGCAGAGGAAGGAAACCAATGGTGGTGGAGCGGTGGTCAGAGAATAAGAAGAACGACAAAGGTGAAGGTGGTTCTTCCAATGACAGTTCTTAACAGAGTCACAACGCCTCTGTTGAACTGAAGCTCCATGTCACGGCCTTGGCCTTGATCTCCCAAATACCGTGCCGGCCTTAGCTTGATCACCCCTCTCGATCTTTGCTAAGTCAGCGGAAACCTCACGAGTAGGCAAAGAACACAAAGACTAAGAGAACTTTTAGAGAGAGAAAGAGAAGTGAGAGAGAGAAGCTCTTGAACAACAAATGACTTGTATTGCTTGAAGACTCTTGGATGGATTACAAATGAGGGAGGCATCTCCTATTTATAGGCATCCACCTCCTCAATGAATGGCTAAGATTCAATACATCCAACGATGGAGATTGGTTCTCCAGAACCTTCTCCCAAAATATCTAGATATTTATCTCTTACCTAAGAGATTCTAGAATTCTCTATACAACTCTACAAATATGTACACATGTCTACAATATTCAAGAAGATTCTAGACTTTGCCATTTGACAAGTCTAAACCTTCCTTTAATGTAGAGTGTCTTGGCACAAAAAATATCCAGCGTTCCTTGCAGTGCGTGACACTCTCCCCCACCTAATTCAGTGACGCCCTCATCACTGTACCGGACCAGGACCACCCTTGTCTTCATGAAATGGCCGGAAAATTCTCACATGAAAGACATGATAAATCTTCAAGTTCAGAGAAAGGTCCAACTTGTAGGTATTCTTCCCTACCCTTTCCACGATCTTGTATGGGCCTCGAACAAGACCCTGGAACCCCTCAGTTTGCTTGGGAGGAAGCTTCACGAATACCTTATCTCCTACTTGGTATTCAGGGACTCGCTTCTTCCCATCCGCAATCTCCTTCCTCCTCTTGGCCAATTTTCCCTGGAAGGATCTCGTCACCTCAGCTTTTCGGCTTAATGTATGACCCACTGCATTAGCCGTACCAACTCCATGCTCCATCTCGTGGTCGACCTCTTGTCTAGGCGTCAATTTCTCCTGGAGTCTTGGTGGCATGAGGTTTTCATTCCTCTTCAGGACAGGGGGAAGATTCCCACGATCCTCCACATCAGGATCCACCACCTTCAAAGCCGCAAGGTAGGTGACTTCCCCGCTCCCAGGTCCCTTTGCCACTTGCATGGTTGACAAGAGAACACCCCGATCATCACTTGTCGTAGGTACTGTGCAACCAATCCCCTTTTCAAGGATGCACAGCGAGTCTTCACCTGGCATAAGGACTACTTTTGCCTTGCGCAAAAAGTCCAGTCCCAGTACCACATTGAAGTCGTCCATAGGGGTCACCGACAAATCTACGGTCCCCTTCCACGTCCCGATGCATAGCTCTACCTCACGAGCTACACCATTGAGATGTTTGGCAGGAGTGTTGACAGACTTCCACCATCCTTCTCGGGCTTGAACCATAGTGAGAACAACCCACTTGGCCTCTTCGGGAGTAATGAAGTTATGGGTAACCCCGGTGTCCACCATCACCTTCATTGGCTTCCCATTCAGCTCCACATCAACAAACATGAGGCCTTTATTCCTCGAAACAGGTTCCTCATGTTTAGCCTTCAAGGCATTCAACACCCTGAGAGATCCCATGCGCATACTCGGCTCCTCCTCGTCAGGTCCATCTTTCCCCTCAACGATGGCTGACAAGCTACCAAGCTTCAGACACTTGCTCATGTAATGCGGCCCTTTGCACACGTAGCAACTTATTGTCCTCTTCTTCTCTTCAGATTTTCTCCCATGGAAGGATTTGTCATTTCCTCCCTTAGTGAACTCCTTCCCCTTGTCTCGCCCACCGTTCCCATGATTGGGTTCAGGAGACTTCGATCCGGAAGACTCACCTTTCTCCCCCTTCTGATAATCAGTGAGACTTTCCGCAATGGTAATGGCTTCGTCCACATCTGTCACACCACGCCGTTGGAGTTCATGTTTGGCCCAATTCTGAAGACCATCCACGAAGTAGAACAATGTCTCCTCGCTACTGAGATTGGGAATTTGCAATGTGAGAGCAGTGAAGTCCCTTACATAATCCGAAATCGAGGTCTTGTGCTTGAGTTCCCTCAACTTCTTTCTAGCCACATAGACCACGTTCTCGGGATAGAATTGCTTCTTCAACTCCCTCTTGAAATCTTCCCAGGTCTCTATGGTGCAAAGACCTTTCTCCATGTCTGCATGCTTCCTACGCCACCACAACATAGCGTTATCCGCAAGAAATAAGGAAGCAGTGCATACCTTGGTTGTGTCGTCGGCCAAGTTCAGGCTCTCAGCATATCTCTCCATTTGCCATAAGAAGTTCTCAACTTCCTTGGCATCACGAACGCCTTGAAATTCCTTCGGCTTAGGGAGATCCAACCTCACCTCCCTTGCTCCACTGGTACCACCCACCAACGGAGTCTTAGTTTGTCTCTCCAAAGAACTCTTTAGAGAGTTGAGTTGCCCCTGCATCGCGGTAATGACATCCATTACCTTTGCCTCGAGTCGCCTCATGGACTCGGCTCGTTCCTCCTCTACATTGAGGTGCGAATCAACATCCGACCTCAAGTTGCCCAATTGGCCTAGGGTGTGGGTTTCAAGTGTCTCAAAGTCACTCTCCACCTTGTCCACCCTAGTAACCACCCCATGTAAGGCCTCCTCCAAAGCCTCTACCTTTGTCATCGAGGTGACAATATCTGCAGCTTGGCGGGACTTACTTGATCCTCGGGTCTTCTTAGCCTTGTGAGCAAGTTGGGTCTCTCTACCCCTTTCTTCTCCAGCCACAACAACTTCCTCAGTCGTTCCCAACATTCTTGCCTACGAACCACGTTCACAGCTTCAAACCTAGTTGCTCCGAACCAAAGCTCTGATACCACTTTGTCACGACCTTGGACTTGATCTCCCAAATACCGTGCCGGCCTTAACTTGATCACCCCTCTCGATCTTTGCTAAGTCAGCGGAAACCTCACGAGTAGGCAAAGAACACAAAGACTAAGAGAACTTTTAGAGAGAGAAAGAGAAGTGAGAGAGAGAAGCTCTTGAACAACAAATGACTTGTATTGCTTGAAGACTCTTGGATGGATTACAAATGAGGGAGGCATCTCCTATTTATAGGCATCCACCTCCTCAATGAATGGCTAAGATTCAATACATCCAACGGTGGAGATTGGTTCTCCAGAACCTTCTCCCAAAATATCTAGATATTTATCTCTTACCTAAGAGATTCTAGAATTCTCTATACAACTCTACAAATATGTACACATGTCTACAATATTCAAGAAGATTCTAGACTTTGCCATTTGACAAGTCTAAACCTTCCTTTAATGTAGAGTGTCTTGGCACGAAAAATATCCAGTGTTCCTTGCAGTGCGTGACATCTAGCTCCCTATGAAGCACAGACACTCCGACATCATCCGACACGCCTCAACACTCCTATTTTTTAAGAATATGCATGACTTTGAATATTATTGAATTGATGATGAATTTTCCTTTTGTATTTTTTTTAAAAGGAGGCACGTCTTTTATGATGAGGCCGAATCTACGATGAGCCAAAGCTGGAGGTCAGGATTTTACAGAATATTGAACTTGAATGTAAATTATAATATATATATTTAATATCAAAACGTGTCCTAACGTGTTGAAATTTAGATTTTTTAGGATTAACGTATTGGAATGTCGAGTCATGTTGTATCTCGTGTCAATGTCGGTGCAACATAGCCAGCTCTGAACTCTCTCTTCGGTGGTGCTTTTCCACGGTGAAGAAGACTGCTCTGCCACGCCCTCTGTGATCTCCGATGTTGGGGAAGGAAGTCCTCGATGGTGGTGGTGGATCTCTGTCTATTTCTCTCTCCTCTCAAGCTCTCTCTAGTTTGAATTCAAGCTCTGGTGCAAACCAAGCTCCTTGCGGCGCACAAAACTGTAACGTCTGGTCTTTGTATCGAAGAAGAGGGTTCAACTTTTCTTTTACTTGTCCCTCTAATTAGAGGGAAGAGACTTTATATATATATAATATATATAAATTAAATTATATGTTGCATCATGAAATATTTTTTATACTAAGTATATCAAATTAATTAATTTCTAGTTCTGCATTGAAAAATATGTTTCCTGTAACACTAGTATTCTGAAAATTAATTAATTTGAGACACTGGTCCAAAAAATATTTCAGGATGCAACATAGAATTTAATCTAAATAAATAAAAGTACATAAAAAATTAAAGAATAAATTTCTCATCCCTCTAATTAGAGTGACAAACATATAAAAGAAAAGTACCAAATGTTGATTCTGAGGAAAAAGAGTGAAGAGCTAAATGTGTTTTGATCAGGGGATCAATTGGCAAACTTTAAAAGTTTGTGGAGGGACTAAAATAAAAATTTAAAACTTTTATAGTGATAAAATATACTTTATAAATAATATGGGTTTTTTATGTACTTTTTCCTGATACATTCTTCCATTGATTTGCAATTTTCAGAAATTCTGGTGCTCTTTTTTATAATTTCCCCAACTCCTAAAAATATTAATTCTGACCCTAATTGACATTTTCCAAAATCTCCAAATCTCTTCTTAAACACTTATAATGCAAGATTAAGTATAAGGTAGTATAAAAAAAAAATCCAAGAAATCATTTTTATAAATAATTAACAAATCATGACCCTAATTACACTTAATTCAATATAAATATCCCTAACTCAAATCAGTGCTTAATCATATAATAATGGCCTAAGAAATAAATTAAATTCCCCAAATTAATTATGAAAAAGCCTGTAAAAATATGGTTAATCTGTTTCCCTCGACATGTTTTCACTAAGGTCAAGTTCTTACAAAGCTTGTAATTGACCAATATCACAGGGATGCGTCCATCTATTTTATTTTTACTCAAGTTCAAGGGCCATAGCTTGGGCAAGCGTCCAAGCCCTTTAGGTATTGGGCAAATCAAATTATTTGCTGGCCACTCCAATTGCAAAAGTTTATTCAATGATCCTATTTCAATAGGAATCTAGTCTGAAAATTGATTGTGACTCAAGAGTCTAGTCAATGAATCATCTTCCCTAGTTCTTTTGGAATTTCTCCTATCAAATTATTTGAAAAAAACATTGATTTCTCCAAGATTGGTTGCCTTTCCTACTTCTGGAGGAATACTCCCAGAAACATTATTACAAGAAATGATGAACGTTGTTATATTTGGACACTTTCCCAACAATGATGAAATTTGACCATATAATTTATTGCCACTCAAACTGATGTATGTTAGATATGGCTACACACCAAAGCCACTTGTTATAATTGCAACCAATTGATTATTAGCAAGTATGAGTCTAATGCGGCTGGAGCAAGTTTTCAAGGTTCTTGGGATTGAACCAGTAATTTTGTTTTTAGAAGCTGACAAATATTCAAGTGATGCACCAAGGCAAATATGTTGTGGCAAATGGCCAGTCGACTCATTCCCACCAATTTGTAAACTAGTCAAGTTGGTAAGATTATTAATCTTTATAGGAATGCTCCCATTGACTCGGTTCCATCTTAATTGTAAGGTGGTGAGGTGTTTCAAATTTCCTATAGAAGCTGGAATAGTTCCAAAAAGAGAGTTACTATCAAGGAGAAATTTTTCTAGTTTGGTCAGATTTCTTATGGTAGATGGAATAGGTCCAAAGAGAGAGTTTTTTTTTTTTTTTTTGATTATAGAAAAAATCAAACATAATTAAAGAGAGAGTTTTTTATTTTATTTTTTAATACATAAAAGAGAGAGTTTCTTTTTCTTTTTTGATAACAAAAATAGAGAGTTTCTGTCAAGAGAGGGTGTTTGTAAATTGACCAAGTTTGTTATAGAGGATGGAATTGGACCCCAAAGTCTATTGGCCCACAAGTTTATTCTAGTTAGATTTGTGAAGTTTACAATGAAGGTTGGTGATTGACCATTCAAGTTGTTATTTGCCAAGTCCAATTCGATGAGAGAATGGAGATTCCAAAACTCACGAGGAGTGAGACCCAACAATCTAGTTTCATATGGGTAAAGCATTTCCAATTTCTTCAAGTTCGGTATAGAAGAAGGGATTTCCCGTTGAAAGAGTTTTCTTTGACAAGTGTAAAAATATAATGTGATATTGCTCAGAAAACTAATCTTTTGAGGAATGGATCCAAAAATATTGTTTGTGTGAAGGGATAATGTTTCCAAATTCCTCAAATTGCCGATTTCTTTAGGAATTTGCCCATGGGAGATTATTCACATTTAATGGCAAGCAAATTTAATGGAGTCAAGTTTCTTATTTCTGAAGGGATTATGATCCATATACAAAATGATAAAATATTGGACAAGTTGCCAATTTGGCTGGGAAAAGTTCCAGAAAACTCACTGTAACTGATATAAAAAACCCGGAGCTTAGTGAAGGATGAGAAGTTGAGATTGTGAAGTGTACCTTGTATTCCCAGACTAGTAAGATCTGTGGTGGAGACAGACATGGATTCATTCACAAGTAATTCCTTTCCAGTGACTACAAGGATTAGTGCCATGTTCCAAGAAAAATTTATTTGGTGATATTTATTAGTCTCTTTTGATTAAAAAATTTGGTCCTATTTATAAGTATAGTTTTATATGATAAATGAGATTATGGCAATATTAGAGGCCCCAAGCCCTTGCTACAGTTTGATTAGGACTGTTCTTTATTTTCTTGACAATTTAGAACTCTTACTAATTCATTACAATAACCCAATTGATGCTTTGTCAATCACCCTTAATTTTTACAGAGATCACTTACATTATGAAGCCGAATGAGAATTGTGATTTGCAGCTGTGAACAGTTTATATATAGTTTCTTTGATGGAGACACCAACGAATCAGCCATGAAGCAGCTTTTACCTGTTTGAAAGAAGAAATTCACAATCTCGTCCAATTATGTAGCAAGTATATCTGAAGCTTTTGAAGGCGCAAATTCACAAGATTCCTAACTAAGGATTTTGTCAATCTAGTTAAAAGATTAGAATGCCCCTCTGCATTTAGTTAAAAAAAATTGAAGGTAAGTGCAGGCTTCATTTTGGTTTTGATTATCTCAGTTGGATTTAATTAAGATTTTTCGATTAATTTTAGTTTGTTTATATATTTGTTTTATATTTATGTTTTGTTTTTTTTTGGCTATCATATCGATAGAGAACAATTGTTGAAGATCTGTACCTGCAAAAACTGCCAGACCCATTTCGCTCTTGTTGAAGACATTATCGTATCCATGGTTTGATCGCTTTGCATTAAGCATGACTGATTTTGACCATATTATTGTTAATATAATCGAAAGTGAAATTAGGCTTACATTCCCTTGAATTTTCCTTTCTTAACTACAAAGGGACATCCTAGTCTTTTAACAACACTAAAAAGATTTCTAATCATCAGGCATCCGGACTTAATTAAAAATTTGTTAAAAGTGTATATTTGAATTTAGATTTTTGTATTTCAGCAGAATTTAATGAGAATTTTTTCCTAAAAATAAATCAATATATTAAAATACAATAAGATAATTCCTTTTAATTTTGTTAGGCACGAATGACCTTATATGGGGGTATTGAATATTTGTCATACATATACATATGATTGGTGATAAATCATGTAATTTAAAAGGGTTAAGGTGCAGAGATTTATCAATCAACTATTACCTGAAGAGTATCTGGCACCAAAAAAAATTGAGGGGACCAAAATTACCAATCAACAATTAAAAAGTGAAAAAAAAAACAATTTGGTGCAGATTCGCCAACGAACTATTACCCCGTCACTGTCTTGGTGTCTCCGTCTTCAATTGACTGTCACAGTGTCGGCGACGTCGGCGTCTCCAAAGCTTCCAATGTTGTTGGGTGTTTCACTCACCCTCTTGAACTCATCTAGCAGTCCACAGTTTTCGACCGACACGCGCCTTACACCCTGGTTCTGATAAGTATATATTTTATAATTAAATAAGGGTAAATTCTGGGATATATTGGATTGAATTTATTAATATTTTGTACTTATTTAATTATCTTTATGTACTTATCTATCTTTTAATTAAATATAGGATAAAATGATATTATAACAGAAAATCTATTGATATCCTATTCTTATTTTGGGAGATATTATGTGATCTAGAAGAGGCAACAAATCAAATTAAAAAAAAAGATATAATATAATATATTATATTATATCAAGCCATTGGAATTAAAGACCAAGAAGCAGATCAACCCAACGTTATGGTATGGGTATCACTTAATATCATATCTTCAGCATGGGACCCGCAGCAAAAGAGAAAAAGAAGGGATATATGATATATCTTTATGTTTGACCCAAAAAAAGATATATCTTTATGAAAAAGATTCAGAATCCGAAACGCAAGCCATGGCCCAGCCAAGCAATATATATTATAAAAGGAATGATTGACGCCGAAAGGGGAGAACCTGAACGCGGCGAGAAAAGGAAAAAAGAGCCGATCGGAGATTAAGAAGCATACGCAGTGGAGAGCAATTCGGACGACGCAGGAGTAGTTTGCTTTTCATCTCTTTTAATTTGTTAACCTAGCCATGCTTGGCTAGTTTCCTTTTGTAGTTAGGGCGAGGATGAACCCTATGTGAATTTAGAGTATTTATTTGGATTCTTTAGTAATTGTTATTTTCTTGATTGAATGAATTATCTTTGCTTAAAGCTTTCTTAAAGATTGATCACCTTTTAGATTGTTTATAGATTGGTGTATGACAATAGAGATGTTGGTGCATTTAACTAGAACTGTTAATTCATCGTAGAGTTGCATGACCTAGACATAGGCTTACGAGTTTATGCGATCTCATAATTCTGGTTTAAATAAATTGATCTTTCCAAACAATACTAAGACATTAGGTTGTTTTCAAAGATAATGGACTAAGGTAGCATCAAGACATTGGGACTTAGTCTAACTTTAGAGAATTGATCGTCAATCATGGGAATAATAATTTGTTAGGGATTCAATTCAAATACTTGGAGGAACATAGGGGGATTCTCACCCTATTGCGTTTTTCTTGATTAGAGTATCTTTTCCAAAACGTTGTTATTGAAATTCTTGATTCTTAATTCTTATTCTTTATTTAATTTCTTTAATTCTGTTTGGTTACAACTCACCCCATATTACTCTATTTATCCAACTAAATCTAAAATAGCGAATTAGTGATTGGAGTACTATTCCTCGTGGGACGATCTTTTTCTCACTACTTTATTACTTATAACGACCGGTGCACTTGCCGAAGTCGCTATTAAGTTTTTGGCGCCGTTGCCGGGAAATAGTTTTATTTCAACACTAAGAGTAGTTATTGAAACTCTAGATTGGATTTTTCTTTTTCTTTTGTTATTTTACTCTGTTTATGCGAGGTACCACTGACAGAAATTCACTGCAATTTGATCCTGAAATCGAAAAGACAGCAAGGAGAAACCGGAAACTTGCTAAACAGAGAAAATGAAAGGTTATTAGCTCTAGTACTGGGACTGAACCGGTTATAATGGCAGAAAATGGTGCAGATCCTCCTCCTCCTCCTCCAAAAAGGACCATGGGCGACTACATGACACTTAATCCTGCCAGGACTACAACTAGCATTGTCAATCCTGCTGTGAATGCGAATAATTTTGAAATCAAGTCATCCCTCATAAGCTTGGTTTAACAAAGTTCTTTTAGTGGGAGTGATTTAGAGGATCCTAATCAGCATATAGAGATTTTTCTGCAGATTTGTGATACCATCAAGATGAATGGGGTTCCCGAGGATGCTCTTCGTGTGAGACTGTTTCCTTTCTCTCTGACTGAGAAAGCAAGAGATTGGCTTCGTTCTTGTCCTACTGGAAGTCTCTCCAATTGGGACATTATTACCACAAAGTTCCTTGAAAATTTTTTCCCTTCTTCTAAGTATACAAAGCTGATGTCAGATATTAGTTGCTTTACTCAAGGCAATGGGGAATCATTCTGTGAAGCTTGGGAAAGGTTTAAGAAGTTGCTTAGGAAGTGTCCACAGCATGAGCTGCAAGACTATGATCAGGCGAGAATATTCTTCAATGGGATGATATCGTATTCTAGGATGATGATTAACGCTGCAGCAGGTGGTAAGCTGAAAAGCAAAACTCCAGAAGAAGCATTGGAGTTGTTTGAGGCTATGGGGTCCCTTGAGAATGAAACTGTTACTCCACAACCAAAGAGGGGAGTTCTTCATCTACATTCTTACAATACAATTTTGGCCTACAATGAGAACATTTCCCAACAAAACAAGATGATCCAACAGCAGTTAGCTACCCTCACTAAACAACTTGCCTCTTCTCAGGTCTCATCCATCACTTCTCAGCCTCCTTTGCTTTGTGATTTTTGCAAAGGGGAACACGCTAATGGAGATTGAGAAGCTGGTAGTACTGGAGAAACAGCTGAGGTTAATTACATGAGTAATCCTCCTAGGAATCAGTTTAATCCATATAGCAACACGTACAATCCTGGCTGGAAATCTCACCAAAACTTTTCCTATAAACCCCAAGCAGAACCTCAGCAGTTCCACCAAACCGCCACCACCACCATTTCTGATCTGGAAAAGGCTTTGACACAGTTGACCCGTACCAGCACTGAATACATACAGGGTTCAGAAGCTTTCCGGAATGAAACAAAGTTTGCTCTAAAAAATCAGGAGGCTTCAATCCGGAACTTGGAGAATCAGATTGGTCAGTTATCAAAACACATAGCAGACAGGAGCCAAGGGTCCTTCCCTAGTGATACTGAGGTCAATCCAAAAGAACATTGTAAGTCCATATCTACAAGGAGTGGTATAGTGATTCAGCCAGTTGAGAAATCTGTTCTGGAGAACGAAAAATCTGAAAAAGGGGTGGAAGAACATGAAAAGGCTTTAGAAAAAGAGGAGGAAAAGGATGAGAATGATGATGTGCAGCAGGTTCCAAAGGAGATAGATACAAAGAAGTCTCCCACTCCTTCTTATGCAAAACCTCCATACCCCCAAAGGTTGAAGCAAAGAGTTCGAAGCAACAGTATGCGGGTTCTTGGATATTTTTAAGAAACTGCAGATTAACATTCCTTTTGCAGAAGCTCTTGAAAATATGCCTAATTATGCAAAGTTCATGAAAGATTTGCTTTCCAAGAAGCATAAGTTGCAAGAGGCTGAAACAATGACATTGACTCAGCAGTGTAGTGCCATTATTCAAACAAAGTTGCCACCAAAGCTTAAAGATCCGGGCAGCTTTAGCATTCCTTGTGCAATAGGGAACGTCAATATGGGCGAGCACTTTGTGATCCGGGAGCTAGTATAAATTTAATGCCCTTATCTGTTTGAAAGCTCTCGGCATTAAAGAGATGAAGCCTACTATGATGTCGTTACAGTTGGCGGATAGGTCCATTAAGAAGCCAGAAGGTGTCATTGAGGATGTGCTTGTGAAAGTGGACAAATTCATCTTCCCGGTGGATTTTGTGGTTCTTAATATAGAGGAAGATGCTGAACTTCCTTTACTTTTGGGAAGACCCTTCTTGGCTACTGTTAGAGCGGTAATTGATGTAGCTGCAGGAAAAATGGAGTTTCAAATGAATGATGAGAAAGTCACTTACAATGTGTTTCAATCCATGAAATACCCAGTCCATGGAGGATGATCTTGCTCAATTGTTACAAGTGGAAGAAGAGGTTTCTGCAGAGGAGAATTCGATTTACTGTGTTGAGGAGTGAAGAAGAAAGATTATGATGCGCCACTGTTACTCCTAAGGTGGAACTAAAGGAGCTCCCTTCTAATCTAAAGTATGCTTTTCTAGGGAAGGATGACACTTATCCCATTATTATTAGTGCTGAGTTGTCACCTACCGACGAAGAGAAGTTGCTGAAAGTTTTGACTACCCACAAGACTGCCATAGGGTGGTCTATATCTAATTTAAAGAGATTAGTCCTTCATTTTGCACTCATAAAATTCTTATGGAGGACCAAGTGAAACCAGTAAGGCAGCCTCAGAGGAGACTTAACCCGACTATGAAGGAAGTGGTGAGAAAGGAGGTGGTGAAACTGTTAGATGCAGGTATGATTTATCCTATCTCTGGCTCAAAGTGGGTTAGTCCAAGCAGGTAGTACCGAAGAAGGGTGGAATCACTGTAGTGCAGAATGAAATAATGAATTGATACCCACTAGAACTGTTACGGGCTGGAGAATGTGTGTGGATTATAGGAGGTTGAATGATGTCACTCGCAAGGACCACTTTCCTTTGCCATTCATGGATCAGATGCTTGAGAGGCTTGCAGGTCACTCTTATTACTGTTTCTTAGATGGCTATTCCGGTTACAATCAAATAGCAGTGGCTCCAGAGGATCAAGAGAAGACAGCTTTCACTTGTCCCTTTGGGATTTTTGCTTATAGACGGATGCCCTTCGGTCTTTGCAATGCCCCAGCTACTTTTCAGAGGTGCATGTTGTCTATATTCTCTGACATGACTGAGAGATTTATTGAGGTATTTATGGATGATTTCTCTGTTTTTGGCACTTCGTATGATACTTGCTTGGCTAATTTGTCTTGTGTGCTCCAAAGATGTCCAGAGAGTAACTTGGTGCTTAATTGGGAAAAGTGCCACTTCATGGTGAAAGATGGGATAGTCTTGGGTCATAGAATATCTGATAAGGGGATAGAAGTGGATAGAGCCAAGATTATAATCATCAAAGACTTACCTCCTCCCACCAATGTGCGTAGCGTTTGCAGTTTTCTTGGTCACGCAGGTTTTTATCGGAGGTTTATCAAGGATTTTTCCAAGATAGCCAAACCACTTAGTTAGTTGTTGGTCAAATATGAAGACTTTAACTTTAACAATAATTGTCTAGTGGCATTTAATTTGTTGAAGGAGAGATTGACCACTGCAACTATTCTGACGGCGCCTGATTGGGAGTTACCGTTTGAGCTGATGTGTGATGCCAGTGACTATGCTATAGGGGCTGTGTTGGGGCAAAGGAAGAATAAGTTGTTGCATGTTATTTACTATGCGAGTAAAGTTCTGAATGAGGCACAACTGAACTATGCAACAACTGAGAAGGAGATGCTTGCAATTATTTATGCATTAGATAAGTTTAGATAGTATTTGATTGGCTCCAAGGTGATTATTTTTACGGATCATGCTGCTCTAAAATACCTCTTGACTAAGCAAGACGCTAAGCCAAGGCTTCTCCGTTGGATGCTGCTACTCCAAGAGTTTGATATTAAAATCAGGGACAAGAAAGGGGTGAGAATGTGGTAGCCGATCACTTATCTAAGATACAGGTTAAGGAGTTGCAGGATGATTCAGAGATGGAGATTCGGGATGAATTCCCAGATGAGTATGTCTTGGCAATCAGTAATGTACCTTGGTTCGCTGATATGGCTAATTATAAGGCAATTGGGATGATACCAGAGGGACTAACATGGCAACAGAGGAAGAACCTCTGTGGCATTGGAAGTTGAGAATTAAGGTGACATCCGTTAGGCTCGAGACGGTAAACAAGTGCTGATTGGGAGGCAACCCAATAAGTTTTTCTTGCAGTTATTATTATTATTATTTTTTTCTTCTTTCATTTTTCTAGGTTTAAAGATGATCACTCCTCTTGTTGTTGCCAAGTCTTGTGTGTGCACTCGCTCCTCTCTTCAAATTTGAAACATCATGGATGGTACCAGATGAAGAACTCCACATCGGAGTTAGAGACCTAAACCAGGGGAGTACTAGTTTCTTTCCCTCTTTATATTTTTTGCAACATTGAGGACAATGTTTGATTTAAGTATGGGGGAGGGATATGATTTCCTTGGTTATGCTTGTCCTTATACAATCGAAATTTTTTTTTATTGTTTAGGATTGACCTTAATTTTGAGTTTTCCCCATCTTAGTGAATATTATCAAGTCAAAAAAATTAAAATAGAAAAGAATGTTTCAACTAAATCTCTAAGCTTTGAATTTTTGTAGCAATCTTGCTATGGACTATGAGAATAGGGAATAGTTTGTAATAGGATCAACAAATTATTAGTTTATGAATATTTTGCTACATGATTTTTTTAGAAAATTAGATGATGACCTTTGCCAGTTAAGTATAATTTTTGTTTAGGGAAATGACTCTAGTAAAAAAAAAAAAAGAAAAAGAAAAAAAAGAAAACAACAACTCCGCTGATATCTCTAGACTTGACTTAGTAACCGGTGCTGCATCACTCATGTGCAGGGCCGCGTCAAACGGTAAATTCCAAGAGAGTTATGAGTTGGGCTAAAAGCCTCTTGAGGTGCCTGTTGGAGTAACTGAGTAACTGGTGCTGCATCACCCATGTGCAGGGTCGCGTCAAAAGGGGACCTACAACGACTCAAGACCAAAAAAAAAAAAAAGAGAAAAAAAACTATGAGGATCCCTATTAAGTTCAATAAAAAGCTTGGTTTAGTGGGGGCATTTGAATTTTTCTGGAAAAATTGAGTAGCATAATATTCCTTCACTAATCTTATTGTTGAACTTATTGCTTGCCGATCTTTTGATCAAAGGATGTGGAAAGATTGTTACAATTGTTTAAGGCTATTGACTTAGTGACCTATTCTTATAGGACATTAACTTAAATAAAATTTGATGACATGATCTAAGTGTGGTGGTTTATTGCTCTCTATTCAGGAATTCCATATGCAATGTTCCTTTCAGATGATTAATTCTCTTTCTTTTGCTTGAGGACAAGCAAATGTTTAAGTGTGGGGGAGTTTGATAAGTATATATTTTATAATTAAATAAGGGTAGATTCTGGGATATATTGGATTGAATTTATTAATATTTTGTACTTATATAATTATCTTTATGTACTTATCTATCTTTTAATTAAATATAGGATAAAATGATATTATAACAGAAAATCTATTGATATCCTATTCTTATTTTGCAGGAGATATTATGTGATCTAGAAGAGGCAACAAATCAAATTAAAAAAAAAGATATAATATAATATATTATATTATATCAAGCCATTGGAATTAAAGACCAAGAAGCAGATCATCCCAACGTTATGGTATGGGTATCACTTAATATCATATCTTCAGCATGGGACCCGCAACAAAAGAGAAAAAGAAGGGATATATGATATATCTTTATGTTTGACCCAAAAAAAGATATATCTTTATGAAAAAGATTCAGAATCTGAAACGCAAGCCATGGCCCAGCCAAGCAATATATATTATAAAAGGAATGATTGACGCCGAAAGGGGAGAACCTGAACGCGGCGAGAAAAGGAAAAAAGAGCCGATCGGAGATTAAGAAGCATACGCAGTGGAGAGCAATTCGGACTACGCAGGAGTAGTTTGCTTTTCATCTCTTTTAATTTGTTATCCTAGTCATGCTTGGCTAGTTTCCTTTTGTAGTTAGGGCGAGGATGAACCCTATGTGAATTTAGAGTATTTATTTGGATTCTTTAGTAATTGTTATTTTCTTGATTGAATGAATTATCTTTGCTTAAAGCTCTTTTAAAGATTGATCACCTTTTAGATTGTTTATAGGTTGGTGTATGACAATATAGATGTTGGTGCATTTAACTAGAACCGTTAATTCATCGTAGAGTTGCATGACCTAGACATAGACTTACGAGTTTATGCGATCTCATAATTCTGGTTTAAATAAATTGATCTTTCCAAACAATACTAAGACATTAGGTTGTTTTCAAAGATAATGGACTAAGGTAGCATCAAGACATTGGGACTTAGTCTAACTTTAGAGAATTGATCGTCAATCATGGGAATAATAATTTGTTAGGGATTCAATTCAAATACTTGGAGGAACATAGGGGGATTCTCAGCCCTAGCTGCGTTTTTCTTGATTAGAGTATCTTTTCCAAAACGTTGTTATTGAAATTCTTGATTCTTAATTCTTATTCTTTATTTAATTCTTTAAATTCTGTTTGGTTACAACTCACCCCATATTACTCTATTTATCCAACTAAATCTAAAATAGCGAATTAGTGATTGGAGTACTATTCCTCGTGGGACGATCTTTTTCTCACTACTTTATTACTTATAACGACTGGTGCACTTGCCGAAGTCGCTATCAGGTTCCATTCCTCCGATGCCACAAGTAGCACCCGTCGCTCCCACAGCGCCTGCTCGCAAGGGTCCCACCTTTGTTAGTGTTTGCCTTATCCAACAAGAAGGCTTAACCATTTTTTTCTCCAGTGTCTCCACCACCGTCCTACGCCAGTGCCTCATATTTTAACTTAATTGTGATAGTTGTTTTTTTTTAATAGTTGTTTGGTGTTCTTTTTTTCACTTTTCAATTGTTGATTGGTAATTTTGGTCTCCTCAATTGTTTTTTTGTGCCAGATGTTTCTCGGGTAGTAGTTGGTTGGCAAATCTGCATCTTAACCCAATTTGAAATTACAAATACGTTGGATTAATTTTGAATACTAATATTTATCCAAATGATTTGGTAGGCTCTATGCCAAGTTTGAAAAATATAATTCAAATTATTCATTGCTGGTAAATACAGTTTGCAATAAATCATCATCAATATATGATTTATCGTAAGCTCCAATATTTTATTCCAATTTGTTTTTGTTAACAGGTATAATTGGAGAAGCAATTAGAGAAATAATATGAAAAAGTTGAAGAATCTTGTATTAATATTAATAAGAGCAATATGCTCATACAAACTATAATCCACTGGATTATCTCTAATCTACCCTTACTTGAGGGAGATAACCAACAAACCCTAACTTTAAGGATCTAGGAGGGACTTCCCTCCCTAGAGAGAAAGACTCAAATTAACATCTCTCTAACATGGTGGGGATCTAACCATCCAACACACTTAAACTACAATGACTAAACCCTTTATATAGAATGAGTCTTAACCTACTATTCAACTAATCACCTTATATTTCTAACACGCCCCTTCAAATTGAATACTAGTTACAAGGTGCTCAACTTGAACAACACAAAAATAAGGAGATAACGTGAATTAATTTGAATAATTTTCCAATTAACAAAATAATACAAAATTTCTTCATAACATTCTTCTCCTGCTAATCCTTGCAATGCTCCAGTTGTGCCCTTTACTTCAATGTCACATTGTCAAGTTCCATCCGGACAGTCTCTAATTGCTCATCTGTTGTAGTTAATGACATCCATGCCTCATGGCATTCTTTTGCCTTTAACTGACACTGCAAGGTAAGCCCTTTGTTCCTACAGGTACAGTAGCTTCTCTTGTGTCACAACTATACTCGTAGACTTTAGCCAGGCCAAAATCACCGAGCTTGGCATTGAAATCTGCATCAGGCATTACATTGCAGGTCTTCACACCTCTGTGAATGATATGTCTCTCACACTCTTCATGAAGATAGGTGAAGGCAGAAGCAACCCTCAGAATTATGTTCGCCCTTTGCTTCCATGAAAGAACCACTGAAGAATTGTAGTTCTTGTGTAGGATTCTGTTGAGGCTACCATTAGGTAGGTACGCATAGACAAGAAGTAACTTAGACTCTTCAACGCACCATCCTTGAAGCTGAACCAAGTTCTTGTGCCTTAAGCAGCCTGAGTCCATCACGTTGGAGGCAGAGAATCCCACATGTATATACTCCTTAAGATTCTTAGAAAGAAAGACAATGCAACTGTCCCAACAGCCATCAACCACAAAAATGCCACGGAGTAGTCTATAAGTGGGCGAACTGGAGCATATAATAGAATTTCTACTCTCTTTGAAGACATTATCCTCTTCAAACTTTGTCCCTGGGATTTTGATATCATCACAAATGGAATTGAAATGTTTGGTGTAGTGCCATTAAAGCAAGTCAACGCAATAAGATCTTTATCATTGTTTATCATCAACACAGTCGCGTCGCGACCTCCACCAAGAAGAATCGTGTCACAGTTCCGTCGCGACCTCAACCAAGAACAGTAGTGTCGACATCTGAATCACCGAGAACAATTCGTTGTGACCTTAGGACCTCCAACATTAGATGCGCCAATGGAGCACAAGAGAACAGAGAAGATCTTCCGGCGAAAAAACCGCGATCGAGACCGATCTTTCACCAAGGAGATCTTCCGACAAAACTTCACTGATATTGAGGAGATGAGACCGAAGAAATTCACAACGGCAAAGAAACAAGAACATCTTCGATTTTGAGTCTGGGATTGGCGAGATGACACCGTGACTGTCAACGAAATTCTTTCATTTTTTTAGCTGTTCTTGAACACACACTGTGAGATGCCTTCTCTTTCCTAGTGTAATTTTGGAACAGACGACGTGATCTTGAAGTTGAAGAATCTTGTATTAATATCAATAAGAGCAATATGCTCATACAAATTATAATCCACATGGATTTTTTCTAATTTACCCTCACTCAAGGGAGATAACCAACAAACCCACTCTATGATCTAGGAGGGACTTCCCTTTCTAGAGAAAGAGACTCAAATTAACATCTCTCTAGCATGTTGAGGATCTTGTTGGGATTCGTACACGCAGCAGAAGGATTTTATCCATTAAAATTTTACGAATCCCATGGAGAGGATCTATCAACAGCGTTTAAATCAAGGTTCGTTAGAAACCATACCTATACGAACTTATGTGCGTTCTTTCCCAGACACGTGGGCTAACACCTTCTTGCTCGATCAATCTCTAGGAACCGACTCTACGAGTCCACTCCCTCTACCGGTATCCACACTGAACAACTCTCCAACACGTACGGCAGCGTGCTAGTGCCTTCTTACTTTGTGTTTCACGTTTTTCTCTCTAGGATTTCTTTCGCGGCTTGTTCCTTATTTTAATACGACTAGATCATTATCTTTTATAGAGTTTTTAAAACCCTAATTGGGCCGTATTAAAATATTCAAGATTAATCTCAATTAATCTTGAATTCAAATTTTAGATTTAAATAGTATTAATTAAATTTGTCCAACAGATCTAATCTAATCTATCTATTTAATTCGAATTAAAAACCTGTTGATTTGATTTATTTCTATAAATCAAATCTGAGATATGATATCTATTTATTTAATTAAATCTGAGATACTATATCTCAATTCAATTAAATATGAGATACTATATCTTTGTTCGAAAATTAAATCTGAGATACAATATCTCAATTTATTATAGTTATTTAATTTATCAAATAAATTAACTAAATAATAATCTCATTATTATTTTCAAATATAATATATATATATATATATATATATATATATATATATATATATATATATCCATCCTAGATTAAATACAGTATTCATTAAATCTTAGACATATATAAGATTCAATGAATCTGGACACTTTTGCTCGTGTTGGGCTATTCTTGTGTGCTACCCTACAGGCCCACATGAGATTGGCAATGGCCAATACGTATCAGCCCACAAGTCACAAGCGGCCTCTAGCAAGACATTGCGACTACCCAATTGATATGGGGATCGATGATACGATACAACCTATCATACAACCATGTCACGTCCCTTTGTCACGCGATAACTTGGTCAAGGATGAGGCATGGATGATGTCAACTTCCTGTTCTTGACCATTACTTTTCGATTCTTTAGTAGTCTAACAATTGAAATGGAAACTCTTTTCCATCGTAGTATGGCCATACATTTCTCGACTCACTCATCGAGGGCCCAAGATTATCTCTCTACAAATGTGAGGGACAAATTCCATCTTGACCATTCACATTCCTCTGCATGAAAACCACTGATCCCGATCCAAGCCTTTATCATCACCCAGTCAAAGGTGACTTTTGACTAGGTCAAAGATCAGCGACTCATCATGTAGGAATCCATGATGATCTCAGGTCAAAGGGCATTGTGACGCGGTTATACATAAGAAAAGCTTATGACTTAATCCATGTAGCTTTCTCATAGTGGGTCGGTCCAGCACCTTATACTCTTATAAGTGTCTATGACTTTGATTCGTATCTCCATATCTCATCAAAGTCATACTGGTCTTATTTCATCTTCGCTCCCGCGTAGATGACCGACCAGGGACATTTAGGATAATCAATAAGATATATCCAAGGATACAGTTATCACTATAAACATGCAAATGAAAATGATAACTAAATGAAGAATACTTTAAATGACATTCACGTTTAAAGTACAATGACTTGCCTCTAGTGTTAGCTCTCATATGTGTTTTGATGATGATTAACTTTAGAGAGAACATTGGATACATAGGATAAGTCAAAAATTTCAATTGAAGTCGAATCTGAGAAGCATATTAGTTAAATTTGTTCCTGTTAAATTAACTCGAGTTAACCTCTGTGACTCGAGTCAATTCGCTGAGCCTTATTGCAAAAATGACAATTTAACTCGAGTTAAGGAAAAGGCTGCCTCGAGTCAAGCCCTTACCTCGAGTTAACATGTTCGCTGCCTCGAGTCAAGACTTAAAAAATTTTGAAATAACGTTTGAGCTTTTCAATTAACTCGAGCCAGGAACATTAACTCGAGTCAAGAACATTGATCGTTATTTTTGAAAATGGCATTTAACTCGAGTAAACACTTGGTGACTCGAGTCAAGCCCTTTGTTCTAAATCTCCAAAGGTCTGTTCTTCGCAGTTGACTCGAGTCAATATAGGTGCCTCGAGTCTAGAGGCTAACTCGAGTCAAGGTAAATGCTGCCTCGAGTTAAATAGGTCAGTAAAGGTGATTTATTCAGTGTCCTAACTTGAGTCACATTCTTGGTTGCCTCGAGTCTAGGCCTTGATTTGAGTCAAGCTTGTGTCTGCCTCGAGTCAAGAAGGATTTTCAGATATTCCTTAAACATGGACCATTGACTTAACTCGAGTCACACCTTTGTGTGCCTCGAGTCAGAGAAGAAAATTTCAAATTTGATGTGTGTTGTTCGATGCTCTGACTCGAGTCAGTGGGAAGCTTGCCTCGAGTTAATGTATGCTCTGTTTCTTCAAATTAATTCTCAACTTGTGAAATCTTCTGAGTATGTTTATGGATTATCTATGTCATTATTTATCAATATTTCTAACATCATTTAATCAGTTTGTGAGCAAGTTTCAGATAAGTTGTGAAAGAAGATTAACACCAATCTTCATAAAGCACCAACCTGTTAGAAGTGCATTTAATGCAATTACCCGTTAGAGACACCTAACCAACAAGAACGAGCAGACAGAAAGACTTCATTCCCTTTGTAGTGCTTCCAACAGTCAAAATCAAATCAAAGGAATAAAAGAATGAAGTGACAAAGACTGATGATTCTGCTTCTCTACACTTCAACGGGTATATTTTAGAGTCACAACGGTCATAAATGCAACCATCTATAAATTGAAGAAGACTTGAATGTTCAACGGGCCGAAACTCTGCGCATTCAATTAGTTCAACAACTATTTACTGTTTCATTAATTACTCTTTTAATATCTTCAGATATCCTGTACTTCAATGATTATCACTTATCTACTCAGTGAGGAGTCTTTAAACACTTATTTGATTATTGTTTAAATCTTAAGGTTGTGGAACCTTAAGTGATGGTGTACGATTACAACTTGAAAGGGGGAGTGAGTCTGAGTGAGAAAGGATAATCCTAAGTTGTATTCGTATTTGAAATATTTAGTGGGAATCCCAAGGTATGTTTGGGGACTGGACGTAGGTCGAAGTATTAGACCGAATCGGTATAAATTGCTCTGTGTCTATTGTCTCTATCTCTGTCTCTTTTATTTTGTCTCTGTGTGAATCTTCGAAAAGAATTTTGAGCTCACCTATTCACCCCCCCTCTAGGTGATATTCCACCTTCACCTAGGGCATAACCTCCAATAGACTCCTACTTGCACTAGGTGCAATCATTAATTATTCTAATTCCCATTGTCCTAATATGACACTCATGTTTTCCTTATGCAAGTGGCTTAGTAAGAGGATCAACAACATTGTCTTCTCCTGGTACTTTGCATAATTTTATATCACCTCTATCATTGATTTCTCTGATAAAATGAAATCTCCTGAGTATGTGCTTGGTCCTTTGATGTGACTAGAGCCGGGAAATCAGGCCAAGCCCATCGGGCCGGTCCATTTAAGCCCTGGCCCTGCAGGGCTCGGGCTTGAAAAATAGGTCAGAAATTTGAAATTGGCCCTATAGGGCCGGCCTTATAGGGCCTCGGTCTTAATTGGGCCAGCCCTGCAGGGCCTCGGATCGGCCCGTTAGGCCCGTTTAACTTTAGCTTCTTCTGTTTTTTTTTTAAGAAAATTAATTACCTAGACTTCCACTTAATGAATGTGTTTGTTTTTTATTACTTTGATTTTTTTAGTTTAAACTATAACCCTTTTTCTATGTTTATTATTATTCTGTATTAAAACATATAATGAGTTATTATAAATTTTAAAAAAGGGATGTTTTCATATTAAATAAACACATACTTTGGTATTACAATATTATATAAGTAATAAATTATAAATATATTTTGTGTAAAATAAGTATAATTATTTTTACCTGTCAGTAAAATCATGCATGAACCGAATGAATTTGCAGACACACACATAATAACAAGAGGGAAAGACATTTTGTCGTGGGCATACATAAAGCAATTCCTTTGTTTAATATTTTTTGAAAAAAAGAAAGAAAAATCTTATTCTTTGTGTTTATTTTTTTTTAATACGAATTAATGAATGTGTTTATTTGTCGAATGATTTATATTGTTTAGATATTAATGTTGATAACATTTATTTGATAGATTAGAACTTTAATGGTTGCAATTTACTAATTATATTTCTTTGAAAAAATCGAAGGAAAAATAGTTAAAATTTGAAATAGTAATTTTCAGGCCCTGTAGGGCCTGGCCCTGGTACTATCAGGTCGGGCTTTAAAAATAGATGTCTTCCCTACCCTAGCCCTGTCGGGCTGGCTCGACCCTGATTCCCAGCTCTAGATGTGACCTCGGCTCCTTAGTCTGCACAATAGCGACGCTATTGTCACAGAGCAAGTCTATTGGATTTGAGATTGTAGGAACCATCCCTAGTTCAGTAATGAACTTTCTGATCCAAACGGCCTACTTAGCTGCATTCAATGCTACTATATACTCAGCTTCTATTGAAGAATCAGCTACAGTGCTATGCTTAGAGCACTTCCAGCTTACCGCACCACCATTCAAAAGGAATACATATCCAGATTGTGATCTTAGATCATCTTGGTCAGTTTGGAAACTCGCATCTGTGTAACCAATCACATAGAGCTCATCTTCCAATCTACCATATACCAAGAATAAGTCCTTAGTCCTTCTTAAGTACTTTAGAATATTCTTAACTGCAGTCCAGTCAGTGGCAGATCTTGGGATAAATATTTGAGGGGCTAAATGTATACTCATTAATTAATTAAGGAATTTTATGATTATATAACATGTATAAATTATTCAGATTTATAATAAAAATATTTTAAAAATTCTAATGTATAAGATAACATATTTTTCTCTAGTATGGATGTCATATCAATTACAAATTACTCTGGCACTGCCACGTGTTTTGACCTCGAAGATGATTCCGATCCTCATGGTCTCGTCGGATGGCAGTGGCAGGTACATTCCACTTAGGTTAGGTTTCTCTCATAATTTTTAAATCATGTCCGTCCAATCAATACAATACTACTTCAAATTTTCTTTCATTTTCCCAATCAACAGCCTAGATTGGCTTATGAGAAAAAAAAAGGAGATAATCTTCATCCCGTTCCACCCACTAGACGCTCCCAAGTTTAAATAAAAAAATAAGTTGTTTAAATCTTAAATTTCACCAGGGATGGGACCCAATTTTCCCTATGTTATGTGTGTCCAAAATATTCTTTTATAACCAAACATATTTTTGGGCGTCGCTAAAACTTAGCCCAACGGCAAAACAAACCAGAAAAGTAGAAATTAACAATAGGTTACAGTTGGGGCGAATGGGTATGGAAGAATAAAGTGAGTGGATTCATGGAAATTGGCTTGGATTGTATAACAACAAAGAATCAACGATTCAGTTACTAGATTACCATGCCAACATGGACTCCCAATTTATTAGCCCAATAATGTGAGATATTCTGCTAATCAAATTATAAGGGCCCACAGCAGGCTCTACAAATATTGGGCCTCACAAGGTCCAATGTTGAAAATAAATGTAGTTGTAAGGGACGAAAATGAATTTGGGTGGGGGCATTGTAATAGGATGTTAAAAAAATCCGAACACGTTTTTTTTGGGGTGGCCCTCCCTAGCCCTTGAGAAGCTCCGCCCCTGAGTCCAGTGACCCTTACCGGAATCTTGTTGATATCTGCTGGTCATACTTAAGGCACATGTTACATCCAGTCGAGTACATAACATGGCATACATGATAGATCCAATGGCGAAGGCATATGGAATCTTACTTATGCGGTCTCTTTGATCTTGTGTACTAGGACACAGATCCTTACTGAGATGGATGCCATGAGACATGGGCATGTAACCCCTTTTAGAATCCTGCATACTGAATCTATGCAGTATCTTATCTATATATGTGCTTTGACTTAGGCCTATCAGCCTCTTGGATCTATCTCTATAGATCCTGATCCCTAGGATGTAAGTGGCTTCGCCTAAATCCTTCATTGAGAAAGACTTTCCTAACCAAGACTTGACACTCTGCAAGGTAGGAATGTCATTCCCAATAAGTAGGATGTCATCTACATAAAGCACCAGATATACAACTGTGCTCCCACTAACCTTTTTGTAAACACAAGGTTCATCAATGTTTTGAATGAATTCAAACTCTTCGACTACTTCATCAAAACGACGATTCTAGCTCCGAGATGCTTGCTTCAATCCATAAATGGACCTTTGAAGCTTGCATACTTTACCAGAGTCCTCTGGACGCACAAAGCCCTCAGGTTGTGTCATGTATACATCCTCAAGGAGCTTTCTGTTAAGGTAGGTTGTTTTGACTTCCATCTGCCATATTTCATAGTCACAATATGCTACAATGGCAAGAAGGATTCTGATTGATATGGCCATTGCAACTGGGGAAAAGGTTTCATCATAGTCCACACCATAAGTTTGAGTGAATCCTTTTGCAACCAGTCGTGCCTTGAAGACATTTACTTTGCCATCCATGTCAGTTTTCTCCTTGAAAACCCACTTGCACCCAATAGTTTTTACACCTACAGGTGGATCGACTAAGGTCCATACCTCATTGTCGTACATGGATTGCATTTCAGACTTCATGACATTTAGCCATCTTTCAAAGTTTGGTCCTACTACGGCTTCCCGATAGGCAGTTGGCTCATTCTGCTCAATGAGCAAAACATCACGACTTCCAATAATCAAAAATCCATATCTCTGAGGCTATTGTCATGTTCTATCGGTCCTTCGTGGGCCTTGTGTTACTTGAGTAGGCTCAACAACTTGTTGTGAGTCTTCTCCGGTTTCCATATGTGGTTCTACATTGTCTTGTGGCTCTCGAACTTCTTCGAGGTACACCTTACTCCCACTGGTTCCTTTAGAGATAAAATATTTCTCCAGAAAGATACCATTTCGGATAACAAACACTTTGTTATCAGTAGGGTTGTAGACATAGTATCCTTTAGTTTCCTTAGGATACCCCACAAAAATGCATTTTGAGGATCTAGATGATAATTTATCAGAGGCTTGGTGTTTAACGTAAATCTCACATCCCCAAATTTTGAGAAACGACAAACTGGGTTTCTTCCTAGTCCATATCTCATATGGTGTCTTTTCAACTGCCTTTAACGAAACACGATTTAGTGTGAACGCAGATGTTTCTAGGGCATGTCCCCAAAAGGATGGTGGAAGATCTATTTGACTCATCATAGATTGAAGCATATATAATAGAGTCCGATTCCTCCGCTCAGAATCACCATTTCATTGTGGTGTTCCTGGAGGAGTAAGTTGTGAGATGATCCTACAACCCCTATGATAGTCAATGAACTTTTGGCTCAAATATGCACCATCCGATCAGATCGAAGTTCCTTAATTGTTTCGCCAAGCTGGTTTTGCACTTCATTTTGGAACATTTTGAACATTTCAAATGTTTCAGACTTATGTTTGATTAGGTTGATATAACCATACCTACTAAAATCGTGTATAAATGTAATGTGAAAGTGGAGCTTGAATCACCAAGAGGGGGGTGAATTGGGGATTCTCAAAATTCTTTTCGGTTGCTCTGTTTTTGGATACGAAACGGAAGTAAAAACAGAGTATAGGGAGGAGAAGCAAGACACAAGGATTTATACTGGTTCGGTTCAACAACTTGACCTACGTTTAGTCCCTAAACTCTCTGGGATTTCTCACTAACAAGATTGATTACACACTCTGCACTCAAGAGTAATTCTCTCATTAGAACTTACTCCCCCTTACAAGTTGTAATCAATAACCCAATCTCCAAGTCCCCATGACTTGAGATACTTTACAACAAATGATTTACAATCAAGTAACTCTCTCTAAGAGTAGATATGATAAACACTGAAGAATGAATGTATCAAAAGATACTTTACAACAGAAAACTCAAAGAGTAGTTGAAACTTTAATGATTTTCGTTTTCTCACAGATTGGTTGTTGAGAAGAATTGAATGCATCTCTATTTGTAGCTAGAGATCATTAAATGACCGTTATAAATCCTAATGTGACCGTTGCCAACATTGGAGGTGTTAGTTCTCTATGTGTTTTGATGATTAATAACAATTGTAAACAAGTACGAATGCTTTTAAAATGACAAAAGAGTCAAAATCACTCTGTCACCGCAAAACTCGAGCCTAACTAAGCAAACTCGAGATTTACGCAAACAGAGAGCTCATCAGGATATTTTCAGCATAACGTAAATAGACTCGAGCCTAAACCCTCATGATATAATAATAAAGAGTTTACAAACAAGTAAACTCGAGCCTGTATAGACAAGCTCGAGTTTTCCCATGGCGGGAAGTTTTTCTAATTAAATTGTATCTCTTTAAACTCCAGAGTTTATTCTTTTTGAGTAGAGTTCACTTGTTTCTATGGCTATAATTTAATGAACACTCGAGCCCAAGTATATGGACTCAAGCCTAATGCTTTTGTGTAGAGTTTACTCTATGGTTTGACAAACGAAGAAGAGTTTACAAAATAGGTAAACTCGAGCCTATTATTACAAGCTCGAGTTTTCCCTTGCGAGAGCTCCCAAGTTTTTCCTTCTTTTCAAACTCTCGAGTTTAAGCTCAAACCTCCAGTTCACTTCAATAAGTCATGGAATAAATTAAGCTGAACTCGAGCCTAAGAATAATGAACTCGAGCCCTTCATCTGAAGAAAGAAAAGCAAGTGTACAAACTCCAGAGTTTGTACTCGTGCTCCAGTCCACTCTAATCGAGCAACCAAAACTCTTAGGCATGAATAGTGTTAAACTCGAGCCTAATCACTAATGGACTCGAGCACGCTTATCTTGTGAGACATTACTTGGTGTGTTCACTCGACAAAAGCTTAGAGAGTATTCGAACTCGAGCCTACCTTCGTGAACTCGAGTTCACATGGTGAAACAAAATACAAACTCCGAGTTTACATCAAACTCCGAGTTTGCTCTCGCGAAGATAAACCGGAGTACTCTAAAAGCCTTACGAACTCGAGCGACTTAGAGAACTCGAGTTTAAGACGGAAGCAAATATGATCGTTACTGATTTCATCCTGATTCTTTTGAACTGCAAAACTTACCATGTTTATACGAATTGATTGCATTCATTTAGTATATTCAAACGTATTTAACTACTCTATATTGAGAATGTTTTAGGTATTAAATTGGATCAAACGAATCATTGAATAAACGAAGAATCGAAGGGAGAATGATTTCACGCGTCCAGAATTGAATCGGTGAAATTCAGGACCCAACGGCTATAATCCTCATCAAACTGAATTTCAAATGAAGAACATGCTAAGTTGAGAAGTAACGGTCACATAGCAACTCACCACTATATAAGGAGCTGATTACAAACTTAGAAGAACAACGAAAGATTAAGCAGAAACGAAAAGCAAGCTCAAGAGTTCTTATACATTCAGTTTTCTTTCTGTATTGTATTTTGATATACAAATAGCCTCAGTGTTTATCATTATCTTCTCTGTGAGAGAGATTCTATTCAAATTATTCATTCATTGTAAAAGATCTCAAGTCAAGGGGACTTGGAGATTGGGATTTCAGATTACAACTTGTAAGGGGAGTGTATCCTAGAGAGAGGATAATCCTTGAGTACGAGTGTGTATCTGAGTTAAAGTGATAGTAGAAAAACCCAGAGAGTCTGGGGACTGGACGTAGGTCAAGAATTTAGACCGAACAGGATAAACTTTACGTGTCAAGCTCTTCTTCCCTATCTCTTTACGTTTAGCTTGACTTGGGTGCAAAGTTATTATAAAAGTTTTAAAATCCCCAATTCACCCCCTCTTGGTGATTTCCTTTCGTTTTCATTTGGTATCGAGCCTAGTTGTCAATTTGAAGGATTAACATCCTAGACACAAAGATCCAATGGAAGGAATTCTACCGAGATGGAGCCTCAATCAACCGACCCCCGAGGTTTCAATGGAGAACACTACTCGTTACGGAAGGCTAAGTTCGGGGTCTATGTAATGGCCTCGAGTTTGGTTTGTGGAGGGTCTTTGAAAAAGGAAACTATGTTCCTTCCTCGGTTGTAGCCGACATCGAACTCCCAAGAAAGAAGAAGAGTACGATGACAATGATAAGAAACAAGTCACTCTCAACATGAAGGCAATTCATATGCTCCAAAGTGCTCTTGGCCAAAAAGAGTATTTGAGATCTGCACTTTGCCATCCGCTAAGCAAATGTGGGATGCTCTTGAAATAGCTCATGAAGGAACATTGCGATCAAAGAAAATCGTATCAATACTCTCATGATTGAATACGATCTATTGCGGATGAAGACAGGAGAATCTATTGGTGAATTTCAACTCGATTCACTCCTTTGATCAATCAACTCATTGCCTTGGGAAAAGAATATGAACAACCTGCCCAAGTGAGGAAAATACTAAATATTCTCACCAAGGAATGGGAAGCCAAGGTCACTGCAATTGAAGAATCTCGAGGCGAATCAATGGCCTCAGTGGCGGCACTATTTGGCGACCTTTACGAATATGAGGGAAGATCAAATTCAAAAAGGGACTAAATGATATCAATGTCAAGAACAAGGGAATAGCTCTTAAAACCATCAAAGAAGTTAAATCGGATGACGATGAAGAAGATGAAGATGAAGATGGTGAGCTAGGAATGATGGTCAGAAGATTCAAGAAATTCTACAAAAAGGACCAATCTCACGAAGGTTTCACAAAGGAAATTCTAGCACGAAACTAAGAAACCAATTATATGCTATGAATGTGAGAAACCAGGCCACATCAAATCGAGAATGTCCGCGGTGAAAAACAAAGAAAAGAAATTCAATAAGTTCAAGAAAAGAGCTTATGTATCGGCTATATGGAAAAAGAAAAATCAAACTATTAGAAGAACAAGTTCAAACGATTTCTACACCTATCTCTTCTTGTGAAAAGGAAAACTCTACTTGTTCTAATCATGATGCAAAACCAACTTATAATGAATTGTCTACTGAATACAAACTTGTTCAAAATGAATTTGATGAACTTGCTGAAAAATATTTTGGTTTAAAAAGGAAGAATACAACACTTGAACAACAAGTAGAAAATCTTTCAGTTCCTGAAAATATCATATGTGATGAATGTTCTATTACGAAAAGAAAAATGAATACATTACAAAGACTCTTGAAAAATTCACTAGAGGAAGTGAAATGCTTGAGGTAATTTTGAAACAGACAAAGATTTACAAATGACAAATCGGGAATTGGTTACAAACCCGATTATGACAAAAAGAAAGGCAAAAGAAACATGGACAAAGATCTTACATGAATTATTTTCAAAAATCTGTCCATACCTCAAATCCTTTTGCACATTGCAACTATTGTAATAGAAAAGGTCATACTACTTCTTCATGTTTTCATAAGAAAGATAGATCAATCAAACCTGTAGGAAACTATCAATGGGTGCCTAAGGGATCCTATATGATTCCTAAGACACAAACTAACCCAAAAGGACCCAAAGAATATTGGGTACCTAAAAGATGATATCTCTTCTTATGCAGATTTGTCTTAGAGCATCAAATCCCAATAAGTGGTACATTGACGGTGGATGCTCAAGACATATGATGGAGACCAATCCAAATTTGCTTCAATCAAACATAAGGATGGTGGCAAGGTAACATTTGGTGGAAATGAGTCAGGAAGAATTCTTGGCATTGGCAAAATTGGAAATAGCAATGGACCTCAAATCAAAGATGTTTATCTTGTGGATGGATTATGTCACAACCTCCTCGGTGTGAGTCAAAGCACGGACAAAGGAAACCTAGTCATCTTTGATTCGAAGAATGTTTGATTGTAAGTAAGGATGCTCTCTCTTTAGATAGTATTAAATCCAAAGCATTATTGAGCTCCAAGAGAAGGTAATTGTTATACTCTTAATGTCTAAAAACAATTCGATTCGAAAAATGTTTTGTTGGTAACTTAGATGAAAGTTGGTTATGGCATAAGCGTTTAGGACATGTCAATATGATTCAACTTGATAAACTACGAGAAAAAGGAATTGGTTATTGGTTTACCAAAACTTTCTTTTAAAAATGATATGATTTGTGATGCATGTCAAAAGGTAAACAAACCAAATCTTCTTTCAAGTCGAAAACGAAATATCAACTAATAGACCTCTCCAATTACTCCATATGGATTTAGTTGGACCAGCTAGAGTAAAAAGCCTTGGCGGCAATCTTTATACATTGGTTATAGTAGATGATTTCTCAAGATTTACATGGGTCATTCTTTTATCATCAAAAGATAAAACATTTGATCAATTTATTGTGTTTGCCAAGAAGGTCCAAAACGAGAAAGGATTATCTATTGCAGGTATTCGTACGGATCATGGTGGAGAATTTGAGAATCATGCCTTTGGAGAATTCGTGATAGTATGGGAATCAATCATAACTTCTCGGCTCAAGAACCCCACAACAAAATGGAGTTGTTGAAAGAAAGAATAGAGTGCTTACTTGAAATGGCAAGATCAATGCTAAATGAGAACCAAACATCTCAAGTGTTTTGGGCGATGCTATGAGCCTTGCTTGTTACATATCAAACAGGGCATATCTCAGAAAGAAATTGGACAAAACTCCCTATGAACTCTACAAAGGAAGAAAACCCAACTTAGCTCACTTACATATCTTTGGATGTAAATGCTTCATCCACAATAATGGTAAGGACGGCTTGGGAAAATTTGATTCCAAAGGCGATGAAGGTATATTCTTGGGTTATTCAAGTAGAAGTAAAGCATATAGAGTTTATAATACTCGTAATCACACTTTGTTGAAGAATCTATGCATATTGTTTTCGTGAAACTAAATCTAACAAGTCCTTGGATGATGATGATGATTTTCTGTGACAAACCAAACTTCTGTTTCAACAAATACGGAAAAGATTTGCAAGATGATTACGAAGCGAAAAACATTGTGAAAATGCTTATGAAAACAGTGTTCAAACTCAACCAAAATCATGGAGATACGGTAGGAGTCATCCTCTGGATCAAGTGATAGGTGATGCAAATCAAGGAGTAAGAACCAGAAAAAGCACTTTGAATGAAGTTACTTTTTCAGCTTTCATTTCGAAAATTGAACCCTCTAAGATTGATGAAGCCCTTTCAGACAATGATTGGGTTATAGCAATGCAAGAGGAATTACATCAATTTGAAAGAAACCAAGTTTGGGACTTGGTGCCCAGACCTAAAGACCATCCGGTCATTGGTACTAAATGGGTATTCAAAAATAAATGTGATGAATCCGCCATAATCATTCGAAATAAAGCAAGGCTAGTTGCAAAAGGCTATAATCAAGAAGAAGGAATTGATTATGAAGAAACTTATGCTCAGTAGCAAGATTGGAAGCTATAAGAGTTCTTCTAGCCTTTGCTTGTGTTAAAGGATTCAAACTTTTTCAAATGGATGTAAAATCCGCCTTTTTAAATGGTTTTATACGGGAGGAAGTTTATGTTGAACAACCTCCGGGTTTTCAAAATGAACATCATCCGAGATCATGTTTATCACCTCAAGAAAGCCTTATATGGTCTTAAGCAAGCTCCTAGAGCTTGGTATGAGAGGTTAAGCACTTTCCTTCTTGATCAAGGATTTGTTAGAGGAAAAGCGAGATACAACTCTCTTTATAAAGAAGAATAAACTTGGTGATGTGTTAATAGCTCAAATTTATGTTGATGATATTATTTTTGGTGCTACTAATGATACTATGTGTGAAGAATTTGCCAAGACAATGCAGGGAGAATTTGAAATGTCCATGATGGGAGAACTTAATTACTTCCTTGGACTTCAAATCAAGCAACGCCATGATGGAATCTTCATTTCCCAGACCAAGTATCGAAAGATCTATTAAAAAAATATGGTCTAGCTGATTGTAATGGAGCGAGATACTCCAATGAGTTCAAGCGCAACTCGGATGCTGATGAAAAGGGGACTAACTTCAACATCACTAAGTATAGAGGAATGATTGGATCATTACTCTATCTTACGGCAAGTCGTCCGGACATTCAATTCGGTGTTGGAATGTGTGCTAGATTCCAATCGCCCCCATGGAGTCCCATCTTGAACATGTTAAAAGAATTTTTAGATATCTTGCTGATACAAAGACTCTTGGATTATGGTTTCCCAAATATCAACATGAACACTTAGTAGCCTATCTTGATTCGGATCATGCGGGATACAAGGCGACGAAAAAGCACAAGTGGTCAATGTGAGTTCTTTGGAGGATCATTAGTGTCTTGGTTCAAGCAAAAAGACCACCAGTGGTGTGTCATCCACTTGAAGCTGAGTATGTTGCTGCCTCAAGTTCTTGTGCTCAAGTTCTTTGGCTCAAACAAAAATTGTGTGATTTGGGAGTTCATCTCAAAGAAATCCCAATTCTTTGTGACAACACAAGCACAATAAGTTTGGCAAAGAATCTGTTCAACACACTAGAACCAAACATATTGATGTCGGACATCACTTCATAAGAGATCATGTTCAAAGAAGGATGTCAAAGTCATGTTCATCCCAACTCACTTGCAACTCGTCGATATCTTCACCAAGCCACTAGCAAAAGAACAATTTGTGTTCATAAGAAGAGAATTGGGAATGGTAAATCCCAATGAGTTGTAAGTAATTCAAATGTTAGTTATGTTTTTTTAATGATTATTGTCCACTAACTTAAGCATCGGAGTATGTAGATATGTTTTGTGCAGGATGTATATTAAAATCTAAATCCCAAACAATCGAGTGCAAGTAAAGCTATCACAAACTCGAGCCTACCAAAGACAGACTCGAGCTCGAAAGAACCAGCAAGAAATGCAACTATCAGGTCGCCAAACTCGAGCCTATTAGTGAACGGACTCGAGTTCGCGAGAGACAGAGAGAAACTCATCTCAGAGATTTTGACAGACTCGAGCCTATTAGTGAACGGACTCGAGTTCGCGGGAGACAGAGAGCAACTCATCTCAGAGATCTTGACAGACTCGAGCCTATTAGTGAACGGACTCGAGTTCGCGGGAGACAGAGAGCAACTCATCTCAGAGATCTTGACAGACTCGAGCCTATTAGTGAACGGACTCGAGTTCGAGGGAGACAGAGAGCAATCCACCTCAGAGAACCAGACAGACTCGAGCCTACAATGTGATCGACTCGAGCCTAGCAAGAAATTTCAAGGGTTCACACATACACTCTTGAATTCCAGGTAAGTAACGTTACACAAACTCGAGCCTACACTTAAGAACTCGAGTTTGCGTCGATAAAATTTCTTTAAAAACCTGTCTTTTCGTCTTCACTCTATCTCACCCTCGAGCCTAAACCTAAATTCTCCCAAAAATTTCTCTCAATCTCCTCAAACGAAAACCAGAGAACATGGCGTCCAAACGATCTGCAACCCAAGATTCCAAATCCTCTGATCCTCAAGAACCCCAAACCGATCATACAACAATCTCTCAACGTCCTCCCAGGGTAAAATCGTTTCCCAAACGATTCAAGCATGGAATTGACAAGCAAATTCCTGGTATTCCTATTACCCAAGCCACTCCAATAACCACAGTCAAGATGAATACCTCAAAGAAAGCTTCAACTGCTGACACACCACCTCGAAGGGGCAAAGAACAGATACACAAGTCTCGAAAGACCACAACTAGTCAAACTAGCTCTCAAGCTCAATCATCCTCCCATCACCAACAACACTCTGTTCCTCAGGTATCTAGAGAAAACCAGCCTTATTTGAAATTTACAATCATTCCTCCATCCCTAAAGGATTCTCTAGTGAGGATGTCACTCTATATGGTGAGGATGCCATACGATTCCAAGAAAACTATGAGGCTAAGAGTTTTTGCCCTTCTGTGTATGTCAATCTAGATGCTTTAAAAGAGGAATGTAATCTTGATCTTACCCAATGGCTTAGACAATTTGAACCTCTCATATCCATTAGAGCCTCATATAGTCCATCCTTTGTTAAAACCTTTTACTATTGTATGCAAAGTGATAATTTATTGGATGCGGATAGAAATTTGGTTGAGGAAAGGATTACCACATCCATTAGAGGAAAACAGATAACCATCACTGCTGCATACCTTAATTCCCTCCTCCAAATCCAAAATCCTCCTCCGTTGCTTCTCCAAATTATACGAATAGGCAAATTTTTTCACTCCTCAGACCCGATGAGCCATGCACGATGCTTTAGAGGTTACGGATTTCACTCCGATATCAATGCCTCCTAAGCAAAGAGCTGCTTGGTATATATACACTAGAAACTTAGTACAAAAGGGAGGCAATTTCACTCACTTTGCCAAAAAGGACTTCCCTATTTTTGCCTCTATCATAGATCAAGTCCCTCATAACATAGGAGATTGGATCTTTAAAGAGATGTTCAAATTTCGTTTCCATGGAAGAAAAACATCCCAGATACCCTTTGCAGTCTCATCTCGGTGATTATGTTTCATGAAAGGGTCTGGTATTTACCACCAATGAGAAACACGAAAAACCAGCCAAATTTGGCGGCATATCCTAAATTTGATGAGGATAAGCTTTGATCAAGGAAGTGATCATTCCGAGCACCCTCAAGACCTACTAGAACCAGAGCTACTCAATCTAGAGTTCAAGAAGCTCAAAGTGCACCTGAACCAATCCCAACCTCCATAGCCCCTGAACCATCTACCCATGATCCTATTCCTCAGTCAACCTCTATCTCATCTCATCCTCCACTTTTCGATGATGCCAAAGGGGGAGAAGAGTTGAAGTAAAGAAGGAGAAGTCAAGTTGTCAAGCTGTTTTTTTTTGAGATATATGTATGCTTGAAACTCTAAATGTCATTTTGTAAACCATTGAATGTTTTAGCTTATGCAATGACAATATGTGTTATGATTTATGTTAAGCTGCTAACTCTGATAGAATCAAAGTTTAAATGTTAAAATCTAATTCTAATGCATTTACACTGAACACTTATGCTTCAATGATTTCAAATGATCAAAACAGTGTTCTTAAAGGAGTCAATTGTTTACAAGTGTTGTCATCATCAAAAAGGGGGAGAATGTTAGTTCTCTATGTGTTTTGATGATTAATAACAATTGTAAACAAGTACGAATGCTTTTAAAATGACAAAGAGTCAAAATCACTCTGTCACCGCAAAACTCGAGCCTAACTAAGCAAACTCGAGTTTTACGCAAACAGAGAGCTCATCGGGATATTTTCAGCATAACGAACTCGAGCACGAGTAAATAGACTCGAGCCTAAACCCTCATGATATAATAATAAAGAGTTTACAAACAAGTAAACTCGAGCACTGTATAGACAAGCTCGAGTTTTCCCATGGCGGGAAGTTTTCTAATTAAATTGTATCTCTTTAAACTCCGAGTTTATTCTTTTTGAGTAGAGTTCACTTGTTTCTATGGCTATAATTTAATGAACACTCGAGCCCAAGTATATGGACTCAAGCCTAATGCTTTTGTGTAGAGTTTACTCTATGGTTTGACAAACGAAGAAGAGTTTACAAAATAGGTAAACTCGAGCCTATTATTACAAGCTCGAGTTTTCCCTTGCGAGAGCTCCCAAGTTTTCCTTCTTTTCAAACTCCGAGTTTAAGCTCAAACCTCCAGTTCACTTCAATAAGTCATGGAATAAATTAAGCTGAACTCGAGCCTAAGAATAATGAACTCGAGCCCTTCATCGAAGAAAGAAAAGCAAGTGTACAAACTCCGAGTTTGTACTCGTGCTCCAGTCCACTCTAATCGAGCAACCAAAACTCTTAGGCATGAATAGTGTTAAACTCGAGCCTAATCACTAATGGACTCGAGCACTGCTTATCTTGTGAGACATTACTCGGTGTTCACTCGACAAAAGCTTAGAGAGCTGATTTCATCCTGATTCTTTTGAACTGCAAAACTTACCATGTTTATACGAATTGATTGCATTCATTTAGTATATTCAAACGTATTTAACTACTCTATATTGAGAATGTTTTAGGTATTAAATTGGATCAAACGAATCATTGAATAAACGCGAAGAATCAGAAGGGAGAATGATTTCACGCGTCCAGGAATTGAATCGGCTGAAATTCAGGACCCAACGGCTATAATCCTCATCAAACTGAATTTCAAATGAAGAACATGCTAAGTTGAGAAGTAACGGTCACATAGCAACTCACCACTATATAAGGAGCTGATTACAAACTTAGAAGAACAACGAAAGATTAAGCGAAACGAAAAGCAAGCTCAAGAGTTCTTATACATTCGGTTTTCTTTACGTATTGTATTTTGATATACAAATAGCCTCAGTGTTTATCATTATCTTCTCTGTGAGAGAGATTCTATTCAAATTATTCATTCATTGTAAAAGATCTCAAGTCAAGGGGACTTGGAGATTGGGATTTCAGATTACAACTTGTAAGGGGAGTGTATCCTAGAGAGAGGATAATCCTTGAGTACGAGTGTGTATACGAGTTAAAGTGATAGTAGAAAAACCCAGAGAGTCAGGGGTGGACGTAGGTCAAGAATTTAGACCGAACCAGAATAAACTTTCTGTGTCAAGCTCTTCTTCCCTATCTCTTTACGTTTAGCTTCAGCTTGGGTGCAAAGTTATTATAAAAGTTTTAAAATCCCCAATTCACCCCCCTCTTGGTGATTTCCTTTCGTTTTCAGGAGGATGATTAGTGAAGGTTTTGGTCTTCTTCTCTCTCTACTCTTTGGTTAATCTAGCTTTGCAGAGGTTCAGGGTTGACTTCCTGACTTTTAATCCGTTGGAAGGGCAGTTTCTGGATGTAGAATGGAAACATTAATTCCTTCAAAACGTGTGGAGAATGTTTGTCCAAAAGCATGCAAGGTTTCTGCACTTTGCATTTAATGTTCTGACTTTGCTTTTTGCTTTATGCAAATTCTGCATTTAATCCTGTCTAAATCATCTGAAACTCACTAATAAACTGATTAAACATAGTTAGGAATAGTAATGAGTGATGATATAAAGTATTAGGATCAAACACAAACATTTCGCAAATTCGTGTAACTTGAAATTTGAATTCAGCGATGCAAACTCGAGTTAGTTCTTCCGAACTTGAGTTTTCATGTTTCAGTAAGCTTTCAGTAAAAGAACGAAACTCGAGTTTCAAAATATTAACTCGAGTTTTCTCATTCTAGAGACAAACATCGCGATTTGGCATTTGGACATGTTTTGTGAACAGTGCAAAACTCGAGTCACTAAGTGACTAACTCGAGTTTTGGACTTTTAATGAGAAATCATGTTTTAGTCCAAAATCTCAAAACTGGAGTTTTGAAATCAAAACTAGAGTTTTCAAATGTTCAAATTTAGCAGAGCTTCTCTGCCTGGTCAAAACTCGAGTTTTCCAAACTTAACTCGAGTTTTCACATTCTTTGAAAACTATGTAATCTTTTCTGTAAAGCCGAAACTCGAGTTTCCAAACTAAAACTCGAATTTCCTCATTTATGAGAAAACATTGAAAAACTTTGTCGAATTGAAGGATGGAGTTTTCACAAGGTCAGAGTCGAGCATTGTTCTCTGATGATGCAAACTCGAGTTTTCAAAGTAAACTCGAGTTTCCATAAAACGTTGGAAACTTAGAGAACTCTCAGTATAGCCTAAACTCGAGTTTCCAAATGGAAACTGGAGTTTTGGTATCTTTGAAAAATTTGGTTGCTCTCTGTCTTGCAAAACTCGATTTTTCTAAATCAAACTCGAGTTTGCTTTGTCTGTGAAAAAACTCAGAAGCTCTCTGTATGGCCAAAACTCGAGTTTTCAAATCTTAACTCGAGTTTGCATTTCTTTGCAAAAACTTGAGCTCTTCTCTGTCAAGCCAAAACTCGAGTTTCCAAACTGAAACTCGAGTTTGCCTTAGACAGTAAGTTTTTCAACTTACAAAGACAACCTTTATCTGTGTTTACAATTGTTCATTATCATCAAAACCAATAGAGAACTAACATAATGAAGTACAAATGACCTCCTCTGGAAGATATATTCATTGGTCTACACACATCAGTATGTATGAGGCCCAATAAATCAGTGGTTCTCTCACTATACCCAGTGAAAGGTTCCTTTGTCATCTTTCCCAATAAACAAGATTCACATTTATCAAATGATTCAAAATCAAATGAGTGAAGAAAATCCATCTTGATGGAGTTTTGAAATGCGTTTCTCATTTTATGGCCTAGACGACAATGCCATAGGTAGGTCGGATTCAAATCATTTGACTTGATCCTTTTGGTAGTTTATGTCATAGATATGTCCATTCAATTTTCTACTGTCCTTGAGATCCTGCACATTTATAGAAAGGCGAGAACCACATGTAGTATCTAATACCCATGTTGAGGAAGTAGAGAAGTGAATATCTATGACATAGATACCTAAAGCGATAGCCCCGCTATCCTTCTTGTTCTTTTCAGATCTTCGATGTAGAGTCCGCAATTCCTCTTTTAATGACCAAGTTCATTGCAGAAGAAGCAGACCCCATCCTTCGGAGTATTTGCCTTCTTGGCTGCAGGCTTAAGTTCGGGCCTGTTTGACTTATTGGTCTTACCAGCTGAGCTTTTACCCTTTCTTTTGCCCTTGCCTTTCTTTTCATACCCTTTCCTTTTTGAACCATCAAAATAGTGCTGAGCTTCTTCTTAATGCTCTGCTCAGTTGTTTTGAGCATCCCATGCAATTCAGAAATTGATTTCTATATGTTGTTCATGTTATAGTTCATGACAAACTGGTCATAACTATCCGGGAGTTAGTTTAAGATCACATCTGTAGCTAACTCCTGGCTCATGGGAAGTCCAAGCCTCTCGAGGTAATCAATATAGCCTTTCATTTTCAACACATGAGGACTAACTGATGCACCCTCAGCCATCTTGCAGGAATGTAAGGCCTTTGTGGTCTCATACCTCTCTTGCCTTGCCTGTTGTAGGAACATTTCCTTAAAATGAGAAATCATCTCAGAGGCCTCTACATGTTCCAGATCTCTATCGAGGTTTGGAACCATGGTGGCAGGCATCAGGCATCCTGCATCCATAGAGTCATCTTAACGCTTCGTGTAAGCATCTTTCTGAGCTCTGGGAGCATTGGCAGCTGGCTCGTTAAGAATAGGTTGATCGAGGAGATACTCCTTTCTCTCGTGTTTGGGATCAATGCTTAAGTTCCCAAACAAGTCAAGAAAGTTGGTCTCATTGAGTTCGTCCTTCTTAAGGACTGATCACATTGATGGTGTGGCAGTATTGCTAGTCTACATGATTCTACAACTAAAAGATATGCAAAGTTTAATTAATAACCTCCCACTGAATTAACAACCCTCATTATAATTAGTGGGCTAAGATCCATATTTGGCTTAAATTTAAGTCCGCTTTGGCAAGACGCTTAATATCAAGTTATTCAGGTAGGCAGCCTCTTTCCCAATTACATCACATGTAACTCTTAGATCTTTATGGGATTCGATCATCGTATGACCTGGCATGTTTAATCCCATCTAATGCCTTGAGATCCAAAACCGTTTTGATAATCTCAATTAAGTCAAGACAATAATGAATGTTGAGTATCACCATTACGCACTCTTGTCTCACCAAGATAACTCAAGTGCATCCACTTTGGTGGAACATACAAATGGATGATCTAGGTTTTGACAAGTATTCATTAATTGACGGCATTATGACTTAAGATTTTATTTAGAGGGTATATTTGATATAATCTAATTAATCCTATTAATTCTACTTATATGAATGCAATCATTATTGTATCTCATATAAACTATAAATTAATCATGCAGTGATCAAATCAAAACATAATTAAAATCGTGACGCAACATGGCTCATCTAAAACATCATATTGTTTTAGAAAGATTGTTTTATGAAAAATAAATTTCAAGAAATTTCAAGCCCCAGAAATGCGCTATCCGACGAGTCCGACCCCAACCAATGTCCAAGCATGATCAACAATTCTGAACCTTTCAGACCGTGATGGTCGTTCGATCTGAACGTTTCAGAACACGACTGATGCGCGAACTCACAACGTTCTGAACCTTTCAGAACGTGATCGTCACCCAAGTAGCGATCCGTAGAAACCCTAACGTGAAATTTCAATTTGAACGCATCAAAATCGGTTTATCATACATCAATTTTAAAGCATATAAGATTCGGTTTTAAAACATACATATATCTCATATAATCGCATGTAGAAAACCCAATTTAAACACACGATTGACCTGGCTCTGATACCACTGTTAGGATCTATACGTACACGCATCGGAAGGATTTCATCCATTAAAATTTTACGAATCCCATAGAGAGGATCTATCAATGGCGTTTAAATCAAGGTTCGTTAGAAACCGTACCTATACAAACTTGTGTGCATTCTTTCCCGGACACGTGGGCTAACACCTTCTTGCTCGATCAATCTCTAGGAACCGACTCTATGAATCCACTCCCTCTACCGGTATCCACACCGAATAGCTCTCCAACACGTATGGCAGCGTGCTAGCGCCTTCTTACTTTATGTTTCACGTTTTTCTCTCTAGGATTTCTTTCGCGGCTTGTTCATTATTTTAATACGACTAGATCATTATCTTTTATAGAGTTTCTAAAACCCTAATTAGGCCGTATTAAAATATTCAAGATTAATCTCGAATTCGAATTTTAGATTTAAATAGCATTAATTAAATCTGTCCAACAGATCTAATCTAATCTATTTATTTAATCCGAATTAAAAACCTGTTGATTTGATTTATTTCTGTAAATCAAATCAGAGATATGATATCTATCTATTTAATTAAATCCGAGATACTATATCTCAATTCAATTAAATATGAGATACTATATCTTTATTCGAAAATTAAATCTGAGATACAATATCTCAATTTATTATAGTTATTTAATTTATCAAATAAATTAAATACTATATAATAATCTCATTATTATTTTCGAATATATATATATATATATATATATATATATATATATATATATATATAAATCTGAGATACAATATCTCAATTTATTATAGTTATTTAATTTATCAAATAAATTAAATACTATATAATAATCTCATTATTATTTTCGAATATATATATATATATATATATATATATATATATATATATATATATATATATATATATATATATATATATATATATATATATATATATGGGGTTATCGTTTGTCATGTCACTTGACATAAGGTTATGTCAAGTCACTCCAAAACTACGTCGTATTTGGGTTAGAGGAATTAATGAACTCTCAAAATGGCGTAGTTTTGGATCAGGGGAATTAATGAATGATCTTTTGGTAAAATTCATATAATAAATACCAAAACAAAATACAAAAACGTCCTTAATTAATTTCCTTAACTCCAAAAACGACGTAGTTTTGGGCTCACTTGACATAACCTTATGTCAAGTGACATGACAAACGATAAACCCTATATTATATATATATATATATATATATATATATATATATATATATATCCATCCTAGATTAAATACAGTATTCATTAAATCTTAGACATATATAAGATTCAATGAATCTGGACACTTTTGCTCGTGTTGGGCTATTCTTGTGTGCTACCCTACAGGCCCACATGAGATTGGCAGCGGGCCAATACTGTATCAGCCCACAAGTCACAAGCGGCCTCTAGCAAGACATTGCGACTACCCAATTCATATGGGGATCGATGATACGATACAACCTATCATACAACCATGTCACGTCCCTTTTATCACGCGATAACTTGGTCAAGGATGAGGCATGGATAATGTCAACTTCCTGTTCTTGACCATTACTTTCTCGATTCTTGAGTAGTCTAACAATTGAAATGGAAACTCTTTTCCATCGTAGTATGGTCATACATTTCTCAGACTCACTCATCGAGGGGCCCAGTATTATCTCTCTACAAATGTGAGGGACAAATTCCATCTTGACCATTCACATTCCTCTGCATGAAAACCACTGATCCAGATCCAAGCATTTATCATCACCCAGTCAAATGTGACTTTTGACTAGGTCAAAGATCAGCGACTCATCATGTAGGAATCCATGATGATCTCAGGTCAAAGGGCATTGTGACGCGGTTATACATGAGAAAAGCTTATGACTTAATCCATGCAGCTTTCTCATAGTGGGTCGGTCCAGCACCTTGTACTCTTATAAGTGTCTATGACTTTGATTCGTATCTCCATATCTCATCAAAGTCATACTGGTCTTATTTCATCTTCGCTCCCGCGTAGATGATCGACCAGGGACATTTAGGATAATCAATAAGATATATCCAAGGATATAGTTATCACTATAAACATGCAAATGAAAATGATAACTAAATGAAGAATACTTTAAATGACATTCACGTTTAAAGTACAATGACTTGCCCCTAAGGCATAATTTCCAACAGATCTAACTATCCAACACACCTAAACTACAATGACTAAGCCCTTTATATAGAATGAGCTTTGACCTACTATTCAACTAATCATCTTATATTTCTAACATTTTTCTCTTTCCCCTTAAGGAAATTATTAAATTATTTAATTTTAAGATAGACTAGATATACTATATTCAATGCCCATTCCATATTATATAACTTATGCAGTCTACACTAACGGTACTTACATATATAATACAAATCACAAAGACAACTTCATTCCTCTAAAGACGACTCACTTTATTCTTGATCAAGCCAACAACACTTACACTATGATGACTTCACATTATACAATAGACAAGTAATTATGAAAGAAAGTTAAGTTCTCATGAGTTCTCCAAGTGTGATGTGGTTGAACTGGTTCACTGAATATGGTTTGGGCCTCAATAACTTGACAGACACTTGTTCCATGGTTGGTCGGCATCGAGGATCTTCATTTAAGCATGCAAGTGCAATTTTTGCAATCGACATTAGTTCCACAACAATTCGGTTTGAGGGTGGAGGAAGTCGCTGATCCAATACATCTTTAAGTGGCAAATCATATGATGTTGGAATTTCTGTCAATGAAGATATAAACTCTGATGGATGTCTTCCCATTACAATTTCTAATGTGAGAACACCGAAGCTGTAAACATCACATTTTTCATTTGCTTGCATTGTAAATGCAATCTCTGCATCAAGCATGTTAATTAAAATATAAAAAATAGGTATATTGCGTTGCATAGAATAATAATAACAATTAGTTTTGGCTCCAAAGAAAGAATGTCTCACCTGGAGCCGCGTAACTATAGGTGCCAACAAATGAGGTCATGTTTCTCGAGTCAAGCTTTAGAAACTTGGCTATTCCAAAGTCAATGATATGAGCTTCTTGATATTCTGGATCTACTATGATGTTTTTGCTTGATATGTCGCGGTGAACTATGGGAAACGAGAGACCATGGTGCATGTGGAATAGTGCATCAACCACATCTCTAACAACAATAACCCTCTTAAGCCAATCAAGTTTAGATGCTTGAATATCATTTTTTAAAATATTATCCAAGCTACCACCTTCTAGGAATTCATACACAAGGAATGATAGGCTTGAATTTGAAAAAAACCCAAGTAACTTCACGACGTTACGATGTTTAATATTTGTCAATGCTTGAATTTCACTTGAAAATGCTTTATGAATATTGAAGTAATCTGTATCACAACAGGGATGAATTTTCTTCACAGCGAAAAACTGACCCTCAAGTAACTCAGCTTTGTAAACACTCCCTTGTGGCCCAACTCCAATGAGATATTTGTCATCAAAATGTTCTGTAACCTCAACAACTTTTTGATGCAACATTTCCCCATTAAAAAGCCCCATGGAAAAAAGACGGAGAGTTGGAGCTTTTCTTCTCTTTGTTTTTTGAATCAAAATATAGGAAACTCCACCAACTACTAGCATTAGAGTCACAAAACTAACAAGTAATGATACTAGTAGCTTTGCTTTTTTGTCCATACGACCCGTATGGATTATTGCTTTGTTTATTGCAAATCTCTGAGCTAGTAACATTACCTTGTTTATTGCAAATCTCTAAGCCAGTAACATTACCACATAAACCTTTGTTGTTCCTCACTGCCTCAAATGTAATATTTCGAAAGGCAGGGATGTTCAGAGGAGGTCCCTCTAAATGATTGAACGATATGTCAACAGAAGTGATAAGTATATATTTTATAATTAAATAAGGATAGATTCTGAGATATATTGGATTGAATTTATTAATATTCTACCTATTTAATAATATTTTATATATTTATCTATCTTTTAATTAAATATAGGATAAAAGAATATTATAACAGAAAATCTATTGATATCCTACTTTATTGTGCAGGAGATATTATGTGATCTAAGAAGGAGATAAAAAGGAATCAAATTATATATATATATATATATATATATATATATATATATAAATATATATATATATATATATATATATATATATATATATATATATAAGAAGAAAACCATCAGAGAAAGATTTAAAAGGGATATGGAAGGAGACGCGTGGACCCCACATGCGGCATGAAGGATTATTGTGTTATGATATAGATTTACAATAGAAGCGGATCGATTATATCATATCAAAAGAAAAAAAACGCATAAAACAAAAGGATTAAAAAGGATGGGGCCCACAATGCATAACAAGAGCAATATATATTAGAACCACGCACGGAAAGAGAGACGCACGGAAAGAGAAGACGCACGGAAAGAGAAGACGCGCGGAAAAACGAGAATTGAAGAACGACGCCGCGAAGCAGAATTCGGAAGACACGAAAGAAGCACAGCGCAATTAAAGAAAAGAGACGGAGTCGGAGCACGCAGAAGAACTGGACAACGCAGGAGTAGTTTGATTTTCCATCTTATCTTATTAATTTTTACCTAGCCATGCTTGGCTAATTTCCTTTTAGTAGTTAGGGCGAGGATGAACCCTATGTTAATTTAAGTATTTATTTGAAATTCTATATTGAATGTTATTTACCATGATTGAATGAGTTATATTTACTTAAAGCCTTCTAAAAGACTCGATCCCCTTTTAGATTGCCCATAGGTTAGTGCATGACAATAGAGATGTTGGTGCACTTAACCAGAACCTTTAACTCATCATAAAATTGCATGACCTAGACATAGGCTTACAAATTTATGTGATCTTATAATTCTGTTTAGATAATCTTTCTAAATAACACCGAGACATTAGGTTATTTTTAAAGATAACGACTAAGGTAGCATCAAGACATTGGGACTTAGTTAAATATTAGAGAATTGATCGTCAGTTATGGGAATAACAGGCAATTAGGAATTTAATTCGAATACTTAGAGGAACATAGGGGAATTCTATGCCCTAGCTGCGTTTTTCTCTATAAACAATCTTTTCTAAAACATTCTTGAAATTCTTGCAACTCTTGATTCTTAAAATTTTTTATTTAATTATTTAAAACCTTTTTAGCTACAATTCACCCCTATTACTCTATTTCATCCAACTAAAGCTTAAATAACTAATTAGTGGGTGCAATACTATTCCTCGTGGGACGATATCTTTCTCACACACTTTATTACTTGTAAACGATCGGTGCACTTGCCGAAGTCGCAACAAGTTTTTGGCGCCGTTGTCGGGAATAGAAATATTTCAACACTAAGTAGTTGTTAAAACTCTAGATTGGATTTCTTTTTCTTTTGTTATCTAACTCGTTTATGCGAGGTACCATAGACGAAATTCGCTGCGATTTGATCCCGAAATTGAGAAGACAAAGCAAGGAGAAACCGGAAACTTGCTCAACGAGTAAAGGAAAGGCTAGTAACTCTAGTACTGGGACTGAACCGGTTATAATGGCAGAAAATGGTGAAGATCCTCTTCGCCTTCCTCCTCCAAGAAAGACCATGGGCGATTATATGACGCTTAATCCGGCCGGGCAGCAACTAGCATTGTCAATCCAGCTGTAAATGCAAATAATTTTGAAATCAAGCCATCCCTCATAGGCTTGGTTCAACAACGCTCTTTTAGTGGGAGTGATTTAGAGGATCCTAATCAGCATATTGAGACTTTTCTGCAGATTTGTGATACCATCAAGATGAATGGGGTTTCTGAAGGGGCTATTCGTGTGAGACTGTTTCCTTTCTCTCTGACGGGGAAAGCGGGAGCTTGGCTTCGTTCTTGTCCTAATGGAAGTCTCTCCACTTGGGACATTATTACCACAAAGTTCCTGGAGAAATTTTTCCTTCTTCTAAGTATACAAAGCCGCATGTCGACATCCGTTGCTTTACTCAAGGCAATGGGGAATCATATTGCCAAGCTTGGGAAAGATTCAAGGAGTTGCTTAGGAAGTGCCCACAACATGAGCTGCAAGACTATGATCGGTGAGAATATTCCTCAATGGGATGCTTCCGTCCTCTAGGATGATGATTAATCTTTGCAGCGGGTGGTACGTTAAAAATAAAACTCCGGAGGAATCATTGGAGTTGTTTGAAGATATGGGGTCCTTAGAGAATGAAACTGTTACTCCACAACCAAAGAGGGAGTTCTTCACTAGACTCTTACAATACAATGTTGGCCCACAATGAGAACATTGCCCAACAAAACAAGGTGATCCAACGGCAGTTAGCTTCTATCACTAAACAAACTTGCCTCTTCTCGGGTGTCATCTAATTCTTCTCGGCCTCCTTTGCTTTGTGATTTTTGCAAAGGGAACACTCTAATGGAGATTGTGCAGCATTCATTAATGGAGAAACAGTGAGGTTAACTACATGGGTAATCCTCCCGAAATCAGTTTAATCCATATAGCAACACATACAACTCGGGCCGGAAAGCTCACCCAAACTTTTCCTACAAACCCCAAGCAAGACCTCGGCAGTTCCACCAAACCACCACTACCGATCCGGAAAAGGCTTTGACACGGTTGACTCGTACCACTACCGAATACATACAGGATCGAAGCTTTCGAGAATGAAACAAAGTCTGCTCTCAAGAATCGGGGCTTCGATCCGAATTTAGAGAATCGATTGGTCAGTTATCAAAGCAAATAGCGAGAGAAGCCAAGGGTCCTTCCCTAGTGATACAGAGGTCAATCCAAAGGAGCATTGTAAGGCCATAACTACAAGGAGTGGTGTAGTGGTGCAGTAGGTTGAGAAATATGTTCCGATGAAGGACAAGTCCGAGAAAGGGGAGGAAGAGGTCGAGCAATGTAATGTGCAGCAGGTTCCAAAGGAGATAGTTACAAAGAAGTCTCCCACTCCTTCTTATGCAAAACCTCCTTATCCCCAAAGGTTGAAGCAACAGATTCAGAAGCAACAATATGCCAAGTTCTTGGATATTTTTAAGAAATTGCAGATTAACATTCCTTTCGCGAAGCTCTTGAAAATATGCCTAATTATGCAAAGTTCATGAAAGATTTGCTTTCCAAGAAGCATAAGTTGCAAGAGGCGTAAGCAGTGGCATTGACTCAAAGCAGTGTAGTGCCATCATTCAAACTAAGTTGCCACCAAAGCTTAAGGATCCGGCGGCTTTAGCATTCCTTGTGCAATAGGGAATGTCAATATGGGCAGAGCACTTTGTGACTTGGGAGCTAGTATAAATTTAATGCCCTTATCTCGTGGCAAAAGCTCTCGGCATTAAAGAGATGAAGCCTACTATGATGTCATTACGGTTGGCGGATAGATCCATTAAGAAGCCGAAGGTGTCATTGAGGATGTTCTGGTGAAAGTGGACAAATTCATCTTCCCGGTGGATTTTGTGGTTCTTAACATGGAGGAAGATGCTGAACTTCCTTTGCTTTTGGGAAGACCCTTCTTGGCTACTGCGAAAGCGGTAATTGATGTAGCTGCTGGAAAAATGGAATTCCAAATGAATGACGAGAAAATCACTTACAATGTGTTTCAGTCCATGAAATACCCTGTTGATAATAGTGACTGTTTCAGAATTGATGTAGTTGACGAAGCCATTCAGGAGGCTCTTTTTCAAGAAGATTCAGATGAGTCCTTAGAGGATGATATTGCTCAGTTATTGCAGGTGGAAGAAGAGGTTTGTGCAGATGAAAATTCTAATTTACAGCCAGAGAAGCTGCAAAAGAAGGATTATGATGCACCACCTGTTGCTCCTAAGGTAGAACTAAAGGAGCTCCCTTCTAATCTGAAGTATGCTTTTCTAGGAAAGGATAACACTTATCCCGTTATTGTTAGCGCTGAGTTGTCACCTACTGACGAAGAGAAGTTGCTGAAAGTTTTGACTACCCACAAGACCGCAATAGGGTGGTCTATATCGATTTGAAAGGGATTAGTCCCTCATTCTGCACTCATAAAATTCTAATCTGCTTCTTAGACGGCTATTCTGGTTACAATCAAATAGCAGTGGATCCAAAGGATCAAGAGAAAACAGCTTTCACTTGCCCCTTTGGTATTTTTGCTTATAGACGGATGCCCTTCGGTCTTTGCAATGCCCCAGCTACTTTTCACGACATGACCGAGAGATTTATTGAGGTATTTATGGATGATTTCTCTGTTTTTGGCACTTCGTATGATACTTGCTTGACTAATTTGTCTCGTGTACTCCAAAGATGTCAAGAGAGTAATTTGGTGCTTAATTGGGAAAAATGCCACTTTATGGTGAAAGATGGGATAGTCTTGGGTCATAGAATATCGATAAAGGGATAGAAGTGGATAGAGCCAAGATTATAATCATCAAAGACTTGCCCCTCCCACCAATGTACGTAGTGTTCGCAGTTTTCTTGGTCATGCGAGGTTTTTACCGAAGGTTTATCAAAGATTTTTCCAAGATAGCCAAACCGCTTAGTCAGTTGTTGGTCAAAGATGAAGACTTTAACTTCAACAAAGAGTGTCTGATTGCATTCAAATTGTTGAAAGAAAGATTAACAACTGCACCTATTCTGAGAGCACCTGATTGGGATCTACCGTTTGAGCTGATGTGTGATGCCAGTGACTACGCCATAGGAGCTGTTTTGGGGCAAAGGAAGAATAAGTTGTTACATGTTATATATTATGCAAGTAAAGTTCGAATGAGGCACAATTGAACTATGCAACAACCGAGAAGGAGATGCTTGCGTTATTTATGCATTAGATAAATTTAGACAACATTTGATTGGGTCCAAAGTTATTATTTTTACAGATCATGCTGCTCTAAAATATCTCTTGACTAAGCTAGACGCTAAGCCAAGGCTTCTCCGTTGGATGCTGCTACTCCAAGAGTTTAAGATTGAAATCAGAGACAAGAAAAGGGTAGAGAATGTGGTAGCTGATCACTTGTCTAGGATTCAGTTAAGGAGCTGCAAGATGATTCAGAAATGGAGATTCATGATGAATTTCCAGATGAGTATGTCTTAGCAATTAGCAAGTATTCCTTGGTTTGCTGATTTTGCTAATTATAAGGCCATTGGGATGATACCAGAGGGACTAACATGGCAGCAAAGGAAGAAGTTCATGCATGATGTTCAGCGGTATATTGCTAAGGTACTACAAAGCGGTTTTTATTGGCCTACATTGTATAAGGATGCTAGGAAGTATGTTGAGCAATGTGATCGTTGCCAGAGAACAGGAATATCTCTAGGAGACATGAGATGCCACTCAACAACATTCTTGTTATTGAGATTTTTGATGTGTGGGAATTGATTTTATGGGGCCATTCCCAAGCTCTTTTAACAACAAGTACATCCTTGTAGCCGTGGACTATGTTTCAAAGTGGGTAGAGGCAATTGCTCTTCCCACTAATGAAGCTAAGGTGGTGATATCCTTTCTCAAAAAGAATATATTCAGCAGGTTCGGGGTACCGAGGGCCATTATCAGTGACGGAGGCACTCATTTTTGTAACCGACAGTTTCAATCATTGCTTAGCAAATATGGTGTCACTCATCGTGTCACTACTCCATATCACCCACAAACTAGTGGGCAAGTGGAGATTTCTAACAGGGATTGAAGCAAATTCAGGAAAAGACTGTTGGGAAGTCAAGGAAGGATTGGTCCCAGAAGCTTGATGATGCTTTGTGGGCATACCGAACGGCATTCAAGACTCCTATCGGCATGTCACCGTTTCAGCTGTTATATGGTAAATCTTGCCACCTCCCAGTGGAGCTTGAACATAAGGCGCTTTGGGCAACTAAGCTGCTGAACTTTGATGTTAAATCTGCTGATGAAAAAGGCTACTTCAGCTTGAATGAGCTTGATGAATTCGAGTTTTTGCATATGAGAGTGCTAGCCTCTACAAGGAGAGAACCAAGAGATGGCATGACAAGAGGATTCTTCCAAAAGAGTTTCATCCAGGACAGCAGGTATTACTTTATAACTCTCGTTTAAAACTTTTTCCAGGGAAATTGAAGTCTAGGTGGTCAGGACCGTTTATAGTGAAAGAGGTTACACCTTTTGGTGCAATTGTCATTGCACCAATAGGTTCAGATGACGCTTTTAAGGTAAATGGGCAGAGATTGAAGCCTTACCATGGTGGAGACATTGACAGAGGAAGAACCTCCGTGGCACTAGAAGCTGAGAATTAAGAAACTATCCGTCAGGCTCAGGACGTTAAACAAGCGCTGATTGGGAGGCAACCCAATAAGTTTTCTTTTTCATTCTTAGTTAGTTTTAGCAGTTATTCTAGGATAGGAAGGTTGTGAAAAGTATGGAGCAAACTATAAGCTCCATACAAAAAAAAAAAAAAAAAAAAAAAAAGAAAAAAAAAAAAAAATAAAAAAAAAAAAAACCCCCCCTTTTCGTCTTCTTCCTTTCCCCTGTACATGCCACCGCCGACCCTATTCTTCCCCCCCACCATATCTCTCTCTCTCTCTCTCTCTCTCTCTCTCTCTCTCTCTCTCTCTCTCACCGCCAGACCCCCCTTCTCTTCGTCCTCCTCCATTCTTTCCCCCACCGCCGACCCCCACCCCCCTTCGTCCTCCTCCATTCTTCCCCACCCCGACCCCCACCCCCCTTCGTCCTCCTCCATTCTTCCCCCACCGCCGACCCCCACCCCCTTCGTCCTCCTCCATTCTTCCCCTCCCTCCGTCGAAACCCCCCTCCATTTTTTTTATTTTCTTTTTCTTTTTCTTTTAATTATTATTTCAGGTCCAAAGGCACAATGAGCAAGGGGAAGGACAAAGACAAGGCTATTCCACCATATGCCCCTCCGGTTGCTGGTTCAAAAAGAGCTCGAGCTTCTTCCTCCTCTCACACCACTCCTAGAGGTTCCAAGTTTCTATCACAAGCAAGTAGGGAGCGGTACCGGTCCTGGTTTCTTCCCAAGAGCTTTGTCCCTGAGAGGGTGATTGATCTATTCCTGCCTAGTATACCACCAATAGAAGAAATCATCCGGCGTCGCCAATGGAAGACATTGGTAACTTTCCCTACTGATAGCTCTAGTACACTCGCCGAGAATTTTTGCAAATGCCGATGTTGTACAGATAGGGATACTCGTATATCTTGGGTTAGGGGTATATCTGTTCCATTTGATGCCGCCACTATTGAGAGTTTTCTGGTACTAGTTATGATCCAGCAGCCCTTGTGCTTTCCACGATAATATGAAATTATTTGCCCCCATCCGTCCCAGACAATTTAGACCTGATATTGCTGATTCCGCTGAATCTCTGCGAGTGCGCATTGCCCATCCCTCTTCAGTCTGGTGTGATAGACACAAATTACCTGGCATCCCTGAAAAATTGGTCGATCGACCTTATCGCGGAGGCCCGTCCCTCGGTTTTACTTCATCAATAGCAACATCCTGCCATCTACTAACCATGGTGATGTCAACTTGGAGCTGGCTGTGCTCATTTATGAAATCTTGGGCAATCGAAATATCGATATAGCGTCGATCCTTTCCGATAGAATTACCCAAACAATCACCTCGGGAAGGAAAGAGAGCAAATTGGGACATTGCTCACTTATCATGCAACTTTGTCTACGAGCAGTGTCACAATTCCAGCTAATGAAGCTATGGATGTTCGGTTGGCTTCCCGATTCGGTGGTCCACCATCGATAGCTGGACCTCCGATGCCTCCAGCATGCCAGATGCGAACCCCGATACGCACACGCCCCACCCATCCCGGCCCATCCACTACTCAGGAACCTACTGGTGTCAGTGACGAGACCTCAGTTGATCCCACTACTCTTAGGCAACTAAAACGCCAAGTGCGTTATCTGACCCGGATGGTCGAGGCCCTATGCATCAAGCAGAATATTGACCCACATAGTTGTCAACCAGCTGAGGACGACAACGATTCTGCTTCTCCGGTCACACAAGAGGACGCCGATGACCACTCCCATGACTTTTGACAGAGCACTCCACATCGAGTTAGAGACCTAACCAGGGAGTACTAGTTCCTTTCCTTTTATTGATTGTTCAAACATTGAGGACACTGTCTCGATTTATGTGTGGGGTAGGGATATGATTTCTTTGGTGTTGCTTGTTCTTATTCAATTGAAAAGAATTCCCTTGAAATTTTTTTGAGTTTGTTTAAATTGACCTTAACTTTGAGTTTTCCCCATCTTAGTTAATATTATCAAGTCAAAAATTAAAATAGAAAAGAATGTTTCAATTAAGTCTCTAAGCCTTGAATTTTTGTAACAGTCTTGAGATGGACTATGAGAATAGGGAATAGTTTGTAATAGGATCAACAGATTATTAGTTTTTGAATATTTTGCTACATGATTTCTTTAGAAAATTAGATTATGACCTTGCGGGTCGCGTCAAACGGTAAAGTCCAAGAGAGTTATGAGTTGGGCTAAAAGCCTCTTGAGGTGCCTGTTGGAGTAACTGAGTAACCGGTGCTGCATCACCCATGTGCAGGGTCGCGTCAAAAGGGGACCTACAACGGCTCAAGAAAAAAAAAAAAAAAAAAAAAAAAAAAAAAGAGTCATTTCTTACCTGAGGACCCTTATTAAATTAAATGAAAAGCTTGGTTTAGTGGGGGCATTTGAATTTTTCTGGAAAAATTAAGTAGCGTAATATTCTTCTACTAATCTTATTGTTGCTCTTATTATTCACCGATCCTTTGATTATGGGATATTAAGAGATTATTATAATTGTTTAAGGCTATTGACTTAGTGACCTATTCTTATAAGACGTTAACTTAAATAAGATTTGATGATATGATCTAAGCGTGGTGGTTTATTGCTCTGTTTAGGAATTTCATATGCAATGTTCCTTTCAAATAATTAATTCTCTTTCTTTTGCTTGAGGACAAGCAAAGATTTAAGTGTGGGAGAGTTTGATAAGTATATATTTTATAATTAAATAAGGATAGATTCTGAGATATATTGGATTGAATTTATTAATATTCTACCTATTTAATAATATTTTATATATTTATCTATCTTTTAATTAAATATAGGATAAAAGAATATTATAATGTAAAATCTATTGATATCCTACTTTATTGTGCAGGAGATATTATGTGATCTAAGAAGGAGATAAAAAGGAATCAAATTATATATATATATATATATATATATATATAAGAAGAAAACCATCAGAGAAAGATTTAAAAAGGGATATGGAAGGAGACGCGTGGACCCCACATGCAGCATGAAGGATTATTGTGTTATGATATAGATTTACAATAGAAGCAGATCGATTATATCATATCAAAAAGAAAAAAAACGCATAAAACAAAAGGATTAAAAAGGATGGGGCCCACAATGCATAACAAGAGCAATATATATTAGAACCACGCACGGAAAGAGAGACGCACGGAAAGAGAAGACGCACGGAAAGAGAAGACGCGCGGAAAAACGAGAATTGAAGAACGACGCCGCGGCGAGGTCGGAAGACACGAAAGAAGCACAAGCGCAATTAAAGAAAAGAGACGGAGTCGAGCACGCAGAAGAACCTGGACAACGCAGAGTAGTTTGATTTTCCATCTTATCTTATTAATTTTTACCTAGCCATGCTTGGCTAATTTCCTTTTAGTAGTTAGGGCGAGGATGAACCCTATGTTAATTTAAGTATTTATTTGAAATTCTATATTGAATGTTATTTACCATGATTGAATGAGTTATATTTACGTAAAGCCGTTATGGGAATAACAGGCAATTAGGAATTTAATTCGAATACTTAGAGGAACATAGGGGAATTCTATGCCCTAGCTGCGTTTTTCTCTATAAACAATCTTTTCTAAAACATTCTTGAAATTCTTGCAACTCTTGATTCTTAAAATTTTTTATTTAATTATTTAAAACCTTTTTAGCCACAATTCACCCCTATCGCTCTATTTCATCCAACTAAAGCTTAAATAACTAATTAGTGGGTGCAATACTATTCCTCGTGGGACGATATCTTTCTCACACACTTTATTACTTGTAAACGATCGGTGCACTTGCCGAAGTCGCAACAAGAAGTCAAGCTTGACATATCATCAAAATCAGAGGGGAAGGTGCCAAAGAGATTATTATGTGAAAGGTTCAAATTTTTCAACATCTTTAATGTTCCAAGTGTTTCTGGAATTGTTCCCCTCAACATATTTTCACTAAGAGTGAAAGTTCATGCAAAGCTTGTAACTGACCAATCTCAAAGGGAATACTTCCCTCAAATTTATTTTTTCTCAAGTTCAAGAACCAAAGCCTGCGCAAGCCTCCAAGCTCTTTAGGTAATGGCCCAATGAGATTATTTTCTGCCAACTCCAATTTCTCAAGTTGATTCAGTGATCCTATTTCTATTGGAATCTTGCCTGAAAATTTATTGTGACTCAAAGAGAGTCTAGTCAATGAGATCACCTTCCCTACTTCTTTGGGAATTTGCCCAGTAAGATTAATCACACTAAGTTCAAGCTCATTGAGATTAGTCAATTCTCCTATTTCTGGAGGGATGAAACCACTCAAGAAATTATCATACATACGCAATGATAAAATACTGGACAATATGCCAATTTGGCTGGCAATAGTCCCAGAAAACTCATTGCTAGAGATATCTAAAACTCGGAGCTTAGTGAAGGATGAGAAGTTGAGATTGTGAAGTGTACCTTGCATTCCCAACCTAGTAAGATTAATGGTGGAGACCGACATGGATTCATCACAAGTAATTCCTTTCCAGTGATTGCAAGGATCAGTGCCATTCCAAGAAGACATGATAGCTTGGCTTTTGTTCCTAAGGCTGGCTTTCCACTTTAAAAGACCATTTGCTTCCTCGGTAGCGAGAGATGAAGAGAACATCACAGAGACACAGAACAAGACTATGCAGATAATTCGCCATGATGCTGCAAGTGGAAGAGTGGAATCAACAATTTGCGGCTTAAACGCCATTATTTGCAAACTCTGGGATTATTTTTTAAAAGCTGAACCAGCGATTATAAATGGAGGGAAGGTGGTTTAGCTTTGGAAGTTCTTCTTGCTGTAGTACTCAGAATACGTGGTGCGAATAAAATTGAATTTATTTTATGTCAGATATAATGTTTGTATTTTTATTATAAATTCGTGAACACTAATTTAGTCTAGGTTTGCAACTGAAAAGAAAAAAAAAAAAAAATGAATTCATAAAAATCAATCTTTCTAGAATATACAGCATATTCTATAGTTTTTTCCCGTGTAAATTTCCAATTTTTAGTCATCGAAATTTAGATAAGTTTTCTTCCCTACAAGCACGCTTATTATAATATGGTCGGTTATGTGGGCCCCATTGGACTACAAACTAGCTATTATTCTCCACCTTTTAAGTTAAAGTCAAGTAATGCATGCATCATTTCTTAGTGCTTCCCTTCGGTCATCGAAGAAGACCTTGACTTGGGTTACAGAGGGCGTGTTGATTGCGCTATGCATATGCTTTAATCTTAAAGAAAAAAAAGTATGGGTAGTTTCTTATTTCCTTCCTTAATTCCTTTCTCCTAACATGTGGCTATTCCAAAATTCGAAAGTGAAGGGCTATGTTACCTGAAAAGTCCCCAAATTATTGAATTGTCAAGTTGCTCAACAGTGGATATATAATTAAATGCTTAGTGCACTACTACAAAAAAACACTTCTAACGTCCGTTCTTAAGACCATTAGATGACCGTTTTCAAGGGTCGTAAAAGGAAGAGTCGTTAAAAGTTTGTGACATACAACGACTGTTTTTTAAAAAATAACATGAAGCTTTGTCATGCTCCGCCACCACACAACAGGACAGGAAGAGGAAGAAAATTGAAAAGGTTCCTTTCATCAACTAGGGGCACAGATACCCCAACTTTAGCAATTGGTCTACCAAGTCCTAGAGCTAGACTCTATCCGGATGTAATACCCCAAAATTTATATTTTGGCAATTAATACCTATTTAAAATATATAGGAAAACATGTTCTCTCTAATTTTAGGAATTTATTTGTTTATTTTCCTTGGAATTTAAAGAGGCAATAATCCAATTTTATTTTAGGAACCATAAGTTGCCCTATGATTATTAAATTAATGCATGGTGCATAAATGACCAAAGTAAACCCAAAAGTTGTGAGAAAATAATTAATCCAATTAAAGAAAATTGCCAACAATTAGTAGATAATTAAATCTTCATTTATTAGATTAATTTCAAAAACTTTCATAGTTAGTTAAAAAACACGTGTTAAAAGCACAATTAGGGATGTATGACCCTAATTAGAGACCAATGGTATTAGCATAAAGATAATTGCTAATTAATTAGGCATGATTAAGAAATGTATAAAATTAATTACATAAAATCCCTAAAGCCTAATTGACTAACAAAGGATGTGTTAAAGATTTCTAAGCATAAGATTAAGACACCAATCAAACTTGTTAATCAAACTTTGACAAGTCAAACTAAAATCAATGGCTAGGATTAAACCTCATAAAGCAAGATCCAAAGGCTTTAAACTAATTCCATAAAGTGGAATCCTAGTGAAACCCTAATCCACCAATGAGAAATTTTCCTTTTAGATAATAAAGGAGTAATTAAAAAACAAAAAGAAGAATAATTAAGGGGGAGGGGGACGGTTTGGAGTATGAGTGTGTGTGTGTGTGTGAGTGTGTGTGTGTTGTGAGTGTAGTAGAGAAAAAGGTGAATTGTGTGGAGTGTGAGAGTTGTGAGGTGTGGGTGATTGTGAACCAAGTGTGTGGAGAGAGAAAGAGAGAAGATATTTTAAGAATTCAAAAGCCATTAGGATTAATTCAAGACATAAGTAAATGAGAACTGATAGAAAATAAATTGTGTACTGAAATATGTTAATCATAGATCAAATATAAGGACTTATTATGAACAAGTATATTTTTAGCTTGAAGTGGGTTGTCTCCAAAGTCATTTCCTTAACTTTTGGGATTAATCCTAAAATGACTAAAAGACTAGTAAAAACCCCTAATTGGACCATAATTCTTGTTATTTCAAGTGCTTCTCAAGAGATTGCATGAACTTCAAAACTTACCTCTAAAAATATTAGTGATTTATAAGCACATGCAAGTAGAACACTAAGTAGGGGAAAATAAGAGATTTTGAAGAGGCCACCAAGGCTTCATTAGAAGCCACAAAACCTACAAACTAAAGAGAGAAGGAAAGGAAGCCACCAAGGTCATATCCTTGGCCAAGTAATAGCCAAGTATTTCGCATGGCCAAGAAGGTAGTTGGGGAAATATATTTCCAAATGGGTCCTAGAGGTTCTCCTATAAATAGGCACCTTCATCCTTCATAAAATCTCACACCATTGCAAGCATAGGCAATTCGGAATGTAGAGAGAAGCTAGAGAGAAGTGAGAGGCATGGAGAAGTGGAAGGAGGCTCTTCAAGAGGTAAGCAAGCTTTGAGTTTTTAGTTTTGTAGTTCTTGAAGTTCTAGGTTAAGTTCATAGCTTAGATGTTGTTTTGATCTTTAATCTTCCAATATATTTTTGGTATCATGTTTTATGGTTAAATATGGTATTTATTTCGAAAAAATGGATGGAGGAAGTGTTATAGCAAAATTTTGGAAGATTAGAGTCAGAGTAGCGAAGCTCTGGCGAAATTTTATCGGTTAGCGATTTTCTGAAGTCAGGGGTAAAATAGTCATTTATGACTAAGATATCTGTTAGGATATTGTTTATGAGTTAATAGATACGGTATTTGTAACATCCCGTTTTCAAAAGCAGTATAAATTTTTTTTCATCAGAGTAGAGCATCGGAGCAAGAGTGTAACTGATATATATATTCAAAATGCCCACTGGCTAATTACAACAAATGCAGTACGAAGAATCGAGTATTTCAAAAGTGATGTACAACAACAAAAGGAAGGCTTCTGCCGAAACATCAAAAGGGAAGTCTTCAGCCGGATCTTCTATGCGGTCTGCTTGCCTCTAACCTCGGTCCTCGGTCCTCCCGACCCTGAAGCTATGTTAAGGGCTGAGGTCCAATGCATATGCACTACTAGAAAAACTCAAATTTGCGACGGATCTAAATCCGTAGCAATTTGGCAAAAATATGCGACAGAATAAATATCCATCGCAATTTGTGATGGATATTTTATCCGTCGCAGTTTTTTGCGACGGATCCCCAGATCCGTCGCAAATTGCGACGGAAACAAGGTTCCGTCGCGAGTTTTTTGCGACGGATCCCTGAATCCGTCGCAATATGCGACGGATCTTTGGATTTGTCGCATAATTGTGCGACGGACCCACTCGGTCCGACCTTTTGCGACGGATCCCGGGATACGTCGCAAACCGTCGGTGTGCGACGGACCTCGGGTCCGTCGCAAGTTTTTTGCGACGGATCCCAGGATCCGTCGCAAAATTGTGCGACGGACCCGAGGTCCGTCGCAAAAGCGGTCCGCCCTTTTGCTGCGGATCCCGAGATCCGTTGCAACTTGCGACGGATCCCGGGATCCATCGCAATTTTTTTGCGACGGACGGTTCCGGTCCATCGCAAAATTCCATAAATAGCCCCCCCGATTTCTTCTTCCTTCCGTGATTTCCAGCCCCCTCCCCCTTCCACGATTTTCGGCCTCCCCCTCCCATTTCCGGCCCTCCCCCTCCCATTTCCGGTCTCCCCCTCCCATTTCCAGCCATATCCGGCTATATCCGGCCCTCCCCCTCCCATTTCCGGCCGCCTTTAGCTTTTACCGATCCCCCCATCCAATTTTCCGGCTCCCCCCTCACGATTTCTGGCCTACCCTTAGTCATTCGGCCTCCCCTCTCTATCGAAGTCCGGTGGTTGTTTCTTTCAAGAGGTGGTGGTTCTTCCAACGTTCTTCCCTTGCTCGTCGGTCTTGGGTGGTTTTGCAACGTCATTTCTTCTTCCTTCCTTTGTTTACGGTTTAGGTATGTTTAAATGTTTAAAATGTAATTGATATTGATTAGTGTATATAGATTGAAATGTAGTTGTTATAAATATTTATTGCTTAATTGTATAATTTGTTATGGACATTGATTTAAGTATATAGATTAAAATGTTGATATGGACATTGATTTGTTGTTGTTATGGACATGGATTTGTTAAAGGCTTACAATAATTGTTATGATGTTATATTAATTGGTAACTAGATATATAAATGTATGAATATGAAATTTATATGTATTATGAAAATTAGTTAAATTAGCTAATTGAGTTATTGTTTTATAAAAATGATTATTAAGTTTTATGAAAAAAATATCTCATTTATATTAATTTTTCAATCTATCTTTAACAAATTATACAATTAAGCAATAAATACAAAATATATAATTCATTTTGCATATTATATAAATTGGCCACTAATATATAAATTTACATATTTGTGGCATGTTGAGATGTTAATTAGGTTAGTAACTGAACTAACTAGGAAGTATGGAAGGCAATCATGATAGAAGTTGGATGTACAATCGTCTAAGCGATGAAGAGAACTAACGCAAGCATTCTTGGCGGGTTTGGAAGTGTTCATCCAATTTGCTTTGGTGAATTCAAATAATTCAAGTAGGGAGATCAGGTGTCCGTGTGCCAAATGTAGGTGTTTAAGATTTATGGATACGGGAAAGGTCAAAATTCATTTGTGTCAAAAGGGATTCATGAAAGATTATGAATGTTGGGAATGTCATGGCGACGTCCGACAGACACCGAGTGGTTATTACGGGGACAGTAGTCATCGAGAAAACCTTAATCAGTATGAGCAGTTGGTTATGGATGCCGCGGGACCATCGATCGGCCAATATTTTGATCCCCTTACTTATGCTGAGTCGTCATACATGGGAGAGGAGACCGGTGCACATACCCAACCATATACATGGGTGAGGATCCTCATCTGGAAGCCGCTAGGTTCTACAAAATGCTTCAGGAAGCCCAACGTCCGTTATGGGAAGGTTGCAAACATTTTGAAAATAGTGAATATTCATCGCTATCGGCTACCCTAGCAACACTAAGCTTGAAGACTGATCACCATATGAGTGAGAGGAATTACAACGTGACCAATTGTAAATTTTGTGGACATGACAAATATAAAGTTGTGGGGAAAGGACAGAAAATGACCCGTCATGCGTTAAGCAAGATGTGGTACTTTCCTCTGGTGCCAAGACTTACGAGATTGTATGCATCAGAACAAACAGCTGCTCACATGAGATGGCACCGGGAGCATCGTAGGGATGAAAACTTTGTGACGCATCCATCCGATGCGGAAGCTTGGCGTAAATTTGATGAGGCGAATCCGGGGAAGCTTGCATGCCCGGTATGTCTTGAACAGAACATGGGTTTTCGCTTGGCACACAGTCGCAAGGTCAGTTGGTTTGATAGGCATCGGCGATTCCTACCCCCTGATCATCCGTGGAGGAGAAATAGAAAAGACTTCACGCGGAATGTTGTCGAACGAGCAAAGCAACCCCGTCGTTTAAGTGGCCAAGACATATGGGACAGAGTCAAGTACATTCAAAGTGTCGAAGAGGGGGTTGCTTCCAGGGAACCTGAGGGATATGGCGTTGATCATCATTGGAACAAACGCAGCATCTTCTGGGAACTACCATATTGGAAAGATCAATTGTTAAGACACAACCTCGATGTCATGCATATTGAGAGGAATGTGTTTTGCAACATTCTGTACACCGTGATGGACACCAAGGGCAAGACGAAGGACACAGTCAACGCAAGACGAGACATAGAAGCGATATGCGAAGGCCTGCTTTACATTTGGTGGGGAGTGGCACGGTACAGACTTCCAAACCTAGAGCGCCGTACACATTCAACAAACAACAGAATTTGGAACTGTTGCAATGGGTTAAAGATGCAAACGCCCAGACGGTTATGCGTCAAACATGAAAAGATGTGTCGACATGCACGAGGCGAAGTTATTCGGCATGAAGAGTCATGATTGTCATGTTTTCTTCCGTAGATTGTTGCCTTGGGCCTTCAAAACACTTCCGAAGCATATATTGTCTATTCGACGGAATTTTCCATGTTCTTTAGAGAAATTTGTGCTTCTGAGCTTAATGTTGAAAAGTTACGGCACCTGGAGGCGAGCATGCCCATAACTCTATGCAAGTTAGAGATGATATTTCCTCCTAGCTTGTTTGACTCAATGGAACATTTGCCTGTTCACTTGGCCTACGAAGCAAAGGTAAGAGGCCTGCAACAATATAGATGGATGTATCCAGTATTAACTTCATTTTTTTTTCTTACAGTTACTTCTCTAATTCGGTCCGATCGGCAAATCCTTCAATGTCAGGATCCGAAGTTGACCAATTCATGAACTCTGAGTTTCCAAAATGGCTTCGATCCTACTTCGTGGAAAATCCATCAGATCCCAATGAAGTTGCGTGGAGTTTGTCTTATGGAGCTGCTATTAGTGTTACCCGGTGCAAGAAATACATAATCAATGGGTATCGGTTTTCAACTGTCGAGGCGAATGCAGGTACACTATGTTGTAATTATGGTGTATGTTGTCGAGGTGACAAAGTTGATGGGGTGGAGACTGCCTACTACGGGAAGTTAGTTGACATAATTCAACTGAGTTACCCGTGGGACAAGGTAGGGACCCTTTTCAAATGTGAGTGGTTTGATAACAGTCCGCGTGGGACAAAAATGGAATCCACTGGACAAGGAGATATACGGTTGGTTATGACCCATTCATCCTTGCTCAACAGGCGGAACAAGTTTACTATACATCATACCCCACATCCCGCCCAGGCTGGAGGGAGTTATTAAAACCAAAGCACGAAATATTATACCAAAGTCGAAAGAGCCGGAATCAAATGACGGTATGGCTGAACCGTTCCAAGGCGATGTGGAACATGTACTCCCCATAAACATCTTCGATGACGAAGTACCAAGCAATCTATTTGATTCTGCTGCGGGGTTAGAATTAATTCCTATACAAATTGACGATGAGGAATCAGACGATGAGGCAGAAGTGATTTACTCTGATAGTGAATCGGAGTTCGACGACTATAAGACCTCCTTAGAGGAAGAAGTGCAAGCAAATGTTGATGAACAAGAATCGTCCGATTGATTTCTGTTAGTTCTTTGTTTGTGATGATCTGTTATACTACATACTTTGTTAATACGCTACTGTCATATTAACTAAATAACTTATTGTTATATATTTTTTGACATTATGTTTATAAGTGTTTAGAGATTGAGCATCTAGGAGGACGTTCAGGTAGTGGACGGGGTAGTGGTCGAGCCCAACCCCGTCCTATCAGAGGGGGTAGGGCGACGTCATCTGCTCCTTATGGAGGTAGAGGGTCCAGTGCTTCCCCAGATATGCCGTCCTTTGATATGTCATCTTCACCGTCTACATATTTGTCATCTTCACTGTCATTTGTATATGTCGTCATCACCGTCTACCCCCACCGATCCACAAGCAAGGGGGATCACGGGTTTACAATATAATTTCGATTGATTTACATATGTTTAGACTATATATGATTTACATATGTTTATCTTCAATACTTCACATTCCTTCCTTAGCACAATGCGTCGCCTCATAGCCACGTCGGGAAGAAGGTAGTTCCTCCGATCCACCAACTGGGCTCCAGAGATCCTTCGACAGGAAGCTTTGGATCCGTCCGACGGCGTCGGGTAAGTCATGCCAAGTTACGAAACTAAATGTTACAATTTACTTTTCCAGTTGGTTTGTATGGTGATATTTGCATGATGTCCTCTCTCATCGATTTGAGCCTCATAATGAGGTAAGGGAGTTCATCTCGGCCCAATTATTCCGTAATTACAACCAAGCTTGGGCCAAGTGGACAGACATTCCTAGCACTATTCGAGATGTTTGGTTCGATGAGTTCTTGGTAAGTTTTTTGTTTTATGGTTATTTAATTAAGTACTTTTAAAATTTGGAGCACTAATTGTTCGTGAAAGCAAATTATAATCATAAGGGAGGCCGGTATTTGACTCAAAAGCTTATGGCATGAGAAATAAAAGAGGCAAGAAAGACTGGATTTCTCAGGACACTGTAGACGAATTAATGCAGAATTGGGCCACAAATGAACAGTTTCAAAACATGAGCACGAAAAATAAGCAAAACAGGGCGAAAATGGAAGGACCGTCATATGCTGGCGGCTGCATTCCTATTAGTGAGCATCGACGGAAAATTGTAAGTACACATTATTTTCTATTTAGGTATTTGATATTTTGTACTTTGAAGTAATTAATTAAGGTCATCATCTGCATTTGCAGGTAGAGTCTGGGGAGTTCTGAAGGATCAATTGAGTGGGCTACCTTTGAGCGGACCCATTCCCGGTGATCAAGGGAGTGAGAGACAATGGATTAGCCAAAGGGCGCAGCAAGTAGCGGTTAGACATTTATTGCCTTTATTACTTGTTTTATGCACCACCATATTTATTTCATTTTACATGTCTTATAAGCTATGTATTTTTGTGCTTGTAGGAATCCTTTCAGAAGCTGTTGCAGGAGAGAGAGTCGCAGCTTGGGGTACACGTAATACATTTGATATTGATAATTTCCATTCTCTTGTCCATTCAAATGAAGTACAAATAATAAATGTACTTCATAATGTTTTTGCAGATGAGCTGAAGAAGATGAAGGCGTTAGTGGAGGACCAAGCAACATAGATGAGTCAGCAACAGGACATCATGAGGCAGGAGATGCTTCAGGAACGGGAGAGGATGGAGCAAGTGATGAATCAAGAACGGGAGAGGATGGAGCTTGCGATGCAACAGGAACGAGAGAGGATGCGACATCAGATGGATCAGCAAGCGGAGATGATGAGACAGATGCAGCTTCAACTCCTGTCTCTAATGACACAAAAGGGTTCTGGGTCGGCTCCTGGTGATGATGACTATGCGGGTGATGATGATGATGATCACAATGCTGATGTTTAGACTACTTTTTAGTATTTGTTCCTTACATCATTATTATACATATTTTGTTTTCTCTATTTAAACTCTTTTTATTATATTCATGATACTTTTGCATTCAATTTTCAAGAAAAAAAAATTTAAAAAAATAAAACAATTAAAAAAATTTAAATTTAAAAAGATTCAAAAAATAAAAAAAATAAAAAAAATATTTTTTTTTAAATAATTTTGCTACGGAACCCATTTCCGTAGCAAATTGCTACGGATTGCATTCCGTAGCAATTTGCTACGGAATATCAATCCGTAGCAATTTGCTACGGATTTAAAATTCCGTAGCAAACTTTGCTACGGAAAAAAAATCCGTAGCAAATTTTGCTACGGAATTTAAATCCGTAGCAATTTGCTACGGATTTTCCAAATCCGTAGCAAATTGCTACGGGGTTTTTTGCTACGGAAAAAATCCGTAGCAAAATCCGTAGCAAATTGATTTTGCTACGGAATTTTGGCATTTTTCCGTAGCAAAATCGATTTGCTACGGATTTTTTCCGTAGCAAAAATCAATTTTTTTTGTAGTGTTATGGACCCTATGTAACGATTAACCTCATGTTTATATATACATATACAGACAACAGGCATTCATAATATCACAGCACATACAATCGCTCTATCACAACCAATGCAGACATATTGCCCCTAGCATGCAGACATATTGCCCCCAAAGATGCAATCATATTGCCCCCAAAGATACGGACATATTGCCCCCAGCATTCAGACATATCTTCTAACCTCTATATACACTCAACAGTATAACATCTCCACACATACAACATACATTCCACATATATGCATACCATAAACATCAGCGTTAGTGTTACAGTACGCGAACGTACCTCCGTTGACGATATACGGTATTTCTGGCGGAATACGGTACAACAGTTGGTCAGAACGTATTCAGGGATATCCTATCAAGATAAAAATGTATTTGTTAAGGATCTATCATTACGATGGACATTTTAGTCATAAATGACCATTTTACCCCTGACCCCCTAATCGGCGGAATTTCGCCAGCACTTCGTTACTTTGACTCTAATCTTCCAAAATTTTGTCATAACTCTTCCTCCAACATTATTTTCGAAATAAATTCCTTAATTACCCCTAAAACGTGATATCTAATCATACTTGGAAGATTAAAGATCAAAACAACATCTACTCTAGAACTTCAAGAACTACCGAACTAAAACTATGAACCGAAGAACTTACCCGTTGAAGAACTTCACTACAACTTTTCCCGGCTCCTCCTTCTCTCTACACTCTCTCTCTATTTCGAAAATATGCTCAAGGAATTGGTGTGAGGATTTTGCAAAGAGCATGGAGGCTATTTATAGGAAAAAATCTAGGTACTATTCATGCTTTATCAGACGGATTCTGGACCGTCGAATCGCACTTCATTGAGATGGCACAATCTTGGCCATCCAACCCACCTCCTTACATCATCATTCAAGGCCATGATGTCATGCCAATGATGTCACCCATGTACTTTGATGATGTCACTTACTTCCTCAAGAAGTTTTATACCGATAAAGTCCCTGTTCGGTGTCCTAATCGCGTAATCTTGTAAAATCTCAAAATTCCGGGAACATAGCCCTGAAGATCTCTTTTTCCTCTTTCAAAATACTTGGGTCAACTAAATTTTTGATCCCATTCAGGGTGTCTCCGGTTCCGCTGAAGATTTTCGGATATCGCTTTCGGTTACGAAAACCGCTTCGGGTAATGTCAACTTCTGGACAAAAATTCACTGATTCATAAAACGTCCAGTTGTTTATCAACTCATCCCCAGATATTGAGTTAGGATTTATTTTCTATAGGTTTTCATTTCTACTATCTGCCTTATTTCTTTTTCGTCTTATTACAAAAGCATTCCGTCGGTCTTGGAAATGACTTCTGAGACAGCTCAATCCGAGATAAAAATTCACTTGTCTATAAAATACTCTGACCTTAGAAACCTTATTCATGGCTTTCTAGATAGGATTAAATTTCTATCGATGATCATTTATCCTATTTTCTTTTTACACAAATATCACAATTTATATTACTATTATATTCAATAATATCTAGATATTAACTTTTGCACAATCTTATCCATTCTATCCAAATTTTTCTCCAAATTTTTGGTCCAATACAGCTGGTCCTTTTTTTTTCTTTTTTTTTTTAAATTAATTTTTAAATTAATATTATATAATTTTTTACATAATTTTTTTACAAAATTTCCTATTGGTCCATACTTGGATTTAGGCTTAAAATTACTTAATCTCACATATTTTTCTTCATATTTTCCAATTAATTAGAAAATATATTTTATGCTAATTTTAGCCATAAACCACTAATTAAAGGGTTTTACATAATTATCTTTGAATTTTCCCTTAATCCAAGCTTAACAATTAACCAAAAATTACTTAATTAATCCTTTACTAATTTTTGACAATTTTCTTAATTAGGACTAATCATTATCTCACAAAATTTTTACTGACATTGGTATTTTACGCTTTACATAAAATATTACAAATCATGGGGTCATTTATGGCCCTACAATACTTTTTAACTTTTCCCCTTTAATTTTTCCAAGGTAATAATTTAATAAGTTACCTAAATTAGGGACAATATTCTTCCCTATTTCAAATAAATATTTATTTTCCTCTTTATAATATTTTTAGGGTATTTTATAACCCATAAATATTTTAGGGACCTATTTGCAAACTTTCAAACGTTTTAGGGACCTAACTGCACATTATCTAATTTCAAGAGAAATTATCCTAATAATAAGATAAATTCAATACAAGGTGTTTAAGACCTCATATTCACCTATTTTCAATAGGTATACTCTACCAATTTATGATATTTACCCTAAGTCAAATTTTAAGGTATTACAGTATTACCCTTTAGGATATCTGGGAAGTCCGGAGTCGGGTTCAAAAGGCCGGACGTTTGGCCATTACACGGTGAAAGGTACGTTCGCGTACTATAACACTAACTCTGATGCTTATTGTATGCGTATATATGTTAGAAGATAACTTTACATCTGCTGTGTGCGATACATCTGCTATATGCTTATGTACTATTGGGATACGTTTGTTGTGTGCGATACATCTGCTAGGTGCTTATGTACTATTGGGATACGTTTGATGTGCGATACATCTGCTAGGTGCTTATGTACTATTGGGATACGTTTGCTGTGTGCGATACATCTGCTGTGTGCTCATGTACTGTTAATGTTGTGAATATCTGTAATCCATATACTGTCATATTTAAGCATGAGGTTAACCGTTACCTGAGGTCCGATGGGCATTGGACCTCAGTCTTAACTAATAGTACAGGAAAGGATCAAGGATCAGAGAGGGTACCGGTAGATGGAGCCATAGAGAGGAACCAAGGGGAAAAGCCTTAATAATGCACCGAGGGTCGAAACAAGAGCCGGAAGAAGTTATCAGAGCCTATTATCAGGCATGGATCTAATAAGGTTACTACGAACAGTGTGGTGCCGAAGGCAGGGCTAGTCTATGTGGGTCAGCCAATAAGTCGCCGTGAACTCGGTGAGGCCCCCATGATAGACACCTACCTGGCCATTCTGTTTGGTTAACTGAGTTAGGTTCATTGCCCCAAGTCTAGATAAGGCTTGGTCTAGTTTGTATAGTTACCATGTAAAAGTTGTAATTATACAAAGCTCTGTATATTGTATCACATGAATATTCCTTCGGGATTTTCAATTTAACCAGCATACGCCTGGAATCATCATATGTCAGGGTATTTTATTTCAGTTACTCAATTGTCCAATTTTTAGTACATGCACTCTGTTTCCGCAGTACTCTGATGTAGCACCTCAAACTCTCTTGAATTTTCTAAAATCAAGTGTCATCCGACACGATTTATGCTACGGAATTTGGGGTGTTACACTGGAAGCTTGCTAATAGCTGCAATCCTGGAAAAAAACCAATTAGAAAGAAAACAGTTAGCATCAAGAGCAAAACCGAAGAAAAATTAAAATCGAAATTTTGATTAAAGCCAAAAGAACCATAATATTGAAAAGAACTAGATGAAAAAAAAAAAAAAATCCAAATCCAAATCAAAGAGTTAGCCAAAATCGACAAAACTAGAATATTGAACAATCAAGAATAAATGCGAAGTATAATCACTGGAGAAGGAGAAACAATTAAAATAAAAAAGAATTAGCCATGGATTGACGACTTTAGCGCAAATCTGGAGATCTAGAGAAATGAAGCCGAAAAGGGTTTTCCAAATCCAGATATAAGCGAGCCAGATCTAAATCTTGTAGGCTACTTTTGCACCTCACAACAAAACTAGCTAGGAGAAGCAGACTTCCCCAGAAATGAAGAAGAAAATTTAGCGTAGTGAACCGGATATGCAAAAGTAAGACGTTCGAGACTCTTTATGAAAGGTTGCGTTTATGATGGATTTGAGGAAAACGTTCTGCACTGTTGGGTTTTGAAGAGAAAATTTCATATTTTTATGGAAGAGAGAGAACAACAAAATGTTGAAGGCGCCAGATTAAAGTTGAAATATCTAAAAAATTCGAGTTTCAACGACTGTTTTTGAGAAAGAGTGATGTAGAGGGGATACGAATGGCTCAATCTTTAGGGATACCCAAAGTGATAGTAGAAGGTGATTCTACCTCTGCTATCAACATGTTACAGGAAGCTTGGAGTTCTTGGCTGCCTCATAGCAACAAAAATATGCAGATCTGGAATTCTGTTATGCACACTGGATGGCTAACCGTAGTTTTATTTGTAGAGATGACTTTGTATGTTTTGATACTCCTCCCTCATGAGTTATGGCTTATCTGTACAATGGTATGGTGGGAGTTGTATACACACGTTATAGTTTAGGTTGATATATATGTGAGAAATGTATTATGTAATACGTGAAATGAGAAATATTGAACTGAATAAATTATTATAGTTTTTCAATAAAGTCTCTTATTATCTTTTTTTATCATTACCTTAGGAAATGTTTGCATTAAATATTTTGCTTCTGGGAAATCACTTTCTTTATATGCCTACATTTGCAAACATCAATAATTGTGATGTGACGATATAATACCTATATGAAATAACTAATAATGTCAAATTTATTGATCTATACTGTTTTTCCTAATAAAATGAAAGTATATACTTTGTAAATAATAACATTGTTTTTTGCAATATTTTATTCCGTCATTTATCTATCATATTCTAGTGGAATATTTTATTTAATGGTCTTATGGTGTGAAAACTATCATGTAAGTAGGTGATTACGGGTTCAATCTCACTTTTGATATTAGATTGTTAGTATGTACTTGCTCATTGAAGTAAAAAAAAAAAAAAAAAAAAAAAAAAAAACTCTAAATAATGTCTGCTTGGATTAGCTTAAAAAAAATTCTTGTGCATAATAAATATGAGAGGAATTTGGTCTTAAAAAGCATAAAAGTCATTATTTGAATCTATATCACCTGGGATTCAAATATCAAGTTTGTCTAGATAGAACATATCTAGTTATATTAGGTCTATAATTGATATACTATAATACTAATGGCTCATTAATAAGTGCAATAAGATCTTGTAATTGGTACCAAAAGTTATGATAGGGAACATTTTCATTTCATGTGAAATCCCCTCGAACACAAAAGAGGAGAATAAGAGGCCTTTCTATCATAAGTTCTTAATACAAGTATTTAAATTATTTGGAGAACATATAAAAGTAGTAAAAAAGATGAAAAATTTAGCATACAATTTCCTTGGCCAAAATCCTCGGAACCTTGTGCTCAGACCAAAATAATTTTCTGTCACGTAATACCTGAATAAAGAAAAACAAAAAACAAAAAAAGAATAATATGGAAAAAAAATAAGAACCATGTGGATTTGTTGTTGATTACAAGCTTTCAAACAGAGGAACAGGAAGTTTCTTGCAAAAACAGAATTCTACAAAGCCAATTCAGAATTTAGCCGCAGAGAGAAATTCCGATTCCATACCAGAGCTACTCTTAAACAAGCCGCCATACAGAAGGATCTGGATTTTAAAGAAAATTAATTTTAGTGAGTTGCGGCACGACAGGATAAAAAATGTCATGGGTTCCACAAACATTTCCAAGGGGTCCAAAAAGCTTTAGGTTTGATATTGAACAAAAATTAAAAAATTTATATTTTATGCTTTTTAATATATATATATTGAATATATCTAATCACGTGCATTTTAGTATTTTCAAAGTTTTCCAAATAATATGTTAACTATTTTTATTTTTATATTTTTTAGAATTATCACATTATATGAATGTAATATAAATATTTATTATTTGATATTCCTCTAATCCTTAATATATGACATAATTAGGGAGTTGGTCTCAATCATAAATATAAGATCTATTTATTATATTTATCATTTTTCTCTCAAACTACTCCTATTAATACTCACTCAACAATAAAAGATCTTCATGTGGACTTTGAGAAAATTAGTTTTAAACAAGAATGTTTTGGGAAAAACTATCATATTTATTATGATCAAGTATTTTAGTACTTTCAAGTTTTTTCCAATGATAAATTAACTATTTTTATTTTTTATAATTATAAGGGTTAATATAATCTTTGGTCCCTTAAGTTTGCCATTATTTTGGTTTTGGTCATTTAAGTTTCAAACCATGAGTTTTGGTCCCTCAAATTAAATTTCATTCTGTTTAAAACATTGGCCCTTATAACGGTATAACTCAATAAAAACATAGACCATGTTGCTCCTACAGGACAAAAACATATAGTTTGAAACTTGAGGGATCAAAATCAAAATGATGATGAATTTAAGGGACTAAAGTATATATTAACCCTAATTAATTATAATTATGATATAAGTTTCTCTCAAAAATATCACAATATATATATATTATTTAATAAGATTAATGTTTTTTCAGTTATTTTTATGGGATTAATATATCTGCTTTTGAGACAAAAAAAATTATTCTATAGCAAGCCAAAACGACGCTGTTTCCTTTTGTTTTTTATAAAACACAAACATATGCCAAGAGCCACGATTCTTGTGCTTGCTTTCCCAGGAAACCAAAACTCTCCAAGTTTTATATTGGGAAAATCATTTTCAGGGCCCTTTTAGGACTGACAATCCCAAAAAAGACCCCAAGATTCTGATAATCCCAAAAAAGGCCCAGGGCCTTTTCTGGGATTTTCAGAATCTTACGTGAGTTGTCAATGGGGCTGATATAGTTGTTAACGAGTGCGATATAGTTGTCAACGGGCTGATATAGTTGTCGCAAAGTGTTGTTAACAGGGCTGATTTAGTTGTTAAAACCTACCCGTTAATATCTATATCAGCCCCTGTTGACAACTCACCAAAAATTCTGAAAATCCCAGAAAAGGCCCTGGGGCCTTTTCTAGGATTGTCAGAATCTTAGGGCCTTTTTTGGGATTATCAGTCCTAAAAGGGCCCTGAAATAGATTTTCCCTTTTATATTCTCTCCTCCTTCCTTCTCCTCATGGTTGACCTCAGTGTAACCTTCACCACCACCTCCACGACGCTTCTCTCTTTTCCTCTCTCACTCTCTCTCCTCCTTCCTTCTCCTCATGGCTGACCCTCGGCGCCATCTTCTTCCACCGCCTCTTCCACCCCTCCATGCGGCGCCTGCAAGCTCCTCCGCAGGAAATGCATTGTTGTTTTTTTTTTTCAATATCATTGTAATTTTTAATAAGTAGTACACAATAATCCGTGCCAATTTCCAGTAAGGTAGTCAACTGTGTCCGCTCAGCAGCATAAAGGCAACTTTAATCAAACAAAGTGCTTTTTTATAATAGAAGCTACAGCTACACACATATAAGCAACAAAGCAAACGCACAAGACATGGTATACATAAATAGAAGCCATTTAACACATACATGCAAAATACACACCAGCAAATTTAATACACAACCAGCTAGCTCAGTCCTAATACACGTTGAATTTAATACACAACCAGCAAATTTATGGATATACATATCAATTATCAACATGATCCTGATAATTCAGATCACCTTCAGGAAGTTGGTTGGAAACTTGCTCAGCTAGCAGAAACCATTCATGTTGAATTTGAATACAGAGGGTTCGTGTGGTGAACAGTTTGGCTGATCCAAATGCTTCTATGCTTGACCTGGGACCGAGCGAGGTTGAGTCGGTGGCTGTTAACTCAGTGTTCGAGCTTCACAAATTGTTGCCCCGATCCGATGCAATCGAGAAGGTCTTATCGATGGTGAAGCAGATGAATTCGGAGATAGTCACTGTCGTAGAGCAAGAAGCAAACGCACAAGACAAATGGACTGGGGTTCCTGGACCAGTTCACCAAATCACTGCACTATTACTCGACCCTGTTCGACTCGTTGGAAGGATTGTTGGACACTCAGGATAAGATCATGTCGGAGGTATATCTTGGGAAGCAAATCTGTAACGTGGTTGCCTGTGAATGTAACACCCCTACCGGCCTCGCCCTTTCGGGTGGCGGATAGAGGGATTCCTTTTTATAATTACCATATATCATCTAATTACTACTGATTAACATGCAACAAAGTTTATCGCGGCAGAGCATTTCCCGGTTGGATTTCGGACAATACTGATATAATTAAATGTAGGTAACAAAATAAAATCCCCAAGGGGTTAAATAAACAGTCATCCACCACTGCCCCAAAAAGGCCAAAATAATATACAGTTATCCAAACACAAAATAAAATCAAAAATAAATCTTCCTCCACCACCAACGACACCAACCACTCCAGCTCCACATTCTTACCCTTTTCTCCAGCTACAGCCCTTGAAGTACTTCCTGAAGCTTTACAAAAATCTGGGATTCATAAATGGATCCCAGAGTAACCATTAATCTCATATGTAATGCATAAACAGTGCATGTATGTAACCATAATCAGGAAAACACCAAATAAAGGCATTCAGGCTCAACAAAGCAAGCCCGGATCCATAGCGCCGGAAAAACACGGTAGTCGGGCTCTGAACCCAGACCACACTGAATGCACACAAACGCATGTCCCTTTTCAGGAGACACGGATCCACAATCATGGAAAAACAAACATACAAGGCAACACAAAACATATGAGGATTAAGGTTACTACCTGGAAGTTGACCAAAATTATCAGTATAATTTTCTCTCGGTGCATGAGAATCAAAGTGACCCTAAAATAACCAAATTATAATTATAAGTAACTCTTCTAAAATATTTATTTGATGACTAAAAAAAATAAACCTTCCTCAACCATACATAAATCTTAAATTCCTATACCAAAATTCTGTTTTGAACACGTGGTGGAAGGCATTAATCACTCCAACAATTAATGAACCAGTTTCCTCCTCACGTCCTTGAAGCTGGTCAAACTCATGCAACAAGTTTTCATTTGCATTCAATCACTTTTCTTTCTTCTTCTTCTTCTTCTTCTTCTTTAAACATCATAATAGTATTTCTACACAAACCTTACATCATAAGTTGATTTTTCATTCAATCATTTCTGATTCATTAATCAAACCCATCTCGTAAAATACTACCAATTCCAACTATAAAATCATAAGATAGTTAAAATAATCACTTACTTGTTCTTGGTATTTTACCCCCCTTAAGCTTTAATCTTCAATGTTTCTTCTTCCTTCCTTCAACCTTGTCCTTCAAGCAGCAAGAGAGAAGTCTCCATTAAAAATATAACTCAACAGGGGTAGAAGAAGGTTGAATAAATACTCAAATACCTTACCTTCCTCTTAGATGATTTGTATGGCTCACCTTATGTCTTCTACTCATCTTCCTTCTCATCTTCTCAACCACGTTCAAGAACACAAATAAGAGGAAATGAACCCCTTTAAATAGATCTCCTAGGTTGGTGCTAAGTACCTTACATCTCTGGATTTCTCCTCAATTTTCTAGAGAAATCTAGGGAAAATTTTATTATTTATTTCTCCCTTGGCCGGAACTTAAGGAACCCTAATTAAAAAGATTCCTCATGCTCTCACTCAAGTCCAGCACTCCTTATTCATTTGGATCTCCTCCCACGTCCGGGTAACAATAGATTATTGGAAAATGAAATTTTGTTCACCATTTCCCAATGCTTCACGTACTCCATTTGCTTCCTTATTTAATTAATGATGAATTGCCTTTCCATCACCTCCATACTTTTCTCATATATATATTATTTATTTCATTTGCTTTTGGCCCTTCTCACACGTCTGGTAGATTGGGAATTATTGAAGAAATGTTTAGTATATTTCTTTCCATCGTACAGTGTGCCTTCCTCCCCTTACTCATTAATTGAGTTTTATCACATCCATCTAATACCCCCTTCTCGCAAGTACTCCTAATGTCAGATCATAAGTACCTATTTTCTCTCTCTCAGCCGACAGTTTGTGAGAGGATTTGAAGCAAAAAAATTATTATTTTTCCTTATTTCATTGGTCTCTCTTCCCCAGACATCCGGCGCTTCATGGAGAAATATGAGAGAGATTGTTGTATTTTCTCCAATGCTTTGTCCCATTTGACCTTTCCCTTTGCAAAATAAGCACACCCTAGCTAACTCATGATTTCCTACTTTTCCTTTGGTTCCTCTTCATGTCAGACATGTTGGAAAAAAAATTGAAGGAAAATTTAGTGACTCATATTGCCTTGCCTTGCTCCACGAGCGCTCTTATTTCTCTTCCTTCGTTAATAGTAAATTGTGTCATCACTCACTTTTCTCTTCCTCTCAACTGACGGTAATAAAAGGGAGTGGAAGTAATTTAATATTTTTTTTTCTCTTTTACTTCTCCCATACGTTCAACACCTAGGGAGTAATATGGGAAAAATAGTCTCATCCATTGTCTACCCTTCTACGATAAATTAGACTTATGTTGAAACTCCAAATTTTTCATTAGGATTCCCCCCTCCTTTTATTGGACAAAAATTATGGAAATAATGAGGAAAATATATATATACTGAATTTACTTGACTTTACTTATCTCCAATTATCCATAACCAAATTTAATTGCCACCTTTTCAAATAATTCCTCATTATTTTCCAGTAGTTAATTTATCTTGTCAGAAAAATAATATACAATTGGCCACTGCTTGGTGAAAAACTCATATATTCCATTGATTAATTTACATGAAAATTTGGGATGTTACATTTCTTCCCCCGTAAAATAAATTTCGTCCTCGAAATTTGTCTATACATTTATCATGCTCTTAAACATAAACTCTGGGTACCTTCCTTTCATATCTTCAACCGTCTCCTACGTCGCTTCTTTAGAAGATAACCCTTTCCAGACCACCTTCACGAAAGGGATACTTTTATGTCTGAGCTGTTCCTGTTGATAATCAATAATCCGTTTAGGCTCTAGTACAAAGGTACGAGCTTCCTTTACCCCAACATCCTCATACTCAAGGACATGCTTTGGGTCTGGTTGATATTTCTTCAACTGAGAGACATGGAAAAAGTTATGCAACCTTCTCAAACTTGACGGCATTGCTAACGGATAAGCTACAGGTCCCCGTTTTGCCAGGATCTCAAAAGGACCAATATATCGAGGGCTTAGTTTCTTGCGCTTGATGGCTCTTCCCACTCCTGTAACAGGAGATATCTTCAAGAGCACATGATCACCTACCTCAAACTCGAGGGGTCTCCTCCTCTTATCTGCATAACTCTTATGTCTGCTCTGAGCCGCAAGGAGCCTCTTTTTGGTTAGGTTGATCTGTTCAGAAGTTTCATCTACAATCTCAGGTCCAATTAGCTTATGTTCAGATAACTTTGTCCAACAGAGAGGTGATCGACATTTCCGTCCATACAGTACTTTATAAGGAGCCAACTGTATACTAGAATGATAACTGTTATTATAGGCAAATTCCGCTAGGGGAAAATATCGATCCCAACTGCCTTTAAAATCCAAGACACAGGCTCGCAACATATCTTCAAATGTCTGGATTGTCCTTTCTGATTGTCCATCTGTCTGGGGATGATAGGAAGTACTGAATCTCAGCTTCGTCCCCAGTGCTTGATGTAACGCTTGCCAGAATCGAGAAGTGAACCGAGGATCTCTGTCAGAGATGATACTCTTCGGTGTACATGAAGTCTGATTATTTCTCGAATATAAATCTATGCCAGTTTCTCCGGAGAGTAATTGACACTGATAGGAAGAAAATGAGCAGACTTTGTGAGTCGGCCAACGATTACCCAGATTGCATCCAAATGCCTGATCTTGGGTAGACCCACTACCGATCCATGGTTACATTCTCCCATTTCCATTCGAAAATCTCCAATCCCTTCAAGAGTCCTCCTGGTCATTGATGTTCAATCTTAACCTTCTGGAAAGTCAAACATCTTGCCACATACTCTGATATCTCCTTCTTCATTTCGGGCTACCAAAATTGCGATTCAAATTGTGACACATCTTGACTGCACCTGGATGAATAGTGTACCTGCTCTTGTCTAAAATCTTCCGTCTCAAGTCATCTCTAGGCGGTACATAAATTCGTTTCTTGAACCGAATCAAGCCATTTGAGATATCATATTCTGTCGCTTCGCCTCGAGTAATCTTCTCCTCTTGCATCATCATATATGCTACCTGAACCATCTTCTAGCTCAAATGCATCTGTGACAACATTAGCTTTACCTGGATGATATTTTATCTCCAGGTTATAATATTTCAGCAACTCCATCCATGTGCGTAGAATATTAAAGCCTTACTACTTAAGGATTTCTTGCTATTATGCTAGTCTTACAGTATTCTCTGGACATGCTAGTCAAAAATCATCAAGCCAATAAGTATTCCACCTAGTACTAAGCATCACAAGTCTTACCGGCTAGGGACACCACCTCGTGCAAACTTGCACATCGGGTCTTATGACCTCTAAGCCTCGCTCATCTATTTCATTTGAGCTCTCTTAATTTTAAGCTCTCGAACCATTTTCCTTTTGCTTAACAAGGTAACTGGAAAATATGGTCTGATTTAACCAATTCAAATTTGTAGACCATTTTATCAGTTTCTGTTCTGGTGTTAATACTGTCACCAACTGCACCGCTTTTCGTTTCTATATGTTGTCTCATTTTCAACATTTCAAATTTTCAACTAGTCAAAAATTTCTTGTGGTCGCAGTACATTTTCATAATTACGCAAAACAATATTTTCACATTTTTAATAAACCATAATCGCTGCAAGCTCAATTTAAAAAAAATCACTACTGGCTCAAATTCGAAAACACATTTCCTGCCGGTTTATTTCTCAAAGGGGATAATTCATTTCACAACAATTGACATTCGAAAGCTCTCGCCACCACTTCAACCTTTCGTGCAGTGTCATATCCCAATCCTTTCATACACAAACCATCAAAGTGGCAACGCACTTGTCGCCAATGTGGGAGAGTTTCCGTCTATAAGGGACCCAGTGTCCGCACTGGCACATAGAATAACAAGCTACCCACCGGAATCCCATACCGGGACAAAGGACCACTGTCCAGGAGCCCTGCTCCAAACGCCTGCGTGGGTGTCGGCCAGACAAGGCAAATCACGCGCCCTTACAAGGCGGAACTACTCAGATTGGGTGCATACACTGCTGGTGTGAGTATTAGCTTTTCAAAACTAATCCCTCAAAATAACTTTTAACCATGGCCGCAATCTCAAAACACTTTTTTAAAAAATTTGGCAAGATCCAAGAACCGAGTATGTCTACAACAGTTTCTGGCATCTTTTGTTCTGTACTGCTTCCACTACAAACATAGTTCAACATGATTCACAATTCAATTTCAAATCCGGGTTCCATAAGGACCCTATCTATGAGACAACATCGTTTAAAAACAACTATTTCAAATTGGTTTCAAATTCCATAGAAAACATATCATTCAAAAATTCAATTTAGAAAAATTCAATTTCAAAAATTCACAATATAGCAGGTGCATTGGCAAATTCAGAATTCAATTTTCACTCATACCAAGAACTGCATAACCGATATAAAAGGTCATTAACTCCAGATACATCTCAGCTCTAACTCTTGTAACCCGAGTCATTTATATGACACACAGTCAATTTCATTTCATTTATCTAATCATTCCAAAAATAATGTCGGAGATTTTGAGGCTTACACCTTCGGCACTCGCCCGTATTCATGGTATGATAATTATGGGTTTCGTCACCTATCATACCGGTCACATAGAACTTAGGGCTTCTCATTGAACACATATCAAATTTATTAGCTTGAAGTCATACCAATTTAGTAAGTCTTTTTACCCACTGTATAATCATACCTCAATCTCATTCTATTAATAATACACATAGCACTGGAGCACCCTATGGCAATACATTGCATCATATAAACGTCATCTGGGGTCGTTGTGTATATGAACTTGAAATAATCCAGCTCCAGACATAGTCTCAATTCAACTTTCCTTGCCAAATATTTAACCCACATCTTCTAGGGAAACCACTAGCCACTAACATATCTATAACTATCGGCCCTAATCATGAGATCAGAACTTGAGGCTACTGGGGTTCTAGCTATCATTTAGCTCCATCGAAACACTAATTCTCCATCATACACTCTTAGGGAATGTTCTATATTTAAAATATTTTCCTATGTTAATACAACAGCTAACAACCTCAAAATACCCTATATCATATAGGTACTATCCTCAAACAGACCTCAAATAACAACATCAATCAATATTATCAAGGTGTTTATTCTCACTCATTCTTCTTAAGGGAATATTATAAGATTAAAGTCATTCCCTAGCAACTAGTAACCTCGAAATACCTCATGCATATTGATATTATACTCTAGTGCCTCAATGTATTTAGATCCATCATAGGCCTAAAGAATAACTTATTATCAAATCAGATTGTTAGGTTCATCAACCTATTTCTAAAACCTCAACCATACCCAACATGCTACGATCATCAGGATTCATAGCCTACTACATTTAGACACTATCCTCAAATATCCCCAAATCAATAATTATCATATCCACAATCCAACTCCTAAAACCTTTACATTAATTGGGCTAAAAGGTCATATTGCCTCAACGACACCCAATATACAAACTAGGATCATAATTCACATTCCTAGTCTAAACCTCAAAATATTCAAGTCACGTTAACACTAATCACGAGGTTCTAATTTCAACTCAATCCTCAATATTACAGGGGTATATTCTAACACTATTCTTCTACCTCAAGGTCAATCATCATTCCTCAATCATACCCAAACAAACATGCTAACAATTCAGCATCAATCAATATTCATCGGGTTTCTATTCTCAAGCACTACAACCTTAGTACAACCTTAATCAAATTTCGATTTAAGCCTAGATCAGATTCAAGCCTAGCCTCAATCATTACTATATTCAATCTAACATCCTCATAGCATTTCTAAGGATTATCATAAGTCATACCTCAAGACGCTCAGGCCTCAAATCAAAGGATTTCAAATTCCTATGATACTTCCCTAAGAAATCACCTATCTCAAGGATTTCTTCCGCTTAAGCACATTTGATCTTAAAGTCCTGATAGGATCTGGGGATCTAAATCATATCCTGACTAAATCATCAAAAGCCCTAGGATTAGCAACAGAATCTTCCTTTTGTGCCATCAACAGTTCCTTCTTCTTCATGATCACGATCCTGACGAGCTTTCATTTCATGAATCATATTTCCTTGTTCTCGTATCAAACCTATCATTTGTTGCATTAGATTGGGTTTTGGTGGATTATGTTCTGGTTCTCACCTGGGCCTTTCCCTTCTTCATGACATTTTAAATTTGTAACTATACCAAAACAGAAATAAATAAATATCAATTTTGCGTAATTATATTTTGAATCACACCACATGTTCGTACCAAAACACACATACTAATATTTCATTAATAATATTCATCTTTTTCATAATACTACTGCTTCAAAATATTAAATGATCCACATACTTCCATTACATAATCCTACTGGCTATCAAACCATACCTCGATAATCAGAATACCAAAATACGTCTGCAGAAACTGATACATATCATTTAAAATATCTTGAAAATCCAAATTAAACCCTTGGTTCATAACATTATTTATTTTCAAGGTCCAAAAAGGGGTGTCCAGAAAAACTTAGTGTAGCATGGACCCAATCATAAATAGAAGGATTCCTACTACGAGACGCCCAAAGTTCGTGAACTCTTTCGACTGCTCTCAGAAACTCAAAGTATCTCTAACCCTAGATTCATTCAATCTCCTAGCCACGATCCTTCAACTGTAGTACTTCCCAAATCTTCCACTCATCTTTTCCTAACCCATCAAATCAAACTTATATCAGTTCATTACCTATCTCCATTTTCTCTTTACCAGTATTGTCCAAACCGGGCTCTGATACCACAAATGTAACACCCCTACCGGCCTCGCCCTTTCGGGTGGCGGATAGAGGGATTCCTTTTTATAATTACCATATATCATCTAATTACTACTGATTAACATGCAACAAAGTTTATCGCGGCAGAGCATTTCCCGGTTGGATTTCGAACAATACTGATATAATTAAATGTAGGTAACAAAATAAAATCCCCAAGGGGTTAAATAAACAGTCATCCACCACTGCCCCAAAAAGGCCAAAATAATATACAGTTATCCAAACACAAAATAAAATCAAAAATAAATCTTCCTCCACCACCAACGACACCAACCACTCCAGCTCCACATTCTTACCCTTTTCTCCAGCTACAGCCCTTGAAGTACTTCCTGAAGCTTTACAAAAATCTGGGATTCATAAATGGATCCCAGAGTAACCATTAATCTCATATGTAATGCATAAACAGTGCATGTATGTAACCATAATCAGGAAAACACCAAATAAAGGCATTCAGTAACAAACGCGCAGTAACACAAACATACCAAGTATACCGTGTTAACTGCGGAAGGACTAAATGTCCTAGAAACAAACGCAGGACTGCTCAACAAAGCAAGCCCCGGATCCATAGCGCCAGGAAACACAGTTGAATGCACACAAACGCATGTCCCTTTTCAGGAGACACGGATCCACAATCATGGAAAAACAAACATACAAGGCAACACAAAACATATGAGGATTAAGGTTACTACCTGGAAGTTGACCAAAATTATCAGTATAATTTTCTCTGGTGCACAGAATCAAAGTGACCCTAAAATAACCAAATTATAATTATAAGTAACTCTTCTAAAATATTTATTTGATGACTAAAAAAAATAAACCTTCCTCAACCATACATAAATCTTAAATTCCTATACCAAAATTCTGTTTTGAACACGTGGTGGAAGGCATTAATCACTCCAACAATTAATGAACCAGTTTCCTCCTCACGTCCTTGAAGCTGGTCAAACTCATGCAACAAGTTTTCATTTGCATTCAATCACTTTTCTTTCTTCTTCTTCTTCTTCTTCTTCTTTAAACATCATAATAGTATTTCTACACAAACCTTACATCATAAGTTGATTTTTCATTCAATCATTCTGATTCATTAATCAAACCCATCTCGTAAAATACTACCAATTCCAACTATAAAATCATAAGATAGTTAAAATAATCACTTACTTGTTCTTGGTATTTTACCCCCCTTAAGCTTTAATCTTCAATGTTTCTTCTTCCTTCCTTCAACCTTGTCCTTCAAGCAGCAAGAGAGAAGTCTCCATTAAAAATATAACTCAACAGGGGTAGAAGAAGGTTGAATAAATACTCAAATACCTTACCTTCCTCTTAGATGATTTGTATGGCTCACCTTATGTCTTCTACTCATCTTCCTTCTCATCTTCTCAACCACGTTCAAGAACACAAATAAGAGGAAATGAACCCCTTTAAATAGATCTCCTAGGTTGGTGCTAAGTACCTTACATCTCTGGATTTCTCCTCAATTTTCTAGAGAAATCTAGGGAAAATTTTATTATTTATTTCTCCCTTGGCCGGAACTTAAGGAACCCTAATTAAAAAGATTCCTCATGCTCTCACTCAAGTCCAGCACTCCTTATTCATTTGGATCTCCTCCCACGTCCGGGTAACAATAGATTATTGGAAAATGAAATTTTGTTCACCATTTCCCAATGCTTCACGTACTCCACTGCTTCCTTATTTAATTAATGATGAATTGCCTTTCCATCACCTCCATACTTTTCTCATATATATATTATTTATTTCATTTGCTTTTGGCCCTTCTCACACGTCTGGTAGATTGGGAATTATTGAAGAAATGTTTAGTATATTTCTTTCCATCGTACAGTGTGCCTTCCTCCCCTTACTCATTAATTGAGTTTTATCACATCCATCTAATACCCCTTCTCGCAAGTACTCCTAATGTCAGATCATAAGTACCTATTTTCTCTCTCTCAGCCGACAGTTTGTGAGAGGATTTGAAGCAAAAAAATTATTATTTTTCCTTATTTCATTGGTCTCTCTTCCCAGACATCCGGCGCTTCATGGAGAAATATGAGAGAGATTGTTGTATTTTCTCCAATGCTTTGTCCCATTTGACCTTTCCCTTTGCAAAATAAGCACACCCTAGCTAACTCATGATTTCCTACTTTTCCTTTGGTTCCTCTTCATGTCAGACATGTTGGAAAAAAAATTGAAGGAAAATTTAGTGACTCATATTGCCTTGCCTTGCTCCACGAGCGCTCTTATTTCTCTTCCTTCGTTAATAGTAAATTGTGTCATCACTCACTTTTCTCTTCCTCTCAACTGACGGTAATAAAAGGGAGTGGAAGTAATTTAATATTTTTTTTTTATTCTCTTTTACTTCTCCCATACGTTCAACACCTAGGGAGTAATATGGGAAAAATAGTCTCATCCATTGTCTACCCTTCTACGATAAATTAGACTTATGTTGAAACTCCAAATTTTTCATTAGGATTCCCCCCTCCTTTTATTGGACAAAAATTATGGAAATAATGAGGAAAATATATATATACTGAATTTACTTGACTTTACTTATCTCCAATTATCCATAACCAAATTTAATTGCCACCTTTTCAAATAATTCCTCATTATTTTCCAGTAGTTAATTTATCTTGTCAGAAAAATAATATACAATTGGCCACTGTTTGGTGAAAAACTCATATATTCCATTGATTAATTTACATGAAAATTTGGGATGTTACAGTGAAAGGGTGGAGCGGGTAGAGAGGCATGAAACACTGAGTCAGTGGCGGAACCGGTTGGCTTAAATTAAGCGGCAGAGCGGGCGGAGCCCTGATCGGAGCTAAAGTAGGGAGCAAATATACAGCCAGCAATGCATTTCCTACAGAGGAACTTGCAGGCGTCGCAGGGAGGAGTGGAAGAGGCGGTGGAAGAAGGATGACGCTGAGGGTCAGCCATGAGGAGAATGAAGGATGAGAGAGATTGAGAGAGGAAGAGAGAGAAGCAGTGTCGAGGTGGTGGTGAAGGTTACGCTTAGGGTATGTTTGGTTTGAGGGAAGGGGAGGGGAGGGGAGGGAGGGGGAGAGAAAAAAATGAGAGGAGAGAATTTTTTTTTGAAAATTGAGTGTAGTGGGGCCCACATATTTTATTCTCCCCTCCTTTTTTTTCTCTCCCCCTCCCTCCCCTCCCTTCCCCTTCCCTCAAACCAAACATACCCTAGGGTCAGCCATGAGGAGAAGGAAGGAGGAGAGAATATAAAACTTGGAGAGTTTTGGTTTCCTCGGAAAGCAAGCACAAGAACCGTGGCTCTCCCCGTATGTTTGTGTTTTATTAAAAACAAAAACAAACTGCGTCATTTTGGCTTGTTGCAGCTCAAAAGCAAATATGTTAATCCCCATTTTTATTCTAATTTACTTTTTAAATAATAATCTAAATAAGTTTTAGTTTTTAAAAAAGCTATTTTTTTCACCGTCCATCAAAACATAAATCACATTCCACTATTTAACTTTTATTATAACTTGAGTTTGAAAAAATTAAAAACCTCTTCCAACTCAAAGACACTCTAAACACTTCGGTGTGCTCACAATTTAACAATTAATATATTACTCCCTCCGTCCCTAATTATAGGAGCAATTTAACCGATTTTGGGAGAATTAAGAAGAGGAGTTAAATTAGTTAATTTTACTCATTTTCCTAAAATGTCCTTATATAAATTTAAAATGACACAAGTTGCCCTAATTATAAGTGTTTCTAATTTGTCTTACGTTAGATATCCATGACATATTAGTTTATATATGTATATTAGTTGCTTTTTATATAGTCATGTGTATACATATAGATCTAATTTTCTTTCCACACACTTTCTAATTGAAATAATGGTCTTGTTATATAAACATATATGTGTGTATATATATGTGTATACATATAGATCTATCTATATACATAGAGACACACACCCATATATCTACACACACACACACACACACATACATACATACATACATACATACATACATACATACACACACACATATATATTGACACACATAAACACAAATATATATATATATATATATATATATATATATATATATATATATATATATATATGTAAACACACCCACACACATATATATATATAATGCTCCTAATAATAAGTATAAATAGGGGTATTATAGAAAAAAATTGACAAAAGTTAAAACTTGCTCTTATAATTAGGACCAAAACCAACTCCAAAATTTACTCCTATAATTAGTGACGGAGGGAGTATATACATTCATAATTAACTCCCCTTTCTAAAGATATGTCTCTGTCGTAGCGAGACAAATTATTTTATGAAAATAGAATCCACCTGTGGGAGTCGCAACACAAATTTTAAGTGTTAAAACAGTTAGCTAGAATGAGAGGCATGAAACTCTATCAATCCAACCAACATATCAGAAATAGACTTTGAGCGTGATGGCTCACAAAGGATAGATATTAGAAAATCTGGGGTAAGATTTTCTGAGATGTTGCTTCTTCTTCAGATGCTTGGCCAATATAGATTCAATGACACCCTGAGCTGTGGGATGATACAACTCACGAACCTCTGAGAAGAGCCGTTTGGGTCAGGTTAGATGCTAAAGCGCTGTCTCTCTACATTTAAAAAATAGTCATCAGAATTGTTTCCGAAACTCAGCTTAATCTGAACTATTATGTGATCAAATGGATCTCATTTTAGACCCAGAATCATATTTAAATCAATACTCTGTAAACCAAAATGAAGCACCTGGTTTTAAGGACAATAAAATTCTAGCAGGCTATTACTGCTACTATCAGCAAGTGGCTTCATAGGATTGGTGACAAGGTTGTCTTCTGTCCTATTTTGTATGAAACTCAAGTGGCTTTTGTTGAAATATCTTGAAGATGTTGAGCGAGCTACATGAGAAATGTCTGCATATGACGCTCCGGGGCCAGATGGATTTAATGTTAGTTTCTTCCAACATTTCTGGGATACTTTGAAAATGAAATTTGGTTGGTCTTTGATCAGGTTTGGAAAACAAGTTTGTTCCTAGTGGTTCTTAACAATGCTTATATTTCTTTTATTTAGAAGGGTCAGGGAGTTCAGTAGATGAATGAATTTTGCCCTAGTAATTTATGTAATGTTCTTTACCACATTATTTCCAAAACTTTACGTAATCTCATTCAGGGTGTATTAGAGAATGTCCTTTTCTCATTTCAAAATGCTTTCTTGGAGGATAGACCCATGTATGATAATGTACTCAGCACAGCGAAGATTCTTCAGAAAAAAAAGAAGTCTATATGGCTGCATATAAGAGTTTGCTGTCATAGTTTTTGCTGAATATATATATATATATATATATATATATATATATGTATATATATATATATATGTATGTGTATATATATATATATATGTATATATATATATATTATACATATATATATATATGTATATATATTAATGCCGTGACTTGGGGAAAAAAAGAAATAGAAGGAAAGCGTTGCTATATATATATATTAGTATATATATTACTGCATAAGGAAGCCTTTGCTGTCATAACTTGCTTGTTGATTCATTTTATCATATAAATGTCATTTTCTCATCTAAGAGCGATGTATTATATCTGGGGAAAAGTCTGAAGGGAAACAAGAAGAAAAAGCAAAAGCTCCATATATTGAAAGGATTTATTCATTCATTATGAGAAAAATATGCTACTTTTTGTTTGTTGTTGAAAAATCATGAAAGATATATATATAGATAGTCTGTTAATAGATAATGAAACCTTGTATTGCTAAAACTTAATGTTTACCTAAATAAGTTAAGGCTTTGCTATTTTGTTTTTTAAAAAAATTTTGTCATTTTGCATGTGGATTACGCAGGAGTATGTATGTACGTGTGTTAAGGTTTTGTTAATATATATATATATATATATATATATATATATATATATATATGAACTTCATTGTTGTTATACTCCAGCTTTTGCAAATAAATATATATACCATCGCTGCATAAATATATATACATATTAGAAAATCTTGCTAATACATGTATTATGATAAATAGATAAAAGTCATTTTTTACTTCATGTTAATATCTATAAACCCCAAAATGTCATTTTCAATTTTTGTTATAATAATATATTATTACTAGAATTTGTATATTTTTTAGTTATAGGAAATTATAAGCTTTAATTGTGATAATGTAGAGTCTTATTGTAAGTGGTGATTGTGCGGGTTGTGTTCCTCGAGCTAAGGTTAAGCTTGGAATTGAGGTAACCGGGGTTAATTTATTTTATATGTTTGTTTTGGGCTATGAGGTATTTTTCTAAGCCTTACTTTCATATATACTACTTGTATGTGTTTTGAAAAATTATGTGTATGTTTGAATATGCAATTATTTCAGTGAAGCAGTGTATTTTTCCAATCTGTGTATTTAAGTAAATATTATTGTAACATCTCATTTTCAAAAGCAGTATAATTTTTTTTTCATCAAAACATCATTTCAAATCATCAAAGTAGAGCACCGGAGCGATTGAGTAACTGATATATATATTCAAAATGCCCACTGGCTAGTTACAGAGACAGTACGATAACCGAGAATTTCTTTGAAGTAAATAACAACAGAATGTCTCCCTGGCAACAAAAGATAGTCTCCAGTCGGATCTCTAAGCTTGCTGCTTCCCTCTCTCCTCAGTCCTCGGTCCTCGGTCCTCCTGACCCTGACGCTATGTTAAGATCTGAGGTCCCATGCATACGGACCCCAGGTAACGGTTAAACCTCATATTTACATATGCAGTACATGGATCACAGATAATCATAACATAAACAGCACATAACAGACGTACCACACGGAGTAAAAGCAGAAATATCGCACGGAGTGAATGCAGATGTATCGCACGGAGTGAATGTAGATGTACCACACGGAGTGCATAACAACACTTATAACATGTCAACAGACCATCAACCACATATACACATCCAATACTTATAATACATACACGCATACAATAAATATCAGAGTTAGGGTTACTAGTACGCGAACGTACTTACCTATACACATACAATAAACATACCACATATACGCATACTATAAACATCAGAGTTAAGGTTACCAGTACGCGAACGTACCTTCGTTGACGGTAAACGATATTTCTGGCGGAATACGGTATGACAGTAGGTCAGAACGTAACCAGGGATGTCCTATCAAGATAACAACGTATTTTTTAAGGATCTATCATTACGATGGACATTTTAGTCATAAATGACCATTTTACCCCTGACCCCCTAATTGGCGGAATTTCGCCAGCACTTCGTTACTTTGACTCTAATCTTCCAAAATTTCAACATAACTCCTACTCCAACATGATTTTCGAAATATATACCATATTCAACCTTAAAACATGATATCTAAACTAACTTGAAAGATTAAAGATCAAAACAACATTTCTACTATAACTACCGAATTGAAAACTAGAACTTAAGACTCGGTACCGAAAAACTTACCCAGAGCTTCGCTACAATTTTCTCCGACTCCTCCTTCTCTCTAAACTCCCTCTATGTTTTGAAATCCTCAAGAAAGGATGGTGTGAAAAACTCAATGGAAGGTGGCCTATTTATAGACTTTTTGTGAGGGCAAAATGGTATTTTTCCAACTTTCTACTTCAATTTTGGACCACACATTCTAGGGTTTCTAGAAGCTTCATTCTTGGCCACACAATCCACCTCCTTACATCATTTTTCAACCAAGTGACATCATCAAGGTGATGTCACTCCCTTGCTCTAGAAGTTTTCTACCGATAAAGTCCCGGTTCGGTGTTCTAATCGCGTAATCTTGGAGAAACTCAAAAATCCGGCTACATAGCCCTGAAGATCTATTCTTCCTCTTTCAAAATATTTGGGTTAGCCAAATTTTTGATCCTATTCAAGGAATTCCGTTGCCTGCCGAACATTTTCGGATAAACGTCTTCGGTTACGGAAATTACTTCCGGAAACACCAACTTCTGGATAAAAATTCACTGATTCCTAATATATCTAGATGTTTTCTACTTATCTCAAGGATTTTGAGATAGGATTTATTTTCCATTAGTTTTCATTTCCTCAACTGCTCCTTTATCTTTTTCGTCTTATTCACTAATCGTTCCGTCGGTTTCGGAAAAGACTTCAGAGACAGCTCACTCCGAGATAAAAGTACACTTGTTTATATTATACTCTGACCTTAGAAACCTAGTTCATGGTTTTCTAGATAGGATTTAATCTCTATCGGTGGTCATTTATCCTATTTGCTTTTACACAAAATATCACAATTTATATTAATATTATAATCATAATATCTAGATATTATTTTTGCACAACTCTTATCCCTTTTGACCTCCAAATTTTCGGCCAACATATATATTCTTTATATATTTATTTTCTTTTATTAATAAATATTTCAATTATCTTATATTTAATTCACCAAAATTCTCCTATTGGTCCATTTCTAATTACTTGGATTTAAGCTTTAAAAATTACTAGAATAATCCTAAACCTTTGATTTTGCTTTTCAATATTACATCTTAACCCTTAGTAATTATTTAATTTATCCCATTTGATTAACAAATCTAATTAGTGCCCTAATCATGAGATTAGCAATCTTTTAGTATTAGGGATTTTCATACACTTAATCTCACACATTTTACTTAATCTTTTCCCAATAATTAGCACATATATTTTATACTAATTTTATCAATTAATATTTCATTAAAGGGTTTCACATAATTTACTTGAATATTCTCTTGATTCTTGCTTAAATAATTAGCCAATAATTACTTAATTAATCCCTTACTAATTATGGATACTTTTCTTATTTATGATTAATTATTTTCTCACAACTATTGGACTTACATTGGTATTTTATACCTCACATAAAATATTAAAAATCATGGGGTCAATTATGGCCCCACAATACTTTTTGATTTTTCTTTCTTTTATTTCCAAAGGAAATAATTTAATAAATTGTCTAAATTAGAGACAACCTACTCTCTGATTTTTAATAATTATTCAGTTGCCTCTTAGGATTTATCACAATATTTTATGATTCTTAGTTCATTTAGGGCAGTTTAGCTCTTTATTTCTTCTAATTTCACTAGAAATTGCCCTGGAAATTATGATAAATCCCTTCCCATATTTGAGACCTCATATTTACCTATTCCCAATAGGTATAATTTCCTAAATTATGACACTTATCATAAGTGTGATTTTTAGGGTATTACAATTATTGTTGTGATGGTTGTAATGTTTGTTGTGAGATGATATATATGGAATAATAGTTTAGTAGAATGTTGTTGAAAACTTTAGTGTTATATTATTTCTTTTGTGTGGGTTATGTTGGGTTGTGTGAAAGAGATTGAGGGTGAAATTGTGTCCATCGACTCTCTCATTCCTGGCCTGGAATTTGAATTGAGTGTTTTGAGCGGACACCTCCCTGTTACGGTATATCGTGGTGGCATGGGAGGGGACATGCAGTATGCTTGAAGTGACTAGCTAACCTTGGCCAGGTATACTAGCACTGATAGGCTGTAGGAAATAAGGAGGAGCAAGATGGATGAGTGGGAATGGTTCTAATCATTGTTTATTATTATGTATTATTTTAGTTGTTAAATAATAATAATAATATTATTATGTTAATAAACCTGTTTATCTGATTTGCAATCCTTTCCTGCATATTTGATAAATTAATTTCGGTTACGGGGACTGTATGTCTCACCCTGTCATTATTAAATTTTTTCAGGCGAGACCTCCAACCTTATTAGAGGACAATGGAAGCAACCAGAGGCATAGATGTTGTGAAATTTATAGGCCTCTTTTTGGTAATAGTGTTGTATTGATTTATATATTACCATCATAGGGCCCTCATATTCCTGAAATACTACATTAACTATTTTTGTCTGACTGTTTATTTTCCGAAGGCCTTATTTTATAAACTATCATATTATGGTGGATCCACAATCATATTTTGTGCGGAAATTGTTTTTGTATAGAGCCTTTGTTGTGGGGTTAGAGTTATAAAACTCGTGGGCTATGTGTATTTCTGTTCGATATTTGTGCCCAGAGTCATGGATTTATTTGTGGTGGGTTTGTGGGAAAAATTTGTACCCTGGACCCCGAGGTGTGTTGTCTTGAAAAGAAAAAAAAAGGGTTTTCTATAATTACCAGCTAATCCAATTTTAAGAAAACATTATGGTTAATTGTTATCTGTAAGAAAGGGTCTTTTCACGACCAGTCGCCATGTTTTTTTCCACACAGTTGCTTTGAAAGTCACATCATCGTTTAGTCAATAAAAAAAGTCAAACTAATGGTCAAATGATATTTTTACACATAAAAAAAGCAGTTGGGTTGAGTGCTCTTTTAGTCAAACCTCATGTATACTTTTGCACCTTTGAAAGCATGTCGTCGTCCAATCAGTAAAAAAGGTCAAATTTAATGGTCAAACGGTATTTTTGCACCTAAATTGTAACCACGTAGTCACTTTTGCACATTAAAAAAGCACTTGCTGCTGAGCGCTCCTCTGACCAAAGCACATGTGTATTTTTGCACCTTAACCCTTTTTTTTAATGTAGTTAAAAGATTAGAATGCACCTCTGTATGTAGTTAAAAAAAATTGAAGTGGAGGCTTCATTTTGGTTTTGATTATCTCAGCTGGATTTAATTAATATTTTTCCATTAATTTTAGTTTGTTTATATATTTGTTTTATATTTATGTTTTGTGTTTTTTTGGCTATTACATCGATAGAGAACTGTTGAAGATCTGTACCTGCAAAAACTGCCAGACCCATTTCGCTCTTGTTGAAGACATTATCGTATTCAAGGTTTGATCACTTTGCATTAAGCATGATTGATTTTGACCATATTATTGTTAATAATCAAAAGTGAAATTAGGCTTACAAGTTACATCCCTTGAATTTTCCTTTCTTCAATACAAAGGGACATCTTAGTCTTTTAACAACACTAAAAAGATTTATAATCATCACGCATCTTGACTTAATTAAGAATTTGTTAAAAGTGTAGATCTAAATTTAGATTTTGGTATTTCAGCAGGATTTAATGAGATTTTTTCCCTTAAAAGAAATCAATAAATTAAAATACAATAAGTAAATTCCTTTTAATTTTGTTAGGCACGAATGACCTTGACACATATGATTGGTGATAAATCATGTAATTAAAATTACAAGTACGTATAAATCATCATCAATATAAAATTTATCGTAAGCTCAAATATTTTATTCCAATTTGTTTTCTCTTTCCCCTTAAGGAAATTATTAAATTAGTTAATTTTAAGATAGACTAGATATATTATATAACATATGCAGTCTACTAACAACACTTACATATATAACACAAATCACAAAGACAACTTCATTCCCCTTTCAAAGACGACTTACACTTTATTCTTGATCAAGCCAACAACACTTACACTGATATGATACAGATCACAAACATGGCTTCACACTATACAATAGTCAAGTAACTATGGAAGAAGGTTAAGTTCTCATGAGTTGTCCAAGTGTGATGTTGTTGAACTGGTTCACTGAATATGGTTTGGGCTTCAATAACTTGACAGACACTTGTTCCATGGTTGGTCGGCATCGAGGATCTTCATTTAAGCATGAAAGTGCAATTTCTGCAATCGACATTAGTTCCACAACAATTCGGTTTGAGGGTGGAGGAAGTCGCTGATCCAATACATCTTTAAGTGGCAAATCATATGATGTTGGAATTTCTGTCAATGAAGATATAAACTCTGATGGATGTCTTCCCATTAGAATTTCTAATGTGAGAACACCGAAGCTGTAAACATCGCATTTTTCATTTGCTTGCATTGTAAGTGCAATCTCTGCATCAAGCATGTTAATTAAAATATGACAATAGCTATACTGTGTTGCATAGAATAATAATAATAATTAGTTTTGGCTCCAAAGAAAGAATGCCTTACCTGGAGCGGCGTAACCATAGGTGCCAAGAAATGAGGTCATGTTGCTCGAGTCAAGCTTTAGAAACTTGGCTATTCCAAAGTCAATGATATGAACTTCTTGATATTCTGCATCTACCATGATGTTTTTGCTTGATATGTCACGGTGAACTATGGGACAGGAGAGACCATGGTGCATGTGGAATAGTGCATCAACCACATCTCTAACAACAATAACCCTCTTAAGCCAATCAAGTTTAGATGCTTGGATATCATTTTTTAAAATGTTATCCAAGCTACCACCTTCTAGGAATTCATACACAAGGAATGATAGGCTTGAATTTGAAAAGAACCCAAGTAACTTCACGACATTACGATGTTTAATATTTGTCAATGCTTGAATTTCACTTGAAAATGCTTCATGAATATTCAAGTAATTTGTATCACAACAGGGATGAATTTTCTTCACAGCGAAAAGCTGACCCTCAAGTAACTCAGCTTTGTAAACACTCCCTTGTGCCCCAACTCCAATGAGATATTTGTCATCAAAATTTTCTGTAGCCTCAACAACTTTTTGATGCAACATTTCGCTATTAAAGAGCCCCATGGAAAAAAGACGGAGAGATACAGCTTCTCCATAGTGACCTTTTCTTCTTTTTGATTTTTGAATCAAAATATAGGAAACTCCACCAACTACTAGCATTAGAGTCACAAAACTAACAAGTAATGATACCAGTAGCTTTTCTTTTTTGTCCATACGACCGTGTGGATTATTGCTTTGTTTATTGCAAATCTCTAAGCCAGTAACATTACCACATAAACCTTTGTTGTTCCTCACTGCCTCAAATGTAATGTTTTGAAAGGCAGGGATATTCGGAAGAGGTCCTTCTAAACGATTGAACGATATGTCAACAGATGTCAGGCTTGACATATCATCAAAACCAGATGGGAAGGTGCCGGAGAGATTATTATGTGAAAGGTTCAAATTTTCCAACATCTTTAATGTTCCAAGTGTTGCTGGAATTGTTCCCCTCAACATATTTTCACTAAGGTCAAATTCATTCAAAGCTTGTAACTGACCAATCTCAAAGGGAATACTTCCCTCCAATTTATTTTTTCTCAAGTTCAAGAACCAAAGCCTGCACAAGCCTCCAAGCTCTTTAGGTAATGGCCCAATGAGATTATTTTCTGCCAACTCCAATTTCTCAAGTTGATTCAGTGATCCTATTTCTATAGGAATCTTTCCTGAAAATTTATTGTGACTCAAAGAGAGTCTAGTCAATGAGATCACCTTCCCTAATTCTTTTGGAATTTCTCCTGTCAAGTGATTTGAAGAAACATTGAGTTCCCCAAGATTTGTTGCCCTTGCTATTTCTGGAGGTATAGTGCCATAAATGTTGTTGTTGGAAATGCTAAATGTTGTAAGATTTGGATTCCTTCCCCACAACGGTGAAATGTGGCCATATAATTTATTGCCACTCAAATTGATGTATTCCAGATATGGATACACACCAAAATCACTTGTTATATTTCCAACCAATTGGTTATCATGAAGTAGGAGTCTAATAAGGGTAGAGCAATTTTTCAAGGTTCTTGGAATCGGACCACTGATTTTGTTTTGAGATGCAGTCAAATATTTAAGTGATCCACCAAGACAAATATTTTCGGGCAAATGGCCACTCAACTTATTCCCTCTAATTTCAACATCTACCAAGGTGGTAAGATTATTCATCTCCATTGGAATGCTCCCATTGAGTTGGTTAAATATTAATACTAGGTAGGTGAGCCGTTTCAAATTTCCTAGAGTCGCTGGAATAGCTCCAGAAAGAGAGTTATTTCCAAGGTTGAGTTCTTGTAAATTGACCAAGTTTCCCAAAGACGATGGAATTGATCCCCAAAGTCTATTATAATCTAAATACAACCAGATAAGTTTTGTCATGTTTCCAATGAAGGTTGGTATCGGCCCATACAAGTTGTTTTCCGACAAATCCAATTGGGTGAGAGAAAGGAGGTTCCCAAATTCAAAAGGAATGGAACCAGACAATCTATTGTTGTATAGCCAAAGAACTTTCAATTTGGTCAAGTTTCCTAATGAACAAGGGATTCCTCCGGTTAAGAAAGTGTTTCCATCCAAGTATAACACTGAGAGATTACTTAGCATTCCGATCTCTTGAGGAATGAGACCAGATAGATGATTTAGGAAAATAGATAAGAATCCCAAATTCCTCAACTTCCCAATTTCTTTGGGAATTTGCCCAGTAAGATTATTCACACTAAGTTCAAGCAAATTTATATTAGTCATTTCTCCTATTTCTGGAGGGATGAAACCACTCAAGAAATTATCATGCATATACAATGATAAAATACTGGACAATTTGCCAATTTGGCTGGGAATAGTCCCAGAAAACTCATTGCAAGAGATATCTAAAACCTGGAGCTTAGTGAAGGATGAGAAGTTGAGATTGTGAAGTGTACCTTGCATTCCCAACCTAGTAAGATTAATGGTGGAGACCGACATGGACACATCACAAGTAATTCCTTTCCAGTGAGTGCAAGGATCAGTGCCATTCCAAGAAGACAAGATAGCTTGGCTTTTGTTCGCAAGGCTGGCTTTCCACTTTAAAAGACCATTTGCTTCCTCAGTAGCGAGAGATGAAGAGAACATCACAGAGACACAGAACAAGACTATGCAGATAATTCGCCATGATGCTGCAAGTGGAAGAGTGGAATCAACAATTTGCGGCTTAAACGCCATTATTTGCAAACTCTGGGATTATTTTTTAAAAGCTGAATCAGCGATTATAAATGGAGGGAAGGTGGTTTAGCCTTGGAAGTTCTTCTTGCTGTAGTACTCAGAATACGTGGTGCGAATAAAATTGAATTTATTTTATGTCAGATATAATGTTTGTATTTTTATTATAAATTCGTGGACACTAATTTAGTCTAGGTTTCCAACTGAAAAGAAAAAAAAAATGAATGAATTCATAAAAATCAATCTTTTTCTAGAATATTCAGCATATTCTATAGTTTCTTACCGTATGAATTTCCAATTTTTAATCATTGAAATTTAGGCTTAGAGCACAATTTTTTTTTTTCTCTCTTTTAACAAGTGTGCTTGTAGGAAAGCAAACTTATATTCACCACCTTTCAAGTTAAAGTCCTCCACTAATAATTTGTGGTTCAGTGGCAGATTTTGGGATAAATATTTGGGGGCCCAATATTTATCCCAAGATCGTAATATTCGGTATAGACCGGCAAATACAGGGGAGTGATAAATCCAGTTTGAATTGTGAAGACAACAAAGATATCTATCATTATCATTTTTCACCGACGGCAAACAAAATCAAAGAATGAAAAACAAAGAAGGAAATAAAGAAATAAACAAGAAAATAATTTATCAAACTTGACCATTTCAATGAAATTTATCAATTAGGAAATTTTTTATATTAGAAAAGAATCAAGACCAGACAAAGTAAATATGGAGTTGAATTAGAACAATGAAATAAGATAGGAGAATTTACCTGTAGCGAGCAAGAGCCAAAAAATCACAAATGAGTTATCAAGGGAAATTGGGAGAATAACAAACGCGTTCCTCGCTTTCGTTCTCATTATTGAATTATCAAAGGAAATTGAGAGAATAATAGAAGCGTGCCCAATGCCCTAATGTCTAATGTCTGTGAGTGGACTACGGGAGGGAATGAAAAAAAGGGGGAAAATGTTTTTAAAAAGAATGGGGGGCCAAATGAGTATGATTATCCAGCCTTCATGTTGAATTTTACGCCAAAGGGTGTGAAAATGATATGAGTGATGCTGATGGACTTTTGACATAATTGGGATAATTAATCAATCAATTAATCACATACATTTAATTTCTCATTGTCCATTAAATTTAATTAATTGGTTGAACAATTCCCACATTCTGTAGCTTAAACCAAAAGATCTCATATTCCCACATTTAATTTGCATGATTAATTTTTTTTAGGGGGGCCATGGCCCCCTCTATTCTCATCAAAGATCCGCCACTGCTGTGGTCACACACACACACACACACATATATATATATATATATGTGTGTGTGTGTGTGTGACCACAGCAGTGGCGGATCTTTGATGAGAATAGAGGGGGCCATATATATATATATATATATTGTTGTAGAGATTATTTTATCATTTTTTCTCTTTAATTAAAGTAATGCATGCATCATCTCTTAGTGCTTCCGTTCGGTCGTCCGAAGAAGACCTTGACTTGGGTTACAGAGTGCGTTGATTGCGCTATGCATATGCTTTAATCTTTGAGAAAAAAAGAATGGGTAGTTTCTTATCTCCTTCCTTAATTCCTTTCTCCGCTATTCCAAAAGTGAAGTGCTATGTTACCGGAAAAGTCCCCAATATTATTGAATTGTCAAGTTGCTCAACAATGGATATATAATTAAATGTTTAGTGGGAGATTCACAAGTCAAGAACTATAACAAGCAATCTCTAGTTCCAATGTTTTCAATATTTGAGAGTTTGTTTTAAATCACTTGAAGATTATTTTATAACCACAACTATTGCACATGTTTACCAAAGTGTTTTTTTCAGCTTTTGTCAAAGCGACCTATGCTGCAGAGACATGAAGAAGTGGGGATTTTTATCAAAAAATTGTATTTAAAATATAAAAAAATACTAGATCAGAGCACTTTTCAAAATATGTTCCAAACTAATACTCACGCCAGTAGTGGCGTGAGACAGTCTCACGCCACTGCAACGTGGCGTTTCTCTCTCTCACGTCAGTAGTGGCGTGAGACTTTTTCACGCCACACAGAGTGGCGTGGGACAGTATCACGCCACTTTGGTGGCGTGAATTATAAAATTAAAAAAATTATTAAAATTATAAATAATAATTCTAATTAATTATAAATAATAAAAAGAGTATTATTTTAATTAATAATGAAGGGAATTAAAATATCTAAAATTTATTATAAACCTTAGGAACAAGACTAATTAGTAAATTAATTAATTAGTTAATTTATTAAATTAATTAATTAGCAACTTTTAACACGATAATAAGTTGTTACAATTTAGGTTAAAAGTTGCTACAATAGTGCTATTCACTTAATTAATTAAGGGAATTAAAATATCTAAAATTTATTATAAACCTTAGGAACAAGACTAATTAGTAAATTAATTAATTAGTTAATTTATTAAATTAATTAATTAGCAACTTTTAACACGATATTAAGTTGCTACAATTTAGGTTAAAAGTTGCTACAATAGTGCTATTCACTTAATTAATTAAGGGAATTAAAATATCTAAAATTTATTATAAACATTAGGAACAAGACTAATTAGTAAATTAATTAATTATTAAATTTATTAAATTAATTAATTAGCAACTTTTAACACGATATTAAGTTGCTACAATTTTTGTTAAAAGTTGCTATAATAGTGTTATTCCCTTAATTAATTAAGGGAATTAAAATATCTAAAATTTATTATAAACATTAGGAACAAGACAAATTAGTAAATTAATTAATTATTTAATTTATTAAATTAATTAATTAGCAACTTTTAACACGATATTAAGTTGCTACAATTTAGGTTAAAAGTTGCTACAATAATGCTATTGCCTTAATTAATTAAGGGAATTAAAATATCTAAAATTTATTATAAACCTTAGGAACAAGACTAATTAGTAAATTAATTAATTAGTTAATATATTAAATTAATTAATTAGCAACTTTTAACACGATATTATTTAGGTTAAAAGTTGCTACAATAGTGCTATTCCCTTAATTAATTAAGGAAATTAAAATATCTAAAATTTATTATAAACATTAGGAACAAGACTAATTAGTAAATTAATTAATTAGCAACTTTTAACACGATATTAAGTTGCTACAATAGTGCAATTCCCTTAATTGTAGCAACTTTTAACCTAAATTGTAGCAACTTAATATCGTGTTAAAAGTTGCTAATTAAATTAATTTAATAAATTAAATAATTAATTAATTTACTAATTAGTCTTGTTCCTAATGTTTATAATAAATTTTGGATATTTTAATTCCCTTAATTATTAATTAAAATAATACTCTTTTTATTATTTATAATTAATTAGAATTATTATTTTATAATTTTAATAATTTTTTTTATTTTATAATTCACGCCGCGTGATACTATCTCACGCCACTCTGTGTGGCGTGAAAAAGTCTCACGCCAGTACTGGCGTGAGAGAGAGAAACGCCACGTTGTAGTGGCGTGAGACTGTCTCACGCCACTACTGGTGTGAGCATTAGTTTGAAACATATTTTGAAAAGTACTCTGATCCGGTATTTTTTTTATGAGTAAATACCCTTTTAGGTCCCTGGAAAAACAAGCTCTACCCATTTTGGTCCCTGAGTAAAAAAAATGTCATTTCGGTCCTTTTTAGGGACTAAAAATGATTTTTTGGGAATTTGTGAGGATTAAAATGGCCACAAAAATGACTAAAAGGACTAAAAGGGACCTTTTTTTACTGTTTAAGGACTAAAAATGACATTTTTTTTACTCAGGGACCAAAATGGGTAGCGCGTGTTATTTCAGGGACCAAAAAGGGTATTTACTCTTTTTTTATTTAAAATGCAATTTTTTGGTAAAAATCCCTGAAGAAGTGTATTATGTGGAAATAATATGTACGGCTCAAAATACATTAGATGTGACAAATTTACAAGGTTTTAGCATATGGACAACATATAAATACTCCCGTTTATTATGATTATATTTATAAGTCACGTGATTAAATTTTTTATAGGGTTAAGGTGTAAATTGACTAATAAAATATTACGTTAGGAGTACAGGGCACATAAATGTTTTGAAAGGAGGAAAAAAATCAATGAAGAATTAAAAACGTGTGAAAGTAATAGAATCCCCATTTTGATCTATTCACCAAAGTTTTAAATTCTTCATTGATATTTTTGCTCTCTTTCAATTGTTTATTGGTACTTTTACTCCCTTCAAAACATTTTTGTGTTCGGTGCTCTTAGCATAATACTTCGTTAGTTAATCTACATCTTAACCCTTTTTTATATGAATGTACAATTTTACAATTATTTATTATTATGTTATTAGCTTTGTTTTCATGGGGCATATTATATATTAAATAGAAGTTAAGTTAAAAAGTTGTTGAATTTTAACCCATAGTAATAAGATTTAAGGTTTTTTATTTTTTCTCTTTATATGAAACATGTTAAGAGTTATTTAACTATTTAAAACTTATTAGCAGTATAAGAAAACACTGAATTTTAAACAACATTTTTTTCCCAATGAAGAGCAATCTTCTTTTGAGATAAGGTGGGGTATTATTCAACCCAGTTCATTTCACACAGTTATTTCTTCATCCTTTAGACATTTTAGATCTTCATTTTCCAAACTGCTAGATTGCTTTAAAAGAAAAGCGGCACCATGTAAGCTATAAAAACAAAAGTTTCACACCCCATAATTTAAAGTGAAGTTTAATTTCTTCATCTTTTATTACATTAATTGTAACTTCATGATATTCTGGGATATTTATTTTTTATTTTTGGTATCAGACATCTTCATCGTATTTTAATTTAGACTTTATAAAAAGTTCTTATGGATATTAACAATTGGAGACCAAAGATTAAAAGAATAATTAGCCTTTATAGCTCATAAACCACGCTTATGTCACCTCACTTTGGAAAATATTCAGAAGAAGTGAAAGAAAATTATTAAATAATGTATCCTGATATTAATTAGACAGAATAGTCATCAAAATCACACTTTATATGAATAGAAAAATAGGTTCGAAGAGCTTTCCTATAATCAGAGTGTGCGTCACGAGAAATCAACTCTGGAGAAATCAGAAATCAGAACGAGCGTGTGCGACACGAGAAATCAGAACCAGCGTGTGCGTCACGAGAAATCAGAACCAGCGTGTGCGTCACGAACGTCTCTATACCTTGACTCTTTTCATCGCCTCCTTCTTCTTTCCTCAGAGGCGACCCTTGCTTCTCCTTCGCCATACACCTTTCTCACCGGCGAGATAGAAAATTCAGACCTGGATATACAGAGTTGTGAGAGCCGTGGAGACCAGATCGAGCAGAGAGGGAGAGCCGCTACCTCATTTTGAAGGTGGGGGGAGAGAGTTCGAATTTAAAATTTAAATTTGAAACTTAAATTCAAAATTTAATTTAGTCTAAAACCCCATTGAGTTTTCCAATACATTTGGGTCTTTTTGTGGAGAAACTAATTTTCCATTGGGCATACCATATATGACAACAATTTACTCTTGATAAATCCCAACAACAATTATTAGTCTAAGTTTGCTAATTTTAAACAATGGGGAATAATCTTTATGTGTAACTCATTAGACCAAATTAGTCACTGACATAAATAAAGTTGGACCAATTAAAACTCCTTTAACGGGTCCAAATTACCAAATTATCTAATGACCACATAAGACACTAACAATGCTCGGCGGCCCCAGAACTAATTGAGTTGATCAAGTGATCTGTCTTTCAAATTTGGATACTGTGTAAGCATCATTTCTCATAATGTCATTCACATTTAGTTGAGAGGAAAGATAGATTATTATCTTTCTTGATTGACTAAATGTAGCTAATTCACTGAACTAGGAATCTTCTATTTACTCTACAATGGATCATGACTTTTCATGATCACTTGTTGTGTGGACAGACTCCTGAGTCAATTAGAAGCTATCCAAGTTCTACCAATCTTGTGAATGACCAATCTCTTGTTGGAGACTGTAAGTCCTCTCGACATGTCCATTTACACTCATGTATTCAAGTTACACCCAAGAGTACACTGTTCTCTCCATTTTCAGGTGGATAAAGTTGTATAGTCAAAGTATAACCCTATGACATAGTGTTTGACGATATCCCTAAGTCCCGGATGATTCGCACTACCAAACGATGAAAGATTTTACTTATCTAACGATACTCTCTACAATGAATCTTTGTGGAGTCTCTCGGTGTGTCTTTTCGATGCTATCTGTTCTCCAACAGATCTACCCACGACATCAACTAAAAACATCACAATGCTTGTATTCCATGAGGTCCTGCCTTGTATCTTATACATGTAGATGATGTCGTACTAGTCTTTTGAGATCATCAATGCCCTTTCTTGATGATTCAAGATTAGGAACAAGTTTTAGGCAAATATTGTCAAATTATGATAATGACAAACTTGTTCTGGGGGCACAGTGATTTGAAAAAACACATTTATATGCATAAGTGGGACCAAATTTGTCTACCTAGGGGGTTTAGGTATCAAAGAGACCTTTCAGTTTAATAAAGATTAGGTTGCAAAAGGAGTGTTGTAATACCCCACTGTTCTGAGCCCAGAACAGAGTGGCATCTTCACCTATTTTGCATTCTGATGAATTATTTAATAAAAATTTAAACCACTGGGTCATGTTTAATCCTAGAAATGGAAGCCCTTTTTATAAAGAGTTCAAAATAACATTTCAGTTCGGATGAGCTTTTCTGAAAAATTCTAAACATTTGAAAACATTATATCAGTGGTTCAAACTTGTCATTAACAATGCATCATACTTGCAACCTTGTTAGGTTTTATCAGAGTAATTCCTTATTTCTCTGATTAACCTAGTGCTCTATCATTCACTTGTTCTTCCATTTCATTATGGGCTCGTGATATACGCGCCCTTCCTGCAAGAATACAATACATACATGTTCTACTACTATCCGATCATAGTATCTACATAAATATATACATCCCAGTAGCCATTCGCGGCTATATCAAAATATTAACACTAGTGGAAAAAAGGCTTTTAAGACCGGACAAAACAGGTACATTAGGACCGGACTAGCTGCCAGTCTTGTTCCAGGCGGTATTAAAAGTCGACCTTTAAGACCGGACTTTTACACGGTCTTAAAGAGTTTCTTTAAGACCGGACATTTTAAACCTTCGGTCTTAAAAGTCGTACTAAATAAATCTGAAATATTTTTGGTTCGGTCCTAAAACTCCAACTTTAAGACCGGACATAAAATTGTCCGCTCTTAAAAGATCCAAATATTAAGACCGGACAAATATCAATCAGGTCCTAAAGATAGCGGACTCTAAGACCAGAGGTCTAATTACCCGGTCTTAAAAGACTGACTTTCAAGACCGGATGTTTTAAATGGACCGGTCTTAAAAGACCAACTTTTAAGACCGGCTTAACACCTTTAAGAGCAGTGTTAGAAATACATCCGGTCTTAATATTTGAACATTTAAGACCGTCTTTTTATTTGCGGTCTAAATTTTCCCGTATTTTTTCCCTGTTCTGCTCTTCCTGATCAATATATATACACAAATCCACCATCCAAAACAGCACATAAAAGTCTAAATACTTTAAGCTACAAGCTATGAACATGAATAAATTGAATTGGGAAAAAGAATACAAATATTATCCACCATGAGTTATGTGGCCTCTTAATCTACAACAACTAAAGTAATTTATACAATAAGCTAAGATATAACTAATTACAATCACAATGAGTTACAATACATGCAGCACGTAATTCAACATACAAATGTAGTCCAATATATTATTCACCATGCCTTCATCTGATTCCCACCCAACAACGTAACATGCATCCTCTTTTATAACATGCCCCTTTGAATCGGATCCTGACACAAAAACAAAACAAGAACAAATTCATAGTCAATGATGACATTGTTTAGTTAAGAACATAGAAGGAATAATAATACAGTTAAAACCTTAAAGTTTTCTAAGAATTCTGCATATGAATATTAATTACCTTATGAATTGATCTTTTATAAAGTGATATCCTCCCATATCCCTTCTTGATGATCATTTCTTATGTCGGGTTCATTATCCGCTTCATCTTCTTCGTTCATGTCCGGTAGACCCCTTGTAAAAGGAGTACTCTCAGGAAGACCATAATTTGAATGACTTTCCTCATCAATATCAATGACCCTCTTTCCTTGGAGAGCTACAGACCACATTTTATTTTCTTGATCGGTGATATAGAACACTTGTTTTGCATGATCTGCCATAATAAAAGGTTCATCTCCAAAACTTCTACTATTGACATCGACTAAAGTGAATCATAGTCGATCGATCTGAACACCATTATTGACATTAACCCACTTGCATTTGAAGATGGGAAATCTAACTTTGACATAGTCCACCTCCCAAATCTCTTCAATAACCCCATAATTGCCAATTTAGGCCTCTTGTCTTTCGAACTGGAGAAGTGCATAGATTCAGCCTCTAACATAACACCACTGTTCTGGACTGTGCTCATATTATCTAGGGACTTCGTGTAAAATGTATAACCATTGATCACATACGAATTCCAACTTATGACATCAACCTCAGGACCACGTGCTAACCATTTCATTGTCTCAGAAACACATTCAGATCCCTCCACCTTTTGTTTGAACCAGTTTGCAAAAGTTCTGTTATGCTCCCTAATCAACCTTTGTTCGGTCATTCGATGGTTCTGTTTCCTTACAGCCTCTTTATGTGCAGATATGATGGCTTGAACTTCATCAACATTATTCAAGATGTATAAGTGGACTTGTGACAATTCATCAGGATCCACACTCTTTACCGAAGCCCCACGTCTACCCCCTTCAAAGATGCCGACGTTTTGGAATCCCAATATGTCTTACTTTGGCCAAATAATTTTGACAAAATTCCATGGCCTCTTCGAAACATATTTCGAACAATTGATGCTTCGCCGATGCGCGTTCTTCACATACCCTTTTAGGAATTTCATAGATCTTTCAATAGGGTACATCCACCGTAAATGGATAGGGCCGCACAACCTTATCTCCTCACTAGATGAACAATGAGATGAACCATGATGTCAAAAATGAAGGAACAAAAAGCTTCTCAAGGTGGCACAAGATAAGATATCCTTCACTCTCCAATTCATCCAACTTTTCAATCTTGAAAACTTTACTACAAACCGCATTGAAGAAGAAACAAAGTCTAGTCAAAACGACCCGAAGATCATATTCGCGATCTCGAATAGCTACGGGAGTAGCTGTTGCATCAAGACATGACAGTCATGAGACTTTTGGCCTACTAATTTCAAGTCCTTCATCGAGACAAGCCTCTTAAAATTTGAAGAATACCCCGAGGGAACTTTTGTGCCATGTAAACAAGGGACAATAAGTTCTCTTCCCATATGGCCTTGGATGCAAGTCTTCGCGTATTCCCATTGCTTGCAAATCCAATCTTGCCTTCACACCATCCTTCGAACTACCTTGTATGTTGAGAAGCGTGCCCACAATACTATCACATACGTTCTTCTCCACATGCATGACATCAATACAAGTGTCTCACATCAAGATTGCGCCAATAGGGAAGATCAAAGAATACAGATCTCTTCTTCCATATATTTGTTTCTTTTCTACTCTTTCCAAGCTTACCGAAGATGACACCGATATTTTTAACCTTTTCATACACTTGCTCCCCATCAATGCCACGGAGCATCTTCATACTCTTGGCCACCAAAAAAGGCCTTCTTTGATCGACGATATGGGTGGCCCCGTCTAAGAAATCTCCTATGTCCAAGATACACCGTCTTTCTTCCATGTTGAAGTTGATGGTAGCATGTGCCTTCTTCACAAACCGGACATGCTTCATGGCCTTTTACACTATACCCTGACAAGTTCCCATATGCTGGGAATTCGTTTATAGTACAAAATATCATGGCTCTCATTTTAAAGACCTCCTTCTTGAAAGAGTCAAAAACATCGACACCTTCTTCCCACAACTCCTTCAAGTCTTCGATCAAGGGCTCCAGGTAAACATCTATGTCATTTCCGGGTTGTTTTGGTCCCGAAATCAACATAGACAGCATGATGTACTTTCGTTTCATGCATAACATAGGTGATAAGTTGTAAACAATCAGGAGTACGGGCCATGAGCTATGTATGCTGCTAAGGCTTCCATAGGGATTCATGCCATCCGTGCTAAGGGCAAGCCTGAGGTTCCTAGGTTCTTCGCCGAAGTTCGGAAATAATTGATCGATCTTCTTCCATTGAGAAGAATCGGCCGGATGTCGAAGCTGTCCATCCGAAATCCTCTCATCTGCATGCCACCTCAGATTGTTTGCATCATTTTCATTCGCAAACAACCGCTTGAACCTTGGTATGATTGGAAGATACCACAACACTTTTGCAGGCCCCTTATCTGACTTGTACCGTGGGGTTTCACATATCGGACAACTCTGCTTCTCTTCAAACTCTTTTCTATACAATACACAATCATTCGGGCATGCATGGATCTTTTTGTACTCCATCCCCAGTGGACAAAGTATCTTCTTAGCATCATAGTAGCGATGCGGCAACACGTTATCATTCGGAAGCATGTCCTTCAAAGCCTCAAGCAATTTTGAAAAACTCTTGTCGCTCCATCCATGACGTGCCTTCAAGCTTACCAATTTCAATACAGCGTTCAACAATTGGTATTTTTTACACCCACGGTATAGCGGTGTCTCTGCATCACTGCACATATTACCATATGCATGTGATCGCTCAAAAGCCTCTTCTCCTACATCACGGATAATGTCCTCTATGCGATCATCCATATCCGTGTCATTATCATCAAAGGCCACTTCCCCATGTTTTTCCCACTTGATGGCACTTGTTCACCATGCCATACCCATACTGTATAAGTCTTACAAAATCCGTGACAAATTAAATGTGTGCGTATAACTTCAGGACATAGTCGACACTCATTCAAACATTTTACACATGGGCAATAATACTTCCCCCCATCATCATGGGCATTTTGTTTAGCAAATTCAATAAATTCCCTAACCCCATTCTGATATTCAACACTCGTTCGTAAAGCATCTATCCAACTGTGATCCATAGTAGAATTCCTATATATTATAGACGAAAATCATTGATCATACATAATCCGAAAAAATTGAAACTTGCATATAAAATAAGCCAACTCCAAATACATCATGGGCATTTACGGAGGAACTTGCCCATTAAATGCATACCAAATTAAGAATCACTTTTGGTCATAAATGCATCACAGTGAATCCAAGTCACAAAATAAATGCAAGACGAGGAAATTAAATGCAGGGGATGAAGGTCTTGTGGACTAACATGTAGCATATAAATTCAAATGCGTTTGCTGAGTCGTCTTACTTCTCCGCTCACGAACGTTGATGTTGCAGACAAGACAGTAAGAGTAACCTAAAAACACTTGTTGGTCAGTTGGGTAGGTCTAAAGTGCAAATATAATCTTCAAAAACAATATTCATTAACAACAGAGAATACCCATAACAACATTACACCGATTTCGTTAAACCCATGAAAACCAAGAACGATAAGCTGGAAAATAATAAAGTTTTAACCGAAACATCTCTTATAGCTTCGTCTATAGACGTTTAGCTAAGGAACCAGAGAGTGATTGTCGAGAAAGGTACGCGAAGCAGCGACGAAGCTGAGAGGGAAATTTCGAGTCGGAACCTGAGTATTCACTTTCAGCGCGACAAGAGATCGGAGAGGGAAATTTAATTTTTCCGCGCGACAAAGATACCTTTTAGCTTTTTGGATTTTATTAATACCGGTTAGTAATTAAATGTCCGGTCCTAAAGATACAACTAACATTTTAAGACCGGAGTTTTAAAAGTATCCAGTCCTAACTTTTTATTAGTCTTTTAATTTTTAAGACTGGATGTTTATAAAACATCCGGTCCTAAAATTCAAATACTCTTTAGATCCGTTACTTATAAAATGACCGGTCTTAATGGCCTTGGTGATTGCAAAAATAAATCAATAAAATGAAAGATATTTTTTTGGACAAAAATAAAGGAAAATTGGAGAATAAGTTTCTTTAATGAATTACTGGAGAACATCCAAAAAATTCATACAGTGTTCTTAATGTTTCTTACATTACTTCAGAATATATACACAACAACAAAAAAACAAAAGAAAAACAAGCTGAATATTATCATCCACAAGAATCTGATCAACAACCTCGGCGATTTCGGCGTGAAGAGCATTAATTTCCACCGGAGATCAGCAAGTTGTTGTCTTATTCTCTCCACCCGCAATATGAATGGATCATTACGGGAGAGCGGAGAGGGTCGAGGTAGGCGTCTTTGGGCCAACAGGTTGGAGAGGGGATTACGAACATCTGCATGGCCGGCTTCAAGATGACGGATGGACTCGGCAAGGACAGGATCGGCGTAAGGATCGAGGGGGTGCGGCATGAGCAATCTCTTCATCATCCGAAGAAATAACAATGGGTCCAACGACCCGAGAGTCTTCGGAAAAATACGATGCACGTCGCCGGAGGAGGCGCACCATATAATGATCTAACCATGGCACGAGCTTGAGGCGTGTATGCACCCCTACGAGCAGTTTGCTTGTATCTAACCATGGTTTGAGGGTTTGAGAAGTTGGGGCGTAGAGCTAGGAAGTGAGGAGTTAACAAGGACAAAGAGGTAGTGTGTGGAGTATATAAGGACAGATAAAGGAGAGATAAACATCGATGATGAATTCGTCAATTGGTATATTTAATTTCTACTTTAAGAGCGTATTTGTTCAAAACATCCGGTCCTAATAGTCATTTACTTTTAACAAACTTTTAAGACCGAACATTTATTTTGTATTCGTTCCAAAAACCAATTTTTAATTCAATTACTTTTAAGACCGTGCTTTTATCATATATCCGGTCCTAAACATAATTTTTAAGACCGATATTTTACTTTGTATCCGGTCCTAAAACTCATTTATTATTAATATATTTCAATTTATTTTTTTCAGAGTCTCTTCGGCTTCCCCATGTTGAAATGAATTCAGAGTCTCTTCGGCTTCCACATAAACTTCCCAACTAGGCGTCTCCTCGTATTCTGAGCAAATATGCGTCTCCTCGTTCATGTTTCCGGCGTTTCACATTTTTCAGGATGGGTTCTCTATTTAAACCCGTTGTTACTTTACTTTCTTCACATTCATCTCCATCTCCTCCTACAACCTCCACCGTAATGGCTCCTCCACCACGACGAGGTTCTCGTGCTGGGCGAGAGGCACCTCCATATCCTCCTCCGTTGCCTCCGAACCCGAACTTCCATCAAATGCTGCAGCACCTGATAGCCCGCGTCTCTCATATAGACCGACGCTTGGGCCAACTGTTTCAGGTCTATCACGACGTCAACAGCAAGCTGGACGCCGTCAACAGCCAATGACATTGAGTACCATATCTCTGATGACGACGTCTCCGACCCTTCCCTCCCCTCCGACAACGATGGGGAGGATTAGAAATTTTTAAGTTTTTGTCTCGCTGCCTCACGAGGCAGCAGAAAAAAAATATAATTAAATAAAATTTTTATTTCCCAATCGCCTTCCTTGTTTGTCTTTAACTTTATGTTCTTTTTTCTCCGACAACAAGAACAAACAAAACATTGTCCTATTCGTGGTGATCAATCTTAAAAATTTGCAGAATAAAGTTAACAGTTGCGACCATACAAAACAAAAAAAACATTATTTACCTTTTTCGAATAAAAACAAACAGAGTGACGACTCTTCTCAAGTTTGGACCATCATTGTCGTCCCCTCTACTTTTCTAGATGTGATGAACATTTTCAGTGTCCTTTTCGTTATCTTCTTTCTTTTTCCGACAAAAAGAAAAGGGACACCGATGACGTTCTTCACATCCAGAAAAGTAGAAACGAGGACAACGAAGCACAAAACTTGAGAAGAACGCCAGAAACATGGTTGCTTTGAACCCTAACCATATGTCTGAAAACAGAGTCACCACTCTATTTAAATGAAGAATATTAGGACCGGACGTATAATAAATCACCGGTCCTAAACAGTAAGCCTTATTTTAAAATTTAAAGTTAGGAGCGGACAACTAAGAAATATACGGTCCTAAAGGTTTCGGCAAACTATTATAGAATATTAGGACCGGACGTATAATAAATACCCGGTCCTAAAAGTTAGCCGTATATTTTCTAGACTTTTAGGACCGGATATTTGACATATATACGATCCTAAAAGTCTCTACCCATAATTTTTAGAATTAGAGACTTCTAGGACCGGATATTTGTTAAATATACGGTCTTAAAATGGACGAAGACCTTTAGGACCGTACTTTTAACAAATATCCGGTCCTAAAAGTCGCGAATACTTTTCAGAGCCTCTTCTTGCTCATTTTCAACATCCGCCTGTACCTCAAATTTCAAGCACTAAATAGTTTTATCCACCATTCCATTCATTCAGAAACCCAAAATGGACACACAAATTGTTCGAAAAAATAAACAAATTTATTATTGAATTACATTGCTTAGCTAGTCAAAAAAATAAAAAAATGTATGTACAGAAGGCTATTGTTGCTACAGCATCATATATTATTTACAAATGAATTAATTAGGACATTAATTATTGTCCTGACTTAGATTTCCTAAGACCAGTTTATACAGATATTTAAAAAACACATCGCGTATGTGCTCCACTTCATCATCGAAAATGGCTTTGGACAGAAAACCTACGTAACATCAAAGACAGAAACATAAATAACATATTATTACGTGCATATTTCATATGTAACATTAAGCCATAAGTGATGAATTGACCATAACATTTTACCCCGAAGTGAATTTAGTCTTTCCTCTCGTCACAATATCATATATGTGTTTCATGACGTACGGCCACATAAGTTCGATCCTTAGGTTGCCGACGGGTCTAAAAATAACAATAAATATATATAAGAGCATATATAGCTTATCGACCAACTTCGAAGGCAATTATGCCATGTCCAAATATGTACTAACCTTAATTTTGAACCATTTAGGATCTGTGAGCTGAGCCCCACGCTTTTTATTTACATTAACTTGGAAGGTCTTCATGCCACTATCATCAAAATTACAAATTTATCAGTAATGTTCACTGAAAATTCACAACATAGATTTCAGACAAGACAATCAAAATGACATTCTTACTCGTTGATGGTCTGCTTCAACACAGTCGATGGATCCACGTGAATGGAGCATAAGAAGATAACATAATGCGACTGCATGTTCATGACGACCAACTGCCAATGGTTGCTGAAAATTCACAGCAGTAAAGTACTCAGTGATATATATATATATATATATATATATATATATGTTGCATAATTAAGTGAATTGCAGACAAGAATTGTGATATATATGTACCCGAGCCAGTGTGGAAACAAGTACACCTTTCTTGGCACTTGACACAACCTATTTGATATGTACTCCTGTCTCAATTCCAGAGGTAGTGTTGTACTTGCATACACCGGGCACAAGAATCCAAAATCCGAAATTCCGCCTGTTGAACTGGTTTCTCGTGCATGCACCTACAAGAATGACATCGATCAGGGAATTAGTATATATGTATGTGTGTCTAAACGGTGCATTTAAATTATATAATCAAGGAAGAAGATACTTACTTCATAAATATTTGAACACATGCACTAGTAACCTGCTTTCCAGGAATCAGCATGGACTCTACATCTTCATTATCAATGTAAAGCGGTTCAGGATGAGGGAGGCCTACTACTTCATCGACAGGCCACGATTTATCTTTAAACCATTTTTTGGCTACCAAATCTTCTATTTTTTCCTTGGCCGTCAAGTTAGCAGTAGGGGATGGAACTTGAGGGAGGGTGGAGCTTGAGGAGGGGATGGAGATTGAGGAGGGGGTGAAGCTTGATGAGGGGGTGGAGCTTAAGGATGAGTAGAGACATCTACAAGCTTCACTGACCAAGAGATGAAGGTTCCCTTAACATCACTCACAAGCTTCAGCTCATCAGTTGGGAGAGGGACAGGTGCATCAAAGATCACCTCTTCAACTGACGCAAAGATCCCTCCGCCTCTTTCTTTTTAAGATCTTCCCGTAAGATACAGATAACGAGAAGCTTAGCGATGAAACATTTTTAGTAAGTAAAAATAACAATATCGATACTTACAATTCGTTCAGCAACTACACGAGTTTTTTCACTCGTGTAGGCGCCACTTGGCTTTTGCCGAATATACAACCACAGCTCCTCGCGACGTATTGGAGATGGCGGCTGGTCAACTACCGTAGAAGGATTGGATTCAGCTTCATCTTCCAATCTCTTCCGTTTGGCTGCCATCAAATCTTTTCTGGCCTTTTCATATCCGCCGCGAGAAGCCCTGTGTGGGCAATCATTCTTTCTCCCAATCTCCCGATATTTTTCCCTTATTTTCTCGTGAATCAGATTGAAAACAACTATATATCAATTATGAATTCCACCATGTCACTAACGAAATTAGAGAACTTCGCTTGATATGAATGTCAAACATTAGTCAAATTCACTTCATCAAGTTTCAACATTTTACTTAAGGAAGATGTAGCATTGTAGAAGAAATTGGGAAAACCAAAGGAAAGGGAGTTGCAGAAATGCTGACAACTCAGTCAATTCATTCATTCATCATAAATGGTTCCTACACATATTAGAATAACTAACTAACTACTTGCACCGAAACCATTACACAGTTAACATACTTACTAACTAACAACAACGTCTAACCATGGCCATTACATAGTTTACATATCAGACTTGCATGGAACTAGGACATGCTCCTCTCATGCAGGACAAAGGCAGCAAATGTATACTTCTATTCACACACCAAACCATTTAACTAACAAGATTAGATGTACACAATAACATTCACATATCCGCACAGAATATAAGTGTTAGCCGAAAGGTCTTAAACTTCCGAACCGCTCAAAGACAATAAGACAATGTTGAGTCTTTCAACTTCTCAGAATCAGGGACGGTGAATGTAAGCCGGATAGTGTCCCACATAGGATCCTTTATTGTTTTTTGGTCCACATTTTTCCACTCATCTGTCAAAATGTTAACCTTGCTGCGTACTAGAGAGCCGACAAAACTAGTATATGTGGTTTTATTAGGACCGACAGGTTGCAAATTATCATCAAAAAGAATCTCGATCTTCGTCCCAGAATTCCGACTAAGGGAAACTTCCATCATTCGTGTGCCGCTTCTACCACGGCGTGCACGGCGCTTAGGAGGCTCAATGTGAGATGAAGAGGGTTCGTTCGACCGACCCTCACCAGTCAAACCAGTATCTGGAGTTTCAGGAACACGAGTGGAATCGTTTTCACCGTTCATTTTCAAGACAGTAAGAGAGGAATGCCTGAGAAAATGAGGGAGTAACAGAGGCTAACGGTACGCGGGGCGAGGACGAGACGTAATGGAACAGGAAGGGTTTCGCAAGGTGAACAGGAGTTCTTCAGTGAGAGTGACAAAAGCTTCCGCGCGAAGTAACGTTTATTTGGCGCTTCATCTTCATTTTTAAGACCGGACAAATACATATATACTGTCTTAAAATATAACCTTTAAGACCGGTCTTTCTATATATCCGGTCTTAAAATTAATTAATTTTTTATTCAAACTTTAGTACCGGCCAAATTTTTTGTCCGATCTTAAAAGTCTAACTTTTAAAACCGGTCATTCTGTAACTATGGTCTTAACATTTATTAATTTTTTATTTAAACTTTAGTACCGGACAAATTTTTAGTCCGGTCTTAAAAGTCAAAGTTTTAAGACCGGCTATTATATATGTTCGGTCTTAAAACTTTAATACCTTTATATTTCTATTTTTCCGTATTATTTTGGAGTGTAGAAAATATAAGTCTGCCTTGATGAGATTTCTCCATAAAAGTAATTGATATTTCAATTTTTTATTAACATTTTTAAGACCGGTTGTTAATTTAACAGGTCTGGATAAGATCTATGAAAAATTGATCAGAATAAGAAGTTCTTTATATTTACAAATTTGCCACCGGTCATGACTTTAGGACCGGCCGATACTTAGTCCTGGTCTTAATGAGGCGTCCTTCATTGTGTAAGAAGTTCTTTTTATTTACAAAACTGCCACCGGTCACACCATTAAGACCGGTGCTTCGATTATCCGCTCTAAATGAGGCGGTCTTATAGCCCTTCATTGTATAAGAAGTTCTTTTTATTTACAAGACTGCCACCGGTCACACCTTTAAGACCGGTGCGTCGATGATCCGGTCCAAATGAGGCGGTCTTAAAGTCCTTTTTTGCACTAGTGTAACTAAGTCATAAGGTAATACAAAAGTGAAATTAAATGTTTCAACTGCAACTTCATCACCACTTTCTTCTCAATCTCAAGCAATTACTATGCCCTTGTTTCTTCCTCCTTGCTTACTAGACTGCCCACGTCCTGGATTTAAGGGAGGCTCTGAGATTCAAATGAATGAATCTCAGAGTAACAGGTTAATCTCAAATTCAAGCATATGCAATATATATGTAAATCAACCAATCAAAGCACACAGCATATAAAGCATTCAAATTCAAATTCAAGTTCCAATTCAATTTCAAGATTCAAATTCAAATATTACATTCTATATGCAGCCTGTAATACAAGTGTTCATTCAAAGATTTCAAATACCTTGGCGCAAGGAGATTCATTTTGGCAATTCAATACCAAAGATTGGTTTTGACAATTCAATACCTAAAATTACTGAATGCACTAGGCCCTGCCTAGCCACGAGTGTTGCTGGCCATAAAGGCGGGACATACAATATGGTATATAAAAACATATATAGCAATGCAAAGAATGTGAGATTATAGTTACTACCTGTTGGTCTTACCGACAAAACCCCTTTCAATAAGCTCTTGTTACTATGCTTGACCTTCAAGCTTGGGCAATTCTCAGGTCCTATAAATAACATTCATATAGTAATGGGTCATTAATAATCCCAAACATAATTAAGATTCAGTTCCTTTAGACCCAACCCAAAATACTTATCCTTTAATATCCTTATGACTAGGGATGTATATTTATTATTGACTTATTTAATCAGATACTATACGCTATAGGATAATTATCATCTCAGCCATTTAACCTTTCATTTTATCCAAAGAAACCTTTACTTTAAAGGTTAAGCACAACCAGCAACTTATGTGACTATTCTAAGACTTATCAAAAATTCAGCTTTTAACTTCTCTGAGAATTTGGAAAATTCATTACCGATATAACTCCAAATGGAGTGATTCCAGTTTCTAGTTACTCCTTGATAAGTCTATTTTCATAAACCAAAGTCACCAAGTTGATTTATGGCTGAGAAAATTTCCAAATTTCGAAATACATAACCAATGTCCAGAAATTCTCAGATTTTCTGACCAATCTTTGAGAAACCATAATTCCTTCAATACTTATCGGTATTCGACAAATTACCTATCAAATTAAACCTCTATATGTCTACTATTTATCTGGAAAATTTCACAATAAACGGAGTTTGTTTACTTGGTACGAAAAGCCACGTTATTTTACTATTCCAGCAGCATACCAGAAATTATCTGATTTAAAGCTCAACTTCTAAAAATCATAACTGGAGTTATAGACCTCCGTTTTAAGTGATCCAAAGCTCATTTTAAGCCTCAAGGAGAGTACTATCTCCTGTAAAAATTTCAGAGCAAAAATCAACATTTAACTTTCGAAAACGTTAGGCACAAGAGGCTCCATTTTCGGACTCAAGAGCAGAGGTGTAAAACAACACATGCAACTTCAAAACTCAGCTCAATACTTTCAGAAATCATACACCAGGTGCTTATATCTAACATGCATGATTTAAAAACTTATTTCCAGAGTCAAAGAGGATCAAAACTCCTCTGAGCGTAGACATGCAAACCTTAAAACATTGATATAAGCTCTTTCTCTCTCTAACCTTCAGCTTCTTCAAAAACCCAGATGGAAATCAGTTAAGAGAACTTACCCAGTCTCAGAAACGTCCTTGCATGCAACAATCGAAGGTCTCTTCCCTCTTTTCCAGATTGATCTTGCTGTCTCTCTCTTGGTTCTGTGCTTCCTGTTGCTGCTGGGATAGAATGGAGAATGGGAAATGAACTGGAGTATATGGCCAGGTGAGAGAAGGATGCGTGGCTGAGGGAATGGGAACGAGGGAGCTGGCGGAAATGGAGAAGGTTGTGTGGGTTCAGTGTACGGGAAGGGAAATGAATGAATGAATATTAGAGTGTGTGTATTAATTGGGAGAAGGTGGGGGTACGTGGCAGGAGTTTGAGAGAATTGGTGTAGTGATGTGGCGTGAAAAAGGAGCTGAGGAGGGAGTGTGGGCCTTTGACTTATCAAATTGGGCTTGACTTTGCCCAAATTCATTTACATTTTAGTCTACTAATAGAAATTCTCATATTGTCTTCTTTAGGCCATAAAATATTATCTTCAAAAATATTTAGGCCTAAAATTATTCCCAACTATTCATCCTTAATTTACAGGAAAATATACCTTAAATTCCAAATATTAATTTTTAACATAATCAATGCTAAACTTTCCATAATTAATCCCAAATCATATTTAATTCTAAAATCCCAAATTTTGGGATGTCACAAGTGTGGCATCTCATTCAAGCTCCTCCTCAATCCTTGGTTGCCAAAGTGTTGATAATTAAGTTGAATAAAGACAATGACAAATTGAGTGTAGCTATTAATAACCTCAAGAGCACAATTTGTCAATCGCTATACTTCAGTTGTCATTGCCTTTATTCAACTTGTTAATGACACCGGATAGAGTTTATACAGCTCAAGTAGTCAGTTCTTATACTAAAGTAATCAATCACATTACTCAAGTTGTCACCAGAGCACCGACTGTTGGCTCCGGAGCTCCAACTATTGGAATTGGAGCTCTGGCAGCTAGACGACAAGGTTGTGCCGGCGGTAGAGCTTCGGCGCCGACGAGGGTAATTTATTTTTCTTAAAAAAACTTGAGGGCTATTTTGGTAAAAGTTTAACATTTCAAAATTCTAAAATAGTCCCTAAAGACCTATTTATCATTTTCATGTGTTAGAAAACTTTTTTGGGGTTTTCAAGTTAAAATGATATTTATTTAGAATTTTCCCTTTAATTTGGTTTTATTATGCATGGAAGTTTGTACTTAGTTTAGCTGAACAATTAATCTAACATACTTAATGATTTTGGTAACTTGTAATAAACAATAAATAATGTTTATGTTAGGCATGTATGATAATGACATTGTTATAAAAAAATATTTAGGACATAGTTGGGGTGTATGACAATATATATGGATAAATATTGTCTACGTTATTTTTTTCAAAAGTATTATTCACTACAAAAAAAAACGACAATTAGTAGCGGTTAAAATGACCTATTTGTAACGGTTTTTGACGTGACAAAAGACATTTGTAGCGGTTAGAGGAACCGCGACAAAAACGCCTATGGCAAGCCGATTTGTAACGGTTAAAAAAAACCGATACTACATACACATAAACCGCTACAATCTCTGTTGCGGTTCAAAAAAACCGTCACTAAATGAGCGGGGCTGACGTGTGTTTCGAGACATTAGTCACGGTTCGTAACCGTTACAAATCAACTTGTAGCGGTTCTAGTAACGTTTTCATAACCGCTACAAAATAATGTGTTGATAATTTTGCCACCATAAATTTTTATTATTTTGAATATTTGTCGCGATTACTAACCGCTACAAATATTCCCGCCATTTTTTCGCCAAAAAAAATTTGCCGCCACCTGAATATTTGTAGCGGTTTGCAACCGCTACAAATATTCCCGCCATCATGTGCTTTTGAATATTTGTAGCGGTTTCAAACCGCTACTATAACCGCTACAAATAACCCGCCATTTTATTTGAAATTTTGTAGCGGTTATTGTAACCGCTACAAATTCATAACGGTTTTTAAAAAAAATTATTACTTATCGGTGTAATTCAGTAATTATTATTAATATATCTTTTTAATAAAAATAAAAGGTAGTAAATTATGAAATTTAAATATATAAGGTGCATGTATAGAAACAAAATAATAAGATTATGTAAGTAGAATAAGTGCTAAGAAATGAGGTGATTAAAACAATACTCAATATTTAAAAATTATATGTACAAATTAATTGAATAATGTATATGAAAGAATAGGGAAAGTTGAAAGATATATCCCGTTCAACTGCAAAATAACAAACTTTAATTAGTATAAGAACTATAAATTAGTACGAGAAACATTAGAATTGATCCGGTTACACGGTACTTACCCCTTCAAACTCACGATGTTCAAACGTAAAATATTTGAGATGACCGAGAGAAAACGTGGGTAGAAAAGAAGTTGAGGCATATTAAATGAGGTTGGGTGGGGGTATTTATGGTGGGGTCTGCGCATCATTTTGTAGCGGTTGGTTTCTCACTCTTTTTGTAGCGGTTATTGTATTTAGTAGCGGTTTTGAGGGTGTTTGTAGCGGTTACTGTAGCGGTTTAATTTGTCGCGGTTTTTAAGGGTTTGTAGCGGTTCTATAACCGCTACAAAGTAATTTATGAGTTCTTTTTTTTAAAAAAAAACTTAAAGGGTTTTTTTTTTCTGAGTAATTTCTGAATTTTTTTAAGTGTTTGTAGCGGTTATATAACCGCTACAAAGTAATTTCTGAGTTTTTTTTTTTTTTAAAAACTTAATATTAAAAAGATTTCATATTACAAAGATGGGCATTAAGTGTTTCTCTCAATCTTCTTCACCATCCCTACAAGGAAAGTTTGCATAAAATGTTACGTGTGAGGTCAATATGTTTGAACACAATTAAAACTTTAATTAAATGTTACTATTTTATAAAGCGTAAATTTAAAACGCATCGAACTATAGGTAAATTGTCATCGCCGTCCTGGGAAGAAGTCTTCGAAGCCGGCGGGTGGAACGGCTCACAATCGTATGCGACGTTATCACCATCGCCCATGTCGTAAAGGTCCCGAGGCTTTAAGTGAACCACCATATTCCAATCCTTGTGCCTCTCATCGGCCACATAATAAACCTGATGGGCCTCGATGCAAGAATATACGGCTCGTCATCTTCAGACCGACCACTGTGAATAGGCCGGGAGAAATTCACTGATGTGATACCTAAGTCGTCAGTCGTGAGTCCCCTGGACGTTGTGGTATTCGCCCACAAACACTTGAACAACGTCACGGTGAAAAGGCCTGTGTAACTTATCCTGACCACATCAAGCAGCTTTCCATAATACGGGACGTCACCGAACCGCATGTTCCCGTCACTGCTGCTCGCATAACTCCTCGTCCCAAACGTGCCATATACACCAGAGTTTTGGGTCAGCAGTCCCTGATCTCGTGCGACGGTGCAAAACTTAAAACCATTGACATTGTATGCCGTATATCTTAGGGCGTGGTCAAGAGGGCCTAGCGCGAGAGCTCGATTTCGCTGAGTGGGTTGTGGTCGTTCATTATTCTTCTCCTAAACCAACTCGAATTCTCTCGTGGACCTTTCTATCAATTTCGTGAGGATGTCCGTGCACGGATCCTCGCTCACGCTTCACATGACTCCCGAATTCCTGCAATTAAACATGCAATGACATGTGAGTACGTATAAAATGTAAGGAAATGTATATATATAACAGTATGAAATGCTTATCGAAGGTACGGTTCAACTTTGGTGCAGCTTAATCAAGACATGTCGGTGTGCTTGAAACTTCTCAAGTGCCGTGAGTTTGAATTTCTCACTCCCGCCAACCGCTCTACCAACACGAGGGATTAACAACTCGTTGCCTCCGGCTCCGGCTCGGGCTCAGACAATCGTCTACACGAGGCGGTCGGTTGAATGACGTCTCAATGTCATCGAAGTACCTGGAACAAAAATACAAGACCTCATCCCCGATATAACCTTCTGCTGTTGAACCTTCAGGCCACGCCTTATTCCTCACGTAAGATTTAAGTTTCCCAAGAAACCTATAGAGTAGACAAAATTATGCTACAAATCCGGTGGAACGCGAAGACGCCGGTCGGGGGTTCCCGTGGTCCCGCTGGTTTTCCCCGTCGATGAACTGCTCTACATCTGCTATGGGAATATTAAGAGGGATGTCCTCATTCTCGTCGTCTAAATCGTCAAACGACAAACTTGCTTCTCGATCTCCCCCTACGGTCCCCGTGTTTGGAATTTCTTCATCGGCGAAGAGCAAGGCAAACTCGCCCGGCCCCAGAGAGGGCGGAGGTATATGTCGGGTCACACGCCCTCTCGTCTGGTCCCCTCTACTACTACCGCCCCTTAAACCCCTTCTCGGTGGGCCAGTTACTTTTCCCTTTCCCTTACCTCATCCAGAATCCATAATGTTGAAAGGTGTAAGTTTAACAGTAAAAACGGTGAAAACTCAAACCGTTGGGTTAAAAGGTAGAAACGGTGAAAACTCAAACCGTTAAGGTAGAAACGGTGAAAACTCAAACCGTTAGAAGTGACTTTGAAAATGGTGTGTCAACGTTTATAAAGTCGTACGATTTTGTAGCGGTTATCCAAAGAAACCGCTACAAAATTTACATCTTTGTAACGGATGTAAAATAACCGCCACAACAACCGCTACAAAATGCCTCGCTCTTCGTGCTACTTTGTAGCGGTTACCAAAACCGCTACAAAATAGCTGACCCTTCAAATTCTGTAGCGGTTATCTCCTAACCGCTACAAAATGTCCACATTTTGTAGCGGTTTTTCTCAATAACCGCTACAAAATGTTTTTTTTTTAAAAAAAATTCAAACTAATTAGTTTTGATTCATATGAATTATGAATCAAAACTAATTAGTTTGGTTCAAAACTATGTTAAAAAAACAAATTCCAATTCATTTCATTTTTTTTAAGTTTTCCAAAAGTAGAAGAATAGTAGATGTATTCACACGAAAGAAATGAGCAAACCTTCACTTGTCACTGAAATGAGCAAACCTTTCTGTGATGTAATCGCTATAAAATAACCGTGGTGCGAATTTTGTAGCGGTTATAATAAATAAACCGCTACAAAGACACTGTCACAAAGTTTCCCGCGCTAGCGTGCCAACGTGGCGCTAATTTTGTTGCAGTTTTTTTTGGATAAACCGCTACAAAGACACTGTCACAAAGTTTCCCGCGCTAGCGCGCCAACGTGGCGCCAATTTTGTTGCGGTTTTTTTTTGGATAACCGCTACAAATTATGCTTCCGCTACAATTTAGTGGCGGTTTAGGATGAAAACCGCGACAAAATCCTATTTTGTAACGGTTATTTTTAACAGCGACAAATTAACCGCGACAAAAGCTCGTTTTTTTTTGTAGTGATTTAACTAGTATTTTAATTGAGTCTATTCTAAGTCCTAACCATAGTTTAGTGACCCAAGTGTTCTTAATTTAATACGAGTTCTTTTTTTCTTTTTTTGTTCAAACAATGTCCAGTTCAATTATGATAGTATTGCAAAATTTATACATATGGTCAAAAATTGATACTAGTAGTATTGTTAATTTGTTACAAGTGTTGCCCTAATAAATTCAAAAATGGGTAACACTTGGTGTTATCATGTTTCATTTACTTCTATATATAAATTTAGTAGCACATTCTTTCTTCTCACAAACATTGTTACGAGTAGTTTTATTTTAGATAAGTTTCATCATTAATCTCCTTTAAATTATTCTTTTATACATATCCATCAATTACACCCTAATTCAATATATACAACAGATAATGATCACTAAATCTATTGTTAAGTATAAGTAAAACCTGTGAAATAGTTCAAACAATTAGGTGTGGATTGGAATCCAGAAGTAATAATTAGTTTAAACTTTTCAAATTAAGATAGAGCATGAGGAGTTCATAACAATATTTCCTAATTTTATGGAAAGTAAATTAAAATCAAAATGATAAATTTATTTTCTTTAACTTATTGCCTTATGCAAGCATACATGATAAAGATAAGAAAAGTATATTCAGAATGAACCTAAAAGAAGGACAAAAAGCTTACTAATTGATTTGTGTTGACAATACTGATATGTTATTCTCTTCAAGTTGATCGGTTCTGTTTGGTTAAACCTGGATGACCACTTCAATGACTTGGAAGAGTTGTAGCAGAGGTTTAAATTCTGAGCTTCAAGGGTGTGTACTCATCCATTGATTGACTTATTCAAAACATTTTGGTTGATCTGTGTATGGCGACGCTTGTAGTTAATTCCTCTTCAATATGTTTCAAACCATGAAGAGGTGTACGTACGTGAGAAGCCATATCAGTTGGAGCATTAGATTTGATAATTGAAAGAAGCCATATTATTTTTTTCTTAGACTTCTTCAATTTTTTTCTCAAAGTTTCATGAGAATAGCTTTGGAAACATTTTAATTTTAATACTTTGAATATAACTATTTGGAAAGGATTTTGAGCATATTAGCCCTAACAATTTATGGAAATTAAATTCATCCTCAATTTGCATGTATTTCTTTATTACTTCCGCAAGAAAATGAAATAATCAAATAATGTTTCAGTGGTTATTATCTACCTTCGGTTTATCCTATCTTTTTTTTATCCTCATTTCATCTTTTTATGGTCACCAAAGTTATTCATTTGTTATCTACCTACTGCAACAAAAACGTTATTCACTTGTTATGAAAAAGGGCCACCCCTATCAATTTACATAAAAATGGTAAATGTTAAATTTGCACAATCCTTTGGTAAGCCTGATTTATCGGAGAGCTTATGTTTTTCTTTTCAATGGGAGTATCCATAGCATAATTATGCCCACAAAGAAACCCTCTACTTCTTGAACATTCTTTCTTAATGACTGTAGTATTTTGAAGGTTATGATTTATGCACATTTCAAACTTGGGCACATTTCAATAAGTCCATTTTGGACATTGCTAAAAGTTGCACAATTTAACAAACATGGCTATAAAGGGGTATGTTTTGGACATTTTTGAAAGTTTCATAGTTTAACATATACATATAAGTTATAACTGATAACTTCCAGGTTTACTATTGTTTGCACTAACTTTAAAACATATTGACAAGGATGGAAATTAATTTGGTAGACAATAATAGCAAATGTAGATGGTTGCTATCCAGTGAAATAACAAAAAATTGACTTGAGCAGTCATAAGTTGTAAAAGAGGTATCTAACAAGTTGTGCAGTGCTGGTGCATCCAAAAAAAATGGTCACCAAGAGAATGTAATGTCTATTTTAGTTTCCTATATGAATATTAAATGGAAATTTGCAGCTGAAGGGTGGTGAAGTTGAATTTTGATGGTGCTGCCAAGGGCTGTCTAGGAATGGCAGGTTGTGGTGTGTTGAGAAAGAGTGATGTACAGGGGATACGAATGGCTCAATCTTTAGGGATACCCAAACTGATAGTAGAAGGTGATTCTACCTCTGCTATCAACATGTTACAGGAAGCTTGGAGTTCTTGGCTGCGTCATAGCAACAAAGATATGCAGGTCTGGAATTCCGTTGCAGACTGGATGGCTAACCATAGTTTTAGGTGTAGAGATGACTTTGTATGTTTTGATACTCCTCCCTCATGAGTTTTGGCTTCTCTGTGCAGTCATATGGTGGGAGTTGAATACATGTTATATTTTTTTGTTGATATATATGTGAGGATTGTATTATGTACTATGTGAAAGCTATACCATGCATATTCAAGGTAATGTTTGTAAATGAGAAATATTGAAATGAATAAATTATTTTAGTTTTTCAATAAAGTCGCTTATTATCTTTTTTATTTTATTTTTTTTATCAGGATCTTAGGAAATGTTTGCATTAAATATTTTGCTTGTGAGTGATGGGAAGTCACTTTCTTTAGATGCCTACAATTGCAAACATCAATAATTGTGATGTGACAATATAATACCTATATGCAATAATTAGTAGTGTCAAATTTATTGATCTATACTGTTTTTTTCTAATAAAATGAAAGTATGTTACTTTGTAAATAATAACATTGTTTTTAGCAATATTTTAATCCTTCATTTATCTATCATATTCTAATAGAATCTTTTATTAGTGTGAAAACTATCATGTAAGAAAGTGATTGTGGGTTCAATCTCACTTTTGATATTAGACTGTTAGTACTTTCTCATTTAAGTAAAATGAAAAACTCTAAATGGCTCTTGTAAGTGCCTGCTTTGATTAGCTTAAAAAAATTGATGTGCATCATAAATATGAGAGGAATCTGATCTTAAAAAGCATAAAAGTCATTATTTTAAGACGTTCCAAAATGTTTGTGGAACCCATGACATTTTTTATCCTGTTATGCTGTAACTCACTGTAAAATTAATTTTCTATAAAATCCAGATCCTTCTTTATGACTTGTTTAAGAGTAGCTCTGGTGTGGAATCGGAATTTCTCTCTGCAGCTAAATTCTGAATTGGGTTTGTAGAATTCTGTTTTTGCAAGAAACTTCCTGATCCTCTGTTTGAAAGCTCGTAATCAACATCATATCCACATGTTTTTTTTTTCCTTTTCTGTTTTTTTTTTCTTTATTCAGGTATTACGTGACAGAAAATTATTTTGGTCTGAGCACAAGGTTCCGCGGATTTTGGCCAAGGAAATTGTATGCTAAATTTTTCATCCTTTTCACTACTTTTATATGTTCTCCAAATAAATTAAATACTTGTATTAAGAATTTATGATAGAAAGGCCTCTTATTCTCCTCTTTTGTGTTCTAGGGGATTTCACGTGAAAGGAAAATGTTCCCTATCATAACTTTTGGTACCAATTACAAGATCTTATAGCACTTATTAATGAGCCATTAGTATTATAGTATATCAATTATAGACACTAATATAAGTAGATATGTTCTTCATAGACAAACTTGACATTTGAATCCTAGGTAATATTGATTCAGGATCATGGGACTACTGATGTCCTATCCTATCCAAAGAGCTTTAGGTTTGATATTGAACAAAAATTAATTTCAATTTTAGTAATATAGAAGTACTATTTAGCAAGGTTCTAAAATCCGGACCGGTCTGGCCGGTTTGAACCGGAAACCGACGAACCAACCTAAAAACCGGTCCGAGTTAGGGGTAAAATTGGGGTCCCGAGTTGACCCAAAGTCAACTCGGCCAACTTGGCCTGAACCGACTGAGTTGGACAAGTCAGTCAAAAAGATTGTATTTTTTTGTAAAAAAAAAAAAAAATTGATTGAATGAGAAGGATAAATAGAAGGAGGGGAGAGTGTCGGTAGTCGCTGGCAGAGATCACAATCTGGGTTCGTTAAAGGTCGAAGCTTCTTTGGTTGAAAGATGGAAGATAGAGATCGCGATCTGGGTTCATTGAAGGTCGAAGGTCAAAGCTTCTTCGGTTGAAAGATGGAAGATAGAGATCGCGATGTGGGTTCGTCGAATGTCGAAGGTCGGACTATTGGAGCTTCTTTGGTCAAAAGATGGAAGATGGAGATTGCCTGAACAAGTGATGAGGGATGAAGGAGCACTACTAGAAAAATGTTAAAAAGCGACGGAATTTTTTCCGTCGCAAATTTAAGGGTTTTTGCGACGGAAAATATATCCGTCACAAATTTTTGCGACCGACATTCAGTCCGTCGCAAAACCATGTATGTCCGTCGCAAATTGCGACGGACTGAAGAGTCCGTCGCATAACATTTGCGACGGACTCATCGTCCGTCACAAATTGCGACGGACATAAGAGTCCGTCGCAACTTTGATGCGACGGACAGATCGGTCCGTCGCAAACCGTTGCGACGGACGGTGGGTCCGTCGCAAAACGGCACTGACGGTTTGCGACGGACCTAGTTCCGTCACAAACTGTCGGTTTTGCGACGGAAATTAAGGTCCGTTGCAAAAGTCCTTTTAAACGCCCACCCCCGGATTTTTCTCTCGACTCCATTTTCTCTCTTTCTCCTCTTCTCTCTTCTGCGTTTCTCTCTTTCTGATTGTAAGCTCCAGTCAGCGACTTTCCGGTATCGTTTCCTCTCCTCCGACCGATCAGTTTCCGGCGTCATTCCCTTTTGTTTCGGCCGATCAGTTTCCGTCCTCTTTTCTTCTCTTCTTCACTTACTGCACATCTATTTCAAGTAAGATACCTCTCTTCTTCCTCTTTTTGTTTACTACATATATATGGATGGATTTGATATTCTTTTTTGTTTTTTGTTGAGTATTATGTTGATTTATAATTAAATGATAATGTATGATAATATTTTGTGTTAATTCTTTCATGTTGATTAAATTATATATGATTGATTCTTCATATTTTGTAGTGAGAATATTAATATTGCATTATTTGTTTATATTGTTTTTTGTATGGTTGGAAATTTGTGTGTTAAAATTATGTTTTTTTATTAGTGGGTAATGATACATAAGTCTATAAATAGGATGATTTTGAATGATATATAGATTAAAATGTAGTTATTATGGATATAGATTAGTGTATGTAAATTAAAATGTAGATGGTATTCATAACCTTCAAATGAGAAAAATAATTTGTAATAAGTGAAATTGATAGATAAGAGAATTAATTAATTAACATAACTTATATGAAATATGTATGTTAGTAGAAAATTACAAGTTACATGATTTTAAGGGTAAATATTCCTAAAAGTATAGGATATTAATTTATCTAGCACATTTTAGGAATTTGGAAATTCAAATTCTGATTTTGTTTCGATAAATTTATAATTTTGTATTAATTGTTAATAATATATAAATCTTCATAAAAATGACTGTTAATAATTTTTAAAAAGATATTGTATTTAATTTTTTTATTTGAATTTTTTTTATATATTTGTGGCATGTTGAGATGTTAATTAGGTTAACAATTGAATTAGTTAGGAAGTATGGAAGACAACCATGATAGAAGTTGGATGTACAATCGTCTAACTGATAGAAGAGAACTAACACAAGCATTCTTGGCGGGTTTGGAAAAGTTTATTCAATTTGCTTTGGCGAATTCAAATAATTCAAGTAGGGAGATCAGGTGTTCGTGTGCCAAATTTAAGTGTTTAAGATTTACAGATATGTGTAAGGTCAAAATTCATTTGTGTCAAAAGGGATTCATGAAAGATTATGAATGTTGGGAATGTCATGGCGAAGTCCGACAGACACCAAGTGGTTATTACGGGGACAGTAGTCATCGAGAAAACCTTAATCAATATGAGCAGTTGGTTATGGATGTCGCGGGACCGTCGATCGGCCAATATTTTGATCCCGTTACTCATGCTGAGTCGTCATACATAGGAGAGGAGACCGGTACACATACCCAACCATCATACATGGGTGAGGATTCTCATCCGGAAGCCGCTAGGTTCTACAAAATGCTTCAAGAAGCCCAACGTCTGTTATGGGAAGGTTGCGAACACTTTGATAATAGTGAATATTCATCGCTATCGGCTACCCTCGCAACACTAAGCTTGAAGACTGATCACCATATGAGTGAGAGGAATTACAACGAAATGATGCAAATAATGAGTAAGGTTGTTCCCAAGGACAATAATTTGCCGAAGGATTTTTACCAAGCAAAAAAAAAGGTGAAAGAGCTTGGGCTTGGATGTGAAAAAATGCATTGCTGCCCCAGAGGATGTATGTTGTATTACAAGGATGATGCTGAACTAACCAATTGAAATTCTGTGGACATGACAGATATAAAGTTGTGGGGAAAGGAAGGAAAATGACCCGTCATGCGTTAAGCAAGATGTGGTACTTTCCTCTAGTGCCAAGACTTACGAGATTGTATGCATCAGAACAAACAGCTGCTCAAATGAGATGGCACCGGGAGCATCGTAGGGATGAAAACTTTGTGACGCATCCATCGGATGCGGAAGCTTGGCGTAAAATTGATGAGGTGAATCCTTTCTTTGCTATGGATCCCCGTAATGTTCGTCTTGGTCTATGTTCGGATGGGTTCACTCCTTTCAACAATACGGGTAGGACTTATTCGTGTTGGCCTGTCATTGTGACTCCGTACAACCTCCCACCTTCTATGTGCATGAGAAGAGAGTTTTTCTTCCTTAACGCGTTAATCCCTGGGCCATCCAACCCAAAAAAGAAGATAGATGTGTACCTCAGGCCTTTGATAGACGAGTTGAAGATGTTGTGGAGTGAAGGGGTTCTTACGTATGATATATCATTAAGTCAGAATTTCACCATGCGCGCTGCCTTAATGTGGACGATAAATGATTTCCCTGCATATGGGATGTTGAGTGGCTGGCAAACGTCGGGGAAGCTTGCATGCCCGGTATGTCTTGAACAGAACATGGGTTTTAGCTTGGAACACAGTTGCATGGTCAGTTGGTTTGATAGGCACCGGCGATTCCTACCCCCGATCATCCGTGGAGGAGAAATAGAAAAGACTTCACGCAGAATGTTGTCGAACGAGCAGAGCAACCCCGTCGTTTAAGTGGCCAAGAAATATGGGACAGGGTCAAGTACATTCAAAGTGTCGAAGAAGGGGCTGCTTCCAGGGAAACTGAGGGATACGGCGTTGATCATCATTGGAACAAACGCAGCATCTTCTGGGAACTACCATATTGGAAAGATCAATTGTTAAGACACAACCTCGAGGTCATGCATATTGAGAGGAATGTTTTTGCAATATTCTGTACACCGTGATGGACACCAAGGGCAAGACGAAGGACACAGTCAACGCAAGACGAGACATAGAAGCGATTTGCAGAAGGCCTGCTTTGCATTTGGTTGGGAGTGGCACGGGACGGACTTCCAAACCTAGAGCGCCGTACACATTCAACAAACAACAGAATTTGGAATTGTTGCAATGGGTTAAAGATCTGAAACTGCCAGACGGTTATGCGTCAAACATGAAGAGATGTGTCGACATGCACGAGGCGAAGTTATTCGGCATGAAGAGTCATGATTGTCATGTTTTCTTCCTGAGATTGTTGCCTTGGGCCTTCAAAGCACTTCCGAAGCATATATGGTCTATTCTGACGGAATTTTCCATATTCTTTAGAGAAATTTGTGCTTCTGAGCTTAATGTTGAAAAGTTACGGCACCTGGAGGCGAGCATGCCCATAACGCTATGCAAGTTAGAGATGGTGTTTCCTCCTAGCTTGTTTGACTCAATGGAACATTTGCCCGTTCACTTGGCCTACGAAGCAAAGGTAGGAGGCCCGCAACAATATAGATGGATGTATCCGTTTGAGAGGTAATATATATATTTCTATCGCTATTTGTTATTAATTGACCGACATAGTACTTTAGTTTATAAATACCCTCGATATTCCATTGTAGGTTTTACGCACACTTAAGCACAAGATCAAAAATCCAAGGTACGTTGAAGGATCTATCGCTGAGGCATATCTAGTCGAAGAGGCCGCAAAATTTGCGTCATACTATTATCCCCCTGAAATGATGTCAAGATGGAGAGGGGTACCTCGCAACGATGATGCCGGTGATACGAGGGATCAAAAATCAATATTTAATTTTCCAGGGCGAGTCGGGGGAAAAGTTTGAGGTCAACTCTTGACGGAAGAGATAAGCGAGCAGCGGAGTGGTACATTCTAAACAACTGTGAAGAGGCCGCCCAGTATTTAAAGTAAGATTTCTTTTCTTTTTGCTGTTACGCTAAGAATTCCAGTATTAAGAGCATTTTTCTTCTTCTTACAGTTACTTCTCTAATTCGGTCCGATCGGCAAATCATTCAATGTCGGAATCCGAAATTGACCAATTCACGAACTCTAAGTTTCCAAAATGGCTTCGATCCTACTTCGTGGAAAATCCATCAAATCCTAATGAAGTTTCGTGGAGTTTGTCCTATGGAGCTGCAATTAGTGTTACCCGGTGCAAGAAATACATAATTAATGGGTATCGGTTTTCAACTGTCGAGGCGAATGCAGGTACACTATGTTGTAATTATGGTGTATGTTGTCGAGGTGACAAAGTTGATGGGGTGGAGACTGACTACTACGGGAAGTTAGTTGACATAATTCAACTGAGTTACACATGGGACAAGGTAGTAACCATTTTTAAATGTGAGTGGTTTGATAACAGTCCGCGTGGGACAAACATGGAAATATTGAGATCCACTGGACAAGGAGATATACGGTTGGTTATGACCCATTCATCCTTGCTCAACAGGCGGAACAAGTTTACTATACATCATACCCCACATCCCGCCCAGGCTGGAGGGGAGTTATTAAAATCAAAGCACCATATATTATACCAAAGTCGAAAGAGCCGGAATCAAATGACGATATGGCTGAACCGTTCCAAGCTGATGTGGAACATGTACTGCCCATAAACATCTTTGATGACGAAGTACCAAACAATCTCTTTGATTCAGCTGCGGGTTAGAATTAATTGCTATACAAATTGACGATGAGGAATCAGACGATGAGGCAGAAGTGATTTACTCTGATAGTGAATCGGAGCTCGACGACTATGAGACCTCAGAGGAAGACGTGCAAGCAAATGTTGATGAACAAGAATCGTCCGATTGATTTCTGTTAGTTCTTTGTTTGTGATGATCTGTTATAGTACATACTTTGTTAATGCGCTACTGTCATATTAACTAAATATCTTATTGTTATATATTTTTTGACATTATGTCTATAAGTGTTCAGAGATTGAGCATCTAGGAGGACGTTCAGGTAGTGGACGGGGTAGTGGTTGAGCCCAACCCCGTCCTATCAGAGGGGGTAGGGCGATGCCATCTGCTCCCTATGGAGGCAGAGGGTCCAGCACTTCCCCAGAGATGCTGTCATTTGATATGTCATCTTCACCGTCGGGATATTTTTCATCTTCACCGTTGCTTTATATGTCGCCGTCACCGTCTACCCCCCACTGATCCACAGCAAGGGGGACCACAGGTTTATTTTATCATTTCTGATTGATTTACATATGTTTAGTTTCGTAAAATCATCTATGTACAAACATATTCAATACTTCACATTCCTTCCTTAGCACGATGCGTCGCCTCACAGCCACGTCGGGGAAGAAGGTAGTTCCTCCGATCCACCAATCTGAGGCTCAAGAGACCCTTCGACAGGGAAGCTTTGGATCCGTCTTGACGTCGTCGGGTAAGTCATGCCAAGTTATGAAACTAAATGTTACAATTTACTTTTCTAGTTGGTTTGTATGGTAATATTTGCATGATGTCCTCTCTCATCAGATTTGAGCCTCATAATGAGGTAAGGAAGTTCATCTCGGCCCAATTATTCCGTAATTACAACCATCCTTGGGCCAAGTGGACAGACATTCCTAGCACTATTCGAGATGTTTGGTTCGATGAGTTCTTGTTAAGTTTTTTGTTTTATGGTTATTTAATTAAGTACTTTTAAAATTTGGAGCACTAATTGTTCGTTATTGATTTTCAGCGCCAGCATATGACGTTGCCTGAACATCGTCAAGAACTGAAAGCAAATTATAATAATAAGGGAGGCCGGTATTTGACTCAAAAGCTTTATGGCTTGAGAAATAAAAGAGGCAAGAAAGACTGGATTTCACAGGACACTGTAGACGAATTAATGCAGAATTGGGCCACAAATGAAAAGTTTCAAACCATGAGCGCGAAAAATAAGGAAAACAGGGCAAAAATGGAAGGATCGTCATATGCTGGCGGCTGCATTCCAATTAGTGAGCATCGACGGAAAATTGTAAGTACACGTTATTTTCTATTTAGGTATTTGATATTTTATACTTTGAAGTAATTAATTAAGGTCATCATCTGCGTTTGCAGGTAGAGTGCGGGAAGTTCCTGAAGGATCGATTGAGTGGGCTACCTTTGAGCGGACCCATTCCTGACAGTCTGAAGGGAGTGAGAGACAATGGATTAGCCAAAAGGCGCAGCAAGTAGCGGTTAGACATTTTTGCCTTTATTACTTGTTTTATGCACCACCATACTGAAGGTGTTTCTGTAGGTACACGTAATACATTTGATAATGATAATTTTCATTCTCTTGTCCATTCAAATGAAGTACAAATAATAAATGTACTTCATAATGTTTTTGCAGATGAGCTGAAGAAGATGAAGGCGTTGGTGGCGGAGCAAGCAACACAGATGAGTCAGCAACAGGAGATGATGAGGCATGAGATGCTTCAGGAACGGGAGAGGATGGAGCAGGCGATGAATCAGGAACGGGAGAGGATGTGGCAGGAGATGAATCAGCAAGCGGAGATGATGAGGCAGATGCAGCGTCAACTCCTGTCCCTAATGTCACACAAGGGTTCGGGGTCGGCTCCTGGTGATGATGACCATGCCGGTGATGATGATGATGATCACAATGCTGATGTTTAGACTACTTTTTAGTATTTGCTCCTTACAACATTATTATATATATTCTGTTTTCTCTATGTAAACTCTTTTTATTATATTCATGATACTTTTACAATCAATTTTCAAGAAAAAAAAATGAAACAAATTAAAATTTAAAAAGATTCAAAAAATTTTAAAAAAATTAATTTTTTTTTTTAATTTTGCTACGGAAATGGGTTTCCGTAGCAAATTCTGAGAATTTGCTACGGAATAGCATTCCGTAGCAAATTGCTACGGATTTTAAATTGCTTACGGATTTGAATTCCGTAGCAAATGTTGCTACGGAAATTAGAATCCGTAGCAAAATTTGCTACGGAAATTTTTTCCGTAGCAATTGCTACGGGGTTTTTTGCTACAGAAAAAATCCGTAGCAAAATCCGTAGCAAATCGATTTTGCTACGGAATTTTGGCATTTTTCCGTAGCAAATTCGATTTGCTACGGATTTTTTCCGTAGCAAATATCAATTTTTTTTTGTAGTGGAGGGTCCAAGAATCCATTGTTTATGGTTTGAGAGAGGAATGGAGGAGAGAAGACGAAGAACAGAGAGAGACTAATCTCAAACTGACCAACACCCATGAGAGAGAGATGGAAGGTGAGTGACTAATTTTTCAAACCATCCTTGCACATACTACAATGTTGTTATTAAATTAAAGCTACACATCCAGGGTATAGCCAGATAGCACCTTGAGTGAGAGAGATCTTCAATGATCTCTTTTTTTAAAAAATAAAATAAAATAAAATTATTACACATACTCCCATGTCCTTATCACATCACATCCTTTCATTTTTAACCACAAAATATCTTTTATTATTAAAAATTTTTTTATCTATTTTAATTAAATTATTTTTTATTTAATACCACTTTGACTCCGGTTTGACATCGGTCTGACCCACTAACCCTTGACCTAATACCCCAACCGGTTCAATGACCGGTCCAAGTTTCAAAACCTTGCTATTTAGTTAAGAAAAATATATTTTATGCTTTTTAATATATATATTGAAAACGCCTATCAAATAAGGAGAACTTTGATGACATTGTAACTAAATTGGATTCTAAACTGGCACCTTGGAAGGAATCTTTATTAACTCAGGTTGGCAGGTTGCACTCTGATCAAGGTTTTATCTTCCTCCTTAGTTTATCAGTTATCCTGTCATCTTCCCATGAATTACTGTCACAAGTTAGATATGATAATGGCAAACTTGTTCTGGAGGCAAAATGATTTTAGAAAACACATTTATATGCTTAAGTGGTATCAAAGAGACTTTCGGTTTGATAAAGCCTAGGTAGCGAAAGAAGTGTGGTGTCTCATTCAAGCTCCTCCTCAATCCTTATTTGCCAAAGTGTTGAGGCCCAAGTACTTATCAGATAGGGAGGATGGAGTTATGTTGAAGATTATTAGTTGAGTCTCACATTTAGAAAGGTTTAAAATATGTGGCCCCACTACCAAAGGCCTTGTAGCCTAGTGGTATGGGTACTCCCCAACTAGTGGGAGGTCATGGGTTCGATGTCGCTCCTTGTAATTCAGGCCATTATTCTTGCCGCCTTGTAATTCAAAAAAAAAATTGTGGCCCCACTAATTCTTGACAGATTGCAATGGAGAGTGGGAAATGGTTTTGGTCTACCCTTTTTCTCTTTCTTCTGTGACGGACCTTGTTCTGCATGATCAAGGTGTATGGAATAAGAATATAATTTGCCGGTATTACGAGAATGATATTGCTGATCAAATTCTTGAGACTCATTTCTCAGTTTTCAACTCTCATGATTCTCTAGTATGGAAGGGTAATAATAAACAGAGGCAGATGGTTATAAATTATTGATGATGGATAAAGAGATTCCTGCACATGTTTCACTTATTGTTTCAATTAATCAGCAGGTCGGTTGCTAAGTTACCAATGATTCCCAAAGTCAAGCATGTCATGTGGAAAGTGTCTAGAGATGAGATGTTCAGGTTAATCTTAGAAAACACCATCTTTCAATAGATGGGCTGTGTTTGTTCTGTAAGCAACATGAAGAGAACCAAAACCATCTTTCATTGGTCCAAATCGATCTGGTTTGCTTCAGATCTTCGGTTTCGGAGTTCTTTAGCACAGGATCAGCGCATATTTTCTACTTTTACAACTGGTGTAAAGGTGAGGACTTGTGTTTTACTACATTGCATGTGGACTTATAGGAAAAGGAAACTACATGATGACAAAGGCACAAGATGTCCATATATGAGGTGCTAAGTATTATCTGATCTCCAGTCCTTAACTTAACAGAAGAGCTAGTTAATAATTGGATTTAGTTAATTAATCATGAATTTTGTACTTGGTTTAGCTGAACAATTAATCTAACATACTTGATGATTTTAGTAATTTGTAATAAACAACATAAATAATGTTTACTTTAGCAATGTACGATAATGAGATTGTTATAACCAAATATTTAGGACATAGTTAGGGATGTATGACAATATATGGATAAATATTGTCTAGGTCTTTTTTCCTATAAGTATCTCCGATCCTTTGTATAAGAATCCAGTTCAATTATGATAGTATTGCTAAATTCATAAATAATATAAGAATGTTTTTCATTATACTTGTTGAAAAAAAAAATTAAATTTGTTACCAGTGTTTCCCTAATAAATTCAAAATGGGTAACGCGTGGTGTTATCATGTTTTATTTACTTCTATATATAACTTTAATGGCTCATTCATTCTTCTCACAAACATTGTCATGAGTATTTTTAGTTTAGAGAGGTTTCGTCTTTAATCTCCTTTAACCATTTTATACCTATATATCAATATTTTTTTGGATAATTTGTGTATGGGCACACTTATCGTTCCTCTTCAATATGTTTCAAACTGTAAAGCAGGGTATGTATGTGACAAATTATTTTAAGAGTAAACACCCTTTCTGGTCCCTAACAAAAAACACGAACCATTTTTTGGTCCCTGACAAAAAAATGTCCTTTTTAATCCATAAAAAGAACGAATAAGGGTCGATTGGTGGACATTTTGATCCCTCAAAAATTTCCAAAAGGTCCTTTTTAGTCCTATAAAAAGGACGAATAAGGGTCGATTTTTTTGTCAGGGACCAAAATGGGGTCCGTGTTTTTTGTCAGGGACCAGAAAGGATATTTACTCTTATTTTAATTTGAGCATTAGATTTGATAATTGATCCAATTTTTTTTTCCTTGAAATCCCTTAAACCTCCATAGCTTTGGAAACATTTTAATTTAAATACTTTTAATATGACTATTTGGGAAATAATGTTTTAGTGGTTATTTTCCTTTCCTTTAGGCTGGCTTATTTATTTATTTATTATTATCTAATTTCAGGTTGATAAGGTCACATAAGTTATTCACTTGTTATTATTCACTTGTTATACCTACTGGAAAAAATAGGTTATTTGCTTGTTATCTGAAAGGGAACCCCTATCAAATTATTTAAGAATGTTAATGTTAAATTTGCACAATCCAATTGTAAGCCTATGTTTTGCTTTTCAATAGGAGTATCTATAGCATAATTATGCCCACACAGAAACCCTCCTGGTTCTTGAACATGCTTTTTTAATTATGGTAGTTTTTTTAAGGCTATGATTTGTGCACATTTCAAACTTAGGCATTGCTAGATTGAGAAGTTCATTTTGGACATTGCTGAAACTTTTACTATTTAACAAACACTACATTTATAAAGTGGTAAAATTTTAGACATTATTGAAAGTTTCATAGTTTAATTAACCGATATACCATTGTAAATGGATGCTATAATAGATATATTTCCAGGTTTACTATGGTTGCTCTAACTTGGAAAAAAGAAAAGGATATTGATAAGGATGAAAATTGATTTGCTATACATTAATAGCAAGTGCAGCTGGTTGATTTCCAGTGAAACAAATTAATTATCATCCTTCCAAAAAATTGACTTGAGTTGTCATAAGTTGCAAAAGAAGTGTAAAACAATTTGTGCAGTGTTGGTGCATAAAAAATGGTCTCCAAGAGAGTCTAATGTCTATTTTAGTTTCCTATATGAATAAAAAAAAATATGTAATACTACCTCTGTGTAGAACCGGCTGAACCCAAGAGGGGGTGAATTGGGTGAAGATTTAAAAAACTTGAAACTTTGAAAATCTTTTCGCGTTTTCTGAATCAACAGTTTGATATTCAAATAAACATATACTGGAAATATAAGAGATAAGGGAAGAGAATATGCAAACTGTGATTTATACTGGTTCGGCCCAATCCTTGACCTACGTCCAGTCCCCAAGCTCCACTTGAGATTTTCAATCCATTATCCTCTTGTTTAATCCGGGCACAATAAAAAAGCCTTTACAACCTCACAAGTTTAGTCGGGCACTTGTGGAGCCTTTACAATCTCTCACCGAGATACTCCCCCTTACACACTGTAAGGATACAATTACATACTCTGTACTCAGGATGATCATTTCACACTAGGACTCACTCTCCCTTACAAGTTGTAACTGTACACCCACACTCAAAGGTTCCACAACCTTGAGATTTGATCACTAATTAAGCAGATAATCAAATAAGTGTTTAGACTCTCTCACATAGTAGATGAATAATAATCACTGAAGTGCATAATCGATCATCACACTCTACTGAATACTATATAAACATTGAGAAACAGAGTGTATGAACTAACGACGGTGAAGTAGTAAAATCATTTCGTTGGCTTCGTCGATTCATTCATCAATCGTTGTCCCCCCTTCCGGTTTGAAGACTTCGCAATTTATAGGTTATTGTGTTTCGACCATTGCGAGCATTCTTCATTCCTTTTGTTTTGCCCGTTGAGAGACAACTTTTAATGCGTGAGCGGAATATCAGTAAATGTTTTACTTTGATCAGAGAGATGGTTGCAGAAGATATCACTCGTTTTGGCAACTGCATTTAATGATTCTCTGACACACAATTTGGTTTATGCAAATTTGTTGTTAATCCATGATAAAATCATCTGAAACTCATTAGCAAACTGATTAAAAGCAATTAGCAATAGTAATGAGTAATGATATATAGAAATGAAATCACACATGATGATTTAAGATTTACGAAGACGGTGATTTTGAAAGCAGAGATGATCATGCTTGAGCATCCTTGTTTGTATGCTCGGGCAACCAAGATGTAAATACGTTGTTAGAGGTGATCATTGTCTTATACTCGGGCAACAAGTCGTTGATGCTCGAGCAACCCAGAGAGTATGCTCAGGCAAGATACGAACAAAGGCAAAGACTTACAAATTTAGTGATGCTGCTCGAGCATGCTTTCTCCTTTGCTCGAGCATGACATTTTCATGCTCGGGCAAGCGTCTTCCAAAGGTGAAGAATGAGAAGAAAATTGGTGCTGCTCGAGCATGGTTTTACCTCTGCTCGAGCATGGTGCTCGAGCATGCCTTTTACTCTGCTCGAGTAAGACTCTTCAACTCGGAAAACTTCTTGATTAGTTCGATGATGCTTGGGCATGACAAATGTGATGCTCGAGCATTCCTTTCCAGTTTGCAAATCTTCGCTCTGAGCTCGATGATGCTCGGGCACAAAGAATTCCTTGCTCGAGTAAGCTTCTGTCTTTGAGGCTTCTGATCATGTGTGAATAAGTATAATACTCTCCAATATAAATCTCACATTCTTGAATGTAGAGACTTTCAAGATACACGAATATTGGCAGCATGAAAGTTAATTTCTAGTGAGCGTAACCTCTTTGATATAGCTCCAAATTTGGAAAACCATCCATGCTCAAAAAGCTCTTTAATTATTATTTCCAATGCAAGAAGAATCAGCTCCAAACTCGTTGTATTTCGTCCATTATCATCAGATGAATGGAGGTTGTTCTTGATCAGCGTTTTTTACAACATCCTGAACTTACTGTCAACTTCAAAACATCATATATCCTTCAATTGATCTTTTTTTTCTAAGATATCAACTGTTTTGGAAATGTATTTGAGTCTAGTTTCCAATGGCACCAGTTTCAGCTCATTTGGAGTTTTCGTTTGTGAGATACACTCAAAATACTGAAGCTTGGTCTGCTATATGACGTTGATTTCACTGTCATCTTCACAAATTCATATCTCTCTCATCTAAACTCGTTTTGGCCAGAATTTTATGTCAAAATGACGCATTTTGAGTCTAGTTTCATGCAAAATTTTTTTCACCCCGATCAGAATTTTGGTTTGAGAAATATTGTCAAATTACCATAGGTCGCTAGTTGAAACGCGAAATAGAGGTGAACATAGTGCTGAAAAACGTTGTTGCTCGAGCATGAAATTTCTTCTGCTCGAGCACCATGATCGAGCATGGCATTTTTGTGCTCGAGCATGAGAGGATTCTTGCGAGAATAGGGACTGGAAATGTATCGTGCTCGAGTATGACTTTGGTGTGCTCGAGCATGACTTCAGGAATGCAATTGTAGCTTATTTTAACCCCGAATAGAGCCATTTCAAACTTCCACTTGATCATGGAGACTTCTAGAATCAATCTTGGAACTTGTATAATGATATTCTCATTCCATTCATCAAGTTCTTCCATCTTCCATCTCCCATCTTGATCATTCTTCGTCATTTAACATGGACTCATCATTCTTTGCAAGTTCTACCTTCTTCAATATTTCCTCTTCTTCTTGAACTTAACATTTTCTCCAATTTCTTCTTTATGAAATCTCTTATCTCCTTCTTGTTCTATAATTCGACTTGGACTAATATACAGTAATTATAGTAGTTAGTCAATCAAGGAGATAAATATATTATACAAACTTTTTTCTTTTAAGAATGACATCTATATAAAACATCATCAAAACTAATCATATCCAACACTCTGGTCCTTAATATAAAAGGTAGTTGACTTTTGTCTGAGAGATTTAAAAAGTTAAATAAGTTATTTAATTATAATATATGTTGTGTATTCTTAGATTATATAATAATTTATGAGTCATGCAAATTAGTTGGAGTAAAATGATAAATATGATTACTTTAACGTATCTTATTTAGCTTCATTAATCTTACAAAAAAAAAAACGAGTCAAATTGTTACACACCTACCGGCCTTACCCTTTCGGGTGGCGGGTAGTGTGGTCCTTTACTTTTATTCAATTCTAAGTTATTTTTCCCAGGTTAACTTACGTCACACAACAGAGTATAAGCAGTAGAGCACGCATCGTTTGGACAATAATATACTGATAAATATAAGGGAAAAAAAAATTCCCCGAAGGGATCAAAATATACAGTCATCCAAATAATGGTGCTTGACAAGCCAAATATAAAAATACTACAATCATTCAGTAATCAAAATAAATATCCAAAAGAGAACCATCCAAAAAAACTCCTTCACACTAGCCCTGCTCCGGAGCCTTACCTCTGTCTCCTTGCTCTGCTCAAGATGTACTACCAGATGGCTTAAAAGGGGTTGGGATTCAAAAAAATTGAATCCTAGAGTAACCATTAATTTCATATAAAATATATAACAAAGCATGTAAGAAAACCACGAATAAAAATTCAAACCACATCTCATTCAGTATCATGCACACAACAAGGCACACAACCAATCCGGAACTAGCAGTCCTAATAGCTCACAACACAGTAGCAGTCTTAATAGCACACAACACAGACTACCGAGCATGGCACATAGCAAGACCTATTTATGCACACAGCATGTTCTGGTTCCATAGCGCTTGGAAAATGAATGATAACCGAATGTATGCAATATACATGGAAAAACATGCATACACAAGTCACACAAAGTATATGAAGATTAAGGTTACTACTTGCCAGACGACTACCGCTAAAAATTAATCCCCCCGAAGCAAGATACAATTGGACCTAAAATTATAAAATATAAATATAATTAAATTTCATCTTACTAAATATTTCATTTGATGATTTAAAATAGGTCCAATCCAAATATCCATCTTTGCTAGATCCCTTAGGACTTTAATATAGGCCTAAAATCCTCTATTTTCGTCATTTTCTAGAAATTTCCAGCAATCAGTGATATTCAAAAATTCATAGTTAATTCTAGAAAACTCTTTTTTGGTTGATTCCAAAGCCCAAATGACCCTTAGTATGTTTATTTTCAATAAAAAAATAGAGTAAATACCATTTCTGGTCCCTGACAAAAAACACGGACCCCATTTTGGTCCTTGACAACAAAATCGACCCTTATTCATCATTTTTATGGGACAAAAAATGACATTTTGGAAATTTGTGAGGGATCAAAATGTCCACCAATCGACCCTTATTCGTCCTTTTTATGGACTAAAAAGACATTTTTTTTGTCAGGGACCAAAATGGAGTCCGTGTTTTTTGTCAAGGACCAAAAATGGTATTTACTCAAAAAAATACTATCTTGGGCCAGACTTAAACGAAAATCCGTTTATAGCTCAAAATGTCTCTGCTGTCCGAAATACAGCCCAGAATCAGAGAGTCATTTTCAAAAATTAATTCCTCCCAATCCAAAACTTGAAAAATTACATATTATATATCCAAATAATATTTGAGATGTCGACTTTCTCCTGTAAAATTTTACAATTTTTCAAGTCCATTTACTAGGTCAAAATCCATAAACAATCCGAATAACTCCCCAGAAATTTCACCAATCAGCCCCCCAATGTTTTTACACTTTCATCTAGGCTTCCAAAATTTTGATCCAAGTTCATCCTTATACAAAATCTGATTTTAAACACTTTAAAACTATCAAAAACACCAAAATCAACTCATATCCACAAGAAAATTCAGCTGCACGAAATTCCTTAATTAATTAACAAAAATACCAAACTTTCATTCTAGCTTCATATCTTCCACATACTAGGTTTGATCTACCATTTTAGGCTATGAATTATAGTTTTAAACCTTTACTCATACTTTTCACTAGCCATTCAAACCCAAGAATACACACACACACACACACACTTAAGTCTATAGCCATTTGTAACCTCAAATAACCAAAAAAGGACATAAGAAGATTCAAAGGTGGCTTACTTGTCTTTGTGCTTTAGTCACCTTGAACCTTGTCTTTCTTTAACTACTCCAACCTCTTCACCTCCACCTCAAATCACTAAAGAAATGATGTTCTTTAGTGTCTTTGCCACATTAGAAGAAATGGAAAAGAGTAGAAGAGAGAGTAGGATATGAATTCTAAGCCTTACCTAAAACTTGATCTTCCTGTTCTTCTTGCTCCTTGTGCTACAATTATTTTTGTGTGCTTCCTCTCTCTTTCCTTCTCATACGAACCAGCAGCCCAAGTGAGGAGGAAATGGGTTCTTTAAAAGCTCTCCAACCTACTTGTCCTCCAAGCCACTTTTTTTTTTTTTCCTTGATTTTTCCCATAGGCTACTAGTACTTGTTGGCTTCATTGAACTATTTTTTTTCCCTTCTTTCCCTCCTGGACCGTGGCACAACGGCTGATGGGAGAGGGAAGTTTTCTTCAATTCTTTTGCTCTTTCTTTATGTCACTTCCTCCCTCTCTCACAATTAATGTGATCCCAAATTTTCTCTATGTTTTTCCTAGGTGCTCTAGGTACTTGGCATCATCATTTCATTTTTTTTTTCTTCATTCCTCTTCAAAAACCGTAGGATAGGAAGGATAGGGGAGCTATTGTGTTTTCTTAATACACTCCCATGTCTCTTGCAAATTTGATGATGTAATGAGAGTGATGTCATCAAGCTTACTTAAGCATGATGTAATTCATTTCACACTTCAATATTAGCCTTTAATTGGCCCATTTTTTCCATGAGCACATTTTTTTTCTCCATCTATCTCCTAAACGAATTGGGCCCTCTTCTTGGGCTTCAAAAATTGTTTTTCCTACTTAGCCCAATAGCCCATAATTCTTGATTAAGTCCTTAACACCCTCTTGGGCATTTTTGGAATTTCATGCACTTTTCTCTATTTCTTCCCTTGTATATTTTGTCCGAGGGTAAAAAGGGAAAATATAATATGTTTTAACTTCCATTGTCATTTCTTTCTTAGGGTTGTCCCTAACCATAATCATTTAATTACACACAAACAAGTAATTTCACATCCACATCTTGTTCTAATTATTTCATGCAAATAAATGTTTAACACTAACACATGACTTCATGCACAACAAAAAAAAAAAAAGATCATTAGTAGCGGTTAATATGACGTATTTGTAGCGGTTTTAGGCGCTACTAATGATATTTGTAGCGGTTACTCAAACCGCTACAAAAATCCACCGTGGCAAACTGATTTGTAGCAGTTAAAAAAAACCGCTACTATATCTGTAGCGGTTCCCACTGACCGACACTATATGAGCTGCGCTGACGTTTGGTTTGAGAGATTAGTCACGGTTTCCAAACCGCTACAAATTGATTTTGTTCAGACTTGTAGCGGTTACGAAACCGCTACTAATTATATCAATATATTGTCGCGGTTAAATAACCGCTACAAAATACATTTTTAAATTTTTTTTTGCCGCCACCAGTTTTAATTGTTTTGAATATTTGTAGTGGTTCATAACCGTTACAAATAATTCCCGCCATTTTTTGACAAAAAAATTTTTCCGCCGTTTTAATTCTTTTGAATATCTGTAGTGGTTCTTAACCGCTACAAAGAAATCCCGCCATTTTTTGGCAAAAAAAAAAATCGATTCTTTTGAATATTTGTAGCGGTTTAAGTAACTGCTACAAATTAATGACTGGAAAAAAATTAATTTTTTTAATTATTGTGGTAATTGAGTAAATATTGCGTTATTAATAATTTATATTCTTAGTGAAAATAAAAGATATTTGAATATATAAGGTTATTACATAGGTGTAAAATAATGAGAATATGTAAGTATAATAAGAACTAATAATGAGTTAATTAAAATAATACTCATTGTTTAAAAAATGTGTGTACAAGTCGATTGAATAATGTATGTGAAAGTAGAAGGAAAGTTGAAAAATATATCCGATTCAACTGCAAAATAACAAACGATAGTATCAGAATCATTAGATTTGATCCGGTTGAACGGCACTTACCCCCTTTGACAAAAAGTAAAAATATGAGAGGAGGCGGAGAGAAAACGTGTGTAGAAAAGAAACTGAAGCATATTAAATGTGGTTTGGTGGGGGTATTTATGGTGACATCTGCGCATCATGTTGTAGCGGTTGAGGTTGCACTTTTCGTAGCGATTGTTATTAGTAGCGGTTATGGATGCGTATTTGTAGCGGTTGTTATTTGTAGCAGTTTTGTAGTGTTTGTAGCGGTTATATAACTGTTACAAATAATGCTATGGATTATTTTTTTAAAAGGTAATAAAAAGATTACAGATTACAGCGTAGGCATAATTTTCTCTCTCAATCTTCTTCACCATCCCTACAAAGAAAGTTTGTATAAAATGTTACGTGTGAGGTGAATATGTTTGAACACAAATAAAACTTTAGTTAAATGTTATTATTTCATAAAGAATATATTAACAAACGTACCGAACTATAGGTAAATTGTCATTGCCGTCTGGGAAGAAGTCTTCGAAGTTGGCGGGCTGGAACGACTCACAATCGTAGGCGACGTTATCACCATCGCCCATGTCGTAAAGGTCCCGAGGCTTTAAGTGAACCACCATATTCCAATCCTTGTGCCTCTCATTGGCGACATAATAAACCTGATGGGCCTCTGAGGCAAGAATATACGGCTCGTCATCTTCAGACTGACCACTGTGAATAGGCCGGGAGAAATTCACTGATGTGATGCTTAAGTCGTCAGTCGTGAGTCCCCAGGACGTTGTTGTATTCGCCCACAAACACTTGAACAGCGTCACGGTGAAAAGGCCTTGGTAACTTATCTTGACCACATCAAGCAGCTTTCCATAGTACAGGACGTCACCGAATTGCATGTTCCCGTCACTGCTGCTTGAATAACTCCTCGTCCCAAACATGCCATATACACCAGAGTTTTGGGGTGAGCGCGGGTTGTGGTCATTCATTATTCTCCTCCTAAACCAACCCTGGAATTCTTTGTGGACCTTTCTATCAGTTTCGGAGGATGTCTGTGTACGGATCCTCAGTTCACGCTTCACATGACTCCTGAATTCCCTACAATTAAACATGTAATGACGAGCATTAAATGTGAGTATAAAATGTAAGGAAATATATAGGATACGTATGTGTGTGTCTATATATATATATATATATATATATATATATATATATATATATATATCTGTGTGTGTGTGTGCAATCTTTATTGAAGGTACGGTTCAAATTTAGTGCAATTAATCAAGACATGTCTATGTGCTTGAAACTTCTCAAGTGCCATGAGTTTGAATTTCTCACTTCCGCCAACTGGTTTACTAACACGAGGGATTTTTAACTCTGTTGCTGATGGCTCTTGCTCAGGACAATCGTCTACACAAGGCAGTTGGTTGAATAACGTCTTAATGTCATCAAAGTATCTGGAACAAAAATACAAGACCTCATCCCCAATATAACCTTCTGCTATTGAACCTTCAGGCCACGCCTTATTCCTCACGTAAGATTTCAGTTTCCCAAGAAACCTATAAAGTAGAGAAGGAAAAATGTCGATGCATCAATGGTTAAACATGCGACTAGGGAGTAATGCTAAAGTAATTATTTTTAAATGAGTACCTCTCAATAGGATACATCCATCGGTACTGAACTGGGCCAGCAAGCTTTGTTTCATGAACAAGGTGTACTGTCAGGTGAACCATGACCGTGAAAAATGACGGAGGAAAGATCATCTCCAAATGACACAGCGTAAGAATGATTTTCTGCTGCAGCTGGTCGAGCTCCTCCACGATCAAAAACTTTGAACACAACTTCTGAAAGAAAGTACAAAGCTCGACCAAAACGATAGACACATCGAGAGGCAGCATATTTTTTATGGCTAACGGAAGTAACTGTTGCATAAGCACATGTGAGTCATGACTCTTCAGCCCAGTAACCTTTCGAGCCTGCACGTCAACACATCATGATATGTTGCTTGAATACCCGTCAGGAACTTTTATTTTCTTCAACGTACGAGAAATATTTCCTTATTCGGTTTTGTCAGGGTGAATTTTTACTGTTGAAATCTATCATGCTCATCCGGCCACGCATCTCCACGAATGCCCATCTCCCATAAATATTTCCTCGCTTGAAGATGATCTTTTGACTTGCCTGGTTCGTTGAGAATCGTGTACAACACATTGGCGCACACATTCTTTTCAATGTGCATGACATCTAGACTGTGTCAGAGCAAATTATCTTTCCAATACGGAAGAGCAAAGAAGATGCTGATCTTTCGCCATTGTTGGGCCGAAGAACCAGAAGCCTTGGCAGTCTTTGTCCCGACCTTTGCCGGATCATCTTTTTTCCCATATTCAAATTCAACATCCTGAATCTGCTCTATCTATTTTATTTAACTATAAGTCACATTAATAACCTAATATAAATGAATTATAAGTTTTGAAATAACCTACCAAAATTAATGATAACAAATATTTAACGAAATGAGAGGCTAAACAAACCAAATATTTAAATGCATGAGAACAAACATCCAGCGGTACAAAATTGTGTCAAAATAAAAACTAACTATCAGGAGCCTGATCATCAGGTCCTGTCTCAGGGGGCTGTCTTAGGGGGCGTGTGCACGACCAGAGGTAACAACGTCCTCGTCATCAGCAGCAGCACGCGGGGGGAATCCTCGTAGATGAACGAAGGGGGAGGCTCGGGAGATGGAAACCGTCTGTTAGGTAACAACTTTGTCAAGGCCCCGGTAACAACATCTCAGGTCTTCCTATGACCAGCGTACCAACGGTCGTACCTCTCCTGCATGCACCTATTCCTGACCTAGGGCCTTCTGTGCAGCAACCTGCTCGCCAACCTGCGCAGCAACCTTCTCGGCAACGATCGCATCAACCGCCTCTGGTGGTGGCTTTCTCGAGCTGGAGGTTTCGGTATTAGAGTAAGAGGCCTTGGGGTACACCATGCTAGGCCTGGCGCCTAGCCCCATGCCCTTAATACGGTCAGGATGCTCGACTGGGCCCACAACAGCTTTCAATGAGGCCGTTGGATTCACAGACCCCTGTGACTCCAAGGTCTGCGACGCTCGCAGGTCTGCTTGGCTCTGCTCAATCCGGGCCTGACGCACAGAGTTCATCAACGATTAATAAAATAATTAATTCAATTTAAATATACAACATTAATTATATAAATAATGTTTTTGTAACTTACTATTATCTCCTCTACTGCCTCAGAGGTCGGCGTCCCATCACAGTGTCTATGGGTGCGTGTGAACAAATGCCCATAGTCCGCCTGATGGTTCTCCTCCCGAGCCTTCTCTTGCTGAAAGAATTAAAAGAAGGGTATAAGAGCAAAAATACACATATGTTTTACCCTCAGGAGCGCCCAGCACCATGTGTTTTTTTTGGGAGCAAAAATACACATGAACTTTCAAAACTGGAGCAACTTTACCATCTCTGTTAAGAGCCGTTAACCTCTGTTAGTTTTGAGGGGGATCCACCATATTAAAAAAATAAAAAATGTTAAAGATTTTATAATTTTCCCACACTACCCCCTTCGTCACTCTCCAATCCCTCTCACCTCTGACCTCTCCTCTCCCTCCATCTGGTCGTGCCCTCCGTCTGTTCATGCCCTAGCCGTTGCCCGTGGCAGCAGTAGCGGCGAGGAGAAGAGCGTGCGCCGTGCCGGGGTTTCCTTCAAGACTGGTCGCCGGAGGCTCCTTCACTCAGCCGTCACTTTCGTCGAAGGCTCCTTTAAGACGTTATGAGGTGAAGATCGACCAGCCGGGTGAGTGAAAAGAAGATGGAGGGATCTCCAACGCCAACAGATGATCATCTTGGCTGCTCCTCTGAAGCAAAAGATCACCATCGCCCTGATTTACGAGAACCAGATCGAGAGCTTGGGGGGTTCAGATCCAGATCGAGAGCTGAGAGGCATTTCGGCTCAAACTAGGCATTTCGGTTCACATCCCTTTACTCTGCATTCTCCCACCTCAACTCTATATTGTCTTAGGTTTGAATTTAAAATTAAATCTTTGTTTTCTTTATTCATATGCCCAATTGCTCTGGTTTTGATTTAGACGATTGTTCCCCTTATTTGGAAGGTCCTTTCTTCTGTTGAAATTTTGGGAAATTAAACCAGATCCGTGATAGAAACTACTAGTTAAATGTTGCTAATTTCCCATTAGGTAGCCATAATTTTATTTTCCCTTTTGTGTTGGGCTAAAAGGGGAGGCAATCAGATTGACCAATCCTGGAAATTTCAATGATATAATGCGATTTGATATTTTGTTGGTTTTGAAAATTTTTTCATGCTTTTGCCTTTCAATGGGGTTGTAATATATTTGTGTTCGTGCGTTTGTTTGTGCGTGAGAACAGATGGTAATGGGGGGAAAGGTTGGTGGCAAACGCAGTTTCAGAAAAAGGGTTCGGTCAAAGGAAGGGGGTTCTGATGATTTGGATGAGGACTATGTGGTTCTAGATGAAGTTAGAGAATTGTCTGATTGTTCAGAGGATTCATTGTTTTCTTTAGATGGATGTGAATCCGAGGAAAGTTTCGATAGCTTTGCAAAGGATGAGGACGAGGAGGAAATTGAAGTAATAGATCCAAGACAATAAATGGCATTTGTTGATCTGATCGCAAGGTTGGGCCAGGTTGATGCTTTGTTTGTTGTCTGCATTTCTTTGTTGGCCGGATGTTTTGCTGGGTTTGATTTGTTAGATTCTCCATTTTCAATCCCAAGCAATTATGAGGGAGGGTATTTTCTTGTTCAGTTGGAGTATCTTGGTAATTTTAAATGCTAGTTAACAGAGTTTAGCATTTTTTAATGGTGGTGGTATTTTTGCTCCAGTTTTACAAGCTCATGTGTATTTTTGCTCCCAAAAAAAGCATATGGTGCTGGGCGCTCATCGGGATAAAGCTCATGTGTATTTTTCCCCCTTAACCCTTAAAAGAATATAAACTTTGTTATTACAAAAACAAAACAATCATCATGTTAACTTTCAACATACCATCTCACTGTAGATCACAACAAACGTCTTGGTCCTTGCCGTGTGATGGACCTTCTGATGCGCCCGGCTTCTGGTGTTCCTCTGAGACAGAGCCTGCAAGAAAGAGTAAACAAGATATTAAGTGAAATTAATTATCACTTTGATATCTTGTAAAATATATTTAAATTATAAAGTCATTTAAACTATATTTAAACTATAAGGTAATTTTAACTATATCGTAACTATAAATTAAGTAATATTTAAACTATAATGTAATTACAACTATATGTAAACTATAAATTAACTAATATATAAACTATAAAGTAATTTAAATTATATCTAAACTATAAATTAACTAATATTTAAACTATAAAGTAATTTAAACTATATCTAAACTATAAATTAACTAATATTTAAACTATATTTAAATTATAAATTAAGTGAAACTATTAATTAATTTAAACCAAATGTAAACTATAAATTAATTTAAACTACATTTAAACAAAATTAATTTCAAGAAAATTTAACTTCAAATTAAATAATGTTTAAACAAAATTAAAATATAATTAATTAAAAAAGGTACCTATCCGTCTATACTCCTCCTATAATGGATGAAACCCGCCCAGGCATTTGGGTCTGCACCGTCTGGGACGTTCTCGATCAGCTGCTGCAGAGGAATAGTCTCATCTCCATTCTGCTGGTTGTAGAGACGACCCCTTCGACTCTTCCACCCTTCCCCCATTTTCATCCGTACATACCTCTTATGATGTTCGTGCAGTTTAAACTTTTTCTGTATCATAATTTAATTATTAACTATTAATTATTAATTAATTAATTAAGAAATAAATAAATAATTAAATAAACCACAACTTATGACTATTAACATGTAAAATTTAATTAAACAACATAACATACCTGCAAAATGTCGGCAAACGCCTTGTCCTTGTTTTCCTTCAGCACATGCTTCCAATCATGGAAAAAGATTGAGAATTATGCCCAATTCTCGCCAAATTCTGACAGGAATCGGTTCAACAGGTGACCACCGCTGCCGATCGCCTAGTCCTCCTGCTGGTGTTCCCAAGTCTATCTGCAATATTACAAAAACAACTACTATAACTACGTTTAAATAAAATTGAATTAAACGTACCGAATTTAAATTAATTTTTCCCCAAAAAACTAATTACATATACCTTCGACATCCACCAAAAATCCGGTGGAATGCTAAGACGCCGGTCGGGGGTTCTTGTGGTCCCACTCGTTTTCCTGGTCGATAAACTGCTCCACCTCCGCTACGGGAATCTCAATACGGATCTCCTCATTTTGGTCTAAGTCATCGAACGACATACTTGCGCCTCGTTCCCCCTACCGTCTCTAAGGTCTCCGGGTGTGGGATTGGCTCATTGGCGAGGAGCTCAGCAAACTCGCCCCGCACCTGAGAGAGCAGAGGTATATTTAGAGCCCCACGCCCTCTTGTACGGCCCCCTCTACTACTACTTCCCCTTACAGACCTTTTCTGCGAGGCAACTGCTTTCCCTTTTCCCTTATCTTGAGAAACCATGATGTTGAAAGGTACAAGTCTAAAGGTAGGTTGAAAGGTAAAAAAGGTGAAAAATCAAAACCGCTACAAATTGTGATTTTCAAAATGAGAACAACTGTTTAAAAACCGCTACATTTTGTAGCGGTTTCCCTAACAAACCGCTACAAATTTAATAAATTTGTTACGGTTAAAACGTCACCGCCATAATAACCGTTACAAAGATGCCTCATTCTTCATGATATCTTGTAGCGGTCTTATGACCACTACAAAATGACTGACCTTTGCAATTAATAACTGCTACAAATGCTATATATTCTGTAGCGGTTATACTCTAGAACCGCTACAAAAAGATTTTTTTGGCAAAAAAATTCCAAACTAATTAGTTTATGAATCAAACTAATTAGTTTGGTAAAAATAATTAAAATAACAAACCCTCAATTAATTCCTATAATTTCTCTAAAAGTGTCGAGAGTAATAAATTAAATATAATGAAGTAACCGAAAATAGTCCAACATGCCCGTGGAGATTCGGATTCAGTATAGTCGCCGATCTCCCACTAAAAACTCGCTGAGTCATTTTCATCAGAGATATTATCGTGAGACAAAGGTGGCTATAATGGAACCCAATCTCCGGTCGCAAGTTGGCCTATCTTCAGAAGAGTAGAAGTCTTCACGTCAAAGAAATGATTAAACCTTGGATTGTCACTGAACAAATTGCCTCGCAAGGATGACAGAGTAAAATATCCGCAGCCCTCATCTCCCGAGATAAGAGATGAGAGCTACTGATATCTGCATGCCTTGGACCACCAAGCGAGATAGTTCATTCAGTTACAAGCTGAGATTTAGTAATTTCTTGAATTTTTATAATTGATGTACGGATCTTTAACCCTATTTATAGTGTGAATATTTGTAGTGGTTATTCACAAAACCGCTACAAGAATTTAGCATTTGCTGCGGTCAAAGGTACGCTTTCTTGTCACCGCGACAAAATTGTGTCATTTCGTTTCTTTGTAGCGGTTGTGGTAATGTAACCACTATAAATTCACCGCAACAAAGTTGACGCCAATGCTAGCGCCAAATTTGTAGCGGTTAGACTCAAATAACGGCTACAAATGTCACGCCACAAACATTTACGCCATTGTGTGCCAAGCTGGCGCCAACTTTGTAGCGGTTTTGTTTGCGTTAACCGCTACAAATATCGCAACAAAAATGCCCCCAATGCTTCCGTTACTACTTAGTTGCGGTTTAGTGATAAAACTGCTACAAAATGGTACGTTGTAGCGGTTATTTTGAACCGCGACAATTGATAGTTTTTTTTTTGTAGTGATGAAAATCCATGTATGCACCTAACTTCACATTAATGCATATGAAAAATGAGGATGTTACACAAATAGCTCTTATATTAAAGACTGAAGGTAGTATGTGAGGATTGTATTATGTAATACTACCTTCGCTCGGTCTTAAATATAAAACCAAGTTGAATTTTTTCGGAAAATTAAAGAAGCTAATTAAATTACCTTAAAGTATTTATATGCACTGTTTTTTCTCTAAACTAATTTATAAATTTATATATAGTTGAATCATACAAAACATTAAATATGATTTAGTAACTTATTTAACTTATTTAATTTCTTTAGAAAAAAGTTAACTATGTCTTATGTATAGGATCCGAGCTAGTATGGCAGAGCTTATATCATTTATATTCCATGTAATATTAGTAAATGAAAATTATTGAAATGAATAAATGATTATAGTTTTTCCACAAAGTCTCTTATTTATTTTTGGGAAAATTATGCGCAGGTTCCAAGGAAGAGAATTTATCACAATAAAGTCTCTTGAAATCATGAAATTACACAGAAGTCCCAAGGGACCTGGTTGTAATTATTTGTGAATGTAAAATCTTCCCTCTCATGTCTTCCAATTCCTCTCTCTCTCTCTGTTCTCCTTCTTCATTCTCCTCTCTCTCTCTCTCTCCTCTCTCTCTGCAATTCTGAATCTCCGCAATTCATCTTCTGGAACCTCTATTGATGGCAATTTGTTTGTTAGGGTACATCGAGGAGAATCTGAGAAGAAACTGAATCGGCAAACTCTGACTGGCACTATCATTGGGGCAATTGCTTTTTTAGGGTTTATAGTGGCGACATTGTTGGTATTGCTGAATCGAAGGCGGAATAAGAAGAAACTAGAAGAAGATGGATTGATTCCTGTTCTGAATCTTAAGTATTTCAAGGAGAATTACTAGATTCAACACGTGTAGCAGTGAAGCAACTTGAGAGATCTGGTGGTGGAGAAAAGGTGTTTAGAGCAAAAGTTTCCACCATAGGTAATATCCAACATATTAATCTCGTTAGACTCAGAGGCTTTTGCTCTGAAAATTCTCACAGACTTCTGGTTTACGAGTTCATGCCCAACGGTGTTCTTAGTTGTTACCTTCGCAAAGAAGGAGGGCCTATTCTGAGTTGGGATGTTAGGTTCTGAATTGCCATAGGAACAGCCAAATGCATAGCTTACTTGCATGAAGAATGTTGAGATTGTATCATTCACTATGATATCAAACCTGAAAACATCTTCTTGGCCACAGATTTCACGGCCAACGTTTCTGATTTCGGATTAGCGAAGTTCATGGGGAGGGATTTTGGTAGGTTTTAGCAACAATGAGAGGCACTTACTCATACAACTTACTATTTTGAAATGATATTCACTTCTTAAGCTAGCCTTATATAACTGTCAAAATTCTTAGAAGATGTTATGAATATATATGCTTTTTCTGTTGTAAATATAACATTTGTTGTTATAAATAGCCTCTGGACGTGAGAAATGAAAAAAAAATCTAGGTTTCCAAAGGTTGTTGTAAATATATGTTTTTTCTGTTGTAAATATAACATTTGTTGTTGTAAATAGCCTCTGGACTTGAGAAATAAAAAAATTCAGATTTTCAAAGGATGTTGTAAATATATGCTTTTTCGGTTGTAAATATACCATTTTTTGTTGTAAATAGCCTTTAGACGTGAGAAATGAAAAAAATCCAGGTTTTCAAAGGTTGTTGTAAATATATGCTTTTTCTGTTGTAAATATAGCATTTGTTGTTGTAAATAGCCTCTAGACGTGAGAAATAAAAAAATCCATATTTTCAAAGGTTGTTATAAATATATGCTTTTTCTGTTGTAAATATAGCATTTGTTGTTGTAAATAGCCTCTACAGGTGAGAAATTTAAAAAAAAAAATCCAAGTTTTCAAAGGTTGTTGTTAATATATGCTTTTTCGGTTGTAAATATAGCATTTGTTGTTGTAAATAGCCTCTAGAATTGACAAATGAAAGTAATTACACAAAAGTCCAAAATGGTAATTTTATATTCACAAATAATTACATAGAAGTAAGTCCCTAGGGACTTCTGTGTAATTTCATGATTTCAAGAGACTTTATTGTGATAAATTCTCTTCTTTAGGACCTGCGCGTAATTTTTCCTTTATTTTTTCGCAATACCTTGGGAATTGTCCACATTGAGATATATTACTTCAATTTATGGAAAATCACTTTCTCGTTTCTTCTAGTGCCTACATTTGCAAACATCAATCATTGTGACTTGAGGATATAATACATTAATACCTATATATAATAACTACTAGTAGTGCCCAATTTATTGATTCATGGTCAATAAAGTGTATAGTTAACTTGGATAATAGCTAGGATGAAATTATTGTGATTTAAAAAATTCCGAGGAAACATCGCTTATGAGTGAAAGCTTTTGAGATAAACTTGCACCTAAATCCAAAATAAAAATAACGTGGATGACATGTGGATAGCTAACTCAATATATTTAATCAACTAATGATCAAACTTAACTTGAATAATGACTGGGACAACATTGCTCTAATTAGGAAACTTTTAGGTCGACACCTTGCTTCTAAAAAAATTCTAAGGCAAACATTGTTGTTTTTACGACAATTTTTTGGATAAAATTTGACCTTAACCCTAGAAAAAAGTAAGATGCGTGTGATAGTGAAAAATTGAAAATTGATGTTGGAAAAAGTGGGTATGGGTAAAAGTGAGCAATCAGAATCTCTGCTATCTAATTGAGTAACCATTGATTTCTAGTTGCTTTTTCTGTTGTTTATCTGCCATGGCAACTCACTTTTCCTTGCTTGTTTACCAGCATTTCAGAAAATAGAGAAGAAGAGAAGATTCTTCAGTGTGATAGGATGATGATACTTCAAAATGGAGGATAAACATCTTCAAATCGGTTATAAGTGTCAGTCTTCCGATCCTCAACTCCTTTCTTCTTTCTTCCTCTTCCATCATCTTCATGTTCCTTTTCTTCTTCTTTACACGGTTCCAATAATGAAAATAGCGTTGTAGATGAAGAAAATTTTACCCGTTCTGTGTAATACCCTAAAAATCCGTATCAAAATATACCTACTAAAAATGAGTGAATATGAGGTGAATATGAGGTTTCAAATATAAGTTATAATTATCTTATTTTCTAAGGAAAATACTATGGGAATTAAAGGGAATAAAGTGCCAAAATTACCAAAATGCCCCTGTGGGCATAAGTGGCCTAGAAAATATTATGAAAAATCCTAGGAGGCAGTAAAATAATTATTAAAATTAGGAGAATACATTGTCTCTAATTTTAGTAATTTAATAAATTACAAACTTGGAGAAATGGAAGGAGAATACTCAAAAAGTAATGAAAAGACCATAATGCCCCCGTAATTTCTAAAATAATGCAAGAGTCATGAAATTCTAAGAGTAAATACCATTTTTGGTCCCTAGAAAAAACACGGATGCCCTTTTTGGTCCCTGAAAAAAAATAAGTCACTTTTAGTCCCTAAAATGGAAAAATAAGGTCCCTTATAGTCCTTTTGATCATTTTTTTTGCACATTTTAATCCCTCAGAAATTCCCAAAAAGGTCCTTTTTAGTCCCTAAAAACGACCAAAATGACATTTCTTTTACTCAGGGACGAAAAAGGGTCAAATGTGTTTTTCCAGGGACCAAAAAGGGCATTTACTCAAATTCTAATGTTAATGCAAAATTTTGAAGATAAAGAGTTATCTTAATTAAGAAAATTGTCCACAATTGATAAGAAGGTAATTAAGTAATTATTGGCTAATTACTTAAGCTTAAGTAAAGGAAATTCAAGGATAATTATGTAAAACTCTATAATTAGTGATTAATGGCTAAGAATTAGCATAAATATATTGGCTAATTAATTGGAAATTATTGAGAAAAATAAGTGAGATTAAGTATTTTTGAGCTTAAAAACAAGTTTGGACCAATAGGAAAAAGTTATGAAAATTTTTGTAAAAATAATTATTTAATTATATAATAATAATTAAATAATTAATTAAAAAATAACATTAAATATATATATATGTATATGGCTGCCGACATCCATGGAGAAAGAAAGAGAAAAAAATAAAATAAAAATGAAATAGGTAGTATAAAAATAATAAACTCTATTAAAATATTAATTAAAGCAGATAGTAATGAAATAAATAGGAAACGGATCCTATCTAGAGAACCAGGAATAGGTTTTCTGAAGTCAAGGTAAAATATTGATCAGTGGATTTTTATCTTCCGTTAGGCTTTTCCGGAAGTTAATTCGGCGGTAGAGCATTTTCCTAATAAAACGAAATAGGGAAAAATGCAGATAGGCACATTTTTAGGATTGAAGAGAATAAATTCTAACTCAACATCTGGAAATGAGTTTGAAATTATCTGGACATATTTGGAATCAGTGAATTTTTGTCCAGAGGTTGACAATTCCAGAAGTGAATTCCGAAGACGGGCACGTCTTTCGAGAAACTTCAGAATGGCCGTTGAGACCCTGTATGGAGTCAAAAACTTGGTTAAAGTAGACATTTCTAATGAGTAATGAAATGTCTAGGAGTTATCTAATCCATAATTTTGAGATTTCTCCGAAAGTACGCGAATCGGACACCGATTGGGGATTCTACCGGATCGGAGGCAAAAGCGAAAATGGTTTTGATGACTCAAGGGGAAGCTGGAAGTTTTTGAGCTTTCCATGGCCAAGAATCATCCACCATTAAACCCTAATTTGCTTGGTTATAAAGGAGGGGAAAATTACAAGTTTAGGAAAGCAAAAATTACACAATTGGCCACAATTTCTCTCTATAAATAGGCCACCACTTCTCTTGAAATTTCACACCATTTGCCTTGAGCAAAACCGAATTTAGAGAGAGGTTTTAGAGAGAGGAGCTATGGAGAAAAGCTGTAGCGAAGCTCTGGGTAAGTTTTTTGGTACTTAAGCTTTCGTAGTTCTTTCGATAATTGAAGTAGAAATGCTAGTTTAGTCTTTAATCTTCCAAGTATGATTAGATATCATATGTTAGGGGTATTTTAGTCATTATTTCGAAAATCTTGGTGGGGTCGAAGTTCAGGAAAAATTTTGGAAGGTTAGAGTCAAAATACCGAAGCTCTGGCGAAATTCCGCCGATTAGGGGCATCAGGGGCAAAATGGTAATTTTTACTTAAAATGCCTGTTAGGATGTAAATCATTAATTTATATGATTTATATTTCGAAAATAATGTTGGAGTAGGAGTTATGTGGAAATTTTGGAAGATTAGGGTCAAAGTAACGAAGTGCTGGCGAAATTCCGCCAATTAGGGGGTCAGGGGTAAAATGGTCATTTTGACTAAAAATGTACGTCGTAATGGTAGATCCTTAACAAATGCGCTGTTATGTTGATAGGATATCCCTGATTACGTTTTGACCTGCTGTCGTACCGCTGTCAAACGTACCATTTTCCGTTTTCCGTCAAAAATACCGACGACCGTCAACGAAGGTACGTTCGCGTACTGTAACACTAACTCTGATATTTATGGTATGCATGTATGTGCTATGTGTATTGTATGTGGTAGTTGATAGCTCTGTTATATGTTATGTACTGTTGATATGTTGGTGTTTGCTACGGGCGATACATATGCATGCTATGGGCGATATATCTGTATGCTATGGGCGATACATCAGTATGCTATGGGCGATACATTTGAATGCTAGGGGCGATACATTTGCATAGGTTGCGTGCTTATATACTGTTGATGATATGAATACTTGTGGTACATATGTTGTGTGTATGTAAGTATGAGGTTAACCGTTACCTGATATCCGCACGAGATCCGGTGCGGATCTCAGCTCTTAACATAGCATCAGGTTCCGGAGGACCGAGGACCGAGGACCGAGGAGAGAGACAAGCAGCCCACATAGAAGACCCGGTTGAAGACTTCCTTTCCTTGTTCCGGCGGAAGTCTTTCTTTTTGTTGTTCTGTACTTTTGAAATACTCGGTTACTGTACCGCTGTTGTAACCAGCCAGACTTACGGCGTTTTATATATACATATCAGTTACTCAATCGCTGCGGTGCTCTACTCTGATGATTTGAATTGTGTTTGATGGAAAAAAAAAATTTATACTGCTTTTGAAACCACTCCAAGTTCTGACTCAACTCTAAAGTTTAGCGGAACATTTGATTCTTGATGGCTTAATTTGGATCAAATATCCAAACAGTCCAAATATGCTATCCAAGTCGCTATGTTAAGTGGGTATATGACTGAACGAGTCCATTCTGGCTTTCAAAACCACGATTGGGCTATACCCTTGTAAAGCTAAAGTGAACGTTGGGAAGTTCATCGGAGAAAATGTGAAAGTTGGGAAGTTCAACAAAAGTAAACGTTGAGAAAAGAACAATTTTGAGCTATCGGGAAGTAAAATATAATCACTGAGAAACCCACCGACATTGTATTCCCTTTACTCTAGCGTGTATTTGGTGAGATTCATGTTAATCAATCTCTGAGAGTTCTTCAATGATAGCAAGAACCAAGTATAAGTTGAGACCTCCAGAGTCTGAGAAAAGAGAATTAAGATGTTGTGTCCAACCTGGGACGACAGATTCAATAGGGAGAGGATTAGCTGAGGATGCTTTTTACTGGTCTATATTTTAAGATTCAAGACTGTAATAAAGTAATCGGGGTGTTGAAAGCAAACAAATCATATATGACGGGGTTCCAATAGGTTTGGATCCGTTGAATGAACTTTCTTGGAGATTACTATTGCTGTAACTCCTCCTCATGATGTTTCAGACGAAATCCACAAGGTTTTGTGCCGAATATGAGTGATAAAGCTAGCGTTGTATCTCTCTTCTCCAATGATATGACTTGTCGATGATAATAACATTGACCTCATGGATGATTAGGTGCTTGGTTTTAGATAAGGGAATATTGATTTCGATAATGTGCCTTTGGGTTTAGAATGTGATCAGTTTGATCCCACAATTTCAAAGAATACCCTGGGCGAGCAAAGATGTACTTTGGCAAGTTCAACAGAAAAAATTGTGTACGTTGGGGGATAAATATTTTGAGCAATCATGAAGCAAAATATTTGACCATATAATTTATTGCCACTCGAATTGATGTATGTTAGATATGGCTACACACCAAAGCCACTTGTTATATATATTTGCAAGCAATTGATTATTAGCAAGTACGAGTCTAATGAGGCTAGAGCAATTTTTCAAGGTTCTTGGAATTGGACCAGTAATTTTGTTTTCAGAAGTTGACAAATATGCAAGTGATGCAACAAGGCAAATATGTCGTGGCAAATGGCCAGTCAACCCATTCCCACCAATTTGTAAACTAGTCAAGTTGGTGAGATTATTAATCTCTTTAGAAATGCTCCCATTGAGTCGGTTCCATCTTAATTGTAAGGTGGTGGGATGTTTCAAATTTCCTATAGAAGCTGGAATAGTTCCAGAAAGAGAGTTACTATCACGGAGAAATTTTTCTAGTTTGGTCAGATTTCCTATTAGGTGGGATAGGTCCAAAGAGAGAGTTTCTGTCAAGAGAGATTGTTTGTAAATTGACCAAGTATGTTATAGAGGATGGAATTGGACCCCAAAGTCTATTGGCCCACAAGTTTATTCTAGTTAGATTTGTGAAGTTTCCAATGAAGGTTGGAAATTGATCATTCAAGTGGTTAAAAGATTAGAATGCCCCTCTGTATGTAGTTTAAAAAAAAACAAATTGAAGGTAAGTGCAGGCTTCATTTGTTGAAGATCTGTACCTGCAAAAACTGCCAGACCCATTTCGCTCTTGTTGAAGACATTATCGTATCCAAGGTTTGACCATATTATTGTTAATCTAATCAAAAGTGAAATTAGGCTTACATTCCCTTGAATTTTCCTTTCTTACCTACAAAGGGACATCCTAGTCTTTTAACAACACTAAAAATATTTCTAATCATCAGGCATCTTGACTTAATTAAGAATTTGTTACAAGTGTAGAACTAAATTTAGATTTTGGTATTTCAGCAAGATTTTTCCCTAAGAAGAAATCAATAAATTAAAAAACAATAAGTAAATTCCTTTTAATTTTGTTAGGCACAAATGACCTTTTTTTTTTTTTGGGGGGCTATTGAATATTTGTCATACATATCATTAGTGATAAATCATGTAATTAAAATTACAAATACGTTGGATTACTTTTGAATAATATTTATCCAAATGATTTGGTAGGCTCTATGCCAAGTTTGAAAAATATAATTCAAATTATTCATTGCTGGTAAATACGATTTGCAATAAATCATCATCAATATAAAATTTATCGTAAGCTCAAATATTTTATTCCAATTTGTTTTCTCTTTCCCCTTAAGGAAATTATTAAATTAGTTAATTTTGAGATAGACTAGATAAATTATATTCAATGCACATTCCATATTATATAACATATGCAGTCTACTAACAGCACCTACATATATATATAATACAAATCACAAAGACAACTTCATTCCCCTTTCAAAGACGACTTACACTGATACAGATCACAAAGATGACTACACATTATACAATAGACAAGTAATTATGAAAGAAGGTTAAGTTCTCATGAGTTCTCCAAGTGTGATGTTGTTGAACTGGTTCACTGAATATGGTTTGGGCCTCAATAATTTGACAGACACTTGTTCCATGGTTGGTCGGCAATGAGGATCTTCATTTAAGCATGCAAGTGCAATTTTTGCAATCGACATTAGTTCCACAACAATTCGGTTTGAGGGTGGAGGAAGTCGCTGATCCAATACATCTTTAAGTGGCAAATCATGTGATGTTGGAATTTCTGTCAATGAAGATATAAGCTCTGATGGATGTCTTCCCATTAGAATTTCTAATGTGAGAACACCGAAGCTATACACATCGCATTTTTCATTTGCTTGCATTGTAAATGCAATCTCTGCATCAAGCATGTTAATTAAAATATGACAATAGCAACAGTTCGTTGCATATAGAATAATAATAACAATTAGTTTTGGCTCCAAAGAAAGAATGCCTCACCTGGAGCGGCGTAACCACAAGTGCCAACAAATGAGGTCATGTTGCTCGAGTCAAGCTTTAGAAACTTAGCTATTCCAAAGTCAATGATATGAGCTTCTTGATATTCTGGATCTACCATGATGTTTTTGCTTGATATGTCACGGTGAACTATGGGAGAGGAGAGACCATGGTGCATATGGAATAATGCATCAACCACATCTCTAACAACAATAACCCTCTTATGCCAATCAAGTTTAGATGCTTGGATTTCATTTTTTAAAATGTTATCCAAGCTACCACCTTCTAGGAATTCATACACAAGGAATAATAGGCTTGAATTTGAAAAAAACCCAAGTAACTTCACGACATTACGATGTTTAATATTTGTCAATGCTTGAATTTCACTTGAAAATGCTTTATGAATATTGAAGTAATCTGTATCACAACAGGGATGAATTTTCTTCACAGAAAAAAACTGACCCTCAAGTAACTCAGCTTTGTAAACACTCCCTTGTGCCCCAACTCCAATGAGATATTTGTCATCAAAATTTTCTGTAGCCTCAACAACTCTTTGATGCAACATTTCCCCATTAAAAAGCCCCATGGAAAAAAGACTGAGAGGTACAGCTTCTCCATAGTGACCTTTTCTTCTCTTTGATTTTTGAATCAATATATAGGAAACTCCACCAACTACTAGCATTAGAGTCACAAAACTAACAAGTAATGACACTAGTAGCTTTGCTTTTTTGTCCATACAACCGTGTGAATATTGCTTTGTTTATTGCAAATCTCTAAGCCAGTAACATTACCACATAAACCTTTGTTGTTCCTCACCGCCTCAAATGGAATGTTTCGAAAGGCGGGGATGTTCGGAAGAGGTCCCTCTAAACGATTGAACGATATGTCAACATATGTCAAGCTTGACAAATCATCAAAATCAGATGGGAAGGTGCCAGAGAGATTATTATGTGAAAGGTTTAAATTTTCCAACATCTTTAATGTTCCAAGTGTTGCAGGAATTGCTCCCCTCAACATATTTTCACTAAGGTCAAGTTCATTCAAAGCTTGTAACTGACCAATCTCAAAGGGGATACTTCCCTCCAATTTATTTTTTCTCAAGTTCAAGAACCAAAGCCTGCGCAAGCCTCCAAGCTCTTTAGGTAATGGCCCAATGAGATTATTTTCTGCCAACTCCAATTTCTCAAGTTGATTCAGTGATCCTATTTCTATAGGAATCTTACCTGAAAATTTATTGTGACTTAAAGAGAGTCTAGTCAATGAGATCACCTTCCCTAATTCTTTTGGAATTTCTCCTGTCAAGTGATTTGAAGAAACATTGATTTCCCCAAGATTTGTTGCCCTTGCTATTTGTGGAGGTATAATGCCAGAAATGTTGTTGTTGGAAATGATAAATGTTGCAAGATTTGGATTGTTTCCCCACAACGGTGAAATGTGGCCATATAATTTATTGCCACTCAAATTGATGTATTTCAGATGTGGATACACACCAAAATCACTTGTTATATTTCCAACCAATTGGTTATCATGAAGTAGGAGTCTAACAAGGGTAGAGCAATTTTTCAAGGTTCTTGGAATCGGACCACTGATTTTGTTTTGAGATGCAGTCAAATATACTAGTGATTCACCAAGGCAAATATTTTCAGGCAAATGGCCACTCAACTTATTCCCTCTAATTTGAACATTTCCCAAGGTAGTAAGATTATTCATCTCCATTGGAATGCTCCCATTGAGTTGGTTAAATCTTAATTTTAGGGTGGCGAGCAGTTTCAAATTTCCTATAGTAGCTGGAATAGCTCCAGAAAGAGAGTTATTTCCAAGGCAGAGTTCTCGTAAATTGACCAAGTTTCCCAAAGACGATGGAATTGATCCCCAAAGTCTATTAACATCTAAATACAAACCGGTAAGTTTTGTCATGTTTCCAATGAAGGTTGGTATTGGCCCATACAAATTGTTTTTTGACAAATCCAATTGGGTGAGAGAGTGGAGGTTCCCAAATTCATAAGGAATGGAACCAGACAATCTATTGTTATATAGGGAAAGAACTTTCAATTTGGTCAAGTTTCCTAATGAAGAAGGGATTCCTCCAGTTAAGAAATTGTTTTTATGCAAGTATAACTCTGAGAGATTACTTAGCATTCCGATTTCTTGAGGAATGAGACCAGATAGATCATTTTGATCAATAACTAATAATCCCAAATTCCCCAACTTCCCAATTTCTTTGGGCATTTTCCCAGTAAGATTATTCACACCAAGTCCAAGCTCATTTAGATTAGTCAATTCTCCTATTTCTGGAGGGATGAAACCACTCAAGAAATTATTATACATACGCAATGATACAATACTGGACAATTTGCCAATTTGGCTGGGAATAGTCCCAGAAAACTCATTGAAAGAGATATCTAAAACCCGGAGCTTAGTGAAGGATGAGAAGTTGAGATTGTGAAGTGTACCTTGCATTCCCAACTCAAGAAGATTAATGGTGGAGACCGACATGGATTCATCACAAGTAATTCCTTTCCAGTGAGTGCAAGGATCAGTGCCATTCCAAGAAGACAAGATAGCTTGGCTTTTGTTCGTAAGGCTGGCTTTCCACTTTAAAAGACCATTTGCTTGCTCAGTAGCGAGAGATGAAGAGAACATCACAGAGACACGGAACAAGACTATGCAGATAATTCGCCATGATGCTGCAAGTGGAAGAGTGGAATCAACAATTTGCGGCTTAAACGCCATTATTTGCAAACTCTGGGATTATTTTTTAAAAGCTGAATCAGCGATTATAAATGGAGGGAAGGTGGTTTAGCCTTGGAAGCTCTTCTTGCTGTAGTACTCAGAATACGTGGTGCGAATAAAATTGAATTTATTTTATGTCAGATATAATGTTTGTATTTTTATTATAAATTCTTGAACACTAATTTAGTCTAGGTTTCCAACTGAAAAGAAAAAAAAAATGAATGAATTCATAAAAACCAATCTTTCTAGAATATTCAGCATATTCGATAGTTTTTTACTGTGCAAATTTCCAATTTTTAGTCATTGAAATTTAGGCATAGAGCGCAAATTTTTTTTTTTTTTATCTTTTCAATAAGTATGCTTGTGAGGAAGTGAACTTGTATTCTCCACCTTTCAAATTAAAGTTGTTTACCGCCTCAACGTGTTTGTATATTTATACACATATAAATGTTTATATATATATATATATATATATATATATATATATATATATATATATATATATATGCAGAAACTTTTTGTCTATAGCACTGCATAAAAGTGGGTGGGTTGGATCTGGTTTCTCTCCCCTTCCTTTTTTCTGCCCATCCCTCCCATCCTCATCCTGACCATCAAAATCTTGATCCAAGGGGCCAGATTTGTTTGATTTTGACGGTCAGGATGAGGATGGGGAGGGATGGGCAGAAAAAAGACAATGAGAGGATCTCCTTCCGGGTGGGTTCCATTAGTATTTTCTCTCTCATCTCTTCATAATGGGACCCACCTACTTTTATGTGAGTATTGCAGAAAAAAAAAAGTTTCTGTAGTATATGCAGAAACATTAAACTACACACACACACATACATATAAGGTTTATCGTTTGTTTGTCATGTCACTTGACATAAAGTTATGTCTAGTCACCCCAAAACTACGTCGTTTTGGGAGTTAGAAGAATTAATGAAGAGTATTTTGGTAAAATTAATGTAATAAATACAAACCCAGAAATACTAAAACACCATTCTTTAATTCCCCTAACTCCCAAAACGACGTCGTTTTGGGGTTAGGGGAATTAATGAACTCCAAAACGACGTAGTTTTAGGGTGACTTGACATAACCTTATGTGTAATACCCCGGATTAAAAATAGGAATAATAATAATAATAATAATAATAATAATAATAGGTTAAGATAATAAAATAATAATAATATGTAAAACCTAGAAATTAATAATGGTGGTAGTGTTAAATTATTATTTCTGTAACCATAATCCCAATAGAAAGTAATATTAGATACGTTATAATTATTTTTGTCTTCTCGAATTAAACCCTCTGCAAATTGATTACAACCTTTACATTTCAAATTGGCAAATGAATAAAGTTTCATCGATTTTCGTGCCTATCTAATATATATTGTTCAATGGAACTGTACGTTTTGAATTGGGATCAAAGCATCAAGCGCATCGGTTTTCGTGCGTACTATTATAATATATGTTGGTTCTTTTTGAATCTGTACGTTTTTTTGCTTCTCAGAATTGAACCTATACGTTTTTCTTATTATTGAATCCATATATTTTGAACCTGTACGTTTTGGTTTCCCTGTTAGGGATGCGCCTTTGTGATACAATATATACGTACATATATAAACGCTATATAATTATTATTATTCATTTATTTATTTATTGAGTAATACCTTTGGTGTGTGATTAAAATAATTTAAATCATGGGAGGATAGCTTTGGGATGGTACCTCCCAAAGTGATGAACACAACTAGGCTTTATGCCCCCGATATGTTACCGAAGTGAACCGATTATATCCGTTCTTCCTAAAGTGGTGTCTGGTCGGGTTTCCCGGGACGCTAGTAGCAACTTTAGGAAGAGGTGTGCACATTAGGACGAAGTATTTTTGATGGCCAATCTGATTGATTGTGACTGGTCGGGTTTCCCGGGTCACAGGTAGACTGGTCGGGTTTCCCGGGTCTACCATGGTTCTCCTCCTACTAAACAGACTGGCAGGGCTTCCCGGGTCTAAATTAATAAAGAATTATATTTAGTGTAAATTACATAGGATTATTTTATGTGATTTATATAAAGTATTTGAGCCACTTAAATTATGTTTATTTAGGATTACCAGCGTTTGCTGATTTTCCTTTGTGTGTTATGGGCTGCGACGATCCTTCTGGGGAGCAGATTTTGATGAAGCGAGGTTCTCGAGGTTGGGGCTAGCGTGAGAAGTGGGGAAGAACATTCAATTAATCCCGGCCAGACTTTTATTTTATTTTATTACGCTTTGAATAAAACATTTTGATTTGACTTAGTCTTAGTTTATTTTAATAAGGTAGCCTTGCACTTGTCCCAGTACAAGTGCGGCGGTAACACTTCCCAAGGATGTTTACTATGGAATTCAGTAATTATTTATAAAAACATTGCAATTTATGTTATTATATTTGTTAGAAATTGGGGTGTTACAAAATGGTATCAAAGCCTAAGGTTCTCCTTAGCTCCGCTTTTGATGCTAACTCAGGGATCAAAGATCCCAGAGGTTAAAAGAAATAAATAAATATATTTTTTTAAAAAAAAAAATTTAAAAAAATAAAATAAAAATAATAGTAATAGTAATAATAAATGAATAAATACATTTTAAATGTGAGAGATGGGTAGTGAAGGGTTATTCTCTTGTTTGTTTCTTTTATGATTTATTCCCTTAAAAATTTTGATAATTGTATGCTTGAAATTCCTTGACTTATTTCGTGATTTTGAATTTTGTTGACTTGTAAATTTTATGTTATTTTGCTTTATTTTATTTTAGCTTGTTGCAAATGGAGAATTTAAGAAGAAACGTTGGAGAGGTGATTAGAAGTGAGCCAACAAAATACAAATGGAATGAAAAAGTGTCAATAGAGATAAATGCCTTAAGATTGTGGGTTATAATCCAAGCCTTCAATAGGGAATGCAGGACGTGCACAATTACCCCTAATGTTAGGACTAAGTACTTAATTAGGGCACTACCAAGGATTGGGAGTCTTGGAAGGGTGAGAAGAATGCTAGAAAAGAAAATTCCTCTTAGGGGTTGGTTTCCTTATGGTTATCAACAAGTGATAGGGTTTGTAAGTGAAACTGAAAAGGATGTTCAAGAAATAGAAGCCGTGATAAAAAGAACATTAAGAATTTCTGGACAACATAAGCATCCCCAACCACGAAGTAGTATGTTGAAAGATGCATTAAGAAGTTGTGAAGAAAAGCTTGAAAGGTTAAAAAAACCTCCACCACTGACCCCTAGAAAGCGTTGGGAATATGAGCAGATGGGTAGACTTTCCTATAGGTTAAAGGGTTCATTTTAAAGGTAAATTTTTCTTATCTTATGAATAATGAAGAATGATGTGATTCTTATTCTTTTAAATAGAAGATGTCGTTTTATCATTTGAATTTATACTGGTTATTGTTTGAATTTATATTGCATGATCTGAGAGTTGATTTTTTTTTTTTTATATACAATGCAAATATGTGTGATAAGTGGTAGTTAGAATTGACTCAAACGCATAGGATTTTAAAAAAAAACATACGCCCTATGATTAGGTACTATACCCGTCGTAACGCTAGAATGGCTGCAAACAACGGTGTTGCTGAGGATATGGACCGACGTCTGAGAGCCATTGAAAATCTTGCTTTGGCTCTTGGACAACAAAACGTCCAACAGACCAATGCTGAAAATACTATATTTAAGAGAGTAGCGTCTCATCACCCACCTACTTACAAAGGGACTATTGATCCAATCGCTTTGGAAAACTGGATTCGCGATATGGAGAAGCTGTATGAAGTGACAAATTGCCCCGGGAACATGAAGATTAGCATAGGCTCGTTTTATCTGAAGGAGGAGGCAGATAGTTGGTGGTCCACAGTGAAGACGGGCTATGTAGCTGAAGAAGGATTTGGTGGGAAACTTTCAAGGAACGGGTTCGCAATAGATTCTACCCCGATGCAATTAAGTGGCAGAAACAAGAGGAATTTGCAAGGTTCAGGATGACGGGGACGATGACAGTACAAGGGTACACTGACAAGTTCATTGAACTCTCGCGTTTTGCTTCAACTCTCATCCCTACGGAGAAGGACAAGGCGCGGAAGTATGAAAAGGGCCGACATTCAAAATTCGAAGTCCTTGGGAGGTATACCATCAAAGACCTTTCGGGAGGCTTATGAACGAGCTTTGAATGTTTTCGATATCCTACAGACTGAAGAGGAAGTCATGGAGAGGAACAAGAGGAAGCAGTTTGGCAGTGGTCCCCAACAAACTAGTGGTGACAAGAAGCCTCGTTATGATAACCAGGACAACAACTGGAGTGGCAGACAACCACAGGGACAAGTATCTTGGCAGAGGTAATTATGGTGAGAATCAGCTCAAGACCCAAGCTCAAGGAACGAGACCATATTCTTGTAACACATGTGGCAAGGAGGCACACCCTGGGAGGAAGTGCAATGGAGAGCTTATAACCTGTTTCGCTGCTGTTAATCAAACTGCAGGGAATCAAGGAAGGATCTACGTCATGAACCACTCTGAAGCTGAAACAAACCCAGATGTTATTACAGGTACATTCTTACTCCGGTCTGTACCTGCTTATATTTTGTTCGACACCGGTGCATCGCTCTCGGTTATCGCATCTTCTTTCGTTGAGAAGACGAGAATGGTACCATCATCGACCTTCTTAACGAACATTACCTTACCCTCTGGAGCGGTTGTCTCTTGCTCCAATGTTTATGAAAACATTCCAATTACTATAGCTGGTTCTGAGCTACCAGCTGACCTAGTTCAGTTTGACTTGGCTGATTTCGACGTTATTTTGGGTATGGATTGGCTTAGAAAGTATAGGGCTAAGCTAGATTGTAGGGAACAAAAGATATCATTTAAGACACCAAAAGGGAAGTACCTTTCTTATAAAGGTGTTGTGCCCAAACCTTCCATTCAGATAGTCTCGCTATGACTATCAAGAGTCTCCTTATAAAGGGATACCCAGCCTACTTGTGCAACGTGCGTGACCTAACTCTCGAGGAGAAGATTGAGCAAATACCCGTGGTCAGAGAGTATCCTGATGTTTTTCCCGAAGAGATTCCCGGTATGCCACCCATTAGGGAAGTTGAGTTTGCTGTCGATCTTATGGCCGACACTGCTCCGATATCAAAAGCACCATATAGGATGGCTCCGGCAGAATTAAAGGAGTTAAAACCCAACTTGAAGAAGCTGTTGAACAAGGGCTACATAAGACCAAGTGTTTCGCCGTGGGGAGCTCCAGTTTTGTTTGTACGAAAGAAAGATGGGAGTATGAGGTTGTGTATCGATTACAGAGGACTGAACATGGTGACTATAAAGAACAAATACCCATTGCCAAGGATTGAAGACTTGTTTGATCAATTGAAAGGGGCAGGCATGTTCTCAAAGATCGATTTGAGAACTGGATATCATCAAGTACGAATCAAGGAAGATGACATCCCAAAGACGGCCTTTCGTACCAGATATGGACACTATGAGTTTACCGTCATGCCTTTTGGCTTGACGAATGCGCCGGCAGTTTTATGGACCAGATGAATAGAACATTCAGTCAATACCTAGATCAATTCGTGGTGGTTTTCATAGATGACATTTTGGTGTATTCCACGACGAGGGAAGAGCATGAGCAACATCTTAGGATCGTGTTGGATATTCTAAGAGAGAAGAAATGGTATGCAAAGCTCTCAAAATGTGAGTTCTGGATGGAGAAGGTTGCCTTTTTAGGTCATGTAATATCTCAAGAAGGAATTTCTGTTGACCCAGCAAAGATTAAAGCTATCACGGAGTGGCCTAGACCTGCAAATGTTGCTGAGGTCAGGAGCTTTCTTGGTTTGGCGGGTTATTATAGGAGATTTGTGGAGGATTTTTCGAAGATAGCCCAGCCAATAACGAGGTTAATACGTAAAACGACGAAGTTCCACTGGGATGAATTTTGTGAGACCTCTTTTCAAGAACTCAAGAAACGACTTACTACAGCTCCGATATTGACATTACCATCAGGAACGAGTGGATTTGAGATCTATAGTGATGCATCCAAAAATGGACTTGGTTGTGTCCTAATGCAACATGGGAAGGTGATATCGTATGCCTCAAGGCAGTTGAAGCCGTATGAAGAAAATTATCCCACCCATGATTTGGAGTTGGCTGCGGTGGTTTTTGCCCTGAAAATATGGAGACACTATCTATATGGTTCGGCTTGTAAGGTGTACACGGATCACAAGAGCCTGAAGTATATCTTCACCCAGAAGGAGCTTAACATGAGGCAAAGGAGGTGGCTAGAACTGATTAAGGATTATGATCTCGAAATCCAATACCACGAAGGCAAGGCCAACGTAGTAGCCGATGCACTTAGTAGAAAATCAAGACATACCCTTAATGCTTTTGTGATACCCAATGAATTATGTGAGGAGTTCAGGAGGTTGGAGATTGAAGTACTTTTACCCGCAGAGCTAAAGGGCATGCTTAACGCTCTCACCATTCAACCAACTATCTTTGATGAGATCCGCGAAGCGCAAGCGTCTGATTCCTTGTTGCAAGGAATCAAGGAGAAGAAAAGCCAAGGAGAAGCTATAGACTTTGAGGTGGACGAAGGTGGCACAATGAAGTTCAAGGGTAGATTATGCGTGCCCGACGATGGAAGCATAAAGAAGAAGATTTTAGAGGAAGCTCACAATACGCCCTACTCAATTCATCCAGGAGGAGTGAAAATGTACAAGGACTTGAAGAGGTGCTTTTGGTGGCCTAGGATGAAGAGAGAAATAGCAGAATTTGTGGCCAGATGTCTGACTTGTCAAAAGGTGAAGATCGAACACAAACGACCTGCAGGAGTGTTACAACCATTGGAAGTACCGAGAGAGAAATGGGAGTCGATTTCCATGGATTTTGTCACGGGCTTACCTCTGACTAGAGGGGATAAGAACGCTATCTGGGTCATAGTTGACAGGTTGACCAAGACTGCAAGATTTATTGCAATGAAAAACACATGGAGTTTGAACCAGTTGGCTGACGCCTATGTGCGAGAAATAGTGAGGTTGCACGGAGTCCCAAAGGACATAGTCTCTGATAGAGATACGAGGTTTTTATCAAACTTCTGGATCAAGGTCCAGCAAGCTTTTGGAACCCAACTCAAATATAGTACAGCCTTTCATCCTGCTACAGATGGACAGACGGAGAGGACGATTCAAACCCTCGAGGACATGTTAAGAGCCTGCGCGTACATTGTGGGTCCAGATATGATTCAAGAATCAATGGAACAATTGAAGATAATTCAAGAAAAGATGAAAACAGCTCAGGATCGGCAAAAGTCTTACGCAGATCAACGACGACGGCCAGTAGAATTTGAGACTGGAGAAAAAGTATTCTTAAGAGTATCACCGATGAAGGGAGTAATGAGATTTGGGAGGAAAGGCAAGCTGAGTCCAAAGTATATTGGGCCGTATGATATTATTGAACGGATTGGTAAAGTGTCATACAGACTAGCTCTTCCAATGGAATTGGAGAATGTGCACGACGTTTTCACATATCTCAGCTCCGGAAATATATACCGGACCCTTCACACAAGCTTCAGCCCGAGTCTATCAAGATAGATCGAAACCTCACCTATGAAGAACGTCCTGTAAAGATCCTTGACGAAGTGAAAGAATGTTGAGAAACAAATCGATCAAACTAGTTAAAGTTTTGTGGAGGAGTCAAAAGATAGAAGAAGCGACATGGGAGGTAGAAGACGATATGCGCAATAAACATCCGTCTTTATTCGAAGAAGGTACACATTTAAGTTTCGAGGACGAAACTTGTTTTTAGGAGGGTAGAATGTAATACCCCGGATTAAAAATAGGAATAATAATAATAATAATAATAATAATAATAATAATAATAGGTTAAGATAATAAAATAATAATAATATGTAAAACCTAGAAATTAATAATGGTGGTAGTGTTAAATTATTATTTAGCAATAATTAAAGAGCCCAGCCCATCATTGAAACCCTAGCTCCCAATTATAAACTTAGGTTTAGCCGCATAAACCTAAAAAGCGCTCGACTCTTTTCTCTCGCTACGACATTCTCCTCCCGCACTCTCATCAAAGCAGTTTTCTAGAAGACTAGCAAAGACGGAGACTGAGTAATCCTAATTCCCATATAGATTAGGTTAACTCCATGCGAATTCTGATAGGGTAGTTATGATTCTAGGAATATTTGGATTGTTTTACATGAAGTATGTATATTATATATAACCCTAATCTGTAACCATAATCCCAATAGAAAGTAATATTAGATACGTTATAATTATTTTTGTCTTCTCGAATTAAGCCCTCTGCAAATTGATTACAACCTTTACGTTTCAAATTGGCAAATGAATAAAGTTTCATCGATTTTCGTGCCTATCTAATATATATTGTTCAATGGAACTGTACGTTTTGAATTGGGATCAAAGCATCAAGCGCATCGGTTTTCGTGCGTACTATTATAATATATGTTGGTTCTTTTTGAATCAGTACGACGTTTTTGCTTCTCGAATTGAACCTATACGTTTTTCTTATTATTGAATCCATATATTTTGAACCTGTACGTTTTGGTTTCCCTGTTCCGGGATGCGCCTTTGTGATACAATATATACGTACATATATAAACGCTATATAATTATTATTATTCATTTATTTATTTATTGAGTAATACCTTTGGTGTGTGATTAAAATAATTTAAATCATGGGAGGATAGCTTTGGGATGGTACCTCCCAAAGTGATGAACACAACTAGGCTTTATGCCCCCGATATGTTACCGAAGTGAACCGATTATATCCGTTATTCCTAAAGTGGTGTCTGGTCGGGTTTCCCGGGACGCTAGTAGCAACTTTAGGAAGAGGTGTGCACATTAGGACGAAGTATTTTGATGGCCAATCTGATTGATTGTGAATGGTCGGGTTTCCCGGGTCACAGGTAGACTGGTCGGGTTTCCCGGGTCTACCATGGTTCTCCTCCTACTAAACAGACTGGCAGGGCTTCCCGGGTCTAAATTAATAAAGAATTATATTTAGTGTAAATTATATAGGATTATTTTATGTGATTTATATAAAGTATTTGAGCCACTTAAATTATGTTTATTTAGGATTACCAGCGTTTGCTGATTTTCCTTTGTGTGTTATGGGCTGCGACGATCCTTCGGGGGAGCAGATTTTCAGTGAAGCAGGTTCTCGAGGTTGGGGCTGGCGTGAGAAGTGGGGAAGAACATTCAATTAATCCCAGCCAGCTTTTATTTTATTTTATTACGCTTTGAATAAAACATTTTGATTTCAGCTTAGTCTTAGTTTATTTTAATAAGGTAGCCTTGCACTTGTCCCAGTACAAGTGCGGCGGTAACACTTCCCAAGGATGTTTACTATGGAATTCAGTAATTATTTATAAAAACATTGCAATTTATGTTATTATATTTGTTAGAAATTGGGGTGTTACATTATGTCAAGTGACATGACAAACGATAAACCCATATATATATATACACACACACACAAATATATATATGTGTGTGTGAATGAGCATGTGCGCACTGTGCGGTCACTTCTTCTCTTTAATTAAAGTAATGCATGCATCATGTCTTAGTGCTTCCTGACTTGGGTTACAGAGTGCGTTGATTGCGCTATGCCTATGCTTTAATCATCGAGAAAACAAAGTATGGGTAGTTTCTTATCTCCTTCCTTGATTCTTTTCTCCTAACTTGTGCCTATTCCAAAAGGGAAAGGCTTACGGGAAAAGTCCTCATATTATTGAGTTGTCAAGTTGCTCAACAATAGATATATAATTAAAGGGTTAAATATTATTTTTGTTATAGAAATTTAGATCAAGGAGCACTGGTCACCCAGAAGTTTTTTATTTCATTTTTGCCCTAGATGTCAACAAAATGGAGCAAAAATGCATTGGAAGTTTTTTTTAAGAGCAATTTTGACCCTAGAAGTTTACAAAGAAGATCAACGGATGTGTAAGATTGCTATATTTTTAAACTTTTTTGACAAAAATGAGACCAAAAAAACTTTGGGGTGATCAGTGCTCCCTACTCTAAACTTTCATGGCAAAAATGATATTTAACTCTTTATTCAAACACAATTGAATTTCTATTTTCAGTGACAAATTAAATTACGAGTCAATTTTCCGATATTACTACCGACACAAGCAAATTTCAGTCCCCTGGCACTAATTATTGAAAACCTCTTTGAATATGATTTTTTCTATTCATATTAAGTCCTAAAACACTCACTCCAACCAATATTAGTAGACATTATTTGATTTTTTTTCAGTCCTTGGGAATACTTTCCAAAGTAAGATGACACAAGTGAGGTTAGTGAGCTGTAAAGTATAGTTCTTCTTTTGATTTTTTTTTTCCTTTTCCTTATCAATATCTTAAAGGACTTGAGCTAAAGTCTAGTACACCAAAGATGTCTCATGTGTAACAACCTTACCGGCCTCGTCCTTTCGGGTGGGGATAGAGTGATTCTCTTTCAATAATTACCATATATCCTCTAATTACTATTTATTAACATGCATCAGAGTTTTATCGCGGCAAAACATTTCCCGGTTAGATTTCAAAAAATACTGGTATAATTAAAAGTAAGTAGCAAAATATAATCCCTGAAGGATTAGATATACAGTCGTCCACATTTTATTAACCAAAATATATTTTTACCATCTTTAACATTACTTATCTCAAATTATCTCTAACCAAATTTATTAATCACATTTCAAATAATTCCACATTATTTTCTCAATAATTAGTTTATCTTGTCAGAAAAATAATATACCATTGACTACTACTTCTTGGTGAAAAATTCTCATATATTCCACTAATTGATTTACATGAAGATTTGGGGATGTTACATCATGTAAAAAACAATTTTTACCAGAAAATCATGAAGTTATAGGTGAGGTTTGCCACCACACTGAACTCCCAACTTGATTTATTACCACAAAGAAAATTAGCACTACTATAAGAAGCCGGAAGAAACATGAAAATAAATAAAGATCAAACAATATCGAACATCTCCACCCAAGCTAAGGCTGAAACCGGGGAGGGAGACGTCATGAAAAAAGCTCGTCCAATGACGAGAGAAGAGATCCGACCACCCAAGAAGTTGAGATGAGGGGTACAGAAAAAATAGAAGAGGCTGAGATGAGTGGGGGAGGAAAAGAAGAAGAAGAAGAGGCGTTATAAGTAGTAATGATACATACATGATCGCATCTATTATTTGCATTACAGAAAATAATACTTATTGAAGTAAATATCAGGTGTTAATGATTAATTGATTTTCATCTATGTATCAATATCAATAATTAAATTTATAATAAATTGTATTATTTATGAAGTTTAAATAAGTAATGTAACTCATTTTTAATTTTTTGAACTCCTTATAATACATAAGAAAGCGTTAGTCTTATAGGAAAACTCTTCGAACCTATTTTTCTATTCATATAAAGTGTGATTTTGATTACTATTCTGTCTAACCAATGTCAGTATACATTATTTAATAATTTTCTTTCACATCTAATTCTGAATATGTCCCAAAGTGAGATGACATAAGCGTGGTTTATGAGCTATAAAGGCTAATTATTCTTTTAATCTTTTGTCTACAATTGACAATATCTGTAAGAACTTTTTCCAAAGTCTAAATTAAAATACGATAAAGATGTCTGATACCCAAAAAAAATCCCAGAATATCATGTAAAATTTTATTTTATTAAAAATTATAAAAAATGTAAAAAATTACAAAAAAAAAAATTTGTATATCATAAAAATATATAGTAATAATCATAAAGAGTTTACATTGAGAAAACAAAATATAAATAATAATGTTGCGAACAATATGTACTAAAAAAATAGTCTAATTAACAGCAGCAGTATGATCATCATCATCACCACCAGGAGCCACTACTACAAAAAACTCTTTTAATGACTGTTTTTTTCCTTATTAAACGACTGTTTTGTAGAGTCGTTGTATATTGGGTCGTAGAAAGTAAAATACAAACGACTGTTATAATAACGGTCATTATATTTTATTTACTACGACTTAAATAAACGACCGTCGTTAAATTTCGGTCGTCTAATACCAATTTTCACAAAATTAATTATTTACTTGTACCGGTCGTTGTAAATTTCAACGACTCTTTTATTATGACTATTTTTCCTAAACGGTCGTTAAATATTGATTTACAACGACTTCTAGAAACGACCGTGATACTGTATTAGTCGTTTGAAATTAATTTTTTCAGAATAAAATTTCTTCTGGTAACGGTCGTTGTAGCGTGAATTGACTGGATTTCCAAGACTGTTTTCTCATCAGGGTCGTTATATTTTTAATTTATAACGACTTCTAAGTTTGGTCGTTTAAAATTAATTTTTTAATAATAAATTTTCTACTTGTAACGGTCGTTGTAAATTTCAATGACGTTTTTATAACTACTGTTTGTGTTTTTAACGGTCGTTTTCTTATTGTTTTACAACGACTGTGCATTTTAATATGTCGTCCATCTTTCACATTTATATATTTTACAAATGAAATATTTTTTTCCTGTACGTACCATTTTTAGGTACCAAACCAGAACAATAATAAATAATCCTAGGTAATAATAATCAGCCAATTCCCAGAACACATAAAGAAAACAGAGAGACATGACATTACACAGAAGTCATCAAAACATGGCTACTACAAGGTGATTGAACACAATATATAAGTATTTCCACGTGTTTCTAAACCACTACGTGTACTAGACCTTACATTTTATATATACAGAAGTCATCAAAACATGATAATACAAGGTGATGAGCACAATATATAAGCATTTCCACATGTGTTTCTAATCCACTACACCTACGTAAAAACAAAACCTTTTATATATCCATATCTACACACATCTTCTATTTGTTGTAGAAGACATATATATGTCGCAGACGTCAGTTTGTGTTTTGTCTCTTAGCACGTTCATGTCTTCCATCGAGTAGGGGTTCCTCTTGACCAAAAAAATCTGCGGGGGAATTAATGAACATGTTAACATAAATCATTCAATTTAATCAAATAACGCACAATTCAATTACAGGAACAAAAATGAAAATGATCTGAGAATGAAGAAATATAATGATCTCCTTTCCAAATTCTTTAGTGCGGACAGATGTTATAAATTAAAGAAGTAATAACGTAGCACCGCACTCACTGAACATCAAAAGAAAATGGTCAAAATTAATTATAAGCCAATAAATTCATTTTGACAAGGTGATTGTCAATTAAAAAACTTGTATTTAAAGGACTTACTTAGGGCCAGGACCAGTGTGGTAGCAAATAGCAACAGGTTTGCGCTTCCCACCGTATACCAGCTCTTCATCGCGCCGATACGATTAGAATGAAGACCAGAAGACCTTATGATGAGCAGATCATTAATTTTTTTCCCATATTCCACAATGATCATTGCTAACCTTATGATGACCAGATCATTATATTTTTTCCCATATTCCTTCACCATGATCATTTCTAGCTGCATAGTCTTCATCATCTGTGAATTCCAAAACTTCACTTGCTATAGGTGGATTTGTAGTGAAAGATGGTGTATCGTCAAGATTTAAAATTGGATCACCATCCTTCTGTTTTTTACTTTGGCATTATTGTTCACCCAGTGACATTTGAATAAAGGGACTTTAAATTTGGTGTAGTTGATCTCTAATATGTCTTCAATAACTCCATAATAGGCCATGGATGCCAATAAGGGGTTTTTATCTTTCGAACTAGAAAAGTGCATTGATTCAGCTACAACCGTCACCCCACTATTTTGCATAGTACTTCTATCATCCTGGCCTTTTGTGTAGAAAGAATACCCATTTATATCATATACGCACCACGTGACGACTTGAAAAGAAGGCCCCCAAGCTAACCATCTAATTGTCTCAGACACACTGGTCTCGTGCAAAACCTTTTTCTTGAACCACCCTATGAATGTCTTGTTTTGCTCAATAGCTATCTCCCTGTCATTTTCCCTTGGATATATTTGCTTTAATCTCTTTTTGTGTTCTTCAAAGTACGGCTGAACTTCTGCCATATTAGTCAAGATATACAAGTGTGCTTGCAACACCTCTTCACGACTCATAGTCTTCACACTGAGCCCTCGTGTTCCCCGACTTCTACCCTTGTCATTACGAGACTGGTCTTGGGCGTTGACATATATTCTTTGCAAAAGTCCATAGCCTCTTCAACCACATATCTCTCCAAGATTGAGGCTTCAGGTCGATAAGGATTTTTAGAATACCCTTTTAAGATCTTCATGTATCGCTCAAAAGGGTACATCCACCTTAGATAGACTGGGCCACATAGTCTTATCTCCCTTACCAAATGAACCATCAAATGCACCATTATATCAAAAAATGCAGGGGGAAATGCATCTCTAGTTGGGATAGAATGAGATAACCATCATTTGCCAATTCGTCCAACTTTTCAATCTCAAAAACTTTGCTACAAATATCATCAAAGAAAAGACACAACCTTGTTATCGTACTTCGCACATCGTCTTACATAATGCCTCTAATAGCTACTGGTAATAGTTGTTGCATCAGTACGTGACAATCATGTGACTTCATTCCTACTAACTTCAAATCTTCCATCGAGACAAGCCTTCTCACATTAGATGAATACCCTTGTGGCACCTTAATGCCATGCAAACACCCACACAAAGTTTTTTTCTCGGCTTTTGACAATGTATGCGCTGCTGGCTCCAGATACGCTCTCTTACCATCATCCCTTAGTTGTGGGTGCAGCCGTTCTCTTATTCCCATTTCAACCAAGTCAAGTCTCACGGTAATTCCATCTTTAGTTTTCCCCGGTATGTGCAAAAGAGTACCAAGAAGGCTATCACACACATTTTTCTCCACATGCATCACATCAATACTGTGTCTCACATCAAGATTGCGCCAATATGGAAGATCAAAGAAAATTGACCTTTTCTTCCATATGTTCTTCTCACTCGCATTCCTCTGATTCTTACCGAATAATGTGACATTTCTTCTTTCAACCCGACTATAAACCTCCTCTCCAGTTAATGGCACTGGAGCCGTTCCATTCTCTTGCAGACCGTTAAATCTCTTTTTCAGCTTACGGTACGGGTGTGACCGAGGAAGAAATTGCCTATGCCCAAGGTAGACCGTTTTCCTTCCGTGCTTAAGTTGATGAGAGTGTGTGCCATCTTCACATATAGGACATGCTTTATGCCCCTTCACACTGTACCCTGACAAGTTTCCGTATGTAGGAAAGTCATTTATCGTGGTGAAAACCATTGCACGTAGCTTAAAGGACTCCTGCTTATAGGCATCAAAGACATCTACGCCATCCTCCCACAATGTCTTTAAGTCCTCCACCAAAGGTGCCAAGTAGACATCAATATCGTTCCCTGGTTGTTTTGGTCCCGATATCATCATAGAAAGCATCATATGCTTGCGTTTCATACACAACCAGGGAGGTAAGTTGTAAATCACCAGGAGAACCGGCCATGCACTATGTGTACTACTAAGAGTGCCGTAGGGATTGATTCCATCTGTGCAAAGCCCAAGCCGAAGGTTTCTTGGCTCGCTACCAAACCCGAGAAACATTTCATCTATTTTCTTCCATTGAGGAGAGTCACTAGGGTGCCGAAGGTATTTTCCATCACATATTCTCTCATCAGCATGCCATCTCAACTTCTTTGCTTCTTTCACATTTGCATACATTCGCTTAAACCGAGGTATAATTGGAAGATACCACAAAACCTTTAAAGGTTCCCTTTTACTTGTCTCATCACCACAACCACCATCTATCTTCACTTTGTACCGTGAAGCTTTACATTTCGAATACTCACTTAGTCCTTCATACTCCTTTCTGTACAATAAGCAGTCATTAGGGCAAGCATGTATCTTTTTATACTCCATACCCATCGTAGAAAACATTTTCCTGGCTCATACATACGATTTGGAAGTACATTATCATCTGGAAACATATCACGCAACAATGTAAGTAACATAGTGAAACTGCTGTCGGTCCACCCACAGGTTGCCTTTAAGTTCACCAAATGCAAAACAGCTGACAGGCGTGTATACTTAGTACACCCAGGGTACAAAGGTGTCTCGACATCACTCCGCACCCTGTCATATACACTTGATTGTGCAAAAGACTCTACCTCAGCATCACGAATCATTTCCTCCATTCTATCTTCATCCACGACATCCAAAACTTCCTTCTCGTGGGACGGACGGGCAGTCACTTTGTAATACCCTAAAAATCTCTATCACAAATTGAGAAGAGTATACCTATAGAAAATAGGTGAATATGAGGTTCCAAACACCTTGTATTGAGTTTACCTTGTTGTTAGGGTAATCTCCCTTGAAATTAGATAATTTGCAATTAGGTCCCTAAAACGTTTGGAAATTTGCAAATAGGTCCCTAAGCACATTGTGGGTTATAAATACCTTGTGAAAGCTATAACGGAGGCAAGTAAAAATCTATTTGAAATAGGGAAGGATATTGTCCCTAATTTAGGTAATTTATTAAGTTAGAAACTTGGAGGAATTGTAGAAGAATACTCAAAAAGTAAGGAAATGACCGAAATACTCCCGTAAATGCTAAGATAATGCAGGAAACATGAAAACAAAGATGTCAATACAAAAGTTGTGGGGTAATGAGGTGTTATAATTAAGAAAATTATCAACTAGTGATAAGAAAATAATTAGGTATTTATTGGCTAATTACTTAAGCATAGGCAAAGGAAATTCACAAGTAATTATGTAAAACCCTAAAATTAGTGGTTTTTGTTTTAAAATTAGTAAAAACATGTTTACTAATTAATTGGAAATTTTGGAGAAAAATAGTTGAGTTTAGGTATTTTTAGGCCTAAATACAAGAATGGACCAATTAGGGATTTTTGTGGAAATTTTTGGGAAAAATTAAATAAGTAAATAATTAATTAATTAATTAAATAAAAAATAGATATTTATTAAAAATAAAGAAGGGCCAGCCGAAATTGGGCCAAGAAAAAGGAAAAAAATATATATATATACATATAAGAATTTATGCAACTTGCAAATATAATAATATTATAATTAATTAAAGTAAAAATGATGAATAGTAATTTAGAAATTAGGAAATGGATCCTATCTAGAGATCTAGGAATGGGATTTCCAAATTCAAGGTAAAATAATGATCAGTGAGTTTTTACCTTCAAGTGACCTCTTCCGGAAGTCAATTCTGAGTCCGTTTGTGCATTTTCCTAATAAAACAAAATAGGGAAAAATGTAGATAGGCATATTTTTGGATATGAAGAAAATAAATTCTAACTCAACATCTAAGAATGAGTTTGAATTTATCTAGACATATTTGGAATCAGTAAATTTTTCTGAAGAAGTTGATGATTTCAGAAATGCGTTCTGAAACCAGACGCGTTCGGACACGTTTTTCGAGAAAGCTTCAACTGGACTGTTGGAACCCTGTAAGAGACCGAAATCTTAGTTAAATTAGATATTGTTGATGAGGAAGAGAAGATCTTCAGAGTTATGAATTCAGAAGTTTGAGATTTCTCCGAAATCACGCGAATCCTGTACCGATCGGGGAAATCGGCCAGACCGGGCATAAAGTGAGCATGAGTCATCAATTTTTGGACCAATTGGAGGCTGCCTCCTCAGCCTTGAATGTCGACCAGCATGCTTCGATGGACAAGAATTTTACACCATTTTTGTGTTGATTTTCCATGGTTAAGAACAAGTTGGAAAATGCCATCTATGTCCCTTGAAATTTCTATAAATAGGTAGCATGCCCTTCATATTTTTTCACACCATTCCTCCTTCCTTTGGCCGAAATCCTAGAGGGAGAAAGAAGAGAGAGAAGCTCTGGAAAAATTCTGAAGAAGTCTTCAACGGGTAAGTTCTTCGGTCTTTAGCTTTTTAGTTCGGTAGTTAGTAGAATTGTTAAATAGATTTAGTAAGTAGGGAGTGAGATTCCTACTATTGTTTTTAGGCCTCATTGCATTGAGAAATGCCTGACGAGGTAAAAACTTGGTAGGGATCGAGTTCCTGAAAAAATTGGAGATTTAAGTAGCGAAGTGCTGGCGAAATTTCGCCAATTAGGGGTAGAAGGGCAAAATGGTAATTTTTACCTAAAATGCCAGATATAGTATCAAATCACTAATAAAAGTGATATTACTCTTATAGGACGTCATAAATCCTAATTTGCTGCCGTTACGTTGTCCGACGAGCCGCTGTTGGACGTTTCGCTGTTTCTTCGTAAAACGTGCCATTTCCGCCAGAATTGCCGACGTTCGTCAATGGAGGTACGTTCGCGTACTGTAACACTAATCTAATGATTATTGAATGATTATATGTGATAATATATTGTGTGAATAGTTTGGTGCCGAAGGCAAGGCTAGTCTATGTGGGGTGCCATTTAGTCGCCGTAAAGTCGGTGAGGCCCCCCATGATAGACACTTACCTGGCCATTCTATTCGGTGCTATATGCACCGTGTCTATGGAATCGTACATAGATACACCGTGTCGGCTTGATCAATGCTGTAAAATTAGTAATGCCTGTTGTACATATATTGTTTATAAGCATGAGGTTAACCGTTACCTGAGATCCAATGCGCTAAATTGGATCTCAGCTATAGCTTCAGGGTCCGGAGGACCGAGGGCCGAGGAGAGAAGCAAGCAGGCCACGTAGATCGAGGACAAGGTAGGGAGCTAGCATGAAGATCAGATGGAGACGCTTTAGTTTTGTTGTACTTACGTTAGATGTAAACACTCGGAGGAATGTACGGCCTCATGAACAGCCCGATACACTGTTATCAATGTTATTCGATTACTCTTTATTATGAAAAAAATTTTTCGCTCAAAACTCGATCAAAACGCTATAAAAACAGTTGTGGCAAGGTGTTACATTTTGGTATCGAGCGTTTTCCGGCATCGATCGTTTTACTTGGCATGACTCTAACTATGTTATAAACAAACCGTTGGTGCCGAAGGCAGGGCTAGTCTATGTGGGTAAGTCATTCGATCGCTAGTGAACTCGGTGAGACTTCCCATGATAGACACCTACCTGACCAATAGGTTTGAGTAACGGAGTTAGGTTCAACGCCTTTCTATAAAAGAGCATATTTTGAAAATGAGTACTGAGATAACTCTGGTGTTATGTTCTAGAAAGGGACATGAATGATGTTCCCTCCGGCCAAAGAAGATGTACCAGCACGTATGACCGTAGTTCCCGAGTTAGTAGGGTTAGCATTGAACCCAGCGCGTATGTCTGTAGTTCCCGAGTTGGTGGGGTTAGGATTGAACCCAGAACCAGCGTATCCGCCGCCCGAAGATTAGGCCGATACCCGTATCAAATAAACTCTGAAAATCTCCAGCTTGTCCTGAACGGAAATTCTATCCTAGCACAGAGCTTATATGTGAAGGTTGGCCACACCGGACGAAACTCTGAGATCGACAAAGATAAAGACATGCGGTATTTGACCCATGTTGAGAAATTTCTAGCCATTACATATTTCTGTACCCTCCGAAAGACTGGATCAGATCCACTCTTCATCATTTTCCCCGTACCCGTTGTTGGATGGAAAGAACCAACGAAATCCCGAGCGAGGGAAATATTGCGGGTGTCTGAACGTTTGTAGTGTGATAGAATCTGCGATAGACTAATCATTGTCTTTCTAGATCTAACGTTTTTTCTAATGAAGGAAAGAGAACGAGACATGGCAAATTTGAGAGGAGCCGGAGCTCCCAGAGGCCGGGGCCGAGGCCGAGGCAGAGGACGGGGTAGACAACCTCGGATCAATCCAATACTAGACCAGCCAGAACAGAATGAAATGGAGGAGATGCAGAGAACTCTGCAAGAACAGAGGGTTCTTATAAATGAACTCCGCGAGAGGCAGAACAGACAAGCGCAACAAGCTGAACGGCAACTAGCAGAACGAAATGTTGAGGAAGAAAGACGAAACGCAGAGGAGGAAGAGGATTCAGAAGAAGAAGAGGAAGAAGAAGACGAGCACAACAACGAGCACGCTGAGGAATCTGAGGAGTCAGATAGATCGCGGTCACCCCCTCGACGAGGGAGAGTTGTGAAGTCCACACAACACTGGGTTAACCAATTCTGTAAACTGAAACCACCAGCTTTCCGAGGTAAACTCGACTCGGCTGAGGATTGGTTGAAGAAGTTGGAGAAGATCTTCAAGGTGATTGAGTGCCCTGATGATCGCAAAGCTCAACTGGCGATCTACCAATTAGAAGGAGATGCGGATCGATGGTGGGAGGTCATAGCAACAACATTGCAAACACGCTGCTGTCCCGTGACATGGGAAAAGTTTCTGGAAAAATTCTGTGAGCAATATTTTCCTCCCTCTGTACAAATTACCAAAGAGTCGGAATTCCTCCACTTCCGGCAAGGTCAAGAGGAGTCCTTTAATGACTACTATGCCCGTTTACCAATCTATCAAGATACTCACCACAACTGCGGAAGAACGACGATGAGAGCAGTATAGTGAATATACTGATCTACGGACTAAAGGACGAAATAGGTGAGAGACTTATGTCTCAGCGATTCAAGGAATTGATTCATGCGGTGGAAGCCTGTAGGCTTATTGAGCGGAACTTGAAGGAATTTCGGAAGTCTAGAATCTCCAGTAACATCAGCGCCGGTCAGAGCAGATTTTCCCAAGGAAGCTCCATCCAGAAGAGGAAGGCACCATGGGGTAACTCTCGTGAAAGTAAGAGGCCATTTCAACCTAGCCGGCCAAACTTCCCAGAAGCGCAAGGACCTCGACCGTGTCCAAAGTGTGGAAGGTACCATAAAGGTACTGACTGCGATGGGAAGCAAATATGCTACAAGTGTCAAAAGCCTGGACACATCAGCAGGGACTGTCCACAGAGAGCTACCGGGATGAGGCCGCAAAACCCAGGCCGGGTTTTTGCTCTAACCAATGAAGAGGCCGGAGAATCTTCAAGAGTGATCCACGATGTTAGAGCCCCGTAGAAATCTATTTCAGTTATAGTATGATCCGGGCGTTATACCGAACAACTACTTTTGATGCTTGTACGGATCCTTTTGGGATGCATACTTATGTATTAGCTACACCATTAGGTGTGATTAGGTGTAAACTATTTCACTTATAAAGCATGTCCAGAACCAAATTGCAAGTATAATATAAATCTTGTTATTATTTCACAATGTCAACGATATTCCCCGAAATATTCTTATAGAAGAAAAACAAGAGCTTGCGACTCTGTATCAGTTACCGTCAGTTGGACGAAGTAACTATCAAAAAAAAAAAACAAATACCACTGACCGGGATCGATAACCTATCCTAAGATCTGACTCCTATGTCTTAGATCAACTTACGATCGGAACACCCCAGCTGCAGATCAAGACCAGCACTATGCTGAAAATAGTTTTCGGGACTTGAAACGAACATTTTGAAATCTCTTGTAATAGCTTCCAAACTAAATGCACCTACCATGTTCTTAGAACATCGGAACAAAAATTTTCTCTCAACCGAATAGGTAGGGTAATAGAGGCATTGTTTGACGATGTCCTCATCTGTTCAGAAATAAAAGGAACGCCAAGAATAACTGACGATCAGTATCGAGTATACTAAAGGGGAACGCGACTCTTTATGAGTGTTGGCTGTCAGGAATAAACTTTCTGGGCCATATTCCATGACGCATTGATATTATTAATTGTTTTCAGAAAGTGGAAGCAGTTCTGGAATTGAGATAGCCAGAAATATTAATATAAATATGTAGTTTTTTGGATCTAGCGGGATAGTACCGTAGATTCATAAGAATTGTTCATAACTTAAACAAAGTTCACAAGTAGGAAATCAAATCATTGAGGTTGAACAAAGACTATGAGACAAGCTTTCATGAAGTGAGGGAGAAGTTGGTCACAGCACCAAGAAATTGGTTATCCCAAATCCAAGTAAATTTTATAGTGGTACCAATAGGAATGGATCGGGATATGTCTAGCTGCAGCATGACAGGGTGATAACTTACATCTCTCAGGTCTCTTAAGTCGAACTAATCTACACATGACATGGAGATAGTCATTATCATGTTTCCTAGTAACTATAAAACAGACCACGAATGTATCAAAGTACGACATGATATCCATGAGTATGAGATATATGGTGTTGCCACGGTATATGAAAGCCATGAGAATATAATATATCAAAATAGGACATGATGAAAGTGTAGTACGCGGTGTTATGGGTGCCACGGAAACACTTATGTACGCGGTGTTATGACGCCACGGAAACGATAAAACACTAAAGTACGCAGTGTTATGGGTACCACGGAAGCAATATATAAAGTACGCGGTGGTTTGACGCCACGGAAACACTATATATCAACTTAAAACGTAATAAAAACTTTGTAATCAAGCCAGAACAAATTCTCAATAAAGTACGAGGTATCAAAGTATTGAATGTTAGTATTCTTTTGGTCAGAATAAGGCAGACTTTAGTTTTCAAGAAGAGTAACCGAGTAATCGGAGCATTCCGGTTGTTAAGTTAGCCTAGAAGAGGTTGCTTACGAATGAGACGTTTTGGGAGAAAGGATGATAGACACAATTTGGAGTTATGAACTGGAACTCCGGTTAGGATGGAGCAAATTTGGAGGACGAAATTTTGTTTAACGGGGGAGGAAATGTAATACCCTAAAAATCTATATCACAAATTGATAAGAGTATACCTATAGAAAATAGGTGAATATGAGGTTTCAAACACCTTGTATTGAGTTTACCTTGTTGTTAGGGTAATCTCCCTTGAAATTAGATAATTTGCAATTAGGTCCCTAAAACGTTTGGAAATTTGCAAATAGGTCCCTAAGCACATTGTGGGTTATAAATACCTTGTGAAAGCTATAACGGAGGCAAGTAAAAATCTATTTGAAATAGGGAAGGATATTGTCCCTAATTTAGGTAATATATTAAGTTACAAACTTGGAGGAATTGTAGAAGAATACTCAAAAAGTAAGGAAATGACCGAAATACCCCCGTAAATGCTAAGATAATGCAGGAAACATGAAAACAAAGATGTCAATACAAAATTTGTGGGGTAATGAGGCGTTATAATTAAGAAAATTATCAACTAGTGATAAGAAAATAATTAGGTATTTATTGGCTAATTACTTAAGCATAGGCAAATGAAATTCACAAGTAATTATGTAAAACCCTAAAATTAGTGGTTTTTGTTTTAAAATTAGTAAAAACATGTTTACTAATTAATTGGAAATTTTGGAGAAAAATAGTTGATTTTAGGTATTTTTAGGCCTAAATACAAGAATGGACCAACTAGGGATTTTTGTGGAAATTTTTGGGAAAAATTAAATAAGTAAATAAGTAAATAATTAATTAAATAAAAAAATAGATATTTATTAAAAATAAAGAAGGGCCAGCCGAAATTGGGCCAAGAAAAAGGAAAAAAATATATATATATACATATAAGAATTTATGCAACTTGCAAATATAATAATATTATAATTAATTAAAGTAAAAATGATGAATAGTAATTTAGAAATTAGAAAATGGATCCTATCTAGAGATCTAGGAATGGGATTTCCATAGTCAAGGTAAAATAATGATCAGTGAGTTTTTACCTTCAAGTGACCTCTTCCGGAAGTCAATTCTGAGTCCGTTTGTGCATTTTCCTAATAAAACAAAATAGGGAAAAATGTAGATAGGCATATTTTTGGATATGAAGAAAATAAATTCTAACACAACATCTAAGAATGAGTTTGAATTTATCTGGACATATTTGGAATCAGTGAATTTTTCTGAAGAAGTTGATGATTTCATAAATGCGTTCTGAAACCGGACGCGTTCGGACACGTTTTTCGAGAAAACTTCAACTGGACTGTTGGAACCCTGTAAGAGACCGAGATCTTAGTTAAATTAGATATTGTTGATGAGGAAGAGAAGATCTTCAGAGTTATGAATTCAGAAGTTTGAGATTTCTCCGAAATCACGTGAATCGGGTACCGATCGGGGAAATCGGCCAGACCGGGCATAAAGTGAGCATGAGTCATCAATTTTTGGACCAATTGGAGGCTGCCTCCTCAGCCTTGAATGTCGACCAGCATGCTTCGATGGACAAGAATTTTACACCATTTTTGTGTTGATTTTCCATGGTTAAGAACAAGTTGGAAAATGCCATCTATGTCCCTTGAAATCTCTATAAATAGGTAGCATGCCCTTCATATTTTTTCACACCATTCCTCCTTCCTTTGGCCGAAATCCTAGAGGGAGAAAGAAGAGAGAGAAGCTCTGGAAAAATTCTGAAGAAGTCTTCAACGAGTAAGTTCTTCGGTCTTTAGCTTTTTAGTTCGGTAGTTAGTAGAATTGTTAGATAGATTTAGTAAGTAGGGAGTGAGATTCCTACTATTGTTTTTAGGCCTCATTGCATTGAGAAATGCCTGTCGAGGTAAAAACTTGGTAGGGATCGATTTCCTGAAAAATTGGAGATTTAAGTAGCGAAGTGCTGGCGAAATTTCGCCAATTAGGGGTAGAAGGGCAAAATGGTAATTTTTACCTAAAATGCCAGATATAGTATCAAATCACTAATAAAAGTGATATTACTCTTATAGGACGTCATAAATCCTAATTTGCTGCCGTTACGTTGTCCGACGAGCCGCTGTTGGACGTTTCGCTGTTTTTTCGTAAAACGTGCCATTTCCGCCAGAATTGCCGACGTTCGTCAACGGAGGTACGTTCGCGTACTGTAACACTAATCTAATGATTATTGAATGATTATATGTGATAATATATTGTGTTAATAGTTTGGTGCCGAAGGCAAGGCTAGTCTATGTGGGGTGCCATTTAGTCGCCGTAAAGTCGGTGAGGCCCCCCATGATAGACACTTACCTGACCATTCTATTCGGTGCTATATGCACCGTTTCTATGGAATCGTACATAGATACACCGTGTCTAAGGAATCATACTTAGATACTCCGTGTCTAAGGAATCGTACTTGGATACTCCGTATCTATGGACCCGTACTTAGATACATCGTGTCTATGGAACCGTACTTAGATGCACCGTGTCTATGGAATCGTACATAGATGCACTATGTCTATGGAACCGTACTTAGACGCACTGTGATTAAGGTATCGTACTTAGATCACTATTACAGTTTTTATGTTGTTATTAAATGATCATGTACCGGCTTGATCAATGTTGTAAAATTTGAAATACCTGTTGAACATATACTGTTTATAAGCATGAGGTTAACCGTTACCTGAGATCCAATTCGCTAAATTGGATCTCGCCTATAGCTTCGTGGTCCGGAGGACCGAGGGCCGAGGAGAGAAGCAAGCAGGCCACGTAGATCGAGGACAAGGTAGGGAGCTAGCATGAAGATCAGATGGAGACGCTTTAGTTTTGTTGTACTTACGTTAGATGTAAACACTCGGAGGAATGTACGGCCTCATGAACAGCCAGATACACTGTTATCAATGTTATTCAGTTACTCTTTATTATGAAAAAAAATTTGTCGCTCAAAACTCTGATCAAAACGCTATAAAAAAACAGTTGTGAAAACCGGGGTGTTACACACTTCCTCACCATGCCATATCCACCTTGTGTACCGAAGATTTATTCCATCACAAATTAAGTGATCTCGTATATCATCTACGTCCCGTCGACTCCCATTTCCACAGTTGACACAAGGACAAAAATACTTCCCATCTTTACTAGGCACATTCATTTTAGCAAATTCAATGAACTCTTCCACCCCATTCCAATATTCTTCACTAGTTCGTCTTGCTTCCATCCACCTGTGATCCATTTTATTACCACCTATTCCAAATTCAATAGCACACTCAACCTTAGAACAATTGTCATTATGAATAATTACTATTCCTACAATGTAAGGGAGTAAGAACTGAATGCAATATGATTGTTCAAAATATAATCCCAACTCATTAAATAATATGCGTACCAATACAAAAAAGTCATTAAAAGTATGGAGATCAAAACCAAAATTTATACCAAAACTCATTAAATATGCGTACCAGTGCAAAAAAGTCATTAAAAGTATGGAGATCAAAACCAAAACTTATACCAAAAATTATACTTAACTATATAGTTAACACATGTAAACACCATAAAACAAAAATCAGTTGTGATACTATAAGGATCGAAAACTATAACATTCTGAAAACTACAATGCTTTAATCAAATCAAATTCAAGCACATCTGAATATGGGTGAAGTAACCGGGCGCCTTAGGCATTTTTCAAAAACTTCAGCAGCATTTTCCCCTTTGAAGTAAGACATCCAAAATATACCATAAACATATATACCAGGTCTTGCGTACCTTGACCTTCGCTTCTTGCTGACAGAGTCCCAAATCAGGTCAACCCACTTGAATCAGGATAGAACACACGGCGTTGAGAAATTGCTCGATGAACTATCAACTAAAAATTCACATTTTGAAGAGGAAATTAATCAATTTCTGGTACTTCTTTTAAGTCTTGGTACTAAGCAAACATAACATCAAAACAGATACAGAGAGAACAAGTAAAAAGAAACACAAACCAATGAAGACAGAGCACAAACCTAAAGTAGAATAGAGCGGATATACGGCGAACCCAACAAAATAATGAAAGGGGGCACAGAGAGTAAGAGAATAAAAACTGAAGAAGCTTTTTACGATGACTGTCGTCGAAGTGAAGGCCCGACGGAGTAGGAGGTGGAGGGACTGGAGCTGGAAGACCAGAACAAGCTTAGGGTGCAAAGGAGGAGGAGGAACTGTAGCTGGAAACCACAGCGTTACAGAAACAGAACAGGCTAATTGCTTGTTCGTAAAAAGCCTTCAAGCTGAGGGCCTGGAGGAGGACGTAGGCGGCTAGCTAACTGCTTGTTGGTAAAATGCCATAAGGCTAAGGCCTTGAAGAGGATCCCGGCTGGCAGCTTGTTGGTAAAGCCTCGTGGCAGAAAGGGTTTGGAGGAGGAGGTACTCGCGCATACGTAGTTTGAAATTTTTTTCCGTAAACGAATATAATGGTTGAAGAAAACATGTCCTCAAAAGTGCTTTGGATTTTAAACGACTGTTTCGTTTAAAATTATATTATAGACGATTGTTATTACTTATTTTAAGCGTCGGTTTTTATTATAAAGGTCGTTGTTATTTTAGCATAATTATATAATTACTGTAAGTAAGTAATAATTATATCTAATTATTAACGATTGTTGTACGTTGATGGTCGTTTATTGTGTTTTTATACGTCTGTTTTATTTAAAACGGTCATTTTAAAATTTTATTGTCAAATTAAATATTTCCGTGATAACTATTTTTGATCAGGCTTTTTTGGGTTAAATTTTTTCAATAGGTTATCAGAATTTTTTTTTTCTTCAGATTTATAATACTTGTGGGATGTAATATATATTGTAGTCAGTAAAATATATAGTACTACTGCATGAACAACCTTTAATTTTCTTTAATTATTTTACAATTTGTAAGAAAGTTAGAAAAAGAAGAATTTAAATGAATTTTTTGAAAAAAATACATAATTTGATTAAATAATATTACATACATGTCTAATAATGATTAATAATGTTCGACTACATGTTGTTTATTACAATATTCTCTCTAATTTGGTCACCATAATGACTCATTAATATTTCGGATTGGGAGTAATTATTTGTCGAAGCCGAAGGCTGTTCATCATCATCACCATCACTATCATGATCATCATCGCTATCATCATCCGAAGGCTGAAAATAGTCGTCGTCGTCTGTGTTAGAATGTCTCCTAACAAAATTATGTAGTGCCATTGTTGCACAAACAATGTCGACTTGTTTTTTGTATTCGTACTGGGGCATATCTCTTAACACTCGAAATCGATTCTTCCACACTCCAAAAGTCCTTTCTATAGTTAACCTCAAACGAGAATGATAGGAATTGAAGGTCTTGTTGGCTTCTGTGAATCCGGGTTGATGCGGAGGTCTATAGGGACCAGATACCCAACTGGTGTAGAATATTTTGCATCAACGAGATAATATTTGCCTGATAAATGTTGAATTATTTAAATCATCATTTTAAAAGAGTGAGAATATTTAAAATGTATGTGAAATGAAAGTAAGTGAACTGAAGTTGACGGAATATATATATATATATATATATATATATGAATACCTGAAGGTGGATGAGGGAAAGCATAAGGCGAGTCTCTGGAGACAGCATGTTCAAGTACACAATTATCTTCTACAGTACCGTGCCACCCCGCCAACACGAACGTAAAGCACATGTCCCAATCACATACAGCCAGTACGTTCTGTGTTGGTTATTTGCATTGCTTCCCGGTAAATCTACGTCGCCTGGCACGGTCGACCACACACTTTATTTGGATTCCATCTATAACTCCAACAGCATCACGGAAGTGTGGATAATGGTTGCTTATTTTTGGGTGACATTCACTGAATTGGGGATCACTGGCTTTGATATTTTCATGCGAAAGACTAAAGCAAGCATCTAATACTAATTGACACATATGACCCACCGTTTCGGAAGATCGCCGAAATATTGGCTGTACCACCCTATTGCAAACTCCATGGCCAACACTGAACAAAAACATGGCCACCATTTCCTCGACGCTTACGTACGGCGTTGTATGCTCCCGTAGTCGATGATGTTCGACCAATGTACGGAACAAGAGAAACAACACATCTTTATCCATTCTAAACAACTCTTGACAACGTGAACCACGGGATGCCAATATCTCTAGGACCCATCTGTGACCTGTACTCCTTCTACTACTCGACTCTTTGAACATGGAAGGCACCCAATAAGCAAGGATGTATGAAATCAATTTGTCAAACCCTTTTAACGACGACTCATCATCTAAATTTAGTATCGTGTTCAAATAATTCGCCATTGCAAATTGCTTCAAAAAAATACTAAAGTGATGATGTGTGATTAAAAGAGATAATAACCGGCCGGAGAAAAGAAAAGTAAACGAGTGATAATTATGAGGGAAAAGATAGCAGAGGGAATATGTGAGCTTGAAAAAGAGTGATACTTAAGAGGAATCGGAGAAGCTGCTTGTAGATGGAATATGTAAAGGAAATATGTGACCTTATTATTAATAAGGGAAATATATGAGCAGAAGTGCAGAACGTACACTGTCGTATTAACACTGCAAGACTTCACATCGGCTTTGATTGAAAAGACTCAACTTTACAACTGCTTAACTGGCGTGATTACCCAGCCAAAAACAACATGGTTGACTCTTAAAACGACCTCTTTTTCAGAATCCGTCGTTCTAATATAACATTGTCGACTTTACAAACTATTCGGTCGTGGTATACTTATGTTACAACAACCTCTTTTTCTGAAACCGTCGTTGTAAGGGGTTTGTAGTTCAATTTTGGGTGATAATTAAGAGGGGGAAGCTGCTAGAGGGAATATGTGAGCTCATGTATGTTATAAATAAGGGTTGGTTAAAATAATTAATACTGTCGTCAATCGCTGCAAGACTTCATATCGTACGATTGAAAAGACTCAACTGTTCAATATGCGTTGTAAATGTACGCAAATAGTAACGTTCTCTGTTTACATTATGGCATATATACTACTGGCCCCCCAGTAGCTGCAATCAACCATTCACATATATATAGCTTAATTAATGTTTTTCATTTTTATGTAGGGTCATTCAGTTTCATCACTTTCAGTTCTTATTTTGTAGTAGCAGCTAGCTGCATGTGAATGGTGGATGGCTGCTGGTCCATTCTCCTGCTGAATTGTAACATCATGCTTGATAGCTATGTCGTGAAATGTAGTGCAGTCTGAGCAGTGGGAATTTGTTTGCTCAAAAGGTCCCAACAATATGCTGCGAGGAACGCATTCAATTCTTCATTTAACTCATCATATAGATTTCTTGAGTTTCAATTTGCCATTTCTTCCAAACATTACTAAGTTAAGCTAAGTGATGATGTGTCATTAAAAGACATAACCGGAGAAATTGGAGAAAAGCTAGAGTTATATATAATTAAGAGGGAGAAGCTAAAGTAGCAGAGGGAATATGTGTCCAAGAGTAATACAGTAATTAAGAGGGGGAGGCTGGTAGAGGGAATATGTGAGCTTATTAATAAGGGTTGGGAATATGTGAGCTTATTAATTCGTTATTAATAAGGGTTGGTTAAAATATTTAATACTGTCGTCAATCGCTGCAAAACTACGCATATATTGTCGGTCTTATCGTACGTTTGAAAAGACTCAACTGTTTTAAGAATATACTATGCACAAAGGCAACATCGTTGTGAAACAGAGATGAAGAGTTCACAGCTTTGTAAAACAGGGATGATGAGTTAACTGTTTATGAAATATGCGTTGTAAAACAGAGATGATGAGTTAACAGTTTATGAAGAATGTGCGTTCATTGGGTGCCTTTCATCATATAAATTTCTTAGTACTGCGGTACTGACATTGCTTCCAAACAATACTAAGTGATTAACAATCACAGAAGAGATGACTTGATGGTCCATATATATATATATATATATATATATATATATATATATATATATCCTTTTTTTTATATAATATATTACCAGACCAGAGACTAGAGAATACTGAGTAATTATTGTTTGAACTTCCTACAGACCAAAAAAAATTACCAATTTTTTTTTTCTTTTTTTGTGCATGTATGTTCTATAGGACGAGCAGGTTGTGTTCACCTCTCTCTTTTAATTTCTTATTAGATGGCACTATGGCAGAGCCTCTTGAACACCCTACACAAAATTCTTCCTTGTCTCTTTTTAAAACTCTTGGACATATATATTTACAATTCTATGGCTGGTGCTACACTTGGCTCAACAATATCATCATCTTTATTACCAGAAGATGCTCATATCCTTCATGACTCTTGGCGACTTTTTGCCAATCTTACCAATTTATGCACTAAATCACTAATATTTTTGCGGGATTTCAAGTTTAGGATCCGATTGTACGTATCTAGTTTCCTATAGTGTCAGGCACAACACCACTCCTTGCCTCCCTAGTCATGCACTACTACACCACTTCTTCTAAACTTCCAAACTAGCTCCTTTCCTATTTTGGTTTCAATTGAGCATCATCCTTTATGGTTCACCTATACAAAAAATAAAATAACCATATCTTAAAGAAAATCATAATTTTTGTATAATAGCACAAAAAAAATCATATTTTTTCTGTTCTTTTGGAAGCTAAAACGAAATACGTACAGAAGAGAAAATATAATTTCGGAATATCATTGCTTAAACTGATACATGATACAAGTGCCCTTAATACTTCCACAATCATGAATCTAGAAGTATCTAAACTAACTACTTAGATGTAACAATATCCCAACTAATATGTTGTTCTAATATATATACACAATAATATTATGGGGGCTCATTAATCTTAATGTCCAACCATTCCACCAAGTACTTAACTTTTCCCATTTTACTGAATGCGATTAACATTTTCCGCGATTCTGGGTCGCCCAAAAGTGACATACAACTTCGACGAAAGTCTTCATTGTTGTTGAATTTTTGTAATCCATAAAGCACATGCAGAGCTTCAAGGTGTTCATCAGATTCACCAGTGACAGTGACATGTCTGTGTTCAATTAACACTGATAGTCTGTCCCTGGCACTATATGCATCCGTAATATTTCTTTCACTCGGCACTTTCTTCTTCCCTGTTTTCTGAAATGAACCTTCACCACACGTCTTCCTTTTGCTTCCTGAACCAGTGATGCCAGCTGATGTTGGAGTACTGCTTCTGCATCCTAAGCCTCGCATCTCATCCGACATCCATGTACTGTTCAATGCTTCCATATTAAAACCAAACATTTCATCTTCACTGTCCCCTGAACCTTCGGAGGGCAGGTCCAAACCTTCCTTCTGTTTCTGAGGCCGTTTTATATTGGGTGAATATATATACGTTGGGGGGGATTCCTTCACAGCCTCTGGAGTTTCCTCCACTTCCTCGAAAACCTGTCGCATTGCTTCTCCATGAATCAGACCATCGTACCTAAACTTTCTATATGCGCTTTCCTTCTGCATGCATACATGAAACCAAATAGCAATTAATTAACCAAAACGACATTGTTGAAAGAAAAAAAAAGCAAATCCATAAGTCAGTATGGTCAATTTTTACCACTATGTGCTTCCACCACTCATTTGTTTGGACGACTTGATAAGTATCAGCAGCGTCTACGACCGCACCAGGCTCCTTGAGAAGTCATAACCAATCTCTGTACACTCTCCATAGGACATCCAACCTATTCTTCAAGTGGCACCTCTTATATTGTTTAGAGGTCTCATTATTAAACGTGGACAAAATAGTATCCCATGCTTTCTTACTATATTTCTTCACGTTTCCCCTTCCCTTTCCCTCCCGTTCTCCCGCATTTATTTGAATAATGCAGGCATCTAGAAGACTCCGGGTTAATTCACTATCCCAAGCAGCTCTGTCCATATTTGTATCTGGGAAAATCTGCAGTCTACATGCAGAAAATATAAAATACATGGCCGAACACATTAATTGTAAAAATAAATGGCAGTGTGGAAGATAGAAAATATAAAAGAAAAAAATAAATTGCGTAACAAATAATATAAATATGTAACGGCCGGGAGGTTTCATGTGTTTCAAATAAGGCTTGAAAGTGATGATTATATATCCAAAACAACCAACTTTTTATCAAAATGAACACGGATAGTTAGACACCGTAATAGGCAATCAGCAGAATTTAACAAACATTAAAGGAACACCTAGGGAACTTTAAATTATGCTTTAGTGCTTTACAACTTCCAGGAAAAAAGAGATCACCGAATCGGAGAGCAGATCGACGGCAAGCGAAGCTAACCTTTACTGCCTAAACCCTAAACAAACACAACTCAGTGAAGACCGAGTACAAACCTTAAGGAAAATAGAGCGGATATGTAGCACGAACCCAACAAAGTGTAGCTGGAAACAACAGAGGTAGAGAAACAGAACTGGCTTAATTAGGAGGAACAAAGCGTAGCTTGAAACAACAGAGGTATAGAAACAGAACTGGCTTAGGAGGAATGGGCTTAGGAGGGAATATAATGTAGAGAAAGAGTTGGATATCAAACAAACAGATAGCTCGTTTGCATATAAAGGATAAGGCTGTATTTTGAAAAAAAAAAATTCTCACCAGCACTACTAGTAGTGCAGTAGTATTGGGAATTGTTTCCCCCCTTAGGTCCTTAGTTAGATCCCCCTCTCCTCTCGCCTTGTATCAACAACAACAACAAAAAAATTCTCAAGGTATTTTGAATATTATAAAAATTATTTTTCAAAATAAATTCTCCAGGTATTTTGAAGTATTAACATGGGAGCTTAGTGGGTTTGTGAAAATATTTAAAACATATATAACTCAATCGCTAGGGTGGGTGAAAATATTTAAAACATAACTCGTACAGTAGCTGCATTGAACTTGCGATCATATCGTAAGTAGCTGGCAAATTAAACTTGCGATCATATCGTATGTCAGACTTACATTTGAAATGACACAACTGTTCACTTGGCAACCATAGTTGACTGTTAAGAATATAACAGCCATTGTAACTGTTGCATAGCATATAATTCCTATACGTACCCTGGGAAATACAAATTTCTTGGCCCTGCATCCACATCGCCAAAAACAAAAACAAAAAAAAAAAGAAAAAAAAAAGAAGAAGAAGTGAAACTAGAGAATGAGGGTTTTAGGGGAAAGACAAATCTTTAATTGAAAACTAACCCTATCTATTTAAGTGTTTGGATAACTCTAAAACCGTGGTTTAAAAAAAAAAAATTTCGTAAGTTGGGGCAAATTTTTGTTTACATATTTAACTCATAAAATCGTAAAAACTATTCTTTAAAAACTATTTCAAACACACACATATATGTTTTTATAAAAGATCAAATATTTGATTGGATTCTTTTATTGTTTTCCTCTTTATCCTTTTGTTTTTCTTATAATCTATAGATTTTTTAAAAAAATATATATACTTCATATTTAATATTTATAAAATTATTATTATAAACATAAATAGATAAATTTAAACTATTAAAATTTAATCTACAAAATTCATTACACCAATACAAATGAAATAAAAAAATAATTTTAAAAATACTAAATAAGAATGATCTAATAAGAAAGGAGAACAAGGAAAAGGACATACATATAGGGACATGCAGGGAAAAGAAAAACAACACTCAAGAAAGATAACATACATAAGTCTATCTAGTTATTAATTAGTTATTAAGATAGTACGGCAGTAGTAGCAAGCAAGAAGCAAGGTTGTGCTTTATCCATAGTGGAAGTTGATGTGGTGGTGCAAGCAGAGACTATATTTTCAATTCGCCATTGCTGGCAAATTGATCTTCTCATAATTACTACTACATACTCTCCATCAGTGTGCTTAATTATTTCTCAGTTAGTGCTTTATAGGATATTTAGTAATTAATATTGTTTTGAAATAATTATGAATGACCGAATATATATTTAATATAAATATGAAAGTTTTTTTATTTACATATGGGTAAAATCAAAAAGTTATTTCATTATTATATAAATTTAATATTTCAAACACCGTACCCGTTCTTAATTAATTTGTTCATATTTTATAAGTTATTATTACATTTAATTTATTTATTTAATTACATGCTTTAAGTATTGCACACTCAGTCAACCTGGTTCCACACATTATATTTTCACTAATATTTGTTAGTTAATTGTTTGGAGATTGACAATTAGTTTTTCATCACTTCACATGATCTTGATCGATTCTCTATCGAGTTCAATTTATCATACCAATGCACATATATGCTACATTTGATAAAGGTCTTGACAATGTTATTCACCTTTTGATCCCTCTGAATTATTTCATGCTTTAGATAATTCAATAGTTTCGAATGATAAGAATGTCAATGAAAATTTATGCTTGCGTCAAATTTTATCTTGTCACTTACCTTCCGATGTCAAAAAGAAAAACTATAATGTTATACTTTACCACGACTGTGTTAATTGTAACGTCGTGGTCTAGTGTAAATTTGTGACTAAAAAGTATAAACCAGTCGTCCTTTACAGAGAAGCAATATTTAAATATCTGCACCAACCCCGATCATCAAAAGTACAAGAGCTTTAGGGTATGTTTGGTTTGAGGGAAGGGAAGGGAGGGGGGAGAAAACAAAGGAGGGAGAGGAAAACTTGTGGGCCCCACTATACTCAATTTTGAAATTTTTTTCTCTCCCCTCCCTCCCCTCCCTCCCTCTCCCTCAAACCAAACATACCCTTAAGCTGCTTATTCGATCATGTACACTTCTTCCTTCTGGTCATACCGCTGTGACCGCCTTGACCTTGCCATTTTTTTTGGACAAAGTTTTTTTTTGGACAAAGAAGACCTTGCCATTAATGCAACAATGATAAATATTTCTTCAAGTCATGTTATTTGTTTTTGTTTGATTAGAGTTTAAATTAAACTAAAAAAATAGTTTCATCTCATCCTCCTTGAGAGGTTTTTTTAATCCCAGTTTGCTGATAATTATTGTCTGATAAAATAAAAATGGTTCAGAATATAAATATACAAAACAGTCATTAAGAAATGGCCTAATAAAACATTAATTCCAACAACATGTTTTCTTTAAAGCGTCGTTTATAAGAAAAGATAAAATACAGACGACTGTGTTTCATTTTACGGACGTTCAAAATCAGTCATACACAACCTATTTACTAAAACAGTGGTTAACAGTGGTTATATCTTGCTAAAAACTTTAGGGATTTATGTTACTTACAAACTAATCACAACAAATATTAGTTACTTACAAATATTTATGTTACTTACAAACTAATCACAAACTAACTACGTGCTATATTTAGTCACAATGACTTGTATGTTAGTTACAACATGGCATTCCACGTGTCCACGTTTCCTATGTTGCAGATGTCTGATCTGTTGGTCTCGATCACCTGTTATCCTTCTTCGTTTATAAGTTGAAGAAATCTACTAGCCAAAATTTCCCTGACAATATCAATCTCTTGTTCAGGGTAGGGTTTATCATCAGTAAACATCTGCGGGAAAATTGAAGAACAAGTTACATAAATCGTTCAATCTAATGAAATAACTAACGACCTCCTTACAGGAAAATAGATGAAAATCATTTGAGAATGAAGAACTGATCACCCGGTCAAAATCTGAAGTCGTAGCTCCATTCGTTAAGATGAAATACATATAATTTAAAACAAAGTAGCCGCATTCATGGTGTCCAGGTTGGCGCGGGCACTATACATGAAAAGAAAATACTCAAAATGAATAATTAAGGCAATTATAATGTGATTGTCAATTAAAAACCAGGAATTTAAACAACTTACTTTGGGAAGGATCCAATTAATAGGTTTGCCTTTCGGAGTCTTAGGCATCGCTCTATCATTATAATGACATTACAAGACATTAAAAAAATATGTGTACGTAGTTAAAACCAATCATCTACAAACAACTTACTTACCCGTTGAAAATACGTTTGATCACTTCCTTCGGCCCGGCACCCACCAAATCAAACCAATAGATGTGCTTGTTCTCGGGGCAAACAATACATAGGCTCCAATGCTTTCTATAATGTGATATATAGATTAAAGGAGGTTAGCTAACATAATAATCCGTAACTTAACAAACTGAGTATATGACTTAAATATATAGGTACAAAAAAGGTACTTGCCCTTCAATAATCGGTGCCAGATAACACTTCTTGGGATCGGCTTCTATTTTTTTTTCACATATTTCTTCCTCTCATCCAGGGTGTTGCCACACGGCGTCGTACGTCTAGGATCCAGGAATCCATATTGAGAGTCTGTTTGTAGCTCGACGACCATATTGTGGAATTTGCTGGAGTAGTACAATTAAAATGACAGAAATGATTAGTGAATATAGAATCTTAAAAATCAACAAGTCTACTCCCGGGGAGTGGAGGTCGCAGGTTCGATCCCACCCGTTGTACTTCGGACAATAATGCATGAATTAAAGTTAATAATAATAAAAAACTCACTCGATGGCGAGAACAACCCATCCTATGTCTAGATCATCCATTGACAAGAACTCACGTACAGCTTCCTCATCAATGACATATTCGGACGAGCTATCTCCCACAATCCCTTTCGGCATTTTGAAGACAGACTTCTTAAGTTTTTTTGTAGGTAGCATGTAGTTTTGCAAAGGAGATGAAATCTGCCGCTCGTTTTTTATCGAGTAAATACCCTTTTTGGTCCCTGGAAAAACACATTTGACCCTTTTTCGTCCCTGAGTAAAAGAAATGTCATTTTGGTCCTTTTTAGGGACTAAAAATGACCTTTGGGAATTTCGAGGATTAAAATGTGCAAAAAAATTGATCAAAAGGACTAAAAGGGACCTTATTTTTCCATTTTAGGGACTAAAAGTGACTTATTTTTTTTCAGGGACCAAAAAGGGCATCCGTGTTTTTTCCAGGGACCTAAAAGGGTATTTACTCTTTTTTATCCTAGCAACACATAAAGTTCAGATTGTAATAAGTAGGATGTCAATGAAAATTGAAGTAATTAATAGTAAAGTGTTACCTACCAATTCAGGAAGAGCATCGTCCAAACTCTTAACCAGACGTGCTTGCTAAAGAATGAACCCATTTATCGCATCCTCAAGCTGTTCAATCTTGCCGTCAGGGAAAGGTTCGCATGTCTTTTCCTCCCCCATTCGAACTCTTCTCACCGAGACCCTGCATGTATTGACAGGAATTTCCTTACCATGGATGTTTGTTCCCTGCGTGTGTAAAACAGCATAGGCAACAACACGCGTCGGGTCATCCAACAAAAGTTTGCAGGGTTCTTCATTACTCGGTTGAGGAGTAGGGTTGCCAATACTTGGCAAACTTGGGGGCTCGCGGTTGCCTTTGTCCAATCCGTCCAATCGGCTAGACAACATCGATTCAAAATAATGTCGTTGCTCAGCCATCAGACGTCGTTGCTCAGCCATCTCTTGACGATGTAGCTCAGCCATCTCTTCTAATCTTTGATCAAAATGTAAGCTTTGGTCAAGTTGTTGCAACTGGAGCTGTTGTTTGACTTCCTCTGTAATCGATTGAGTTAGCTCCTGGCGAACCTTCGCAACAAGCTCTTCAGAAGGTCTAGAATGTGGGGAAGCCCGTCCAAAATATCTGGAGAGACCGACTCCCCTCGGCTCCCCCCTAACTTGACCAGGGTGATCGGGCTTCCCAATTGACGTGGCTAGGATGTCCATCCTGCCAGATGAAGTGAATGAACCTTCCTCACTCATTGCGAAAGTTCATCCTGTAGCATAGAGTTGAGGAATATAATTTAATTGCACAATCTTTAACGAAACTGAACCATGCTTAAATTAAAACTTGATATTAACTACTCACAATCTTTCTTGTGATCCCTTCAACCGTCGTATTAACAAATCCTCCTCCCGTCTTTATCCTCCCTGCTTTCCATTTTAGGTGACGTTGGGGCCGACGTGGTGACTGCACGACAATGCTAGGATCTGATTTTGCCGCTTCCTGCTATCTTTTCAAATCATCCTGCATCATCTTCCTTTCAGTTTTCCGATAACCCGAGCGGGACATACAATGATCATACAGATTCAAGGCCCGCCTCTTTTTACCTGACTTACTTAATTGCTATGAACAGAGAATAAAGAAAACTGACTTAGTGATGAAAAATAAATTGAAATAAAATGTATCATACTAGGATTAACATCTTATACCTGAAATTCAGGATTATGCCGTGATGCCACAAACGATGTCCACTCTTCCTTAGAGATAGAAGTATAACGAACACAAGGATCCTCATTTTTCCTGTGGCCAAAGATGTATTCCTTTGTGAGGGTGTGTTTGAAGTCTTTCCACCGCACACGAACTTGCCCCAAAAAATGACTCTTCGCTTCTTCGTTGTCGGGGACAGTGAATGTTTGCTACAATAAAGAAAAAAGTAACATAGTTAGATTTTTACCAAGATAAATGAAGATATAAATTAAGAAGTAAGTTTTTTTTTGGGTAAATAATTAGGTAAGTAAAGTTATATACCAAAATGTGTGCCCAGATCATGTCCCACGTTGTCTGATCTACTTTCCTCCAATTGGGGATGTTTATGCCGACATGGGTTCTGCTCAAATAGCCAATGTAGCTAACGAACCTATCTTCATCTGGCCCAATTGGATTCAAATCATCATCGAACTCGATCCGCACCGGCCCTCTAACACGACGTGCAGTCAAGCCCTTCATTTGTGTGGGTCCTCTACCCTTCTTCCCAACAGTGGCGAGGTAAGGAACTGGAACTGCTCGAATCACTATCCCAGCATCATTGGCAGCCATGTTCCTGATAGAAATAAGAGACTGATTAATTACTATCGGACCTAAGAGAGGTACTCCAAGCAATAACAAAAACCCAATTGTGCTTTAATTAGAAAATATATAATATATTGTTCCGAAATGGCACAAGGCACATATGGCCTTTCACCCACCATATAATATAACCCTGCTCATATTTCCCATCATTTACCTTTTCGGCAAAGGTTATGGCCTCTGTTAAGCACATTTGTTGGAAACAAGAATTCTATGAAGCACTTATTCTCCTGAAATGTTATCCCATTTTGTCGTATAATCATTATCGTTAATAGATTAAGAATTCTACCTTTGTCTGGGAGATTACAGAATATTCAGTCATTCACTTTGAAGTTTGAGGTAACAATTTCTTATGTGATCGATTGTTAAAATAAAAATAAATAAATACAAAGTGATGCCCTCGATCTTCTGACCAGGGTCCAGAAAAGTATTGGATTTGAGATTGAACTTTTCAAATACTAAAAGGTAGAGTATATAATATTATCGCCCACATGCAACCAGAAAGTAAGAGCGACAATGAAACCAAGAGCCACAACGAAGAGTCAGAGTTCAAAACTTGAAGCAACAATGCAAAAATCATACAAGCCTTACTCGTGCGTGTATTTATCTTACCTTTTAAAATCATACAAGCAAAAAAAAATTAAGAAAAAATTCATACAAGCCTTACTCGTGTGTGTCAAACTGTCAATGTCAAGTTCTTAAATTTTATAGAATCTGTCCGACGAGAAGTTGGAGGCACCATAGAGTTGGAGGGACCAGAGCGATGAGAGAATACGACAGCTCTGTCAGAGAGGCGACGAAAGGTCAAAGTTTGAACTGGGGTCGGAGAGTGGGACGCAAGAAGTCCTTTTCGCACTGATATCGCTCGGTGGTTGAGAGTTGGAGAGGGGGATGGAGGCACAACAGAGCGAGATTAGGTTGAAACACAGAGACGAACAGGAGGAGAATGGAGGCCCACGACAGAGAGAGAGAGAGAGGAAGTTGAAAAATCACAGAGATGAACAGGTGCGAGGCGAAGGATCACCGATACGACTGTTAAATAGCAATATGTCATTTAATTAGAATCGTAAATATATATAATTAGAATATGAAGAGTCCTATATTATATTTCTAAAATTTAAACGACAGTTAAATAAGAATTGGTCCTTGGAATTTAATACATAAATAGCAATTGGTCGTTGAACATTAATAAATATTTCCAAACCGGTTAATTAATTAAGAGTCCATGGGTTTCAGCCAAAAATTAAGGGTATCCGAATATTTAAACGACTTTTATTATTGAAACGGTCGTCCAATATTCTATATTAACTGTAAATATCTTCTACTGAAAAGAAAAAATATTAAAAGAAATGGAAATAAACCACGGTCGCCGAGGTTCGAACTCTCGACGTCAGGAATTGAATTTGCTCTTAAAACATCATCAAACAATTTGCTGACAATTATTTTTCTGTAGCATTGCTTCGTGGATTGAAATTTGAAAAGACACGACTTGAAAGATACAACTGTTTATGATATGATTAAGCTTGGTGTTGGCACTTGGGCCAAATAAATGATTTTCTATATTACAACTTTTAAAGAGAAATACTTATCGTCTATATTGTTTATTAAAAATTAATATGTTATTACTAATTATTCATTCTCAATTTATCACAGTGAAAGATGGGGAATGGATTCTCTCATCATCCTACTTTCACTTCATCCCTCCTAAGCTAATCTACACCATTGATTTCACTTCATCTTGGCCGTCCATTTTATATTCTTAAAATTCATTTCCATCCTCTCAAATGCTTCGACTAACTAACTGCTAATATTTTAGGATTACTGCCGGGTATACTCTAGGATACTGTGGTACTGAAAAATTACTTATTTTTATTACAAAAATATTTTATGATCTTGAAAAAATATTTCACAGTACTGATTCATATACTTTATGATACTAACTTATACTGCAAATATGATTCATGATCTTGAAAAATTATTTTAGTATGTTGAAAAAATATTTCACGATACTGAATAGTACTAAAATTATATTTTAGGATACTGAATGATACTAAAAAAATACTCCATGATCTAGAGAATACTTATAGGCTATGTTTGGTCGGAGGTGAGGGAGGTGCCGGGAGCACCACCTTATGTGCTTCTTACATGCTCATCCCTCTAATTAGAGGGATGATACATTTTTCTTAATTTTTTCATACACTTTATTTATGTTGATTTAAATTATATGTTGCTTTCTGGAATGTTTTTTGGACCCAGTATCTCAAATTAATTAATTTTCAGGATACCGTTATTACAGGGGAAACATTTTTGAATGCGGGACTGGAAACTAACAAATTTGATATACTGGGTGCAAAAAAATTCCAAAAAACAACATATAATTTAAATCTAGATAAATATAATATATAAAAAAAATTTTAAAAAAAAATGTGCTCATCCCTCTAATAGATATAGGGATGAGCACGTAAGGCGCACATAAGGATGTGCACCTAATGTGAACCCGGAGGTCCCCCTCCCAAGTGTGCAAAGTCAGATAAGCCCATATATGTGACGTCCGTGTCCCCATGGATGTAATTTTCCCTCTTTAATATAGGCTCCGCGCCATCTCTTATAGCAAAAAAAAAAAAAAGCAAACATGCAAATAAAAAAGTTCACGTCACACCACACGTGTGCAGTGGACACAGAAATATAGCATGCAGTGTGTTAGTCCAAAGTGGCCAAAGGGGAATTGGATCCTCTCCTTATCTTATTTTCTAATCATCCCTCGTCATCCAATCTCAACCTTTGATTTATCTCTTCAACCAATCTAAACCATTGATTTGAATTAATCTTGATACCAGTCAGTATGAGGAGAAATTTTGCCAGGCAGAGAAACCGAACCCGGGAAAAGGGGGAGCAAGCAGATAACTTTTTTTTTCAGTGTTTGAGACTTCGAGTACAAGGAAATAGAGAGAGGTCAAAAAAACAAATAGAAAATAAAAACAAAAAATGACAGGGAAGTCACCGCAAAAAAGCCAGGGATGGCCATCAACCGCGGCCAGTGGGAACAGGCTTGGCACCGAAGCTGGCGCCCTCAGCAGTCAGCACCCCGTCGAGAAGGAATCAAGGAAAGCTGGTGGTGGTAGTGCATGTCCTCCAGGAAGAGTCCGAGACTAGCTAGCTAGGTCCACGAAGGAAACAAAAAGTGTCAGGCCGGGGGTCGCCACAAAAAGTCAGGGAGGACCATTATCAACCGCGGCAAGCTGCTGGGACAGGGGCACCGGAGCAGGCGCCCTGAGCACCCCCTCGAGAAGGAGAGCTGAGTGTAATTTCCCCCAGGGAGGAAGAGTCCGAAACGAGGTCCACCAAGGGAATGAACAAATCAGAATCAGGTGGGTCAGGGACACCAGAGCTGGCACCCTGAGCACTCCGTCGAGGAGAGCTGGGGCTAATTTCCTCCACAGAGGAAGAGTCTGAGACGAGGTAGTCCACGAGGTGTGCACTCGGTTGAGGAGGAGAGCTGGGCGTAATTTCCTACACAGAGGAAAAAGAGTCTGAGACGAGGTCCACGAAGTGAGCACCCGCCTGTTGAGGAGGAGAGCTGGGGGTAATTTCCTCCACAGAGGAAGAGTCCGAGACGAGGTAGTCCACGAGGTGTGCACCCGGTTGAGGAGGAGAGCTGGGCGTAATTTCCTCCACAGAGGAAAAAGAGTCTGAGACGAGGTCTACGGAGTGAGCACCCGCCTGTTGAGGAGGAGGGCTGGGGGTAATTTCCTCCACAGAGGAAGAGTCCGAGACGAGGTAGTCCACGAAGTGAGCACCCCGTCGTTGAGGAGGAGGGCTGGGGGTAATTTCCTCCACGGAAGAAGAGTCAGAGACGAGGTCCACGAAGTGAGCACCCCGTCGCGGAAGTACAGGGGCGAAGTGGCAGCGCCTCGGAGTCAGCTTGAAGTGTGGCATATTGCCAGAGGGATCAGAGAGGTCTCGGACGTGAGAAGTGAGTAAGGGAGAAAAGAGTGGAAGGTGGGGCGGTATAAATGGAGGATGGGAAGGGATGTCAGCGAATTAATTAAGGACGAAGAGAAGAGGAGTGTAGTGCTTACACCTATGATACTTTGAGTCAGAAGTCAAAACTCTTGAGAAAAAAAAGGTCAGAAAACATATGAAATTATATATTTAAGACAATTACGACGGCCTTATATTATATAAACACAATCGTAAAAACATCACTTAACATATACTATTAATTTAAAGATTCGCTTTCATTGTAAATTCAAAAGATTAATTTATAGTTAACTATGCCAATATTTTTTTAGCCCAAATATATCAATAATTTAAAGATTCACTTTGACTGTTCTTATTTAAGAACTTTAAATTTAACTTAAATAGATCAAATTATTTGTGAAACAAGTACTCCTTGTTGATGAATATATGTACTCAGCAATTCATAAATGTTCTTCATACCTGTTTCACACTAGCACACATGTGTTGTTGCGTTGTTGACTTTTTTTTTGGTAAAGATTCCTTGTTGATGAAACCATGTCTTATATTGAGCCAAAAAAAAAGAGGTCTTATGAGTTATGTCAAAGAAAATATGCTTTAAATGTGAAAACGAAAAGAATGGGGGTGCCTACTGCCTAGTACTAAAGTCAAACAGAAAAAGTTCAACACTTCCGAAGAAGCACGAAAATTCTCTCTGATGGATGCAACCAAAACTCTCTCATTGACTGATGCCGGACAACGCAAGCTTCCGCCGGATCGTCCTCCTGTCGAGGGGCAGGATGACCGGAAGAAGAAGACCAAATGGGAGGAAACACCACAAGCTATTATGGATGACAGCATGCCAGATAAGGAAACAGAGCAAGCCGATGAATCAGAAAATATTCCAGATTGTAAGCAAAAGAAATTTCCATCTTACCGTGCCTCCCTAATGGGATTTAATGGAGTTGCACACAGTAGCCAAATCCTTGAGGAAGATGATTTATTCACCAATGATAAAGAGATTTGCTGGAAGGTCCCTGAGGAATCGGCAGAAATAAAACAGCTAATGGAGCTATACCCTGTGGCACCATGCACTGAAGAAGAATATAATGAGTGGTGTGAGCCTTGGAATTATGCTCTTATTCTCACTGTTTTGGGCAAGAAATTTAACTTATTTGTTCTAAAGGACCTACTGATCAAACTATGGGGGTTCTCAAACTTTGAACTCATCGATGTTCCAAATAACTACTTTGTGGTTAGGTTCCAAGACCAAGAGCTATGGAGGTCCCATTATAAGAAGGTTATGTATGATGGTCCCTGGGTGATTAAGGGCCACTGTGTTCTGATTCAAAGGTGGACACCGTACTTCAATCCTTACCAAAATCCTTTAGGCTGTGTTGCAACTTGGGTCAGAATTCCTGATGTGCCACTTCACTGCTACAACAAACACTGCATCTCAAGGCTTGGAGATCGGATTGGACGGACACTAAAGGTGGATATGAATACTCTCCATGACTGCCAGGAATCAACACCGAAAATCCAAAGAGGGAGATTTGTGAGAATTTATGTGGAATTAAATCTCCAGAAAAAATTAGTGCCAAAAGTAATTGTGGCTGGATCAGTGTTTAATGTAGAATACGAAGGACTAACCATTATTTGCTTCACCTGTGGGAGATTTGGGCATCGGCGAGAAAGCTGCCCTTTTGTGTGCTCTGCATCGGACTCTCACGATGAGGCTGGTCCGTCGAATCAGTCACCACAGCAGTTCATTAATCGATTATCGGTGCCAAATCCGGTGAAACCCACGGCGGACGAGACTTTCGGCCCCTGGATGTTGGTCAATCGGCGCACAAACCGGAATCGTCTACCTCAACGGTCGGATTTTAGGGATCAACGTCATTTCTCGAAGGGGGGAACTAAGATGACGAAAGCAACCTCCATCGGTCAGAGATCGCGATTTACGGCGATAGGTAATCTTGAAGATGATGTGCTTCTGACATCTGCTGAGGCTATAGACAATCCGAACGTTGAGGGGCAGATACAAGATCCTGTAGCTATACAATCGCTCAGCCAAAAAATGAACAAGAGAGAACGGGCTAATCCAGCGAAATTCTCGACCCAGGCAAAGAAGAAGGAAGCATCTGGAAACACACACGGTCACAAAGCTGAATTTGGCCAAAAAATTAAACCCACCTATAAACTAAAAGAGGCCAAGATCACGTCCCTTGGGCCAAAAGTAAATACTGAAAGTGATGGGCCAGCCAATTCGTTAGCAACCTTGGGCCAGTCTGATTCAGATAGGATGGTGTCTCCAATGCAAGAATGTAATACTATTACTCCTAATGAAGTGGTCCCACAAATGGGTAACAAGAAAGCCCATGATAAGCTAGGCAATGGGCACCGAACCCATATTATTGTCCATGGTAATCTCAACACCAAGTCTCAGCAAGGGCCCAAAGCTTTTAGTGTGAATACTATGGCTCCTCATAAAGAACAAATATCTGGAGATCTATCTATGGGGCCAAATCAGGGTGATTCTCAACTTAATAATCTGTGGCCGTCTGAACACTGGGATCCTAATGATGATGTTGCTCCAGAATTCTTGGAAGCCACTGGTTCCTTTGTTGCTGAAACCCAATTTGAGAGACAGCATGAAGAAGGGACCGGGGGACCCAAGTAAGTATTTCCTTCTTTCTTTATTCCCTATTTACTTAAATGATTATTGCATCTTGGAATTGTAGGGGAGCCGGTAGCCGGACATTCCCCCAAATTATTAAAGATATTGTTAATAAATATTGTATAAACATTTTTTGTCTCATGGAGCCTCAGATTAGTGGTGATCGGGCTGATAAAGTTTGCCGGAAGCTTGGTTTTAGCCATTGGATTAGGGTGGAATCTAGTGAGTTTTCTGGAGGCATTTGGCTCTTATGGAATAATGAGGATTTTACTATTACCTATATTTCGTCCACAACCCAATTACTCCATTGCCAAGTCAAAGAGCATGATAATGATACTACGAGTCTCCTGACTATGGTTTATGGTGAAACTAGCTTAATTGGTAGAACTGCCCTTTGGAACTCTCTTCGGTCGCTTGCCAATATCTCTTCTCTTCCTTGGGTTGTTCTGGGAGATTTTAACTCCTTTTTATCCCCTAATGACAAGTTTGGAGGAGCTGACCCCCCTTGGACTTCTATGCATCACTTCAAAAATTGCATTGATGATACTGGGCTCATCGAAGCTAAGGTCCTGGGGGACAGATTCACTTGGGAAAGGCAGGGTTTGAAAGAAAGACTTGACTGGGTCTTCTCCAATTTCAATTGGATTAGTCATTTTCCCAGCTTCACTGTCCGCCATGAGCTTAAATTTAAATCGGATCACAGGGTTGTAGTGGTAAATTCTAAACCTTTGGTTCGAATAAGTCACCCTAAGAGATCCTTTTCATATCAAGTTGCTTGGACCTTGGAGAATGACTTCAAGGACATTACAAAGGAAGCCTGGTGCGACAAAGATTGGCTCCAAGGTTTCCAAAGCTTTCACAATTCTGCTCTTCAATGGAATGATAATCGTATTGGTAACTTCGCCAAGAGGAAAAAAGAGTTGGTTCGTCGTCTGGAAGGTATAGATAGAAGTAGGAGGATGAATTTACGTACTGGACTGTTTAGGCTTGAGAAGCATCTCTGGGAGGAGTATCACAAAGTGGTTACGCAAGAAGAAATATCGTGGTTCCAAAAATCCAGAAGTAAATGGCTTCAAAGTGGGAATAAAAACACTAGGTTCTTTCATGCCTCTACTGTGATTAAAAGAAAGAAGCAGCGAATTGGAGCCATTCAGAATGAGGAAGGTCAGTGGGTTGAAGATCATGATACCGCAAAATATATGGCTCATGACTTCTTTCTAAATCTTTATTCTCGTGACCCGAATGTGAAAGATCCAAGTGATTGGTGTTCTAACTTCCCGCTCATTGATCCTCATGAGTTACATACGCTTTCAAGAAGAGTTACTAGACTGGAGATAAAAAATGCAACTTTCGCTATGGGTGCCTTCAAAGCCCCTGGCCCTGATGGGCTTCAAGCTCACTTTTTTCAGACTCAATGGAATACTGTCGGAGATAAAATATGTGCTTTTATTGAAGAATGTTTTTGCAACCCCTCTTCTATGACTCATATTAACAAGTCCAAGGTTGTCCTCATCCCTAAGGTGGATCATCCTGTTACTTTAAAGGACTTTCGTCCAATATCCTTATGCAATGTAAGCTTCAAAATCATTACTAAGGTCTTGGCGAATAGGTTTAAAAGTATTATGCCCCAGCTTGTAAGTCCTGAGCAATGCAGCTTTATTGCTGGCAGATCCAGTTGTGATAACATTATCATCGCCCAAGAAATCATTCATTCTATGAGAATGAAAGGTAAGAAAAAAGGATTTGTTGCCATCAAGATTGATATGGAAAAAGCCTTTGACAGACTTTACTGGGGGTTCATAAGAAACACTCTTTCAACCTTGAATTTAGAAACTCCTCTCATCGATCTCATTATGGCATGTATCTCTACCTCCTCTATGTCTATCCTCTGGAATGGCGACGAGACGCCGAGTTTTTCCCCTTCAAGAGGTGTTCGTCAGGGAGACCCTTTGAGCCCGTATATTTTTGTTCTCTGCATGGAGCGCCTGGGCCACCTTATTAAAGTTGAATGCGAAGCCCGGCGCTGGAAGCCATTCACTTTCAAAAGAGGGAGCCCCAATATATCACACTTGTTCTTTGCGGATGATCTTATTCTCTTCGCAGAAGCCTCCGCGCAACAAATGGCTGAGGTTCGTAATGTCATGAAGAGCTTCTGTGAAGTCTCTGGGCATAGAATTAATTTAACCAAATCCCGAATGTTTTGCTCTAGAAATGTCAATTTTAGCAGAGCTCTGGAGTTAAGTCAGCTTTTAGGTATTGGTCTCACTTCTGACCTTGGGAAATATTTGGGGGTGCCGATCATCCACACGAGGGTTACGAAAGCCACCTATCACCCCATTGTGCAAAAGACACGGGAAAAATTGTCCACTTGGAAAAGCAAGTTCCTAACCATGGCTGGCCGCTCTGTTCTTATTAAATCTGTGTTATCTTCTCTGCCCAGTTATTGCATGTAGTCCACCCTCCTCCCTATCTGTATTATTAACGAGTTAGATAAGATCTCGAGAAACTTTCTTTGGTCTCAGGAAGAGGACGTCAAAAAGATGCATCTCATTGCCTGGGATAAGATCACTAAAGCTAAGAAGCAGGGAGGGCTTGGTTTCAAGAATCTCCGTCGCCAGAATAAGGCGTTTATCATGAAGATTTGCTGGAATCTCTTGACAAATAAGGATACCTTATGGGCCCAATGCATATGGTCTAAGTACAATTGTGGTCAATCCCAAGTGCCTAATGTCTCTAAAAAGAGGAATTCTTCCTCTGTCTGGAAAGCGATTGTCGAAGTGTAGGACAAGTTTTTTGCTGGGGTTGGTAGAAAGATCAATAATGGGACTGAAACCAAGTTCTGGCGAGATCTCTGGCTCCCCCTAAACCGCCCTCTCATCTCCTTTGTTCAAGACCCTTCTTTGGTCAATGTTTATGAAACGGTCCGTGAGCATATTCTGCCCGACGGAAGATGGAACACCAATAGGTGACGTGGCATTTTGCCGGCTTCAATCATAAATGCCATCCACAAATTGCGTACCCCTTCTAATAACCTCCCGGATGGTTTCACTTGGCGAGCGGCTAAAGATGGCTGCTTCTCTGTTAAATCAGCTTATCTCTATCTCTCGAATCTTGACCAGACGGGTGCTAACAGCTTCTGGGCCCTAATGTGGAAGTGGCAAGTTCCGGAAAAAGTGAAAATTTTCATGTGGCAAGTTGGCCATGAGCGAATTGCCACTAATTCTCTCAGGGCTAGAAGAGGCCTCTCAAATGATAACCTTTGTCCTTTTCATTGTAATAATGAGGAGAATGTGGCTCATGTGCTCAGGGACTGCGAGAGAGCAAAGAGCCTGTGGAAGCAAACCCTAATGCCTAACTATTTTTCCCAGTTCTTTGCAGGTAACTTGCAGGTTTGGCTTGACTGGAACGCTAACCACAATCCTGGAAAGGGCCGCTTTCAGAATTTCTCGTGGCCGAGAATCTTTAGCTTGGTGTGCTGGATTCTTTGGACGACCAGATGTAAATTCCTCTTTCAAGGAGAAAGCACGGATACCAGGGAGATGCTTCATACTTGCAATTATCTTCTCATCGAAAGTGTAACTAATCAATCCCTAATCCACCAAATTTTTCAGCTTGGCAGGGATGAGGAAAAGTCTTGGACTCCGCCCCCGGCTAATGCGATCCGTATTGATGTGGATGGCTCTGTGCGTTTCCAGCACCAAGCAGCTTGCGGAGGAGTGATAAGGAACTCCCAAGGCCATTGGCTGATGGGGTTTCACAGGTCTCTTGGGTTTCGTAGTGTGACTGAAACAGAGATATATGCAATCATGCTGGGACTGCAAATGGGCTATCAGATGGGGTTTCAGGATATCTACCTTTACTCGGATTCTCTCGATGCTATCAACATCCTTATGAGGGACGCCCACAGAGATCATCCCCTTAGTGACATTATTGGGGAGACCAGAGACCTCCTGTTCAGGGATTGGAACGTAAAGCTCCTGTACACTCCTAGAGACAATATCTCTTGTGCTGATTATATGGCCAAACAGGGCCATGATGCTCCCGTTGATGCTGATGTGATCCTTGTGCAATCGGTCCCTAGGGGATGTCTAAATATGTTTCTGAAAGACCAGCTGGTCTGCGTTTGTTAGCTTTCATGCTGTTTTGTTGTATTAAGGGCTACGTTCCCATGACCTAGTCCTTTTCTCTTCAAGCTTAGCTTGCCTGTATTTCTCAAAAAAAAAAATGCTTTAGACATTCTGGCTAACATATGGATGAGTAGATGGAAGCAAGATATTGTCAAAAAAAATAAAAAATAAACCCAAAGAATAATCACATGTCAGAAAAAGACCCTAATTCAGTAATTTGTTAACTTGTATTGATATAGTTGTTATAGAATTAAAGTGAATGTGGGCAGGGGATACATTCAGCAAGTACAGAAATATAGCAGTGTGTTCAGTCTAAATAGGGAAAAGCATATATAGTTCTGAGCAAAAAATAAAAGCATCTATAGAGAGGGAGCAAGCACATAAAAGTCAAAGTAAAACCACATGCGTGCGGTGTCAGTGTGTGCATCCAGAAAGCACTGAAATATATAGCTGCACAAAGAAGAAATAAAAATAATAAGTAAATAGTGTTACTTTCAGTAAAACCAAGAAGACAAGTGTCAAGTGCAAAGAAAGAAATTGTAGCCATGGATTATAATTAAAAATAATAAGTAAAGAGAGTAATTTTGGGAGTTGGCAGAATAAAAAGGACAAAAAAGATACCAGATATAATAAGATATAAAAGGAAAGTTAAATTCTAATAATAATTAAATTCAATATAAAAATATTAGAATATAAAATAAAATAATAGAATTCAATTTAAATAATAAATAAGAATTTGGAATTTTAAAATCAAAATGAAATATTAATTAAACTTTAATTAAAATTTTTAACTAGAAACTTCTAAATTTATTAAAATAATCAAATTAGAATTCAAAAAAGAAAAAAGAAAATCTTATTATACTAATTAAGATAAAGATATTGATCATTAATAAACATATAATTGATTATTGAGAAACATAATATACTTAATAAATAGATTGAAATATATTCTATTAGAAATAATAAGTAAAGGGAGTTATTTTGGGAGTTGGTAGAATAAAAAGGACAAAAAAGATTATAAGAAGAGATAAAAGGAAAGTTGTTGCAAAATAATTTAAAATATTAAAGTGAAAATATGAAAAATCAAATGAAGGAAGTTATCTTATCGGGTAATCTAAAAAAGAGGATAATTAAGGGAGTTAATAAAGATATTTATTCTAAAAATTTGTATGCATTGATTAAAAATAATAAGTAAATAATTTTACTTTGACAGTCGACAGATAGTAAAATAAAAGCATACAGGTGTCAATTTATAGCTAGCTAGGGACATGAGGCAATTTCTTTTTCTTTCTTTGGGGACCAAACAGTCCTAGCTCGGTTTGAACCCTGATAAAACGCTAGCAAAGGCCAGCATGACATATAAACAATTTCTACACATTTCATATGATACCAGCTAGTAGAAAGTTGCATACACAAAAAGCCCCGTGACAAGTGAGCATGGGGGAACAGAGAAACCAAAAAAAATGAAACTATAAGAAAACAAATTGAAGGAACAGCAAAAAAACAAATTAAAGGAATAGCAAACGACACTATGGGTCGGAGGGGCCAGATGGGGCACGAGCGGTGGTCGCAGTATCCTCGTCCGAGGAGGTCTCGTCCACTCGGTTCATGACCGGGATTGGAATGGGTCTGGGAGAGGGAGACGTCTGTGGGTGGGCCCCGGCGGTGAGCGGCGAGAAATACACGCGGATCGCGGCGGATGGACTTCAACTCGGAACGGAGCGCACCAATGCGTAACATGAACTCGTCGGGGGATTCTGGACGGGCGGCGGGGTTCCAGTAAACATGGCCATTGGTGAAGATGTAGGATCTGTCGGAAGAATCGGTCGGGCCAGACGAGACGGAGTCTGTGCCGTCGTCGGAAGAGATATCGATGGGGGCGGCAGGAACAGGGGCGGGTGGTGGTGGCGACTGTGGGACCTGGGGTGGTGGTGGCGGCTGTGGGACCTGGGGTGGTGGTGGCAGCTATGGGACCTGGGGTGGTGCTGGCGGCTGTGGGACCTGGGGTGGTGCTGGTGGCGGAGCTCGGAAAGGAGGGGCGTTGGCCGTCGGGGGCCAACGGCCCCGTCACGCGACCTGTTTGACTCGCGGCATGGGTGCTGAGAGTAAGGTTAGCAGAGAGAGACTGAGGAATGGTAACAGGGAGATGACCTGGAAGAAAGGAAATTGGGTCGTTCTTATAGAAAGAGTTGGGGGAAGTGGAAAGGGTTGGGGAAAATGAAAGGTTTGCAAGCCAGGGGACGAGACCTTTGGGTTGAGAATACGCGGGAAAGGAAGAGTAAAAAGGCTGCAATTAAGAATATAAATATAAAATTATTTATTTAATATTTAATATATTTATGTTTTAAATATTTATTTTAATCTATATAGGGAATAATATTTCTCCAGTCATTGAAGGGAAAAGTATTGCATGAAAATGAGAAGAAGATTCTTAGGCATATATTAAATGGCCAACCCACATCTTTTTGTATTTATGACATGAGGATATACTTCTCTAGGGATGTAACCATTTTCTTTTAAGTAGATTGACAATATATTAAAGGATGAAAATTTTTATTTCATTTTAAATTTTTAAAATAACAATAATTTAATAAAATAAATGATTAAATTGTAATTTACTGTAAATAGAGAAAAAAATAAAGGGTTAAGATGCAACCAGATGTTCTTTAACTATAGTCCAACGAGAACAGTGAATTTACACTCCAAATGCGTCCAGACTCCAGCGAGAATAAATACTATATTCTTTTTGCTCGGAGTCGGAGAGAATAAATACTATATTCATATATCTTTTTGTTTACCTAAACAATAAATGAAGATGGAAGCCAAGGCAGAGAATAAATATTATATTTAATCTTTTCATATATAACTTTGTATTCATATAATTTGTAAAAGAAGAAATTTTCATGACAAGATGGGACAGTCGGACGGGATAGCAAAGATGCAGAGATGCAGAGATATGAGATGATCTTTTCATTTTACGAGGCTCCCACATGTATGCTCTATATACATCCTCACTTAGAGCTAATGGTCTACCACGACAATTGGATATATAACAGTCTTCTTTTAGAAGCAGATATTCACGTCCGTTTTTTATATTACAGTCGGAAATTATCAGTCGTTAAATTTATATATGACCGTTATAATTCAATATAGGTATTTATATTTAACCGGCACAGTACCCAATACAGATCCATTCACATTCCTTTACTCTCCAATCCTTAAATACCCGCTTTCTTCAAAAATAAAATTTACATTCAATCGTTGTGCCTCCCCACTCAACCAAACATCCCCTCCACCCACCACTCACCACTCACCACTCACCACCCCCTTCATAAATCATAATGACTTTACCACTCTCCGCGCCCATACCCTCTTTATAATTTGTATCTCTTTATAATTTATATCGCCTCCCCCAGCACTCTACTCCCATCGGCCATCACCCTCACCAGTAACCCCTCAAACCGTAACCCTTCTTTCCTCTCCCTAATCATCATGGTATGAACCAAAACCACCCCTCGCCTCGGCGGGTACACCCTGCGACCACGCCCCTACTACCTTCGATCCCGGCACCGTATCACACCATTGCCTCCACCATCTGTTTCCGGCCGCTACCCCAGATCACAGCCTCCTCCATCCCCTCCCTCTCCTATCTCTGTCTCTTCCGACAGTACGGAATCTGACTATCGCCGTTACCTCTCCATCCACGCCCACTATGTCCCTGCGCATCGCTCCGCCCCCACACCGCCGTTCTCCCCTATCCTCACCGCCGCCCTACCGCTGGACCGTGTCGCTCAGCGTGCTGCTCTTCGGGTCGAGGAACACCGTATCTGGTATGAGATCAAAATGGTCTCCCCCGCCAGTCGCATGTGCCCCCTGTGGACAACTAGCTCTTCTGACGTCTCCGAGTCCTCCTCGGTGGACGACACGGCCACAAGCGCTGCTCCTGCTCCTCTTGGCCCTGCCGGGCCTTAGTTCCTTTTTATTGTTTTGTTTTACTTTCTCGTTAGTGAGTATTTGAAGTGTTTTTACGTTGGAATGTACAATGATTGTTATAATAAAAATTGTCTTTGATTAACTATAATATCACCGTAAAAATTGACCAAGCTAGAAATGTACCACGACTGATATATTAAAAGCTCCACTAAAATTGTCATTGATTAAAAAACCAAAAAACACCTAATTTGGTTCAATAGATTTTATCATAATTTTATAAATATTCCAATATTGGTATGAATGTCCATAACATTTCAAGATGAAGCTTTTGGAATTCTACACTTATGACTCATGAATGGCTTAGTGGGAGTTTTATTTAACTTACAAAACTTCATGTTATACCATTATGTAGATTTAATCTCTTGTTTGTAACTCTTGTAATGGAAGTTAAGGATTCATTGCCTATATATAGTAGGCATGTATCAAAAGTTGGTAGAGGAAATAGAAAGAAGAATCACTCTCTCCTTGCTCTCAAATTCTCTCTTGCATTTCTTCATCTCACTCATCTTAATCTATCTTACTTAGTTTCATAACACATAATTTATTATATAGCTGATAATTTCTCGTTTTCTTTTCTTACAAAAAAAAAAATTATTTAAAAAAAAAAGATAATTGCTCCGCATTTATCCAAAAACAACCTAATACCAAATATATTCCATCGAAACACAAACAATTTATAAAATCACTAACTACTACAAAAAAAAAGTGAACCAAAAACCTTCTAAGTTGTAATAAAGATCGATGACACACTAATTTGACTCAGCAACATATCTTACAAAACTTATGCAACTCATAATCCCATCTGCATAACTCGCATGAAATTAATGATAATCCATCTTCATCATCATCAAGAACGGACAATCCTTTTTCCAATCTTGCGATTTCTTACAACCCAAGGCACGTGTCGAAACCACACAAATGACGACGATCCTTAAACGTCGTTTTAACAATATGGTTCATCCACATAGTATTTAAATCTGCCCTCACCTTGTTCCTAACTGTCCTCACGCACCTAAGCTTCCCCAGGAAAAAACTCAAACCCCTGTTTCCTCTGTTCTTCAACCTCGATACACAGAAGAATCATCCCACACACATATCTTGCTTCTACGTGACCCTGCAATTAAGCCTCCTTCAGCATTTCAAGACCCGCACCAAGATCCATTATATCAGGGTTGAAGCAGAAGAATTTGGCCATTCCATCCCTGTACAAGCTTTCTGGGTTTCTGCATTCTCTGCAACGGGCCATGAAGGAAGATTCTTGGGGCTCTGGGTTCCATGAAATGAAGCGAATTTATGCATGTTAATGTTCTTATAGATGTAGTCGTCTTCTTCGATGAGATTATTGAAATTCTTGGAGCAAGATTTGAGTTCGTAAAGTTTACCCATGGATGATGACCCCACTTTGGCTAACACTTCTGATAACACATGGTTTGGGAGAGATTCAATGGTGGTAGCGGGAGGGGTAGTGGAATGAGGAAGATGATGATTATCATCATCATTTGACGCCATTTAAGACGAAGAAGAATTATGAGATCACTGAGGTTTTTGGTTTCTTTGATCGAGAATATTATGAGTGTTGAGTTTTAATGAAGGGTTACTATATATGTAAGAGGTGTGAAGCACCGATTCGACACGGCGTTTGAAGCCCTGTCTTATAAACAGTTGCGTCATTTCGAAATTACTTTGAGACTGATTGATTGCTAACATATCAATTTTTTAATATCAATATTATAGAGCGACGGGTTAAAAGTAATTTGAGACTGAATAGTAATACTGACATATTAATTAATTGATATAATATAGACGACCCGTGTATTAGTACTGCCATGGAAAAGACAGTGAGATTTCTGATTCACATTATTATATACAAATATACAACGAACGGCTGTGACTGTTACAAGTGTCAAAATCTTTGAACCAACGTAATGCTCTGCTCAAAACGACATTATTGATTATATATATATAAACAGTTGTCTTTTCGAACCCCGCCCCGCGTCAAGAAAAGCCACACCGTCGTTCCTTTTCTAAACTCATTAGCCATGGATATGACACATGATATTGAACTTGAGATCTTCTCATGGTTACCTGCAAAATCAATCTACAAGTTCAAATGCGTGAACAAATTCTGCAAGAATGTATGTTCACCGGGGGAAACTTATTTCATACAGAAGCAATCCCAGAATGCCTTACTAAGGGATGACTCTTGTTTCTTTCTGCAACCAAACTGGATTCAGAAACAAACTCAGTTCCATGACCTGTCATCAAATAACACAACATCTGGTGCATCTCATGGTTTCTTCCAATTTCTGGAAGACAACCCAGATGTAGATATTATTGCTTCAAGCAATGACTTGATTCTTGGCCGGAGCAATACAGAGTTGTTCATCTGCAACCCGGTTACGCAATCATATCTTCCCATTCCAACGCCAGATTATCTGGAAACACACCCAGGTGCTGCTATTAGAGTTGTCTTACATTGTAACGTGGAAGACTCAAAAGATTTCATGTTATATCTGTTTGAGTCTCAAGATGAGTGGGCTTCTCCATATCTTGATTTGAAATTCTACTCTGTGAAGGAGAGTATGTGGAATTCAGTTGAAGCAAGCTTCTTCCAGGGTGGAAGACGTTTGAGATTTGACCAACACATTTATTACAGAAAAGCTCTTCACTTTATATCAGATTGTTATCCTTATCTCATCAAACAGAGTCCTTATTTCAGGCCATATATAATGGCTTATACTGTTGAAGATGGAAGATCAAGGATGATTAGAATCCCTAAAGAAGCTAGAAGTGGCTCCCATGACTTGACATGCCAAATAGGAATTTATAAATGGGGGAAACCAACAAGTTCATATGAGTCGATTTGTTTGGTGAGATTGAGGAAGAATGTTTTTACCATTTGGGTTTTAACTGATTATGAGATTGCCAAGTGGAGAAGGATAGTAAAATTCAGGGTGAAGGCGATGGGAGTGAAAGAAGATCCTGTTATTGTAACAGGATTCATTGTTGTGAATGGGGATCGGTTGATTTTCGCCACAGACATGAAGATCTATGGATATGGTTTGTGGCAAGAAAATTTTATGAAGCTTGAAGAGATTTGTGAACATGGAATTGGACTCAATGCGACGATCATCACTCCATATTCATATACACTTCGTCATTGTGGTCATACGGCTGTGATCTTGCCATTAATGCAACAACAACAATGATCCTCATTTCTTCAAGGAGCATGAGTTCATCTCCACATAGCATAGGAAGTCAGACTTTCAAGTATCACGGTGATGAATGAGTGAGTCCCCATTCCTGTTGATCTCTCATTCCAGCCTCCGCCAGGACTGTTGTGGAGGGGGCAACATGCCGTTACAAGATCACAACTTCTTCAGCGGATGCAATCAACCATTAACACTTCTCCGACTGTTAACAACACCCCTGCAGGAAGAGGAAAGGGAATATATATAGGAAGGGGAGGTGGCTATTTGGAGTGCTTGTCATTTCTTTCATTCACTACCACTTCATGTTGGCATGTTTTGTGTTGTATTGTAACATTCCAATGTTGGATAAACTATTGTCCAGTACTTGTCACTTAAGATCATTGTTGCCAAGACATAGTTATGAACTTTTTGTATTGCCATTGTTGGCATCTCATATGGGCATTATTAGGCTTATCAACTTTTGGTATTGCCATTGTTGGCATAATTTATTGGCATTATTAGGGTTATCAACTTTTGGTTTTGCCATTGTTGGCATTATTAGGCTCCTGTGTTGTCACAAAATGATGACCTTCTTTTGAATTTGCCCAGTATACAGTTAATTCAGAAATTGCAATGCTTTTGTTGGCATAACATTATATCGCATCTGCTTATTTTGCTTTAACATTTTACGACTTATTCAGTTACTTACTTTAACAAATATAACACAGTAAAATGAGAAGGGCATTTAGAGTTAAATGATCAATAACTGTCACAATTCAGACAAAGCTAACACAGTAAAATGACCAATACATGTATATCCTAAAACATTGCATTCCATCCCCAATTCCATATCATTCTCATAATAGTTGGATTACATCCCCAAATCCTCTTCAATTAACGACACAATAAAAATAAACAAAATAACCAAGTGATGAACAATGCACATAAAGTTTGCTTCAGTGTCCTTTCATTCTTCCTCATGTTAGCATAAATGGAGGCTATGTCATCTTCAACAATTTCTGGACCTCCTTCCTCATCCATTCTCCTTAGCCCCACATTCCTGTCATTCATATTCTCCACATGTCCCAGGAGCTCGTTTATCACATGTTTTTCCCTCTCTCCCATTTCACTGTCATGCCATTTGAAAAACCCACAGCCCCTTCCCTGTACAGTAAGATCAGTTAACTAAATGACCAGATCATTCCACAAAACGCCCCCTCACTGAAATCATAACAATCAAATCTAATGATTTACACTTACCTGTTGATAATTTCTACATCCGAAGAATCTCCTACCTGGGTTTTGCTCAGTCCAGGATGTATATAGCCGTGCAGACAACCCACAGTAACACATCGTCGACGAACACCGATCTGCAACATCTCCGTCAACACGCTGTAGCATCCTCGCCCTCCTCCTCCTTGTCGATGTCGATGATGTTGAATCTGTCGACTCAGGAACTCCTCTTCTCTGGTCCATCGTCACGCGTTCACCGGTACAAATCCTCAGAAACGTTGGCCATTTAAACACCCATGCCTGAGACTCTTACCTGCCAGACAAGGACGGATTTGACCAGAGTTTAAAAAAAAAACACTCATTTGACCAGAAAATCCTCTCCCGAATAAAACGACCTCTTCAAGTATAACGGTCGTGGTTATTTTGCACGAATAATAATGCCCAACTGTTATATATGAAAAGGACGTTAAAAAAAGCTTAAAGTGAAATCAACTTAATAATTTAGGTGAATAAATTTTATCTTGTTGGATCAGTAAAAAGTGAGTCAAGACATCAACTCGATTTAAATTAAATTTATTGATGTCTCCTCAGAATTCGTATGAAAAAAAGATGAAGATTAATTAATAACATTTATTGAAGTGGGCTCAGAATTCGAGGAGACGCATACATAGTTGGGAAGTTCACTTGGAAGTGGAAGAGACTCTGATTCTGAACAATCAAACAGAGAATAAAGACACACGCGTGCAACAACTGGATCTGGAAAATGCTAGATTATGCCAAAGTTCATAAAAAGTACCGGTAGTCGTTTAAAATCATCAAATCGAGTTAAAGAAATTAAATTTATTAAAGAGGCCTCAGAATTCGTACATCAAAACCAATGAAGATTAATTAATTACATTTATTGAAAAGGCAGGCCTCAGAACTCGAGGAGACGCATATATAGTTGGGAATGGGAAGACGTGGTGGCACATATATAGGAATATATATATAGACGAATTCCTCTCACGCTTGTTTTATTCTTCTCCCTGAGGCTTTGAGGTAAAACTTGTGATTGTGATTTTGTGTATCTTCTGGTTTCCCTTTTCTTTATCAACATCTTTACAATTCACTATCTTTTTTGTCCACTATTCATTGGTTTCAATTTGTTTCTTCTCTATTACTGTACTATATTTTTGTTGATTTGGTCTTCCGAAGTTTCATCCACTAATTTTGACGAACTAATGATTTAATTTCTGGAGCATTTTCATAAAAGAAACTATTTCTCTATTCTTCGCCTCCGCGTTTGGACTTTATTATCGATACATTTATCTAAAATTTGTCTTGCTATTATGATTCCGGACAAAGAAACAGTTTCTTTCTTCACACATCATTTGAAGGGGTAGGACACATGACTCAGATGAGTGTGACTTATCCGATCATGCATGCCCTTTCACACATATTTGGCCTGGATTGGAGGCCATATATATGAAATATTTTCTGCAGACTGAGCACTGATGTGTTATTGTCTTAGAAAGATAAGTTAGATTATTGGTGGTCAATTCTCCTTATCTCCGCCCTATATGCAGTTTTGAAAAGTAATCTGCGATGCAGATCGGGTAATGGTTTTGAACAATTGATCATTTTGTTTGTGTATTCTAAAATGATGCAGTGGAAATGAGAATTTTATCTACAGTGGAAAGAAAGCAAGAAATATTGGATGGAAATGAACGATAGTTAGGCTTCTCATTACACCTGTTCACCCTCCATGCTTTTGCTTGTACCATCTTTTGTACTTGTATATTCTTTATTTTAAATTTGTTCTTCTTCTTTTGTTTGTTAGGATTGTCTTGCCATTTAGATCAGAAAACTGTCAGAGGAGGAGGAATTGGAACAATGGAAGACAGGAACTACAAAGTTAGAAGAAGCTCAAGTGAATTGCCTGAGAAAGTTCTTTCACACATTCTTTCTTTTCTTCCAACAAAAGAGGCTGTGCGAACTAGCGTATTATCCAAAAGATGGGAATACATATGGACCTCCATCCCCAAACTTCGCTTTCATCATCATTTTACGGAACCATCAATGGATTTCGTGAATATCATTGATAGATTACTTCGACTTCGTGGGTCATATGACATAACTAGCTTTTCACTCTATATCGACATATTTAATCTCGACTTTGAGGTTGTGGATATTAGGTCTAAAGTAGAAGCATAGTTATCTGGTGTCGTGGGATTCAATGTCAAAGATGTTGAACTCAGTCTTGACGGTTTTAATCGGTTGACTCTGCCTTTTAGCTTTGTGAACTGTAGAACTCTCACTAGTTTGATTATTTATGCAGCAGCGATAACCCTTAAATTTCCCTCTCCAATTTGTTTCTTCAATCTAAAGAAGTTGGTATTATTTAGAGTTACATTACCCGATGAGCATTCAACTCAAAAACTATTTTCTGTTTGTCCTTTGCTTGAGGATTTCAAACTAGAGGAGTGTGATTGGAAATATGTAAAAGCATTTTTTTTGGTATCTCCTCCAAAGCTTCACAATTTTACCATGATTGAGGATGACGAACAAACGCCACCGAGTTTCAATGGTGATGAGTTTGTTATTTCTGGTAGTGACTTAAAATGTTTTCATTATGAAGGCGAATTTCAATTTGAATTCAACATTTTAAATTCTCATCTGCTAGAAGAGGTTCACATCAACCTTTATTCACTTGAAAATGGCCCAATAAATGTTATCAATCACTTTTTAAAGCTTCTAAGATACGCATGTGATGTTCCAAATCTGACACTTAGGAATTCCCTGGTATGCTTTTTTCTATCTCTTTATTTAGTCAATTATAGTTTCCTTCAAAGTGTAGTATTTGTGCTCCACTTAAATTCTCTCTTTTTAACTAAACATCGATTTTCTTGTTTTCAGTGCGTTCTTGTCATTCCAGAAGTAGCGACTCAAGTACCCATGTTCAATGGTGTGCGGCTTCTACAGTTGGATTATGAAACATCTAATCTTTCAAACAAAGGCTTGTTGATGGTGCTTCAAAACATTCCTTTCCTTGAATCCCTACTGTTCGTGGAGGTAATTTTACATCCAAGTAATCATATCTTTTTGTGGTTACTTAATTGCAATGGCCTCGACTAACATTTGAATTTATCATTGAAAAGGGAATTAAGATGTCCTCTGATCCAATTGACGATAACATATTGGACCCTCTGCCTCCATGTTTCATCTACCGCCTGCATTTCATTCACGTATATATAAAGAAAGGGGATGACAATGACTTGATGGGAGTAAAAGTTTTACTCGAAAATGCCATGGCCTTGGTAGAAATGTCAATTGAGTTTAGTACATTTGTGAATAAGGACGGAAGAAACAATTTCTGCGTTGAGTTGCTGAAGCTTCCCAGAGGTTCAAGATATTGTGGCATCTATATTAGTGGCTAAACTTTGTAGTTTGCTTTCTTTTTTGTTTTTATATGATCTAGTAGATTTTGTTCTTGGTTTAATGAATTCACATGTGTAGTTGAAAATCAGTTTTAAAAGTAAATTCCTATACAAGTGTTGGGACTCGTGATATCCATGACCTTATAAGTGCAGCTAATTAATCTTTATACCGACTAAAAATTTCTTTTTTTGATTGCTGTACAACTCTATTTGCAATAGTGTAGTGGAGATATTTTTTTTATTTGAATATATTTACACCATTGTCTCGGCTTATGCTCTAGTATTTAAGATGCTTCTGAATATGAATGATATTGGTCAATATAGCACAACTTGTAAGTAATACTACACTTTTCAAGTAATATTTTCGGTATTGTAGATGTTCTAATATGAGGGAGGCTTAAACTAAATAATATTGATATTTTTTTATTCTAAGGGTAAGAAATTTTCGAAAAATAAAATTACATGGCGTCTCAAAAAAAATACAAAAATATATATATGTATCTGTAACACCCCGAATTCTGAACCCCGAGAACTGGGAATAAGCCTAAAATAGGGGGACGATTAAGCCCAGTTCGGGAAGAGTCCCAAGAATGTCGAGAGTTAGGAAGCCTCTCTGGGACTAAGTGATTTGGCCATACGGGTCAGTGGACCTAGTAAATATAAGCCGTGGAATTAAAGTGCCAAAGAAAGAGGGGCACAAAAGGCCTATACGGCGTAAATCCGGTGGAAAGGATGCCACCCAACTATGTCCTGAGGTATAGGACAATTAGTTGAGTGAAAATATGCCGGTATAAGTAAGTACACGACATTTTCAGGGCAGTTGGGTATGCCCTGCGTTTTAGAGAAAACACTGGTATTCGTGAAGAACTCTCGAGTAAACCCAGGCAGAATCCCAAGTAGACACCGATAAAGTAACTATAATAAAATAAGGTCATGATGAATAATGATGACATACCTTTGTGTTGGTCCAATAAAATCATGACACGTGTCCCGTCATCATGACAAGAGAAAAAGCTACTTTTGTGCTGGACCAATAAGAGCATGACACGTGTCCTTCATAATTACATATGTAAGAGGTCAAATCAAGTCATCATGAAGAAAGAGAAATTGCTTAAAATTCGTGCAAGACAAGGAGGAGAGAGAAAAGTCGACAAAACTTGCAAAATAAGCCAAGTTAAGAGGATATTTTGCAAGGGTACTTTGGTCATTTGGTTTGGAGGATTTTTAAGTACCCTCTTGACGTATTTTAAGACATTTTGCACTCCTGTTTGCATGAGTATTTGGATTAGGAGTTCAAGGACCATAGAAATTAAAGTGATAGTGCAGAAGGGCACAAAAACACTTATACGATGTTAATTGGTTGGTAAGAGTACCATTTAGCTATGCCCTAAGGTATGGGAAGAGCAAAAAGGTGCTAAAATAAATGTGCAGATAATATTTCCTGGATGGGTAAGGGTCCCCTGCGTTTTTGAAGAAAACGAGGAGGAAAGAGAAGGTGCTGATGATCCGACCCATCCAAGTCCAACTAAGTAGCACGAGTTACGAGGAAAAGTGTAACAGGCAAAAGGTAGCCGAGCGGGACCGGTTAGGACTTCCCGGAGTCGGACCCAGACCCCCAGATACAGGGAGAGGATGAAATTCTGGTGAGCCAGGAGAGAGAGAAAGTGTCTTGGAGAAAAAGAAAAAAAGGTCACATCATGTAATTATGAAGAGAGAGAAAGAATAAAGTAATTAGGATTAATCTGGACCACACATTTGAATCTGACATGACAAGAGGAATGACATGTAATTATGACATCACAAGGGTAATTATGACACATCCTAGGGCAGATCACGTGGGTCTTGTGGCTTGGAAGAAGTGCAGTGCAAAATGACCATTTTACCCCTGCACCAAAAACCTACACCTAATAGCATCAAAAACCACCATCAAGGGTAGTTTTGGAAACCTAATTTTTGGGCAGATTAGGGAGCCATTTTCAGCCAAAAGAGTTCTCTAGAACCCTTGATAATCAACTAAATAAATTATATTTAAACCCGAAGCACCCTTTTAACCAATGGACAATAACCAAAGTTGGATAATAACCCTAACCCTTGAGGTCTATATAAAGGGCACTCCTCCCTTCATTCTCCACTTGCCTAGAACGAATGCAATAAGAGGAAGAGGAGGTTCCATCTGAAGCTCAAGGTCAGGAGGTGAAGAAGGCTATACGCAACCGAAATACCGAGGTAAGTTCTCTAATCGACGACTTGGAGACTCTAGTTTCTGCCCTATGGTATTTTCGTGAGGTTGTAGTAGGATTATCATGTTTTTAAGGTTCTCAATGGTTCCAGAACGTGTTTTTTTGTGGTGAAAATGGAGATCACCTTTTTCTAAACTCAAAAAGATTAAGTCTTTAATATACGAAAATCTGCCGATTTTTACGGTTTCTGGGCAGCGTGTGTTCATCAACGGATTTAAAATAGTAAATGGATTCAGTTTGCTTTGATATTTTTCATGGAGAAATTATACATATGGGGCTTCATTTTGGTATAATATCTTGTGTCATTTGGAGTTTCAAACCGAGAGTTATCTAAGATTGAAAATGACCTCAAAACATGGATTCTGTTTCGGACAAGTGGCTAAGTATTGAGAATCTGAGAAGGACTCGAACCCAGATGTATTTGGTAAATATTTTTCCTATAAAATAGACATCCTAAGGTTTCCATGGCCACTTATCTCATGTAGATATGAGTTTCCTATAATTTATTAAAAATCAGAAAAGTTGGGACAGAAATTCTGGAAATTCTGGTGCTATACGAATTTGTATGAAACTTGAAGTAAAGTTGAATATGTGATTAAGAGCATGGTTTTTGGATGTATCTAGGGTTTTATCGCGTGTAGGACGCATCTCCAAAACTAAGGGAAGATTTCACCGTTTTCGAGAAGTGCCAGGTAGTAACTGTAAACTTGCTTACCCTATGTTGCTCTTGTATGTTATGTGTTATCATGATTGTGGATGTAGGCTAGGTGGTATCTATAGGACTTTGTGTTCTATGGTTACTGCTGAGGCCGAGGTATGCAGGCTAGGTAGATCCTGTAGGGGTGCTGCTGAGGCCTGAGGCATGGTGGCTAGGTAGTACCTATAGGGGTGCTACTGAGACCCTTGGCATGTAGGCTAGGTGGAGCCTATGTGACTGTGTGTTCATAGGTGTCTGCTGAGGCCCGAGTTATGTTGGCTAGGTGGAGCCTATATAACTGTGTGTTTATAGGTGTCCACTGAGGCCTTAGGCTAGGTGGTTGGGGTTGGCCACCCTGACTACTGAGGCCTTTTGCGCGCTAAGTCCGGGGGCTTGTCTTGACCAGGCGGTCCTGCGAAGTACATGCCATGTTTATGTTCCTGATTGTGATTTGCATTACATGCATTGCATACATATTGTATTTGAGTTTAACAGTTACTCTAGGGTTCAACCTTGAACTTCAGTTCACCTGGAAGATACAGGTAAGAGGAGGAGGCCGGTTGGACGGTTGAGAAGGTAAGGGCACGGTATGCAGAGACTGAAGAAAATAGGGGATGCCCTATCATGTTTTGTATAGTTTTATTTTGAGATTATTTTATTTTACTGTTCAGTATTATTTTGGACGATTGTACCCTTAACCCTGTGAGGACTTTACCTTAATTATTGTACCTTACCAGTACATTGTAAGTTGTCCAAACCGATCATATGCTCTGCTGTTTGCACTCTGATGTATATTAAAATGACTAATTAACAGAGGAAATGTAATAAGTAAAAAAAGATCCCTCTAACCCGCCACCCGAAAGGGCGAGGCCGGTAGGGGTGTAACAGTATCTTAGAAGTTGTACTAAATTTTCTGGTCTCCGCTAGGTTTGAAGTTGTATTGGTGTTAGTTATTTTAGCATCGTGACGAAACTTATCAATGTATTGGTCTCCGCTATGACTTGTGCTTCATATATGGTTTATATAAAACAATTGCATTATCAAAAAATGTCAAATAATACACGACTGTTTTAGCATCGTGACGAAATTCAACGACATGTTTTCGAATTCTACTTAGACATGTTTTGTTGTATTTCACTATTTCTACAACGACTATTTTCATGAAACCAGACATTAAAAATGAGGCGGTATCATTTTTAGGCAATTTAATTATTAGCCTCACTTATAGTTTTCAAAAGGATACACAACAACCAATCTGCAGAAAACGAAAAGCATTCAAAATAGATTAATATTGAAAAACTAAATATACTACTTCGTAATAAGCACTGAAGAGTAATAATTATGACAATTTTCAGGGTATGATTCAAAACTAGCCAGGCCAGGGTTTCCACAGCAACAAGGCAATCAATTCAAAGTTTCATATACAGCAAGGATTGATAGTGTCTATGATAAACTAGAGTCTCAGAAGTTGTCCTCCATGAAGATTCACTAATCACACACACATACATTCCAAACCCGGCCATGTCCATGAAACATTTGAGACACCAGTCTTTCACTAATTCCTTTGTAGAAATTTAAAACCAGCCTTGATAGATTGAGAGCCTTCAGAAATCTCTACCAGCAACAGATGCAATTAGTTGATCTAACATGTTTCATTAGCCTCCAATTTTTGAAGAACTTCCGGCTGTGAATCAAATTGAAGCAGTAATTAAGGATAAGGGAAACAAAAGAAGATGGATAATAGTTTTCAAAAGGAAAAACTTGGAACCAAATAAGAACAGACTCGTCACGCACTTGATAACAAACATGACCCCAAAAGAAAATTTAGATGCAGAGTTAAAACAAAATGATACTACCTCCCGTCCTCAACATAAGAACTAGTTGTGATTGATTTTGGTCTTATATATAAATCTTCAGTTTACTTTGAATCCCAAATTTAAAAGTCTTCCCAAAGTATCCTATTGATCATACACATTGAAGAGTTTATATGTACAGGCAGTCAAAATATAATATGGTATTTCACGAAACCAACGTATAGTTGTTACATCCCTAAATCTCACCAAATGAGTCAACAAACTCTTCATCATATAAGAAGGATGCAATAATTAGAAAACAAAACAAAACAACTCAATATATTATCTATCCTCTTAACCTGAAGAAAGCTATAATCACATCACGCCTCTCATTCCTGACTCTTGTGGGTTTCATGTTCTGACAACTTTCTAATCCTTTGAGCAATAAAATGCCACTCTGAATATAAAGTTTACGTCTGATTTCCAAATCCAAAAATGCTTTGAACAAAATATTAATTAAAATCATGTTTGCAAGAATCAAGTTTTTATCACTCTATTTCTGCAGATACACTAATTTCTCGTTTGGAAATGCATTTAAACCTTTGAAATCGCGTCTAATCCAAATCACCTTGAGACTAGCTAGAATCACATCACCATGTATCATTCCAAATTCCTCTGGGGTTCGATTCTCTGCGACCTGCTTGCCAGTCTTTTGATGAGTGAGCAGAAGATTTGATTTTGCAATGTGCTTCCTCTCACAATAATCCTTCATTAGAAACCCTAATTTCACGATTTTCCCAATCGTATAGTACAAATCCTCCTCGCCTAGGTACTTCACAGTAACTAGAATGCGCTCTTCGCCGGTCACCGGCCCAATCAAACAAACGACGTTCATTTCGGTGACTAACGCTTTGTCACCATGAAAAAGCACGTACTCCTTTGCCGTCTCTCCGCCACCACCGCCTGCCTTTTCCATTTTCTTCACTTCCTCCATTTCTTCAGAATCACTTGAACAAAGGCCCGCTTGTTGTTTGCTCATTGAGTTGATGAGCAAGTTGAGAGATTCTTTTCCAGTTTCAATGGGAAAAACCGAAAAAGAAAAGTCTACTTCAAAGTCCAGGCAGATCTGAAAAGAAAAGAAACCCTTAAAAAGAATCTCTAAACTTGCTTTTATTGAATTTATTACGACTGTTATATTAAATATGGTCATCTTTAAACCAATATATTACGACTGTTAATTTTAAAATGGTCGTATTTCTAATTTCAATGGGAAAAACCGAAAAAGAAAAGTCTACTTCAAAGTCCAGGCTGATCTGACAAGAAAAGAAAACAAACCCTTAAAAAGAATCTCTAAACTTGCTTTTATTGAATGTATTCATTAACTACTTCATCATCTGCATTTATTGAAGGGGAAGAGAGATGAATGTGAACATAAACAGATGAAGATGAATTAATTACATTTATTGAGTGGGCTCAAAATTCGAGGAGACCGGAGACGCATACATATGAAGATTAATTAATTATATTTATTGAAAATTTTTATTTATATTACGACTGTTATATTAAAAATGGTCGTCTTAGTTTTCTCCTCTACCCCTTCTTCCTCCTCTGCATCCGGCGTCAATGACTATATTGAGCACGTCTCCAGTGATCCATATGGTATTGGCCTATCCCTTCCGAGTAATATTCAACTCAATTAATACTATATTCACTTTTGATGACTCAGATTCATTTCCCCCATGCGTCGATGACTATTCCCGTGCAATTTCGTTTTAATTCCCGACGTGATGTGTTCAGAGGATCTTCGGCATTTTGGGCCTTGGATAGTTATTCGCGGGTATTGGATAAAGATGACGTTGTGGTAGCTTTGTTGTGGTTTAGTATTTTATTAATTAGACCTATATATGTTTTATTTGACACGACGATTCGATATCTAGCTATCAAAACGTATCTTGAAGCGTTAGCAATCATGTCTTAAAAATTGAACCACACAACGCATTTCTTCGGCACATTAACTGCATTACTGTCGATTATAAATAAGGCTCATTGTACGTTAACTTCTGGTGACCACATATCAGAACCTCTATAACTTCTCTTTCTCTCAATCCAATCTGGTATATGTCGCATAACATGGATTACTCTCTAGCAATGGCAACTGAAGGATTTGCAGACGTTATTTTGACACTAAGAGTTGATCGTATCATTCAGAGATTTGTTCAACGTTCTTACACTGTTCGCAGATGCCCCGTCTTGGATCTTGAGTCAGTGGACTTAATCGTTTTTGATACTTCGGTGAGTCAAAGGTATATATCTTTAATTTTGCATGTCGCTATCGGTTTTTTCAGCAACTATATCATATATAGTATAGTATGATTGTATTGTTTCTTTTTTCTTTTTTCCAGTTTAATACACGTATGATGGTAAGGATCATGGATATTGAGTTGATGGATAAACACTGTTGGAAGTTAATTGAAGGTGGTTGTTATGCGATTTCTAAGTTCTTTTTAAGAGAGTCAGGTGAAGGTGTTCATCAGTTTCTGCACATCGTGATAACTTAAGATTCAACGATTGCACCTGTGTTGAATGAACAAATTCCTAAACGGTTGTTTAGGCTACATTATATTGACGATTGCAACTGGTGGGGCGGCATACCAAATAAAAGATCGGTCATTGGTAATGTTTTTTGTTATTTTCCTTTCCTCTGTCGTTTAACAACTTTGGAAATGCTCTCAACTGAAATGAGATAACTTTGACTTTGATGCATGTGCAGATGTGTTTGGCATTTTACGTTCCTACTATCGGTCTGCTAATTACAAGTTCAGGGGGGTTTATTCCATGTCTTTGATTTTGGAGTTGGAAGTTATTAGGTATGAATACTTGTAGCTAGCTATAGTCATCACTGAAATCATTCCAGAACAGTCTATTGAAGTCCTATTCAAATTTACGTTACTGCTTCATACTTGCAGGAAGGAGTTTCTGATTAGATGTATATTGCGTGGCGATGCTGCTGTAACAAATGCAGGAGATCTGCTGGAAACTGCTACAAAGGATGGTTCTACTACATTCATTGTTCTCCAGTATGTCCAGTTTAGTCGGATCATTGAAAGAGGTTTGTTGACGATGAATGGATTGATTTGCTTTTATATTATCAGTTTTAACATGCAATAATCAATTGTCGATTTTTTCATCTTCTGTAGGAGTCGAGTTAGACAACTTTCTGGGAGCTACCCGTTTATATGTTAACTCAGATTTCCCAGAGGTTTCAGATGCAAAGAGGAGGGTGTTGAATATTTCAAAGCAAACAATGCATGGGGATTTAACTGAAGAATATATCATTACTTAGTTTAAGTCTGTTTTATATTACAAATTTAACTTCTTATAACTTGGTGGCCTGCTTTCGGAAAATTATATTTCAGTTGCTATGTAGCAAAATATATTTTTGTTTCATTAGTTTGATATGGACGACTTCTCATTTCCTTTTCATATCTACAACCACATTAATTTTGCACTGACGCTAATATAAATTACTATAGATGCTTTTGTTTGTCAATTTATGCTATCTCTCTCTCTCTCTCTCTCGATTTGTCTAACTGTCAGTAGTGTGAGTTGAAAACTTACTAGGGTCTGCGCTTCTATAATAATAATACTTAATGACATATTGACATGTACGTGGCAAATTATTTTCGATGGATTTATTAATGATGAAAGTAAACATATACTCTATATCTGCACTCTCTATTACTGTAGTGGTAACATTTTCGGATCTCACGCCACTACTTTTTTTTTTATAATAAAAAAGTTTTGGAGGGTTTCGACATCAGTCCCCCACCAAGGCCAGGCACGGCCCCGGGCTCTATGAGCACTTACTGGGGACTTACGAGATCGCCTACCAAAGGAGTCCCAGCGACGGAAGAGGGGATCAAACCTACGACCCAATGGCCTAATCTTGGATCCCTTACCATCTATGCCAACTCACATTGGTATTTTCTTTTTAGATTTTCTTATATCTGCATCTTCTACTAAACTTCATTTCCTAGGCCTGTTTCGAGACTAAAAGGTCAGGCCGAGGCCTATTTGAAGGCCTGTTTTGCATAACAGACCAGGCCTATAGGCTTGATAATAAGCCTGTTAGGCCTGTCCTGTTATAAGGGTGAAATTGTAATTTCTCTATTTACTACATTGAGAGTGTGACACGTGTATAGTGTGAAAAGACCCTAAACTTCATTCTTGGCCACCCAGTGAATCACACAACGCAAGCTTCCGACTTCTGAGTTCCGAGTTCTGTCTCTCCTCCTCCTCCTCCTCATTCTTGCCTTCTTCTTCTCTGTATTTCCTCTTTCGTTTATTCCTTTCTCTCGCCTTCTTCTTCTCTTGCGTTTTCCTCTCTCGTTTATCCCTTTCCCTTTTTATTCTGTGTGTTGTCCTGTGATACCTGGCTGATCTCATGATGAAGAAGATGAAAGGGGTTGTTCCTATGGAGTCTTCGTATGCTTCGTACAAAGATCATAGGTCAAGGCTTCGGCATCAGAGCCTCTTGCAGGACTACGAAGAGTTGTTCTTGGTAAATTTTTCATCTCGTTTTTTAGGATTCGAGAATTTCCTTCGGGGTTTCGTTAGATCTGGTGGTTTCTTTCAAATCTTTTTGTGAATTTTGATGATTCTGGCTATATAGTGTTTCTCATCCAGAAATTAAGGATTTGTTAGGGATAACGATGTATCATGTATGGATCTATTGTTCTAATTTGCTTGATCGTTTTTCCCCTGTGAAGAAATTAGTTGCCTGTAATCTATGTTTCGATCTGTTGGAACAAAGCTGGGAGGTGTTATTGAATTAAGTTTTTCTTGAAAGAATCCTCTGCTCAACGCCGTCTCTCTCTCTCCCTCACTCATCGTTTTCGAAATTTTCATCTGAGCTTTGCTGATTGTTTGATGGCGTGAAAAGCCTCCCATAGAAACTTAAATTTTTTTCGCCTTCTTGTCCTTTTGATATTACCTTGTCGATCATAAATTCTGAAAACAAAGGTGCAGACGGGTATAAGTACAGAATAAATATAATGAAATTGCAGCAGAAACGCAGAATCATGGTTTTTCTGTTTCGTATATAATGCTTTCAAATGCACCGATCCAAGTGCGTGATATGTATAGAGCCCAAGTGGGAACAAGTGTGCAATTAGCTTAGATATTTTAATTTAATTTCCTCTTGGTATGTCGGTTTGTCCTTGTATATTATTTCTCTATATGCTTTTTGGCAAATGCAATATGGAAGATACTCATACAACTATGTCTGTTAGCGTGTTAGGTTTGTCCATTCTAATTAACACATAATCTGGTGGTTTGGATACTCTTTAAAGTCTATTAGTCTAAACAAAATAGAGTGAGTATATTTTAGTTTTTCTGTATGCCTTCCTGGTATTGATTTTCTTCGTTTCTACGCTGTCAGCCATAGAAATCACAAAGTTTGCCCCTACTAGGATATTTTGCTTTTTCTGTTTATCGCATCAACATCAATACAGTAAACAATGTTTCAAAGTTTGATGAGTTAAATTATATTTTAAATAAACTATGACAAAAATACGGCTTCATGCTAGCGACTTGGCAGGAGAACTAATGGTATTAAAAATTTGCAGGAGGCAGATCACACAAGAAGGAAATTGGAGATTATGAAGCAAAAAAAGTTGATATTGTCATTTGGATCAAAAAAATATGGACAAGTCAAAGACACGCTACTTCCGTTTAATGTCTTCTTTTTTTCTTTTTCCCCCTTTTCCTCTCATTTTCCTCCCGATCTGGTCATAAATGAAACTGTCGTTTTCACATGGAACCATTCACCAAATCTGGTCGAACTGCTTAAGCAACTCTAGAGGTACAATCTGTTCTGAAATCTTCCCCTCTATCGTTGATTAAAGGGGACGAAAGCATCCTCTCTTTCCGATTGAATAGGAATAAGATATTGTCTCTCAACAGCGTCTTCCTTTCTTGCCGATTGAATAAGGTATATAGAATCACTGACTCAGATGAGGTCTTGACTCGGTTAAAATCTTTTCCTTTTCAGCATTGCACATTGAAGACTATGATTGAAGATAATTTAATTGAATCCCATCTACCACTTATTATGGAAATTGCTTTGCTTTGGTTTTAACTTTTATCTTTCCTTTGTAGTAATCTGATAAATCAGGACCCTTTACTGTAAGAACTTAATGTGTACCCGAGCATCTTATGCATTTTTCCGTTTTAGGTTTTCTGTGCATCTATAAAAAGTAACGAAGTACTCATCTTTGATGTTGGTTATATCTCTTGTGAACCAGTTGAAGTAAGTCCCTATTCTGATATAATCTTATTCTTTTCTCTTTGATGTTGCAGATATTTATTTGATTTTTCCAATGTATATCTTTCAGGAATCAAATTGGTCATATACTCTAGCATGTGCAGGGCACAATTATGATATTTTGCTCTGAATTATATCATAAAGGAATCATGGGAACTAGATGACAGGAACTGCTTGTGCCGATATACTTGATTTGTGATAAAATGCCGCACTTTTTAATAGTTATAACATCTAAACTTGTAATTAAATGTTTCTGTTGATAAAATTTTCTCTCCATTTATGTTGTTTTCATGTCAACCTTGATTAACAAGTCTATCATAACAACATCAGAAGGGATGGTATGTGCTTATTTAACTGATGATGGATGTTAGTTTCATGTCCCTTAGTTAGATTTTTTTTCCCTGCATAGTCATGCATAAAATAGTTTGGAAGCATTCTGTGATGTGTTGTACTCACTGATCTCTCATTTTTAGTTAATGTGCTTGAACATAAACATAGTTTGCTTGAAATATTTGATTGAGGACTTTTACGTCTCTATCAGAAATATGAGCTTCTGTTTTTCCTAAATCCTAATCCTTTCATGACTCGTCAATTTTGGTTTCTTTCATTATTTTGTACTTGAATTTCCTTTTCTACTTTAGGAGGTTGAATAGGATGATTATGATCCAGGAAAACTTCATTCATTTTGTACTTTAATTTCCTTTTTGTTCTTTAACTTTCATTCTTGCTTTGTAATCTGTTCTTGTCTCTTCTCTAGGCTTTCAAGTTTTCATATCCCGAATGTCTGGATTCTTCAACCTTTCTTTATGACAAACATATAGATAAGAAGAATATTTCGACTTATCTTTTTTGCTTCTTTTTTTCCCAAATCTTTTTTGCTTTTGTTAAAGCACTGTTTTCGAACACCAAAACCGATTCTTCTGCCATATGCCCTCTGAAATTCCCATGCTTCTATATTGTTAAATTCAAGATCTTAGTAGTTCAACTTTGATATATTGACATCAATATAGAAAAGTAAGCAACAGCACGCAAACTCAACGCAGAAGCACGCAACTTCAGGTTCTTATAGCCTACAAATGAGTGAACTACAAATGTGAGAACATAAATTACTGATTCAACGCAGCTGGTTCGACGAAAACCGCAAGAAAAATAAATTAGAAAATTAGTGCCAGCAAATGGGACAATATGGGAAATTAAAATTTGAATCATGGGGTATTTCTTTACAAGAAATACTTTACTGATTCAGACTCTAAAAGCTTTTTCTACCTCCTTCGATTTCCTCTTGTCTAAAACATATTCTCACCCCCTCAGATTCCCGCGCAGCTTTAGGAAGAAGAATGGGACGTAGCTAGAGGTACCAAAGATTGGGAGTGTTTGGCATAAAAAAAAGACATTAAAGGGCGTCGTTTCAAGGTAAAGGAGGGCGGCGGATTTTAAAAGCACAGGAAGAAAGCCAATCCTGAAAAGGAGAGACTAGTCCGGAAAGGCCCGCATTAATAATTGGAAAGGTGGTAACTAAGTTAAGGCGTGCATGCATACCACGACTGTTACACATATAACAGCTGTTTTATGAAATTCAACACTACTGATTTTATTGAAAACAGTAGTTCATCACCGAGAAAAAAAAAACTGTCGTTCATATGTTAAAGTTTGGATTTTGATACCAGTTGTCACTACTTGAACTTGATATATCACTAGGGGATATCCAAAGACGGAGCAGGAGGGGCACTGGTGACTGGTCTTGGAGGCGAGGATGGGAGTGTCGGGTTCGAGAAGCGGCGAAGTGGCTGGTCTCTAGCTCTTGCCGGCGGCGATCAACCGCCTCGCGCAACCACTCGACGCGCGCCGCCTGCCGAGGGTAGGGGATGACCAGAGGAGCAGGTGTGAGCTCCGGTGGTAGGTTGTCGCGGTCTGGGTAATAGCGGTCGCGGATGGAGAGGAAGAGGGCCCAGCCCGAGTCGACGTCGAAGTCCTCACAGGAAATGGATATCGGGGAAGGGGTGGATTATGGTGGTGGGGTAATGCGGCGAAGGCGGAGGGCGTAGTGGCGGTTACGGTGGCTGGCGCGACCGCGCCGAGGGGTGGAGATGGTGCGGACCATGGTAATGGGGGGAGAGGAGGCAAGGGTTAGGGTGTGTGTGGCGTAGAAGAAGAGAATGGCCGGGGAATATAAAGGAGAGTAGGTGTGAAGAACGAGGGGTGTCATAATTAGGGGGAAGGGAGACGAAAAGGTGATGGGAACGCACAGGGTCTTGGGAGGAATTGGGCTCATTGGAAATAGGCCGCGGGCATAGAATACTTTGACTAAACTAGATGCAACATTGGACTGGTAGAGCCTAGAGAAACATACCAAAATACCTGTGCTGCCTCCTGCACAAACTGCAATGTTTGTGGCGCAATGTGGGTAGCAATAGTGAGAAAATGATCGAGAGAGATTTCAGTAGCACATCTAGAGCTAGCTGTGGACCTGTGGTTAGTTATAAGGGACTGTAAAGGTGATTAGGTAGTGGGTTTTTCCAAGGAAATCGGCTTATGCGCTGCAACTATTGCTGAAGAATGCGCAATTTTTGAAGGCCTGAAACTTGCCTGGGATTTTGGTTTGAAAAATATTTTGCTGGAGTCAGATGCCCTGGAATGAGTGCTCAGCTAGAGTTTCTACTCTACTGTTAACTCTTCCATCGATACCCCACTACTTGAGAGGATAAAAGTTTTGTTGAGCAATAGTTGGCTAGTTCAGATGTGTCATATCCCACGTGAGTTCAACAAAGTTGCAGATTGAATGGCAAAGATGGGATTCTCGAAGACTGAGATTCGAACACGAGACCATGGTCTAAAGCATGAAGAGCTATTCCACGACCTTTATTAAACAGACGGTCGGTTTTTAACGTCGGTTTTTCTTTAGTAGGTCGTCGAATAGTCTGTCAAAAATTTCAAAATTGCCACCGTGTCATTTGCTATGACTCTTTGCTTTATTAGGTCGTTATATTCTGGTCGTTAAATCTACCATCTAATTTTTAACGTCGATTTTTCTAAAAACGGTCGTTGAATCATATGTCAAAAATTACAAAATTGCCATCGCGTCATTTTCTATGACTATTTGCATTATGTTGGTCGTTATAATGGGGTCGTTAAATCTACTTTTTGTAGTAGCTAGCCGACCCCTTACCCTTGTCCTTCACTATGGACTGGAGTACAAGTTGCATCTGCCTCATCATCTCCTGTGTTCAATGCAGCTCATTAGCTTGCTGGCTCAACTGAGCTCTGCTTGCTCCTGCACCAACGCCTTCCAATTCATCTTCTTCATCTCGTCTGCAAAAACAACATTGGGAAGTAAGTTTATTTTTTATACTTCATTTAAATAGACAATGGAATGAAAATGTAACAATCAATATCAAATGTATTACGTTTACTTGTAGAAACACCTTCACTGCCAAATGAGGAGCGCTTCGTTTGCTTCAGTCGGCTAATAGAGGCACCGAACCCAAAGAGTATGTCTTTCTAGTTGACAGACTGAGAGGATGCAGGGTCGCTCTCACGTTTTAAGTTTTAGCCAACAAGCATAATAATTCAGAATTTATCCAAATAACAAATAGATGATTGAAAGAGCATCCAAAAGATGTAACTAAGCATAAATGATGATAATATGAAATTAAAAAAGTCATTAATCAAATCACATTTCGCATCTTAGTAGTTCAATTCCTCCTAGATGCTATAACTTTCCCATCTTCAACAATCACACAGCTGGCAACACATAACATGGTTTAAATGAAACTAATTAGTACAACAATAATTGCATTTCAATGAAAAAACAGATACAATTTTTCTTCAATGAACCCATCACATTATAAGATCAAGTAATGAATAAACAAAGCCTTATTCCAACAAATTGAAATATCATTTACAAAATTAAACACCAATTTAGAGATAACATTATGCTGCGTTTGTCAACTTTGGAATTTTAATAGCCCAAGAAAAGTATCTCCATCTTCAATGTATGGAAGATTAGGAATTCTGAAAAAATTATGAATTGAGGGAAAAACTACGAACAAATTTAATGATCTTGATATAAGATATATATGGGGAGTTGATCTTGATCATAAATATAAGACATTACCGAGGTTATAAAAAAAATATTAACTAAAATTGTTCAATGAGTTCTTATTGTAGATATTAATAACAACATCTGTCAAGCTTATTGGAGTTCTTAATGGGGGCAAAAAACTACATCTAATGCAAAAAACTAAAAAAAGGGGGGGATCTAGAGACTTACCTGATGACGCCAATAGAGAGAAGGCTAGAGGTGAGAGGAGAGGAGGCCAGCGGTGAGAGGGGGGGAGGCCGACGCCAGCGCTAAGACGAGCGGAGGCCGGAAAAAGGAGGAGGAGGAGGACGAAACCAGAGGGAGAGGAGGCTGCACGACGGTCTGAAGGCTGGCTAGATGGAGGGATGGAGAGAGTAGGGTGGAGAGAGTGAAAACTGAAAAAAAAAATGGGGGATGGTGACTTAAGCCCGATTTCGGGCTTAAGAGTTTGGGATCCGTCGCAAATCCCCAAATTTGTGATGGAATTCTTCTCCATCGAGGGGATTTGCGACAGAATCCTTTTCCGTCGCAAATCCCCTTCCGAATTTGCGAAAATAGGCAACAAACCGGCAAACCTGATGTTGGAAATTATGCCCTAGGGGCAAGTCATTGTACTTATCAACGATCCCCATATGAATTGGGTAGTCGCAATGTCTTGCTAGAGGCCGCTTGCGACTTGTGGGCTGGTACAGTATTGGCCCGCTGCCAATCTCATGTGGGCCTGCAGGGTCGCACACAAGAATGGTCCAACACGAGCAAAAATGTACAGATTCATTGAATCTTAAATGTGTTTAAGATTTAATGAATACTTATTTAATCTAGGATGTGTGTGTATATATATACATACATATATAAATATATTATTCGAAAATAATAATGGTATTATTTATTGATAATAATATTATTATATATAGTATTTAATTTATTTGATAAATTAAATAACTATAATAAATTGAGATATTGTATCTCTGATTTATTTTTCGAATAAAGATATTGCATATCAGATTTAATTTGAACTATGATATCGGATCTCATTTTAAATTAAATATAACGATATCATATCTTGATTTAATTTATAAATATAAATTAAATCATAGGGCTTTTAATTCGGATTAAATAAATAGATTTGATTAGATCTATCAGATAGATTTAATTAATATATTTTTTTAATCTAGATTCAAAATTTGTTTTGAATATAATACGCCTACTAGGTTTAGAAAAACCTACGGGACTTTTAGTCGAGCGTATTAGAAAAGCCGCGAGAAACCCTAGATAGAAAAGAGAGAGACGCAAGAATACTGAGGCGCTAGCACGCTGCCGTCAGTGTTGAAGGCCGTTCGTGTGGATACCGGTAGAGGAAGGCGATTCTAAAGAGTCGGCTTCTGCTGATCGAGAAGGTAGCCCACCAGTTCAAATCGTTTGCACACAGGTATGATTCGGAAACCCTAAACCTTGATTTAAACGCTTGTTGAGAGATCCGCCTAAGGGATCCGTAAATTTTTTTTTACTCCGCTGCGTGTACGGATCCCAACAGTGGCATCAGAGTCAGATCAACCGTGCGTTTAAATTAGGTTTTACGTGTGTTTATATATGTGATATATATGCAATAACTGAATCCTATATGTGTTTAAATCGATATATGTTTACCGAAACATGTATGATTTAAAACATATTCTCCCTACGGATTGCTAGTCAGATTTAGGCGGCCGTTTTTGAATTGTTCGAATCGGACGTTCATGATCGCGAATGGCAGAATAACATTTGAAATGTTAGGGTTTCAATTTTTGAAAATCACATTTTTTTTTGGGGGAATTATTTTCAAAAAAAAAATTAATAATAAAATAGTTCAGTACCAGAGTGATGCTATTTGAGACAAAACTCGTTGGTGGGTTGTTACCTTAATCCAAAAGCTATCTTTTAGTCTTAGAATAGCAGGAAGAGCGATTGATCACATTGGAGAAAGGGGTATGATGAACAATTTAATGAGAGAATCTTATAAATAAAGAGGGATATTAAAAATTGCACATTCTGAACCGTAGGGACCCCGACTGATTGTCAGTAGCGCAATAATTTAAATCATGATATTATATTATATTCATTATATAATATAATTTAAATTAGAGAATTTAAATCATGATGTTATATTATATATAGTATATAATATAATGTAAATTAGAGAATTTAATTAAATCATGATATTATATTATATATAGGATATAATATAATTTAAATTAGAGAATTTAAATCATGATATTATATTATATATAGTATATAATATAATTTAAATTAGAGAATTTATATCATGATAAGTTTAATCATAATATTTTATTTTAGAAATGTATGAATTAATGTATATTGTGATTTACCTTTCAAATGTTGTTTGGGTATGGTGAACAACATGGCTCTAGAGTTTTACAATTGTTGTAAATTTTAAATATGGCCTGCGAGCCATGCCTCTCTCTCTAAATACTCTTGATGTACATTCTTTTCTCATCTCATTCCTCGTATGTTGAAACGAGGTTTCTCCTGATGTATTTCTTTTTGTTTTTAGAGAAGTCCACTCATTGGCTTGAGAGGATTTTAGGTTAAGGTTGAGCCATGTTGTGTCACAATTTTAATTATGTCTTGATTTGACCATTGCATGATTAACTTAGAATTTTAATTATGATTTGATTAGATCACTCATAATAAATTTAGAGTTTTAATTATGTTTTGATTAGATCACTCATAATTAATTTAGATATTATATGAGATACAATAGTGATTGCATTCATATAAGTAGAATTAATAGGATTAATTAAATTATACCCTCTAAATAAAATCTTAAGTCATAATGCCATCATTAAATGAATACTTGTCAAAACCTAGATCGCCCATTTGTATGTTCCACCAAAGTGGATGCATCTGAGTTATCTTGGTGAGACGAGAGTGAGTAATGGTGATACTCAATATTCATTAATTGTCTTGACTTAATTGAGATCATCAAAACGGTTTTGGATCTCAAGGCATTAGATGGGATTAAACGTGCCGGTCATATGATGATCGAATCCCATAAAGATCTAAGAATTACATGTGATGTAATTGGCAAATGTTTGCCTACCTAAATAACTTAAATTTAAGCGTCACCAAAGCGGACTTAATTTTAAGCCAAATATGGGTCTTAGCCCACTAATTATAATGAGGGTTGTTAATTCAGTGGGAGGTTACTACTTAAACTTTGCATATCTTTAGTTGTAGAATCATGTAGTCTAGTAATACTTCAACACCATCAATGCGATCAGTCCTTGAGAAGGACGAACTCGATGAGACAAACTCTCTTGACATGTTTAGGAACTTAAGCATTGATCCTAAACACAAAAGAAAAGAGTATCTCATCAATCAACCCATTCTTGACGAGCCTTCAACTGCTGATCCAAGAGCTCAGACCGATGCTTATACGAAGCATAAAGATGACTCTGTGGATGCAGGATGCCTGATGCTTGCCACTATGCTTCTAGACCTCAATTGAGATCTAGAACATGTGGAGGCTTTTGAGATGATTGTTCATCCTACGGAAATGTTCCAAGAAGGCAAGACTTGAGAGGCTTGGATCCCCATGTCCTAGGAGTTAGCTACAGATGTGATCTTGAACTCACTCCCAGGAAGTTATGATAACTTTGTCATGGATTACAACATGGAGGAATCAATTTCTGAACTGCATGGGATGCTCAAAATTGCTAAGCTGAGCCTTAGAGAGGCCTAGTTCTGTTTTGTCTATTCAGAAAGGAAGGGGTATGAAACGGAAAGCCAAGAAGGCAAAACCTCCGAAGGATAGAGTCTGCTTCTTTTACAATGAACGGGTTCATTTGAAAAGGAATTGCAAACTCTACCTCGAAGATCTGGAGAAGAACAAGAAGGATAGCGGGGCTATCGCATCAAGTATCTATGTCATACATATTCTCTTTTCTACTTCCTCAACATGGGTATTAGATACTACATGCGGATTTCACATTTGAATAAATGTAGGATCTCAAGGATAGTAGAAAATTGTATAGATATATCTATGACATAACTACTAAAAGGTTCAAGTCAAATGATTTGAATCCGACCTATCTATGGCATTGTCGTCTAGGCCATATAAATGAGAAACGCATTTCGAAACTCCATAAAGATGGATTTCTTAACTCATTTGATTTTGAATCAATTGATACATGCGAGTCTTGTTTATTGGGAAAGATGACAAAGGAACCTTTACTGGACACGGTGAGAGAGCCACCAATTTATTGGGCCTCATACATCTTGATGTGTGTGGACCAATGAATACATCTGCCAGAGGAGGTCATTTGTACTTCATTACATTTATAGACGATTTCAGTAGATATGGATATATCTATTTAGTGAAACATAAGTCGGAATCTTTTGAAATGTTCAAAATATTCCAAAATGAAGAGAAAAATCAACTTGGCAAAACCATTAAGACACTTCGATCTGATCGGGGTGGTGAATATTTGAGCCAAGAGTTCATTGACCATGTTAGGAGTTTTAGGATCTTCTCACAACTTACTCCTCCAGGAACACCTCAATGGAATGGTGTTTCTGAGCGGAGGAATCGAACTTTATGAGATATGGTTCGATCTATGATGAGTCAAATAGATCTTCCACCTTCCTTTTGGAGCCATGCCCTAGAAACAGCTGCGTTCACACTAAATCGTGTTCCGTCAAAGGCAGTTGAAAAAGACACCATATGAAATATGGACTGGGAAGAAACCCAGTTTGTCATTTCTTAAAATTTGGGGATGTGAGGTTTATGTCAAACATCAAACCTCTGATAAATTATTATCCAGATCCTCAAAATGCCTTTTTGTGGGGTATCCTAAGGAAACTAAAGGATACTATGTCTACAATCTAACCGATCACAAAATGTTTGTTATTCGGAATGGTGCCTTTTTTGAAAAAGAGTTTATCTCTAAAAGAACCAGTGGGAGTAATGTGAACCTTGAAGAAGTTCGAGAGTCACAGGACAATGTAGAACCACAGATGGAAACTGGAGAAGACTCACAACAAGTTGTTGAGCCTACTCACGTAACACAAGACCCACGAAGGTCCGATAGAACACGGCTACAGCATCAGAGATATGGATTTCTGATTCTTTGGAAGCCGTGATGTTTTGCTCATTGAGCACAATGAACCAACTACCTATCACGAGGCCATGGTGGGACCCAACTCCGAAAGATGGCTTAGTGCCATGAAGTCTGAAATGCAATCCATGTATGACAATGAGGTATGGGCCTTAGTCGATCCACCTGAAGGTGTAAAAACCGTTGGGTGCAAGTGGGTTTTCAAAGAGAAAACTAACATGGAAGGCAAAGTAATTATCTTCAAGGCACGACTGGTTGCAAAAGGATTCACTCAAACTCATGGTGTGGACTATGATGAAACCTTTTCCCCAGTTGCAATGGTCAAATCAATCAGAATCCTTCTTGCCATTGCATCATATTATGACTATGAAATATGGCAGATGGACGTCAAAACAACCTTCCTTAACAAAAAGCTCCTTAAGGATGTGTACATGACACAACCTGAGGGTTTTGTGCGTCCAGAGGACTCTGGTAAAGTTTGCAAGCTTCAAAGTTCCATTTATGGATTGAAGCAAGCATCTCGGAGCTTGAATCATCGTTTTGATGAAGTAGTCAAAGTGTTTGGATTCATTCAAAACATAGATGAACCTTGTGTTTACAAGAAGGTTAGTGGGAGCACAATTGTATTTCTAGTGCTTTATGTTGATGACATCCTACTCATTGGGAATGACATTCCTACCTTGCAGAGTGTCAAGTCTTGGTTAGGAAAGTCTTTCTCAATGAAAGATTTAGGCGAAGCCACTTACATCCTTGGGATTAGGATCTATAGAGATAGATCTAAGAGACTGATAGGCCTAAGTCAGAGCACATACATAGACAAGATACTGCATAGATTCAGTATGCAGGATTCAAAAAAGGGGGTAATATGCCCATGTCTCATGACATCCATCTCGGTAAGAATCTGTGTCCTAGTACACAAGATCAAAGAGACCGCATGAGTAAGATTCCATATGCCTACGCCATTGGATCTATCATGTATGCCATGTTATGTACTCGACCAAATGTGTCATTTGCCTTGAGTATGACCAGCAGATATCAACAAGATCCCGGTGATGGTTACTGGACTGCTGTCAAGAATATCCTTAAGTACTTAAGAAGGACTAAGGACTTATTCTTGGTATATGGTGGTTTGGAAGATGAGCTCTGTGTAACTGGTTACACAGATGCGAGTTTCCAAACTGACCAAGATAATTCAAGATCGCAATCAGGATAAGTATTCCTATTGAATGGTGGTGCGGTGAGCTGGAAGAGCTCTAAGTAGAGCACTGTAGCTGATTCTGCAATAGAAGCTGAGTATATAGCAGCATCAGATGCAGCTGAGGAGGCCTTTTGGATTAGTAAGTTCATTAATGAACTAGAGGTGGCTCCTACCATCTCAAATCCAATAGACTTGCTCTGTGAAAATAGCGGCACTATTGCGCAGACCAAGGAACCTAGGTCACATCAAAGGACCAACCATATACTCAAGCGATTTCATCTTATCAGAGAAATCAATGATAGGGGTGATAAAAAAAAATTGTTATGCAAAGTACCAGGAGAAAGCAAGTCATTATACTTTAGACGATTTCATTATTTAATAAAGTATTCTCCTTTTAGTTATCTTTTCGTTTGCATGTTTACATTGATAACTGTATCCCTGGATATGTCTAAAAGATTATCCTAAATGTCCCTGGTCGGTCATCTGCGCGGGAGCGAAGATGAGATAAGACCAGTGTGACTTTGATGAGGTATGGAGATACGAATCAAAGTCATAGGCACTTGTAAGAGTACAAGGTGCTGGACCGACCCACTATGAGAAAGCTGCATGGATTTAGTCATAAGCTTTCCTCATGTATAACCGCGTCACAACGCCCTTTGACCTGAGATCATCATGGATTCCTACATGATGAGTTGCTGGTCTTTGACCTAGTCAAAAGTCACCTTTGACCGGGTGATGATAAAGGCTATGATCGGGATCAGTGATTCTCATGCGGAGGAATGTGAATGGTCAAGATGAGATTTGTCACTCACATTTGTAGAGAGATAATACTGGGCCCCTCGATGAATGAGTCTAAGAAATGTATGGTCATACTACGATGGAAAGGAGTTTCCATCTCAATTGTTAGACTACTCAAGAATCGAGAAAGTAATGGTCAAGAACAGGAAGTTGACATTTTCCATGCCTCATCCTTGACCAAATTATCGCGTGACAAAAGGGACGTGACATGGTTGTACGATAGGTTATATCGCATATGTAACATCCCCATTTTTCATGTGCCTCATGTGGATTCATTTGCATATATGGATATTTTTATGAAGTTATGTGTTAGTAAATATAGGTTGTTGCAAGAAATAATCAGATTAAGATTAAGATGTGGTCGTGAAATTACCTGTTTATGTGTATTAAATTTGACCAAAAATGAATGAGAAGAAGTTGTATGAGTATTATTAGGAATTAGGAGAAAAATTGAAGCAATGTTAAAATTTCAATTTCCACAAAATTGTACCGTGTGTCTCATAATTATTTAGAATTTATGAGCACATGAGTATGGGTTATAAGTTAACAAAGTGGGCTAAAATCATCCTAAGAGAGGCTTAAAATTTTGGCCCAAACTAGGGGAAAGAAGAAGGAAAATGGCCCAACTCTTTTCAACTAAATTGTTGGATTTGAACTAGATGGCATAGTGGTAATATTGGGCTAGTTGGAGGTCATTTTTTCCCCTTCATTCTTGTCAGCCGAATGGACCCTCTTAATTGACATTAAATCACCATCTTTCCCCCATTTTTGGTCCAGCCATCACGCAAGAAAGGAAGAAGAGGAAGACACAAAAATTTCTTGGAGAAAATAGGAAGGAAAACTCAAGAATCTCATAGGTAAATCTCATGTAATCTCTTCCATCTATTCTAAACTCCCTTTTGCAACTCTTCTTGACCCAAAAATCTGTCTTCTTATGGTGTTCATGAAGGGGAGGTCGAAAATTTTGGTAATCAAGGAAGAAGAAATTACAAACACCTTTAAGGTTAGTGATTCTTGAACCTCCTTAGAATGGATTTGTGTTAGTGAATTGATTTGGGGTGGTGTTTTCTTGTATTTTTGGAAATGTTGGAAACCCTAAATGTAAGGGGAGGTGCTGTCCAAATTCTTAGATGGGGTTAGTATATGATTAAGGGTTCAAACAACAAATTAGAAGTGATTATGGACTAGGTTATGATGTTACAATGGAAACTTGAGTATTTGTGTTTAAAGTGTGATTTTCGTCCAGCTGAATTATGATGAGGATCTGAGTTGATTTTGGCATTTTTGAGGGTTCTAAAGTGTTTAAAATGAGATTTTGTATGGGGTTGAACTAGGATCATAATTTTGGAAATACAAAGGGAAGTGTGAAAAACGTTGGAGTGCTGTTTCTGGGAATTTCTGTGGAATCAGTCACCTTCTTCATGATATTTGACCTAGTAAATGGACTCTAAAAATTATGAAATTTTACGGGCAGAAAGTATAAATCTCAAGGATTATTTTTATGTATAATATGTAATTTTTCAAGTTCTGTACTAGGAGAAATTAATTTGTGAAAATGACCCTCTGATTCTGGACATGATTTCGCACAGCAGGGGTATTTTTGGATATGGATGAATTTTCGACTTGGTATGACCCAAACTAGTATTTCTTGTTGAAAATAGACATATTAAGGGTCATTTGGGCTTTGGAATCAACCCAAAAGGAGTTTTCTAGATTTAATTATGAATTTTTGAAGTTGGGCTTCCATTTCAGCAAAATTTCAGATTTAGGACGAAAATTAAGAATATATGGGCCCAAATTAAATTCCTTAATAAGAAAAGGAATTTAGTAAGAATGGACACATTAGTTGGGCTTATTTTAATTTACCAAAGAAAATATTCATTGAGGTGGAATTAATTATATTTATATTTTATTATTTTAGGGATTATTGTGATATTTTGCACCGCGAAGGTTATTGTTATCTGTAGTCGACGTCGGTAGTAACCTTAATCCTCATATACTACGTGCGACGTGTGTATATATGTTTTACCATATATATTACAAACATTTGATTATCATTTATTTCGAATGCTATGGGACCGGAACATGCCGTGTGCATAAAGGGCTTTCTTTGTGTGCTATGCCGGTGGTCATCTTTGTGTGCTATTAGGACCACTGCAGTCTGTGCTGTGTGCTATTAGGACTGCTGCAGTCTGTGTTGTGTGCTATTAGAACTGCTAGTTCCGGATTGGCTGTGTGCCTTGCTGTATGCCTTGATATTGAATGTTATGTGGTTTGTGTATTAATTCTTGATTTTCTTACATACAATGTTTATACATTTTATATGAGATTAACGGTTACTCGGGATTCAATTTTTGAATCCCAGCCCCTTTTAAGCCATCTGGCAGCTCATCTGGAGTAGAGCAAAGGGACAGAGGTAAGGCTCCGGAGCAGGGCTAGTGTAGTAGTAGATGTTGGTGACTCTCTCTTTTGGATATTTCTTTTGACTTCTGGATGACTGTAGATTATTATTTTGGCCGTTTGGGCACCATTATCAGGATGACTGTATGTTTTGCTTCCTTCGAGGAAGAATCTATCTTTCCGTATTTTTATCAGTATATTATTGCCCAAACCGATGCATGCTCTGTTGCTTAAACTCGATGTGTGTTGTAAATTATCCTGGTGAAAATAATTTAGAAATGTATAAAAAGTAAAGGATCACACTACCCGCTACCCGAAAGGGCGAGGCCGTAGAGGTGTGTAACAATTGTGGTATCAGAGCACGGTTTGGACGATACTGATAAATAAAACTGAGACAGACATACTGGTGGTTAATTGTAGTAGAAAGAAGATAAGTGTGAGATTTGGGAAGTACTATGGTAGAAGGAGCACGACTAGGAGAATATATGAGTGGTGTTTTGAACCAGGGTCGAATTTGGAGTTTCAAGTCTTGTAAAAGAATAAGTATCAGTCTCTGCAGACTTACTTTGGTATCCTGATCTGATTATCGGTGTATGGTAGTATATTATGATAGCCTTGTAAGAAGTAGCTTGATCGTACGATTATGTTGATGAGTATATGAATTATGAATGTTTTGGATATCTTGAATCAATGATATGTTGTGAAATGGTGTATTATGTGAGTTATCAGTAGGGTTGCTGATCATTTCATGGTCATGGTTATAATTTAACATTATTTTGTGAAAATAACATTTTCTCTTGTTTATGTTAAGCTGAATTTTCAAAATGGCAAGAGGGAAAGGACCAGGAAGGCCTAGAAGAGAGCCAGAGACACAAATACCAAATCCTCAAGGTAATAATCTGATGCGAGAAATGATGGGTCTAATAAGAGAACAAGGGAATATGATCCAAGAAATGCGAGCTGAGATAAATGAAATGAAAGCTCGAGATCATGAAGAAGAACAAACTGTTGATAACAACAACAGTAATGATGAGCAACAACATCAGCCATTCAACAACAGAGAGGCTGAGACTCCTCAGTACTGGGTTAAGCAGTTTTGTAAACATCAACCTCCGGTATTTAGAGGCAGATTTGATGGTGCAGAGGATTGGTTATTGCGTCTGGATAAAATTTTTCAGGTTCTAGAATGCCCTGTTGACAGAAGGCCTTTGTTGGCTATTTATAAATTAGAGGGCGATGCAGACATATGGTGGAGAAGCACTGAAACAACTCTTCGTGCTCATAATGTCCCTATTACCTGGGAGATCTTTCAAGAAAAATTCAATGAACAATATTTCCTCGCTCAATTCAAATGGCAAAGGAATCGAATTCTTGACTATTCAAGAGGAATTAATGAATCCTTTGAGAATTATTATGCGAGATTTACTCATCTATCTCGGTATTCCGCTTATCACCGAAATCCAGATGCTGAGGGTAACCTTGCAGATGTATTGATTCGTGGATCTAAATTTGAAATCAGAGAAAAACTAGTGGCTCGGCAATTCCGTGAACTTAATCAAGCTGTTGAGGAATGCCGTACTATTGAAAGAAATCTAAATGAATTGCATGCTTCTAGGAACTTTCCAACCCGCAGTGAATCTACTCGCGGGAGTTCCTCACAGAAAAGAAAAGGGCCATGGAATAAGAATCGTGGCAGCTCTAAAAGCCTTTTCAACTGGATCCAGTCACCAAATTTCAGGAGGCCTGTCGAGCCTCAGATCTGTAATAAATGTGGAAAACCACACCTGGATCTAATTGTGAGGGACGAATCATTTGTTATGTCCGCCGTAAGCCGGGGCATATCGGTCGTGGATTGTCCACAATGGGCTGCGAGAGGAGACCCCAGAGTCAGGGTCGGGTATTTGCTTTGACTCGGGATGATGCTCGTAAATCACCTGAATTGCTACAAGGTACGATTTCTTTACATGGTTGTTTATTACATGCCTTATTTGATTCTGGTGCTAGTCACTCTTTCATAGCTTATGACTGTGTCAGACGTATGAATTTGAATATTCACAAATTGCCTTATGATCTGATTGTGTCTACTCCATTGGGAGTTAAATCTGAAACTGCTGATGTATGTCTGAACTGTATTGTGATCGTGGATGGACATGAGTCCACAGTGGATCTGATTTGTTTACCGTTGCATGATATTGATGTAATTTTGGGATTAAACTGGTTGACGGCTAATAATGTGGTACTAGACTTTGGCAATAGAAAGGTTATTTGTCCTGATCAACAACGAAACCTCAATGCTAAAGCGAGTCTTAGTTTTCTTACCGCTACTGAGGCAGAGCAGTGTATTAAGCAAGGGTGCCAAGGGTATGTAGTTTTCTTCTCAGTACAAGTAGAGTCGGAACCTTCTCTGGATGAAATACCGGTGGTAAGGGAATTTCCTGATGTATTTCCTGACGATATTAGCGGGTTACCACCAGAGAGAGAGGTGGAGTTTGCCATTGACATTGCGCTGGTACTGGACCGATTTCTAAAGCACCCTACCGCATGGCACCAAATGAAATGGCTGAGTTAAAGAAGCAGATAGAAGAATTACTTGAAAAGGGGTTTATTCGCCCTAGTGTTTCGCCTTGGGGAGCCCCGGTCTTATTCGTGAAAAAGAAAGACGGCAGTTTGAGACTCTGTATTGATTATCGGGAACTAAACAAAGTGACCGTGAAAAATAAATATCCTCTCCCTAGAATTGATGACTTGCTAGATCAATTATCTGGTTCCTGTATCTTTTCAAAGATTGATTTACGTTCGGGGTACCATCAGCTACGAGTTAGAGCTGAGGATATTCCGAAGACTGCTTTCAGAACCAGGTATGGACATTATGAGTTTCTGGTAATGCCGTTTGGCTTGACAAATGCTCCTGCTATCTTCATGGATTACATGAACAGAATTTTTCGACCGTATCTAGATCAGTTTGTAGTGGTATTCATTGATGACATCTTGATCTATTCAAAGAGTAGGGAGGAACATGAGAATCATCTACGTCTTGTATTGAATATTCTAAGGGAAAAGCGACTCTATGCTAAACTCAGCAAATGTGAGTTCTGGCTTTCTGAGGTTAAATTTCTAGGCCACGTAATTTCTGAAAATGGTGTTTCAGTAGACCCTAGTAAAGTGGAAGCAGTATTGAGCTGGAAAAGGCTCGAGGCATTATGTAAATACGCAGTTTTCTCGGTCTAGCGGGGTATTACCGCCGATTCATACAGAATTTTTCCCGGATTGCGTTGCCATTGACGAAGCTCCTGAGAAAGAACCAGGCATTTGTATGGGATGAGCATTGTGAGGAGAGCTTCCAGATACTGAAGGAGAGGCTAACGACAACGCCTGTGTTGATTATCCCAGATCCGAGCCAGACCTATGTGGTCTACAGCGATGCTAGTTTACAGGGATTGGGATGTGTCCTGATGCAGCAAGGCAGAGTTGTAGCGTATGCCTCTCGTCAGTTGAAGCCTCATGAGTTAAATTATCCTACACATGATCTGGAGCTTGCGGCCATTGTCTTTGCTTTGAAAATATGGCGACACTATCTTTATGGTACTCTTTGTTGAGCTATCTTGTGACCACAAAAGCCTCAAGTATCTATTTGATCAGAAAGAACTTAATATGAGGCAGCGTAGATGGATGGAATTGCTAAAAGATTATAATCTGGAAATCAAATACCATCCGGGTAAAGCCAATGTTGTCGCAGATGCATTAAGCAGAAAAACGGTGCAAGTTGCATATATGATGATTAAGGAGCAGAAATTGCTAGAAGATTTCCGTGACTTGAACTTATCAAATCGAGATCTTCACAAGTAGGAATACATCTCATGAAGCCTACATTGCTAGTCTCCTTGTTAGCCAAGAAGAGAATAGTCGAGTGTTGAAATAGGAGAAGCTCGAGATGGAAGATGAGCTAGCTAAGTCCATTCGAGGAAAGATTGAGAGAGGAGAAACAATGAATATGACATCTCACCGAGCGGATTGATCCGATACAAGAAACGAATTTATGTGCCACCTAAAGATGATTTGAGACAGAAAATTCTTGACGAGGCTCACAAAAGTAAATACACCATTCATCTGGTGTGGTCAAAATGTATCGAGATTTGAAATTGCAATTTTGGTGGCTGGCATGAAGAAGGAAATAACTCATTATGTGGCTACATGTTTAACTTGCCGAAGGTAAAAATTGAGCATCAAAGACCAGGAGGACTCTTGAAGGGTCTAGAGATTCCAGTGGAAATGGGAGAACGTGACCATGGATCTAGTAGTGGGTCTACCCAAGATCAGGCACCATGATGCAATCTGGGTAATTGTTGATCGACTCACTAAGTCTCGCACATTTTCTTCTGTCGGTGTCAATTATTCTCCGAGAAACCGGCGAGAGATTTATATACGTGAAATCATTAGACTCCATGGTACACCAAAAAGTATTATCTCTGACCGAGATCCTCGATTCATGTCGCGATTCTGGCAAGATCTACATCAAGCATTAGGGACAAAGTTGAAATTTAGTACTGCTTACCATCCCCAGACAGATGGGCAATCTGAGAGGACAATCCAAACACTGGAAGACATGCTGTGTGCATGTGTATTGGACTTCAAAGGAAATTGGGATCAATATCTACCTCTCGCCGAATTTGCCTACAATAATAGCTATCATGCTAGTATCCAGATGGCTCCTTATGAAGCTCTATATGGACGAAAATGTCGATCACCTCTTTGTTGGACAGAATTATCTGAGCGTGAATTGTTCGGGCCGGAAATGGTAGATGAAACTTCCAAGCATATCAGTCTAATCAAAAGAGGCTCCTTGCGGCTCGAGCCGGCGAGAAAAGTTATGCAGATAGGAGAAGGAGACCTCTACATTTCAATGAGGGTGATCATGTATTTCTAAAAGTATCTCTGTCACGGGAGTGGGTAGAGCCATTAAAAGAAAGAAATTGAGCCCTCGATACGTCGGTCCCTTTGAAATATTGAAGAAGCGGGGACCAGTGGCTTATCGATTAGCGTTGCCACCGAATCGAGTAAATTGCATGATGTTTTTCATGTCTCTCAACTGAAGAAATATCAACCGGACTCAAAGCATGTTCTGGAGTATGAAAATGTTGATCTTCAAGAGGATCATACTTTTGCAGTCGAGCCAGAGCGAATCGTTGAGCATCAAGAGAAACAGCTCCGGCATAGAAGTATTCCTTTTGTAAAAGTGGTGCGGAGAGGATTATCTCCCAGAGAAGCTACGTGGGAGACAGTTGAGGATATGCAGAAACAATATCCAGAGTTCATGTCCAGGAGTATGAGGTACGTATAAGCAATTTCGAGGACGAAATTTATTTTTACGGGGGAAGAAATGTAACATCCCCATTTTTCATGTGCCTCATGTGGATTCATTTGCATATATGGATATTTTTATGAAGTTATGTGTTAGTAAATATAGGTTGTTGCAAGAAATAATCAAATTAAGATTAAGATGTGGTCGTGAAATTACCTGTTTATGTGTATTAAATTTGACCAAAAATGAATGAGAAGAAGTTGTATGAGTATTATTAGGAATTAGGAGAAAAATTGAAGCAATGTTAAAATTTCAATTTCCACAAAATTGTACCGTGTGTCTCATAATTATTTAGAATTTATGAGCACATGAGTATGGGTTATAAGCTAACAAAGTGGGCTAAAATCATCCTAAGAGAGGCTTAAAATTTTGGCCCAAACTAGGGAAAAGAAGAAGGAAAATGGCCCAACTCTTTTCAACTAAATTGTTGGATTTGAACTAGATGGCATAGTGGTAATATTGGGCTAGTTGGAGGTCATTTTTCCCCTTCATTCTTGTCAGCCGAATGGACCCTCTTAATTGACATTAAATCACCATCTTTCCCCATTTTTGGTCCAGCCATCACGCAAGAAAGGAAGAAGAGGAAGACACAAAAATTTCTTGGAGAAAATAGGAAGGAAAACTCAAGAATCTCATAGGTAAATCTCATGTAATCTCTTCCATCTATTCTAAACTCCCTTTTGCAACTCTTCTTGACCCAAAAATCTGTCTTCTTATGGTGTTCATGAAGGGGAGGTCGAAAATTTTGGTAATCAAGGAAGAAGAAATTACAAACACCTTTAAGGTTAGTGATTCTTGAACCTCCTTAGAATGGATTTGTGTTAGTGAATTGATTTGGGGTGGTGTTTTCTTGTATTTTTGGAAATGTTGGAAACCCTAAATGTAAGGGGAGGTGCTGTCAAAATTCTTAGATGGGGTTAGTATATGATTAAGGGTTCAAACAACAAATTAGAAGTGATTATGGACTAGGTTATGATGTTACAATGGAAACTTGAGTATTTGTGTTTAAAGTGTGATTTTCGTCCAGCTGAATTATGATGAGGATCTGAGTTGATTTTGGCATTTTTGAGGGTTCTAAAGTGTTTAAAATGAGATTTTGTATGGGGTTGAACTAGGATCATAATTTTGGAAATACAAAGGGAAGTGTGAAAAACGTTGGAGTGCTGTTTCTGGGAATTTCTGTGGAATCAGTCACCTTCTTCATGATATTTGACCTAGTAAATGGACTCTAAAAATTATGAAATTTTACGGGCAGAAAGTATAAATCTCAAGGATTATTTTGATGTATAATATGTAATTTTTCAAGTTCTGTACTAGGAGAAATTAATTTGTGAAAATGACCCTCTGATTCTGGACATGATTTCGCACAGCAGGGGTATTTTTGGATATGGATGAATTTTCGACTTGGTATGACCCAAACTAGTATTTCTTGTTGAAAATAGACATATTAAGGGTCATTTGGGCTTTGGAATCAACCCAAAAGAAGTTTTCTAGATTTAATTATGAATTTTTGAAGTTGGGCTTCCATTTCAGCAAAATTTCAGATTTAGGACGAAAATTAAGAATATATGGGCCCAAATTAAATTCCTTAATAAGAAAAGGAATTTAGTAAGAATGGACACATTAGTTGGGCTTATTTTAATTTACCAAAGAAAATATTCATTGAGGTGGAATTAATTATATTTATATTTTATTATTTTAGGGATTATTGTGATATTTTGCACCGCGAAGGTTATTGTTATCTCGTAGTCGACGTCAGGTAGTAACCTTAATCCTCATATACTCTGTGCGACGTGTGTATATATGTTTTACCATATATATTACAAACATTTGATTATCATTTATTTCGAATGCTATGGGACCGAACATGCTGTGTGCATAAAGGGCTTTCTTTGTGTGCTATGCCGGTGGTCATCTTTGTGTGCTATTAGGACCACTGCGATGCATCTTTGTGTGCTATTAGGACTGCTGCAGTCTGTGTTGTGTGCTATTAGAACTGCTAGTTCCGGATTGGCTGTGTGCCTTGCTGTATGCCTTGATACTGAATGTTATGTGGTTTGTGTATTAATTCTTGATTTTCTTACATACTGGATGACTGTAGATTATTATTTTGGCCGTTTGGGCACCATTATCAGGATGACTGTATGTTTTGCTTCCTTCGAGGAAGAATCTATCTTTCCGTATTTTTATCAGTATATTATTGCCCAAACCGATGCATGCTCTGTTGCTTAAACTCTGATGTGTGTTGTAAATTATCCTGGTGAAAATAATTTAGAAATGTATAAAAAGTAAAGGATCACACTACCCGCTACCCGAAAGGGCGAGGCCGGTAGGTGTGTAACAGCATAAACAATGACGTTGATCCTCTTACTAAGCCGCTTGCACAAGTGAAACATGAGCGTCATGTTAGGGCAATGAGAATTAAGGTAATTAATGATTAAACCTAGTGCAAGTGGGAGTCTGTTGGAAATTATGCCCTAGGGGCAAGTCATTGTACTTATCAACGATCCCCATATGAATTGGGTAGTCGCAATGTCTTGCTAGAGGCCGCTTGCGACTTGTGGGCTGGTATGATATTGGCCCGCCGCCAATCTCATGTGGGCTGCAGGTCGCACACAAGAATGGTCCAACACGAGCAAAATGTACATGATTCATTGAATCTTAAATGTGTTTAAGATTTAATGAATACTTATTTAATCTAGGATGTGTGTGTATATATATACATACATATATAAATATATTATTCGAAAATAATAATGGTATTATTTATTGATAATAATATTATTATATATAGTATTTAATTTATTTGATAAATTAAATAACTATAATAAATTGAGATATTGTATCTCTGATTTATTTTTCGAATAAAGATATTGCATATCAGATTTAATTTGAACTATGATATCGGATCTCATTTTAAATTAAATATAACGATATCATATCTTGATTTAATTTATAAATATAAATTAAATCATAGGGCTTTTAATTCGGATTAAATAAATAGATTTGATTAGATCTATCAGATAGATTTAATTAATATATTTTTTTAATCTAGATTCAAAATTTGTTTTGAATATAATACGCCTACTAGGTTTAGAAAAACCTACGGGACTTTTAGGCGAGCGTATTAGAAAAGCCGCGAGAAACCCTAGATAGAAAAGAGAGAGACGCAAGAATACTGAGGCGCTAGCACGCTGCCGTCAGTGTTGAAGGCCGTTCGTGTGGATACCGGTAGAGGAAGGCGATTCTAAAGAGTCGGCTTCTGCTGATCGAGAAGGTAGCCCACCAGTTCAAATCGTTTGCACACAGGTATGATTCGGAAACCCTAAACCTTGATTTAAACGCTTTTTGAGAGATCCGCCTAAGGGATCCGTAAATTTTTTTTTACTCCGCTGCGTGTACGGATCCCAACACCTGAGACACCGGTTTGCAACAGATATATTTTTCCGTCGCAAACCAGCCTTTTTTACGACAAATTTTAAAATCCGTCGCTTTGTTTTTGTGACAGAATTGTAAATCCATCGCAAATATTGCAAAATTTGTGACAAAATTTTTTCCGTTGCAATTTCACTCTTTTCTAGTAGTGTAAAAAATCTCTCATTGCAAAATTTATTACATAAAAATACCTAAAATTTATTTAATGACCTAGATGCAGCATATTTTCAATGGGTAGAACTCTTCTTTCATCGGTGTGCAACTTATATTTAAAGGTTATGGTGCAAAATTACACGTGAGATTTTTTCAAAAAGTGTACTTAATACCAAATACTTTTTTTAAGGGTAAAAATAACTATGAACTTTCCAAATATGTGCAAAAATGCGCATTAACCATTAGTTAACTGTTTGTTTAAGTATTTTAAGAGTTAAGGTGCAAAAATACATGAGATTTTTCTAAAAGTATGACCAACAAAAATGTTTTTTTAGAGACAAAAGTAACTATGAACTTTCAAAATAATTGTAAAAAAACTCATTGACCATTAGTTAATTATTTGTTTCAATGTTTTAACTGAAAGTGGTGACATTGAGCATGACATGGATGATTATATTTGTTGTGATATTATTCTTGTCATCTTTAATATTCTTGTACGATTTTCCATTTAATTGTTGTCAAAGGATAAGGTATTGAGTCATTCTTCTTAACAAAAGCAATGCATATTATGCATACTTTAATCACCAAGAAAAAACGTATGACTAGCTTCTGGTCTCCTTCCTCCATTTGCCTACATTTTAATGAAGTGTATCTTTTTCAAAAGTGAAGGGCTATCCATTACTAAAAAAAAAAGGTGTTCTTAGACCTCACATTTAGACCGGATTATAGAGAATCAGATCTAAAAAGTATTATTGGTGATAGTTTCATAAATATAAAGAATTTTCTAAACCGGTTCCTTTAATATAAGGTTTTTTTTTTTTTTTTGCTCAAACTTTAATATAAGGTTTAAAATATATTATTTAGACATGTTTCTCAAACAACCTGTCAAAAAAGTTTTAAAAAAATGTCGATTATTTTTTGACTAAATGTTATTAACAACTAGTCTAAAATATGACACTTTCAAGGCTTGTATTTATAATAACCGGTCTAAAAGATACAAAAAATAATAATAAAAGTAAAAATATTACTTTTAAGACCGGTTGTTTATAATTATCGGTCGAAAATGTGAGTTTTTAAGACATGTGGTTAAGAATATATGGTCTAAAAGATTAACCTCAAAATACAACTCGCTCATTGTATCATCTCTTCTTTGCTCTGAAACCTGAAATTGCTCTATGAACCTCTCTTCCTATTGTGAAACCTCTCTTCCTTGTCCACCTCCACCAACGTCTATTACTTTCTCATTCTCTTAGCCATTCGCCTCTCCCACCACCTCTCTCAACCTTTCTTCCTGTCGTGAAAATGAATGGAGAAAGCGAATATAGTCCTATTTAAGGCACGCCAGCTACTATTGTGAATCAAAGTGACCCTAGCATATCTCAAAGTGAGCCTCGTAACCTGTCCTTTTTTTGTGAAATACAGGCATTCTAAAGCTTGAAAAGATGAGAAAGGGACTAGACCATGAAATCTAGCCCTTAATACAACAATCTAGAAAGAAAACTAGCAATGGCTAACCAGTTGGTCTCTCAAAAACATATCCAGACATCCCCTGAGAACTGTTCGGACTAGAATTACGTTAGCATCAATGGGGGCATCATGACACTGTCTGGCCATATAGTCGGCGCATGAGATGTTATCCCTTGGAGTGTAATGGAGCTCTACGTTCCAATCCCTGAAAAGAAGGTCTCTAGTCTCCCCAATAATGTCTCTAAGGGGATGATCAGTGTAAGAGTCTCACATAAGGATGTTGATAGCGTCAAGAGCGACTGAGTAGAGGATGATTTTCTGAAAGTCCATCTGATGGTCCATTTTCAAACCTAACATGATAGCATATATCTCTGCTTCAATAATAGTGTGAAAGCCAAAGGACTTGTGAAATCCCATCAACCAATGACCTTGAGAGTTCCTTATCACTCCTCCGCAATCTGCTTGATGCTGGTGGCGCACTGAGCCATCTACATCGATGCGGACCGCATTTACAGGAGGGGTGTGCAAGTCTTTTCCTCATTCCTGCTAAGTTGGAAAATTTGGTGGGTTAGAGTTTGGTTAATTGTATTTTCCATGAGAAGATAGTTACAAGTGTGAAACATCTCCCTGGTATCCGTGTTTTCGCCTTGGAAAAGAAATTTGCATCTGGTTGTCCAGAGGATCCAGCACCCTAAGCTAAAGACTCTTGGCCAAGAGAGGTTTTGAAATCGTCCTTTTCCAGGATTGTGATTGGTATTCCAGTCGAGCCAAACCTGCAAATTACCTGTGAAAAACTGAGAAAAGTAATTAGGCTTTAAGATTTGTTTCCACAAGTTTTTAGCTCTCTTACAGTCTCTGATTATATGAATCACACTTTCCTCATTATTGCAATAGAAAGGACAGTGGCCCACATTTGTGAGGCCTCTTCTGGCTTTGAGGGAGTTAGTAACAAGTCTTTCATGACCAACTTGCCACATGAAAAATTTAACTTTCTCAGGAAGCTTCCATTTTCACGTAAGGGTCCGGAAGCTATTAGAACCGGCTCAACCTCGATCGAAGAGGTAGATGTTAGTTCTCTATGTGTTTTGATGATAACTGACAATTGTAAAACCAAGTTAAAGTTCGTCTTTGTTAAGTTGAAAAATTGACTGTCAAAGACAAACTCAAGTTTTGGGTTGGAAACTGGAAACTCGAGTTTGGACTTGACAGAAAGTAGCTCAAGTTTTTGCAAACTTAGACAAACTCAAGTTTAGATTTTGAAACTCGAGTTTTGACTATATAGAGAGCTCCTAAGTTTTTCAAAGACAAAGTAAACTCGAGTTTAGTTTTAATGAACTTGAGTTTTGACAAGACAGCGAGCTATCAATATTTTGAACTTAGCAAAACTCCAGTTTCCATTTGGAAACTCAAGTTTGTGCTAGACAGAGAGTTCTCTAAGTTTCCAAGTTATGTTGGAAACTCAAGTTTACAGCATATAGAGAACTATGTTCCATTCTGAACTTGTGAAAACTCCAGTTTGCATATAACAAAGTTTTTCAAAGTTTTCTCTTATGAGGAAACTCGAGTTTGGTTTTTACTAACTCAAGTTTAGGACTTACAGAGAACAACTCAAGATTACTAAAGATTTGAAAACTCCAATTTTCAATTGCAAACTCGAGCTTAGACCATGCAGAGAGTTTTCCATTTTTATAAGATTTATGAAAGCTCGAGTTTCACTCTCTGTTAACTCGAGTTTAGGCCAAGCAGAGAGCTCTGCTCTATTTGAACCTTTTGAAAACTCCAGTTTGGTTTTGGAAACTCCAGTTTTGAGCTTTTGGACTTAAATTTGTTTTTCATCATAAGAGTCCAAAACTCGAGTTTGCCACTTAATGACTCGAGTTTTGAACTTGTCTCAAAACTTGCTTCAAAGATCAAATCGCGACATTCTTCTCTGGATGAAGAAAGCTCGAGTTTAGGCTCTTAATGAAAATTGAAAACTCCAGTTTGGATGAACAAACTCGAGTTTGTGTCGCAGGATTTGAAAATCAAACTGCTCGAATTTGTGAAATCTTTATGATTGACCTTAATACTTCTTATCATCACTCATTACTATTCCTAACTATGTTTAATCAGTTTGTTAGTGAGTTTCAGATGATTTAAAGAGAATTAAATGAAGACTTAGCATAAAGTAAAAAGTGATGTCAGCTCATTAAATGCAAAGTCTAGAAAACTTGCATCCTTTTGGACAATCATTCTACACACGTTGCAAAGAGATTAATGTTTCCTTTCCACATCCAATAGCTGCTCTTCCAACGGATTAAAAGTCAAGAAGTCAACCATAAACTTCTATGCAACTGGATTAACCAAAGAGTAGAGAGAGAAGAAGATCAAAGCTTCAGCTAATCCTTCCTTAATGTTGGCAACGGTCACATTGAAGATTACAACGGTCATTTAATGATCTCTTAGTATAAATAGAGCTGCATTCAATTCTTCTTAACAACCAATCTGCAGAAAATGAAAATCATTCAAGTTTCCAACTACTCTTTGAGTTTTCTTGTGTAAAGTATCTTTTGATACATTATACTTCAGTGATTATATTTATCCACTCTTAGAGAGAGAGTTCATTTATTGAAATTCATTCATTGTAAGAATCTCAAGTCAGGGGACTTGGAGATTGGGATATTGATTGCAACTTGTAAGGGGGAGTAAGTTCTAGTGAGAGAATTACTCTTGAGTTACAGATTGTGTAATCAATTGAGTTAGTGAAAAATCCCAGAGAGTCTGGGGACTGGACGTAGGTCAAGAGGTTGGACCGAACTAGTATAAATTTCTTGTGTCTTGCTTTTCTTCCCTATACTCTGTTCAGCTCTGTTTTTAGTATTCAAAAACAAAGCAATTCGAAAAGAATTTTTATAATCCCCAATTCACCCCCTCTTTGTGATTAAGCTCCACTTTCAGTAGAGATAAGCAAATTTAACAGAGAAGCACCCATCCTTTGCAACTCTCCAAGTATCAGGGAAGTTATTAGAGGGGCGCATTTTGGAAATAGAATTTATGATTGTAGAAGGTAAAATGCCCTGCCAACTATTAGTGTTCCATCTTCCGTTCATCGAAATATGATCTCTTACCATCTCATCCTCATTAACTAAGGATGGGTTTCGAGCAAAGGATATGAGAGGGCGGTCAAGAAGAAGCCAGAGGTATTGCCAAAACTTGGTTCCAGTCCCATTATTAATTGGAGCTCCCTCTTTTAAAGGTGAATGGCTTCCAGCGCCGGGCATCACACTCAACTTTAATAAGATGACCCAAACGTTCTATACAAATCACGAAAATATACGAGCTAAGAGGGTCCCCTTGTCTAACACCTCTAGAAGGGGTAAAGCTCGGGCTTTCATCACCATTTCAGAGGATAGACATAGATGAGGTGGAGATACATGACATAATGAATTCAATAAGATTATCATCCAACCTCAAACGTGTAAGAGTGTTTATTATGAACCCCCAGTCAAGTCTGTCAAAGGCTTTTTCCATGTCAATCTTAATGGCAACAAATCATTTCTTCCTACCCTTCATTCTCATAAAGAGAATGATTTCTTGGGCAATTATAATGTTGTCACAATTGAATTTGTTAGCAATAAAGCTGCATTGTTTAGGACTTATAAGTTGGGCCATAATGTCTCTAAACCTATTTGCCAAGACCTTTGTAATGATTTTGAAACTCACGTTACACAAGATATTGAATGAAAGTCCTTTAAAGTGGAAGGATTGTCCACCTTAGGAATGAGAACAACTTTGGATTTATTAATACTGGCCATAGAAGAGAGATTGTTGAAGCATTCTTCGATAAAATCGCATATTTTATCACCCACGACATTCCATTGAGTCTGAAAAAAGTGAGCCTGAAGGCCATCAGGACCTGGGGCTATAAAGGCGACCATAGCGAAAGTTGCATTTTTCATCTCAAGTCTGGTAACTTTTCTTGAAAGCATGCGCAACTCACGAGTATCAATTATAGGAAAATTTGAGCACCACTCGTTTGGGTCCTTCACAAATGGATCTCGAGTATAGAGGTTTAGGAAAAAATCATGAGCCATATTTTTTGCTATGTCATGTTCTTCAATCCACTGCCCTGCATTATTCTGGATGGCTCCAATTCGCTGCTTTTTCCTTTTAATCAAAGTAGAGGCATGAAAAAACCTTGTATTTCTGTCTCCCCTGAAGCCATTTACTTCTAGATTTTTGAAACCATGTGATTTCTTCTTGTGTGGTCACTTTGTGATATTCATCCCAACGTTTTTTCTCCAACTTAAACAAACTTGTCTGCAAATTCATCCTTCTGCTTCTATCAAGACCCTCCTGTCGACGAATTAGTTCTTTTTTCCTTTTAGTAAAGTTGCCAACCCGATTATCATTCCATTCCAGAGCAGAATTTTGAAAGCTTTGCAATCCTTGAAGCCAATTTTTCTCTCGCCAGGCTTCCTTTGTAATGTCTTTGAAGTCATTCTCCAGAGTCCATACAGCTTGATATGAAAAATATTTCTGAAAACGAGCTCTCGGAGACGAAGGGTTAGAATTCACCACCACAATCCTATGATCATATTTAAATTTAAGCTCATGACGGACAGTGAAGCTGGGAAAGTTTCTAATTAATTCATTACATCTAGCTTTCATCCAATATTACAAGCCTTTTAAGTACGCTTGATTCATTGCATTAATTGCTATTAGCAATAAAGCTGTTAGAGTTGTTACAAGCCTATGATAAGGTGTTGATTAAGTGAGCTAGAGTGAAATTATTCTGATAAGGGGAGATGAGTAAAACGCCAATACCTTGAGAGTTCTCTTGTACTTCATTCTAATATTTTAGGTTGTGTAGTCAGTTAATTTCTTTACATCGCTTCATTATGATTAATGTTGACTTGAGGAATTTGATTAGTTAATCCATTGCTTTCTAATTATGAAATTGCTCATCTTTCAAATGCATTAGTGATTTGGACTTGGAATCTTATACTCAATTATCTTTTTTCAGGAGTACAAAGGTATAAGTGTGGGGGAATCAATTGAACCATATTTTATATGGTCTTTCATAATTATATAAATTGGGATTCTTAATGCATTTTCTAGGACATTATTGCATGATTAAGCACTAATTAGAGTTAGGGACATTTTTATTGAATTAAGTGTAATTAGGGGTAAAATGATCATAATTTGTTAATTATTCATGCAAATGATTTCTTAGACTTCTGATGCTATCTTATGCTTAATCTTGCATTGTAGGTTTTTGGAAGAAAATGGAAGAATTTAGAGTAATGTCAATTGGGTCAAAATTAATATTTTTGAGGAATGGAGAAAATTTCAGAAAAGGCCCCATAATTTTTGGGAATTGCAAATATGTGAAAATAGGGCAAGGGAAATTACAGAAAATTACCCCAGATATATTGGAAATGACATTTTTCCCTACTAACATTGTGAAAAGTTTCATTTTAGTCCCTCCACTAAACTTTGTACACTTTGTAGATTGATCCTTGGTCAAAACGCTAGGTTCTGCTGGCTCAACGCGAAAACACAGACTCTGGAGAAATTAGAACAAGGTAGACTCTTGAGAAATTCGAAACAAGGTAGACTCTGGAGAAATCATAATGAGTGTGTGCGTCACAAACATCTCTATACCTTGACTCTTTTCATCGCCTCCTTCTTCTTTACTCATAGGCGACCCTTGCTTCTCCTTCGTCATACACCTTTGTCATTGGCGAGATAGAAAACTCAGACCTGGATATACATAGTTGTGATGTGAGAGCCACAAAGATCAAATTGAGCAGAGAGGGAGCGCCGCAAGCTCATTTTGAAGGTGGGGGGAGGAGTTCGAATTGGATCTGGGAAGCTTGGAGGAGGAGACCACTACCCTCATTCTATCACCACCGTCGACCATTCCCTCTTCTCCAAGATGACTAAGCCCAATTCAGGAAGTGTAACAAATATTATGAAAGGAATTTTCCTTGATGTTTTAGTGAAATGAATTAGTGAATTTTGACTAAGTTCTTGATTTACCTGAAATACCTTGTTTTCCGAACCTGAAAATTTTGAGACATATGTTTGCACAAAATGGGTTCATATGGGATTAAGGGCCCGCTTGGATGGGCTTTTAAAAAAAGTGCTTTTTTGTGCTTTTTTTGTAGTGCTTTTTTTTTAAGCTCAAAATTTGAGCTTTTAAAAAAAGCAGCATTTTAGCTTTTTTTTGTGACTTTTACTTTTTTAAAAAAATATCATCTAAACACATAAATGAATTTTTTTTGAATTAAAAAAGTGCTTTTTTTTATGAAAAAAGCCCATTCAAAAGGGCCCTAACATTTCTTTGTTCCACTCTAGCTCAATATTTCGGTCTAAAGGGATGAGAAATGACACCACATTAATGTTATTTGATGATCATGAGAACTGTCAAAGAATAATTAAATATTGCTTCCTTTATAAATTTGTGCCACATGTCCCATATTTTTTTTAACAGTTAATACATACAAGTGCATGAATTACAAGTCAACATGATTGATCAAGAAGCCTCCCAAGGGTTCATAAATTTCGGCCAGATGGTGAGGAAGATAAAGAAGAAGGAAATTGTCAACAATTGATTAATAAGATGTAATCAATTAGATCCCTCAATCAAGTGGCTAGGTGGCAAGATGAGAAGGAAGGAATATTGAGTAATTAAAAGAACATGTGATATAAGTCAATGAAGTAATCTCTAAGAAATTCAAGAAACCTTGGATTTTGTGCCATGTGTACAAAGATGAAAGAACATGGAGTCAAGCCATTTTGACACATGATAAGGAGTCTTTATGAAGCTCTAAATGGTGCTCCCTATTCGTCCAACAAGATGAGAAAGAGAAGCTTCATGAATAAAATGTTTATGACATGCCAAAGTTAAGGTACAAGTCATAAACTTCATCTTGCATCCTATATTACCATTTGTCATATTATGGAGTTATGGTGACTTAATGACAAGAGACATGTGTGCATGTAATTAATATGAGAAGGATGACTCAAAGGCTTCTTGAATAAGCTTTAATTTTGTCCAACACAAGGAGAAAGGGAAAGGGAAAATCATTTTCAGGGCCCTTTTAAGGCTGACAATCCCAAAAAAGGCCCCAGGGCCTTTTCTGGAATTTTCAGAATCTTGGGTGAGTTGTCAACGGGCTGATATAGTTGTTAATGGGGTACTAATATAGTTGTCAACGGGGCTGATATAGTTGTTAGCAAAATGTTGTTAATGGAGCTGATTTAGTTGTTAAAACCTACCCGTTAACAACTATATCAGCCCCGTTGACAACTCAACAAAAATTCTGAAAATCCCAGAAAATGCCCTGAGGCCTTTTCTGATATTGTTAGAATCTTGGGGCCTTTTTTGAGATTTTCAGTCCTAAAAGAGCCCTGAAATGGATTTTTCCAAAGGGAAAAAGCGTGACATCATAACTACAAGTTAAATAGTCAAAGAAGTGTAATTGGGAAGCCACTTTTTTAGGGCTAATTTTCGGCCAAATAAGCATGTGGAAGAAGGAGGATGAATTTACCAAGGTTGACTCATGTAAGGAGTGTTTCATAAGCTCCCAAATTCGTCCAAAACACAAGGCTAAGGAAAGAAATGGTGTGAACACAAACTAATGGTCAAAAATTGTAAAATATAAGCTTCTTTCTCTATGATATTTTTGGCCAAAGGAAAAGCATGGAGAGAGTGGATTTTCTTCATATTTTGACTCGTGGAGATCATTTATGAAGGCTAAGACACACACACACACACTTTCGGCCAAGTCTAGGAGGGTGTGGAAGATTCAAAAAGCACATGAAGTATGATCTCATGTGAAACAAAATGAAATAAAATAAAAGAGAGAAAAATTAAGGGCATTTTGGTCAAGACAACAAGGGGACCCTTGGTTAATTCTTCACCAATTATAAATCACTTCATACCCCTCCCCCATGCAAGAATTCGTCCAACACTCAAGGGAGCATAAGGAGGAGATATTGGCCGAAACATAAGCAATGAAGGAGGAAGTAAAGATCGATCAAGGAATTCCAATGTGAGTTATCATATTCCAACCTTTATCTCTTCTTTTCCTTCTCTTATGTAAACTTCAAGTCTTGAAAAGGAAATCTTACATGGTATTTTAAGGGAAGGCTGAAAGCCCTAGGAAGTTCAAGGAGAAAGAAGATTACAAGAAGTGCAAGCACAAGTCAAGTAGGTGACATCCCTAGTCTTCTTGCACTTGTTTATGATGTTGGTTGACATTGGATTAATTTTCTCATGTTTCTTGTAGATTTGGAGGTTAGAAATCCTAAAGGGAGATTCTTCCCAAGATTATAAAAATGGAATAGACTGTATTAAGCCTAAACAATGAGCTAGAAGGCAAACTAGAGCATAAAATCATAGAATTTGTGAAGAGAAATTGGAAATTATTTGTGTCTTTTTCATGCCTAACTTTTGGAAAGACCAAGGCATGAAGAAGTAGTGGGATTTTGTCTATTTTTATGCTTCCATTGTGTTCAAAATGAAAAGTTGTGAGGGACAAAGGTTGGATAGTGATTTTAGAAGCATTAGGGTTAAATTAAAAGAAACCCTAAAATCTGCTAAATGAGTTTCCAGCGAGGCAGATAATTTGTAACATATTTTTGGTTAAGTAAATGGTGCCCAATGGCTATGAAATTTCACAATCTTAAATTAGACATCCTAAGATATAATTTGATAGGTTATGGGCCTATTTTGAACTTATAGGCAATGGGATATGAATTTTTTAAAATGACTCTTTAAACCTGGAAGGTCAATTTGGGAAGTGGAACTATTTAATTGAAACTGGATCAGTAAGCGCATAATTGATTGCCTGTGACGTTTTTTTTTTTTTTAACTAGACTTATCAAGGATCACATAGCCTTTGGAATCATCTTAATTGGACATTTGTACAATTAGTTATGAATTTTCAAAGTCGTTGAAAATTCTGAGCATATTTAAAGAAAGGTTCAAAAATGAAAGCCATAAAAGTCAAGGATAATTAATTTGTGTCCTTGCAATTAATAAAGGACTTTTATTCATACGTTGGGCCAGAATGATAATTAAATTCAGTATTATTTGAATTATGGAGAATTTGCATAAGTGACGAATGTTACTTATAGTTATATAGGGAGTATCGTTGTCCGGAGCCTTTAAGGAATTTGAGAGTCGGTTGTCAGTCTAAAAATCTACCAGGTAGTAACTCTAATCTCACCTACTCTGTATATCTGTCTATGCATGTTTGTATCATGGTTGTGATCCGTGTCAAGGACATGCGTTTATTGCATTCAGTTGTCGAGGCCCAATTGTTTTCCTAGCACTGTGGATCCAGAACTTGTTGTGTGCTTTGCAGTCAATGCTGTGTGCATTATGTGACTGTGTGTTTCGGGACTTGCTGTGTGTATTATATGACTGTATGTAATATGCACTGAATGAATGTCGTATCGTTTATTTTCATGATTGTGGTTGATTATCATATACTATTTATACATTGTAGATGAGATTAACCTGTTACTCTGAGATTTAACTTGAATCCCAAACCTGCATAAAAGTTCAAGAAGAGACCATAGTGGAGAACAGGGCTCTCGGGGCAAGTCGGCGGACACGGAGCATAGCTAAGGGCTAATAGGTAGCGAATTCGGAGAAATTATTTATTTTATTTTATTTTGGGATGACTGTAATATTAATGATCCTGAGGAGTTGTTTCTGGTTTATTGCTAAAGTAATTTTATTATTATTATCAATATTCAGTCGTCCAAACCGATTTACATACTCTATTGTGCTATTTAATTTGATGAATGACGTTTATCGGAGGGATGTGACATTAGCCGCTGGAACACTTCCTTTGTTTTTTATCCCCCACTGCCTTCCACTATTTCACTCTCTCACACCACCATCTTTTTCAATCACCGCCACCAACTTCGTCTTCTTGCCATAATCACTGCCATGGCTCTTCTCCATTTCCCCTACTATCAACCACCAATATCTCATTCTTCATCATCCATTTGTCATTTAATCAGTGTTTATCCATGGCTGGACTAGCTGATTCTCTTGCTTCTTGGTGGTCGGGATTTGTTCTTGAGCTCATTGGACTACATAGGGAGTTTTAATTTCTATAATTCTATTAGTTTAGAATTATATATTTAGATTGCATAATTTTAAGAATTATTGTATATGATTCTGAAAATGAAATTGATGTAATTGTCTCTGTTGGTTTTATATTTGTAGTTGAGATTTGATTTTGTAGTGTGAAAAATATATTTTATGATTTTCTTTGTGGTTGCAATGAGATTATATTAATTAGCATGTTATTGTCTAGTTAATATGGTTGATTTATGTCTTTGAGGGACTCTTTAGTACTCAATATCAAAAAGACTCATATTGCATTATTCCAATTTTAATTACACATTAAGTGGTTTTAAACAAATCTCAAGAAGTAGTGATTAGCTATGTTTGTAGGAGCTACTATTAATTGAAAATATTGGACTCAAGTATTATATTAAAGTTTTTATTAAGACTTAATGAATTTTAACTTTCATGTTTTTTAAGTAAGGATAGTCATTTCTTCATTACCAAGAGCATCCATAATTCATATTTTCAATTTCATACCATTCCATTCACTCATTCACCATTTTTATGGGGAAAAAAACAAAAACAATAGTTAGCATTTAATCAAATTACATTCCTTTTTTAGTTTATTAATTTGATTGTTTTTATTACATTTGTATGATATTTAGATTACTTAAGAATCAATAAAAGGCTCCTCGAGAAGAGAGAACGATCCTAGGTTTGTCTATACGCAATCCTTAGTTAATTTTTTGTTGTGAACCGCAAAACTAACGATAAAAAGCCATCATCAAATGGGAGTGAGAGAGAAACTTCCAATGAAAGTGACGGTGGTGAACAAACAAAAGCTAGTGGTGGAGAGAGATTGAGGTAGGAGAAGAGTTTGTCAGTTATAATCTACAAGGACCAAAACCTATGGTTTGAAACTTAAAGGATCAAAAATCAAAATGAGGACAAATATAAGTGACTAAAGTATATATTAACCCTAATTAATTATAATTATGAAATAAGTTTCTCTTAAAACTATCACTCTATATATATATATATATAATTTAATAAGATTCATGTCTTTTTAGTTATTTTTATTCTAAACTTATTTTTTAAATAATCATCCAAACAAGTTTTCATTTCAAAAAAAGCTATTTTTATCATCGACATTCCACTATCTTACTTTTACTATAACTTTAAGTTTGGAAAAAAAAAAAAAAACTCTTCCAACTCAAAGACACCTTAAACACTTCGGTGTGCTCACAATTTAACCATTAATATTATATACATTCATAATTAACTCCCCTTTCTAAAGATATGTCTCTGTCGTAGTGAGACAAATTATTTTATGAAAGTAGAATCCATCTGTGGGAGACGCAACACAAATTTTAAGTGTTAAAACAGTTAGCTAGAATGAGACAGTATACATACACAACAACTCAGGCATGAAACTCTATCACTCCATCCGGCATATGACATATCAGAAATAGACTTTAGACGTGAAGGCTCACAAAGGATAGATATTAGAAAATCTAGGGTAAGATTCTCTGGAATGTTGCTTCTTCTACAGATTCTTGGCCAATATAGATTCAACGACACCCTAAGCTATGGAATGATACAACTCACGAACCTCTGAGAAGAGCCGTTTGGGTCAAGTTAGCTGCTAAAGCTCTGTCTCTCTATAATTTAAAAAACAATTATTAGAATTGTTTTCAAAATGGAACTCACAAACACAAATCACGTTTAGAACCTAATTTTTTTTCTACCAGGCTTCTGCAAAAGTCAGATAACTTTTAAGCCACCGCTCTCACCGCTAACCCAAACAGGTCTAATGGAGTATTAAAATAGGTTCGAAGAGCTTTCCTATAAGACTGACGCTTTCTTATGTATATTATAAGGAGTTTAAAAAATAAAAAATGACTTACATTACTTATTTAAACGTCATAAATAATACAACTTATTATAAATTTAATTATTGATATTGATATATAGATGAAAATAAAGTAATCATTAACACCTGATATTTACTTCAATAAGTATTAACGCCTCTTCTTTATTTCTCTCCCCCTCATCTCAGCCTCTTCTATTTTTTCTCTAACCCTCATCTCAACTTCTTGGGTGGTGGGACCTCTTCTCCCGTCTTTGGGCGAGCTTTTTTTCATGACGTCTCCCTCCCCGGTTTTGGTCTTGGTGATGTTCGATATTGTTTAATCTTTATTTATTTTCATGTTTCTTCAGACTTCTTATAGTAGTGTTAATTTTCTTTGTGGCAATAAATCGATTCGGAGTTTAAGTGTGGTGGCAAACCTCACCTATAACTTCATGATTTTCTGGTAACAATTGTTTTTTACAGGAGACATCTTTGGTGTACTAGACTTTAGCTTAAGTCCTTTCAGATATTGACAAGGAAAAGGGAAAAAAATCAAAATAAGAACTATAATACTTTACAGCTCACTAACCTCACTTGTGTCATCGCACTTCGGAAAGTATTCAAAGGACTGTAACAAAACAAAACAAATAATGTCTACTAATAGGAGCTGAGTGAGTGTTCGGACTTAATATGAATAGAAAAAATCATATTCAAAGAGCTTTTCAATAATTGGTGCCAGGGGACTAAAATTTGGTTGTGTCGGTAACATCGGAAAATTGACGAGTAATTTAATTTGTCACCAAAAAAAAAATTAAATCGTGTTTGAATAAATATTCTTATTAGAATTTGGCTCTTCTCAGTCAACAACTATATAAAGACTGTAGGATAGATCTAGCAAGAAAATAAATAAATAAATAAATTTAGACTCACGACACAACAAATAAATTGAGTCACTTGCATCTATCTTCTTTACATATCCTAGTCTCTCAAGAAATGATTGAATCAAAATTCATTAATCATTTTATATAAAATAAAACTTATAATCAATTACATTACTGTCATATGTCATAAACTCCATTCAGTATACTGAGAACAAAGCTTATATATTAAAAAATATACTCTCCACCTAACTTTCTCTTATCATTATGGAAGGAAAAAAGTTAGTAAAAAAATCTCTCATTGCAAAATTTATTACATCAAAATACCTAAAATTTATTTAATGACCTAGGTGCAACATACAAGAGGTTGTTAAACTCGCGAGCCAACTCACCGAGTCTAACGAGTTAGTATTTTTACCTGAGGTAAACATGTTAACTCGGATGTGAACTCGTTTTGGGCTCAAACTCGGTCAAACTCGTTAAACTCAACGATTTGCAACCGAGTTTTGCAACGGAGTTAGGCGAGTTATAAGATCTGAATAGAGAAAAGCTAAAAATTGCCCGGAAGAAATAATAAAAAAACATGAGGTTAAAAAGAAGCTGAATATTACTTATTTAGGTGCCCTATTTTCATCTTGGAAACTTTTTGCCGCCGCCATCTTCGATCTTTTTTCCAAGTTTGCACCTTTGGTTTTTCTTCTTCTTTGCGCTTTGGCCTGTGGCTATGCTTGTTGTATTCTCCATTTCTCTTTGAGCTGGAGATTTGAGACGAAGGAATGAAGAAGGAGATAGAGAGAATAAAGAAGACGAGGAAGAAGAGAGAAAGAGAGAGAATTAAAATAAAACATATGGGCCGTAGAGTAAGTGGCTGAAAGGTTTGGGATTTTTTTTCTCGCATTTTTTAATAAAAAATTGTTCTTGGTTTGGGCGAAGATTTGAATTGTGAGGTTGGAGTATTGTGATTTGGGAAGCAATTCAACAATGATCAGACGTTGCAATACTTGGTTCGTCCTATGCATCCACTGGTGAGGAGTTTGGTGGTTCATGTGTGACCCGTTCATTGTCTTGCCTCTAGTGAGGTGTTTGGTCTCTGGTGAGACGTTTGGATGATTGTTTGGTCTCTGGTGAGACATTTGGAGTATCATTTGGTCCCTGGTGAGATCGTTTGATGTTTGGTCTGATGTTTGGAGTATTATTTGGTCCTTGGTAAGACCGTTTGCTGTTTACTTCAAGATCTCATGAAGAAGAAAATTATTGGTGATTAATGGCTGCTCACATTCAAGCTGCTTTCAGCTTGAGGAGGAGTGTATGAAAATTGGGTGAAGAGGTTCTTAGGAAGAAAATTATTTGTTTGGATTTATTTATTTTATGTTTTCTTGTAACAAGTTGAGCATGATTAACATCTATGCTTCAACTTGAGGGCGAGTGTTAGGAAACAGGAAATATATGGTATTAATGTATATAGCTAAGATCATGGGATTAATTATGATCATATCCCAATCAGTTCCTATTTAATTAGGGATTACAACATTATGAGCCATTATGTGTAGACGATCCTCCTCTCTCTTGTATAAATACCATTATGTTTATCATGAATATACAACTTTCTAATTCATTTCATTACCATAAGAATGTTTTTCATTGTATTTGTGAAAAAAAAAAAAAATTGTTACAAATGTTTCCCTAATAAATTCAAAATGGGTAACCCTTGATGTTATCATGTTCTATTTACTTCTATGTATAACTTAAATATGATTAAATAATTTATTTAATTTCATTAATATTTCTAAAAAAGTCAAATATGTCTTATATTTAAGACAGATAGTACGTGAGAGCTTATATCATTTATATTCCATGTAATATTTGTAAATGAAAAATATTAAAATGAATAAATGATTATATTTTTTCCACAAAAGTCTCTTATTTATTTTTTCGCAATACCTTGGGAATTGTTTGCACTGAGATATTTTAGTGATGGGAAATCACTTTCTAGTTTCTTCTTGTGCCAACATTTGCAAGCATCAATCATTGTGACTTGAGGATATAATACCTATGTATAATAACTAGTAGGGGTTAAGTAGCAATTTTGCCTCGGAAATATACACCCAGGAGCAATTTTGCCCTGGAAGTTTTTTTGTCTTAATGTTGCCCGGGAAGTCTAAAAACATAGCAATGTTGCCCCTCTGTTAACAGTCATAACGGTCAAAACGTTAGTTGACCCTATTATGGTGACGTAGATTATCTATGTGGCATCTTTCTCACTTTTTTTGGGTTAAGTAGCAATTTTGCCCCTGAAGTACACACCAAGAAGCAATTTTACCCTGGAAATTTTCCTGTCTCAATGTTGCCCCTAAAGTCTAAAAACGTAGTAATGTTGCCCTCCGTTAACAACCCTAATTAATTATATTTGACACTTTTTGTAAGCTTTATTCTCTCAGTCATCTCTGCTTACAATGCACCAGAGGTTCGTTAATCGTTCGCGTAGACAATTCCGCAGGCGAGTGATTATTGTTTGGAAAAATTTGTTTGAATTGCCTGCGACATACTCATTTGATCTTTTGTTCGGACAAATTTGTTCTTATATGTTTGTTTGATTTGTTCGAAACATTTTTTCTAGACAAATTCAGCAGGCGAGTGATTATTGTTTGATTGGGGAATGCCTGCGATGAAGGACACTATAGGGGAAGAAGGAGTAGGCTATATTTACTTATTAAAAAAAATTGCCACACCTACTCCCTCTTATCATGATTATAATTATAAGACTGGGTTGACTTTTTTTTGAAGAAATTAAAAAAAAATCTAAATAATTTACTTAATCATACTACCTTCGGTCCTAATTATAAGACCGGATTAACCTTTTTTGGAGATATTAAAAAAGTTAAATAAGTTATTTAATTATATCATATATTATGTATCCTAAGATTATATATTAGTTTATTAGTCAAACTAATTAGTTTGAAGGAAAAAAAATACTATGGAGTAGTTTAATTCGCTTCCTTAATCTTTTCAAAAAAGTCAACTTGGTCTTATAATTAGGACTAAAGGTAGTATTTTATAAATATGACTTGTAAATCATTTTTTTTTTAAAGTGACAAAGATGCCATGTCGAGAATTCATGTAAGCAAAATGAGGTCAACTAACGTTTGACCATTAGAGCAGTTAATTGAGTGACAACATTGAGACAAAAAAAAAACTTTCAGGCCAAAATTGCTCCTGAGTTATGTACTTCTAGAGCAAAATTGCTAGTTAGCCCTAACTAGTAGTGCCAAATTTATTGATTCATGCTCTTTTTTTTAATAAAATTAAATTGTATTACTTTGGAAATAATAATATTGTTTTCTTACAATATTTTCATCCTCCATTTATCTATCATATTCTAATGGAATATTTTAGTTAATGGTCATATTACGTAAAAGCTATCATATAAGTAGGTGATCACTAGTTCAATCTCACTTTTAATATTTGCCCATCCCTTGCTTATTTATGTAAAATGAAAAACTATAAATGCCTCGTGTAGGTGCCCGATTGGATAAGCGCTTTTTTTTAACTGTGAGTAATAAATATGAGAGGAATTTGCCCCTTTTTCATGATCATGAACCGATTTTACCTTAAATTCAAATATCAAGTTTGTCAAAAGAACATATATAGTTATATTAGTGTCTATAACCAGTGGCGGACCCAGGTTTTAATATTTATGTGTGCATAATTGTTGCCCCCGAATTTTTTTTTAATTAAATACATTTAAAACAAAAGAATATGACAAAAAAAGAAGAGAAAACTTCAATTCAACATAGAAAAATAATAATCAAGAGTCAATTAAACTATTACAACAGAATGATTACAAAAGCATTCTTCGATTCTTCATTCTTTTAAAATATTGCATTATATCTCCATAATCAATCTTATCAAACGTATTACGTTCAACATAAGTGTGTCAAGAGTTCTCTAAGATCATGCAAGGTGAGTTTGAAATTTCTACAATAGGAGAATTAAATTTCTTCTTAGGACTTCGAATCAAAAAAATAAAAAAATGAGCTGCATTTCTGTATTATATAGCATTTCTTCACTTTGGAAAAAAAAATGAGCCGCATGCTTGGGGGAAAAAAAATTAGGCATGGGAAAAAAAAGCTGCACGCTTTGGGGGGAATGATCTGCACGCTTGGGGGTAAAAAATTGGGAGAATTACACTCAGCTCCCAAGGAAAGAAAAATATTATAAAAAAGTCCATTGAAATCATAAAATTACAAAAAAGTCTCAAGAGAATTTTTGTTGTAAATACATACATTTCGTGTTGTAAATACATACAAATATTTACAACAGAAAAAGTATATATTTACAACAGTAAAAGTATATATTTACAACAACACGAAAAGTAATTTTCATTCCGTACAAATAATATCAAAAAAGTCTCAAACCATTTACAACAGGAAAAGTATATATTTACAACAACATTTAAACACCTGGCCATTTACAACAGAAAAAGTATGTATTTACAACAGAAAAAGTATGTATTTACAACATTTAAAGAATTTTGTACAAATAATATAAAAAAAGTCCCAAACCATTTACAACAGAAAATGTATGTATTTACAACAGGAAATGTATGTATTTACAACAAAAATTCCCTTGATACTTCTGGGTAATTTAGTGATTTCAATGGACTTTTTTGTAATTTATTCTCTTCCTTGGGACCTGAATGTAATTCTCCCTAAAAAATTGAGCTGCACACTTGGGGGGGAAAAATGAGCTGCATAAAGGGCACACCCAGGCTCGAACCGCTGACCTCTTTAATTGTGGACAATTACGCTACCACTGAACTAAGGACCCACTGTTGCTAACAAATTTCAGCTAAAAAATATACATATTTTAAAATCTTCTGTCTGCACTTGCAATCACCTGTACCAACGTGGGTCCGCCACTGTCTATAACTGATGGAGTAACACTAACCATTACAGCCTTAATAGTAAGTACCATAAGATCTTATATATTGATACCTATAGTTGTGGACCCGAATTCCATTGATTGGTATGGAACATTTTCCTTTCAAGTAAAATCCCCTAGAACACAAAAGAGGGGAATAAGAAACCTTTCTATCATAAATTCTGAATACATGTATTTAATTTATTTCGAGAACATAAAAAGTAGTAAAAAGGATAAAATTTAGCATACAATTTCCTTGGCCATAAGCCTCGGGACCTTGTGATCAGACAAAAATAACTTCCTATCATGTAATACCAGAATAAAGAAAAACAAAAACTGCAAAAAGAACAGAAAAGAAAAGATAACAGGATAAAATAAATCAGAACCAAGTGGATTTGCTGCTGATTGCGAGCTTTCAAACAGAGGATCAGGAAGTGTCTTGCCGAAGGACATTTCAAGCCACAACCCAATTCAGAATTTTGCTGCAGAGAGAAATTCTGATTCAACACCTGAGCTATCTTAAACAAGCCATGAAGAAAGATCGGGGTTCTAAACTCCACAATTTAAAACCTGCTAAGAGAGACAATAAAAGAAGCCATCCTTTTGTTTTGTCTTTTTCCTTGAATTATAAGGGTAAGCATTAAGAGCCTCAGGTTAAAAGCAAGATCAAACTTGTGTCCTACCACTTATAGTGAACTTTCATGCCACTTGACTATTAAGGCATTGGCAGAAGATGCCTTCCTTTACCAAGTATATACCTACCCAATTAGCATTCCATACCATAGATGATTTCGTTGCCGGTGGGTAGAAGGAAATAGTTGTGTTCAAGGCTCACAACTTAATATTATATGCATTGAAAATTAACTTCAGTCTAAAGCAGTAGTGAGACAAATTATTCTATGAAAGTAGAATCCATCTGTCCGAGTTGCACAAGTCACCAAAAATTCTCAAGTGTTACAACAGTTAGCTAGAACGTGAAAATGGACATACACAAAGAACTAAGGTGAGAAACTCCATCAATTCAATCAGCATATCAGAAATAGACTTTGACGTGGTGGCTCACAAAGAAGAGACATTAGAAAACCTGAGGTAAGATCTTCTGGAATGTTGCTTCTTCTACAGATGCTTGGCCAATATGGATTCAACAACACCCTGAGCTATGGGATGATACAATTCACGAGCCTCTGAGAAGAGCCGTTTGGCAAAAACTTTATCTTCTTCTTCCTCCTTTCCACTGCCCTGTACCAGAGCAGTGTAAAGAGGACGCAGATAAAGTATCCTTCCAACTTCTTTTAAGGTCTTCTCCACTTCATTATGGTAATCTCTGCACCCAATTGAAAGAGCACAATGAAGAAATGCCACTTTCACCTCGTAATCCTTTGATTCTGATAGACTGTAGCGCGAATCCAGGGCTCTGAGCTGCAAAACGTCAAGTTTTACAACTGTTATGAGTTTACTTGTCCCGTTTTCATCCACAAGATCATGTTCACTTTTATTAAATAACACTGAAGGGCATGACAAATATGAGTACTGGCAAGACAAATTACTAGTGAAAGGGGCTTTAGTCGCTTAAGAATGAGGTCTCAAGTTTTAGTCCCGTGAATGCAGAAAGTGCATTTCAAAGAGCTACCTGCAATTGAGCTTGACAATGCTCGAATACGATCCAGTCAGATTGTCATATCAAAAAATAAAATAGCTACACCTAAGTCATGAATGTGACATAATCATTAGATACTGCACAGAACATGGAAAAACATCTCCAGTTTAGTGATGAAATCATCTCTCAAGAGAACTTAATTTCAAAATTCAATTCATATCCTACCCGTTTCTTGACTTTTTACTCCAAAGTTTTAGAGTCCTCAACTGTAACAGAAATTCGCAAAAAGTAAAATTAAAACCTATCTATTTTCTCTAAAAAAACTATATATTTAAACCCCTTGTGCAATACTTTATACTTCTAACCCCTACCGATCGCAAAGCACTAGAATCAACAACACTAGTGACTGGTACTCACAACTCACAAGCCTCAAGCAGAATGAGCCTGCAACCAAACAGGAATGTAGAGTCAAACAAAGAGAGGTTCTATATTCCATCAAGCAATACCCTCTCTGTTCTGTCCTTCACTCTGAACTAAAATTTTCAAAACAAATTTTTTTTCATTGCCATAACAAACTTTATTAATTTACAAAGCATTTTCTATGATATTCCACCAGAGACGACCATGAAGATACCATGAGTGACATCTAATACAAAATTCACATGCCTGGTGTGGCTCAACATTGTTTCAAAGTACTAAGACTATGGGTTTTCAAGACCAAAGTTCAAACTCACCTAAATATTAGGTTCGAGTTGTTCACAAGTCAAAGCCAATATAATTATAGAGAAATGATGTAGATTACTTATAATAAAGTAATGATAAGGTAAATGGAGTTTAGGAAGATAATATTTTTCCTTAAAAAAATCAACAATTGGAAGAAAATCTTACGGTTTGTTTGATCCTATTCTCTGTTTTCTTTTTTTTTTATTTGGGGGGGGGGGACAGGGACACAATTAAACATTAAACGCTAACGAATAACAAATGAGAAGAAACACAACCTGAGAAGCTTTAATGGATTTTGGCAAATTTCTCAAGTATAGCTCCCACCCCTGACCTGGCCAATTGGCAACTTCATCCTCCCTTGGAATCCTCCCATCTACAAACTCACTTGCCAGGGACACAATCATATTATATATACTAGAATCAGGTTTGTAAGCATCCGGGGGGATGCCTGTACCTTCAGTCCACAATTTTAGGTCAATCTGTTTCTCTACTCCAGGGATGTTAGCTTTGAGAAAGTCGATAAATGTTTTGGAATCGATTGATTTGAATTTGAATGTAGCAATATATTTCTTCAGGAACTCATCAAATGTAGGTCGCCCAACCTGTACATTCCAGGAGAAAAACAACTAATCAGATCACAATGCAGAAAGACAATCTCACCGGCATTTGAATAAGTCCCAGTTTAGAAATTTCAACCAAGAACAGAAGACATGCAGGTATTAAGAGCAATGTAAAAATAAAGTTAAAAAAAAAAAAAAAAATTATTATCAGATGTATAAAGATCCTGGAAACATAAAATTTCAGGAATGAAATTCAAAGAGTAAGCATTCAAGATAAAATTAAAGGAGCATGGTTCGGTTCCATTTGAGGCACCATGATTAATATTTTTTCTTGCTTACTTTCTTTAAGTTCTATCAGAGCATACCTGGCGTTCAATGCGCAATAAGAACTGGAAACCCTTTTCATATGGAACTGGAGAATACACATCATCTGGGTCAATTCCTTCCTGGTTATTTATAAGCTTAGTAAATTCCATATTATCTCTGAACTTCTCAACAGCTTCATTTAAATCCCTCCAACCAATTCCAGTGTTCAATGCAGCTCTTTCTTCCCCTTGTACAACCTCCACAATTCTCCTCTCTGCATATGTAGAGAAGCCCTAAAACCAATTTTTTTTTTTAAAAAAAAAACAATCATCATTACAGATTTGTTTTTTCAAACACCCAAAAAAAAAAAAAAAATACTGAAACAAAATTCTGATGCAATGCAAGAGAAAATGACTCTATTCACTTGAACAATAATAAAATCAAAGACTATTATGTTGAAGCCAGCTCCGGCTATGCTACAAACATAATACAAGATAAAGGAACCAAGAATCCAACAAACAAGAGATTAAAAAAGGTATAAAAACATAACAAATTTAATTCATAAAAAACGATTAACTATTTATATTACATGATATTTGCTAGGGATTGTTTGGCGCTTTGGTATGAACAAAAAACTCTCAATATAGAGCAAAGTTGGGCACTAAAAATCCTTTTGCTCTGTTGAACACATCCACAGTCCCATGTTCCAATTGACATTTTGTGGAATTGAAAATAAGAAACACTACATAAAGAAAAAAATGATTGACATACCCAGCATATCAGTCTACTAGTTTATTAAAACATTTTGAGCTTAGTTGAACACATTAGGCTAACCTAACTCCACCAAGGCAGAATCTCATTTAGAAAAGAAGGGAATCTGCAAGAGACCATATCAAGCAATGCACTCTAACCGGTATTAGATTCTGAAAAACAAGTATAGTAATCAAACAGATAACCGTCTTTCACCTCATTCAACCAAAAATGTTCATTGGTCTTGTTAGTGATCAAATTCCCTGTCCAACTATGAGCTAACTCATGAGCCACCACCTGGGCCCCACTGGCATCCCCCTTAATCACAGTTGGTGTCAAGAACACCATCCTTGGATTCTCCATACCCCCAACTGGAAAACTAGGTGGCAATACCAACAAATCAAATCTCTCCCATTCATATTCTCCAAACAACCTCTCTCCTTGCCTTATCAAATCTTCTGTCCCAGCAAACTCTCTCACCGCCGCGTCCAACAGTTCCGGCAAAGCCTCGGCATAAACCCTAGTCCTGGGCCCCACCTCCCGGTTCCCAATTTCCCCAATTGCAAACGCAAATAGGTATGGAGGCACCGGCTGCTCCATCACAAACACTTCGACCACCCTACCTGGTGCAGACCACGATGAACTCCCACAACCCAATTTTTCTGCTTCGTTGTTAACCGGACGACGTCGTTCCACGTGCTTGGCAGCCATCACCGCCGATAGCTGATCCGGGATGTTCAGACGCGCGGAGTAGCGTATTCGCACAGCAGGAGTGTCCTGACATGGGAACACCGCGCGTGCGTGAATAGCTTCGCATTGTGTATACACAAAAGGGTGGGTTTTATTAAATGTTTGAAGGGGATTAAGCCATTGTAAGGCCGAAGAAGAAGGTGAGGTACTGTATGTGACCAGAAATGAGGAATGGTTTGAAAGGCAGACGGAAAGTTGACGACCCTTGATCGGATCATCGTCGGAGAGTGAAAATGGAATTGGGGTTTTGGATTGCGGGTCGATAATGGAGTCGATCGAGAGAGAGCGAGTGTCGAGGAAGAAATGGCCAGAGTGAGGGTTTGTGAGGGAAATCAGAGCAGAGGAATGGATTATGGAGGACGAAAAGTCGAAGAAGAAAGAAAAGGAAATGTGGCAAGTGAAGGGTTGCCTTGAGTCAGTGAAAGAGTGAGGGTCAACTGGGGCCATTGTTGAAACAGTGATGGATTACGCAAAAACTCCGGGATGGTCCTAATTGAGCGTTTTATGCGTCCGTTTGAGTGTAATGGAACCTAATCTAATAAAATAATGATTACAAAGGCTTCGGCTAATTTCTGAATTTGCCCCTTATTAAATAACTATTTACTAAAATGCCTCTGTCAGAAAACTATTTCTCAAAATGTCTCTGTCAGAAAACTATTTCTCAATCTGCCCCTGTTTAGTCGACTAAACCATATGGTTTAGTCGACTAAATCGCGGTCAATTTTTTTTTCCAGACCCCCGACATTTAGTCTACTAAAACTTAAGCTTTAGTCGACTAAACCCATTTAGTCGACTAAATCATTAAAAAAAAAAAATTAAAACTTCATAAGGCCATAACTTCTGGCTCGGGAGTCTGAATCAAGCGATTCTTTTTTTTATTCCACCTAACTTTTTGAGATCTATGCACTGATATAAAAATTATCTTCAGATTTAATGAAGAGAAAGGAGGAAAAACAAGTTATTCTTTATTGCGCAGAAAATACTAACAATTCATTAAATATAATCAAGTGGTTCTTTATATATATATATATATATATATATATATATATATATATATATATAGTTTTCTTTTATTTGATGTTTTCTTTTTTATTAGATCATATAATATCTCCGGTACAATAAAGATAAGATATGTGTGTGTATACAGTTGTATATATATATATTAAAGAATCACTTGATTATATTTAATGAATTGTTAGTATTTTCTGCGCAATAAAGAATCACTTGTTTTTCCTCCTTTCTCTTCATTAAATCTGAAGATAATTTTTATATCAGTGCATAGATCTCAAAAAGTTAGGTGGAATCAAAAAAAGAATCGTTTGATTCAGACCCCCGAGCCAGAAGTTATGGCCTTCTGAAGTTTTAACTTTTTTTTTAATGATTTAGTCGACTAAATGTCGGGGGTTTGGAAAAAAAAAATTCACTGCGATTTAGTCGACTAAACCATATGGTTTAGTCGACTAAACAGGGGCAGATTGAGAAATAGTTTTCTAACAGGGGCATTTTGGGAAATAGTTTTCTGACAAGGACATTTTGGTAAATAGTTATTTAATAATGGGAAAATTCAGAAATTAGCCCAAAGGGTTCGGCATGCAATAAAAAAAAATTCAAGGCAAAAAAAATTATGAGATGCAATTATATTTTATTTAAAAACATAAAATTTAAAAACATAAAAATAAATATCAAATTGCTTTTTTAACTCTATAAAAAATAGAAAGTATATGTCTAAATGTTAATTTATGGAGATTGGAGAGTAGAATGTAAGTTTGAGTTTGGGTGTAATACTGTAATGGAACCTGTTACGGACCGGTACTAAGCCCAATGGCGACCAGGCCCAACAACGGATAGGTGTGGTATACCCAGTCTTGCCCACTAACCAGGAGGATCTCAACTACCCCGACAATATAGGAGGACCTCCGCAAGTGGCTAGGTAGTTGGGATCATGGCCGGATACTACGCCAGATTGCTCCAGGTATACTATATAAAGACTAAGGCAGTAACCTAAGGTACACACGTTCTACCCTGAGCTATTTACCTACAGTCACACTGTGCACACACCCCACTCCCTTGGCGAAGAGCCTGGTTGTGTACCGTGATCCCACCTCCGACTGCGTGCTTCCCTCATAAGCACCCAGGAAGAGACCTTTGATCCAACACCAAAGCACCAGCTCACTCATTCGGCTAGACATCTGTGTTCTACACCAAAACAAAACCTAATCTAATAAAGTAATGATTACAAAAGGTTCGACATGCAATAAAAATAAAATTAAAGGTAAAAAAAATTATGAGATGAAATTATATTTTATTTAAAAACATAAAAATAAATATCAAATTGATTTTTTAATTCTATAAAAAAATAGAAAGTATATGTCTAAATGTTAATTTATGGAGATTGGAGAGTAGAATGTAAGTTTGAATTTGGAGTGTCTAGTCAAAATTAAGTAATGGAAAATACCTTATTTGTTGTAATATATTGTAATTAGGATTATATTTTATTATTATTTTATTGTACCAACAAAACCACTTAAATCAATTGTCCTACACTAGCGGGGGGGAAAAAGTCTCAATGCTAATTAGCAAAGAATTTCTTAAACTCTTAGGGCCCCGTTTAGTTCACAGAACTTGAGAGAGGGAATGGAAACTTAACAAAGTTCCCGGCCTAAAATGTGTTTGGTGCACTAAGTGCCCAAGAACCCAAGTTCCCAGGCCCACCACTCTTCCCTCATTTGTGGGAACTTGTGATCCCACCAAAATTGGTGGGATCTTAAGTTCTCACGTCACTATTCACATTTTTGGACAGATTTACCCTGAAATTCAAACTTGGCGGGAAAGTTCAAATTTGGCGAAAAAATTTTCACACAAGTTCAAACTGAACGACAACATTTTTTAAAAATATATTTTAGCAAAAAAAAATATTTTTCTTTTTTATTTTGAATTAATTTCTTTTGAGGGTAAAATAGACATTTCTCAATTCTTTACTAATTACCACCCTTTCATTTTCTTCCTACCAAACAACTCAAGTCATATTCCATCATCTTTCAAATCTTCTTCCTTTCCCTCTTTTTAAGTTCATTTCCCTCCTCTAAGTTTCTTTCCATTCTTAAATGTTCGTTGAACCAAACGGGCCCTTAGTGTCCCCATCCAGTCAACTCATCTTAGTCTTGGTAATATTAGAAGTAAAGAGATAAAATCAAAATTAGGACGAGACGTGAGACGATCATCGTCTTGTTCCTTGTAGGAACAACCCTAAGAACATTAGACTCAAACATTCTTTTAATGTTTGCATTAACAATTAGTAAAAGTTAACTTCCATAACCTAATTGAATTAGGATAGCCACTAATTCAATTTTCAAGAGTGGATAGCCACTAATTCAATTTTCAAGAGTTTTATATCTTACATTCTCTGCATCACTTTCATTCACACACCCATTTTACAATATAAATAAAAATACAAAAATAATAATTTAAGTTTATTTGATTGCATCATCAAAGTAGTTTGTTAGAAAAAACCAAAATCACCTCCCTTGTTAATTTGCATTTTTTTTTCTAGTTAGTTATTTGAATTTAGCTATGTTTATTTAATTTTCTTTTGCTCGGTCTACGTTTATTTTATTTTTTTATATTTAAAAATTTTAGGAAAGGGGTTGGACTCACCCACAGTTCAAGAGCAGGGCGTTTGGATCCCAATCTACAGAGAATACTGGGCTAGAGAGTACACATGCCTCCACCTCCGCCCAATGTCACCACTGCTTCCTAGACCCCTAGGATGCCTCCCCCAACACCTTGACCAACATTGCATATCATTTGGCAACATTGCACATTTAATTGCATTACTGAGAAGCCCGTTGGTTATCACATATCTCAGGTTGGGTAAAGGGCTAGAGGCCACAGTGAACGGTTCATGCGTTCTCCTCAGCAGATGGGCCTGACAGCATAGGGGTCTTTAGAGATGAAGAAGATGGGGGATCTTTCTTGAAGGTTTTATGCAAAAAAAAAAAAAAAAAAAAAAAAAAAAAAAAAAGTTCGTTAGATTTACGACAATAATTCTCCCTCGAGTCCTTTTTATAGTGATTTAAGAAATATGTTAAAAATATTAGGATAAAGAATAGAATTAAATAGGGTAAAAGTTGTAAAAATGTATTTAATATTCAGACCACCTAAAACTGAATCTTATAAAAATGACCAAATCAATTAAAAAAATAAGAACTTATAAAAGGACATGAGGGAGTAATGATCAGCAAAAACAAAATTTGGGACTGAGGTTTAAGGATTAAAAAGGTACTACCTCTGGTCCTACTACAAATTTTACCCTATATTTAGGATCAAATGAGTACTATACAAAATTAAGAAATTGAACTGAAATCTTTTATAAAATTAGTGAATCAAAGACATACTTTGGTCATTATTATAATTTTGCATGGACTCTCTTGGATCTCGTACAGAATGCAGGAATTTTGTGTCATAAAGAAAATTTCAACCATTATATTTCAAGGTTTTTGACATTGAAAACGCACAGCATAAAGTTGTGAGAACTTGCAAGGATTCTTCTTAATGAATCTTGAAATATAAACAGACTATATTGTAATATCTTAAATTTTGGATCTAGAAACTCGAGGATAAACTTGTATTAGGTAGACGACTAAGTCCAATTCGAAGAGTGTGACATTCCAAATTTTTGAATTTGAACATTAGAAATATGATTTCAAGGAATGGGAAGTTCCTTGAGCAACAATCTGGTAATACATTTGATGTTGCATCAATGCCACAACATACTTGATGCTGTAGCAATGTCACAACATAGTACACCAGAGTCGTAGGAATTAGATTAAGTACCCGATGTTGTAGCAATAGTGATATTGTAGCATTGCGGCGGCAAACTGGGAAGAGTGCAAATAAGATTAGTTGGGTGTGGGACCCATGACACTTATTCCCTCCCCTTTTAAAGACGCCACCTCACCTCTTGATTAGTTGAGGACACATGACACGTTTTAGGCCACACATGTATGACTTGTCCTCCAAGCCCATTTCCACCAATCTAATATTCATTATTAAGGTTCTTGTTATGGAATAAAATACTAGGCCCATCCAAGGTGTGGCCCATCAGGAGACATCTAGTACATTTGGGCTTGGAGGCACCAAAGGCCCAACAAGTCCAAACCCTAACCCTAAGGTAGCCTCTATTTATAGTTGGTTAACCTAAAGAGGTACACATCTTCTAAGCTCTCTCTCAATTGCATATACTGCACACAGAGCACACACACCACCCCATTGGCTAAACGCCTCCCGTGTAATCGAACTACGTGGACTTTGATCCCGCTTCAGGGTACGTAGGCCCTAGGAATCCCACCTAGGTCAAGTCCCTGTGCTTTGTGATCGCAGATCCTCTTAGGTATCCAATCCATGGATGCCTGGGAGAAAGCTATTTGATCCTATATCAACATCCTAGCTCACCTAGGGTTAGGGTTTATGTTCTATGACAGAACATTGGCGCCGTCCGTGGGGACTCGATAAATTTTTGATTCCCGTGACCTAAAAGGGCAGATGATTCAGATTCTTGAATATTCGAATCTGATTAATGGAGGATGATAAGCATGGAGTCAGAGAAAAGCCCTAATTCCAAATCGTTCTCTGATCAAGATGGCAATAAGATGGCGAAGATGGTCAGTGATTAGAATCGAAATTGCTTTTCTAACCTAAAGCAAAAATCATGGCGCTCTACGTTGAAGGAAAGTTCCGACTTTACGAAACTAGGGCAAGATTTTACCTGATCGGACATGATACCATGTGAGCCGAATATCGTTGAATACCCTGTGGTATACCCCTATAAAGAAATCATTGATTTTCTCCAGCGTGCTGGCAATGGGAGTCAAGCCACCGGAGGCCTGAGATGAGTGGCCAAGGCTTATGGGATTGCAGGATGCTTAACTCTAATCTGAGTCATAATCCTTTTCCAGCGAAGCAACTTGTTTTGGCGGCAGGGATTTGATCACGGTAGGGGCTGAGTTGTGATTTTGAGCATGAAATGTTCTGCACCATGCTCAATCATACTGCAAGATCGCTATTTAGTGTATCTGGTTCTTCCTTGTCCGGATAAGCTGAGGAAGAATGGAATCAAATGACTTAGGCACAGCAACCTTCTTCGACAGGAAGCCTAGGTATAAATGTCCGAGATGGGTCCTTGCCGAGGTCACTGACCTGAGATTCCTGGTATGCCGAGATTCATTCCTCTACGTAGTTTTGTTGCCTGGTTGCCGAGTTACTCTTCACGAAGTGAATATAAGGTTGATGGCCGGTGACCGAGATCAAGATGCTGCTAGCATTAGCCTCAATTCTCACTTTATTCCACTGAACTTCATATTCCCTGGAAGTTGAAGGGAGTGCGGTAAGGTCTTGTGAGGCCTGGTGTATTGAAGGAGAGTGGATTCTTTCACTGACAGCCACACATGGGTTCCTTCAAAGCCTTCTGGGTTGAAGCAATGTTTTTCGATTGAGATAATGCTGAAATATTGTCCCAACTTGCCAGGAGGCCGATAGAGAATATCTGAGCCAGGGCACACGTGATGTCGGCATACAGATGCTCATTAAGAACCAAATACATGGTCGTGATGGAATTTGACAAACTCTATTCACGAGAGAATGATTCTGAAGGGACCCTGTGCCGATGTGTTTTGAGTATGGGCATGTCGGAGATGCAATTCCGGGATACCTTCATCTGACCAAAGCCGGGATACCCCAGGATCCCTTTCCGAAAGAAAAAATTTAAGTCTTCAGCTTCTTCACTCGAAGTCAATCAAGGTGGAATCATTGTTTCTGAGTCTTTCGAATTCAGTCAAGCAATGGGAGTTTGAGATGATCCACGCTATCGACTTGGATTGATGAAAGTAAAATGCTTGACCAGCTGTCACAAGACTGAGCAGCTCATAGCCGAGAAGGGTTGCACCAGCCGGGGTGTGGGTTGCCGGTTTAAAGGAAGTTCAGGTTTGGGGGGCATTAGTGTTTCACTAACGTAGATCCCGCCATGCAGAAACTTCTCCAGAAGTCCATTATCGAGGTGAAGATTCGACTTTGGCCCTGAGGTGCTAAGATACCGGTATGCCGAGGTCTATCTTCCTGATATGTCCAGATACCCGTGATTGAATCAATCCGAGACCCGAGTCTGCTGACGTCTGAGATGTTCCGAGATGATGAAAGTCGAGATGATCATGGATTCTCCGAGGAACACAATATGAGCAGTGTTTTCGAAGGGTGCTTGCTGAGGTATACATCCGATATGATCCTGAGATGCCATTTGAGCTCGGTGCCGAGGACCTCGGAGAAGTCTGAATGCCGGTGGTCAAATGACGAAGTCGGGAAGCTAGCGTTCTGTTCTTCCGAATACCGAGATGTGGATTTGGAGGAATGTATGCCTGAGATTCTTGATATGCCGAGATACCCCACTATACTCAAATCCTTCGAAGATTGTCCTGAGATCATGATGTGCCAGGATTATGAAGGGGTCGAGATTGGAGTTGCTGGGGGTCCGAGTTCCATTGCCGAGATGCCTCAAACGAAAAGAGCTCAAGTAATTCAAGTAGAGAATTGCTAGAAGCACATGAGAAGATACATGAACTTGAAATAAGCAACGTGATGAGCAACAGTCGCTTCAACCAGAAGACTCGATTAAATTGCTTTTAGAAGATGAAGGGAAAGAACTTTCATTGTGGGCCTTCGATGTGTGCATGGTCCAGTTTCTCTTTTCGCAGAGATTAATCTAATACAGGTTGCACGTTTTGTATGAAGAGTAAGTGGTGGGCAATGACAAATGATAGAGGATGTGTCAATCCACTCAGTATCTTTATCCTCAGCTACCCAAAGTTATGATGAATATAAATACACAGGAAAATGATGGAAGGTTAGATGGCAAAGGTATGCTCTCCTATTATCATTTTCCTGAGTAAACTCGCTGCACTTCATAGTTTCTGGGAGTATGTTGGGGGAAGCATTCATCTTTATCATGCCTATCTTAGCTTTCACATGGCACTTCTGAATGGGTATGTTGCTCATTGACCTCATGAATATTGCAGTTTCTTTCATAAAAATTTCTTCTGTTATTCCAAAAAAGAAAATAATGATGGCTACTTCAGAATGTATAGTCATTTAAAACGGCATAAAATTCTATTATGCCAAAGCAAGTAATTCCAACCTATTGATATTTCCAATTTCTGGGGGAATCTCCCCAGATAGAAAGCTGTGGTACAAATATATAGTGGTGTTGGTTTTGGTACAAATATATAGGGGTGTTGGGCCTGAGACACTGTTGAACCCTGCCTTGATAATTCTTAGCTGCTTCAACTGACTTATTAAAATAAAGCTTTCTTAGTGAGGCCCAAAAAAGTTTTGAAAGTGGACCCCGGTTAAACCAAATCTGGTTAAAATTGTGGCTCCGTGTAGATATGAAGGCGGACCCGGTTTAAACTGAATCTAGTTTAAATTAGGGATTCCTGTAAAGTTTTAAAGCCGGACCCGGTAAAACCAAATCTGGTTAAAATCTGGGATCCGTGTAAATTTGAAGGCGGGTCCGGTTTAACTGAATCTAGTTAAAATCCGGGATCCGTGTATCTATAAGCATGTAGGAATCTGAGGTACATAAACCCGTTTCCGAAAATCATGTTGAAGGAAAACATGTATGAATTCAGGGTAAACAAACCCGTCTTCGAAAAACATGTACAAATAAAACATGTAGGAGTATGAGGTACACAAACTCGTCTTCCAAAATCATGTCAAAGTTAAACATGTAGAGGACAGGGTAATCAAACCTGTTTTCCAAAATCATGTCAAAGCTAAACATGTATGAATTCTGAGTAAACAAACTCGTCTTCCAAAATCATGTCAAAGTTAAACATGTAGAGGACAGGGTAATCAAACCTGTCTTCCAAAATCATGTCAAAGTTAAACATGTATGAATTCTGAGTAAATAAACTCGTTTTCAAAAATCATGTCCAATTTAAACATGCGTGAATTCGAGGTGCACAAACCCGCTTTCATGAATCATGTCAAGTTTATTTTATACAATTAAATCCGCACCCCTTAATTGGATCCCGGATAAATTGTGGAGTCCGTTCCTACGCCAGAGATGAAGGCGGATCCCGGCTTAACTGAATATAGTTAACATCCGGGTTTCGTAGAAATAACGGTTAAAACGTGATCCTTCGAGACATGGTAAAACCAGATCTAATGGTTAAAACGTGCACCCTTTGGGACACGGTAAAACCGAGATAAGTTCTGTTTAAAAGTTTTGCAGGAAACAAAGACGTAAGGCGGACCCGGTTATAACTAATCGGTTAAAATCAGGGATCCGCATTGAGGCGGCAAATCTATTTTGGATTTCCGTTATTGGAATCATTTTGGCAACAACAATGCCGCTAAGTCTATTTGATTGAATTTGGGTAAACAAACCAGAAATCATAGACCCGAAATCTCGAAGTTAAAGTAAATAACATCCGGAATCTCGGTGTTAGAATTTATAGACCCGAAATCTCAGAGTTAGAGTAAATAACATCCGGAATCTCGGTGTTAGAATAAATAACATCTGGAATCTCGATGTTAAAGTTTATAGCCCGAAATCTCGGAGTTAAAGTATCTAAACCGGAATCTCGGTGTTAGAATAAATAACATCCGGAATCTCGGTGTTAAAGTTTATAGCCCGAAATCTCGGAGTTAAAGTATCTAAACCGGAATCTCGGCGTTAGAATAAATAACCCGGAATCTCGGAGTTAAAGTATCTAAACCGGAATCTCGGTGTTAGAATAAATAACCGGAATCTCGGTGTTAAAATATCTAAACCGGATCTCGGTGTTAAAGTATCTAAACCGGAATCTCGGTGTTAAAGTATCTAAACCGAATCTCGGTAATAGAATGTATAACCCGAATCTCGAGGTTAAAGTTTATAAACCTGAAATCTCGTTTAAAATAAATAAACCCGAATCTCGGGTCAACACGCACGGAATCCCAACGGTCGCGAGCACCTCGTCCGGATTTGGAAAGTAACGCATCTGGCAGCTCATAAACCTGAACTACCAGGCTGGGGGGCAACAGAGTGGACAACGATTTGTTGAATGGAAAAGCGTGTTATCAATAATCGGCATTTAATGCAAACCAACAAGTTTAATGCAAGCTCGGACAAGTATCCGAAATGAGCACGTTGAACGATTTGCACAAAACAGTAAGTATTCTCCAGTTATTGTGATTTGCTTACATGTTATTAAATGCAGGAATATAAACCAGACAATTAGCCCGGAGAAATTGCTACGAAAGCAAATGCGGATTCAGGGGATCTCGGAAAGCAGTCAATTAATCTCGGCAGCTCAGAGACCTGAACTACCAAGCTTGGGGGCAACTGTTATGGAATAAAATACTAGGCCCATCCAAGGTGTGGCCCATCAGGAGACATCTAGTACATTTGGGCTTGGAGGCACAAGAGGCCCAACAAGTCCAAACCCTAACCTAAGGTAGCCTCTATTTATAGTTGGTTAACCTAAAGAGGTACACATCTTCTAAGCTCTCTCTCAATTGCATATACTGCACAGAGCACACACACCACCCCATTGGCTAAACGCCTCCCGTGTAATCGAACTACGTGGACTTTGATCCCTCTTCAGGGTACGTAGGCCCTAGGAATCCCTCCTAGGTCAAGTCCCTGTGCTTTGTGATCGCAGATCCTCTTAGGTATCCAATCCATGGATGCCTGGGAGAAAGCTATTTGATCCTATATCAACATCCTAGCTCACAGAGGGTTAGGGTTTATGTTCTATGACAGAACATTGGCGCCGTCCGTGGGGAATCGGTAAATTTCTGATTCCCATGACCGAAGAAGGTTAATGATTCAAATTCCCAGCCGCTAGATGAACAATCTTGGATCTGCTGGAGAAATTCTTTATTGTGATGAGGTTGTCCAGAGAAAAAATTTCACAAACTCATACTTAACGGAAAAGTCAAAACCCGTGAGAAGCAAAGAAAGGGACAAAATCAAACCATGATCGCTGAGATTGTGAGCAATAGCGAATTTGAAAATTCCTCAGAGATGGAGAACTCAGATGCTCGCGATGATATTCCACATACCCTTTCAAACTCGTGCCCTTGCGTTATAAACCACGCCCACCACTTTATTGATTCTGCTGCTGCTTTGCCGCTGAAGGAGGGGCCGGTGGAGAGAAAATTACTTGGGGCTCGATCTTGGTCAAGACGATGGTCCAACTATCACGCCACCTACAGGTTATTATTGTCAAACCCAGGTTAGCGTATGAATTTGTCACCGTGCACTATGGTTGTTATTGATTAACTCCATCCGAGTTCCAAGGTGAAAACCGATCGAGAGGACTTGAGTATTCTCCTGTTGGACATTGTGGCATGATATATCGACGGGGTGCCGGCGATAACCCCAGGTATGTGTATGACCGAGATACTATACCGGGAAAAGCTTGAGACTGTGAAGCCGGAATCAAACTTGAAGCTGAGATATATCCAGTTCTGTATGAATATTCGAAAGCCAACGTAACCTATGAAGCTTACTGATGGCAGAAATCACACAGAAAGAAGATCCAGAAATCCTACGACGCTCAGTCTCTGGCTTGGTTTTTTACTGGTCAGTTCTGTCGTTATGGCTGTGAAGTGTCTTCAAGAAAACTCACCACCTATTTCTCTTTGGGAAGAAGACGAAGTAGACAATATATGTTATAATCTTCGGGCTGGAGCTCTTTCCCTTCTTGCTTCATTTTCTGATGATACTTCAGGCTCGAATCTGGCTGTTGTGGATTATATTATTAGGTTGCTTCAAAGTATTGGAGTTCAATAATGATCTTGCCATTTATGCTGAGAGAGGTATTTCGAAATACCTGCATGAGGACATCTCTAGTTTGGTTTCTCTGTAAAGTCGAAGTTTCGAACCTGTATCTTGCGGTTTCACAACACGACTTTAAACCACAAAGGCTCGTGGTATCTCCAAATATTTGGAATGGGATACAATGTCGGACGTTCTCTGGGGTAATCGAATCCGGATGTTTGAACCGAGATTATGAATAGCTCCATTGGGTCCATATTTCCAGTACTTTATTAGCTCAAGTTGTTCAGGATCTGCATCTTCGGTAGCATAAATTACTGGAGCCTTTCCATGTAGATCAGATTTGGACACAATATCAAGCTTGTGAACTGATCAGCAGGTGAAGTACCACGCTCTCCACAAGTGTTCTAACATTTGAAGGAAGAAGGAGCTGGTTACTGATTACAAGCAGAAGGTGCAACACGTATTTTGATCCCAATCTGTCTTGGTCAAAGAATACCATGAAGATGCACCAGCCGGGAATCGACCTCGGGTCTAACCGTGGCTGGGTATTATCATACCACTAGGTCACTGGCCAAAAGTCAACTGAGACTGCTATATCTATCTCCGCGACTGCATGCCAAGATACGCATAGTGCAGACATATAGTTTACCGATATAGCTGAAGCCGACAAGTGAGCAGCCGAGATGATCAGGCCTTCAATGATCAGCCGGGTTTAATCGTTAATCCCAGCCGAGTTGAAATACCGGTATGGTGAGATTGAAATCCAGCTATGCTCAGACCTATTTGAGCCAAGATTGCCATCCATCCATGTGTAGACTGGCTTAAACCGAGATGTTAGAACCAGGTTGAATTGTTAGCATCATCCGGTTTGCAAGGAAGATGTGTGAGCCGAGGTCTTGTGATGCTGGGATGCCTCCAGTGACGGGAAGTGTTTGAACTGGGGTATCTTTAGGCTATTATTTATGGCATTTTTTATGCATGCTATGCCGCGATAGGCATGCGACCAGCATGAGTCGTTAGAAGCTGAGGTCCCGATATGCCAAGATGTGGACGTCCGGGGTTAATACCGAGATAGCAACCCTATTAATGATTGATATGCATGGTCCTAAAGCTGGACATGTCGAGATGGAAGTCATCTTGGTTGAAGGCCGAGGTTTAGAGAACGACGCTGTTGTTTGGGATGGAGTAAAACCAAGGTGCAGAGTTACCTCGGATAGGTAGCCCGATATGGACATTTGACGAAGAAGGTGATGATAAACGGCTTTCAGCAGTCAACAATCTTGTAGCTGAGCCTATTCTTATTCTTCAGTCTGTACAGGGGGCATTCGCAAAAAAAAAAAAAAAAAAGGACTTTTTCTTGGTACACTACTTCGGATCTCTCTCAGAGCTAGCTGGTGTCGGGATACTATGCTGAGTTGCCTTGAAAATTCTGGTTTTAAATTATGGCAGGATATCTAATCTGTGAAACAAAGCCGAGATAGATGCCCTCATGAAAGCCGGCATGGAAAATGATCCCGAGATAGATGCAGAATGCCAAGAACATTGGCCGAGGTTCATGGTGTGTTGCATGGAAGCGTGGGATCCCGGTTAGCGTACGGGACACTTCCTTTGAAGATAGAACCTTGGAGAAATAGGACTTGCAGAGCCGAGATGTCCAAGACAATGGAGCCGAGATCCTCGTTGAGTTTCTTGGGATTTGAAGGACTGTCTGTTGCCGGCTTTTCTTGATTTCGTCTGGGCGATGAAGATATATATTCCCAGAATTTAACGTGGGAGTGATGGGAGCAGACTTTTTCCTTTGCGTCAAATGAAGCTGATGCTTGCCGATGGCTGGATCCAGAATTTTTCGGTATGGGCAAGGATGAAAAGCTATAATAATAGCTTGCAATGAGTGGATGGAAATTGTATTAATTTTGTCTTGCTGTGCTATACTCATTGATGAAGAAAACTCTATTCCGGATGGCTTGGATCCCGTTGATGCTTTACACATATTTTTCCCTTCACTTCAAAAGCATGCTTCCTGCCATGTTCATTCAGCAGTGGAGCGTTGCAATTTTGGCGAAACATGTGTTCCATTCGAATCCCTTGAGACTTGGCCGAGAATAAAGGGGGTGCTAATTATGTTATCCCATCTTTACTGGACCGATGGGGTGGATGAATCAACATACTAAGGTGTGCATATAATAGCCCAAAATATTTTACTTACAGATTTCAATAAGCCTCTGCACATGTCGCCATGGAAAAGTATGCATATATTGTTCATACATTAACTTTCATTTTTCACTGTGCATTGAGAGCATTGGTTCACATTGGCTCATTTATCCATGAGTTTCATGAGTCTGAAAAGGCCAAGAGCTACGTGGGGATTGCAAATAAATTGGGACCAGGTATATATCTCTTCTTTTGTTGCTACATATTGAAGGGAATATAACAAAACCAGATTGGAATTAAATTGTGGATGTAAAGTTCCAATTAAATAGAGCGGAAGGCGCCAAATACCTTCGTCTTGCCACATATACCTTCGGCGTCATTTTTGAAGGCGGACCCGGTTAAACTGAATCTAGTTTAAATCAGGGATCTGTATTAATTTTTGCGGTGAAGTAGAAAAAGAAGGCGGACCCGGTTACACCGAGTATGGTTAAAATCCCAACTCCGTGTAAAGTCTTGAAGGCGGACCCCGGTTAAACTGAATCTGGTTTAAATCAGGGATCCGTGTAACGACAGCTACAACCGCCAAATCTATAAACATGTAGGAATCCGAGGTACATAAACCCGGTTCCGAAAATCATGTACAAGCTAAACATGTAGAATTCAGGGTAATGAAACCCGTCTTCGAAAATCATGTTCAAGTTCAACATGTCGGAATCCGAGGTACATAAACCCGATTCTAAAAATCATGTACAAATAAAACATGTAGGAATCCGAGGTACATAAACCCGGTTCCGAAAATCATGTACAAGCTAAACATGTAGAATTCAGGGTAATGAAACTCGTCTTCGAAAATCATGTCCAAGTTAAACATGTAGGAATCCGAGGTACATAAACCCGGTTCCGAAAATCATGTACAAGCTAAACATGTATGAATTCAGGGTAATGAAACTCGTCTTCGAAAATTATGCCAAGTATGTTTTATGCAATTAAATCCGCACTCCGTAATTGGATCCCGGATAAATTGTGGAGTCCATCCCTACGAAAGGGATGAAGGCGGACCCCGGCTTAACTGAATCTGGTTAAAATCCGGACTCCGCAGAAATAACGGTTAAAATGTGATCCTTCGGGACATGGTAAAACCGGATTTAATGGTTAAAACGTACACTCTTTGGGACACGGTAAAGCCAAGATAAGTGTTGTTTAGAGTTTTGCAGGAAACAAAGACAGAAGGCGGATCCCGGTTATACCGAATCTGGTTAAAATGCAGGGATCCATGTAAAGTTTCGGAGGAGGACTTGGTTTAACTGAATCCAGTTCAAATCTAAGTTCCATATGAAGATCCCGGTTACACCAAATCTGGTTATAATCGGGCTCTGTGTAAAGGCGGCAATGCTGCCGAGCCTTGAAAGTCCTTTATTGGATTATTTGCGACGACAATGTCGCCAGATTTATTTGAATGATTGAGTTCTGGGTAAATAAACCCGTCTTCAGAAATCATAAACCCGGAATCTCGGTGTTAAAGTATCTAAACCGGAATCTCGGTCATAGAATATATAACCCGGAATCTCGGAGTTAGAATAAATAACATCTGGAATCTCGATGTTAAAGTTTATAACCCGAAATCTCGGAGTTCAAGTATCTAAACCGGAATCTCGGTCTTAGAATATATAACCCGGAATCTCGGAGTTAGAATAAATAACATCTGGAATCTCGATGTTAAAGTTTATAACCCGAAATCTCGGAGTTCAAGTATCTAAACCGGAATCTCGGTCATAGAATATATAACCCGGAATCTCGGAGTTAGAATAAATAACATCTGGAATCTCGATGTTAAAGTTTATAACCCGAAATCTCGGAGTTCAAGTATCTAAACCGGAATCTCGGTGTTAGAATAAATAACATCCGGAATCTCGGTGTTAAAGTTTATAAACCAAAATCCTGGAGTTAAAGTAAATAACATCCGGAATCTCGGTGTTAGAATACATAACCCGGAATCTTGAGGTTACAGTTTATAAACCTGAAATCTCAGTTTAAAATAAATAAACCCGGAATCTCGGGTCAACACGCACGGAATCCCAACAATGACGACCACTTGGCTCGGGTTGAAAAATAACACATCCTAGCAGCTCAGAAACCTGAACTACCAGGCTGGGGGGCAACAGAGTGGACAACGATCTGTTAAGTGGAAAAGCGTGTTATCAAAAACAGCCATTGATGCAAACCAGAAAGTTTAATGCAAGCTCGGACAAGTATCCGAAATGAGCTCGTTGAACGATTTGCACAAACAGTAAGTATTTTCCATTTATTGTGATTTGCTTACATGTTATTAAATGCAGGAATATAAACCAGACAATTAGCTCGGAGAAATTGCTACAAAAGCAAATGCGGATTCAGGGGATCTCGGAAAGCAGTCAATTAATCTCGGCAGCTCAGAGACCTGAACTACCAAGCTTGGGGGCAACTGTTATGGAATAAAATACTAGGCTCACCCAAGGTGTGGCCCAACAGGAGACATCTAATACATTTGGGCTTGGAGGCACCAAAGGCCCAGCAAGTCCAAACCCTAACCCTAAGGTAGCCTCTAATATATAGTTGGTTAACCTAAAGAGGTACACATCTTCTAAGCTCTATCTCAATTGCATATACTGCACACAGAGCACACACACCACCCCCTTGGCCAAACGCCTCTGGTAATCCTCGAACTACGTGGACTTTGATCCCTCCTCAGGGTACGTAGGCCCTAGGTATCGCACCTAGGTCAAGTCCCTGTGCTTTGTGATCTCTGATCCTCTTAGGTATCCAATTCATGGATGCTTGGGGGAGAGCTATTTGATCCTATATCCACATCCTAGCCCACCTAGGGTTAGGGTTTATGTTCTATGACAGAACAGTTCTCATCTCATTCATTTTGGCCAAAGAAATAAAAGAAAGTTGAGGCGCACAGACAGACAGAAGAGAGAGAGAGAGAGAGAGGGAGGGAGAGGGAGGGAGAGGGAGAGGGAGAGGGAGAGAGAGAGAGATATATATATATATATATATACGATTCAGAGTCGATTCTACCTCCTATTTGGCATTTCTAACTCTTGGAGCCTTCTCTAATGTTGTTGCTCTCGGTGAGAGCAACATTTCTATGGTTTTGAAATCTCAATCTGAGGTGTTTGGTGCTATCCACTTAGGCGAGGTGCTGCCGAAATCAAGAACCGGCTTTGTAATTGAGTAAGGGTATGTATAAGCTTCAATTCGAACTAAATATCTTAAGGTTTTCCTAAGTTATTATTCTGTCCTTTTTTTTCAGTCAATCATTGTTTAAGCATGAAAGAGTGAGATTTTGCTAGTTTTGATGCTTCCAATGAGTTTAGAATGAAAAGTTGTGCGAGATGAAGGAGAGAAACTGATCTCGAAAGCATCGGTAGAGAAAATTGAATTTTGGCCCAAGAATCCTATAAGTTCAATCTGAACAGGGCATGTTGAGAGAGAATGTGTTACACCCCTACCGGCCTCGCCCTTTCGGGTGGCGGGTTAGAGGGATGCCTTTTATAAATTATCATTCCTTTAATTAATAGTCCATTTATAAGATTATCAGAGTACGCGTAGCAGAGCACAGGATCGGTTTGGACAAACAGACATACCGGTAAAAGTAAAGTCAACAAAAAGGTAAAGTCCCTGGAGGGTTAAGATACAGTCATCCGACAGTAAGTCTCAAAATATTAGGTATAGTCATCCCAAAAAGAACTATACAAATAGGATAGGGCATTCCCTATTCTTCATCAGCATCATCGCCCTACCTTAGCCAAAAAGCCTCCACCACTCAAGTACGACCCGCTGAGTCAACAAAAGCTTCTGGAGTCCATTATTGGCCCTTAGAGTAACCGTCAGTACTCAAACATTAAATGTGTAGAGTGTATGCAGGTAACCATGTCAGATAAAAAGTCAACAGTAACATGCCAAACATACCACATATGCAAACAGAATATACACAACACCGACTACCACGTGCCGTCAGGCTGCCTTATGAAGGCAAGCCCCGAACTTACCGGAGTCACGACCCGTAAAGCTGCCTACACCAGGATAGCCCCGGACCTATCGACCCGTACAACTGCCAATCAAGGCCAGCCTCGTACCAATCGTCCTCTGCGCTAGGAATCACATAACTCTGTATGCATATTTCGCAAAACATACAAAACACACATGGAAAATACAAACATACAACAAAACACATAAAGATATCTGAGTAAAGCGGTTACTACCTGGTGTACTTTATACTGCTTTTTTTTTTATATTTTTAGGCCCGATAGCTTTTCCAACAATACCCCTGATCAAAATACACCAAATATACCATTTTCAGTATTTATAAAAATATTCTTACATTTTCTTTGCTAAAACCGAACTCAACTCAGATTTTTCCAGAGGTTTAGTGATTCTGGCTAACTTCCAAGATTTTTAATAAATTCCAAAAACATAAATTTTACATGAAACCAGCCCCCTTTGAACCCTTATAAAGTCTAGTTTTCAAGAAAAATATTCCCTGAATCTGAAAACACTTTTATTTCAACGTGTTGCTTATTTTATTTACCCTGGTCGGATTCTATCCTGTTGCGCCCTGCACTGACTTCACCAATTTTTATATTCCAGTAGAAAAGTCCAAAAGACACAAAAAGATACACCAAGGTGAAGCCCTAGGTGTCTAGTTTCTACTATACAAATTTCAGATCAAAAAGACTCCATTTACTATTTTTAATACCGACTTGAATCATCCCTGCCAGAAATTCCAGAATCACCTATGAGTTTAGTTTTAGGAGTTTTTCGGTGTTTTCAACTTTGGAAACTTAAACCATGATCAAACCTGATAAGTATATATTTTATGATTAAATAGGTGTATATTTTATGAGAATTAGTTGGATTTATTGATATTATATACCTATTTAATTATCGTTTATAAACTTTTTCATCACTGAATCAAAATTAGGATCAAGGAATAAATCGACATAAAATCTACTCATATCCTACTTTTATTGTGCAGGAAATATTAGCTGATTGAGAAAGGAGCAGAAAAAGAAAATAAATTTGAATTAATTGTGTGGTATGATAGAGTGAATTAAAAAATATTTGGAGGTGATTGGAGATCTCAAAAGGATATTGCATATCCTTTATTTAAGAAAGAAGCAGATCACGGACCAAGTCAGCCTAAGGGAATTATTATATAAAGGAAGGGGCAGCACACAAAAGGGGAAGCACGGAAGAAAGAAAAAAACATCCTTATGCTCTCTAAATATCGGTATTTACCAAAGGTTTAGAGAGAAAAGGGCTGAAGAAAGAAAGAAGGACGTGACGGCTGAAGAAAGAAAGAAGGACGCAAGAACAATTCTGATTTTCATCTCTTTTCTTTTATTCTGTTAACCTAGCCATGCTTGGCTAGTCTTCTTTAGTAGTTAGGCGAGGATGAACCCTATGCGAATTTGAGTATTTGTTTGAATTCTCTATTGAACGTTATTTACCATGATTGAATGAATTATCTTTGCTTAAAGCTTTCTTAAAGATTGATCACCTTTTAGATTGTTCATAGGTTGGTGTATGACAATAGAGATGTTGGTGCATTTAACTAGAACCGTTAATTCGTCATAGAGTTGCATGACCTAGATATAGGCTTACGAGTTTATGCGATCTCATAATTCTGGTTTATATAATCTTTCCAAACAATACTAAGACATTAGGTTGTTTTCAAAGATAACGGACTAAGGTAGCGTCAAGACATTGGGACTTAGTCTAATTTTAGAGAATTGATCGTCAATTATGGGAATAATAATCAATTAGGGATTTAATTCAAATACTTAGAGGAACATAGGGGAATTCTATGCCCTAGCTACGTTTTTCTCTATCAATTTTCTTTTCTTTTAATTAAATTCAATCTAGTTTTCTCAACTTAAACGAAATTGTGAAATTAATGCCGAACTAAAGTTTGTGATACTAAGTCCTCGTGGGAACGATACTTTTCTTATCACTTTATTACTTGATATGGCCCGTATACTTGCGGAGTTATAGGCTTTAAAGTTTTGCCCTATCAAGTTTTTGGCGTCGTTGCCGGGGACTTGTGTGCCACAACTATCTTGGTTAGAATTGATTGAGCATTAGTAGTTTAAGTTTGAGTTTGTAAATATTTTATTTTATTTTTTCAGAAAAAAAAAGGATTCCAATTGGCAACCAACTGGTCTTAATGTTGAGAAGGAGATGAATTCTTTGTCTTCTACACAAGAAGGATTGATTGCTGTTTTAAATTCTTTGAATGAATATAGGCAACATAAAAGGAGCATAAGTGATGGTTGTATTCCATATGTTGATTCTTCTCAATATGTTTGCATGTCTTGTGTTTATTGTGGAGGGAATCATTTGTATGAATATTTTCCATATAGTACAACTAGTCATTTTGCGAGGGATGATTTTGCTAGGAACCAAGCTTATTTTGATCATTCATTTTGTCCTAATGAAAGTTTTGAGCAACAAAAGTTTGAGGATCCATAGGAAATAACTCATTTTTTTTTCTTTTTTTTTCTTTTAATTTTTTTTTTTTTTGTCTCTTGAGCCGTTGTAGGTCCCCTTTTTACGCGACCCTGCACATGGGTGATGCAGCACGAGTAAAAAGGGGGGGGGGTATTTTCATGAGAACAATAGACATATGGATCCTCAAACTTTTGTTGCTCAAAACTTTCACTAGGACAAAATGAATGATCAAAATAAGCTTGGTTCCTAGCAAAATCATCCCTCGCAAAATGACTAGTTGTACTATATGGACAATATTCATACAAATGATTCCCTCCACAATAAACACAAGACATGCAAACATATTGAGAAGAATCAACATATGGAATACAACCATCATTTATGCTCCTTTTACGTTGCCTATATTCATTCAAAGAATTTAAAACAGCAATCAATCCTTCTTGTGTAGAAGACAAAGAATTCATCTCCTTCTCAACATTAAGACCAGTTGGTTGCCAATTTAAATCCATTTTTTTATAAAAAAAAAACAATTTCTGAAAAAATAAAATAAAATAGGGTTAAGGTGCAAAAATAGACATGTACTTTTTTCAAAAGAGCGCCTAGTAGCAAATACTTTTTTTAGGTGCAAAAGTAGACACGCGGTTACAAAAGTGGAGCAAAAATAGACATCCACCGTTATCTAAAACTAACGTCAGTTATCTAAGCTGACGTGGCATTGAGGTCCGATTTATCTATTAATTTCACTGCACACGTGTCCATCTTCCTCCTCTTTTTTTTTTTGATCGAAATCTTCCTCCTCTTCCACATTCATGATCTGCCGCCCCCCCCCAACCTCCACGATCTGCCGGCCCCCCCCCAAATTCGATCCGCTGCCCCCCCACCTCCACGATCTGCCACCCCCGCCTCTGAGGGCAACGACGGAACTTGCTTCTCCCAGTCGAATTCCTCGCACTCACCGTTTCGCTTCTGATTCTGAATCACATGCTTCCATATAATCGGAACAAACTTCAGGTCAAGCCCTGCGTTTTCGATTTGGGAAGAAGGAAAAAAAAAGCTTTGACCAGGGAAAGAAAGCTTCGATTTGGTGGAAAAAAAAGCTTCGATTCGATTTGGGAATATGAAGAGGAAGAAGATGATGCTGTGTTTGATTCAGATCTGGTGGAAAGAAAAAAAAGGCTTTGACCAGGGAAGAGAAAGCTTCGATTTGGTGAAAAAAAAAGCTTCGATTCGATTTGGGAAGATGAAGAGGAAGAAGATATTCGATTTGGGAAGATGAAGAGGAAGAAGATGAGTTAGTTATTGCTGTGTTTGATTCAGATCTGTTGGAAAGAAGAAAAAAAAGCTTTGACCAGGACTAAAATGAAAGTTTTAAAAGTTTATAGAGGGACTAAATTAAAATTTTTGGAAATACATTCGGGGTTGAACTGTAATTTATAAAACATTAACATCCACGTCATCGTCCACGTCATCATTTTCAGTTCAGAAAAAGTCAACTAACGGTCAAACGGTATTTTTGCTCCACTTTTGTAACCGCGTGTCTACTTTTGCACCTAAAAAAAGTATTTGCTACTGGACGCTCTTTTGAAAAAAGTACATGTCTATTTTTGCACCTTAACCCAATAAAATATTTACAAACTCAAACTTAAACTACTAATGCTCAATCAATTCTAACCAAGATAGTTGTGGCACACAAGTCCCCGGCAACGGCGCCAAAAACTTGATAGGGCAAAACTTTAAAGCCTATAACTCCGCAAGTATACGGGCCATATCAAGTAATAAAGTGATAAGAAAAGTATCGTTCCCACGAGGACTTAGTATCACAAACTTTAGTTAGGCATTAATTTCACAATTTCGTTTAAGTTGAGAAAACTAGATTGAATTTAATTAAAAGAAAAGAAAATTGATAGAGAAAAACGCAGCTAGGGCATAGAATTCCCCTATGTTCCTCTAAGTATTTGAATCGAATCCCTAATTGATTATTATTCCCATGATTGACGATCAATTCTCTAAAATTAGACTAAGTCCCAATGTCTTGACGCTACACGTTCCAGATCCATTGGGAACCTCAAAAATGCAAGAATCCAGTCATAACACCAAGCTCCAACCATAGGGGCGAAATTACTTAATCAAGAACTTAAGAAGAAGAAGTTGTCGGTGTTACCTTCGATCGGAGAATCGGTGGATGAACTTAGGGTTTTGGCCTTTGAGCTCCAACAATGGTGGCTGCTTGGACTCCATGCCAGCTCTGGAACTTTCGTCCCCCTTTAGGGGTGAAAAATGTGTGAAATAACCTTTTTAATAAAGGTGAATTTGATCCGGTAGAAGTAGAATTAACTGGCGTAAATTGCTGTTTCAGTTGGAGTAAATATGATATGCTTATCTTGACTTAATTCCCAAGTATTTCTTGAAGTTTCCAGAGTCTCCCTGAGCCTCCACGTGGTGCTGCCCCAAAGAAAAAGAGAGTAGATATTTTTCTGCTTTTGAGAAAAATTACAGGTTTCGGCCTGGAACTTCCGTAAATTACAATTTTGACCCGGGACTTATCAATTATTACCAATTTTTCCCATACTTTTCCTTGCTTTTTGGAGACATGTGGGGAGCCATTTTGGGCCCACATATCTGCACTCATTGACTTTTTACCTATTTATTCCCATTTTACCCTTTTTGTTCAGGATGTGTGGCCCGCGGTTTGACTTTTCCTTTAATTCTTCTTTCTTGGTCCCCAAGTAGCGACTTTAATCATTAGGGGGGCTTAGGTGGCGCCTAATGGGTCCCACAAATCTGCTCCCCTAATAATTACTCCCTTTTCTCACTTTATCAGTCCAATTTTGACCAACCGGTCCCCACCGAGCCCCGCCGGGTACACAAATGCCTCTTTTTGTACTTTTCTCCAACTTTTCTAGATATTTTCCCCTGAATGGACACTCGTGTGTGGCGCCCTCCAGACTACCCAGAGTGGCCCCACACTTGTCCTATTCAATCAAAAGGAAACTCTAAACTAGTCCCTATCGGTCCCGTTTCTATCGGTCAACCACCTGTGGGACCCGTATCTCGAGTTTGGGCCTGAATATGACTTATATCACCTAATTTTCTCCTCTCCTTTATGGTGAACGAAATTTCCATATTATTTTACCAATAAATGATTGTTTTGCCCTTACTTTTCTTTCTCTTAAATTATTTACGATATTTAAATAATAAACGAAAATACAGCTTCTCATTAACTCAATATTAATTACAAACACATTGATTACATCAGTAGGGGTGTTACATTCCCCCCCCCCCCATAAATAAATTTTGTCCTCGAAATTTGTTTATATAGTAATCATACAACGAGACATAAAATCAGGGTAGTGATTCTTCATGTCTTCTACTGTTTCCCATGTTGCTTCCCTAGCAGACAATCCCTTCTAGAGTACCTTAACTGATGGAATCGTTTTCCGTCGAAGCTGCTTTTCTTGGTATTCAAGAATCTGCTCTGGTTCAACCACAAAAGTATGATTATCTTGCACATCCACGTCTTCATACTCCAAAATGCGCTCCGAACTCGGCTGATACTTTTTCAATTGGGACACATGGAAAACATTATGTAGCCTACTCAAGTTAGGCGGTAAAGCCAACTGGTACGCTACCGGTCCTCGCTCAGCAAGGATTTCAAAAGGTCCAATATAGCGTGGACTTAGTTTTCTCCGCTTTACTGCTTTACCAATACCAGTAACAGGAGATATTTTAAGGAACACATGGTCTCCTACCTTAAACTTTAGAGGTCTTCTTCTTTTATCGGCGTAGCTCTTCTGTCTACTATGTGGCACAAGAAGTTTCTTCTGTATCAGTTTAATTTGATTAGTCATTTCATCTACCATCTCTGGTCCAAAGACCTTCCTTTCAGACAGCTTAGTCCAACAAATCGGGGATCTGAATTTCCTCCCATATAAGGCTTCGTAAGGAGCCATTTGGATACTGGAATGGTAACTGTTATTATACGCGAACTCAGCCAGAGGTAAGTATCGATCCCAGTTACCTTTGAAATCCAAGACACACGCACGTAGCATATCTTCCAATGTCTGGATAGTTCTTTCTGACTGACCGTCTGTTTGAGGATGATAAGTGGTACTAAGTTTCAACTTTGTTCCCATGGCTTCGTGTAAGGTTTTCCAGAATCGAGAGGTAAACCGGGGATCTCTATCCGAAGTGATACTCTTTGGCGTACCATGGAGTCGAATAATTTCTTTGATATAAATCTCCACCAACTTTTCCAAAGAGTAATTCACACTTACAGGGATAAAGTGTGCAGATTTTGTGAGTCGGTCAACTATCACCCAGATAGCATCATAATGTCTGATCTTAGGAAGACCCACAATCAGATCCATTGTAATATCTTCCCACTTCCATTCGGGTATTCCAATCCCCTTCAGCAGTCCTCCCGGTCGTTGGTGTTCAATTTTTACTTTCTGGAAAGTCAAACACTTAGCTACATATTGAGCAATATCATTTTTCATTCCAGACCACCAGAATTCAGTTTTTAGATTGTGATACATTTTAGTGGCTCTTGGATGAAGAGTATACTTGCTCTTATGAGCCTCGTCTAGAATCTTCTTACTTAAATTCTCATCCGATGGTACATAAATTCGCTTTCTGTACCAAATTAGCCCATCCGATGAGAGATCATAGTCCGGTGATCTGTCATTAATCATCTTCCCACGAAAAATTTCGGCTTGCCCATCTTGCATCTGAGCTTCTTTTATTTCTAATTTCAGATCATTTTCCTATTGACTGATTACAAGATCCGCTACGTGTACGTTATAGGTTCCTTTGCTATTTATGAGGATTTGGTTTGACAAATTCAAATCTTGAAAATCCTCTAGTAATTTCTGCTCTTTTACCATTATAGCTGACACATGTAAAACTTTCCTGTTCAAAGCGTCAGCAACAACATTTGCCTTGCTTGGGTAGTATTTGATCTCTAAATTATAGTCTTTAAGTAATTCCATCCATCTATGTTGCCTCATATTAAGCTCTTTCTAATCAAACAAATATTTCAGGCTTTTGTGGTCGCAGTACAATTCAACCTCAGCACCCTATAGATAGTGTCGCCATATCTTCAAAGCAAACACAATCGCTGCAAGTTCCAAGTCATGTGTGGGGTAATTCAATTCATAAGGCTTCAGCTGACGAGAGGCGTAGGCCACAACCCTGTCCTGCTGCATCAGGACACATCCCAATCCCAATAGACTCGCATCACTGTAGACCGTGTAGGTCTCAGCTGGATTGGGGATAATCAATACAGGTGTCGTCGTAAGCCTCTCCTTCAGCATACAGAAGCTCTCCTCACACTGATCATCCCACACGAATGACTGGTTCTTTTTAGTAAGCTTTGTCAATGGCGATGCAATCAGTGCAAAATTTCGTATAAAATGGCGGTAATAACCTGCAAGACTTAGAAAACTACGAATCTCAAATACAGTTTCTGGTCTTTTCCAATTCAGTACTGCTTCCAATTTACTAGGGTCAACAGCAACCCCATCTTTAGAAATCACATGGCCCAGAAATCTCACTTCTGGAAGCCAAAATTTGCATTTACTGAACATTGCATAGAGCTTCTTTTCCCGTAGTATGCTCAGCGCGAGACGTAGATGGCATTCATGCTCTATTTCATTCTTAAAGTAAATCAGTATGTCATCAATGAACACCACCACAAATTGATCTAGGTAGGGCCGAAACACTCGATTCATGTAATCCATGAATATCGCTGGGGCATTGGTTAACCCAAAAGGCATTACCAGAAATTCATAGTGTCCATATCTGGTCCTGAAAGCGGTCTTCGGAATATCCTCAGCTTTAACTCGCAACTGATGATATCCAGATCGAAAATCAATCTTTGAAAATACACAGGATCCAGATAATTGATCTAGCAGGTCGTCAATTCTAGGGAGTGGGTATTTATTCTTAATCGTCACCTTATTCAACTCCCTATAATCAATGCAAAGTCGTAAGCTCCCATCTTTCTTTTTCACGAAGAGTACCAGAGCTCCCCAAGGAGAGACACTAGGCCTAATAAAGCCTTTTTCAAGCAATTCCTCAAGCTGCTTCTTTAATTCTGCCATCTCATTGGGCACCATTCGGTAGGGTGCTTTCGATATCGGTCCAGTGTCAGGCTCAAGTTCAATGGAAAATTCAACTTCCCTTTCGGGAGGCAATCCACTGATGTCATCAGGGAAAACATCAAGGAATTCCCTCACAATTGGTATTTTATTAGGTGTGAGTTCCGCCTCAGCCTGTACTGAAAGAAAGATAATATACCCTTGGCAACCCTGGTTTAGATATCTCCTTGCTTCAGTGGCCGACAGAAAATTAAGGGTAACTTCATTATCCCTTGGTAACTCCCGGTATGAGACCGTTTTGTTTCCAACATCCAAGATTACATTGTTGGCCGTCAACCAGTTCATTCCCAGTATTACATAGATTCCATGTAACGGTAAACAGATCAGATCGACGGTTGTCTCACGATCATTCACAATCACAACACAATTTAAACATACATCAGCGGTTCTAGTTTTAACCCCTAAGGGTGTAGATACATTCAGTTCATGAGGTAATTTATGCATATCAAATTTCAAACACGTCACACAATCATAGGCAATAAATGAATGGCTAGCACCGGTATCAAATAATGCATGCAAGGGATGACCATAGATATGGATCGTACCTTGTATCATCTCGGGGGATTTCTGAGCCTCAACCCTGGTCATAGCGAAAACTCTTCCCTGGTTCTGTGGTTTCTTGTCTATTCTCAGCTGTGGGCAGTCCCGGCTATAGTGTCCGGGTTTACGACAGTTAAAACAGATAACCTGTCCACTGCAATCATTACTAGGATGGCTCTTTCCACATTTTCCACATTTATGTGGCTTTGAAGTCTTCTGAAAATTTTGTCGATTAGGTTGAAAAGGTCTCTTTCTGTTGCCGCGTCTGTCACTTCCCATTCTTTTCCGCTTGAATAAGTTTCTGCGGCTAGATTCTCCACGGTGAGATGTGTTTCTCAGAGCATGAAGATCTCTAAGGTTCCTCTCCACAATCCTACATTCTTCCACTGCTTCATGCAGAGTATGAAATTGTCGGGCAATCAATTTTTCCCTGATTTCATATTTCAATCCTCTGACCAGAACATCTGCCAAACTACTCTCGGCATCAGGATTCTTATGATAAGCAGAATATCGAGACAGACGAGTAAATCTGGCGTAGTAATCTTCAAAAGACTCGCTATCGCCTTGTCTGATCATAAGGAACTCAGATTCCTTAGCGATGCGAATAGATGGCGGTTGATATTGTTCATTACATTTTTTCTTGAAAGATTTCCCAAGTCACAGGGATATTCAGAGCTCGTAATAAGGTCTCCGTATTTCTCCACCATCTATCAGCATCACTCTCTAGTTTATAGATTGCCAACTGAGCTTTTCGTGCATTAGGGCAGCCAAGAACCTGAAAAATTTTCTCGAGTCTCAGGATCCAATCTTCGGCCATGTCAAATCGTCCTCTGAACACTGGAGGATTCTGTTTGCAGAATTTTGACACCCAATACAGAGGGGTTTCTATATCCCTGCGTTCTTCTTCTTGATCTCCGTTATCATTATTACCGTTGTCAACATTATCATCATCTGCCTCCTCTCGGTCCTGTCGGGCCCTCAATTCATTAATCTCATCTCGCATCTGTTGCATCATTTGCCCTTGTTCCTATAACATTTTCATCATCAGCTCAACACGATTGGGTGTCAGTGGATCCTGTTCCAGTAGTTCCGGCTCCCTCTGAGTACGAGTACGACGTCCAACCATTTTAATTTACTTGCTACATCATAATTACAAAAATAAATAGGTTATCACAAGTATCAAAAGTTACATAACCATACTCATATATTCACATAAAAGTTCTATTACAAGCACATATTCGATGCCTCAACATTATACAGTCGTGCACCTACTGATACCCATACAGCAATTTACAACATCACCAGTCCGAATTCATCCACACCCCTAGTTTTACATCACATCCTAACTATACTACATTCATATCATACATAACGTACTGTCTCCTCACACCCAAGTTTAACCTAGACCTACATCCTTGACACCACCTGCGCCCTCACGTACTGGAGAAAACCCTGGAAGTCATATCCTTGATCACGCTCATACGCCATCTTTCTGTTGAGTAGATCCCTCATGCGGTAAGTCCTCGGAAAGAAGTAAAGCACAGCTGTTTTCCAATGTGCCAGGGTGTATCCCATCATTCCGTTTAGCATCTGGTTATCATACAACCTCTTCATTTTTCTCATAAAGGAACGGTATCGGCCTTTTCGCGTATCCGTATTTGCACAAGCTAACTGATACTCAATATGAGCCACTCCTACAAAACCCTGGTCAACGTCCGTCAGATAGGTGATTGGCAGGAGTTCATTATCAGAAGCACCTTCATTGTCCAACAATGGGTGCAGGGGTAGTACTGTAGGTTCTTCAGAGTCTCCCACTGACGAGTGCGGCGATCCGTTATTATTTCCGGCGCCTTCTACTTCATTTTCTCCCGCTCCTTCCTCTAACTCGGGTACTAGGTATACAGCGGCAAGAGGTGGCACCATGAGTGGGACATCTCCAGGCTCATTCAGGGGTACATGATCAGGTTCAAGTGCCAAATTTAACAGATCAGGAATTTCTGTGTTATATGGTTCACCGAAAGCCAGTGGAAAAGCCGGAATGGGTAAATTCAGATCAAAATCAGGAAAAGTGTAACATCCCTCTTTTTCAAAAGCAGTATATATTTTTTTCCATCAGAGTAGAGCACCGGAGCGGAAGAGTAACTGATATGTATATATAAAATGCCGTAAGTCTGGCTGGATACAACAGCGGTATAAAAACCGTGTGGTTCAAAAGTATAATACAACAGAAAGAAATCTTCAATCAAGAAATCTTCAACCGGATCTTCTACGTGACCTGCTTGCTTCTCTCCTCGGCCCTCGGTCCTCCGGACCCTGAAGCTATAGCTGAGATCCAATTTAGCGCATTGGATCTCAGGTAACGGTTAACCTCATGCTCAAATACAACAGTATACGGATAACAGATATTCATGACATAACAGCAGATGCATGATCAATAATGACAGAACATAAACATAGAGCAGTAGGTATAATCGGTAACCCTTAACAGAGTCTCTATCCGTGAATGTATAATTGGTGACCTTAAATAGAGTTTCTATCCGTGAATGTATCTCGGTAACCCTAAATAGAATCTCTATCCGTGAATGTATAATCGGTGACCCTAATAGAATCTCTATCCGTGAATGTATAATCGGTGATCCTAAATAGAGTCTCTATCCGTGAATGTATCTCGGTAACCCTAAATAGAATCTTTATCCGTGAATGTATAATCGGTGTCCCTAATAGAATCCCTATCCGAGTCGGTGACCCTAGACAGAGCCTCTATCCGAGTCGGTGACCCTAAACAGAGCCTCTATCCGGGGTTGTATCTATCACATATGGTAAACCTAAGTACAATTCCATAAGCACGGTGCATATAGCACTGAATAGAATGGCCAGGTAAGTGTCTACCATGGGGCCTCACCGAGATTAACGGTGACTGGTTGGCACACCCACGTAGACTAGCATTGCCTTCGACACCAAACTATTCACACATCATATCATCACATATTTGCATACTATAAACATCAGAGTCAGTGTTACAGTACGCGAATGTACCTTCGTTGACGGTCGTCGTACTTCCGGTGGAAAACTGCACGTTTTACGGAAAACAGCGAAACGTCCAACAACGACACGTCGGACAGCGTAACGGCAGCAGATCAAAGTTTCTGATTCCCTATAAGAGTAATACCACTTTCATTAGTGATTTGGCATTACGACTGGCATTTTAGGTAAAAATTACCATTTTGCCCCTATACCCCTAATCGGCGGAATTTCGCCAGCACTTCGTTACTTTGACTCCGATTTTCCAAAATTTCAACATAACTCCTACTCCAATATCATTTTCGAAATATAAATCATATTAATTAATGATTTACATCATAACAGGCATTTTAGGTAAAAATTACCATTTTGCCCCTGATGACCCTAATCGGTGAAATTTCGCCAGAGTTTTGCTACTTTGGCTCCTAACTTTCAGAAACTCAATCCCTACTATGTTTTTACCTCGTTAGGCATCTTTCAATGCAATGAGGCCTAAAAACAAGAATAGGAATCTCATTTCCTACTTCCTAGATCTAACTAGCAGTTCTACCAAAACTACCGAAAGAACTACGAAAGCTTAGGTACCGAAAAACTTAACCAGAGCTTCGCTACAAATTTCCCCAGCTCCTCCTTCTCTCTAACTTCTCTCTATTTTCGAAATGCTCAAGAGGAATGGTGTGAGAATTGTGAAGAGAGGATGGTGCTATTTATAAAGATTTTGTAAGGGTATTTTGGGCATTTTCGATTTATTCCTAACCACAAAAATTAGGGTTTATTGAAGGGTGATTTTTGGCCACAAAACACATCAAAACCGTCCTGCCCCTTGCCCAAGCCAAGGATGAGTCACCAATTTTGCTTTTGCTTTTTGCTTCTGGCCCGATAAATTCCCCGATCGGTGTCCGAATCGCGTAATTTCAGAAAATCTCAAAATTCTGGATTATACAATTCCAAGACAATTCATTCCTCATTAGAAATGTCTAGTCTAACTAACTTTTTAACTCTGTCTAGGTCTTCTCCGGCCTGACGAAAGTTTACTAAAAACGTGTCGCCACGAAACGAATTTCGGAATCATCAACCTCTGGACAAAAATTCACTGATTCCAAATATGTCCAGATAATTTCAAACTCATTTCCAGATGTTGAGTTAGAATTTATTTTCTTCAGATCCAAAATGTGACTTATCAGCATTTTTCCCAATTTCGTCTTATTAGGAAAATGCTCTATCGGCTTCGGAATTAACTTCCAGAAAAGTCTAACGGAAGGTAAAAATCCACTGATCAATATTTTACCTTGACTTTGGGAATCCCATTCCTAGTTCTCTAGATAGGATCCGTTTCATATTTATTTTTTTACTATTCACCTTTTTATTATTTAATTAGAGTTTATTCATTTTAAACTACCTATTTTACTTTATTTTTATTTTTTTTCCTTCTTCCTCCATAAACCATGTCGGCAGCATCATCTAATATATATATATATATATATATATATATATATATATATATATATATATATATATATATATATATATAATTAATTATTATATAATTAAATAATTATTTTTACAAAATTTTTCATAACTTTTTTCCTATTGGTCCAAACTTGTTTTTAGACCCAAAAATACTCAATCTCAACTATTTTTCTCAAAAATTCCCAATTAATTAGTAAATATGTTTTTACTAATTTTAAGCCAAAAACAACTAATTTTAGGGTTTTACATAATTATTTCTGAATTTTCCTTCGTTTACACTTAAGTAATTAGCCATTAATTACTTAATTAATCCCTTACTAATCTTTGATAATTTTCTCAATTAGAATTACTCCTTATCTCATAACTTGTGTATTGATATTAGTATTCTTTGCCCCATGCATTTTAATAACATTTACGGGGGCATTTTGGTCATTATAATACTTTTTGATTCCCTTCTTATAATTTTTCCAAGGTGATATTTTATTAAATTACTAAAATTAGAGATAATATACTCTCCTAATTTTAATAATTATTTTACTGCCTTCTAGGATTTTTCATAATTTTCCTAAGTTACCTATGTCCTATAAGGGCATTTTCGTCATTTGGCACTTTGGCAGTTAAATTCTCTAAGTTCCAAGAAATTTTCCTTTAGAAAATAAGATAAATTTAACATATTCTTTGAGACCACATGTTCACCTATTTTTAATAGATATTATTTCACCAATTTATGATACATATTTTTAGGGTATTACAAAAAGGCATTTCCAATCTGGGTATCACATTGAGTAAGGCTTCTGGGTTCTCATTGGTATCAGGAGAAAACAGAGGCACATGAGGTGGTATCGGTTCTGGATTAAACGGCAGTATCAGCTCGAGTGCAATTAGAGGAATAGGGGGAATCTCAGGGACAGGCACTACCAGGGTAAGAGTGGAAAATCAGGCTCGGGAGCAGGTGCAGGTAAATCTGCTCTATGCTGTGCTCTACCCAGCACCGTCGGCTGTCCACTTCTTCTCTGTTGGTACACGTGTCCATATCGAGGATCCGGGTCCATCTTCGCCTACCTCAATATACCATCACATTAGTACTCTTAACCGGAAACTTTTACCAGTACCGTCCAAACCTGGCTCTGATACCAAAATGTTACACCCCTGCCGGCCTTGCCCTTTCAGGTGGCGAGTTAGAGGGATTCCTTTTATAAATTACCATTCCTTTAATTAATAGTCCATTTATAAGATTATCAGAGTACGTGTAGCAGAGCACAGGATCGGTTTGGACAGTCATCCCGCAGTAAGTATCAAAATATTAGGTATAGTCATCCCAAAAAGAACTATACAAAATAGGATAGGGCATTCCCTATTCTTCATCAGCACCATCGCCCTACCTTAGCCAAAAAGCCTCCACCACTCAAGTACGACCCGCTGAGTCAACAAAAGCTTCTGGAGTCCATTATTGGCCCCAGAGTAACCGTCAGTACTCAAACATTAAATGTGTAGAGTGTATGCAGGTAACCATGTCAAATAAAAAGTCAACGGTAACATGCCAAACATACCACATATGCAAACACAATATACACAACACCGACTACCACGTGCCGTCAGGCTGTCTTATCAACGCAAGCCCCGGACTTACCGGAGTCACGACCCGTAAAGCTGCCTACACCAGGACAGCCCCGGACCTATCAACCCGTACAGCCGCCAATCAAGGCCGGCCTCGGACCAATCGTCCTCTGCGCTAGGAATCACATAACTCTGTATGCATATTTGGCAAAACATACAAAACAAACATGACAAATACAAACATACAACAAAACACATAAAGATATCTGAGTAAAGCGGTTACTACCTGGTGTACTTTATATTGCTTTTTTTATATTTTTAGGCCCGATAGCTTTTCCAACAATACCCATGATCAAAATACACCAAAATATACCATTTTCAGTATTTATAAAAATATTCTTACATTTTCTTTGCTAAAACCGAATTCAACTCAGATTTTTCCAGAGGTTCAGTGATTCTGCCTAACTTCCAAGATTTTTAATAAATTCCAAAAAAATAAATTTTACATGAAACCAGTTCCCTTTGAACCCTTAGAAAGTCTAGTTTTCAAGAAAAATATTCTCTGAACCTGAAAACACCTTTATTTCAACGTGTTGCTTATTTTATTTACCCTGGTCGGATTCTACCCTGTTGCGTCCTGCACTGACTTCACCAATTTTTATATTCCAGTAGAAAAGTCCAAAAGACATAAAAAGATACACCACGGTGAAGCCCTGGGTGTCTAGTTTCGACTATACAAATTTCAGATAAAAAAGACTCCATTTACTATTTTTAATACCGACTTGAATCATCCCTGCCAGAAATTCCAGAATCACCTATGAGTTTAGTTTTAGGAATTTTTCGGTGTTTTCAACTTCGGAAACTTAAACCATGATCAAACCCTACACAAAATCACGTTCCAGAGCCATTGGGAACCTCAAAAATTCAAGAATACAGTCATAACACCAAGCTCCAACCATAGGGACGAAATTACTTAATCAAGAACTTAAGAAGAAGAAGTTGTCGGTGTTACCTTCGATCGGAGAATCGGATGATGAACCTAGGGTTTTGGCCTTTGAGCTCCAACAATGGTGGCTGCTTGGACTCCCTGCCAGCTCTGGAATTTTCGTCCCCCTTTAGGGGTGAAAAATGTGTGAAATCACCTTTTTAATAAAGGTGGATTTGATCCGATAGAAGTAAAATTAACTGGCGTAAATTTCTGTTTCAGTTGGAGTAATTATGATATGCTTATCTTGACTTAATTCCTAAGTATTTCTTGAAGTTTTCAGAGTCTCCCTGAGCCTCCACGTGGTGCTGCCCCAAAGAAAAAGAGAGCAGATCTTTTTCTGTTTTTGGGAAAAATTACAAGTTTCGGCCTGGAACTTCCGTAAATTACAATTTTAACCCGGGACTTATCAATTATTACCAACTTTTCCCATACTTTGCCTTGCTTTTTGGAGACATGTGGGGCGCCATTTTGGGCCCACATATCTGCCCTCATTGACTTTTTACCTATTTATTCACATTTTACCCTTTTTGTTCAGGATGTGGGGCCTGCGGTTTGACTTTTCCTTTAATTCTTCTTTCTTGGTCCCCAAGTAGCGACTTTAATCATTAGGGGGGCTTAGGTGGCGCCTAATGGGGCCCACAAATATGCTCCCCTAATAATTGCTCCATTTTCTCACTTTATCAGTCCAATTTTGACCAACCGATCCCCACTGGGCCCCGCCGGGTACACAAATGCCTCTTTTTGTACTTTTCTCCAACTTTTCCAGATATTTTCCCCTGAATGGACACTCGTGTGTGGCACCCTCCAGACTACCCAGAGTGGCCCCACACTTGTTCTATTCAATCAAAAGGAAACTCTAAACTAGTCCCTATCGGTCCCGTTTCTATCGGTCAACCACCTGTGGGACCCGTATCTCGAATTTGGGCCTAATATGACTTATATCACCTGATTTTCTCCTCTCCTTTATGGTGAACGAAATTTCCATATTATTTTACCAATAAATGACTGTTTTGCCCTTACTTTTCTTTCTCTTAAATTATTTACGATATTTAAATAATAAACGAAAATACAGCTTCTCATTAACTCAATATTAATTACAAACACATTAATTACATCAGTAGGGGTGTTACAGAATGATTTTGATAATTTTGAGGTTATAAATGGATTCTACACACGAAATTGTGTGGTAATAGGTTATAAACATGATTTTGGAAGGGTTGGATTGAAAACCCAAAGATTAAGGTTAAAGTTGTTGAGCTGCCATATTTCATTTTCTAAAGATAATCCATTTGTGTCTTGTTTTTTACCAACCAAATGATGTCCAATGACCTGAAACTTTCTAGAATTGTAGTACTCATCTCAAGCTTTAATTCGATATATAATATGTGTCATTTGGATTAGTAGATTGTAATATATGAATTGTTAAAGTTCTGACACTAAAACTTGGATGCATTCTGGAATAGTTTGGCTAATGGAGGATTTCGGGAATGCTGTAGCATTGCGGAAGCTTCAACACACGTAAGTGCTGGGTAAGCTGCATAGCTTTACTGCAGTATTGCGATAACAAACTGGGAGCCAAAGCAAGGAATGATAAAAGCATTCAAGTGGTAACTCTTCTCTTACATACTCTGTATGACTGTGTATGTTTGCTTGAACCATGTTTGTAATAGTTCCATCTCGTGTAGGGTCAGCACCACTTGCATCTTGATTAAGCGGAAGGGCTGACCATAGAAATCATTCCTGGTAGTTAGGGCTTATTGGACTTGTAGTCCATAGGTAACAAACCTAGTAGCATTCAGACGAGTTGGGCAGTTCCCAGTCAATTATTCCTAGCGTTATGGTTATGTGATATGTGTTATGATCTCTGAATGCTGATATATTGTTGTGGACTGATTCTGTTGTCGTTAACTATCATATTTTGTCTATAATTTGTTTGTGAGATTAACTGTTATCTTGTGATTCATTTGAATCCCAACCCTTGTTATTATTTGTTATTGAACAGAGTATTGGACGTGACTCCTAGGGCAAGGCGGCGGATACCAACTACTGGAGGTTTTGGTCTAGTTCAAGACCCATTATGGGCTATTTGTAATTGTATAGTATAAATTTATTGAAATTTTTAAACATCGTGTCTTAAACCTATGAGTATTCCTATAATGTAATCAAGTGCATTTGTATAAGTATATTTCTCAGTTTTGCCATTGAGTTATGCGCTATGACCCTGATTAATGTCAGTATACTAGTGGAGTATTGGGTGCACATTAGGTGCACATAATTAGGTGCCCAATTATGTGCTCATACCTCTATTAGAGGTATGAGCATATATATATTTATATATATATATATTGTATTTATTTAGATTTAAATTATATGCTGCTTTCTGGAATTTTTTTTGCACCAGTATCTCAAATTAATTAGCTTCCAGTTCTGCATTTATCTGTAACACCAGTATCATGGAAAGTAATTAATTTTGAGATACTGGGTATAAAAAAATTATGGAAAGCAGCATATAATTTAAATCTAAATAAATACAATATATAAAAAAATAAAAAATAAATAAAAAAATATGCTCATACCTCTAATAGAGGTATGAGCACATAATTGGGCACCTAATTATGTGCACCTAATGTGCATTCGTGGAGTATTACATATATATACTCTCATTATCTCGTGCATGTTCAGAAGAACAATTTTTATTGTGTTCACTTCTTTCAGCAATAACCTCTCCAAAACTAAAAAGCATATCCACATGACCACATTAATAGCCGTAGCTTCATGAAAACATTAAAAAATGTCAGACTCGAACCCCTCAAATGTTTGATCATAAATTTTCTAATCCAACAAAATTAGCAATTTGGTATGCAAAATTAGAAAGAGAGCATATAAAAATAGATCACATTCATCCTTACAACAATCCACAGGTCATGAATAAAAAAAAAAGAATATTTTAAAATATCAGTGTGTGGTGGCTTTAATGGGCTGTTTTTCTCAGGTTAAAAAAACAGGAAAAAAAAAACAGGTATTTCATAGAATTGTCACAGGTCCGAAAATTTAACAATTAGCATTCTTTTATAATAGGAAGGGTTTTCACTTTTCAAGTCAATGCAAAGAGTTTTCACCTATCCCAATAAATGCACTTCCTCCTGATATTCAAACTTTCGCTCTCCTTATAGAGTGAGGCTATTTACACCCTCAGCCATCAATTAACATTATATACACCTTCAAAGATGTTTCTGTACCAGTAAGACAATTTATTCAGTGAAAGTAGAATCCAGCAGTACAAGTTACAAGTCGCGACACAAGAAAATTAAGTGTTGAAACAGCGAGCTAGATCAAGAACACGGAACACATTACACATTCACAAGCACCCAGGTGAGAAACCCTATCAATCCAATCAGTAGGTCAGAAATATACTTAAATGTGTTGGTTCACCAAGAAGAGATTTGAAAATGTTGCTTTTTACAGATGCTTGGCCAATATAGATTCAACAACACCCTGAGCTATGGGATGATAAAACTCGCGAGCCTCAGAGAAGAGCCGCTTGGCGAAAACTTTATCCTCTTCCTTTCCATTTCCATTGCCTTGCACCAGAGCAGTGTAAAGAGGACGCAGATACTTCATCCTCCCAATTTCTTTCAATGTTTTCTCCACTTCATTATAGTAATCTCTGCACCCAATCGCAATAGCACGTTGAAGAAATGCCACCTTCACCTCGTAATCCTTTGATTCTGATAGCCTGTAGCGTGAATCCAAGCCTACGAGCTGCAAAACATGCGTTAAATTATTACTGTAGAAGTAGATGATTGGAATTTGATATCTACTCATTCTGAGGAGAGATATATTCACACACAAGAGAGAAGAGCCTTCACTTTAATCGCACTCATAAATACAGAATAATGTCCTATTCCAACATTAAAGGTGTAATATCTGCATAACGTGTGAGAGTTCCGATAGTTGCTTCCAGAATGTTGCTTCTACAGATGCTTTGCTTTACACAACAACACTGACATGCTTATATTTAGAAAAACGTGAGTTCTGCTACCTACAGATGCTTTGCTTTACATAACACTAACATGCATATATGTAGAAAAATGTGAGGTCTGATATTAGTTCTGTTTAAAAGAGAAGATGAAGGTTAATAAATAAATAGGTGTGATACATTAGATATATAAGGGTTAGGATCAATGTATCAACATATGTGATAAAATAGCCATATTCAAAACAGAAGCCCCTCTCTGTTCTGTCGTTCACTTTTGACTAAAATTTTCAAAATAAAAATAAAAATTGTCATTGCCATAACCAACTTTTGTCAATTTACAAAGGTGTGTTCAAAGGTATTCCGCTAGACACGACCATAAAGGTACCACAAGTAACATTTAATATGACATAAACATGGATGGCAACCCAACATTGTATTAGTACTACAACTAAGGGTGTTCCAAACCAAGGCTGCCTAACCATCAAACCAAACCAAGACAGGCTGAAAAAACAAAGGTAGGTTCAAATTATTTTTTCACACCATCACATGTCAAAACCAATTAGAACAGATGCTACAAAGCAGTGATTTAGATTACATATAATATAATAACCACATCAAAATTAATGGATGCAATAGAGACTACTATATAAAAGTAATGATAAAGTAAATGGAGTTTGGGAATGTAATTTTTTTCCAAAAATAAAAGAAATACCAAGAGAAATACTATCTTAGGGATTCACTATCTTCAATGAAAATAAATAAATAAATAAAATAAATGTTGAAAGAAAATATCAGTCATCTAACACCCTAACCTGACAGCCTCAGCCAAAGCAAAGAAGGTAAGGGAAGGATATAAAGATAGAAAGAAACACATAAGTACTCTAGACCTAAGATAATTAGATGGAGGATCAACTCCAAAAAGGCAGTTATTGTAAACAAAACATATTTCATGTAAGATGGGCATTCATTGTAACAAAGAAATACAACCTGAGAAGCTTCAATGGATTTTGGCAAATTTTCCAAGTACAGCTCCCATTCCTGACCTTGCCAATCAGCAACTTCATCCTCACTCAGAATTCTCCCATTTTTGAACTCATTTCCCAGGGTTACAATCATTTTATAAACACTGGAATCAGGTTCATGAGCATCTGGAGGGATGCCTGTACCTTCAGTCCACAACTTTAGGTCAATCTGTGTCTCTATTCCAGGGATGTTAGCTTTCAGGAAGTCAATAAATGTTTCAGTATCAATTGATTTGAACTTGAATGTAGCAATATATTTCTTCAGAAACTCATCAAATGTAGGTCTGCCAACCTGTACATTCCCGGAGGAAAACAATTAATCAGATAACAATGTAGAGAGACAACCTCACAGGAACTTAAATTAGCCCCAGCGAGCCATGTGGGCATAAAAGTAAGGGCCGTGTTAAAAAAAAAAAAAAACATGTAGATGCATAAATAGCTTGGAAACGTAAGTGTCAGGAATCTGATTCAAAGAGTAAGCATTCAAGATAAAATTAAAGAAAAATACCTGGCGTTCAATGCGCAATAAGAACTGGAAACCCTTTTCATACGGAACCTGAGAATACACATCATCTGGGTCAATTCCTTCCTGGTTATTTATAAGCTTGGTAAATTCCATATTATCTTTGAACCTCTCAACTTCATCATTTAAACCCCTCCAACCAATTCCAATGTTCAATGCAGCTCTTTTTTCCCCTTGCACAACCTCCACAATTCTCCTCTCTGCATACGTAGTGAATCCCTAAAGCCAAATTAAATATAATTAATCATTACAGATTTACTTTTGCAAACAAAAAAAATTGTAATTCTGGAACAATTCTGATGATTTGCAAGATGAAGTGACTTTTTATTCACTTGAACTATAATGAAATCAAAGACAAATACCTAGAAGCGAGCTTTGGCTATACTACTAACAGAATACAACCTAAAAGGAAGAATGCATAATAATGGAAATTTTTCCCTCATTGTTTTACCTCACGCCTTCATCATTTTTAATTAATCATAGGAACCAAGAATTCCAATGAAAGATTAAAGCTGTACATAGACATAAGAAATTTAATTCATATAAAAAAAGAAAACTAGCTAGTAGTTAATATTAGCTGGGGACTATTTGGTGTTTTAATAAGATTGTAAAAAAGAATCTCAATATAAAGTACAGTAGGTCCCTAAAAATCCTTTTCCTCTGTTTAACACATCCAATATCTTAGTTTCAGCTGACATTTTGATTGAAATACACAGCATGACAGGTCATTCAATTGAGCTTAGGTGCATACATTAAGGTAAGCCAACTCCAACTACAAAAGACCATACTAAGTAATGCACTCTAACTAGTATTAGATGCTAATAAACAAGATGAACTAGTCTATATCTCATTCAACCAAAAACGTTTCCACTTAGGCAGAATGTCATTAAATTGCAAGATAATGGGCATAACTTTAATAAAAGAAGGGAATCTACTAAAATCTACATCAAGTAATGCACTCTAACTGGTATTAGATGCTAATAAACAAGATGAACGTGTCTATACCTCATTCAACCAAAAATGTTCATTGGTCTTGTTAGTGATCAAATTCCCTGTCCAACTGTGAGCTAGTTCATGAGCCACCACTTGAGCTCCACTAGCATCACCCTTAATCACAGTAGGTGTCAAGAACACCATCCTTGGATTCTCCATACCTCCATATGGAAAACTAGGCGGCAATACCAACAAATCAAATCTCTCCCACTCATACTCTCCAAACAACTTCTCACCTTGCTTTATCATATCTTCAGTACCTGCAAACTCTCTCGCGGCCGCGTCCAACAGTTCCGGCGCCGCCTCAGCAAAGACCCTAGTCCTTGGGCCCACCTCCCGGTTCCCAAGTTCCCCAATTGCAAACGCGAATAGGTATGGAGGCACTGGTTGCTCCATCACAAACTCCTCGACCATTCTCCCTGGTGCAGACCACGATGAATTCCCACAAGCCAGTTCTTCTGCTTCGTTGTTAACTGGACGACGTCGTTCCACGTGCCGGGCAGCCATCACCGCCGATAACTGGTCCGGGATGTTCAGGCGCACGGAGTAGCATATTCGCATAGCAGGAGTGTCCTGACATGGGAACACCGCGCGAGCATGAATGGCTTGGCATTGTGTATACACGAAAGGGTGGGCCTTATTAAATGTTTGGAGGGGATTAAGCCATTGCAAGGCCGTAGAGGAAGGTGAGGTAGTGTATGTGACCAGAAATGAGGAATGGTTCGAAAGAGAAACGGAGAGTTGAGAACCCTTGATTGGGTCATTTTCGGAGAGTGAAAATGGAATCGGGGTTTTGGATTGTGGGTCGATAACGGAGTCGATTGAGAGAGAACGAGTGTCGAGGAAGAAGGGGCCAGAGTGAGGGTTTGTGAGGGAAATCAGAGCAGAGGCATGGATTATGGAGGACGAAAAGTCGAAATAGAGAGAAAGTGAAATGTGGGAAGTGGAGGGTTGAGTAGAGTCAGTGAAAGAGTGAGGGTCAATCGGCGCCATTGTTGACGGTGAATGTCAAATGGCTTGCTCAGTTGCAGATTTGCAGTCCCCTGAAAGCTACAAGGTACGTTATATAGAAAGCCTATGATGGTCATGGTGTGGGTACTCGGAAAATCAGAAGACGGAATCGAACTTTTTTAACCTGCGAAGACAAAATTGAATTTGATGCTTCCCAGATTTTTTTATTTTGATTTATTTTACAACTTTAATTCTATTTGCTTGATTGGAACAAGATGCTTTTCTTTCTTTGATGCAGATAATAATAACAAAAGTAGCGTCACTAAGTTATAGAATAATGTCATGGGACCCTAAGAACATAGAATGAAAGTAGAATTTGATGCCAGTAGAGATTGGACCTACAGGAGATAATAATATTCTTTTCAGTTCTAATTATAGGAACACTTTTATAATGTAAATTGTACTATAAAAGTGTTTCTATAATTAAAATTAGAGGTAATACCATTTTTATAGGTATGTGTATTTACTTATTGCAGAAAATTATAATAAGGCATCTATCACTACACTACACGTGAGCACCTCTATAATGACTTTTTATTTTTAGTTAAATTTGTCACATATTTTTAATATATTTAGAGAGTAGTCAATCAAATTTTTTTTTTTAATTAGGTCCTTGTTAGGTTGAGCGTCATCAATGTTAAATTAAATGAATTTACTTAAAATTTTGCTAAGACTTCAATTTTATGCAATATTAATCTATTTAAATGTAAATATGTAATTTTAAATAAAATAAGAAATACAAGTACAGTTTAGGTGAAATGATAATAAGTTTGACCAATTTTGAAGTAGAGACCTAAGCCAAGTGAGGAGGCAACTATCATCGATTGCCATTCATCATCTTCAACACGTTGTTTTATGGTCATGGTAGTCTTCTTCGACCTTTGACGACAATTGAAGTTAGTAAGAAACTCTATTTTGTTGTCTAGATCCTCTTTTTCATCATCATCATCATCTTTATCAAAGAATGCGATTTAGGAAGGAACACAGCAAACTGTGATTGGATCGCCTCGAGCAACTCATCTTCTTGTTTAGCGAGGAGAGGAATCGGTTCGAGAGAGGAGGTTGAGTCTGGACCAGAGAGGGAAAGCACTTTTCCATTGTGAGGTTATAAGTGAACCAGAAAGCACTTGTAGTTATTATATTTAATATTAATAAAATTGACATCAAGGTTAATTAAATCAGTGAAAATAATGTTTATGAAGTTAGTAAGTGCTTAATGACTCTAAATTGTTATTTCTTAATTTGATTTAATTTCTTTTCACTCATTTCAATTCACTTAACACTATATCAGATTCACGTATAAATAACACTTAATAAATAACATATATAGTAAATAAACATCAGTAGCTAAGTTGGTGGCCATACGACTACTATTAGCATTTGCATGCATCAAAAGACTCAAACAATATCAAATAAATGTCAACAGTGCTTTTCTAAATTGTGATATCATGGAAGAAGTTTATGATGAGCAACCCCTTGGATTTGAATATGTAACTAAACTATACCATATTTTTATACTTAAGAAAACACTTTATGGTCTCAAACAAACTTTAAGAGCTTGGTATGAATATATCTAAGTAAGTTCTTCCTTGATTAAGGTTTTGTTAGAGACAAAGTAGACACAACATTATTCATCAAACATAAAAAACATGATATTTTAAATGTTCAAATTTATGTTGATGATATTATATTCGGTGCTACTAATGACTCTCTCTGTTAAGAATTTTTTAAGATAATGTAGGGAGAATTAGAGATGTTTATGATGGGAGAATTAAATTTCTTCCTCGCTTTGTATATCAAGTAAAGGAATAATAAGATATTTATCTCCCAGACCAAATATCTCAAAAAACTAACTAAGTAAAGATCATTCAATGATGCAATTTCATAAAATAGAGCATCATATCGTAAATATTGATACTCATTCAAGTCTTTCCTAAACTTGTTCTATTTTATTCTAATTGGTCTAACGCTTCATTATGTCAGTGCTTGATCATTCTGAACGACTAAATCTAAAGACACAAAGAATAATCTGACATTCTCAACAGCTAGAAACAAAGAACATACACTCAAACGGCTACAATCAAATAACAATGGTCTTAAAACATTCTCCCACTATAAATAGAAGAGCATTGAAGATGGAGCAACAACCAATACTTTGTGTTTACCATTACATTCATTTTCTAAGTCTCAAAACTCAATCTCTGTGTGAATTTATACTTTAGTAATAATTTATTTACCTTTGTGGGATATTATACTTAAACATTTATTTGAAAGTGTAAGGAGGAGTGATTGTTTTTTTAAAGAAGAACTAGCTTGTATTGAGGCACCAAGAGTCCGGTGAATTTGGGAAAGATAGTAGTAAGCTCATAAAGGCCTTCTGGAGACTGAATGTAGGTCAATTGGTTTTAACCGAAACCATATAAAATCTCTTGTGTCCACTTTCGATGATATTAATACCCTAAAAATCCGTATCAAAATATACCTATTGAAAATAGGTGAATATGAGGTTTCAAATATAAGTTATAATTATCTTATTTTCTAAGGAAAATACTATGGGAATTAAAGGAAATGAAGTACCAAAACGGCTTAAAAATGCATTTTAGGGGCATCAAATGGCCTAAGAAATTTATGAAAAATCTTAAGAGGCAGTAAAATAATTATTAAAATTTAGAGAGTATATTGTCTCTAATTTTGGTAATTTAATAAATTATAACCTTGGCAAAATAAAGGGGGAAAAATCAAAAAGTATTATAATGACCAAAATGCCCCCGTGAATTTTAATATAATGCATGAGACATAAAATACTAATGTCAGTGCAAAAGTTGTGAGGTAATGAGTTATTCTAATTAAGAAAATTATCAACAATTAGTGGGTAATTAATTAAATAATTATTGGCTAATTATTTGAGTTTAAACAAAGGAAAATCCAAAGATAATTATGTAAAACCCTATAATTAGTGGTTTATGGCTAAAAATAGCATAAAATATATTTTCTAATAAATTGGAAAATATAAAGGAAAATATATGAGATTAAGTAATTTTAAGCCTAAATCCAAGTATGGACCAATAGGAAAATTTTGTAAAAAAATTATATAAAAAAATTATTAAATAATTATTTTATATAATATTAATTAATTAAATAAAATATAAAAACAGAAAATAAAAATATGTGTGTGTGTTGACCGAAATTTTGATGATCAAAGTGGATAAGAATTGATGATTAAAGAACATGCAACTTTGGTTAAATAGAAGTTAAGTTGTAAAAAGCAAATAGGATAAATGACACCGATAGAAATTAAATCCTAACTAGAAAACCGTGAACAAGGTTTCTAAAGTCAGAGTATATTCTAAACAAGTGAATTTTTATCTCGGAGTAGGCTGTCTCAGAAGTTATTTCCGGAACCGAAAAGTGTTATACTAGACTGACTATGAGTCTATCTGATGTTCAAAAAGCAAATCAGATAAATGAAAATCTATAGAAACCAAGCCATAACTTGAAATCCAAGAATGAGTTGGTAAACATCTAGGCCTATTATGAAGCAGTGGATTTTTGTCCCGAAGATGTTGTTACCCGAAGCAATTTCCGCAACCGAAGGCGGATATCCGAAAATCTTCAGCGAAATAGGAGAGGCCCTGAATGAGATCAAAAATTTAGTTGAGCCAAGTATCTTGAAAGAAGAGGAAGAGATCTTCAGGGCTATGTTCCCGGAATTTTGAGATTTTACAAGATTACGCGATTAAAACACCGAACAGGGGACTTTATCGGTAGAAACCCCATAAAGCACATGGATGACATCATCAAAGCACATGGGTGACATCATGGGGATGATGTCATATGGAGGAAAGAGAAAGGGATGGATGGATGAGATCGAAACTTCTTTACTAAGTAAGATCCTATGGTTGAGATTAAAGGAGAAAAGTGCAAATTTGCCCCTGGAATTGTCTATAAATAGGCCAACCATTCTCTTCAAATTTTCACACCAAGAGCTCTTGCTCATTTCGAAATTTGGAGCAGCAAGGAGGAGGAAGGAGTCCGGGGAAATTTGTAGCGAAGCTCTGAGTAAGTTCTTCGGTCCTTAGTCTTAGGATCTTTCGGTAGTTCTTGAAGTTCTAGAGTAGATGTTGTTTTGATCTTTAATCTTCCAAGTATGATTAGATATCATGTTTTAGGGGTAATTAAGGTATTTATTTCGAAAATCATGTTGGAGTAGGAGTTATGTTGAAATTTTGGAAGATTAGAGTCAAAGTAACGAAGTGCTGGCGAAATTCCGCCGATTAGGGGCTCAGGGGTAAAATGGTCATTTATGACTAAAATGTCCGTCGTAATGATAGATCCTTAATAAATACGTTGTTATCTTGATAGGATATCCCTGATTACATTCCGATCAACTGTCGTACCGTATTCCGACGGAAGTACCGTCTACCGTCAATAAAGGTACGTTCGCGTACTGTAACACTAACTCTGATGGATATAGTATGTGTATATGTGATGTGTGTATGGTATGTATGTGATGTGTGGATGATATGTATATATGTGGTGTGTTGTTGGAATGCATATTATGTTAGAAAATAACTGTATGCATGCTGGGAGCGATATATCTGTAAGGCTGGGAGTGATACATCTGTAATGCTGGGAGCGATATATCTGCATGCTGGGAGCGATACATGTGCCTTGATTACGTGTTTATATACTGTTAAGGTTGTGATTATCTGTAATCCATATGTGTGTATGTAAACATGAGGTTAACCGTTACCTGAGGTCCGGTGCGGACCTCAGCTCTTGATATAGCGTCAGGGTCGGGAGAACCAATGACCGAGGAGAGAGGGAAGCAGCATGCTTAGACACCGGCTGAAGACTTCTTGTTGTTGTTCTTACTTTTGAAAACTCTCGGTTACTGTACCGCTTTTGTAATTAGCCAGTGGGCATTTTTAATATATATATAAGTTACTCTTCCGCTTCGATGCTCTACTCTGATGAAATTTTTGTTTTTACTGCTTTTGAAAAACGGGATGTTACATCTTTCTAACTCTCCTCTCCTTATTTTATTTATGTTGAAATTTAAAATTTTTAATAGAACCCAATTGACCTCATTGGATAAAAAGCTTCTACTAACAAAATGGGCTAGCTGAGTAGATTTATAAAATAATAGAGAGAGAGAGAGAGAAAATTTGACGTCTGAGTTCTCCTTCTTCAGCTCATTGAGTCCTCCATTACTTTGGGATAGCTTCTTTTTGAAGTTCTGCCTTTATCCCCTAGTGTCTCAATGTTTTGGTAAAGACAATAAGAAAATCAACTTCGAGCATGGAGCAGAGTGGGACAATAGCGTCCATGGTAGTATCATGAAGTTCTCCCATGGTGATAGGAGACGAGGAAATACAGAGCTGAAAGAAGAAGATGAGAAATGAAAGAAGAAGATGTGAGACGAAGAGAATGAAAGAAAGAGATGAATGAAATCTAAAGCCCAAGAAAATTAGAGAATGGGGAATCATGTTTAAAATAAAGCAGCTATAGATTATAGAAAGACGAGATCGATGAGACATTTGCAGAGAGAGAGGATGAAAGAGTCAGCTTGAGTTAAAAACCGTAGTATAATTTGGGATGTTTTTTGATCTATCTTCGGATATTTGGGGATTACAATTTACAAAGTAACACTAACATACCTTCTTGATAGTATTCAAAAGGGGATATGACTTTTGTTTTTGCCAAAACACGGAGGTGATGGAACTATACATTGATTTAGGAGTAGAGGTTCTTGAGCGAAAAAAAGAAGAAAAGAAAATATCTCTCATGTCCTAAGGAAGAAAAAGAAATATAAAAAAAGTCTCACCCCAAATCCTCTATCAAAACAGTCTATAGGGACTTTTTTTTATGTTAATTACGAAATTCTAATATATAAAAAGTCTCATTATTAAAATAGTTTTTCTATGAAAAATTGTTATCAAAATGGCATTTCATGTTGTTAAAATAGTTTTTTCTGTAATAAAAAATTTTCTAAGTGAGGAAAAACTCGACAAAATTTTAACAACGAAAAAAGCTATTTTGACAACAATTTTTTCATAGGAAAATCTTAATAACATGAAAAGTTATTATAACAACATGAAAAACTATTTTGACAACAAAACTTTTTTTTATATTTTTTCTCCTCCTTGGGACCTGAGTGATATTTTCCCAAAAATATTTAGGAGTAGAGGTTTTATTTCCGATAAATAAATAACTGTCAAATGAATTTTTTTATGATTTTTATTTTTTTGGCCTTATTTTATGATTTTTATTGGGAATTTACATTTTTACTTAGGTAAATATTGTATATTTATTATTACATTGATTTTAATACATTGATTTTTATTTAAAATATATTATTTTAATAATTACCAATCTAATCTCGGGTTGACCTTGATATGACTCGTTGACCCTTTATCCACCACCAATACTAGTTTAGTGACCGGTCTGATTTTTAGTACCTCGGTTATATCTCCTTCTCTATTTGAGGTAGTGGCCCTTGTGTTGTGTAGAGATTTATTATATACGTGTATGAGTACCATCTAATGCACCAAGGCCTCCCTACAACAAAAAACACACACACAAACAACTCATAATTTCAAATAAACATCAATACACATAAATATATAAGAAAATTATAGACTATTTATTTACTTTGAACCATTTCCAACACTGATCATCCAGTTGAGTCTGGAATAGGCTTTGGTGTTTTCAAAAGCACTGATATTGCAATCTCAGTGTTGCATTGAACATAAGTTTAAAATATCTACTAATAATTTGTTTCGACTTACCAAACTCAAATTAAATCACTAAAAATATTGCCACTTGCTTATCAACTAACATATGTTTTGTAGGTCTCAATCCACCAATTATGTCTAACATATAACACATTCTATCAAATATCACCTAATATATCATAACTTAGTTGAAGCAAGTGCTATCACTACAATATATCATAGCCCTCAAGTTTGCTCTTTTGGCATAAAAATCTAATCTAAATGACCTATTTGATATATGTCTCGATCTAGCTGCTCCCAAATTAATAAATGGTCACAATCAACCTTCTTTCTTACTGCTAGAAGCAAAGCTAAACACCCAATCAAAATTTCTAACAATGTTTCATCCATGCCTACAAAAGTTCTTCCACACCCACGTCCCTAACATTATAAGCAACTATGTGCTCTTTCCAAACCACCAGCTAATACATACAAACAATTGTCATTAAATCACAATTAATTTCAATTAAAAGGCATATGAGACAAAGAAATAGAGCACACTTTCATCTTATACAGAATAAGCAAACTCGGTCGATCTTATAATATGTTTGGGTATCTCACTTTGTGTTTGTCTAGCCTTGGTCGACATTGTGTGTGTTTGTATGCGTAAGTTGAAGCAAGAAGAAACAAACCACAAGCCAAAGAAAATGCACAGTAAGCTCGCACAACTAGAACACAAACCCATTGCAAATTCAGCTCGTTTCCATCTTGAAGCTTGACTCCGGTTAAATGCTTTCCTCCTCCAGATGCCTTTCACTACGTACTCACTAATAAAGCTTCAACAATGCCTTTAGCTTGTGCTAACTCACTCGATTTAATCACCTTTTAAGGGGAAAAATTGTATGAATTTTTCTTTATGCTGCGACAGAAAATGTATTGACACCAAATTTCTTGGGAACCCATAATTCCCTTGTTTAAAGGAAATTTGGAGCCAGCAGGAATTTACATTGACTGAAGATTTAGACGACAAACACATCTTCTCTGAGAAAATATGTGCATCTTCCTTTTTCCTTCCCACGTTTTCACTGTACGAAACGGGCTCTTATATAAACTTCACTAAGTAAAATCAAATTTATTTGCTTAATAAGAAAAGGAAGAAAAATGGAAGTCGAACGTTACTCCGTCTCTTCGTATTCTTCCGATGTAAGCCGTTATTCTTTGTTGACATTCTTCATTTGATTTGTCCGTTAAGACTCAGTTGGAAAATTGAATGGAAATGGCCGGAATGCTTTATGGTTGCTCAGAAGATCAATTTCCGCTTTCGTGCTTTATCTTTGCTAAGCATTTAATGCGTTCTGACACAGATTTGCTTTAGAGTAGATTGGTGTTTAAACCAAGTTAAAATCATTTGAAATTCATTAGCAAACAGATTAAACTTTGTTAGGAATAGTAAGGATCAATAATATGAATGAAGTACCCAAAGTATAATCAATGATTTACAGATTATGAGAACGAAGATTTCAAAATTGATAAATTTGACTTGAGTCATGTATATCTGACTTGAGTCACTGATCTATTTTTAAACTAGTGAAGAGTTTTTCAAATAAGCTGACTCGAGTCATACTATCGATCTTAATTCGAGTCATATCAGAACAATAAAGCTTCTGGAGCTCTCTGTATCTCACCTAACTCGAGTTAAACCAAACTTGACTCGAGTCATATCAGTTTCCAAAAAGCTGCTATCGGGTTTGGACATTGGAGAAACTGAAGTACAGGCCATGACTCGAGTCATTAAGTGGCTGACTCGAGTCATCTTTGAACATTGAAAAAAATATTTCAAAAAGGTTGAGACATCTGACTCGAGTCATACAAGCTTGACTTGAGTCAAAAACTTTTCACAAATTGATTTTCTAAAGCTGTAACTTGAGTCATAATACCTTGACTTGAGTCATTGTGTTCAAAGATCATTTTACCTTTTGACACAGAGAGGTATGACTCGAGTTAAACAACTCTGACTCGAGTCATATCAGCACAGAGGCATATATTGTTATTGAACCAAGTTATCTTTCAAATTAAAACATTTTGGCTTGAATCAATAACAATCTTTTGGATTTACAATTATCAGTTATCTGTTCGCCTCGCAAGTGCACGAGATTCGCAAGTAATAAAGTGATAAATAAAGTATCGTTCCCACGAGGATTTGTTTAACAAATTGGTCAAGCAAAAGGTTTAGTGAATTTCATCAAGTTGAGCTAAAACAAAGTTTTAAGTTGGAATGAGAATTTTTAAAGACTATTTCTAAAACTTAAAATTGATAAAGGCATATGATTCTTTGACTTCAAGGATAATTAAGCCTAGGATTCTTTTTTCCCTTTTGCATTTCATAAAACTTGGTTAATTTCCTCTCTAGTAGCATTTCAATACATATATTTGTTAGTCTAAGGTTTTAAAACACTTGACCCGCTCTCTCAAGTCAAAATCAAGTTTCTCTTTTCATTAAAATGCACAATCTCTTGTTACAATTAACGAGAATCAATATTTAAGCAACAACCCTAATGTGACAATGCAAGGTTAGTAAATATATCTCTATTTTACCAACAAACCATCCATTTATCAAGTAAACTTCAAGATAAGCATGATTTCAATCAAGTTCTACACCTAGATTAGCTCTCTCAAGTCACAACCTAAGTGAATAAATCATCTAAATGGAGGCCAATCACTTAGAAGCATTAAGCCAAGGTCGAAATCAACACACACACACACACACACACACACACACATATTTATATACCAAAAGAGAGGAATATTCAAGTATTAATCCATACAAAGGGTCAAAATAATCCTAGAATGAAAGATTTAGCTACTCATGTTCAAATACAAAGATATTCTAAACAAAACTAGTGAATACATGAAGGAGCTAAGTGGAAAAGAGGAAGAACCAAGGTGAAAACTCCAAAATCACTCCTAGGTTGAGCACCAAAGCCTCCAAGATTGTCCCAATCTCTCTCCCAAGCTCTTCCCTTTCGTGCCCACTTGCTTCCTTGTGTCAAGAGTGTGTTTTTCGGCCATTCCCTTTAGGTTAAGTAGGGTTTTTCTGATTCTGAAACCAAAACGCACAGCTGTACTGTCACGATTGGCTACGGCCAGTTGGTCACTTGCTACGGCCAGTTTACACAGAGAGCAATTTTTCTTGACTTGCTGCAGCTAGTCTGTCAACTTGCTGAAGCCAGTTGTACAGGTTCCCTCTAGCTTTGCAATGCTTCACTTCCTTTATTTCTATCCTTGTTTCCAGGTTCTTATAGGGCTTCAAAACCTGTCTCCATCCTCCTACAAAAGAGGGAGGATTTGTAAATTCTCAATTGAATCACAAACTATAAAATTTAACAAGAATATTTTGATTTTTGCCTGATACTTTGATATGCACATTTTCTCCTATATACTTCATTTGCTATGCATATTTTGAACCAACAATAGGTAAAAGAGAGGGAAAATGTGCTGGAATGTTGTCAATTTCTAAAAGTTAACATTATCATCAAAACACATATGGTTCACTTGCCGTATCTCTTTAATGACTCCATAATATAGCATGTAAACCAATTTAGGATTCTTGTCCTTCAAACTTGAGAAGGGCATAGACTCAGTCATTAACATCACACCAGTATTCTGTATAGGTCTCTTATCATCTAGTGTCTATGTATAGAAGAATACACATTGATGTCAAATGACTGCCAAGTTATCACATCTAACTTTAGACCGCGAGGCAACCATCTCACCTTATCCAAAGCACATCCCTCCACTTCAAATTTTTCATTGAAACACTTTACAAAAGTTTTGTTATGCTCTGTGATTAGCCTTTTGCTCACTCATTCTTGCCCCACCATTTTCCTTCCTAAGATGTTCTTTATGAGCTTGTATGCACTCTTTTAACTTCAATATTATTGAAGATTTGCACGTGTACTTGTTGTATTTCATGATGATCCATGATCTTCATCGAAGTCCCGCTGAGTTAACCTTGTTGTGAGGGTTAATCAAAGAAAACTAAGCTAAATATAGTAAAAGTGAAATCTAGCCTAGGTCAAGTTCATAACAAACCTATTGAGCCACAAATTATCAACCTAGCCAATGCAAACAGTGAGAATTCTATTTATTTGATTTTCTGGTTTTGAATCGTAGAGCTACTGATTTTACTTTGGGTTTATATGCATACTGATGTGAGTGGGGAAGTAGGAAATAAGGTATGATGACAAAGATAAATACAATAGAGTAAAGAATATGCTCCCCTAGAGATAATTTTGAACCATCATAGTCTCACCACATATATGGAATCAAGAATCGAATCAAGGTAATAAGCTCACAACTCGCAGGCATCTATCATTACTACCTACAACTCGTATGAATTAATAATGAGTATGAATCTATTTAGTTAGATCAAGCACAATGATAAATTGATTCTCCTATAAACGTTCACATCTATGAACTCTTTTAAAGATAAACTGAATCAAACATAAGTGACGGACTAACTCGACCGAGCCTACAATTCAATGCAGTTCCAAATTTAGGAGAAATGAAATCCAACTCGGTTTCACAAACGAATCATCATTCTACTAATCAATTGCATAATACCGAGGGCTTTAGCTTAGCATAATACAACTCAAAATCTTGGAATCATGGAATGAAAATACAACTCTCATAATCAAACCATATTTCCAGAAACTAAGCCATCGAAAAGTGAAGACTCCCTTGAATAAATTGGAGACTTATGTTCATACATCTCTAGGTGTCACACTCAAATCAGCTGCACATTTCTGCAATAAGATCTATTCTGGTGTAGAACACAAATGTCTAGCCTCAACGGACTAGGTGGTTAATATCGGATCAAGTGGCCCCTCAAAGGTGTCTTATGGATTAAACACCAAAGGGGGAAGGAACATTCACTGATATCTATGAGGGAGATACCAGAGAACGCTTGCAGATCACTGTGCTACATAGATAAGGCGTTTCGCCAGAGGGGTGGGCTGTGTGCACAGTGAGACTGGATAGTAAATAATGTTGGGACCCGTACACGCAGCGGAGTAAATTTTTTTACGAATCCCATCCAAAGGATCGCTCAACCGCGTTTAAATCAAGGTTTAAGGTTTCCGAATCATACCTATGTGGAGGGTTTAGCGTATCGTTCGACTCGACCTGGTGCGCATCTCTGATCGTACGTGTCGAACGAGGTGGCATCTTTTTTTCGTGCTTCTTGATCACGTGGGCTAGCGCCTTCTTGTTCGATCAGACAGGAGCTGACTTCGCGTGTTCTCTCCCTCTATCGGTATCCACACGAACGGCCTCCAACACTGACGGCAGCGTGCTAACGCCTTAGTATTCTTGCGTGTCTCTCTCTTTTCTCTCTAGAGTTTTGTTTTTGCGGCCGTCTAATTCATTCGTCTTTTTAATACGACTAGATCAGAATCTCTTATAGAGTTTCTAAAACCCTAATGTGTCGTATTAAAATATTCAAAATTAATCTAATTAATTTCGAATTTTGAATTTGGATTAAATAGTATTAATTAAATCTGTCCAACAGATATAATCTACCTATTTAATCCGAATTAATAGGCCTTCAGATTTAATTTATATTTATAAATTAAATCAAGATATGATATCCTTATATTTAATTTAAAATGAGATACGATATCTCAATTCAAATTAAATCTGATATACAATATCTCAATTTATTATAGTTATTTAATTTATCAAATAAATTAAATACTATATATAATAATATTATTATTAATAAATAATATCATTATTATTTTCGAATTTAATAATATATATATATATATATATATATATATATATATAGACACACACACACACATCCTAGATTAAATAAGTATTCATTAAATCTTAAACACATTTAAGATTCAATGAATCTGGACACTCTTGCTCGTGTTGGGCTATTCTTGTGTGCGACCCTGTAGTCCCACATGAGATTGGCAGCGGGCCAATACTGTACCAGCCCACAAGTTGCAAGCGGCCTCTAGGAAGACATTGCGACTACCCAATTCACATGGGGATCGTTGATGCGATATAACCTATCGTATAACCATGTCATGTTCCTTTTGTCACGCGATAATTTGGTCAAAGATGTGGCATGGAGAATGTCAACTTCCTGTTCTTGACCATTACTTTCTCGATTCTTGAGTAGTCTGATTGAAATAGAAACTCCTTTCCATCGTAGTATGGCCATACATTTCTCAGACTCACTCATCGAGGGGCCCAGTATTATCTCTCTACAAATGTGAGGGACAAATTCCATCTTGACCATTCACATTCCTCTGCATGAAAACCACTAATCCCGATCATAGTCTTTTTCATCACCCGGTTGATAATTGAATATTATTTCACTTATTTGTATCTCTTGGTTAATAATTTAGGAATGTTTAATAGAGAAATAATGGATTTTATTACTTAATTGGGCTTTAGGCTTTTAATTAAATTAAATTCGTTTTTGGTAATAAAATTCCAAATTTACAGTGCTTTACTATTTTCGTCATAACTTTGTTGGTTTTGATTAGTTTTGATGATGTCTTATATAAATGTCATTATTAAGAGCAAAAAGTTTATATGATATATTTATCTTCTACATTGACTAACTACTATATTTAATTAGTCCAAGTTGAATTATGGAGAATGATCAACTAGAAGATCAATAAAGAAGTATTGAATTAGCTAGAGAAAGAAATTGAATCAAAGAAGATGAGAAGTCAAATGATAAAGAATGATCAAGAGAAGAGAAGAAAGAAAGAATTGAATTGTGAAACATGATCAAGAGAAGAAGAGAAGAAAAGAAAGAAAGAATTGAATTGTGGAAAATGATCAAGAGAAGAAAAGAAAGAAAAAGTTGAATTATGGAGAATGATCATGAGAAGAAGAAAGGAAGGAATAACTTGCACAATGTAGTGGAATATCATTATTCAAGTTCATATATTGATGCTAGAAGTCTCCAAGATCATATGGAAGTTGGAATGGGTCAATTTGGAGTGAAAACCAACAAAAATCAGTTCCAGGATGAGAAAACTCGAGTGCAGATCTAAAAACTCGAGTTTCCAACTTCGCTACAATGATTTGCTCCTCTGGTATGAGAAAACTCGAGTTTGGAACTCAAAACTCGAGTTAATCACTAATTGACTCGAAATTGTAGTGTCTTCAGCATCTCTGGCGTCTCTGGACTAGGAAAACTCGAGTTTCCAAGTGAAAACTCGAGTTTACAGCGCTGATCAGCAACTCTGTTCTACTCTGTTTCACGTTCAGCTTGGGCGACGTCTGGTAATTCGATGATATCTCCCAAACCAGACATCGGATTGAGGTGAAACCAATGGAATATGAAACTAGACTCCCAATGAGTCATTTGCATATAAAATTCAAGCCAAAATGAGTTCAGATGAAGGATCTTTGAATCTATGAAGTTGACAGTGAAATTCACGCCACTCAGCAGACCAACCATCAATGTTTTAAGTATATCTCACAAAGTACAAATCCGATTGAGCTGAAATTGGTGGCATATCAAATTTGACTCAAAGGGATTTCCATAAAGAATTTAAAGGACCAAAATAGAGTTCAGACCAGGGAGATATGGCCTTCTAAAGTTGACTGTATGTTCAAAATGTTGCACAGTTTGCTATCAAATGAAGCAAACTCGAGTTTGTCGGGTACATAGAGCAAAATATGATTTTGGGAAAGACCGAAACTCGAGTCATTAAGTTGGAAACTCGAGTTTCCATCAGACCGAGAGCAATCTTGAGTAAAGCAACAACCTCTAAACTCGAGTTTACAAATGCAAACTCGAGTTTGCACCTCTGCTTCAGAAAATCACCATTTCGAAAATCTCGTTTTTCATCAAGAACATCCAGATGAATACCCAAATGATTTATAATACTTCTTAACATTATTTATATCATTTGTGTACATGTTTCAGATGATCAAAGTGTTGGAAATTATGTATGTTATTTAAAGTATTATCTTTTAGTTATCATTTCGTTTGCATGTTTACATTGATAATTGTATCCATGGATATATCTAATAGATTATCCTAAATGTCCCTGTTCGGTCATCTACGCGGGAGCGAAGATGAGATAAGACCAGTATGGCTTTGATGAGGTATGGAGATACGAATCAAAGTCGTAGGCACTTGTAAGAGTACAAGGTGTTGGACCGACCCACTATGAGAAAGCTGCATGGAATAAGTCATAAGCTTTTCTCATGTATAACCGCGTCACAACGCCCTTTGACCTGAGATCATCATGGATTCCTACATGATGAGTCGCTGGTCTTTGACCTAGTCAAAAGTCACCTTTGACCGGGTGATGATAAGGGCTTGGATCGGGATCAGTGGTTTTCATGCAAAGGAATGTGAATGGTCAAGATGGAATTTGTCCCTCACATTTGTAAAGAGATAATATTGGGCCCCTCAATGAGTGAGTCTGAGAAATGTATGGCCATACTACGATAGAAAGGAGTTTCCATTTCAATTGTTAGACTACTCTAGAATCGAGAAAGTAATGGTCAAGAACAGGAAGTTGACATTATTCATGCCTCATCCTTGACCAAATTATCGCGTGACAAAGGGGACGTGACATGGTTGTACGATAGGTTATATCGCATCAACGATCCCCATATGAATTGGGTAGTCGCAATGTCTTGCTAGAGGCCGCTTGCGACTTGTGGGCTGGTACAGTATTGGCCCGTTGCCAACTCATGTGGGCCTACAGGGTCGCACACAAGAATGGCTCAACACGAGCAAGAGTGTCCAAATTCATTGAATCTTAAATGTGTTTAAGATTTAATGAATACTTATTTAATCTAGGATGTGTGTGTGTATATATATATATTATTAAATTCGAAAATAATAATGATATTGTTTATTGATAATAATATTATTATATATAGTATTTAATTTATTTGATAAATTAAATAACTATAATAAATTGAGATATTGTATCTCAGATTTAATTTTCGAATAAAGATATTGTATATCAGATTTAATTTGAATTGAGATATCGTATCTCATTTTAAATTAAATATAAGGATATTATATCTTGATTTAATTTATAAATATAAATTAAATCTGAAGGCCTATTAATTCGGATCAAATATTTAGATTAGATCTGTTGGACAGATTTAATTAATATTATTTAATCCAAATTCAAAATTCGAAATTAATTAGATTAATTTTGAATATTTTAATACGACACATTAGAGTTTCTATAAGAGTTCTGATCTGGTCGTATTAAACAGATGAATGAATTAGACGGCCGCAAGAACAAAACCCTAGAGAGAAAAAGAGAGAGACGTAAGAATACTGAGGCGCTAGCACGCTGCCGTCAGTGTTGGAGGCCGTTCGTGTGGATACCGGTAGAAGGAGAGGACACGCGAAGTCAGCTCCTGTCTGATCGAACAAGAAGGTGCTAGCCCACGTGATCAAGAAGCACGAAAAAAGATGCCACCTCGTTCGACACGTACGACGTCTGCGGCGCACGAGGATCGAGGCGCACATGCGAATGATACGCTGAACCCTCCGCATAGGTATGATTCGGAAACCCTAAAGCTTGATTTAAACGCTGTTGAGAGATCCGCTTAAGGGATTTGTTAAAAAAAAAAATTATTCCGCTGCGTGTTCGGATCCCAACACAAAGGTTGCTAAACTGAAGATCAAGAGTAAAGTAAATGCTGATGTCATAGCTGGTTCAGAAAATGAAGTTCTAACGGCTATTTCCATCTGAGTCTAATGGCTATATTTCTTTATCCAACAGTCACTGAATCTTCAAACGGTCATATATTGATCTCTACCTATAAAAGAAGACAGATTCAAGACAGAAGAAGCAAGACACAAGCCTACATCTTCAAAATGCTCATACTCTGATATTCAGATTATTTACTCTCTGTTTTCAATGTCTACATAGCTTATCATAGAGAGTGAAATGAGTTGTATTGTACTTCAGTGTTTATCCATTCACTTCTGAGAGAGAGAGAAGATTTATTTGTAACCATTCTATCTTTCTATTTGTGAGTTACTCAAGATTGGGTGATCTTGAGTGGGAAACCCATTGTATTGATTACAGCTTGTAAGGGGAGTGAATCCTAGTGAGAGGATTACTTCAAGTACAGAGTGTGTAATCAAACGGGTGTATTGATTACAGTTTGTAAGGGGGAGTGAATCCTAGTGAGAGGATTACTTCAAGTACAGAACGTGTAATCAAGTTGAAAGAAGATAGTGGATTGAAAATCTCAAGTGGAGCTTGGGGACTGGATGTAGGTTAAGGATTGGGCCGAACCAGTATAAGTCATAGTTTGCATATTCTCTTCCCTTATATCTTATATTTCCAGTATATGTTTATTTGAATATCTAACTGTTGATTTAGAAAACGCAAAAGATTTTCAAAGTATCAAGTTTTTAATTAGACACCCAATTCACCCCCTCTTGGGTGATAGCCAAGTCTTTAAAACTTTTGATCTAGATATCTGATTAGCCTCATTCTTCTTTTGTTTTTTAGATGATCCAAAGAGCTACAATTTTTATGAAGACTCGAAAGGCTGATTCAGACAAGAAGATAGACGAAATTGAAGCTAAAGACAGACGCATTTTTCTGGATTTTCATTTTGCCCAAATTTTGTAATAAAAGACCAATTTTTAGAGGTTTCCTATTTTTTTAGAGATTTCCTATTGATTAGAGGTTTCCTATTTTTAGGGGATTCCTATTTTTGCTTAGTCATCTCTCCTATATAAGGAAGATTAGATGGTGGCTACAAACATATTCTCAATTACGCTTTATGAGATTTTTGGATTAAATCATAAGCTTTTTATTTTCTCTGAGTTGTTCATCATGTTCTTCATATTTTCTTTTGAGTTTTTCCTAGCCATGCTTGGCTAAGCTTTTGTGGTTGACCCATGGATTGAAGATTCTGTGAATCGAGAGGGCCCGCACTTCAATCGGTAATGTAATTTGTTTCTGTTTATTTTAAATTGGATCCAATTATGATTGCGGAATGAGTATTAGATTTAATACCTAGATTGATATCCCAAGGACATAGGTCGGACCGGGTTACAGAGAGCGTTGTGCGATCGCACAGCGAGCTCGCCATGAGTTCGATCAAATGCTAGGCGATCGTCTAGTCGAGGGAGTTTCTGGATAAACGCAGAGATTTCGGTTTGTCCAGAATCAATCACAAGTTCGATTATTATTTTTTTTCCGATGAAGGTTATGGAATCCCAATTCTGGGTTAATCGTTTTTAATCTGATTAATCTCATTTTCTTATATTCTGTTCTATCTTTACTTCATTTTAATTACCTTGAAAAACTCCCCCATTCTGGTTACTGTGTTACTTGTTTACTGTTGATTTTGGACCCACTGTGAATTCCTTGAGAGAAACGATCTAGGTTTCCTATACTACAAATCTTTGAATCCTGGTTATTTTGTGAGGGCTCAGCAACTCTCATCAAAATTTGGCGCCGTTGCCGGGGAGTTTGCATCGGTCTATTACTGACAGTAGAGTAGTTTTATTTATTTTATTTTATTTTGGTCTCGGTGGGATGTATCAGGTATTTCAGAAATTGTTTGACTTACTCCGATTGGGCTGATTTTTGGTGAGCTGAAGGAAAATAGCATTTAAATAAGAACACAGTGCTTTAGCATTGTGGTTGTATTTTAGCCAAATTCCATCGTTTAGATCATTTTTTCAATTTTTCAATTTTTTAGTTCATTTTCGGGTCCCACAATAGTGTAGAAGTTGTTCTGTGGTGGTCCCATAAATTTTAAAAATCATTTGATAGTGTTTCTAGATTTGTTTAGGTTAATTTCTAGCATAGATTTTGTTTTGTTTCTAGGGTCTTAATTTTATTAGTTAGGTAGTTATCTTGTGATTCATTGGGAATTAATTGTATTGAACTTTCATGGCTTGGTTTTACGACAATCATTATCTACCTTTCAAATCTCACTCTTTTGTAGGCGGTCAAGAATGTCATGGTCCATTCCACCACCCATTACATGAACCACACTACCAACCTCCATTTCAACAATATCATCAACCCTCTCACTTACCCTACCATCCTTCATTCCATCCCATTTCCAGACCATGCCATCCATCTCATGAATCCCTATATCCATTTGAGCCACCTTATGGACCTCATTGTCAACCATGTGTGCCCAACCAAGAACCTTCCATTTGTGAAGTCATTGGAGATTTCCAAAATCAAACAACTTGGCTATAAATGAGGAGTAGTCACATAAGGAAAGCTTTCATCAACAAATGGACTCTATGCTTAAAATTATGGAACACCAAGTGAAAAGGAGAGAGAGAGATTAGGAAAAGAAATTGAGCAGCAATCACAAATGTTGAAAATGAAGTTTCAAGAAAATCATTCTCTCATGGTCACACATGCACAAGAAGTGAAGCAAGTGCAAAAGCACATTGAAGAGTCTTCCCTCCCATTTGGTAATGATCTTATACTTTTAGAAGTAGACTCTCCTACTACAACTAATGCATCAATTAATTGTTTGAGTGATGATGAGGTTGACGAGGAAATCATTATTGAATCCCCTCAATTGTTTGGAAATGTAATTGCTCAACCAATTGGCTTTAGTAGTGATGATTCGATTGTACTTGTTGATGAGTGTACTCCTATTTCTTCATGTGATGCTTTAATTGTTGAAAATGCTTCTCTTCTTAGTACTACAGATGATTGCAATAAATGGAATGACATATTTTCATGCTCTTGTGAGGAATATCAAATATGTGCAGATTGTTATCATGAAAAATGTCATTTACTTGTTGAGCTTCGAAAGAAAGCATTTAGTGAAGTTGTTGATTCTACCATTGATCATAATGCGCCCTCTTGTACTATTGATGATAATAAGCATGTCAATTTTGAAAAGATTGAATCAAGCATGGATGCAAATGTTGTTGATGATGTTATTACTGATTGGTATGCTGATTGTCCGGATTTTTCATCTGTGAATGAATCTGTTGTATATGATTGTTTTGATTATGAATGGTGCCCTGTTTGCACTGAGATTACTACATCTGATTTTGACTTGCTTGAGGAATCTGATGTTGATTCTAAATTTGAGCTGCATTCTAATCCTGATGTACACCCTGATGTTCAGTCCCTTGACACTATTGATTTTAAAGATACTCCACTTACCCCTAACCATACTGATGCTTTGAATGATGGAAGTAATATCTCCATTGATTGTATTGATATTATTCATGATTTTGACATGACTGTTGTTAGTGGGGATACTATTAATGATAAGTGTAGGGAAAGCCTTACTTTTGATATGCATTTACAGGGAAAGACCATCATGAATCATGATGTTTCACATGTAGAATTTGTCTTATGTGATGATTTGAGCAACCATTGTGAAACTATTTTGAGTGATCACTTGAATTATTCTTTAGAGTTTGACTCTTACTGAGGAGAGTCATATTGATTTTGTGGGTTGCTCAAAATATCTGGAAGTTCCAACATTTTCTTTTGATCAATTTCTTTTGGGATCTTCCTTGATTCTTGATAAATCGAGTCTTATTGATTATTATTAATGTGGGACGAGATACTGCTTGGTGTCATGATTTTATGCAGGTACATGGATTGATTACTCCTATCCAAACACCTTCCATACTTGAGCTGAAATGTTATTTGCGGATCTTAAAAAGGAAGTTGTTTGCTAAACATCAACAAGGGACATCACTAGTGCTTTCATGTAACTTACAACTAGAAAAAGAAAAGAAGCCAATTATGCCACTTCATTTGAGTCTCCAAGATTTTAATAGTCCGGTCATACCCCCTCCTTACTCTTTTACTTGCATTACCTACTATTATTGGTAATATTTATCTTTTGCACTAAGGCCAATGCATGATTTAAGTGTGGGGGAGGGATTTTGTTCTTACTTTTGGTTTTTGTTCTTTGTTATCAAAATGAGAAAAATAAAAATGTTTTTGTTTTTGCTTTGGTTTTTATTCCTTGTGTTCAAGAAAAGGAAGAAAAAATTTCTTTTGTGAATAATTTCCCTTTTTAAAATAAAAAATAGTTTTTATCAATAACACACACACTCTCTATGATTGCTTTATCTCTTGTGAACTTTGACATCTTGTTTTGATGGATCCTTCTGTTTGGGGCTGAATTTCTGGACTCTTGGATTATATTTCTTGGTAGTTAATTTTGGGATGCTAGTTGCATGATTCAGTATTGACCTTTGTGAGATTTTGGGTTTGCATGAATGGACTTCATCAATTACCATTCTTTCTTTCCTGTGTGCATCTACTCATGATTTTTGTTCTCTAGAACTTGCTCCCTTTCTTTTTGAAACTAAATTTTTCACTTACATGCATTAATATGATGGAAGTTTGTTTTCTTTATTTTATTTTCCCCACTTTGGCCAAATAGCTTTCCCTTGCATTATTTTTCCTTTGCTAGCCCCTTTGTGCCTTTTTGACTCATTCTTTTCTAAACCACATTACAAGCCTAAGCGTAAAACCATTTTATTCCGCACCTTGGAAATTTATTGAGCATTGGTTTCACCTTGGTTTTGTGTTTAAGTCTGGGGGTTGCTCAGAAGTGCAACAGTTTCAGTGTGGGGGGGAGATATTTGATTTTTCCATTGTGATTATAAAAAAAAAAAAAAAAAGAGAAGAAAGAAAAGAAAACACATAGAAAGAAAAGCAGAAAAGAGAAAAGAAAGAAAGAAAAAAAAATGCACAGAAAGAAAGAAAGATATATATATATATATATATATATAAAGTTTCCATACATAAAGAATAATTGTGTTAATTAGTGCTCTTTTTAATTTCTTTGGTGCTTAGCCTCTCATTCCATACTATTACCTACCTTCACTCTAGCCCCATTACAACATTTAATAACAAGCTCTCTTGATTTGTGCATGCATGTGTTATGAGTAGTGGAGACGTAGAAATTGAGCAAGCTTATGGTAGAACAATTTTCTTGAGTAGAATTTGAGCGATACACTTATTTACCCTATACACTTGAGAGATTGATTGAGGGCATCCTTGAGAGACCATCTTGTGTGATTAGCATCATTGATTGAGATTGCCATGATTTGTAATTTGAGATGAAAGGATTTTGGTCTTGAATGATTGGTCTTTTGAAGCTTTGTGTCCCTTGTTCGGTTTTTGCATTGTTAGCAATTGTTAGAAAAGAAGAGTATTTCCTTTTAGTTTTTTTTCCTTTTAATTTTGCCCAGGAGTGCAAAAGGATAAGTATGGGGGAATTTGATAATTGAATATTACATCACTTATTTGTATCTCTTGGTTAATAATTTAGGAATGTTTAATAGAGAAATAATGGGTTTTATTACTTAATTGGGCTTTAGGCTTTTAATTAGATTAAATTCGTTTTTGGTAATAAAATTTCAAATTTACAATGCTTTACTATTTTCGTCATAACTTTTGATCTAGATATCGGATTAGCCTCATTCTTCTTCTTTTTTTAGATGATTCAGAGAGCTACAATTGTTATGAATACTCGGAAGGCTGATTCAGACAAGAAGATAGACGAAATTGGAGCTAAAGACAAACGCATTTTTCTGGATTTTTATTTTGCCCGAATTTTGTAATAAAAGACCAATTTTTAGAGGTTTCCTATTTTTTTTAGAGATTTCCTATTAATTAGAGGTTTCCTATTTTTGTTTAGTCATATCTCCTATATAAGGAAGATTAGATGGTGGCTACAAGCATATTCTCAATTACGCTTTATGAGATTTTTGGATTAAATCATAAACTTTTTATTTTTCTTTGAGTTGTTCATCATGTTCTTCATCTTTTCTTTTGATTTTTTCCTAGCCATGCTTGGCTAAGTTTTTGTGGTTGACCCATGGATTGAGGATTCTGTGAATCCAGAGGGCCCACACTTCAAGCGGTAACGTAATTTGTTTCTGTTTATTTTAATCGGATCTGATTATGATTGCAGAATGAGTATTAGATTTAATACCCAGATTGATATCCCAAGGACATAGGTCGGACCGGGTTACAGAGAGCGTTGTGCGATCGTACAACGAGCTCGCCATGAGTTCGATCAAATGCTAGGCGATCGTCTAGTCGAGGGAGTTTCTGGATAAACGCAGAGATTTCGGTTTGTCCAATCACAAGTTCGATTATTATGTTTTTGTCCGATGAAGGTTATGGAATCCCAGTGCAGGTTAATCGTTTTTAATCGATTAATCTCATTTTCTTATATTCTGTTCTAGCTTTGCTTCATTTTAATTACCTTGAAAAACCCCCCATTCTCAGTTCTTGTGTTACTTGTTTACTGTTGATTTTGGACCCACTGTGAATTCCTTGAGAGAAACGATCCATGTTTCCTATACTACAAATCTTTGAATCCTGGTTATTTTGTGAGGGCTCGGCAACTCTCATCACCGGTCAAAGGTGACTTTTGACTAGGTCAAAGATCAGCGACTCATCATGTAGGAATGCATGATGATCTCAGGTCAACGGGAGTTATGACGCGGTTATACATGAGAAAAGCTTATGACTTATTCCATGCAGCTTTCTCATAGTGGTCGGTCCAGCACCTTGTACTCTTACAACTTCTTATGACTTTGACTCGTATCTCCATACTCATCAAAGTCATACTGGTCTTATTTCATCTTCGCTCCCGCGAAGATGACCGACCAGGGACATTTAGGATAATTTATAAGATATATCCAAGAATAAGCTATCACTATAAACATGCAAATTAAATGATAACAAAAGGAGAATACTTTATTAAATAATAAAATTGTCTAAAATACAATGACTTGCCCCTAGGGCATAATTTCCAACAAATAATGGAATAGTGAACGTAAGGAACACACCTGGTGGGTAACCTCCTATTTATAGATATTACCTAGGGTTTCGTTCCCATTGCCTTGAGTCCTATCCTCCAGCGATGTGCGCCTCCCACGTCCTGTGTGTTACCTAGGGTTTCGGGTGGCGGGTTAGAGGGATCCTCTTTACTTGTTACCTTTCCTTCGATAATTAGTCTCTCTTGAACTTACTTCAGAGCGTGCGCGACAGAGCATATGATCGGTTTGGACAACTTACAATGTACTAGTAAAGGTACAATAATTAAGGTAAAGTCCCCATAGGGTTAAGGGTACAATCGTCCAAAATAAATACTGTACAGTAAGTATACATCATACAGTCATCCAAATAAAAACATAGAAGATGAGATAAGACATTCCATACATCTTCAATATTTAGCTTCATCGATCTTACCCTTATCTTTCCCATAGTCCAACCGGCCTACCGCCTTACACCTGTACCTTTGAAACCAGTCTGGAGTTCAAGATTGAACCCCAGAGTAACTGTTAGACTCGAATACAATATGTATACAGTGCATGCAATGCAAATCACAATTAGGAAGTACAAATAAACCTGCCTCTGGCACAACAAACCGACATGTAGCATCTCCGCAGGACCGCCTGGTCAAGACAAGCCCCTCGGAACAGCGCGCTCAGGGGCCTCAGTAGTCAGGGTGGCCAAACCCTAACCACCTACCCCTCCTGAGGCCTCAGTAGCAACCTATGAACACACAGCCACATAGGCCCTACCTACCTCACATATCTCGGTACTGCAGCAACACCCTAAGGACACACAGTCAATAGGCACCGCAGCCCGATCCTACATGCCCTCGGTACTGTAGCAGAAACCCTAAGGACACACAGTCCAATAGGTACTACAGCCCGATCTCGGTACTGTAGCAGAGGCACTACAACCCGATGTCATTCATCATGATAAAACACACATGCAAAAGCAACATAGAGTATGCAAGTCAACAGTTACTACCTGGCACGCCTTGCAAATAGAAAACTCCTCTCTTGACGTTAAAGATATGTCCCACACATGCTTTCTTCCTAAATACAGCAAAACATCATGCTTTCAATCATATATACAACTTTACTCCAAATTCCATGACTTTCTCCCTACACCAGATTTCCCAGAATTTATGACCCAACTTCACTGATTTTTAATAAATTTTAGAAAAATTTTATTAACATGAAATAAGCGAAAACTGAACCATTATAATGTCTATTTTACCATAAAAATAATTCCCAATCTCTTCTGGGTTCATATTCTTTTATTATCTGCGAAACATAGACGCTGGTCCAGAGAAAAGTCCAGGTTTTTAGGTCATTTTCAACTTAAGATAAGTCTCGGTTGAAAACTCCAAATGACACAAAATATTATACCAAAATGAAGCCCCATATGTATAATTTCACCATGAAAAATATCAAAGAAAACTGAATCCATTTACTATTTTAAATCCGTTCATGAACACACGCTGCCCAGAAACCGTAAGAATCGGCAGATTTTCGTATATTAAAGACTTAAGGTTTTTGAGTTTAGAAAAAGGTGATCTACCTTCTCCCCACACAAAAACGAATTATGGAACCATTTATAACCTTAGAAACATGAAAATCCTACTGCATCCCAACGAAACACCATAGGCAGAAGTGAAAGTAGCTTGGTTGCCGGTTTAGGGAACTTACCTCGGAATTTCGGTTACGGGTGCTTTCCTCCTCCCTTGGGCCGAATCCTTCAGCTGGAAACTCTCCCTCAACACCTAAATTTAGTGCTTGGGCTGATGGAAAATGGAGGGGAAGTGTCCTATTTATAGGCCTCAAGGGTGAAAGCTTTTACCCAAGATTGGTGATTACCCATTGGACAAAAGAGTGTTTTGGGATTAAAATATGATTTCTTAATTGAATTCTCAAGAATTCTAGAGAATTCTTGGCTGCATGGGACGTCCTAAACCTTCCCAAAATAATGTTTCCAAAATTGTCCTTGATGATGGTTTTTATTGTTGCTAAATGTAGGTTTTTGGGTGTAAGGGTAAAACGGTCATTTCGCATGCTCTTCTTCCAACCAGTGGGGCCCACCAAATCTTCCCCTAGATATGCCATGAATGATCTTTATGAGTCATAGTTACATGTCAATCTATAGTCATATCAGTTTCAAAAGATGTGGTCCAGATTAAACCGAGTTATTTTATTCTTTCTCTCTCATCATAATTTCTTGATGTGACTTTCTCTTTCTTCATAATTACATGACATGACCTTTTCTTTCTCCTCTGGGCCCACTAAAATTTCTTCCCTTTCAGTGTCCTGGGCCTGGGCCCAGCTCCGAGAAATCCTAACCGGTCCCGCTTCGTTCCTGTTTGCCGGTTACACCTTTCCTCGTAATTCGTGCCCTTCGACTGGACTTGTATGGACCCGAATCATCTGTTCCTTTTCCCCTGATGTGGCTGCACGTTTTTCTTCATTCTTGGGGAGCGAGAAATGCATGTTTTAATGTCTCATAATTACCTCGTACTTTGTGGTGCCAAAAAGTCAAACATCCAGCCCAAACACGCCACATGTCCTACTAGCATCATTACTCTTTGTCTTTTGTGATCATGAAGGGACATGTGTCACCATTCTATTTGACCAACACAAAAGTATGTCATTATTAGTCATCATGACAGTACTTTATTAAAATTACTTTATCGGTACTTGCTCGGGATCCTGACCGGGTTTTACTTGGGTTTTCTTCACGAATACCGATGTCTTCTCAAAAACGCAGGGCATACCCAACTACCCTGAAAATGCCGTGTACTCACTTATACTGGCATATTTTTACTCAACTAATTTCCCTATACCACAGGACATAGTTGGGTGGCATCCTTTCCACCGGATTTACGCCGTATAGACCTTCTGTGTCCCATTTTCACTGGCCCCTTAATTCCATAGCTCATGCATACAAGGTCTACTGACCCGTATAGCCGAGCTACTTAGTCCCAGAGAGGCTTCCTAACTCTCGACATACTTGAGACACTTCCTTAAATGGGCTTAGTCGTCCGTCTACTTCAGGCTTATTCCCAGTTCTCGGGGTTCAGAATTCGGGGTGTTACACTGTGAGTGTCTGCTCCACTACTTGTATGTTCCTGGATTATAGGCATGCTCAAGGGGTAATTAGCAATTTACCTGCTTAAAAGGAGATTCCAGCCTGAAGCACTCCTACTGGGCCTCATATCTGTCAAGCCCATTATTTGAGTCCATAATTGTTGCCCCCAAGCTCGGAAGTTCAGGTCTCTGAGCTGCCAAGATTAGTCAACCGCTATCCCAGGCTTTTCTTATTTAGTTATCACCGAGATTGATTAAATTTCAGGATTTGATTCTTGACTTGTTGCTTCACCATGTATACACCGGGTTTAACTTGCCGTAATTATCCATTTGCCTTCATGACAACTAGGATTATTTTGACCTCGGCATACCGGGCTTACTAGCTCGTCACCTTGCTAACCTCGACCTACCGGGTTCACATAACTGTCTAGGTGTCTTCATGACAGCCGAGATTATTTTGACCCTGTCATACCGGGTTCATCAACTCAAGCTTGCAAAATGAATGCTGCCCCCAATCCAGGGTAGTATGGAGACACGTGCCAGACACTGATTTGAGGACTGTTCGCTTTGCCCATATGGTATCATACGACCGCCTCTTCACATTCATTGGTCATTTCAGCCGCCATTGGTCTCCGTGCGCATTTAATGCTCAGTCCTTTAATAACAATCATTACTTCTTTTCTTGGAAAAGAAATTGCCGTTTCGCTTAAATGGCATTTACTGCCGCATGACCCTTGGAATCCATCTGGCCTATAAATTCTCCCTCTGCTCCTCGCCTTCTCCCACAACTGGTTTTCTTTCTTACTCTATCCATGGGCAATTATCCCAAAAGAATGGTAATTTTTTTGGTGAGAGTTTCAAACTCTATCACACCTTGTGGAGCTTCCAACCCTCCAGCAGTGTGGGGAAGGAAAGTAAAACTTTGGGAGAAAAAATGGTCCGACCAACTGCTGCTTGGCCGCTTTCATTCTCAGATGTACTTGCCAGTCTTCATCTAAATTGCCTGATGGACATTTGGGGTCCCAGATGTATTTGCCAGTCTTCACCCATCTGGCTCAACTTCGTCTGGGACCATGGGATGTCAATCAAATTTGCATCCAAACTTGTCCACAAGCGTCAGGGGGCCCCAGATATATTTGCCAATCTTCATCCATCTGGCTCAACTTCGTTTGGGGTCTCCAGCACATTCGATAGGGATCTCCACCACACGATGTCCCTCGGAAAGTTGTTCAATCTCCAGCAGCTCAAACAACTGTAGAGGGATTTTGGTGTCTATTACCTGTTGCTAATTAGGAAATTCATATTGTAATTTTACGAATTCTACCTAACTGATGTACTTTGATCTTGTAACCGCCTCTTTAAATTAGTAGGCCAGTTCATTTCTTTGTAAGAATATCGTGTAACCCCGTCAAGTATCAATACAAACTTAGCTTCTACCTTTTCCTGACTTTCTTGAAGTATCTTGAATGCATGCTAACCCCAATATTGAAGTTTTCTTATCGGCCGAGGTTAATTAACCATTCAATCCGAGTTCATCCTTCAATCTGCCCGTGGTCACGAATGCCAAGCTAGCCTTAATGAAAGCTCAGGCTCAATTGTGCAACTATAACCCGGCTACGACCGCCGCAGGAAACTCGAGTTGCCAAAGCAACGTTAACACGGCTACAACCATCATAAGAACTTGAATCGAATTCTCTAGTAGTAACCTGGCTACGGCTATCACGGAGAATCCCAAGTTAAGTAACGTGTGCCTTAAAAGTATATGAAAGGACGTAAACCCTCCTTTGAGCACATCCTCTGCTTGTGCATTGCAGCGTATAACTGCTTCTTCTGACGTGGGAGCCCTGCTATTGGCGTTTGAGTATCGTGCGCATTTAATGCTTGCGTCATTTCAGGAGAATCATCATTACACTTTTAGGGTTTTAACCCTAATTTTCAGCATACGTGGACGTAACTGCCCCCGACGCTTCAAATTCAAAAACCTTCCCAGGACCTTTTGAATTCGTGAAACTATATACTTCCTCTTTCTCCGTCATTTGGATACTCTGCATACTGAACTCTAGTCTGCTTTCTCAGCGATAGCTTCTGCTTCTGAAACGTTTTTTCGCCCAAGTTTGCTCAACCTTACTCGAGTCCTTTTATCAGGTACTATAACAGATCTTTTGGACTACTTACTTTTTCTATTTCTTGCATTCGTCATACATTTGGTGTCTAGCTTCCTGAGGATTTTTGAATTCCTTGAGGTTGCTTAGTGGATTTTCTGAGTAGGTCTTCGACTTTCTGGGTTTTTTGGGTTTAGAGAATGGCTCGCACCATACCCCACTCCTTCAAACACAAAGTCCCTCCTTCTCTTCCATCCTCAACGGATCAAGACTCCCATGTGCCTTCACACATGCATGGCAATCCAATGTTTTATAGAGATAAAGGAACCTCTGAGCACCTCTCTGATCCTCACAAGTTTCGGTTCTAGTCAATTGAAATTGAGAAAACCAAAATGCAGCCCAGAACATCCTCTGGTCGTACGGGTAGAAAACATACCCTGACGCCATTAACTATGTCCCATGATCCTCAGCACCCCACTCCAAAATTCTCCTTGCACTGTAAAGTTTCATCCTCCACCAATCAAGCCCAAGGCCCCACACCCTGCGACAAGTGTTGTTATAAAAACATTGATCTTGTTAAGCTTGGCCAGGATAGGGAAGCCGATCTGGTCTTAGGTTATTGCCAACATAACCTCCTTCCCCCAACCAACACGGTTTCGAGGGACCCAAGTACACTTAGTCCGACATCTTTCACTTCTCGCTGAGATATATATGTCACTCCAGGTATATATCATCTTTTGATTTTACCCTTTTTCTGTATTTTAGGTATAGATGGCATCATCATCATGCCCTTTTGACCCATCCACGACGGATAAGTACAGCTCGTCCGGCTCCTCCCAAGTCCCGACTTCCTCGGTGAAGGCCGTTAATATTTGCATAACCCGCCTTGAAAACGTTATGACTGCGGAAGAGGTCACATCACTCGGCGTGGGAGATGGAGAAGGATATACAGTAAGGCTTCCCATGGACGATGAGTCGGTCGCCACGACTCGGCCACGAAATAGCGATCCTCATTTCTTTTTTCTTTACCGAGATGTAATCACCCTACTCGATGTAAGGCTGCCTTTCACCGACTTTCAAATGCGCCTTTTGAACCATTTACACCTAGCTCTATCACAACTTCACCCCAACGGCTGGGCATTTGCCATTGCCTTCGAGAACCTGTGTCAGGAATTAGAGATCAGCTGTACTGTCCCGGTGTTTATGGCTTTCTTCTCCCCCTTAGAAACAAATATGTTTTCTGGAAGCAACACAACGTGGTTTGGGTGGACCTCACTCCGGGGGATCCACGATCGTAAGCTTTTTAGACCCTTTATCGAATATTGGAAAACCTTTAAAAAAGCGTTCGTCAAGGTTGCTGCCGAGATGGGGCGCTGCCCGTGGTTCCTCCAAACCACTGCCTCTGGGGAAACTGAGGGAAAATTCCCATTATACTGGTCTGCTGGCCATCATAAGCTGAAATCTGGAGATTTTGGTCTGAAGCCGGCCAGCTTTTCTGAAGTTGAAGAAGCAGTCGTGGTGAAACTTTTAAAGCTCGCCACTACCCTTGAAACACCAATGGATCCCGCGACGTACATCCCCATACCTTTAGTTAGGCGACGCACAACGACGAGTATGGGACTATGCATTTATACATTTCTTGTATTCATGTAATATGCATTTATCATTATTTGCTTTTCCTAAGAATGACATTCGGTTTCTTGTCGTGTAGAACAAAACATGGGAAGACCAGAATTTCTGGATTTTTTTGGGGCACTTCCTGAGATTCCCAAGACGGTTCCAACTGTCCCTACCTTGAATGACCCTACTGTTGGCAACCAACCAACGCCCGTGGAGGCGGTCGCTGCTACTAAAGCCCCACGTAAATGCTTCGTGCCAAAAGACGGGCCAAAGCGTGGAGAAAAAGTGGCCAAGAAATCCAAAGGTAAATAAGCCATAGAAGTGCCGGCAGCTACGACGCCCACACCAACCTCACAAACACAAACAACCTCGACCCCGTCAACCACAACAGTGCCCCTTACTCACACCACCTTATATGGGGGGACCCTCTGGGTGGACGGGGTAACACAGGAGGTGAAAAACCATATGCGTCCTCCTGCCCGGTTTCAAGCTCTCGCCGATCTCTCCAATGAAGACAAACTCAAAATAGCCAAAATGGAAGACAAAGGCTATAAGGCCATCTCCATGCTCCGGCCTTATGCGGCTCTTAAAATCAAGTATGATGGGACCATGACCAGTTTGGCTACGGTTATGAATCAGCTGGCCACGACGACGAGCAAACTTGGCCAAGTAATCCAGGAGAGGGATAACCTCAATGCCGAGCTGGTTGCCTTGAAAGGTAACGCGGACCTAACAAAGGTTACAGAGGAAAGAGACGAGGCCCGGGAGGAGTTGCAGGTGTCCAAGACTGAGCAGGAGAAATTGCGTCAGGAAGTGTTAACACTTACTGTGAAATTGTCACTGGCTGAAGGACAACTAGCCACGGCTCAAGCCGACGTAAGCCGCCTGGAAGATGTCCACAATAATGACATGTTACTGGAGAAAAAGATGCAGTCGGACACAACCCATCTTGAAGGTGTACTTAAAGAAAAAATATGAAGAGCTCGATAGCGCCAATACTCAAATCCGAGCTCGACTATGCATGATCATACTTTTCGTCGGCCTTGCTAATGCTTATCCTTATCTTTGTGGATTGCTTGCACAAGATAGATGTAGCGGAAAAATTGTAACGACATTAATGTTAAAACTGGTTTCCTGATCACGAATCCATATGCGCTTACCTGAAACATGATTTTCGAAAACTGGCTTATTTGCCATGAATTCAGACATGTATAGCTCAAACATAATGTTGGAAGATGGGTTGCATTACCCTGAATTCAGATATGCTTAAGTCGGACATGATTTTCGAAAACAGGTTTGTTTACCCTGAAATCATACATGTGTAATGCGGACATGATTTTCGAAAATGAGTTTCTTTACCCTGAATTCATACATGTTTAACTCAGACATGATTTTCGAAAACAGGTTTCTTTACCTTGAATTCACACATGTTTAACTAGGACATGATTTTCGAAAACAGGTTTCTTTACCTTGAATTCACACATGTTTAACTAGGACATGATTTTCGAAAACGGGTTTCTTTACCCTGAATTCATACATGTTTAACTCGGACATGATTTTCGAAAACGAGTTTCTTTACCCTGAATTCATACATGTTTAACTCAGACATGATTTTCAAAAATGGGTTTCTTTACCCTGAATTCAAACATGTTTAATTCGGACATGATTTTCGAAAACGGGTTTCTTTACCCTGAATTCATACATGTTTAATTCGGACATGATTTTCGAAAATGGGTTTCTTTACCCTGAATTCATACATGTTTAATTCAGACATGATTTTCGAAAAAGGGTTGCTTTACCCTGAATTCATACATGTTTAACTCGGACATGATTTTCGAAAACGGGTTTCTTTACCTTGAATTCATACATGTTTAACTCGGACATGATTTCTGAAAACGGGTTTCTTTACCTTGAATTCACACATGTTTAACTCGGACATGATTTTCGAAAACAGGTTTCTTTACCCTGAGTTCATACAGTTCTGGTCATCACATAGGGGGCAACATTTCAATTTTTGGTAGTGGGCTCGCTGACCCTTTCATTCATGGATTCAAGATTGCAAAACGTCTTACAGTAAAAACCGTCCAACAATGCCGGCCTCCAAAAAGTAAATACGTTACATAACTTCGTAACAATGCCACCTCCTTTAAGGACTCGGGTTTCAGTTGTAGTAAGACTTCAACTCATCCGCATTCCATGTCCGCTTGACAACCTTCTTTTTCAGCGTCTCCAGCTTATAAGCTCCCTTTCCGAGATTCTCTGTAATCCAGTAAGGGCCTTCCCAATTTGAAGCCAGCTTGCCTTCCCTAGCATTTTTGTTACCAATATCAGCCCTTCGAAGGACGAGGCTACCCTTCTCAAACGATTATGGTCGTACCTTTTTGTTATACCAGGTTGAGATGAGTTGTTTAGCTTCCAAATCTCGACAATGTACCGTGATTCTGACCTCACCTACCAAATCCAATTCGACTGAAATTGCTTCACTGTTTCCCTCTTCGTTCTTAAGGGCTCTGATCCTTCTCCAGGATGACTCGCCAATTTCTACCGGAATCATGGATTCACATCCATACGTCAACCTAAAGGGTGTTTCCCCCGTTGCCGTTTGGATACTAGTCCGATATCCCCACAGGACATAAGGTAACTGCTCTACCCAACTATATGTGGCATCCTCCATCCGCTTCTTCAATCCTTCTACAATGACCTTATTTGCTGCTTCAGCTTGTCCATTGGATTGCGGATGTTCCACTTATGCAAAGTGCTGTTGGATGTGGAAATCAGATACCAGCTTCTGAAAGCTTTTGTCTATGAACTGGGTTCCATTGTCTGTGACAATCTCGGTAGGTATGCCGAATCGGGATATAATACTCTTCTGAAGAAACTTTTGCACCCGAGCCGACATAATCGTGGCAACGGCTCTGCCTCAATCCACTTGGTGAAGTAGTCGATAGCCACTATAAGCCATCGCAACTGTCCGGCCGCTCGCTTGAACGATCCCAACAAGTCCATACCCCATTTGAAGAATGGCCATGGTGCCGAGATCGCATGAAGCTGAGCTGGAGGTGATCGTGTTAGCGTGCTTCTGGCAGCTATCACACTTTTGGACATGATCCTTAGAGTCCGCAGCCATTGTGGGCCAAAAGTAACCAGCTTGCACAACTTTTCGAGCCAACGCCTTGGCTCCCATATGGTGACCATTTATCCCTTCATGAATCTCGGAGAGGATGTACCGGGCTTCACTTGCCGCGAGGCATTTCATCATTGGGGAATGAAAACCTTGTCGATACAGCTGATCATCGACCATTGCATAGGAAGCCGCCGTTCTCATCAGCTTCTTTACTTCTAATGGCTCGTCGGGGAGGATTCCTCTCTCCAGATAGTCGGCAATGAGTTTTCTCCAATCACTGATCTCTGAAATTACCATCACGCACTTGGTTCTAACAAGCTTTGTTGAACAATTGTGCGGTGATTTCCAGGGCTCTTAGTGCTTGCCAGTTTAGATAAGACATCGGCCCGAACATTTTCTCCTCTTGGGATATGTACCACGGTTACTTCGTCAAAGTCGGTGATGATTTCCGTTACCTTCCCCAAATATTTGATCATTAATGGTCCTTTTGCTTGGTAAGTTCTGTTAATCTGGGAAGCCACTAACTGGGAATTGGTGGAGACATGAACTCTATGAGCTCCATTTTCCTTTGCTTGAAGCAACCCGGCAATTAAAGCCTCATACTCAGCTTGGTTGTTTGAGGTCGAGAAGTTGAAGCGTAGGGAAAGTTCCAATGAGATGCCTTCAAGACTTTCTATGATAATTCCCGCTCCGCTTCCTTTTACATTTGATGACACATCAACAAACAGACTCCAAGTATCTTGTGCTCCGCCCCCCTTGACGGGGTTAACTCCATTATGAAGTCCGCTAGCGCTTGTGACTTAATGGCATGTCGGGCTTCATACACGATATCAAATTCAGATAATTCAATGGCCCAACTGACCATTCGTCCAGCTAAATCCGGTTTATGGAGAATTTTTCGGATTGGCTGATTTGTGTGGACAACAATAGGATGACTCTGAAAATATGGACGAAGCCGTCTTGCTGCCACTAGTAGGGAAAATGCCATTTTCTCCAGCTTTTGGTACCTCAATTTCAAACCCTGTAAGGTCCGACTTACAAAATATACTGGACTCTGGCCATCCACGGTTTCCCTAACCAATATCACACTTACAGCCTCGTTACCCACAGACAGGTATAAGATCAAACTCTCACCTGTCTCAGGCCTGGTCAACACCGGTGGTGCAGATAAGCACTGCTTGATCTTTATGAAAGCCGCATCACATTCCGCATTCCATCCACCCGACGCCTCATTTTTTAAGAGTTTTAAAAATGGGAGAGAGTTTTCCGTCGACTTAGGTAGAAACCGAGTCAACGCTACCAATCTCCCAGTCAGCTGCTGGACCTCTTTTTTACTCTGCAGAGCTTTCATGTTCAACACGGCTTGACATTTATCCGGGTTGACTTCAATGCCTCTGTGTGTTAACAAAAACCCAAGGAATTTTCCGGCTGGGACACCGAAAGCGTATTTTTCCGGGTTAAGTCGAATTCGGTATTCCCTCAACTTATCAAATGTCTGCTGTAGGTCCTGCACATGACTGGCTACCTTTAAGGATTTGAAGATCATATCGTCTATGTATACTTCCACATTTTTGCCCAGTTGATCTTCAAACACCCGATTCATCATCCTCTGATAAGCAGCTCCGCGTTCTTCAATCCGAAAGGCATCACATTATAGCAATAATTCACCCTTTCAGTGATGAACGCCATCTTTGTTTGATCATCCGGGTACATGGAGATTTGATTGTAGCCCGAATATGCGTCCATGAAAGACAGCAGTTGAAAACCAGAGGAGTTATCGACCAACTGATCTATACTTGGCATTGGAAAAGAGTCTTTAGGACACACTTTATTTAAGTCCTTATAATCTGTACAAACTCTCAATTTGCCGTTAGGCTTTTTGACCAAGACGACATTAGATACCATGTGGTGTATTGCACTTCCCGGATGAACCCGGCTTCCAGCAATTCCTCCACATGTGTTTCCAAAGCTTTTCGCCTGTCTTCGCCAATTTTCCTCTTCTTTTACGCTACCGGGGTAGACCCCGGTCGAATTTCCAGCTGATGGCAACAAAAGTTGGGATCGACTCCGGGTATCTCAAATGGATGCCAAGCAAACACGTCCTTATTACCCTTTAAGAAGCCTTCAAGCTTCGCGCGAATCTTGGGATCCAGTGCTTTATCGATTTTCGTGACCTGTCCCGGTTCCGTACCAAGAACGAGGTCCTTTAGCTCGCCATTTCGCTCGGCCTTTTGCATTTTTTCCTCCTCGCGCAAATCCAATTCCACCAAATTTACCGACTTGCCCATTGATTTAGCCTCAGAGACTTTGCTTTAATTGGCCCGCTGCGGATAAGTCGGACCACCTTTGGTTTCCTTAACCGCCTGGAAATAGCATTGTCGAGATTCCTTTTGATCTCCTTTTACAGTCACGACCTTATTGTTTTTGTTTACCATCTTCAACTTTTGATGTTTGGTTGATACTAGCATATGCCAGTTGTGTATGGTTGGTCTGTTGGGATCCGTACACGCAGCGGAATTAAAAACTTACGAATCCCATTGGAGGATCGCTCAATAGTGTGTAAATCAAGGTTAAAAGAATCCGAATCGTACCTATGCCGAACTATTTGGACTGGTGGGCTACCTTCTCGATCAGCAGAAGTCGACTCTTTGAATCGCCTTCCTCTACCGGTATCCACCCGAATAACCCCGAACACAGACGGCAGCGTGCTAGCGCCTTCAGTATTCTCGCGTCTCTCTATTCTCTTTAGGGTTTCTCGAGGCTTTTTAATATGCTTGACAAAAGTCCCGTAGGTTCTTCTAAACCTGGTAGGCATATTATATTCAAAATTAATCCTCATTAATTTCGAAATTCGAATTTTGAATATGGATTAAAAAATATATTAATTAAATCTATCTGATAGATCTAATCTAATCTATTTATTTTGTTCCAAATTAAAAGCCTTCTAATTTAATTTATCTCTAGAGTAAATACCCTTTTTGGTCCCTGAAATAACACGAGCTACCCATTTTGCTCACTGAGTAAAAAAATGTCATTTTTAGTCCTTAAACAGTAAAAAAAATGTCCCTTTTAGTCCTTTTAGTCATTTTTTGTGGGCATTGTAATCCCTCACAAATTCCCAAAAAACCCTTTTTAGTCCCTAAAAAGGACTGAAAATGACATTTTTTTTACTCAGGGACCAAAATGGGTAGAGCGTGTTTTTCCAGGGACCCAAAAGGGTATTTACTCTTATCTCTATAAATTAAATCCGAGAAATGATATCTATTTAATTAACTCTGAGATACTATATCTCAATATAAATTAAATGATATCTTTATTCGAAAATTAAATCTGAGATACAATATCTCTATTTGTTTTAGATATTTAATTTATCAAATAAATTAAATACAATCAAATATTATATAATAATATTATAATCTTTATTAAATAATATTATTATATTAATTTCGAATTATATATATATATGTGTGTGTGTGTGTGTGTGTGTGTATTCATCCTAGACTAAATACATTATTCATTAAATCTGAGACATATCTAAGATTCAATGAATCTAGACATTTTTGCTCGTGTTGGGCTATTCTTGTGTGCGACCTTGCAGGCCCACATGAGATTGGCAGCGGGCCAATATTGTACCAGCCCACAAGTCGCAAGCGGCCTCTAGCAAGACATTGCAACTACCCAATTTGGGGATCGATGATACGATACAACCTATCATACAACCATGTCACGTCCCTTTTTGTCACGCGATAATTTTGTCAAGGATGAGGCATGGAGAATGTCAACTTCCTGTTCTTGACCATTACTTTCTCGGTTCTTGAGTAGTCTAATTGAAATGGAAACTCCTTTCCATCGTAGTATGACCATACATTTCTCAGACTGACTCATCGAGGGGCCCAGTATTATCTCTCTACAAATTTGAGGGACAAATTTCATCTTGACCATTTACATTCCTTTGCATGAAAACCACTGATCCCGATCATAGCCTTTATCATCACTCGATCAAAGGTGACTTTTGACTAAGTCAAAGATCAGCGACTCATCATGTAGGAATCCATGATGATCTCAGGTCGACAGGCGTTGTGACGCGGTTATACATGAGAAAAGCTTGACTTATTCCATGCAGCTTTCTCATAGTGGTTAGGTCCAGCACCTTGTACTCTTACAAGTGCCTGTGACTTTGACTCGTATCTCTATACTCATCAAAGTCATACTGGTCTTATTTCATTTTAGCTCCGCACACGAGGGTTTTTCTTATACCCCTCATGATGTTCCTTTCCCCGAGGTGGTGGGCTCTTAGCTCGTTCTTTCATCACCGGGCTTGCCATTTCCATCTGCTCCAAATCCAAGTATTTTTGAGATCTATCTCGGAAGTCGGCCAGAGTTGTAAGACAGCGCTTCATGATATATTTCTTTAATCGGGATGATACATCCAAGCCAGCTATGGCACAATGCAAATGTACGTCTTCTTTCAACCCTGGAACTTGCAAAGCCATGTTTTTAAAACGGTCCAAGTACTTATGCAGCGTTTCCCCTGGTCACTGTCTTACTTGATCGAGTTCAAACTTGGTTTTTGGTTGTCGTCTGCTCGTTGCGAAGGTCAGCAAACACTTTTGCTCCAGGGTTTTCATATCCGGGATTGAAAATAACGGTAAAGAATGGAACCACGTCTTTGCGGCTCCCCTCAAGGTCCCTACAAACAACCGGGGTATAACACATCCTGCTATCCCCTTAACCATAATCTCCATTTTGAAGTTATTGAGATGTGTTAAGGGGTCTTGGCTTCCGTCATATTTTGACAACTCTCTTGAATCTAGACATTTAGGATAGATGGCAGCCATAACTTCGTCTGTGAATTGACTCGGGAGTCGATCTCCGTCGTCTCCCCTACCAGCGTTGCCGGTATGAGATGGGGGCATAGTGCGCTCCCTTTTGGTGTCCATATTCTCAGCTGACTGCTTTCCCTTTAGTCGAGCCAAGTCGGCCTTGGCGACTCAGAGAGTATCTGTTTCGGTAGCCGTTGTGTCACTACTCCGGCTAGGAAGGGTAGGTTCCCGTGCAACGTTGCGGCCTATTTCCTCCTCAGGGACCTTAACCCGGTCTATGACGACCAAGTTCCTCCCCAGAAGATTCTTGTCGGGTTCCTCAGCGTTGGTGGGCATAGAAGCCAATGCGACGACCTGACTAGAGCCAGCACCATTCTGGCCTTCATTCTGAGCTTGCTTCTTTCTTTGCTCGATATGCTCCTCCAACCTTTGTTGTATTCTCTTTTGCTCTTCCTGCCGCCATATGACGTTCTGGCGGTCCATATCCTCTCGAATAAGTCAGGCATCCTCTTCCCTTTGGAGCCGCTGCTGAGTCTCCATGTTTTCCATGCGTCGGACCAACGAACCTACCGTATTATGCAGCAGGCGTATGTCGGGATTGCCGATTTGGAATTCAGGAGGGGGTGAGGGATATTCTGCAGTTGAACCAACCGTTGCCCGCGTTGCGGACCTCGACTCGGATGAGGGGAATTGGCGGTATCCTCAGTCTCTGCCTCAGCCCTCTTGGTGGCATGGTTAGGTTCTGGAGCAATCGAATCTGAATATTGGATCGTCTGCTCCTGGAGTGGTTGTCGTGGTTGTCCTTCAGGCAACTGGTCCTGCCGAGGTACCTGACTGCGACTCCAGGTGCTTGCGGCCATTTTCAATGGTTATCAATGACTTTCTGTGGTTTGGGAATCAAAGTTTACGGTCCCCACGGACGGCGCCAATGTTCTGGTGTAGAACACAAATGTCTAGCCTCAACGGACTAGGTGACGTTAATATCGGATCAAGTGGCCCCTCAAAGGTGTCTTACGGATTAAACACCAAAGGGGAAGGAATATTCACTGATATCTATGAGGGAGATATCAGAAAACGTTTGCAGATCATTGTGCTACACAGATAAGGCGTTTCGCCAAAGGGGTGGGGTGTGTGCACAGTGAGACTGGATAGTAAATAATGGAATAGTGAACGTAAGGAACACACCTAGTGGGTAACCTCCTATTTATAGAGATTACCTAGGGTTTCATTCCCATTACCTTGAGTCCTATCATCCAGCGATGTGCGCCTCCCACGTCATGTTAGTGCCTGCTCCACTACTTGTACATTCCTGGATTATAGGCATGCGCAAGGGGTAATTAGCAATTTACCTGCTTAAAGGGAGATTCCAGCCTGAAGTACTCCGACTGGGCCTCATATCTGCCAAGCCCATTATTTGAGTCCATACCAAGATCTGTGATGAAGCTCGAACTCATGGTGAGTCTGATGGTGGTGGAAGAATCGAAGTTGAAATGGAGAGAGTTGGGGGTGGAGTGAATGATTGGAGATGGAAGATTGACAAAAGGCGAGATGGGAATGAATTCATGTGCGTGTTCGAAGTTAAATCTGCGTTGAAGCTTTTGGGCAATTGTAGATAATTACGTCCAAGCCCCAACAACATTTTGTGTTTAGCATTCAGATCACTTTCAGCTTTCACCTAGATCCCTGCAACTTTCTTTGATTTTCCGTTCAGTCCCTTTTTTCTATTTGTAGCTCCATGCAAGGGCGGACCCACGTTGTAGAGAAGGGGGACAAGTGGCCCCCTTGAATTTGGGAATTTTTTTTTTTTTAATTAATACATGTTTGAATGATTGCCCACCTTTAAATTAAGTACCCACCCTTAATACATCAAGACTGCACTTCGTAATTGGATTGATGATGAATGGTTGAATGATTATTTAGTGTCTTATATTAAAAAAGATGTATTTGATAATATTGACAATATGGCAATTATGATAGAATTCCAAAAAATAAGGTTTAGAATGATGACATTGTAATTATTTTTTATTGTAATATACTTTTGTTATTAAAATATATGTACTTGAACTTATTGAGTACCCACCATTTATTGTAATTTATGTAGTTACATTTCTAACAGCACTTAGCCTTACTTTTCTAAATGACAAGTTTGTAAAATAATTGCCTCTCTTATTACATCATTAGTATGCACTTGATTTCATGAATATTTTTTTGATATGTTTTTTTTTCTTGTTTATATTATTTTATTTTTTAATGCATTTAAAACTTTCCTTAAAAAAAAATTAAGTGTGACCGTCAATTATTATCACAACAATGCATATATCATGAAATCACCAAACCTCAATATATAACTTGTGTTATATTATAATTGTTATAATAGGTTTATAATAAATAACAGTTCAGAACTATAAGTTATCTGTGTGGAGCAAATATAGCGCCCGCATATATGACAGTTCAGAACCATGAAGTATGATAGCTAATAAGTGTCATATATCATGACGTAAGATATATATTTCAAATATTATTTTAAAAAAATGAAATCAAGATACTACCTATTTTGCAGTGGGCTGCGAGTTAGCGAGTTGGATCAGAAAAGGCTCGCTTTAGAACGAGCTGGCATTTTTGCCAACCCAATCGACCAGTTTTTGGCATATTGGAGGATTGAGCTTATGAGCTCAATCCATATCATTACTTTTGAATGAAATAATGTGATTTTTTTTTTTTTTTTGGAATTGAAAGAAAATTGCCCGTCATGTTTCAAACAAAATAGTAGATTCATTATATCAAAAAAATATATATATATAGTAGATTCACCTTTTTTATTTCAGTCAATATAATGCCATGAATGCATTGTCACGTCATTTAACCATATTATTCCTTTTCAGGAAGTCCTTTATCAGACAAGGTTATGGAACAAATATAAAGCAATAAAATAAAAAGGGAAAAATAAAGAGAAAGATTTCCAAAAAAATGAAATGATAATGACACGAAAAAAGTAGCCCAACAATAACAATAGTTTAATTTAACTATAGTAATACATATGCCAACTCATCAGTTATTAGTTGACAAATCATTTGTTGCATTATTCAAGGAACATTAAATTAAACAATATGATTAATTAAAGGATCAGTTCCAATATGATTATTAGCTGTCACTTGTCGACAATTATTTCTGAACGAACATAAAATTTGAAGTACATTGAATAAAGGGAGAATCCTTGCCAAGGCCCAATTAAAGTCTAAATTGCAAAAAGGGTCCCAACAACTTTCACATACCAAAAAGGGTCTTAGGGCCTTTTCTGAGATTTTTCATTAAAATTTAGTTGTTAATTTGATTGATTTAGTTGTTAACCGGAGCTGATATTGTTGTTAAAGTGACTGATTTAGTTGTTAAAATATTGTTGTTAATACGACTGATTTAGTTGTTAATGAGTATTTATTTTGTTGTCAATTTGGCTGTTTTAGTTGTTAACGTTTATACCAGAAAAGGCCCTATGGCCCTTTTTGGTATGTGAAAGTTGTTGGGGCCCTTTTTGCAATTTTGGACCTTAATTGGGCCTTGGCAAGGATTCTCCCTTGAATAAATGCAACCTCGATCGCACAATTAAACTATATAACATTAGCTACTTGCATGACAATGATACTGGACAAAACTCAGCCGATTTCAACTATGAATTATAGACAAGCATAAATGTGATACACTGATACGTTCCTGCAGGTATAGTAAGGAAAGTAGATTTAATATGAACGTAAACTTAAATACAACATTATAAGTTTATAACCCTTTGATGGAGTAATTAATGTGATACAAAACTTATTTCTATTTGCTTCTAAATTATATTTATTAAGTCCAACTTCCAGTTCTTCAATCAAATGGTTCCTCTCCACGTGAGTGTGAGAGTTTTATTTTTGTCTCCGTGTGAGCGTGAGGGTTTTGTTTCTATCTGAGTGATACTGCCGCCGCTTCTCGATGGCACGTGAGTGAGAGATTCGCCATCACTTCTCGGTGGTGATTCGGAGATGATGGAGGAGATTGGAGGTGAGTCGGTGGTGGAAGCGAGTTCTATGGTATAGAAGGAGGAAGAGAGTAGGGCTTTGACTAAATCTATATTGATAGGGAAAGTGTTAATGGACAAGAACTTCGAAAATAGTACAGTCTTATTGGCGATGCAAAAGGCATGGAACATGGAGGAAAAGGCTCCAGTGGTGAAAAAAGATCCTAATTCTTCTTATCAATTGCCAATAGAGTTATGGAAGTTAGTATGGAAATTGGAGGAGAGAATACACTCTGCAGAATCCTTAAACAATAATACGTGAAACAAAGCAATAGCATGCCTTAACTATTTTGAAGCAAGAAGAAAACAATCAAACAAATGAAAGCATAAAATACAAATAGAGATTAAGGAATCTAGAAAGAAAACCGAAAAATCAAAAGAAAACCCTACAAGACTGAGCTTGAAGACCCAAAGCTTCAACCACCTGACACTTCATCTTGCACACAGTTCACCCGCGATGAAGGACGATGAATGGTGAAAACGCCTCTGGTCCAGCGACGAAAGGCAAAGAGAGGTGAAGAAGAACCAAAAGCTTCAACCTTTAAAGATAATCTCTCAAGCTTTCTCATCTCTTTCTCATACTCATCAACTTCAGCAAGCTTCTGGTTATCAACCAGCTCTGAGGCTCTTTCGATCACATCCTCAATCTTCTTCTTGTCTTCACGAGAAAGCCCTGATCCGATCTTTCCATTATTTATACCAGTCTTGATTTTGTATATATGGTCCTCCAAGGCATTCTTTGCTGTAGCTTTCTTCTTGTACCTCACATCATCAGCCTTGTATATCTTAGCTTCTTGTACCATCCTTTCAATCTCTTGTTTTGATTGTCTTCCTTTTCTATTGGTTATTGTTATCCCATTCTTGTTCCCTGATCTAGCTTCCTTGGCAAAGACTTTTAAGATCCCATTCTCATCAATGGAAAAGGAAACTTTGAAACTAGGAACACCCTTTGGTTTTGGGGGAATGGTTACATTAAACATATCCAAGTAGTTGTTATCAGTAGCTCTTGTTCTCTCACCTTGAAAAATTTGAAATGAGGCCACTCTTTGGTTGTCAACTACAGTGGTTACCTGTGACGACATTGATGTAGGAATGCTAGTGTTCCTTGGAATTACTACTTTCATAAGATCACCACGCATCTTAATGCCTAAGGACAATGGGGTGACTTCTCTCAAGACAATGCCCTGTAAATTTTCATTTCCTTGCCCACTTAATATAGCTGCTTGAACAGCAGCACCATAAGCAACAGCCTCATCAGGGTTGATGCTCCTGCATAGCTCCTTTCCATTAAATAAGTCCTGTAATAGCTGTTGGATTTTAGGAATTCTTGTAGACCCACCAACCAAGACAACCTCATCAATACTCATTTTGTCCATCTTGGCATCCAAAAGACACTTCTCGGCAATTTCTAAACATTTTGTGAAGTAGTCCTTGTTCAATTCCTCAAACCTAACACGAGTGATTGTTGAATAAAAATCAATGCCTTCATATAAAGCATCAACCTCAATGGTTGTCTCAACCATAGAAGAGGATGAGAGTATTCTTTTTGCCCTCTCACAAGCAGTTCTCAACCTCCTAAGGGCCTTTGGATTCCCCGTGATATCCTTTTTTTGCTTCCTCTTCAACTCTTCAACAAAGTAGTTGACCATTCTGTTGTCAAAGTCCTCTCCTCCAAGGTGTGTGTCACCGTCAACTGCTTTAACGTTGAAGTCGCCCTTATTAATTGTGACAATAGACACATCAAAGGTACCACCGCCCAAATCAAACACAAAAATGTTTCTCTCTAGGTTAGATCTGCCTTTTTTCTCAAGACCATATGCAATTGCTCCAGCAGTGGGCTCGTTAATTATTCGCAATACATTAAGCCCAGCAATTGCGGCTGCATCCTTGGTTGCTTGGCGTTGAGATTCATTGAAATACGCAGGCACAGTGACAACTGCATCCTTAACTGTTGAACCAAGATAAGTCTCTGCAATCTCATGCATCTTCGCTAATACCATGGATGAGATTTCCTCTGGTAGAAATTGTCTTTCCTTGGATTTAAATTTCACAACAATCTTGGGCTTATCATCAACACCACCAATGAGCTTAAATGGCCAAAGTTTTATATCACTTTGAACATGAGAATCACTAAACCTCCTACCAATTAACCTCTTTGCATCTGCAAAATGTTAATCATTGTAAGTGTAAATAAGAATAAATAACCATACGTACAACATAAGATCCTACAAAAGAAAAAAAGGTTAACTGTAGAAGTGATCAATTTGCATGAAAGAGAGCATAAATGAACTTAAAACATAAAAAAACATTATAATTTTTATTTTATTTTTTTATTTTACATGCTATGAAGCTTTTTCCCAATTTCATATCAACAAGTAAAGGAAAGATGAAAATATATATGAAAGGAGAATTACCAAACACAATGTTAGTAGGGCTAAGTGCAGCATGGTTCTTGGCGGCATCACCGACCATCCTTTGAGTATCAGTGAAGGCAACGTAAGACGGTGTTGTTCTATTTCCTTGGTCGTTCATGATAATATCTACTCGACCATGCTGCCACACTGCAACACATGAGTATGTGGTTCCAAGATCGATTCCAATGGCCAGTTTCTGTAGTGATCTATCACCCATCCTTTTTCTTTCAAAGTTAATGGAGTTTTGGGAGTCTTAGCCTGTCAAGAAAGTGTTTCTAGACATTGGTAAGCTAATCAACATAGTCAGCAAGTTACAAACCAAAGCATTTTAGCATAAACTAGAGAACACAATGGCCATAAATTACAGCTCCACATAGCACATATAACAAAACAAAACCAGAAAAAATAACTCAATCTATTAAACTAAATGGCATCCAAAATAAAAGCAAAATGAGGGAACTCTCACCTCTATTTTGCTATAATTCCTCCCTATATTTCACAGAGTTATGTTTCAAATTGCAGCCCAATTTATAAATCTACAACGACATAATCAGATCCGAACAAACTCAAGTCAGCAAGCAATAAAGAAACTATATACATCAGGTGTAATGCAACAAAGCTCATATCTATATGTAAGGTAACTACAATTTTCAGAATGGTGAGAGTTGGACCAATAACTTCTATGTTAAACCTCTTGGTATCAAGAGTATTATTCGCAACCAAAAGAAGAAAACTTAGCAGTTCCAAGAACTTGAATTTTTTTAATCCCTGTCGCACAGTCTACCAAGATGCATGCATTACTTTTTGACAATCAGCCCCCAAAGATCACACACCAAAATGCACTATGTTCAGGTGGAGAGCAATGAGGTGATTGAACTACATGATTCATGATTACTAATAATGAAAAATATTATAATAAAGATTTGTTTTTCATAATGAAATCTAGAAAAAGATGAAAAACGACTAATGATAATCTCAAGTGATGGAAACAACGATTCATATACCTTGAACAAAACCCTTCAAATAACAGGATAACTTGAATTAATCATCCAAATAACAAGAGCCAAAGTAGATTGCAATTACGTTCAGTCTAAACACCATCCAAGTTTTAAGAACCAACAATTATTATCAGGTATGCCTCAACGAGAACGGTAATTAAGTCACATTTGATGGTGATACTTCCTAGATATTTATATAGCCTTGATTTTCATAGTTCATTCTTTTTTAACTTTCGAAAATTAAATTTTAAAATCTTATTATATTTATATTCCTATTAGAAGTAATCTTAACTACATAAAAGTATAGCAGTAAGCATCTCCTTAGCCGACACGTCAACAAAATTGCAGGCTCAAAACATTAAAATAAATAATAATAATGAGAGGCCGTTATGAAAGATAAATAATGGGGGAGGTAGTTACGCAATCAATAGAAAAATAGGGATTCCAATAAATTAATTACAAATTTTTGAATTACTAAAATAAAAAATACTAATAATGAGAGGACATTATGAAAGATAGATAATGAGGAAGGTAGTTATACAATATTTTGTAAATTAATAACGGGGGAGGAAGATGCAAAATACTAAGTAAATATTTAATTTAATATTTTAATTATTCACTCTGAGATCCTTGAAAGGAGCGAATATAATACTAAATTATAAATTTAGAAATGGGCAAATGTTCAAATTTAGTTACACAATCAATTAAAAATATAGGGATTCCAGTAAATTAATTATGGATTTTAAAATTAATAATGGGGAGGTAGATACAAAATATTTAATAAATATTTAATTTAATATTTTGATTATTCCCATTGAGATCCTTAAAAGGAACAAATATAATACTATAATTATAAATATAAATATGTGAAAATGTTCAAATTTAAGAGAGCTAATCAACTGAAAAAAAGGGATTCCAGTAAATTAATTGCAACTTTTTGAATAAATAATTGGGAGGTAGATAGAAAATATTAAGTAAATATTTAATTTAATATTTTTAATTATTCCCTTTGAGATCTTTAAAAGGAAGGAATATAATACAACAATTATAAATATAAATATGTGCAAATGTTCAAATTTAGGGGAACTATCTTAACTACATAAAAGTAAAGCAGTAAGCATCTCCTTAGCCGACACGTCAACAAAATTGCAGGCTCAAAACATTAAAATAAATAATAATAATGAGAGGCCGTTATGAAAGATAAATAATGGGGGAGGTAGTTACGCAATCAATAGAAAAATAGGGATTCCAATAAATTAATTACAAATTTTTTGAATTACTAAAATAAAAAATACTAATAATGAGAGGACATTATGAAAGATAGATAATGAGGAAGGTAGTTATACAATATTTTGTAAATTAATAACGGGGGAGGAAGATGCAAAATACTAAGTAAATATTTAATTTAATATTTTAATTATTCACTCTGAGATCCTTGAAAGGAGCGAATATAATACTAAATTATAAATTTAGAAATGGGCAAATGTTCAAATTTAGTTACACAATCAATTAAAAATATAGGGATTCCAGTAAATTAATTATGGATTTTAAAATTAATAATGGGGAGGTAGATACAAAATATTTAATAAATATTTAATTTAATATTTTGATTATTCCCATTGAGATCCTTAAAAGGAACAAATATAATACTATAATTATAAATATAAATATGTGAAAATGTTCAAATTTAAGAGAGCTAATCAACTGAAAAAAAGGGATTCCAGTAAATTAATTGCAACTTTTTGAATAAATAATTGGGAGGTAGATAGAAAATATTAAGTAAATATTTAATTTAATATTTTTAATTATTCCCTTTGAGATCTTTAAAAGGAAGGAATATAATACAACAATTATAAATATAAATATGTGCAAATGTTCAAATTTAGGGGAACTATCTTAACCATATAAAAGTAAAGCAGTAAACATCTCCTTAGCCAATACGTCACCGAAATTGCTGGCTCAAAACATTCAAAATAAAAAATAATAACAATGAGAGGTTTTTTTGAAAGATAGAAAATGAGGAAGGTAGATACATAATCAATGGAAAAAATAGGGATTTCCAATAAATTAATTATGACTTTTTGAATTACTAATTTTATAACTATATAAAAGTATAGCAATAAGTATCTTCCTAGCCGACACGTCAACAAAATTGCAGGCTCAAATCATTAAAATAAATAATAATAATAATAATGAGATGCCGTTACAAAAGAAAGATAATAGGGAAGATAGTTACACAATCAATAGAAAAAATAGGGATTCTAATAAATTAATTACGACTTTTTGAATTACTAAAATAAAAAATAATAATAATGAGAGGCCGTTTTGAAAGATAGATAATGCAGAAGGTAGTTACACAATCAATAGAAAAAATAAGGATTCCAATAAATTAATTACATTTTTTTGAATTACTAAAATGAAAGGTAATAATAATGAGAGGCCATTATGAAGGATAGATAATGAAGAAGGTAGTAACATAGTCAACAAAAAAAAAAAGGGATTCCAATAAATTAATTATGACTTTTTGAATTACTAAAATAAAAATAATACTAATGAGAGGCCGTTATGGAATATAGATAATGTGGAAGGTAGTTGTAAAATATTTTATAAATTAATAATAGGGGATGAAGATACAAAATACTAAGTAAATATCTAATTTAATATTTTGATAATTCATTTTGAGATCCTTAAAAGGAGAAAATATAATACTACAATTATAAATATAAATATGTGAAAGTGTTAAAATTTAGGAGAACTAATCAATAGAAAAAATGGGGATTCCAATAAATTAATTATGACTTTTTGAATTACTAATTTTATAATAATAATAATAATAATAATAATAATAGTAATAATAATAATAATAATAATAATAATAATAATAATAATAATAATAATAATAATAATAATAATAATAATAATGTGATGCCGTTACAAAAGAAAGATAATAGGGAAGATAGTTACACAATCAATAGAAAAAATAGGGATTCTAATAAATTAATTACGACTTTTTGAATTACTAAAATAAAAAATAATAATAATGAAAGGTCGTTTTGAAAGATAGATAATGCGGAAGGTAGTTACACAATCAATAGAAAAAATAAGGATTCCAATAAATTAATTACATCTTTTTGAATTACTAAAATGAAAGGTAATAATAATGAGAGGCCATTATGAAGGATAGATAATGAAGAAGGTAGTAACATAGTCAATAAAAAAAAAAGGATTCCAATAAATTAATTACGACTTTTTGAATTACTAAAATAAAAATAATACTAATGAGAGACCGTTATGGAATATAGATAACGTGGAAGGTAGTTGTAAAATATTTTATAAATTAATAATAGGGGATGAAGTTACAAAATACTAAGTAAATATCTAATTTAATATTTTGATAATTCATTTTGAGATCTTTAAAAGGAGCGAATATAATACTATAATTATAAATATAAATATGTGAAAGTGTTAAAATTTAGGAGAACTAATCAATAGAAAAAATTGGGATTCCAATAAATTAATTATGACTTTTTGAATTACTAATCTTATAACTATATAAAAGTATAGCAATAAGTATCTTCCGAGCCTACACATTAGGAAAATTGCACGCTCAAATTATTAAAATAAATAATAGTAATAATAATAATAATGAGAGGCCGTTACAAAAGAAAGATAATAGGGAAGGTAGTTACACAATCAATAGAAAAAATAGGGATTCTAATAAATTAATTACGACTTTTTGAATTACTAAAATAAAAAATAATAATAATGAGAGGCTGTTATGAAAGATAGATAATGCCCAAGGTGGGTAGTTACACAATATATAGAAAAAATAAGGATTCCAATAAATTAATTACGTCTTTTTCAATTACTAAAATAAAATGTTATAATAATGAGAGGCCATTATGAAGGATAGATAATGGAGAAGGTAGTTACATAGTCAATAAAAAAAATAGGGATTCCAATAAATTAATTACGATTTTTTGAATTACTAATATAAAAATAATACTAATGAGAGGCCGTTATGAAAGATAGATAATGGGGGAAGGTAGTTATAAAATATTTTATAAATTAATAATGGGGATGAAGATACAAAATACTAAGTAAATATTTAATTTATTATTTTGATAATTCATTTTGAGATACTTAAAAGGAGCTACGTGTAAATGTTAAAATTTAGAAGAACTAATCAATAGAAAAAATGGGGATTCCAATAAATTAATTATGGATTTTTAAATTAAAAATTGAGAGGTAGATACAAAATATTTAATAAATATTTAATTTAATATTTTGATTATTCCTGTTGAGATCTTTAAAAGGAATAAAAATAATACTATAATTATAAATTTAAATATTTGCAAATATTCTAATTTAGGGGAACTAATTAGTAGAAAAAATAGGGATTCTAATTGTTCTGGTGTAGAACTCAGATGTCCGGCCTATTGAAGGTCCGGTGGTTTGATATAGGATCTGGGTGCCCTTCCTGTATGCTTATGGGTCAAGCGTTCAGGAGAGGGTATGATCACGGTACACAAGCAGGCGTTTCGCCTAAGGGGTGCTGTGTGTGCCGTGTGACTGTATGTAAATAAGTCAAGGCTTAGAATGAATGTACTGGCGCCCGTCTCCTTCCTCTCGTATATATAGAGTACACCGGTTAGTTAGTCCCTTGGCTGCCACGCCGTACGTGTCATGTGCGTGTCCGGGATCGTGCGCGCATGTCCATGATCGTGGGTGCATGTCCGGGATCGTGGGTGCGTGTCCAAGGTCATGGCCGGGTCCCACGGATGGTGGGTTGCCCCCTGTACTAGCCGGTGAGATAATGGGCCTAGGCTAGGTCCGTAACAGCTTGCCCCAAGCTCGGTTGCTCGTGTCTCGTGGCAGCCGAGTTTAGATGTTCGCTTGAAGAACGAAAGTTCGAGTCTTTGCCAAGTCCGAGTCATTGTTGATCGCGAAGTAACATGATGTCCTTGCCCCCAGTAGGGTTGGCTGTGTCTTTGGTCAACCGGTGAACATGTTCTTGGATCCTCTAGTTGTATCGGAGCTGCCCCCCGTTTTACCTTGATAAGGTGTCTATCAGAGTTTCAAGCAAGCTCGGAACTACAAGTCTTCTGGTTGAATTGCCCCCAGACATGTGGTCCGGGTTATGCTTGTTAAAACTTTGTTGTTCTTCGACCATCCGAGCTCGCTTCTTGCACGGTCGAAGACTCCAAATGCGGGTCCTTCCTCAGAGGCTGATTAGCCTAACGAGCGAGCCGGGATAATTGACTGTGACTCCTGCTCCTTGAGTCCGGGTCTTGGCTGTCGATTCCTCTTCTACGTTATCATTTGCCTATGCCAGCTGGCGTCCCTCGACTGTCGTGAAGCCGAATTGAGGGGTGCCGCCTATACAGCTTTGGCGTAATTAATGCCCGATGACGCGCATTAAATGAGAAGGTCACGTCATCCTTTCGACGGATGGAAAAGGCGCTTTTGCCCCGTCGATTGGGTTTCGAAAGGTTTATACCCGCCAAGCCCCCTTCCTTGTTATTTTATCAACGTTGCTTTGAAGAACTTCTCTCCCGACGATTTTCGCTTCCGAAGGACAACCCGTGTCGTGAACCATCTTCGTTCCACAACTTCCCTCGATCATCTCCATATTCTAGGTAGGTATTCTTGTTTCCTTGCCTCTTTCTTTGTTCTTGCTCCGATCTGCCGTTTCCCGTGAGATTGCGTCCGTATTTAGTTGAAATTCGGGTAAATTCCCTTGTTGAGTGGGTTTTCGCATAGTCTGTTTCGGTTCCTTCATTTGTGCAAAACTCCCCTTTTTTCGAGTGAGTCGTTTCCTTTTCGTTAATACCTTTAGTAGAGTGGCTCCCATGTCAAAGGACATAAAGAACATGACCCCCGAAGAACTGGCGGAACTACGCCACACCGTCAAGGGAAAAAGCCGTTGGTGGCTTTGGGGCGATGAATCTTCCCGTCCAACGCTGCAATCCGTTGCTTTAACCGATCACCGTGGAGGCAAGGGAAGAACTTCTGGTGGTGGGCCAACGAAGATCCGAGACGATGCATCGTCGGTTAGGGGAAGTCCGAATGTTTCCTTCCCGCTTCTTCCTAATCCGAGGGAGTTTAACCCGAGTTTCGATGTGTCCACTTCTCCGGACCTTCCGAATGGCCAGTCTAACAAAGTGGCCAGCTCGGGTCCTAGAGCCGAGGTTGATTCCTACGTCGGGCCTTGCTACGACTGCTTGTATGAGTGCTCCCGACTTATTTCTTGTGGGGATTCCTCCACAGCCGACTTAATTTTGGGCTCGTGCCGACATAATTTGGTCCCGGCTCCTCACGCAATATCGCCGAGTCCTGTTGACTTGGATTTTAATCTTACCACAACCGTAGAGTCTCGCCTTCAATTATTGACATCGGGTATGCTAGGAAGATTCGATCTCTTATATTTTTATTTGTGTTAGGTATAATGGCGTCGTCTTCTTCTTCTCACGCGGCCGAGTCGAACTGGAAACGCCAACCACGCTAGCCCCCACAAGACTTAATTGACCAATTCCCTTGGGTTACCCGAGAGGTGTTATCCTACGGTCGAAGCCGACCATGGAAGACTTGGAAGGTCTTCCGGTTCGAGATACTAACACCTACTCGCTTTGTCTCCCGAAGAAGAAGAGCTGTGTGCTCGGTGAGGGAGGGAGCCATAACTCCTTTTTCTTTTCTATGCCGACTACATCACCGGGCTTGGGATTCGATTTCCTTTTCCGAATTTCAAATGGCCACCCTTCGCTTTCTTAGTATAGCTCCTCGCAATTACACCCCAATGGATGGGGTTACTCGATTGCCTTTGAGTGGTTTTGCATGAGCCTTGACCGCCTCCGCGTCTTAGTATTGTATTGATCATCTTTGCTTTCCTAGTAGCTAACATTGTCTATGTGTTTCGTACAGGTCTTAAGATGAAAGAGCCTCAATACCTTTCTGGGATCCCCGAGCCTGCCGCCAAGGGGAGAAAGAGGTCGGCCAAGGAGTTGGGCAAGTCGAAGGTCGGAGAATCTTCGAGGCCGGCCGAGCCAAAGAGGCCTAAGGTCGGGAGTCGTCCAAGCCCCGAACCGAAGTCGACTGTCTCTCCTATCCGAGCCTCGCTTTGTCCCAAAATCGCCGCTTCCAAAGTCGACCGACGTCGAGCCCCTCTCAATGCCTGATACCTCGGTTCCCCCTCGTCCTTCCACCGTCATTCCCCGTTCACATTTGTGGAGCAAGGGTATTACCGAGGAACTCAGCGTTGCACTCCTGCCTCCTGCCCGTTATCAAGAGCCAGTGGCCCTGCGGGAAGTAGACGTACGAGAGGTCCAGGCATTGGGAAATGCTTTCTTGAAAGGTCTTGGTTTGACCCAATCGTTTCTCACCCCGCACCACAAATATGAAGAGGCTGCCACGGAGCTGAAGCGTGCCCGCACAGACCGCGATGAAGCTCTGAAACAATGGCAAGTCGCTTCGAACGAGTTCCAGGCTCGTGAGGTCCAGCTGGAGAAAGTGGAGTTTCGACTAAAAGAGACCGAGGGGCTCTTGGCGGACTCCAATGTAATAATCGAAGGCTTTAAGGCAGCTCAAGCTAGAAGCGAAGAGCAGTTAAAAGCCATGACAGCTGAGAGGACGAGTTCGAGCCGAAGTGGACGGGATAAAAGCCGAGGGGAGCGTCCTCAACACATCTGTCCGCGGAGATAACCCGGCTCCAGGAGTTGCTACTGGGTTCAGTGGTGGAGGCGTTTGAGAATTCACTTGCCTGGATCCGGGCTTTGAACCGGGGATCAAGCTCAACACTACGGGGCATCATTTCCGGTCCTATGTGACTGAGGGGCAGATTGTCCCCTATGTGGAACCTCCTGCTGGATCCGAGACCCGGATAGATGGCGATGCGGCCGTTTTTTAACTTGTATAATCTATCCGGTTGTTTTACCGGCAATGACTTTATTTGAATAGATTGGCCAATATGGCCACTTTTGGCTACGATTAACAATAGATGGTAACTTAGCAACCATAATGCATCGTATAAGAATATAACTTTACCAGTTATCGCGGTCGACCTGGCCAAGGTCATATGAAGGTAAGCAGAATCTGCGAACGCGCTTTTTGGTCATAAGACCATAATGTTTTAAAGTGCTGGTGTTTGCACTGTTTATAAAATTCCAGGTATAGTAACCGGGTCATCCAAAGGTAAATGAAAATTGCCACCTGCCCGGGTTCGGTTTTGTCCCGATAACGTCCGAGCATTTTGACCTGATCAGGGTCGGCATGACATTTTCTATTGATACCGGAGTAAATTAGCGTGTCTGGGCTGCGATAGCTATCAGACGCGTTTTCTTCAGCTGAAAAGCTAATAACAATTGAATCTTGAAAAAGACAATGTTGGAATTCAATAGATACCCTCGAACGAGAGTTTCATTCATATTTGGCGCAACAATTGTTGCGAAGGGAAAAGCCAAGCGAGCCAACGTTGAATAAAGAACATAATGGAAAACGATGCTTTAAGAAAAACAACGAGATAAGCCTAAGCGAAATATGCCTTTAATTTGTCCGCATTCCATGTTCGCTTGATAGGGGTTCCATCCAAATTTTCCAGAATGTAAGCTCCTCTCTCAAGAGTTTCCCGAACGCGATAAGGTCCATCCCAATTAGCTGCAAGCTTGCCGTCTTTGGAGTTCTTGTTCCCGATGTCGGCCCTTCGAAGTACCAAGCAACCGGGCTGGAATCTTCTTGGTCTAACCTTCTTGTTATAACGAGCCGCGATCAGCTGCTTCATTGCAATATCCCGACAATGGGAGGTGACCCGGCCTCATCGGCGAGATCCAACTCTACGCTAACGCCTCACTATTGGCGATTTCCCTTGTGATAAAATGCTCTTCCGGCGCCAAGACATCATCCCTATTTCCACGGGAATCATAGATTCACAACCGTAGGCAGTCTATAAGGAGTTTCTTGGGTGGATGTCCGGCGGTTGTTCGATTTCCCAAAGGACAAAAGGTAGTTGATCGGCCCAAGAGGTGTCAGCCTCCAACATACGTTTCTTCAAACCATCAAGGATGACCTTATTGGCGGCCTCAGCTTGCCCGTTAGGCTGCGGGTGTTCCACGGAAGCAAAGTGATCTTGTATTCCGTATTCGTAAATCAAGTCCCGAAATCCGACTCCAGTGAACCGAGTTCCGTTGTACATTACTATCTCGGTGGTGCTCGAAGCGCGTAATTATATTAACTTCAACAAACCGCGTACGCGAGCCGAGGAGATCGTTGTGAGAGGTTCGGCCTCAATCCACTTGGTGAAATAGTCTACTCGCAGTTGCCGGGTGCCGTCTTGAATGGCCCCGAGAATGTCCATACCCCATTTGTAAAATGGCCGGGGGCCGTGATGGAATGAAGCTCTACTGGGGCGCCCAAATAACTCGGCATGTTTCGACAACTATCACATTGTCTTACAAGTGTCTTTGAATCTGCCTCCAACGTCGGCGATGTAGCTTTGCTCGAAGGGTTTTCGGGCGAGCGCCTTAGCCCCATATGTTGACCATTAGCCCCTCCATGAATCTCGGCCGGGACATACCCCGCTTCATTTGGGTTCAAACATCTCCGCATGGGAGAATGTAATCCTTTTCGGTAAAGTTGATCCTCCACCATTGTGTACTTGGCCGCGTCACGAATCAACATTTTTGCTTCCATTGCATCGTCTGGGATGAGTCCACGTTCAAGGTAGTCTTCTATCGGCTTTTTCCGGTCGATTCGACCGAAATAGCCATCATGCATACCGGATCTTCGAGATTTTCTTTGGACAACCGTGCGATGACAACCACTTTGCTTAGTGCTTGCCAATTTTGATAAAATGTCGGCTCTTGCGTTTTCTCCTCGGGAATGTGAGTAACGGTTGCTTCATCGAAACGACATCAACTCCTTTGCCTTTAGGAGATACTTGGCCATTAGCGGGCCTTTAGCACGATACGTACCCTCGATCCGAGCCGCCACAAGCCGGGAGTCGGTGAAAACCTTAACTCTTGTGGCCTCATTTTCCTTGGCTTGAAGAAGCCCGGCTATCAAGGCCTCGTATTACGCTTGATTGTTCGAAGTTGGGAAGTTGAGATGCAATGAATGCTCAATCGTAACCCCCTCTGGACTCTCGATAATGACTCCGGCTCCACTTCCTTTCGTGTTCGACGATCCGTCGACATACACCTTCCATTCGCCCGCTTGTGTCTCGTCGGACTTAGAAACCGGGGTGAGCTCTCGATGAAGTCGGCCAACGCCTACGACTTGATTGCATGGCGAGCTTCGTAGGTGATGTCGAACTCGGAGAGTTCTATCGCCCAATTAGTCATCCTCCCCGCTAGGTCCGGCTTATGTAAGACTTGTCGAATTGGGCGGCTTGTTCTAACAACGATATGGTGACCACGGAAATAAGGTCTTAACCGACGGGCCGCAATAAGCGTGAGCGAAAGCCACTTTTTCTAGCTTCGGTATCGGATCTCGGCATTCGCAGGGGTTCTGCGACAAAATACACAGGAATTTGTCCGTGTTCCGCCTCTCTTACTAAAGCCGCGCGATCGCTTCCTCGCCGATCGACAAGTAAAGGAAAAGACTCTCGCCAGCCGAGGTTTTGAGAGGACTGGAGGATTGGCCAGACATTGCTTTATGTCTTCAAATGCGTCATCGCACTTTGAATTCCATTCCACCGATGCCTCCTTCTTTAAGAGCACGAACATGGGTAAGGCCTTCTCCGTGATTTTGGCAAAAACCTAGTTAGGGCAGCCAATCTTCCTGTTAACTGTTGGACTTCTTTTTTATTACTCGGGGGACGCCAAAAGCACACTTGGCCGGGTTCAGTCGGATTCGGTAGGTTCTGAGTTTGGCGAATGTCTGCTCCAGGTCTTGTATATGACGTTTTGATCCAAGGTTTTGACGATCATGTCATCTATATACACTTCCACATTGCGGCCAATCAGTCCGCAAAGACCTTATTCATCATCCTTTGATATGTAGCTCCCGCATTCTTCAATCCGAAAGGCATGACATTATAGCAATAGTTAGCTCTTTCGGTAATGAAGGCTGTTTTTTCCGATCCTCGGGTACATTGCTATCGATTATATCCAGAGTACGCGTCCATAAAGGATAGGAGCCGGAATCTGAGGCGTTGTCGACCGGTTGGTCGATGTTTGGCATTGGGTAGGAGTCCTTCGGGCATACCTTGTTCAAATTCTTGTAATCGGTACATACTCTCCACTTCCCATTTGGCTTTTTACCATCACCACATTTGATAACCAGGTTGTATCTTGTATTTCCCGAATAAATCCCGCTTCGAGTAATTCTTGGATGTGAATTTCAGCGCTTTCCTTTTTCTGGTCCGTGGTTTCTCTTTCTCTGCGATATCTTGGGATTGAGCCGGATAGACTTCTAGCTTGTGACAACAAAATTTTGGGTCTATTCAGTACTCGAGATGAATCCTGTGCGAAGACATCCCTGTTTTCCTTCGGGAATTCCTCCAACCGACTTCTAAGTTCGGAAGATAGGTGTTTGCCAATCTTGGTGGTCGGAGAGGGTCTCCGATCACCGGATCTTCCAGTCTCTGCCGGTTCTCGGGCGAGCCTCATCGTCTCGGATGTCTAATTCCACAGTATTAACTTCTTCGTCCGGAAAATCCCGGTCCGAATGGTCCAGATAGCCGATTCTTTGGGGCTGCGATGAAGATCCGCCCTCCCAATTCTCACGGTTTCAAAATAGCACCGACGAGATTCTCTTTGATCCCCGATTCACCGTGACCACGGTTCCTTGGTTGCCTATCACCTTGAGCTTTTGATGCTTTGTAGATACCGGCATGTCCCACTTGTGGATGGTTGGCCTTCCCAATATTATGTTATAAGGTGAAACGAACTCGGCCACTATGAACCGCACTCTTTCGGACTTAAAGGCGTCTTTGACTCAAGGGTGAACCCGAGGTCGATAAACCCCTTCGGACGAGATTGTTCTCCATTAAACCCGATGAGGGTTGTCTTGCAAGGCTTTAAGTCGTCCGGTCCGGGCTCATTCTTTTGAACGCTTCCCGGCTTAGTATGTCGGCCGAGCTACGGCATCCACAAATATCCGCTTGACTCGGCGGTTGACGACTGTTCCGGTTATCACTAGCCCATCTTGATGGCGGGGACAACGTCCTTGAGGTCGTCTCTTGTGAAAAACAAAGGCGGTCGTGCCACCTCGGTGTGATGTTCCTTGAATTTAGGTCGGTCCACGACGGACGGGACTTCTCGAAGGTATTTCCTTCGGCTTATAGTATCACCGCCACCGCCCATTGCTCCGTGATTACATTACGGTCGAATTCCGCTTCGGAAATTCGTCATCGGCCAGGAGCCTTTCGTTTATCTTCCTGCTTTTTGAACTTTCGAGGAGGGGTCCTACTGCGGTTCTTGGTCTTTCGTTTCCCACCTTTTCCTTGATGCTCGATGACGTACTGTTGAAGTTTGCCTTCCCGAACAAATCGTTCGATTGCATCCCGGAGCTCGTAACATTCGTCGGTTGTATGGCCTCGACCATCATGGAACGAGCAATATTTAGACTGGTCTATCCCGGATCTTCGGTAGGATAGACGAGGCCGATCGACCTTCTTCATCTCGGTCGTTGCTACCTCCTTCCAAACTTGAGATCGAGGCACCGTCGTGGCCGAATATTTCTCGTACTTGCTCCGTGATCAAATTTGCCACCTCGGCTCTTGCTTTCATTCCCCCTTCTCCGGAATCCCTATTCCCGTTGTCGAGAAGTCTCGACCCCTGGGAGGAGGTTCTATCTTGGTCCCGCCTCGAATTGGGATTGTTTGCCATTCGCATCGCTCGACGTCCAAGTACTTCTTTGAACGAGATATGAAGTCGTTGAGATTCTTTGCCCGCTCCTTTAAAAGGATTACGCCGGGCGGGACTCCTTATCGAGGCCGTCCACCAATAAGTGAACGTGTACGTCTTCGTTAAGTCCGCGCACTGCAGTACCGCATGATTGAAGCGGTCCGGGTAACTTTGGAGCAGCTCTCCCGCCGTTGTCGATTTTGGAGAGAGAATCTTGGGATTTTGGTTGCCGTTTGCTAGTCGCGAAGTGCAACTCAAAGGCCTCGGCCAGTCTTCAAAGTTGTGGATCGACCCAAAGGGAAGAGTGTGAAGCCATTTCAACGCCGGCCCCTTTAACGTCGCGGCGAAGATCCGGGGCACAATTGGTTCCTTGAGACCTCTAACCGACATGTGAACGTCAAAGTCTTCTAAATGAGTCGTCGGGTCTTGTGTGCCATCATACTTTGTCAACTCGCCCAAATTCAGCTTCTCGTGGAATCGGGCGTTACGGATCTCCTTGGAGAAAAAGCTATTATGCATTTGGCCGACATACCTCCGTCGCCGGAAACCACTTGGGGAACCGTCCTGTCACCTCGATGGTTCCTCGCCCGAGGTCGACCCTCTTCATCCCGGTTCGGTTCCTCCTATTGGCCCTCCTGCTGTCGACGGTTTCCGCCTTCCGCCTGTCAGTGCGATGAGCCGAGCTCTCGTCATCGTCGTCCTCTCTCCAAGTTTTATCTTCCCGAGTCCTCATTTGGAAAGGGTGTGGGTCCGCCTTTTCTCCCGCTCTTCCGCTCGTGATAGTGAAGGGTATGGCGCTTGTCTATGTTGTCCACCGTCTCATTATCGCAAGCATCCGGCTTGAAGAGATCGAAAGTCGGCTCGGCATGTGGGATGTCCGGCCTCCTCGAGTGGAATTCGTGGTCCACGGTCTTGGTTTCGTGGAGCCGAGGACTCCGTGTCGGACAAGGTTGTCCTTTTGATGTCGTTCATTGTTGGGAATCAATGGTTCTTACGGGAGAAAGCCGATCTTCTCCTTCCCGATGGTCTCCATCGTGCTGGTTGTCGGCTGCTCATTACGGGGTGGTTGACGCGGTGGTTGACGGTTGTCCCCCGCTTGATCCGCCTCCGATTGTCTTTGGCCTGAAGCACGAGTGCTTATCCTCATGGTCACGGGAATAGAAGTTTATTGATCCCCACGGTCGGCGCCACTGTTCTGGTGTAGAACTCAGATGTCTGGCCTATTGAAGGTCAGGTGGTTTGATATAGGATCTCGGGTGCCCTTCTGTATGCTTATGGGTCAAGCGTTCGGGAGAGGGTATGATCACGGTACACAAGCGGGCGTTTCGCCTAAGGGGTCTTTGTGTGTGCCGTGTGTGTGTATGTAAATAAGTCAAGGCTTAGAATGAATGTACACAGGCGCCCGTCTCCTTCCTCTCGTATATATAAGTACACCTGGTTAGTTAGTCCCTTGGCTGCCACGCCGTACGTGTCATGTGCGTGTCCGGGATCGTGCGCGCATGTCCATGATCGTGGGTGCATGTCCAGGATCGTGGGTGCGTGTCCAAGGTCATGGCTGGGTCCCACGGATGGTGGGTTGCCCCCTGTACTAGCCAGTGAGATAATGGGCCTAGGCTAGGTCCGTAACACTAATAAATTAATTATGACTTTTTGAATTAATAATGGGAGGTAGATACAAAATATGAAGCAAATATTTAGTTTAATATTTTAATTATTCTCTTTGAGATCTTTAAAATGAATAAGTATAATATTACAATTATATATATATAAATATTTTCAAATCTTCTAATTTAGGGGAACTAATCAATAGAAAAAACAGGGATTCTAATAAATTAATTACGACGTTTAAAATTAATAATGGGGAGGTAGATACAAAATATTAAGTAAATATTTAATATAATATTTTAATTATTCCCTTTGAGATCTTTAAAATGAATGAACATAATATTACAATTATAAATATAAATATGTGAAAATGTTTAAATTGAGGGGAATGAATCAATAGAAAAAATAGGGATTCCAATAAAATAATTATGACTTTTTATATAGAGCAATTTTGAGTATTTTACATATATGTCAAGAAAATTATTTTAGCATCACCTCTCCACTCATTCATTCACACGCGCGCGCGCACACACACACACACACACACACACACACACACATATATATATATATATATATATATATATATATATAATTGGAGTTTATGGGTGCAAGTGCATCCACAAAATTTTTAGAATATATATATTTTGAAGGAGGTCTTCAAGAAGAAGAACTAATGGTCTAGTGGTAGAATAATGTCTTGCCATAGAATGTATCTGTTCTGGTGTAGAACTCAGATGTCCGGCCTATTGAAGGTCCGGTGGTTTGATATAGGATCTGCTGTATGTAAATAAGTCAAGGCTTAGAATGAATGTACCTGGCGCCCGTCTCCTTCCTCTGTATATATAGAGTACACCTGGTTAGTTAGTCCCTTGGCTGCCACGCCGTACGTGTCATGTGCGTGTCCGGGATCGTGCGCGCATGTCCATGATCGTGGGTGCATGTCCAGGATCGTGGGTGCGTGTCCAAGGTCATGGCTGGGTCCCACGGATGGTGGGTTGCCCCCTGTACTAGCCAGTGAGATAATGGGCCTAGGCTAGGTCCGTAACAGTTGCCCCCAAGCTCGGTTGCTCCGGTCTCTGAGCAGCCGAGTTTAGATGTTCGCTTGAAGAACGAAAGTTCGAGTCTTTTTGAAGTCCGAGTCATTGTTGATCGCGAAGTAACATGATGTCCTTGCCCCCAGGTCCGGGTTGGCAGTCTTTGGTCAACGGGGTGAACATGTTGCTTGGATCCTCTAGTTGTATCGGAGCTTGCCCGTTTTACCTTGATAAGGTGTCTATCGAGTTTCAAGCAAGCTCGGAACTACAAGTCTTACGGTTGAATTGCCCCAGCACATGTGGTCAGGGTTATGCTTGTTAAAACTTTGTTGTTCTTCGACCATCCGAGCTCGCTTCTTGCACGGTCGAAGACTCCAAATGCGGGTCCTTCCTCAGAGGCTGATTAGCCTAACGAGCGGCGGGATAATTGGCTCGTGACTCCTGCTCCTTGAGTCCGGGTCTTGGCCGTCGATTCCTCTTCTACGTTATCATTTGCCTATGCCAGTGGCGTCCTCGACTTGTCGTGAAGCCGAATTGAGGGGGTGCTGGCCTATACGGCTTTGGCGTAATTAATGCACGACGACGCGCATTAAATGAGAAGGTCACGTCATCCTTTCTGACGGATGGAAAAGGCGCTTTTGCCCCGTCGATTGGGTTTCGAAAGGTTTATACCCGCCAAGCCCCCTTCCTTGTTATTTTATCAACGTTGCTTTGAAGAACTTCTCTCCCGACGATTTTCGCTTTCCGAAGGACAACCTGTGTCGTGAACCATCTTCGTTCCACAACTTCCCTCGATCATCTCCATATTCTAGGTAGGTATTCTTGTTTCCTTGCCTCTTTCTTTGTTCTTGCTCTGATCTGCCGTTTCCCTGTGAGATTGCGTCCGTATTTAGTTGAAATTCTGGGTAAATTCCCTTGTTGAGTGGGTTTTCGCATAGTCCTGTTTTCAGTTCCTTCATTTGTGCAAAACTCCCCCTGTTTTTCGAGTGAGTCGTTTCCTTTTCGTTAATACCTTTAGTAGAGTGGCTCCCCATGTCAAAGGACATAAAGAACATGACCCCCGAAGAACTGGCGGAACTACGCCACACCGTCAAGGGAAAAAGCCGTTGGTGGCTTTGGGGCGATGAATCTTCCCGTCCAACGCTGCAATCCGTTGCTTTAACCGATCACCGTGGAGGCAAGGGAAGAACTTCTGGTGGTGGGCCAACGAAGATCCGAGACGATGCATCGTCGGTTAGGGGAAGTCCGAATGTTTCCTTCCCGCTTCTTCCTAATCCGAGGGAGTTTAACCCGAGTTTCGATGTGTCCACTTCTCCGGACCTTCCGAATGGCCAGTCTAACAAAGTGGCCAGCTCGGGTCCTAGAGCCGAGGTTGATTCCTACGTCGGGCCTTGCTACGACTGCTTGTATGAGTGCTCCCGACTTATTTCTTGTGGGGATTCCTCCACAGCCGACTTAATTTTGGGCTCGTGCCGACATAATTTGGTCCCGGCTCCTCACGCAATATCGCGAGTCCTGTTGACTTGGATTTTAATCTTACCACAATTGTAGAGTCTCGCCTTCAATTATTGACATCGAGGTATGCTAGGAAGATTCGATCTCTTATATTTTTATTTGTGTTAGGTATAATGGCGTCGTCTTCTTCTTCTCACGCGGTGAGTCGAACGGAAACGCCAACCACGCTAGCCCCCACAAGACTTAATTGACCAATTCCCTTGGGTTACCCGAGAGTGTTATCCTACCGGTCGAAGCCGACCATGGAAGACTTGGAAGGTCTTCCGGTTCGAGATACTAACACCTACTCGCTTTGTCTCCCGAAGAAGAAGAGCCTGTGTGCTCGGTGAGGGAGGAGCCATAACTCCTTTTTCTTTTTCTATGCGACTACATCACCGGGCTTGGGATTCGATTTCCCTTTTCCGAATTTCAAATGGCCACCCTTCGTTTTCTTAGTATAGCTCCCTCGCAATTACACCCCAATGGATGGGGTTACCCGATTGCCTTTGAGTGGTTTTGCCTGAGCCTTGGACTGCCTTGCACCACTTCCATGTTCTTATTTCTTCAACCCCACACCTCTCGCTGCGGGAAGGAACCGCCGGAGCTCAAGGGCTGGACCTCCATTCGGGGAATAGCCAATCGGCGCTTGTTTACCCCAGTCTCAGACTCTTTCAAACGCTTCAAGGGCAACTTTTTCAAAGTCGTCGCTAAAACTGGTACAACTCCTTGGTTCCTCAAAGGGGACTCTCAAAGGTCGTTGGGAGTTTAACTTGTATTGGTGTCAAGATCACCACAATGTGTCCCCTAGCGCCTATAAGGTGGAGCGGTCCAATCTGCTGAAGCTCGAAAGGAAGGCCATTGATGCCATAATAGACCACGTTCGAGCGAACGGTGCTGTAGAGGCCGGCTCCTTAGTAGCCCAATATCGGGCCGAGGCACGGCGTCAAGATGAGATGGCGTCAGGGCCGAGTATGGCATTTTTGTTATATAACATCGGCGTTGTTCCGCGTCTTAATATTGTATTGATCATCTTTGCTTTCCTAGTAGCTAACATTGTCTATGTGTTTCGTACAGGTCTTAAGATGAAAGAGCCTCAATACCTTTCTGGGATCCCCGGAAGGTCGGAGAATCTTCGAGGCCGGCCGAGCCAAAGAGGCCTAAGGTCGGGAGTCGTCCAAGCCCCGAACCGAAGTCGGACTGTCTCTCCTATCCGAGCCTCCTTTGTCCCAAAATCGCCGCTTCCAAAGTCGACCAGACGTCGAGCCCCTCTCAATGCACGATACCTCGGTTCCCCTCGTCCTTCCACCGTCATTCCCGTTCACATTTGTGGAGCAAGGGTATTACCGAGGAACTCAGCGTTGCACTCCTGCCTCCTGCCCGTTATCAAGAGCCAGTGGCCTTGCGGGAAGTAGACGTACGAGAGGTCGAGGCATTGGGAAATGCTTTCTTGAAAGGTGTTGGTTTGACCCAATCGTTTCTCACCCTGCACCACAAATATGCAGAGGCTGCCACGGAGCTGAAGCGTGCCCGCACAGACCGCGATGAAGCTCTGAAACAATGGCAAGTCGCTTCGAACGAGTTCCAGGCTCGTGAGGTCCCCCGGATAGATGGCGATGCGGCCGTGCTGGAGGCTGAGCAGGGTGAGGAAGTCTCGACCGCCCCCAAGCACACGGATTGATCTCCCCCTTTTCTTTTTTTTTTTTTCTCTTTTAACTTGTATAATCTATCCGGTTGTTTTACAGGCAATGACTTTATTTGAATAGATTGGCCAATATGGCCACTTTTGGCTACGATTAACAATAGATGGTAACTTAGCAACCATAATGCATCGTATAAGAATATAACTTTACCGGTTATCGCGGTCGACTGGCCAAGGTCATATGAAGGTAAGCGAGAATCTGCGAACGCGCTTTTTGGTCATAAGACCATAATGTTTTAAAGTGCTTGGTGTTTGCACTTGTTTATAAAATTCCGGTATAGTAACCGGTCATCCAAAGGTAAATGAAAATTGCCACTGCCCGGGTTCGGTTTTGTCCCGATAACGTCAGAGCATTTTGACTGATCGGGGTCGGCATGACATTTTCTATTGATACCCGGAGTAAATTAGCGTGTCCGGGCTGCGATAGCTATCGGACGCGTTTTCTTCATTGAAAAGCTAATAACAATTGAATCTTGAAAAAGACAATGTTGGAATTCAATAGATACCCTCGAACGAGAGTTTCATTCATATTTGGCACAACAATTGTTGCGAAGGGAAAAGCAATGAGGCCAACGTTGAATAAAGAACATAATGGAAAACGATGCTTTAAGAAAAACAACGAGATAAGCCTAAGCTGAAATATGCCTTTAATTTGTCCGCATTCCATGTTCGCTTGATAGGGGTTCCATCCAAATTTTCCGAATGTAAGCTCCTCTCTCAAGAGTTTCCCGAACGCGATAAGGTCCATCCCAATTAGCTGCAAGCTTGCCGTCTTTGGAGTTCTTGTTCCCGATGTCGGCCCTTCGAAGTACCAAGCAACCGGGCTGGAATCTTCTTGGTCTAACCTTCTTGTTATAACGAGCCGCGATCAGCTGCTTCATTGCAATATCCCGACAATGGGAGGTGACCCGGGCCTCATCGGCGAGATCCAACTCTACTGCTAACGCCTCACTATTGGCGATTTCCCCTTGTGATAAAATGCTCTTCCGGCGCCAAGACATCATCCCTATTTCCACAGGAATCATAGATTCACAACCGTAGGCCAGTCTATAAGGAGTTTCTTGGGTGGATGTCTGCGGTTGTTCGATTTCCCCAAAGGACAAAAGGTAGTTGATCGGCCCAAGAGGTGTCAGCCTCCAACATACGTTTCTTCAAACCATCAAGGATGACCTTATTGGCGGCCTCAGCTTGCCCGTTAGGCGCGGGTGTTCCACGGAAGCAAAGTGATGCTGTATTCGTATTCGTAAATCAAGTCCCGAAATCCGACTCCAGTGAAGCGAGTTCCGTTGTACATTACTATCTCGGCTGGTGCTCCGAAGCGCGTAATTATATTAACTTCAACAAACCGCTGCGCGAGCCGAGGAGATCGTTGTGAGAGGTTCGGCCTCAATCCACTTGGTGAAATAGTCTACGCCACGATTAGCGGCGCAGTTGCCGGGTGCCGTCTTGAATGGCCCCGAATGTCCATACCCCATTTGTAAAATGGCAGGGGGCCGTGATGGAATGAAGCTCGGCTGGGGGCGCCCAAATAACTCTGGCATGTTTCTGACAACTATCACATTGTCTTACAAGTGTCTTTGAATCTGCCTCCAACGTCGGCCAGTAATAGCCTGCTCGAAGGGTTTTTCGGGCGAGCGCCTTAGCCCCCATATGTTGACCATTAGCCCCTCCATGAATCTCGGCCAGGACATACCCCGCTTCATTTGGGTTCAAACATCTCAGCATGGGAGAATGTAATCCTTTTCGGTAAAGTTGATCCTCCACCATTGTGTACTTGGCCGCGTCACGAATCAACATTTTGCTTCCATTGCATCGTGCGGGATGAGTCCACGTTCAAGGTAGTCTTCTATCGGCTTTTTCGATTCGACCGAAATAGCCATCATGCATACCGGATCTTCGAGATTTTCTTTGGACAACCGTGCGATGACAACCGGCTGCTTAGTGCTTGCCAATTTTGATAAAATGTCGGCTCTTGCGTTTTCTCCTCGGGAATGTGAGTAACGGTTGCTTCATCGAAACGACATCAACTCCTTTGCCTTTAGGAGATACTTGGCCATTAGCGGGCCTTTAGCACGATACGTACCCTCGATCGAGCCGCCACAAGCCGGGAGTCGGTGAAAACCTTAACTCTTGTGGCCTCATTTTCCTTGGCTTGAAGAAGCCCGGCTATCAAGGCCTCGTATTACGCTTGATTGTTCGAAGTTGGGAAGTTGAGATGCAATGAATGCTCAATCGTAACCCCCTCTGGACTCTCGATAATGACTCCGGCTCCACTTCCTTTCGTGTTCGACGATCCGTCGACATACACCTTCCATTCGCCTGCCTGTGTCTCGTCGGACTTAGAAGCCGGGGTGAGCTCTCGATGAAGTCGGCCAACGCACGTGACTTGATTGCATGGCGAGCTTCGTAGGTGATGTCGAACTCGGAGAGTTCTATCGCCCAATTAGTCATCCTCCCGCTAGGTCCGGCATGTAAGACTTGTCGAATTGGGCGGCTTGTTCTAACAACGATATGGTGACCACGGAAATAAGGTCTTAACAGACGGGCCGCAATAAGCGGAGCGAAAGCCACTTTTCTAGCTTCGGTATCGGATCTCGGCATTACGCGGGTTACTGCGACAAAATACACGAGGAATTTGTCCGTGTTCCGCCTCTCTTACTAAAGCCGCGGATTGCTTCCTCGCCGATCGACAAGTAAAGGAAAAGACTCTCGCCAGTGAGGTTTTGAGAGGCCGGAGGATTGGCCGGACATTGCTTTATGTCTTCAAATGCGTCATCGCACTTTGAATTCCATTCCACCGATGCCTCCTTCTTTAAGAGCACGAACATGGGTAAGGCCTTCTCCGCCGATTTTGGCAAAAACCTAGTTAGGGCGGCCAATCTTCCGGTTAAGCTGTTGGACTTCTTTTTATTACTCGGAGCCTTCATCTCCATCACGCCCTACATTTGTCCGGGTTGGCCTCAATGCCCGGTTAGTCGGCATGAAACCCGGGAACTTCCGCGGGACGCCAAAAAGCACACTTGGCCGGGTTCGGTCGGATTCGGTAGGTTACGAGTTTGGCGAATGTCTGCTCAGTCTTGTATATGACGTTCTTGATCCAAGGTTTTGACGATCATGTCATCTATATACACTTCCACATTGCGGCCAATCGGTGCAAAGACCTTATTCATCATCCTTTGATATGTAGCTCCGCATTCTTCAATCCGAAAGGCATGACATTATAGCAATAGTTAGCTCTTTCGGTAATGAAGGCTTTTTTTCTGATCCTCTGGGTACATTGCTATCGATTATATCCGGAGTACGCGTCCATAAAGGATAGGAGCTGGAATCCTGAGGCGTTGTCGACCAGTTGGTCGATGTTTGGCATTGGGTAGGAGTCCTTTGGGCATACCTTGTTCAAATTCTTGTAATCGGTACATACTCTCCACTTCCCATTTGGCTTTTTTTTGCGGGCGAGCCTCGTCGTCTCGGATGTCTAATTCCACAGTATTAACTTCTTCGTGCGGAAAATCCGGTCCGAATGGTCCGGATAGGCGATTCTTTGGGGCTGCGATGAAGATCCGCCCTCCCCAATTCTCACGGTTTCAAAATAGCAACGACGAGATTCCCTTTGATCCCCAGTTACCGTGACCACGGTTCCTTGGTTGCCTATCACCTTGAGCTTTTGATGCTTTGTAGATACCGGCATGTCCCACTTGTGGATGGTTGGCCTTCCCAATATTATGTTATAAGGTGAAACGAACTCGGCCACTATGAACCGCACTCTTTCGGACTTAAAGGCGTCTTTGACTCAGGGTGAACTGAGGTCGATAAACCCCTTCGGACGAGATTGTTCTCCATTAAACCCGATGAGGGTTGTCTTGCAAGGCTTTAAGTCGTCCCGGTCCGGGCTCATTCTTTTGAACGCTTCCCGACTTAGTATGTCGGCCGAGCTACCGGCATCCACAAATATCCGCTTGACTCGGCGGTTGGCGACTGTTCCGGTTATCACTAGCCCATCTTGATGGCGGGGACAACGTCCTTGAGGTCGTCTCTTGTGAAAAACAAAGGCGGTCGTGCCACCTCGGTGTGATGTTCCTTGAATTTAGGTCGGTCCACGACGGACGGGACTTCTCGAAGGTATTTCCTTCGCGGCTTATAGTATCACCGCCACCGCCCATTGCTCCGCGATTACATTACGGTCGAATTCCGCTTCGGAAATTCGTCATCGGCTTGAGAGCCTTTCGTTTATCTTCTGCTTTTGAACTTTCGAGGAGGGTCCTCTGCGGTTCTTGGTCTTTCGTTTCCACCTTTTCCTTGATGCTCGATGACGTCTTGTTGAAGTTTGCCTTCCGAACAAATCGTTCGATTGCATCCGGAGCTCGTAACATTCGTCGGTTGTATGGCCTCGACCATCATGGAACGAGCAATATTTAGGCGGTCTATCCGGATCTTCGGTAGGATAGACGAGGCCGATCGACCTTCTTCATCTCGGTCGTTGCTACCTCCTTCCAAACTTGAGATCGAGGCACCGTCGGGCGAATATTTCTCGTACTTGCTCCGTGATCAAATTTGCCACCTCGGCTCTTGCTTTCATTCCCCTTCTCAGGAATCCCTATTCTGTTGTCGAGAGAAGTCTCGACCCTGGGAGGGAGGTTCTATCTTGGTCCCGCCTCGAATTGGGATTGTTTGCCATTCGCATCGCTCGACGTCCAAGTACTTCTTTGAGCGAGATATGAAGTCGTTGAGATTCTTTGCCGCTCCTTTAAAAAGGATTACGCCGGGCGGGACTCCTTATCGAGGCCGTCCACCAATAAGTGAACGTGTACGTCTTCGTTAAGTCCGCGCACTGCGGTGCCGCATGATTGAAGCGGTCCGGGTAACTTTGGAGCGGCTCTCCCAGTATGCGATTTTGGAGAGAGAATCTTGGGATTTTGGTTGCCGTTTGCTAGTCGCGAAGTGCAACTCAAAGGCCTCGGCCAGTCTTCAAAGTTGTGGATCGACCCAAAGGGAAGAGTGTGAAGCCATTTCAACGCCGGCCCCTTTAACGTCGCGGCGAAGATCAGGGCACAATTGGTTCCTTGAGACCTCTAACCGACATGTGAGCGTCAAAGTCTTCTAAATGAGTCGTCGGGTCTTGTGTGCCATCATACTTTGTCAACTCGCCCAAATTGGCTTCTCGGGGAATCGGGCGTTACGGATCTCCTTGGAGAAAAAGCTATTATGCATTTGGGTGACATACCTCCGTCATTGGATGAGTCCGCCTTTTCTCCCGCTCTTCCGCTCGCTGATAGTGAAGGGTATGGCGCTTGTCTATGTTGTCCACCCGTCTCATTATCGCAAGCATCCTGGCTTGAAGAGATCGAAAGTGCGCTCGGCATGTGGGATGTCCGGCCTCCTCCGAGTGGAATTCGTGGTCCACGGTCTTGGTTTCGTGGGCCGAGGACTCCGTGTCGGACGGGTTGTCCTTTTGATGTCGTTCATTGTTGGGAATCAATGGTTCTTACGGCGAGAAAGCCGATCTTCTCCTTCTGATGGTCTCCATCGTGCTTGGTTGTCGGCTGCTCATTACGGGGTGGTTGACGCGGTGGTTGACGGTTGTCCCCGCTTGATCCGCCTCCGATTGTCTTTGGCGAAGCACGAGTGCTTATCCTCATGGTCACGGGAATAGAAGTTTATTGATCCCACGGTCGGCGCCAGCTGTTGCGGTGTAGAACTCGGATGTCAGGCCTATTGAAGGTCCGGTGGTTTGATATAGGATCGGGTGCCCTTCTGTATGCTTATGGGTCAAGCGTTCGGGAGAGGGTATGATCACGGTACACAAGCGGGCGTTTCGCCTAAGGGGTCTTGTGTGTGCCGTGTATTGTATGTAAATAAGTCAAGGCTTAGAATGAATGTACACGGCGCCCGTCTCCTTCCTCTCGTATATATAGAGTACACACGGTTAGTTAGTCCCTTGGCGCCACGCCGTACGTGTCATGTGCGTGTCCGGGATCGTGCGCGCATGTCCATGATCGTGGGTGCATGTCCAGGATCGTGGGTGCGTGTCCAAGGTCATGGCTGGGTCCCACGGATGGTGGGTTGCCCCCTGTACTAGCCAGTGAGATAATGGGCCTAGGCTAGGTCCGTAACAGTATCCAAGTTCGAATCCTGTCTTGAGATTATTCTATTCCTTTTTGCAATTCACGCTGAATCACAAAAGCACACGTCACTATCATCATTTCACTCTTAATTATAAATAAATCCTAAAAATAAAAATTAGAATATTACAAAAGTCGTTGAGTTCATAGGGGTATCAGCTCTGTTGCAGTGATCCATTCCATATTTTTTAAGGAGCTCTTGCAGATAATTTTCATTTGGTTAGACTCTTGATTATTTTTTCTATGTTAAGTTGAAATTTTCTTTTCTTTTCTTGTCTATATTCATTTAATTTTTAATGCATTTAAAACTTTCCTTAAAAAAAAAATATATATATATATTTCAGGGGCGCTGCCCCCGAACCCCCAAATCCCCTCACGAATTGTGCACCCACAAATATAAATTCCTAGCTCCGCCACTGTATATATATATATATATATATATTGTATTCTGTACTACAAAATATTATTTTAAATCTAAATGATTTTTTACGTAACAACATATTAATAAATACTCGGCCTCTCACATGCACATCGCTTGGGATGCGCGGGCATAGGCTAGCTAAGTGCAAAAGCAAAAACAAAACGAAAAGAACACAAGAAATATATACTTAAAGGTTTTGTCATGTGTTTAAGGAAATGAGAGTGCGATTTGGAGTTGGAAAGAAAAAAGTAAATACTCTTTAAGTTAAATAAGTTAATAGGATACAATACTCTTTAAATTGCCTGGAATATTTCAATTATTAATTGTTATTCAAGAACGATTCCCCTATTAAAAGAAAAATGATTAATTTTTTTTTAAAAAAAAGTAGTCCAGGAATTGACAGAAATTATACTTAGTTAATTCTATTTACTTTTCTAAAGTATAATGATTGATCAATGATTAATGGTGCAGAACAATATTCATGGACCAAATTATATACTGTTCCGATCTAGTCTTAACAGGATCCAGTGGGCCACATGACAGAGACGGCCTCGCATCACTGTTTCTCAAGCTGATTGCTTCGGGCCCAACCCAACCCATCATATTATTATACTTAATTTATTTTAAATTAAACATTTTCCCACACATTCCGTGGATATTGTATATGTGGATATAACAACTAGATATAAGAAAATTAGTTAAAGCTTTTTTTTTTTTTTTTGGTAATAAATTGATTTTGGTCTTTAGAATTACTCTTTGATGAAAATTCCTTCAAGATGTTGAAACAATAGGAATAATTTAAGACAAAAATTATAAAATTGGGAGATAAAGTACTTCATCACTAAAGTGGAAATTTTTGAAGTTAGTCATGATTCAAAGTCAAATATGAATATTAATGCCTTTAATAAAACAAGATTTCAATTTAGATCATTTGCCAAACTTGCGTAGACTTACATGAGTTGCAGCCATCCCATAATTTTATATGAATGCTTTATAGAATAAAAGACTTGCATGTCAATAGACTTGAACCATCCTCACTCCATTACAGGACGTCTTTCATGTTTTTTCAACTAAAGAAATATCAACCGGATCCGGAGCATATCTTGAAGTATGAAGATGTGGATGTTCAAGACAATCATACTTTTGTGGTTGAGCCAGAGCAAATCATTGATCATCAAGAAAAACAGCTCCAGCGAAAAAGCATTCCTTCTTTTAAGGTTGTCTGGAAGGGATTATCTCCTAAGGAAGCGATGTGGGAGACAGTTGAAGATATGAAGAAGCGCTATCTTGATTTTATACTCTTGAAGATAGATTGATGTATAACCAAATTTCGAGGACGGAATTTATTTTACGGGGGAAGAAATGTAATATCTTGAATTTTGGGCCTTGAGACTTGAGAATAAGCCTGTATCAGGCAGATGACTAGACCTTGTTCAGGAAGTGTGATATTAAATTTTGAAATATTATATGGAATTATTTAAAATGAAACATGGATATCCTATGTATTAGACTTGACTATCACCCAAGAGGGGGGGTGAATTGGGTGTCGAATAAAACTTTTGAAAACTTAGAAAATCTTTTCGCAACTTACTAAAGGAGGTTTGAATGACAGTAATAATTTATAAACCGATAGACAGTCATTCAAAACACATATGCTGAAATGTAAGAGTTTAGGGAAGAGAATATGCAAACAGAGATTTATATTGGTTCGGCCCAATCCTTGACCTACGTCCAGTCCCCAAGCTGCACTTGAGATTTTCCACTATCTCCTTGTTTAACCAGGCACAAGAGAAAAACCTTTACAACCTCACAAGTTTAGCCGGGCACTTGTGCAGCCTTTACAATTTCTTTCCGAGATATCCTCTTACGCATTGTAAGAATACAATTACCGACTCTGTACTCAGGATGATCCTTTCACACTAGGACTCACTCCCCCTTATAAGTTGTAATTGTACACCCACACTCAAAGGTTCAACAACCTTGAGATTTGATCTCTAAACAGATAATCAAATAAGTGCTTAGACTCTCTCACAGAGCAGATGAATAATAATCACTGAAGTACAATACAAATCATTTCACTCTCTATGATAAGCTATGTAAGCATTGAGAAAAGAGTGTATGAGCTAAGCGTATATTCATAATGTCGGCATTTCGGCAGTGCATGCTCGTGTCGCTTCTTGAAGTTCGAATGCTTGTTCTTTTATAGCTAACCAATAGTATTCGACCGTTAGAGCAATTCTTCAGTTGAGCTTCTTAAAATATGACTGTTGGAACTAGCCGTTGAAGCTTTTGATGCCTTTTGCCTGTTGAGCTCTAATCCAACTTTAATCTTAGAATGTCTAACATTGATTTCATTAATGGTCCGTCTTGAGTGTTGTATTAATGGCCGTTGTGAGGATCCAAGCTTTTCAATGGAATGTTCAAACTATCCGTTAGACTCAGAAGCTTTCCTCTATTTTCTGATGTAGCATTTAATGTTGTCTGACACACAAATTGCTTTATCTCAATTTGATGTCAATCCATGATATAATCATCTGAAACTCATTAGCAAATTGATTAAAAGCAATTAGGAATAGCAACGAGTAATGATATGTAGAAATGAAATCACACACGATGATTTAGGATTTACGAAGACGGTGATTTTGAAAGTAGAGATGATCATGCTCGAGCATCCTTGTTTGTATGCTCGGGCAACCAAGATGTAAATACGTTGTAAGAGGTGATCATTGTCTTATGCTCGGGCAACAAGGAGCTACTGCTCGAGCACTCCAGTGAGCTTGCTTGGGCAAGACTTGAACGAGGTCATTAAAGCTTGAATTATCACTGATGCTCGAGCAACATAGTTTTCATGCTTGGGCATCCTTGTGAACCAGTGCCCCTAGTTCTCGGGCATCATAGATATGCTGCTTGGGCATGGTGAAGGCAATGAGGAAATATGACTTAGAAGTATACTTGTTTGAGCAACATAACCTTTCTGCTCGAGCATGCTGCTCGGGCACGACATTATCCTGCTCGGGCATAAGGCATACAGAGACGAAGAGTAAGAGACTCAGCGATATTGCTCGGGCACACTTTTGCCTCTGCTTGAGCATCATGCTCGAGCATGCCTTTCACTTTGCTCGGGCATGACTCTTCAATTTGCAAATCCTCGCTTTTGGCTCGATGATGCTCGGGCATGCCAAATTCTTTGCTCGAGCATGATTCTTCAATTTGCAAATGTTTGCTCTGAGCTCGATGATGCTCGGGCACAAAGAACACCTTGCTCGAGTAAGCTTCTGTCTTTGAGGCTTCTGATCATGTGCGAATAAGTATAATACTCTCCAATACAAAGCTCAACTTCCAGATTGTAGAGACTTTCAAGATACAAGAATATTGGCAGCACGATAGTTAATTTCCAGTGAGCAACGTCTTCGATATAATTTCAAATTTGGAAAACCACCCATGCTCAAAAATCTCTTCAAGTATTCTTTCCAATGAAAGAAGAATCAGCTCCAAAATCGTTCTATTTCGTTCATTATCATTAGATGAATGGAGGTTGTTCTTGACCAGCGTTGTTTGCAACATTCTGAACTGACCGTCAACTTCAAAACATCATATCTCCTTCAATTGATCTTTTTTTTCCTGATTTTTATGTTTTTGGAAAGGTATGTGAGTTTTGTTTCATATGCCACCAATTTCAAATCAATCGTATTTGTCGTTTGTGAGATATACTCAAAATACCGAAGCTGGTTCTGGATTGTGACGTTGGTTTTTGTTGCAACTTCAAAAAATCATAGCTCTCTCATATGAACTCCTTTGGGCTTGAAGTTTACCTCAAAATGACGCATTGAGAGTCTAGTTTCATATGCCAATAGTTTCACCTCAATTCGTTCTTTGGTTTGGGAGATATCATTGAATTACCAGAGGTTGTCAGAAACAGAGCTGAACAGAGAAGCTGAAAAACGACCTTGCTCAAGCAGGCATTTTTCTCTGCTCGAGCATGCTGCTCGAGCAGGCATTTTTATGCTCGAGCATGAGCGGATTTTATGCCTGATAGGAGCTGGAAATGTACCGTGCTAATTCAGCTTGGACTAATCTACATTAATTATAGTAGTTACTCAATGTAGGAGATAAATATATTATACAAACTTTTTGCTCTTAAGAATGACATCTATATAAGGCATCATCAAAACTAATCATGTCCAACACTATGAGTATTTTGATCAAGAGCTCAAGGGCTGTAGAAGTTAAAGTGACAGTGCAGAAGGGCATAAAAACACTTATACGGTATTAATTGTTGGTAAAAATGCTATCTAGCTATACCCTAAGGTATGAGACTATTAACTGAGCAAAAATGTGCTAAAATAAAGATGCACATGACATTTCCTGGACCGATAAGGGTTTCCTACATTTTTGAGGAAATAAGAAAAGAAAAGTCAGTTGTAATAATTAGTTGAGGACACGTGTCACTGCGGGGTTAAAAGGGGAAAAGTAAGGTAAGAAAAGTCGATTCCTTACCCTTTAAGGAGGAATTTTTGGCCACACAAGAAATAAGGGAGAAAATCATAGGATTTTATTTGTATTTAAGCTCGAACACAAATACAGGCCCTACGGAAAGTTAATTAGTGAAAAGGAGATCGATAAGGACCAATTAGGGACCTCTTTTTGGATTAAATGGAAAAAATATTGGGCCAAATTGGGGTGTATAATGGTGCTATATATGAAGACCAAATCAGGGAAAAAGATCTGAAAATTTGAATAAAAGTGAAAAAGGGAGCACCCTTTTAACCAGCGGTGCACTACAAGGACCGATGGATAAAAGAATGAACTGGACAATTGAGTAAAAACATATGGATCATATTTTTCTAGGCTCTGAATGCGCCACATATGCCCCTGGAAATATCTAGCATTTTTTGGAGAAAAAAGAAAGAGAAAACATGCAAAAAAAACCAGGGTACATGCTTTTAACCACTGGACAAAAGGGTGTTTTGGGTAATTAAGGCATTTTGCACATGTTGAAATATAAAAATATGATTATTAGGGGCAGAATTTCGCCACCTCACCTACTTCTAGAACCCTCTGGATTTTCTTGGGAAGCAAGTCATGAAACCCTAGTTCATGTTATTAACCAGTGGACAAAAGCATGAATCGGATAATTCAATGCACCCCGGTCATTTTATTCATTTTATAAAGACATAGACCCCCATTCTTGACAGCCAAGGGATGCATACAAGGAGAGTGTGAGAGAGACCAGCCAAGTTCCAAAACTCAGAGCAAGAAGCAGGGATACCAATTAAAGCTCCGAATTCAGTTAAACACTGAAAAACTAGCTTTTGAAGTTTGAAGTTAGGGCTTTCATCCATTTGACTAGGGCATGGATTTGTGAATTTTGGTATTTTTCAAGGTTCCAATGGGTTTAAAACGATATTTTTTATGGGTTTAGGTCAGAGTTGAGATTTACGAACCTGAAAAAACTGAAAACCAAAAGAAGCAGCTTGCTACCAGCTTCAGGATTTCTGGACAACGAAGCTTCATCGGTATTTTTAAAATGGTAAATGGAGTCTGGTTTCTATGAAATTTTTCATAAATAAATTGTACTTCCTGGGCTTTATCTTGATATAAAATTTGATGCCTTTTTTATTATTCTACTGGGAGAAATAAATTTTTGAAAATTACTAAGGAAGCAGAGGTGTTTTTTTGACCAGTGAGTAAAGTTTGGGCTAGTGTGATGAAATATGAACCCTTTTGGACTTTGGAAGTAATTTTACCATAAATTAAACATCCTAAGGGTTCAGATGCCACCAATTTCGTGTCAATTTGAGTTTTTTTGGAATTTATTAAAAATGTTTAAAGTTGAGCAAAAGTCACTGAAATTCTGAAGTTAGGGCTCAGATTTCTCGAGGATAAAAAGGGAATTTATGAAAATACTAAAAACAAGGTATTTTGATGTTGTATAGGGTTAAGTCATATCCAGAGAGGCTATCAAGAGACATAAAAATTTTAAGTCGGAACACAACCCACAGGTAGTAACTGTTTACTCACGTACTTGATATGTTGTTGTTGTATGTTTGTTTTTGCCAAATATGCATACAAAACTATTGGGGTTTGAGTCCCTGACTATTGTGTTCCTAGCTCTGAGGATAATTATGGGGTTGGCCTAATTTAGGCAGCTCAACGGTTTGTAGTCCTGGGGCTTGCCTTGGTAAGGCAGCTCGACGGTTGGTGATATTTGTTATTGTGTTATGTGGTTCTGAATGCATATGTGGTATGTTTTCCATGTTGACTATGAGTTTCATGATATGATTGAATTCATACACTGCTTAAATATAGTATATGATTTTAACAGTTACTCTGGGATTCATTTTTGAACTCCAGACTGATCTGTAGATACATGTGACCGCCCATGAGTTGATAAGGCCTTTTTGGAAAGGTAAGGGCATACAGTGGCGGACTGAAGAATAGGGAATGCCCTATTATATTTTGTACTTCTATTTTTGGGATGACTGTATATATTTATGATTCAATATTTTATCTTGGATGACTGTACCCTTAACCTTACGGGGACTATTTACTTTTTCATTATCGTACTCTTACCAATACATTGGGTATGTCCAAACCAATAAAAGGCTTTGTTTCACACACTCTGATGTATATTAAAAGAACTGATTAACAGAGGAAAGGTAATAAGTAAAAGGAATCCCTCTAACCCACCACCCAAAAGGGCGAGGCCGGTGGGGGTGTAAATGTCTAAGGATGATAAAATAAGTTTTTGCGAGTGAATTGTGTTACACCCCTACCGGCCTCGCCCTTTCGGGTGGCGGGTTAGAGGGATTCCTTTTATTAGTTACCTTCTTATCGATATTAGATCCACTTAATATGTATCAGAGTGAGCGCGACAGAGCATTTAACCGATTTGGACAAACTACTGTACTGGTAAAAGTAAAATAAACAGAAAATAACAGTCCCCGAAGGGTTAAGGGTACAGTCATCCCAAATAAATACCAACAATACATACAGTTATCCAAAAATATCAGTACAACATATAATAGGGCATCCCCTATCCATCACCAGCACTGCTATGCCTACCTTTCCAAAAAGGCCTTTATCAGTCATGAACATCCCTCTGTATTAACAAAAGCTTCTGGTGGGGGTGTGTACCGCCTTATTATTTATTGTGTCTGATCACTTTTCCAATTATGCCTTTGCCCTGATTCGGAAGTTTGATTGATGATCTTGGAACTTTGGACTTGCTTTGGCCATGGAACTTGCAGGTCTCTCTCTCCCTCTCCTCTGAAAATTTTGTGCTCCCATGGCCAAGAGAGAGAGTCTTTTAGGTTTTTAATAATTATAAAAGAATCTGAACAGTTCAGAATAACTGTGGTTAATTCCTGTCCAGTAATTAGTAAATTCATCTGGCTTCTTGGCTTTTTCCCCAAGTAAATCTAGAGAATTCTAGGGCTCTCTAGGGTGTGACATGTGGCGAAATTCCCTTAAAAGAGAGCAGATTTTCTTCTGCTTTTGGGGAAAATTACCTGTTTTGGTCTGAAACTTTCATAAATTACAATTGTGGCCCGAAACTTACTAATTATTCTTTTCTTTTTCCCCCAAGCTCTCTAGATGTTTCCTAGGGCTAGGTGGCACCATTTAGGGCCCACACACCTGCTCCAATTATTTTCTGTACAATTATTCCCAATTTGCCCTTTTGTCTGTAAAGTGGGACCCGCAGATTGACTTTTTGACTGATTCTTCTTTCCCCTCTCCTCTAGCACGTTTTTAATAATTATGGGGGCTAGGTGGCATCACTTTGGGCCCACAAAATATGTTCTCTTACTTTTCCCCTGTCTTTTCCACTTTATCTGGTCCAATTTCCTTCCACCGGTCCATGCTGGGCCCCGCTAGTCATCAGGGTACTTTCTTTTGTACCTTTCTTCAAATTTTCGATATTTTCTCCTAAATGGGTATACATATATGGAGTCTCTTTGACTTTCCAATATGGCCTACATTTATCTTATTCAGTCCAAAAGAAGGCCCTAACTGGTCCTTATTGGTCCCTTTTATATCGGTTAACAACCTGTGGGACCCGCATTTTGTGTTTGGACCTGAGTATGGATAAAATCATCTGATTTTTCTTTCTCTCTCCTGGGTGGACGAAATTCAATGCTTAAGGGGTAAGGATTTGTGTAACATCCCAATTTTCAAAAATGAAATATTTTTTTTTTCATCAGAGTAGAGCATCGGAGCAAGTAAAAGATTGAGTAACTGATACAACATTAATTGTGGCGTAACTACCTGTTCATAAAGAACGGTACATTCACTAGTACATATCTTAAATATCTTCGGTCGGGTCTTCACTCGTGCTGTTTACTCTGCTTACTCTTATCTTCTGTCCTCGGGTCTCCAGACCCTGAAGCTATAGTAAGAGTTGAGGTCTAATGCCCATCGGACCTCAGGTAACGGTTAACCTCATGCTTATATAAACAATATATATGACAAATATTCATGACATTTCAGCAATAATTACTACAAAAGCCTATAACAGATGTAGGAAATACATAATCAGATATGTAAGGCAATAACAATACAATCAGATGTAAAGTTATTTAGTCTGCACCACCCGTGCCACGATAGCATGTCGTGCCCTCAGAGCTAGGAAAAATTATCGGTGTTATCATGACATAACCCGTGTAAAGCTGTATGTAGTGATCTAAGCCCATAAACTTAGTCACGGTGCATGTCCAAGACAGAGTCCCGTTCATGACTTTATGAAAGTATCCATCATATATAAATATACTATAAGCATCAGAGTCAGTGTTACAGTACGCGTCTGTACCTCCGTTGATGAATCTGGTACGTCTGACGGTCGGAACGTGATCACAGATATCCTATAAGGATAATATCGTATTTATTAATTCATAATCAGTATCCTACAGATATTTTAGTCACAAATGACTATTTTACCCCTGACTCCAGAAATCGTTAACCGATAAAATTTCGCTAGAGCTTCGCTACTCTGACTCCCAACTTTCAAAACTTACTTCCTACCATGTTTTTACCTCGTCAGGCATCTTTCAATGCAATGAGGTATAAAAACAAGAATATGAATCCTACTTCCTACTTCCTAATCTAACTAACATTTATACTAAGAACTACTAAACAAAAGACTAGAACTTAAAAGCTTGCTTACCTCTTGAAGAACTTCCTTCTCCTTCTTGCTCCCACTTCTCTCTAGATTCTCTCTACCCTTTCTTAGAATGGTTTTGGTGTGAGTTTTTAAAGGAATGAAAGGGCTATTTATAGGAAAAGTGTATGGCATTTTGGTAGTTCCATTGAACTTCCTCTTCTCAAATCTCATCCATTGGATCTAGGGTTACTTTTGAAATCTCATCCTCACCATTTAATCCAAACAAAACGTCCCCCTCACTCTCACTCTCTTATCTTTTCTCTTTTTGCCAAGCCTTGTTGGCCTTTTCCAACACCACTATTTCCATTCCATTGCATTGCATTGTTGGCCACCCTCTTCTTCACATGTTTTACTTTTTGCATGTGCTTATAATTCACAACTATTCTTAGAGGTAAAGTTTGAAGTTTATGTAGTCTCTTAAGAAGCACTTGAAATAACAAGAATTATGGTTCAATTTGGGGTTTTTACTAGCCCTTTAGTCATTTTAGGATTAATCCCAAAAGTTACGGAAATGACTTTGGAGATAACGTACTTCGAGCTAAAAATACACGTGTTCATAATAAGTCCTTATATTTGATCTATGGTTAACATATTTTAGTACACAATTTATTTCCTATCGGTTCTCATTTACTTGAGTCTTGAATTAATCCTAATGGCTTTTGAACTCAAAATATCTTCTCCAATTTGCTAGGCCCTCATGCTTCCACATCACTCCTCTCTCTCTCTCTCTCACACACACAAATTCCTCCCCCCTTTTATTTATTATTATTATTTTTTTATTTTGTTATTTAATTATCTTATATTATTTTAGAAAGAAATTCTCTCATTGGTGGATTATGTTTCACTAGGATTCTACTTTATGGTTGATTTTAAACCTTTAGATCTAGCTCTATGAGATTTAATCCTAGCCATTGATTTTAGTTTGACTTGTCAAAGTTGATTAGTGTCTTAATCTTATGCTTAATAATCTTTATTAACATATCATCTGTTGGTCAATGAGGCTTTAGGGATTTTATGTATTTAATCCTATACATTCGTTAATCATGCCTAATTAATTAGCAATTATCTTTATGCTAATCTTGGCCCTTCATTGGCCATTGGTCTCTAATTAGGGTCATGCATCCCTAATTGTGCCTTTAAAACATGTTATTTAATTAACTATGTAAGTTTTTGGAATTAATTTAATAAATGAAGATTTAATTATCTACTAATTGTTGACAATTTTCTTTAATTGGATTAATTATTTTCTCACAACTTTTGGGTTTACTTTGGTCATTTATGCACCATGCATTAATTTAATAATCATAGGGCAACTTATGTTCCCTAGAATAAAATTGGGTTTTTGTCTCTTAAATTTCCAAGGAAAATAAACAAATAAATTACTAAAATTAGAGACAACATACTTTCCTATTTTAAATAGGTATTAATTGCCAAAATATAAATTTTTGGGTATCACATTATAATATTTAACCCTTGGCTTATTTAATTTCAAGGGGAAATTTCTTAAACTAACAGTTAGTGAGCTTTCAAGGTTTGAGACCACCTATTCACTTATTTCCAATAGGTATTATTTACTAAAATATAATGTTCATAATGAATATGAATTTTAGGGTATTACAATTTGACTTTTCTACCCCTGTAATCATTACTTACTTTTTGCTTTCCAATCCTGCAGTGACACGTGTCCCAATGTAATCATTACACTGGTTTTTTCCTCTTAAAAAACGCAGGGGATTTTCAACTGTCTAGGAAATGTCATGTGCATATTTATTTTAGCATATTTATGCTCATCCAATTGTCCCAGACCTTAGGACATAGCTACATGACATTTTTACCAACCGATTAACACCATACAAGTGTCTTTGTGCCCTTCTGCACTGTCACTTTACTTCTACAGCCTTGAGCTCTTGGTCAAAATACTCATAAGATATCAATGTTTTATTTCTAATTTAATATCACACTTCCTAAACAGGGTCTAGTTGTATGCCCGATACAGGCTTATTCCCAAGTCTCTAGGCTCAAAATTCAGGATATTACAAATTGGGCATGTATGTTCTCAATATACAAGGTAGTTCCAAGGATGGTGTGAAGGCAAGATTGGATTTGCAAGGAATAGGAATACACAAAGACTTACATCCAAGGCCATATGGTAAGAGAACTTATTGTCCCCCAGCTTCTCATACTTTGTCTAAGGATGAGAAAAGAAGTTTTTGGGAGTTAATTGGGCATGTATGTTCATTTAGGTGTTGTGTTTGTAACTCATATGCATATTCATTTAGGTGTTATCTTAGTATATTCATTAAGAGGAAATAACTCAAGGTGAATAATATTTGTATTTGTTTCCAATAATTCAATTTGTAATTCATAATGAATATTTCATAGCTTATAGCTTAAAGTATTGTCTTTTAGGTGCTGGATTGGGTGGTAGATGGGTAGGAGGAAGAAATAGATCTGAGAAAAAATACAAGAAAATTTAAAGCGGATGATATAACTAACAGGTCTAAAAAAATGTGGTCAAACTTTTAAGACCGGATGTATTATACACAGAAGGCCTAAAAAGTTTGATTATTAAGACTGGATGTATCACATAGCCAGTCAAGACTTTTAAGACCGGATATATTACACATAAGGTCTAAAAAGTCTGACTTTTAAGATCGAATGTATCATACAGCAGGTCTAAAAATTAAGACCTTTAAGACCAATTGTGTTTGTTTAGGTAAATATCCAGTCTTAAAAGTAAGATTTTTAGACCGGTGTTGGTTGAATTCCTCTTTTGGCAAGTGAATAGTCGAACAAGTAATAAAGAGTAAGTAGACTTATTGTCACACAGAGACTGTTAATACCAAATATGAAGTCAGTTTCCTTGTGAAAGTTGTGTGTGATGAGAATAAAATTATTGGTTGTTGCTTTATCCATTACTACTAACAAATAAAAGAAAATAAATGATCGGAAGTCAGTTGAGAGATATCAAATTAAAAATAGACTGAGTTTAGATTTTATCCCAAGTCACATTATTCCCCCAGTTTGCATGTGACACATTGCTATAGCATTTTGCTGCATAGCTTTCGCAATGGTTCAACAAAATGCCTTTCGCAATGTTATTCAGTTAACCTACTGATGAGAGTTGCCGAGCCCTCACAAAATAACCAGGATTCAAAGATTTGTAGTATAGAAAACCTGGATTCTTTCTCTCAAGAAATTCACAGTGGGTCCAAAATCAACAGTAAACAAGTAACACAGTAACCAGAATGGGGGAGTTTTTCAAGGTAATTAAAATGAAGCAAAGCTAGAACAAAATATAAGAAAATGAGATTAATCAGATCAAAAACGATTAACCCAGAATTGGGATTCCATAACCTTCATCGGAAAAAACATAATAATCGAACTCATGGCGACAAAGCTCATTTATCTAGAAACTCCCTCGACTAGCGATCGCTAGCATCGAACTCATGGCGAACTCTGCGATCGTAACACGGTCCGACCTATGCCCTTGGGATATCAATCTGGGTATTAAATCTAATACCCATTCTGCAATCATAATCGGATCCGATTAAAATAAACAGAAACAAATTACGTTATCGATTGAAGTGCGGGCCCTCTGGATTCACAGAATCCTCAATCCATTGGTCAACCACAAAAGCTTAGCCAAGCATGACTAGGAAAAACTCAGAAGAAAAGATGAAGAAGATGAAGAACATGATGAACAACTCAGAAAATAAAAAGCTTATAATTTAATCCAAAAATCTCATAAACTGTAATTGAGAATATTGAGAATATGTTTATAGCCACCATCTAATCTTCCTTATATAGAGGAGAGATGACTAAAAAAAATAGGAATCCCCTAAAAATAGGAAACCTCTAATCAATAGAAAATCTCTAAAAAATAGGAAACCTCTAAAAATTGGTCTTTTATTACAAAATTCGGGCAAAATAAAAATCCAGAAAAATGCATTTGTCGTTAGCTCCAATTTTGTCCATCTTCTTGTCCGAATCAGCCTTCCGAGTCTTTATAATAATTGTAGCTCTCTGAATCATCTAAAAAACAAAAGAAGAATCAGGCTAATCGGATATCTAGATCAAAAGTTATGGTGAAAATACTAAATAACTGTAAATCTGGAATTTAATCATAAAAATGAATTAAATCCAATTAAAAGCTCAAAGCTCGATTAAGTAATAAAATCCATTATTTATTAACTAAACAATCCTAAATTTATTCACCAAGAGATACAAATAAATGTAATAATATTCAATTATCAAATTCCCCCACACTTATCCTTTTGCACTCCTGAGCAAAATTAAAAGAAAAACTTCTTCTTTTCAACAATTGCCAAACTTCAAAAATTGAACAAAGAGCACAAGGCTTCTCAAGATCAATCAATCAATACTGAAGTTCTTTCATCTCAAATTATAAAGCATGGCAATCTCAATCAATGATGCTAATCACACAAGATGGTCTCTCAAGGATGCCCTCAATCAATCTCTCAAAGTGTATAGGGCAAATAAGTGTATCGCTCAAATTCTACTCAATGAAATTGCCCTACCATAAGCTTGCTCAATTTCTACTTCTCCACTACTCATAACACATGCATGCACAAATCAAGAGAGCTTGTTATTAAAGGCTATAATGGGGCTAGGGTGAATGTAGGTAACAGTATGGAATGAGAGGCTAAGCACCAAAGAAATTAAAAAGAGCACTAATTAACACAGTCATTCTTTATGTATAAAAACTTTTTTTTTTTCAGATATCTCCTTTCTTTCTATGCATTTTCTTTTCTTTCTTTTCTTTTTCTGCTTTTCTTTCTTTCTACGTATTTTCTTTTTGTTTCTTTCTTTTTTTCTTTATAATCACAATAACAAAATCAAATATCTTCCCCCACACTTAAACTGTTGCACTCCTGAGCAACCCCTACACTTAAACACAAAACCACGTGAAATCAATGCTCAATAAATTTGCAAGGTGCAGAATAAAATGGTTTTACGCTTAGGCTTGTAATGTGGTTTAGAAAAGAATGAGTCAAAAAGGCACAAAGGGGCTAGCAAAGGAAACATAATGCAAGGAAAAACTATTTGGCCAAAGTAGGGAAAATAAAAGAAAGAAAACAAGCTTCCATCATATTAATGCATGTAAGTGAAAAATGTAGTTTCAAAAAGAAAAGGATCAAGTTCTAGAGAACACAAATCATGAGCAGGTGCACACATGAAATAAAGAATGGTAAAAGATGAATTCCATTCATGCAGGCCCAAAACCTCACAAGGTTAATACCAACTCAAGCAATCAACATCACCAAATCAACTACCAAGACATGTAATCGAAGAGTCAAGAAATTCAGCCCAAATAGAATGATCCATCAAAACCAAAATGTCAAAGTTCACAAGAGGTAGAGCAATCATAGAAAGAGTGTGTGTTATTCATAAAAACTAATTTTTATTTTAAAAAGGGAAATTATTCACAAAAGAAAATTTTTCTTCCTTTTCTTGAACACAAGGAATAAAAACCAAAGCAAAAACAAAAATATTTTTCTTTTTCTCATTTTGAAAACAAAGAACAAAAACCAAAAGTAAGAACAAAATCCCTCCCCCACACTTAAATCATGCATTGGCCTTAGTGCAAAAGATAAATATAACCAATAATAGTAGGTAATGCAAGTAAAAGAGTAAGGAGGGAGTACGACCGGACTATTAAAATCTTGGAGACTCAAATGAAGTGGCATAATTGGCTTCTTTCCTTTGTCTGGTTGTAAGTCACATGAAAGCACTAGTGATGTCTTCTTTTGATGTTCAACAAGCATCACCTTTTTTAAGATCCACAAATAACGTTTCAGCTTAAGTATGGAAGGTGTTTGGATAGGAGTAATCAATCCATGTACCTGCATAAAATCATGACACCAAGCAGTATCTCGTCCCACAATAATATAATCAATACAACTCGATTTATCAATAATCAAGGAAGATCCCAAAATAAATTGATCAAAAGAAAACGTTGGAACTTCCAGATATTTTGAGCAACCCACAAAATCAATATGACTCTCCTCAGTAAGAGTCAAACTCTCTAAAGAATAATTCAAGTGATCACTCAAAATAGTTTCACAATGGTTGCTCAAATCATCACACAAGACAAATTCTACATGTGAAACATCATGATTCATGATGGTCTTTCCCTGTAAATTCATATCAAAAGCAAGGCTTTCTCTACACTTATCTTTAATAGTATCCCCACTAACAACAGTCATGTCAAAATCATGAATAATATCAATACAATCAATGGAGATATTGCTTCCATCATTCAAAGCATCATTATGATTAGGGGTAAGTGGAGTATCTTTAAAATCAATAGTGTCAGGGGAATGAACATCATAATGGATATCACAACCAACATCTAACAATGATTCATTCACGGATGAAAAATCGGACAATCAGCATACCAATCAGCAATAACATCATCATCAACATTGGCATCCATGCTTGATTCAATCTTTTCAAAATTAATATGCTTATTATCATCAATAGTACAAGAGGGTGCATTATGATCAATGGTAGAATTAACCACTTCACTAAATGCTTTCTTTCGAAGCTCAACAAGTAAATGACATTTTTCATGATAACAATCTGCACATATTTGATATTCCTCACAAGAGCATGAAAATATGTCATTTAATTTATTGCAATCATCTATAGTACTAAGAAGAGAAGCACTTTCAACAGTTAAAGCATCACATGAAGAAATAGGAGTACACTCATCAACAAGTACAATCGAATCACTACTATTAAAGCCAATTGGTTGAGCAATTACATTTCCAAACAATTGAGGGGATTCAATAATGATTTCCTCGTCAACCTCATCATCACTCAAACAATGAATTGTTGCATTAGTTGAAGTAGTAGGAGAGTCTACTTCTATAAGGATAAAATCATTACCAAATGGGAGGGAAGACTCTTCAATGCGCTTTTGCACTTGCTTCACTTCTTGTGCATGTGTGACCATGAGAGAAGGATTTTCTTGAAACATCATTTTCAACATTTGTGATTGCTACTCAACTTCTTTTCCTAATCTCTCACTCATTTTCACTTGTTGTTCCATAATTTTAAGCATAGAGTCCATTTGTTGATAAAAGCTTTCCTTATGTGACCACTCCTCATTTATAGGCCAAGTTGTTTGATTATGGAAATCTCCAATGACTTCACAAATGGAAGGTTCTTGGTTGGGCACACATGGTTGAAAATGAGGTCCATAAGGTGGCTCAAATGGATATAGGGATTCATGAGATGGATGGCATGGTTTTGAAGTGGGATGGAATGAAGAATGGTAGGGTAAGTGAGACGGTTGATGATATTGTTGAAATGGAGGTTGGTGGTGTGGTTCATGTAATGGGTGGTGGAATTGACCATGACATTCTTGATTGCCTACAAAAGAGTGAGAATTGAAAGGTAGATTATGATTGTCGTAAAACCAAGCCATGAAAGTTCAATACAATTAATTCCCAATGAATCACAAGATAACTGCCTAACTAATAAAATTAAGACCCTAGAAACAAAAGAAAATCTATGCTAGAAATTAACCTAAACAAATCTAGAAACACTATCAAATGATTTTTAAAATTTATGGGACCACCACAAAACAACTTCTACACTATTGTGGGACCCGAAAATGAACTAAAAAAATTTAAAAAAAAAATTGAAAAAGTGGTATAAATGATGGAATTTGGCTAAAATACGATCTTAATTACATTCTATTTTCCTTCAGCTCACCAAAAATCAGCCCAATCGGAGTAAGTTAAACAATTTCTGAAATACCCGATATATCTCGCCGAGACAAAAAAATTAAAAAAATAAAACTACTTTACTGTCAGTAATCAGACCGATGTAAATCCCCCGGCAACGGCGCAAAAATTTTGATGAGAGTTGCCGAGCCCTCACAAGATAACCAGGATTCAAAGATTTGTAGTATAGGAAACCTGGATCGTTTCTCTCAAGGAATTCACAGTGGGTCCAAAATCAACAGTAAACAAGTAACACAAGAACTTAATGGGGAGTTTTTCAAGGTAATTAAAATGAAGCAAAGCTAGAACAAAATATAAGAAAATGAGATTAATCGATTAAAAACGATTAACCCGCACTGGGATTCCATAACCTTCATCGACAAAAACATAATAATCGAACTCGTGATTGATTCTGGACAAACCGAAATCTCTGCATTTATCCAGAAACTCCCTCGACTAGACGATCGCCTAGCATTTGATCGAACTCATGGCGAGCTCGCTGTGCGATCGCACAACGCTCTCTGTAACCCGGTCCGACCTATGTCCTTGGGATATCAATCTGGGTATTAAATCTAATACCCATTCCGCAATCATAATCGGATCCGATTAAAATAAACAGAAACAAATTACGTTACCGATTGAAGTGCGGCCCTCTGGATTCACAGAAACCTCAATCCATGAGTCAATCACAAAAGCTTAGCCAAGCATGGCTAGGAAAAAGTCAGAAGAAAAGATGAAGAACATGATGAACAACTAGAGAAAATAAAAAGCTTATAATTTAATCCAAAAATCTCATAAACCGTAATTGAGAATATTGAGAATATGTTTGTAGCCACCATCTAATCTTCCTTATATAGAGGAGAGATGACTAAAAAAAATAGGAATCCCCTAAAAATAGAAAACCTCTAATCAATAGAAAATCTCTAAAAAAATAGGAAACCTCTAAAAATTGGTCTTTTATTACAAAATTCGGGCAAAATAAAAATCCAGAAAACTGCGTCTGTCGTTAGCTCCAATTTCGTCCATCTTGTTTTCCGAATTAGCCTTCCAAGTCTTCATAATAATTGTAGCTCTCTGAATCATCTAAAAAACAAAAGAAGAATCAGGCTAATCGGATATCTAGATCAAAAGTTATGGCGAAAATACTAAATCACTGTAAATATGGAATTTAATCATAAAAATGAATTAAATCCAATTAAAAGCTCAAAGCTCGATTAAGTAATAAAATCCATTATTTATTAACTAAACAATCCTAAATTTATAAACCAAGAGATACAAATAAATGTAATAATATTCAATTATCACCTACCACTAACCTATATAGAAGTGTCTGCATCCTATAAGTGCATACCTTGCTCTACTTGTCCCATATTCCTTTGGCTATTTTCTAGTTTAGAGTGTCAATTTAACCTAGGTGTTTTGGCTATGTGAAGTAGGCCCATTCCTGTAGCCTACAATTTAGATCAAGCCTTGAACAAACTCACCTAGCACACATTGTCTAACAAAGGTCTAACCTCGACTCCCTTCTAGTAAGCCGAGACCACTGATCTAGCCTCTTTGCGGCCAACTAATAGATAAGACATTAATTCACAATTAAACAAATTAATTATATTGAATTTAAATAGAAAACTGGATTCATTCTACAACTTAGAAATCCATCATCACTCAGCCAACGAAAATTTAGTTCATGACTGATAGGGGAAACACAGAACAGATTACAACAGAACAACCCATGGAAAGATTAAAGAAGAAAATAAGAAAAAATCAGAGAAGCTCATTGGAGTGATTGACTGTGTAGGGAGCGTCTTGTCTCGTGACGTCTCTACGTCTTCCACAATCTATCTAACTTCGGGGAAGGATGAGGTCTCTTTTACAGCTCTCTCTCAATGATTCTCTCTTTCTCAGTGTGAGTCATGTCGAATTAGAATTGTACTGACTCTCTGCTCTTACGGCTTCAACAACTCCTTTAGGTTTAGCCGCGCTTTCTTCTTATAGTCAAGTCCTTCACGCCGTACGTCCAGTGAGCTGGGATTTTGTTGTTCAAATTACCTTATGGCAAGTAAACCAGTCGAACAAGTAATAAAAATGAGTATCGTGCCACAGAGACTGTTGATACCAAAGATGACATCAGTTTCTAAGGACAAGTGTGTGATGTGAAAATTATATTTGGTTTGGTTTGTTTTAGCTATTACTAATGGCAAGAAATAAATGAGTGGTTGAAAGTTGAAGAAAGATATCAGTTTAAAAGTAGGATGAGTTTGAATTTCATTCTAAGTCGTACTGTTCCCCCAGTTTGCACACAACGCATTGCTATAGCAATTATATTGCACAACTTCCGTAATGCTACAACATAATCGCCTTTCGTTCATGGCCATACGTTCCAAGAGCTTGTGAGCTTCATTATAGGATTTCATCAGGAGTAACCATTCGTAGAGGCATCGACTATTGAACGTGTCTGTCCATCCAGACCTTTATAAAAGGTCTCTAGTTATACCTATTCAACCAGACCATGTTGTGGACATCTTCTGAGTATGTCCATAAATCGTTCCAAGTTTCATAAGTGGATTTTCCAGGTCTCTGACGGAAGCCAGTGATGTCTTCTCTCAGCTGGGCATTCTTGATTGGTGGGAAGAATTTAAGCAAGAACTTGTTACCTAGGTCGTTCTAGGAGGTGATAAAGTGAGCAGGTAGAGTGTTCAGCCATGCTTAAGCCTTGTCCCTGAGTGAGAATGGGAACAATTTGATTTTGAGGGCGTCGGCTGTCACTCCTGGAATGATGAAAGCGTCACAGACCTCCATGAATGACTTGTGATGCAGATGAGGGTCTTCTAATAGGAGTCCTCTAAACTGTCTGGCTGAACTGAGCATTTGGAATATGACACCTTTGATTTCAAAGTGTCCTGCAGTCAGGTTTGGAGGTGTAATGGCTGTGTTGAGTCTGTTCAGGTCAGGGACTCCAAACTCCATGATTGCTCGATCTAGATCAGTGTTACAATTCGATTGATGAGGGATTTGGTTATCCCGATTAAGAAGTCGTCGCTCCTCTCGATCCTGGTCTTGATTAACATGTACTTCCACCATGTGTGCAGAGTCACTCAGGCGACTCCTTCACCTATGCTTTATGTGCCTTTGTTTATAGGTTCATTAAATTTCTAGATCGTATGGTTGAAGGTTAGCAAAAGGCGAGCTACGCATACACTATAGAAGAACTTGAAAAATCAGAGATAGAGAGAGTGATCTTGGTAAGGTAAACATAACTTATCGAAAAGAAACTTACAATCATAAAAGGTATCTTTAGTCCCCGCAACGACGCCAAAAACTTGTTGGTTGAATTCCCTTATGGCAAGTGAACCAGTCGAACAAGTAATAAAGAATGAGTAGAGTATCGTGCTACAGAGACTGTTGATACCGAAGATGACATCAGTTTCTAAAGACAAGTGCGTGATGTGAAAATTATATTTGGTTTGGTTTGTTTTAGCTATTACTAATGGCAAGAAATAAATAAGTGGTTGGAAGTTGAAGGAAGATATGAATTTAAAAGTAGGCTGTGAAAGACTTGGCTATCACCCAAGAGGGGGGGTGAATTGGGTGTTTGATTAAAAACTTAGAACTTTAAGAAACTTTCTGCAACTTATTGAAAGTTGCACTCGAAGTAATCCTCTCACTAGGATTCACTCCCCTTACAAGCTGTGATCAACACAATGTGTTTCCCACTCAAGATCACCCAATCTTGAGTAACTCACAGATATAAAGATAGGATGTTTACAATGAATCTTCTCTCTCAGAAGTGTATGGATGAACACTGAAGTACAATACAAAACATTTCACTCTCTATGATATATAGACATTGAAAATCATAGAGTAAATGATAAGCAGTGCTTGTTGTTCTATGTTTGAAGACTTGTATGCAGCTCTATATATAGCGGCAAATCTTCATATGACCGTTGCTTCTCTATTCTGCATTGTCTCCATTCGAAATTCTAGCTATTGTGGTCATGGATGGGGAATATAGCCGTTGGGTCATAATGTTTCTTGAATTTCTGATGATTGCTCTGCATTGATGACCATTTAATGTTCTTTATTTGATTTGAGTACCAAATCATTCTGAGTAAAAGTTGTAGCAATTGTTTCCAAATGAGGGAATTCATCATTTTGGTGATCCTCTGTTTGACGCGTGAGATTTAATGCTTTTGATTCTTTCCAGGCTGTCATCGACTTGCTTTAATTGACTTTAAAGCAAATTCAAATCTGTCATAATAGAAACTTTGAATGATGAATCCGTTGAGGCTTCTATTTCATCGTCTGAACGTTTGAATGTATTGGAGAATATCACAGATGAGCATTTGTTCAAGTTCCTCGTTGAAATCTGTCATCTTTCCCATTTCTGAAAGTGTGCAACAAAGTTCATCTTCATGCATTTGATAGATCTTGATTTCTATCAAGTTTGATGTTATCTCAAGCTTTAATCATCTGAAACTCACTAATAAATTGATTAAACATCATTAGGAATGATAATGAGTGATGATATGAAGTATCTAGATCATCTATGAAGATTTCGCAAAATCCAGAAAAACTGATTTTCAAACTGAGTGTCCAAAATCGGAGTTTTCAAATGTAAACCGGAGTTTGGAACTGTTCACTTAAGTGCAAACTCGAGTTTTGAAACACAAACTCGAGTTTAGGTCTTTCTCAGGAATATGTCGCGATTGAGATTCGAAGAACATCTTGAATTTGAAGCCAAACTCGAGTCATTAAGTGACTAACTCGAGTTTTGGAGTCCCTCTACCCTTGGTTGCTCTCTGTCTGATGGAAACTCGAGTTTGGGTATCACAAACTCGAGTTTGGAAGATGCTCTGATGATCTTTGCTCTCTGTGTGATGGAAACTCGAGTTTCCAACTTAATGACTCGAGTTTAGGTCTTTCCCAAAATCAGATTTTAGCCTCTGTCCCTGACAAACTCGAGTTTTGATTCCCAAACTCGAGTTTGCTTCTTTGATAGCAAACTGTGCAATATCCTGAACAGATAGTCGATTTTCGAGGGCAATATCTCTCTGGTCTAAACTATGTTTTAGTTGGTTTAACTCTCGATGGAAATCCCTTTGAGTCTTCTTTCCAATGCCACCGATTTCAGCTCAATCGGATTTGTACTTTGTGAGATATACTCAAAACATTGAAGCTTGGTTTTCTGTGTGGCGTGAATTTTACTGTCAACTTCTACAATTCATATCTCCTTCATATGAACTCTTTTTGGCTTTAATTTTATATCAAAATGACTCATTTGGAGTCTAGTTTCATATGCCACTGGTTTCACCTCAATCCGATATCTGGTTTGAGAGATATCATTGAATTACCAGACCTTGCCCGAGTGAAACGTGAAACAGAGTTGCTGAAGTGCTGAAGACCGCTGTAAACTCGAGTTTGTACTTATAAACTCGAGTTTGGCTTGTCCAGAGATGCCAGAGTTGCTGAAGACATTACGAACTCGAGTTTGGAGATCTGAACTCGATTTTTGCTTGTTTTAACTCTGAATTGATCCATTCCAGCTTCCATATGATCTTGGAGACTTCTAGCATCAATATAAGAACTTGAATAAAGATATTCTATTGCATTGCAAGTTCTTCCTTCTTCAATTTCTTTTCTTCTTCTAGATTATCCCCCAAAATCATTTGATAACTTCTTGCTTTATGATATTCCCATTATATTGTGCAAGAGCTTCCTTCTTCAATCTTGATTATTCTCCATCAATAAAGTATACTCCATTGTAGCTTAAATATGATGAAGCTTCATTCCAACTTCTGTTTGATCATAGAGACCTCAAGTTCTTCTTTCTTTAGTCTCCTTTCTTGATCATTCTCCATTATTAAACTTTGCATCTACATTAAATAAAAGAATTAGTCAAAGTAGAAGATAAATGTAGTATGCAACCTTTTTGCTCTTTAGAATGACATCTATATAAGACATCATCAAAACTAATCAAAACCAACATTCTCCCCCTTTTTGATGATGGCAAATACTTTAAGAAAATTATGTATGAATATGAAAAGCTAATAAACCCAGCATATTTTTCTTGCCATTCTCTCCCCCTTATTTGTCATTAGCAAAAAGTTGAGTTTAAAGAAGAGATGCTTGTAGAGAGACAAGTATATAACTAAATTAGACAGAATCAAAGAATTGATTTTCTCTCCCCAATTTGAAATTGTTTTCATTCTTGATATGATGCAATAATGTTTTTATGAAAACAAGTTTGAAAGAGTTTCGAGAGGTTTCGAAAACATCTTTCACAATTAAAGCATATAAACACCAAACATGTGCAAAGTTTCTAATGAATATAAAAGATAGAGATTAGAAATGCTCATGTTGATTTTGCAAATTGATGAATGATCAATGAAGTCCATTTGCTTGCTTTGTTCTTGTATGAGATCATTTCCATCCTTCTCTTTTCCTTCATACAGCTCTTCTGCAGAACATGGCTCAGCTGGCTTCAAGAAGTTTTCTCATACTTCATATCACAGCTTCAGCATCAAAATATGTTTCCTCAATGTAATGGTTTCTCCTTTTAGTATGTTGAGGAATGTCCTAGTACATAACAGAATCTCTTGCTACAAATTGAACACTTTCTTTGCCAAAGAGATTTGTTAGTGAAGCATGATATCAAAATATCCCTTTCCATATGATATTTTCGAATTAAGATAATGAAGGGAAAATATAATTCATCATCAAAACTAATACAACATAGTAGATGTAGATGAGAATGCTTAGAAGGGTTTTCTTCAAATAAAGGAGATGAGCTTTTAAGATATAAAACACATGTGAATTTGAAGCTCCCCCTTAATGAATGCATGACTGAGGGTAAGAATTCTTATGCTCTTATGCAATTGAATCATATGAAACTTGAGCAAAGAGCATACAACACCTGTAAAAATTTAGCCATTTTCAGAAAGCAAGATTTGATCATTTGGAGTTTAATGAAAATTAGTTTGATCAAAACCATTTTGCAAAACACTGAAATTCTTGAATCTCCTGAGTTAACTCTGTTTAGGCATAGAAACGAGTGATTGCTTTATATCAGTTCACTTGATGACTTTCTTTTAAAGATTAGAAACAGGAATCAAATCCAATTGCATATGATTAAAACTTGAAATTGCAATTACAACCAGAATGGGAGTAGAAGTCAGATTCAGAGTACGAGTCTGAAACAAAGACAGAATCTGAACTTGCATCAGAGTTAGCAGCATAAATCAAATGAAACATTAAGCACACTGCATAACTTAGATATGAAGCATAAATCACACTGCCATAATGCATAACTTAGAGTATTCAAAATATTATAGAATTGCAGTAGATATCAATAAAGTTATGTCTCAGTGACAATATGGAAATATACTTTATGTAGAAAAGATGTCATTGAGAGAATGCATGTAAGTTTGATCAATGAGCTTAGAAAATCTTATCCATAATGATAAGCATTTATCAAATCATAGTACATGAATGAAATCAGATTTTTCAAGAATGATAATGAAATAGGAAGATTGTTTCAAATCTTGAATGTTCTTTTAAATCATGATAATGAATTATGAAATCAAAATTTTGATGAATGAAAGAGTCATTTTTGAAACATGCTTGAAACAATAGAGATATATAAGCACAATGACTTTGCTATGACAAGAGATAAACTTGCTTTTTAGAAAAGAGTCTTGAAAGTATATGAACATTCAAAGCAAGAATTTGAATATAGTTACTCAAAATGAATGAAGACAAAGTTTATGAATTTGAGTAACAACATGATTACTAGGGTTCATGAATGATGAAGCACAAACTCATTAATCCAAATGACTAGAGTTCCAGAATATTATCCTAGTAAGTTATTCCTTTAATGGTTAATGCATTATCATTCAATGCACTAATGAACATTTATAAATCTTGGAATAACTTGGCCAATAACAGTTTCACAAATTGAGTTCTTTTCTTGAAAATAAGCTTGAAACTCATAGATGAACAACTTGTTAGACATGAGGTCCAACTAGTTAGGGAATTTAAACAAAGGAGTTCAAGCAACACATTGAATATCAAAGATCAATATGTGAATGATAGGGAAATCTCAACTAGACAGGTTTGAAGCATATCCAACATTCAAAATACAATATTAACATCCAATTTTGAAACATCATTTGAATGCAATCAAAGTATGGATATGTTTTCAAAACATTTGTATGCATCTTTATAAAATAAAGTGAATTGAAATTCAAACAAATTTTAGAATTGTGAATTTTAGAAACATAAACTCAGAAAAGTTATGCACAAATTCACTTATGATCCATTTAGCAATCTGAAAACATTTTGAAAAACATAAATGATTGATTGCTAAAGGAATTCAATGATGGACAAGTATTCATTACCCAAAAATGAATTTCATTTAATCACAGTATGGGGTAAAGATTAGATATCACCGTAATGCCTCTTGTCCTTGTAGAAGCTTGCTTGATTAAGGTGGATTGATGTATATGTCTCCCTTTTTGTCATTCACCATCAACATCAAGCATAACTTGTTTAGCTTTCTCAAGACTTGATCATTTCTCTATATTGCATCTTTGAGAAGCTTTCCTTGATCCTACAAAGCTGTATAAATCTTTTTCTTTCTTGGTATCCAACCTTCCTTGGATCCAATCATTGTTAGCTTGTAGAAATAAGATTCACATGCTCTAAAGAATACAATCAATTCAGCATAAATGAGCACAATGAATTAATCATGACTTTATGCATAAAAGAGATACTTTGTTTTCAAATCATCATGTATGCATACAGAATTAAGTTATTAACACTGCAATCCCTTTGAAGAATAAATCAGGATGTGAAAGCCTGATTTTAAAAATAGCTTACAATGTTCATTCCTAAAGTTTCAGAATATAAAACTCAATGAATATTTCAAATGATAGCAAAGGAGGTTTTACCATTGTATACCTTTACCTTAGGTACTTGGAGTATTGCCTTTGCTTACCCATTGGTTCTTCATATATTTTCTTATGGGTGTGGGCAAGGTTTTCTCAAAAGACATAGACAGCAAAAATCTTTTCCTTTGTGCACGAGAGATCCTTCTTTTCTTAATTTCCTCAAGATAGTTGAATGGTACTTCATTGTAGTTTCTTCTTGAGGCAGAATGTATTCTTCTTATAGGTGTCCATTGCTTCTTACGATTTGATTCTGTAATTCCAGTAATGGATGCTCTGAGAGTTCTCTTGCTTGATGTGAGTCTCCTTTTAGGCTCATGAGACACTCTTGGATTCTTCTTCATCCTCTTAATACCTTTATGTCCACTGAATTTCAAATTATCCTGCACACATAGAGCACTAGATGGACACTTTGGTACCCACTTATACTTGGGTCCTTGACTGTTAGTAGTGGACCTTACTTGTCTTTTAGGAACCCAAACAAATTTATTTCTCACATTATAATTTCTCCTAATACAACATGTATGAGAAATATGTCCAGATTTACCACAATAATTGCAAACAATAGAATGATGCTTATTATAAACAGTTTTGCAAGAATTGTGCTGGTCTAGAGGATGCAATGTCAAATGACCCATATCTGTATATTCTTTCTTCCCACATGATTTTCCAGCATGATTTTCGAAAACATGTTTGTTTTTCAAAATAGAATCAGTAAATGGTTGCAGAACAATTTTATGCAGATGTTCAGAATCATTTTTAACTACACAAGAAGAATTGGAATTGTTTACCACATGTGCATCTTGAGCTCCAGATAATGATTGATCACAATTGTGCACAATGAGCTCTTCTTGGGAATCCTCATTCTCTTGTTCTTTCGTGTTGTCTGGATCATGGAAGTGTTCGCTGAATTCAATGATTTCTCCTTCTTCATTCTCCAGTTGTTCATCAGTCATAGATGTACATCATATAGTCTTAGATGAACTGTCAACACTTTCAACTTCAACACAATTGTTAGAAGTATAAATAGAATCAAGAGTATCCCAAATTTCTTTAGCACTAGAGCAACATTTTATTTTCTCGAAATCATTTTCTGTCAAAGCACTATATAAAATTTTCATTGCTCTAATGTTCAACGAAAACATTTTCTTTTCGTTTTCTGTCCAATCCTTTCTTGGTTTGAAATCAAAGTCATTTATAAAAACATTCCACATATCAAAATCAAACGCTTTAATAAAGCGGTCATTCTAGCTTTCCAAAACCAAAAATCAATATCTTTGAAAAACGGTGGAATGGTATAATCGAAACCTTCTGAAAACAAGCAACACCCAAAATCAGCCATTTGAAAACTCTTGAGACTGTTAAGTCCTTTAAACAAGAGCCTAGCTCTGATACCAAATGAAAGACTTGGCTATCACCCAAGAGGGGGGGTGAATTGGGTGTTTGATTAAAAACTTAGAACTTTAAGAAACTTTCTGCAACTTATTGAAAGTAGTTTGAATGACAATAATCCGTTATAAAGTGATAAGCAATCATTCAAACATATATGCTGGAATGTAAGAGATAAGGGAAGAGAATATGCAAACTGTGATTTATACTGGTTCGGCCCAATCTTTGACCTACGTCCAGTCCCCAAGCTCCACTTGAGAATTTCAATCCACTATCTTCTTTCAACTTGATTACACGTTCTGTACTTGAAGTAAACCCCTCACTAGGATTGACTCCCCTTACAAACTATAATCAATACACCTGTTTGATTACACACTCTGCACTCGAAGTAATCCTCTCACTAGGATTCACTCCCCTTACAAGATGTGATCAACACAATGTGTTTCCCACTCAAGATCACAGTGACAACTTTATTTTACACAGTTCTATAGACATTCTCTCTGCTGCTATGTGATTTCTACTTACATTTAGGTGCATTTCACAAGTTCAAAACTGGCTCGAATTTCAAAAAGCTAAATTGGGGATTTGAAGGCATAATCATTTAGCACACACATCGGAACACACGTAAGGCATAAACCTCCCCTATACTTGTTGCAATGTCCCCATTGTGAACAGTAAGCGAGACGAAAGCGAATCAAGTAAGATCAAGTAGAGTGTTCGTGAGCATTAAAACACGAACAACCGAGGAGAACGATAGAAGAGAAAACATAGGGAAAAAAATAAGGAAACAGAAAAGGGGAAGATTATATATATTTTGTTTAGCCAAAAGACCTTGTTTCTAGCTAGCAGGGTGAGTATAGGAAAGCATTAAAAAAAAGAAAAAAAAAAAGAAATGCAAATAAGGCCCGGAAAGCCCAGGAAGAGCAAGGGTGGCACTGGCTGTAGTGTCGTCCACCAAAGAGGACTTGGAGACGATAGAGGAAGTGGTCTGGTGTAGGTGATGGGTGGCACGAATGTCGTTGATCTCACGCCAGATGCTGTTGACCTCAGCCTGAAGAGCAGCGAGGCGAGCTTCTTGGTCTAGCGGTGGGGCGAGAGCCGAAATAGGGGGTGTGGGTGGTGGAGGAGGTGGGCGGCGTTGGCACGGTTGGTGAAGAGGTAATGGCAGATGGAGAGGTAATGAACACAGTCTGGGTCAGCGTTCGAATCATTGGACAAGACAGTGATGAGGGAGGCAGGGGTGGTTGCAGGGTGCAATCAAGGGAAGCCGGGGATGGGACAAGGAATTGGCTGTTGTTGAGTGGAAGAAGATAGGGAGCAATGCGGCAAAGTGGCTAAGGGTAAGGGCGTGGGTGCGACCATAGCCATAGCCCCGAGCAGTAGCCTTGGTGGGTACCATCGTGGTCAGTGACGACAAAGGAAGGGTTAGGGTTTGGTGGGTGATGACGAGAGGAAGATAAGGCGTAGAAAGGACAAGGGGTAGAAGCAATATAAAGAGGGAACTGGAACGGAGAGTGAGGCAAGGCCTTTATGAAGGAACGATGGGTGGTGAAAGACGAACAGATGGCAGAAGTAGAAGGGGTATTTGGCCTAAGTGATAGAGGCTAGTGGAAAATGAAAAGACCGGGGAGTGACGTGAGAAAGGGGGAGAAATGTGGCGGGAACAGGAACAACTATGGATATTGTGGGTCAGATGGAAATGGGCCGATCGCGTAGGGAAAATTAAATTGAGAATGAGACAAAAAGTAACACCCATCTAGAAAAAGAAGTGCAAACCCGACTGTTTGGCAGAATAATGCGTATCCACTGCATTGTTGTAGCAAAGTTGCCCCAATGTGTATTGGTGAAAAAGTTAAAATGACATGGCTATGGCTTTGTTGTCCCTGTCTTCCCGGTATGCTGTCGCATATGTACGAAATAAAGATCGAAAGAAAAGGAAAATAGAAACACCACAAGGGCAAGGAGAAGAGAACTTTGGACTGCCTCCCAGTAGCTCTTGGTTTATCGTCCTCAGCCAAACTAAGTAAGGCTCTCAAGTTAGTGGTTCAAGAATGGTGAAGGTCTTATTCGTGGCACCTTTTCATCCCAATAATGCTTGACGTGTTGTCCATTCACCCTGAATATGCATCCAGAAATTAGACTCTTGAGCTCAATAGCACCATGCGAAGATATTGAGTGAATGACAAATGGCCCTAACATCTGGATTTTCAGCTTGCCTGGGAAAAGCTTCATGAGAGAATTATATAGGAGAACTTTTTGACTGACCTCAAACATTTTTAGGAGCAATCGCTTATCATGCCATTTCTTGACTATTTCCTTATAAAGCTTAGCATTCTCATAGGTTTGTAGTCAAAATTCATCTAGCTCATTTAACTGCAACAACCGTTTTTCTCCAGCCAAGGTGGCATCCATATTAAGTTTGGAGATTGCCCAATACGCCTTGTGTTCCAATTCCAGAGGGAGATGGAAAGCCTTGCTGAAGACCAACTGGTATGGGGAAGCTCCCAATGGTGTTTTGTATGCAGTTCTATAGGTCCACTGAGAGTTATTGAGTTTATCAAACCAGTCGTTGTGATTAAGGTGTACTACTTTTTCTAGGATTCTCTTGACTTCTTTGTTAGATACCTCAGCTCGCCCATTGGTTTGAGGGTGGTATGCTGTTGCAATCCAATGTTTAACCCTATACTTTGCTAAGAGTGATTCAAATTGTCTACTACAGAAATGGGTTCCTTCGTCACTAATTATGGTTCTTGGGGTTCCAAACTTAATGAAGATGTTTTCCTTTAGAAATTTTCCAACGGCCTTCGAATCATTTGTGGGAAGGGTGATTGCTTCTACCCACTTAGAGACATAATCAACAGCCACCAGAATGTATTGTTTCCCCATGGAAGGGGGAAAAGGTCCCATGAAGTCAATGCCCCAGATGTCAAACAATTTAACTTCAAGAATGGGGGTCAAGGGCATCTCATGCCGGCAAGATATATTGCATGTTCTCTGGCATTTATCACACTTGGATACAAAGGTGTGGGAAACTTTAAAGAGGGATGGCCAATAAAAACCAGATTGTAGCACCTTGGTTATTGTGCATACGCCCCCAAGTGTCCTCCATAAGATGACAAATGACAATGCTCTAGGATGGACTCTTTTTCATCATCTGGTATACAACATCGCAATAACTGGTCTGGGCATTGTTTGAACAGATAAGGTCCATCTTAGAAAAAATTTCAACTATCATACATGAATTTCTTCTTCTGATGATATGTCAGGTCAGAGGGAAACTTGCCTGTGACCAGGAAGTTGGCAATGTCAACGTACTAGGGGTGGAAATACAAGAGATGGCATATAATTTCTCATTAGGGAAGAATTCTTGGATTGGTATGTCAAGTCGGTCCATCATGTGGTCTTCCAATTGTAACAAGTGAACGACTACCTGGTTCTCTGTCCCTTTTCTATCTCGAATCTCCAAGTCAAACTCTTACAGCAGTAGAATCCACCTAATGAGTCTCGGTTTGGCTTGTTTTTTTGTTATTAGGTATTTGATGGCAGAATGATTGGTGAAGACTATGACCTTGGTGCCAACCAAATACGAGCGAAATTTTTTGAACACAAACACCACGGCCAGGAGTTCCTTCTCAGTTGTGGTATAATTCGCTTAGGCATCTGTCAGAGTCTTACTGGCATAGTAGATTGAATGAAACACCTTGTCATGCCTTTGACCAAGTACTATTCCACGGCACCATCACTTGGATTGCACATGAGTTCAAACGGTAGCTGCCAAGTGGGAGCAATATTTATTGGAGCGGTAGTGATTTTCTGTTTCAAAATGGTAAAGGCATCCAAGCATGCTTTGTCAAAGTTGAATGGAGTGTCGTGCTCGAGCAGTGCATAGAGAGCTTTGAGAAATATTTAATGAATCGTTTGTAGAACCCCGCATGCCTAAGGAAACTTCTGATACCTCTAACTGTGGTGGATGGCGGTAGTTTCTCAATAAGTGCTACTTTTGCTCTGTCTACTTCAATTTCCTTTTTCGAGATTTTGTGTCCCAACACTATTCCTTTGGTTACCATGAAATGGTATTTCTCCCAGTTCAGGGCTAAATTTGTTTCCTCATAGCGTTTCAACACTTCTTCAAGATTATACAAACAATCATCATAAGATTTCCCGAAGATAGAGAAGTCATACATGAAAATTTATATGGATTTCTCCACCATGTTAGAGAATATTGCCATCATGCATTGCTGAAATGTTGCTGGAGCATTGCATAATCCAAAGGGCATTCATCTGAAGGAGAAAGTCTCTAGGGGCATATGAAGGTAGTTTTGTGCTGGTCTTGCGGTGCTGCAGCAATTTGGTTGTAGCCAGAGTAGCCATCCAAGAAACAGTAATATTCTTTTCCTGCCAATCTGTCCAGTATCTAATCAATGAATGGTAGTAGGAAATGATCCTTCAGGGTAGCCTTATTCAACTTGCGATAGTCTATACATATCCTCTATCCAGTGACTATTCGTGTAGGGATCAATTAATTCTTTTCATTATAGATTACAGTAATGCCTCCCTTCTTTGATACACATTAGACTGGTCTGACCCACTCACTGTCTGAGATAGGGTAGATAATACCGGCGTCCAGCCATTTAATGATCTCTTTCCGGACCATTTCCTTCATTATGGGGTTCAACCTCCTTTGTTGTTCTATAGAATTTTGACACCCATCTTCCAGTTGAATTTTGTGCATGCAGAGTGATGGATTGATTCCCTTTCTGTTAGCAATGGTTTATCTGAAGGCTTTTCTAAACTTTGTCAGTACTGCTAGGAGCTTTGATTCTTGTTTGCTTGTAAGATGAGCAGAGAAAATAACTAGGAGCATTTTGTTGTCCCCCAAATAAGCATACTTCAAGTGTTCTAGAAGAGGTTTGAGGTCTAGTATTGGTGGAACTTCTATGGAGGGCCGAACTGCTTGCTTGCGATTCTGATCGAGTTCCAATGATTCAAACATTGTTTTCATTGCTCTGTTGAAGTTCTTGTCGTCCATAAAGCTTAGTTTTGCCACGAGATCCTCCTGGTTTTCGGTATCTGTCAGACTTGCTTCATTAGGGTATTGGTTGTATGATTCTTGAAGTGTCTTTTGCACCAAGTCGTCCACAATGTAAATGACTGAGCTCTTTAGTGTTGTCAACGTACTGCATTGCTTTCAGGTTGTTGAACGTGACCTTCTCATTGTTGAATCGCATAGTGAGTTCCCCTATTTGAACGTCAATCAATGTCCTTCCAGTAGCCATGAATGGTCTTCCCAGGATGATTGGACTTCTCGATCAACTTCAAAGTCCACCACAATAAAATCAACTGGGAAAATGAATTTGTCTACCTTTACCAGCACATTTTCAATTTTGCCTTCTAGGTAAACGATGGATCTGTAGGCTAGCTGTAAAGTCACTGTGGTTTACCTTGCTTCATCGACTGCCAACTGCTTAAACACAAACATCGACATGAAATTGATGCTTTCCCCCAAATCACAAAGTGCTTTGCCACAATAGTTAGGATCAATGGCACATGGTATCATGAAACTGCTCAGATCTTTCAGCTTTAGAGGCAGTCTATTTAATAGTAAAGCACTACTTCCTTAGCCATGGCTACAATTTCAAATTCACCCAGCCACCTTTTCTTAGACAATATGTCCTTCATGAACTTAACATAGCTGGGTATCTGCTCCAAAGCTTCGACCAGAGGGATGTTGATATGCAATTGTTTAAGCATGTCCAGGAATTTCTGGAACTTTTCTCTTGGCTCTGTTTTTGTAGCCTTTGCGAGAAAGGTAGAGGCTACTTCAAAACTTGTGATGGCCCTGGGTTTGTGGTATGTTGTGATGGCAGTGCTGTAGCATTCCTTTTTTTTTCCTCCGGTATAATAACGTCTGGCGTAGCATAAGTTGGGAATGTTGTAGGATTGGTACCGGTAGCATTATGTTGTAGCCCAGTAAGGTGCTGCTCGATTTTGTGGATATTCTTTACGGCTTCTCCTCCCTTCTTCATCTGGCCAGATACTGGTTTAGCAATAGGCTTTTTTGAGACCTTCAGTTACTCTATATTTTTGCCACTTCTTAGTTATATTGCTTTGACTTGTTTCTTTCCATGGATCCTAAGGACTTCAGTATCGCTAGGCAAAGAGCCTGATGGTCTGTTATTGAGTATTGTAGCAAGTAGTCCAACTTGATTCTCGAGATTCTGAAGGGATACTTGATGGCTTTGTATAATGGCGTCGTTCTTAGCCATATACTCCTTGAGTAAGCTTTCCATGAAAGATTGAGGAGTTGGGTCAATACCCTGCTACCTTGCTTGTTGGTTAAACCAGGGGGATTCAATGATCTGTTGGAGTCTGAAGGGCCCGCGGAAGGACCAGAAGGTTGTTGGACTTGAGGATTCCAAGAGAAATTTAGGTGCTTCCGCCCCCCTGGATTGTACGTGTTGGAGTATGGGTTGTTGGTATTGCTGCCCCCTATTATAGTTATTCACGTAGTTGACAGATTCAGGATTAGCAAAGCACTGAGAGTAAGAATGCTCTCCTCCACAGTACACACAGGCTACTTGGGCATGTTGCATTGATGAGGTGTTAGCAGGGAGACTCATTAAGTTGATCATGTTGGTTAGTGAAGACACTTGAGCGGTAAGGGCTGTCTTCGCATCAAGTTCATGAACTCCAAATACAGTTCTGGAAGGAAGGAGTTGATCTGCTAGCCATTGATGACAATACATAGCCATTCGTTCTAGAAGTTCGTATGCCTCGTTGTAAGACTTCATTAGTATACAACTACTAGATGAAGCATCGACTATGGACAATGTCTAGTCCTTTGTAAAATGTTTCTAGCTATACCCATTCTACCAGCTCGTGCTCTGGACACTTTCCCAGCAAATCCTTGAAACGTTCCCAGGCCTCATATATTGACTATCCAACTCTTTGTCAGAAACTGGTGATTTCTTCTCTCAATTGGGAATTCTTTGTTGGGGGGAAGAACTTCAATAGGAATTTTCCACCCAAGTCATTCCAATATGAAATTGAATGGGCTGGTAGAGTGTTCTACTACGTTCTAGCTTTATCGCGGGGTGAGAATGAGAACAATTTGATTCTGAGGGCGTCAACGGTGATTCTAGGGATGACAAAAGCATCAAAGACCTCCATAAAGTTTTGAGATGAAGGTGAGGGTCTTCAAATAGGAGTCTGTCGAACTGCCTTGCCGTGTTAACATCAGGAACATAACAGTTTTTAGTTCAAAATGGCCGGCAGTAATGTCTAGTGAAGTGATTGTTAAGTTGAGCCTATTCAGACTAGGAATTCCGAACTCCATGATGGCTTGATTCAGGTCAGCATTGTCATGGATTGGTGGTGGCGGTGGTTGCGGGATATGGTTATCCCCATTGAGTAGGCGTTGCTCCTATTGATCTAGATCCCAATTAACATGCGCCTCCGCCATGTATGCAGAGTCACTAAGGAAACTCCTTCACCTCTACTTTTTGCGCCACTATTTATAAGTTCGTTCAATTTCAGGATCGTACTGTTGGAAATTATGCCCTAGGGGCAAGTCATTGTACTTATCAACGATCCCCATATGAATTGGGTAGTCGCAATGTCTTGCTAGAGGCCGCTTGCGACTTGTGGGCTGGTACAGTATTGGCCATTGCCAATCTCATGTGGGCCTCTGGTCGCACACAAGAATGGCCCAACACGAGCAAGAGTGTCGATTCATTGAATCTTAAATGTGTTTAAGATTTAATGAATACTTATTTAATCTAGGATGTGTGTGTGTATATATATATATGCATATATAAATATATTAAATTTGAAAATAATAATGATATTATTTATTGACAATAATATTATTATATATATAGTATTTAATTTATTTGATAAATTAAATAACTATAATAAATTGAGATATTGTATCTCAGATTTAATTTTCGAATAAAGATATTTCATATCATATTTAATTTGAACTGAGATATCGGATCTCATTTTAAATTAAATATAACGATATCATATCTTGATTTAATATATATATATTAAATTCGAAAATAATAATGATATTATTTATTGACAATAATATTATTATATATAGTATTTAATTTATTTGATAAATTAAATAACTATAATAAATTGAGATATTGTATCTCAGATTTAATTTTCGAATAAAGATATTGCATATCAGATTTAATTTGAACTGAGATATCGGATCTCATTTTAAATTAAATATAACGATATCATATCTTGATTTAATTTATAAATATAAATTAAATCAGAAGGCTTTTAATTCGGATTAAATAAATAGGTTAATTAAATCTATCTGATAGATCTAATCAAATCTATTTATTTAATCCGAATTAAAAGCCTTCTGATTTAATTCGGATTAAATAAATAGATTTGATTAGATCTATCAGATAGATTTAATTAATATATTTTTTAATCTAGATTCAAAATTTGTTTTGAATATAATACGCCTGCTAGGTTTAGAAAAACCTACGGGACATTAATCGAGCGTATTAGAAAGGCTGCGAAAAACCCTAGAAAGAAAAGAGAGAGACGCAAGAATGCGGGCGCTAGCACGCTGCCGTCGGTGTTGGAGGCCGTTCGTGTGGATACTTAGTAGAGGAAGGCGATTCTAAAGAGTCGGCTTCTGCTGATCGAGAAGGTAACCCACCAGTTCAAATTGTTTTGCAAAGGTACGATTCGGAAACCCTAAACCTTGATTTAAACGCCGTTGAGCGATCCGCCTAAGGGATTCGTTAAAATTTTTTACTCCGCTTTCTAAAGAGTCGGCTTCTGCTGATCGAGAAGGTAACCCACCAGTTCAAATTGTTTTGCAAAGGTACGATTCGGAAACCCTAAACCTTGATTTAAACGCCGTTGAGCGATCCGCCTAAGGGATTCGTTAAAATTTTTTACTCCGCTGCGTGTACGGATCCCAACACGTACGACTCAAGATCAAAAAGGGGTGAGCTGTGCATATACTACAAAAGGTACCTGAAAATCAAAGATAAATAGAATGAGTTTAGTGGGGTGAAACACAACTTATCAAGAAGAAACTTACAACCATAAAAGGTCTTTTCAATCCCTGGCAACAATGCCAAATACTTGTTGGTTTAATTCCTCTTGTGGCAAGCGAACCAGTCAAACAAGTAATAAAAAGAAAGTAGAGTTATCATCCAACAAAGACTATTAATACCAAATATGAAGTGGGTTTCCTTGTGAAAGTTGTGTGTGATTAGAATATAACTGTTTGTTGTTGGTTGTTTTATCTATTACTATTAACAAATAAAAGCAAAGAAATGATCGGAAGTCAATTGAGAAATATCAAATTAAAAATAGGTTGAGCTCGAATTTCATCCTAAGTCGCATTATTCCCCCAGTTTGCATGTGACGCATTGCTATAGCATTTTGCTACACAGGTTCTGCAATGCTATAGCAAAATGCCTTTCACAAGGTTATTCAGTTAACCTACCATTGACCTATACAAAAGCGTCTGTATCCTATAAGTACACTCCTCGCTCTACTTCTCCTATATTCCTATGGCAATTTTCCAATTTAGAGTGTTAGTTTAACCTAGGTGTTTTGGCTATGTGAGATATACCCATTCCTCTAGCCTACAATTTAGATTGAGCCTTGCATAAACTCGCCTAACACACACTGTCTAACAGAGGTCTAACCTTGACTCCCTTCCAATAAGCCGAGACCACTAATCTAGCCTCTCAGCGGCCAACTAATAGACAAGACATTAATTCACAATTGAATATACTGAATATATTGAATTTAAACTTAGCAAACTGGGTTCATTCTACAACTTAGAAATCCATCATTACTCAGCCAACGAAATTTTAGTTCATGATTGATGAGGGAAACACAAAACAGATTACAACAAAATAGCCCATGGAAAGATTAAAGAAGAAATAAGAAAAAACAGAGAAGCTCGTCGGAGTGCTTGACGATGTAGGGAGCGTCCTGTCACGTGACCTCTACGTCTTCTACAATCTGTCTAACTTCGACGAAGGATGTGGTCTCTTCTACAGCTCTCTCCCGATAATTCTCTCTTTCTCGGTGTGAGTCAAGTCAAATTGGAAATGTATTGATTCTCTAACTCTTACGACTTTGACAATTCCTTTAGGTTTAACTGTGCTTTCCTCTTATATTCAAGTCTTTCATGCCATATGTCCGTGAGCTAGGCTTTCCATATCTATTAGGTCTGACTCCCAAGATTCGATTGATTGATCCTCTTTTAATTATGTAGGATTCTTTAAATCTTCTCTTCGATCCTCCGCATCTTCTATTTATGTCTTCGTCAATTCAACTACTGTCTAAACGTCCAACTTGATTACCTATATTTAATTCCTGAAAAACCTTCAAGGAAATATCAATGTAAAGTAGTGCATAACTCCACATCACTTACGGTGCTATAGCATCGAGGTTTCATCATCTTGCTAGCGCAAAATAACAATATCGTATGCTATAGCAATGCATCAGCTTTGTTATGCACTCTCACAGCAAATCAAAATGTAGCCCTTTTCTTCTACACATGTATAGGATGATATAGAGAATGCAACAATTTACTGAATCTATCCACATTTCCCTATGTGAATGAATTCTAGCATATTTTATTAGATAAAACACAATTAAGATAAGAATCACTATTCAAAACAGTCATAACACACAGGTAATACATGGCATAAATATGACTCATCAACTGGCTTTTTAATACATTCGGACTTAAAAGTCAAACTTTTAGACCTAACATAAACAATGTCAGGTCTATGTAGTTCGAATTTTTAGACCTAATATTTTTTAACTACTCTAAAAACAATTGTTTAAGACTGGTTGCGCATCCAATCTTAAAAGCAATAGACTTTTTAGACCACTTGTATCGAGACCGGTTTTAGATCCAGTCTAAGAGGCATTTTTTGTCCAGTTTAAAAAGCCTTTTTGGCACTAGTGGCCTCTATTCTCTTTCTTCTTTTCTCTTGTATAACTTCTTGTCCACCTATTGTGGCTAAAACAGTAAGGTGTCACTTTTTCCAAATATAGAAATGATGTAGTGCTAATTCCCTTTTTTGACCAACAAAGCCCATGATCTTTCCTCCCTCCCTCCCTCAAGTCTTAATGCTACACTCACACCACCAACACCATTGGCATATACTTATAGGTTGAGTAAGCTTCGATCATTTTCATTGACACTTTGTAATTTGGCAAGATGGCATAGAAAAAGTTGAGACCTGTTCACAGAATAAGTAATGAAACAATTGTTTAGTCATTTCCAAACTATGTTGTCTTATAGAAGGGGTCCTCGTGGAGTCAAGAAGGGTGGAAGTAATACAGAACTGAAGAGGCCAGAAACTGTTGCACCTAATAATCGAGAGAAAATGGAAAGAAGATGTTTCAAGGACACTTAGCATCATGAGATTTAATCACTTGGACACATGGCACTTTAAGATGTAACACTTGGACTTATGTGGTATTAAAGTCCAATACTCCCTAGCCTCCATATATTTTGTCCAAGCAGCCCAAAAATATGGGAAAAATAGAAAAATTCAAAGGTAAAGGAAAGAGGAGAGAAGGTGGAGGAAACCTTAGTGTTCTTGAGCTCCTGAGCCGATTTCACTTCTGAAATCGTGTTTCTAGCTCCCGAGGTGTTCTTTAATGTTGTTCCTCTCAGTGAGAGCAACATTTCTATAGTTTGAGATTCTTGATCAAAGGTGTTTGGTGCCATCTACAGGGTGGAGGTACTACCGAAATCAAGAACCAAATATGGAATAGTGAAGAAGTATGTATAAGCTTCAATTTGAACAGAATATCTTGAGGTTTTCATAAGTAATTGACATATCCTAATTTTTGGTGAAACCTAAACCTTAGTAAAGGAGTGTAATTTTTATTTTTTTTATGCTTACAATGAGTTTAGAATGAAAATTTATGTGGGATAAAGGTAAGAAAATGATCCTGGAAGTATCAGTAGAGAAAACATAACTTTTGGCCAAAGAACCCTAAAGTTCAGCCAGACAAGTTCCAGAGGAAGGAATTGGATTTTGTTAAATTTGAGGATAGAAATATTTTCTACACAAAAAATTGTGTGGGAATAGCCTATGGAAAGGATTTTGGTTGGATTGCATAGAAAATCCTAAGATGGGAATTTAAATATAGAGCTGCCAAATTACGTTTTTTGGGAGACAATTTGGTTATGACAAAATTTATAATATCAAATCATGACCAACGATTGTGATAATTTCCATATTGATAGAAGACATCTCAATCTTTAATTTAATAAATAATATGTGCCATTTGGGTAAATAGATTGTAAAATATGAATTTTAAAGTTTGGGAACTGAAACTGGAACAAATTCTAAAACAGTTTGGTTGATTGAGGATTTATGGATACTTGTGAATATAAGTGGAAGTAAGTGATATTTTTCCCATACATAGAATTTAAATATATTTATATATAAGTTTGAACCACACCATTTGGAGGTTTGTAGATTAAATTATGATTTTTAAAAAGGTGAAAATTCTTGTAGCATTGGCTTGATATGCAAAAATAAGGATTTGGAGTGAATTTTAAATAAGAGTGACTTCCAATAGTACAGTTATGTCCTAGAGGCTAATGTGTCCCCATTAGACATTCAATTGCCATGGTTCACTTTCATGACTCTAACAAGTCATGTGGTTATGTGTGTAGGGCCATGAGGTGACAAAGAAGAGGCAATGGAAGCAACCTTAATGGTTGGGGGAAAAAATAAGAGGAGGACCTAAAGATTCAAGGTAGTAACTTTTCTCTCACATAATATGTATACCTTTATGTGCATGTGTGAACCATTGTGTTATCTGTGTTGTGAACACATGATAGGCAGTATGGCCTAATGGGTCAGTAGGTCGTAAACCCTATTAAGCATTTAGATGAGAATGGACCGGTGGGTCCTATGATTGAATGTGTTGTATGTACGTTTAATGGCCGACTACCATATTCAGTGTATGCATTTTATGTGAGTGATTAACTATTACTTCTGAGATTCGTATGAATCTCAGTCCTTTCCACATATTTTGAATGTGATCAGCACAGCAGACGCAGCACCAAGGGCAAGATAGAATGAGAGGAGAATTGAGTGAAGAGACGCTCTCATAATGTTGGGAATGGCCCTCAAGAATATTGACGCTTCCATATGAGTAATCTAAGGACAGGTGTTACATGTTTTCAACTTCTCATAATGAATTGGAAGCTTTTGTTCTTGTTCACCAAAATTATGGACAAACGCAAGAGAACTTTTGCTTCATCAACTGGAGACAAATTGAATGATAAACTCCCTCTACCGACAAGTCCAGAAGAGGTCATCCACATGACCTACAAGCTCCATCATATGGTATATGTTTACCTACGAAAACAATAATGTATGGACCAGTGCTTGAAGGAACTTACCACTCTCATTCGCTCTTTGAATGAAAAGGTGGACAGGTTATTGGAGAAGAAATAAGGTGATAATGCATCATATTCTCAAAACATTTACATAACTTTTTTTTAGTTTGTTTATATACTTTGTTATTTTGTCTTTTTTATTTTGTTCGTAAAATGTTTGTTTCATAATCAAACATCAATTTTTTTTAAACAAAGTGAAATGCTACTTAATGGTTATTTCGTAAAGCTTGTCATGTTTTGTCTCAATGATTGTTACAGACAAACCTTCATGATGGTTCAAAACCTTTCTCCTTCCCCACACTGATGATAGTACTCTATACATGCTTCTTCATTCTCTAATAATCAGGCACAAGAACTAAGTGTTTGAATCAGTTGATACCCAAGAAGGGGTGAATTGGGTATAAGATAAAAGCTTAAAAAATATTTCTGAATATTAGTGGAAGGAAATAAGTAATAATTAGTATAAAGGTAATAATTCAAAATTGCATAATCAAATATCAAAATTGTTCATGTTGGAAATGTAGGACATAAGGGAAGAGAATATGAAAACTGTGATTTATACTAGTTCAATCCAATATACTAACCTATGTCCAATCCATAGGCTCCTTTTGAGATTTTCAATCAACTATCTTCCTCAAGTTTAAAACAGGTACTTGAGAACCACTACAAAACAACAAGTTTGGTTTGAGCACTTGTGAAGCCACTGCAACTCTTCTGCCGAGTTACTCCACCTTACACACCATAAGGATACAACCATGATGATAAATGATTACAATCAATCTTCTCTCTCAGAAGTGAAAAATGATAATCACTTAACAAAACACAAATAATCTCTCTTTAAAGTATATTATGTAAACACTTGGAAATAGAGAGTATGGGAGATGGAATGTTGAAGTCAAAGTTTTGGCATTTTGATGATGTATGCACAAGTTCTCCCTTCCTTCTATTTTGAATTATCTTCTCTTTATAGCTGATGAAGAGAATTTGGCCATTGAGGTCTTTCTTCTTCCCATTGAGAATATGATTGTTAGAAGTTTGTTGGAAGTAGCCATTGAAGTTTCTAACAAGAAGTGCTTTTTGGTCATTGAGCTCCAATCCAAGTTTAATCACCTATAATCCTCATATAAACATGATTATTGATGATTAGAAATGGTTAGAAGCAATATAATCAAGGTTTATAAGAGTTTGCAAGAATATCAAAAAATTTAAGACGGTAATTAAAAATTGTGAACAATATCACTTGATTGATCTTGCTAGTGACATCTCATCACTTGAGTGATTTTTTTTTCATACTCTTTCACCAAAGGGTTACTAGCTAGTGATTCCAAAAATGACATAAGATCACTGAAGTAACTAGGCTTCACTAGAGTGATATGATGAAATAGTTATGTTATTGTCTGGGTGATTCCTTAAATCATCAACAAAAGAATTCATTCATCACTGTCTGATTACTGGATGGTGATTCAAAATTTTCAGGCATCATTCAAGTGACATTTCTCTCCCTCAAGTGATCTATCAAAATTTTGCAGAATCACTCAATCAATTTCTGGTACCGTCCTAATGATCATGTAAAAAATAGGACATCATTAGAGTGATCAAATATCACTTGAGTGATAAAGAAGCATTTTGGTTGAATACTTCCAAGTTAATAGTTTCACACAAAGGTCAAAATTTCAATAGGCATAACTTTTCCAATTTAACTCCAAATTTAGGAAATGACCTATCCCTAGAAAGCTCTTTAAGTTTACTTTTCACTAGAATAGGAATAGATCCTAAATCTATTGTATTCCAAAAGATATAATCTAATTCATAACTTCTTGTCTGGAACACAGCATGTATATTGAGCACTAAGTTTTGAAATGTATATCTCTTTCATCTCTACCTCTTTGAATTTGGTCATAGTGTCATTGAAACTCCTTTTAAGTCTAGTTCCAAATGAAATATGTTTCGGTCCAAAATAAATTGTCTTCTAAGAGTTATAATCAAATCAATAGCTACTAGTCTGGAACATAGCTTTGATTTTGAGTGTCACATTCTGAAATTCATATCTCTTTCATTAGACACTCTTTGAGCATCAAATTGATTTATATAAACTACATTCAGAGTCTTATTTCATATGGAATAAGTTTTACCTCAATTGAATATGTTTTTTGAGAGATATGACCAAATTAATAAACATCTGTCATGCTAAATGAACAAAGCTGAATAGAGCATTCTGAAAAGTGGTCATCACTCAAGTGAAATTTCCTTAACTCGAGTGAAACATGTAGAAATCACTTTTGGAAATGCAACTCAAGTGATAATCAATGTGACTTGAGTGAAGTTGAAATAGCTTCTAAATAAGGCACTTTAACTTCCAATTAAGCCGTTCTAACATTGATAATAGAGACCTCCAATATCAAATCTCAGAACTTAAATCATGATATTCCCATTATATCTTGCAACTCCTTCATTCTTCAATATCTTCTCTTCTTCCTTTTTATCCTTCTTGATCATTCCCAATAATCAAACTCAATAACTCCTTTCTTTTCTTGACTTTATCTCCCCTTATATGATGACATCTTTCTTCAATATGTTCTTACTCTTTCTTTTGATCATTCTTCATAACCAACCTTGATATTTTGTTTCTTTTCTTAACTAATCTACAATATATTTCACATTAAATATATTACTTTGTCAAAGTATAAGATAAATACACGATTTTGTCTCTTAATATTTAACATCTATATTTGACATCATCAAATTGATCATATCTAACACCAAGTAACCATTCATTTCCCACCACTGCTCACGACTATTCCTCTTCAACTTCTAACGTGTGCAATCATGGTTTGAACCTGTCACTTTCAATCTATTTAAACTCCCTTATTTCCTTATATTTTTTGTCCTATTTCTTCATTGTCCTCTTATGTTTTCTCATGATGAAACACCATGATGTAGACTTGCTAGAAAATCCCCAGCATCATCCTCCTCCTCCACTTCCTTCTCCCTCCTCTTCCACAACCTCTACAACCTCCTTCTCCTTCACCTCCTCCTCCATATCCTCTATTTCGTCAAGTGAGGCAATGATACATCATGCATAATGCATTGACCATGTAGTGAGGAGGCTAGCTGGATATTTGTTGAGTATAAATAGGAAGGTCAATGTTGTTGGATATGATTAGTTTTGATGATGTCTTATATAGATGTCATTATTAAGAGCAAAAAGCTTGCATGATATATTTATCTCCTACATTAACTAACTACTATATTTAATGTAGATTTGTCCAAGTTGAATAATAGCTCAAGAAGGAGATAAGAGATTTTAGAAAGAAGAAACTGGAGAGAATGACAAGTTCAAGAAGAAGATGAGATATTGAAGAATTAAATTATGAAAATGATCAAGAGAATAAGAAGAGGAGAGAAGAAAGAAATAATTAAATTATGGAGAATGATGAAGAGAAAAGAAGAGAAGAAAAAAAGAATTGAATTGTGGAAAATGATCAAGAGAAGAGAAGAGAAGAAGAATTGAATTATGGAGAATGATCAAGAAAATAGATTGAAGAAAGAAGTTCTTGCACAATATAATGGGAATATCATAATGTCAAGGAAGCAAGAAGTTATCAAATGATTTTGGGGGATAATCTAGAAGGAGAGAAGAAATTGAAGAAAGAAGAACTTGCACAATGTAGTGGAATATCATTATTCAAGTTCTAATATTGATGCTAGAAGTCTCCAAGGTCATATGGAAGTTGGAATGGGTCAATTCAGAGTTAAAACCATCAAAAAATCAGTTCCAGGATGAGAAAACTCGAGTTCAGATCTAAAAACTCGAGTTTCCAACTTCGCTACAATGATTTGCTCCTTTGGTATGAGAAAACTCGAGTTTAGGACACAAAACTCGAGTTTGGAACTCAAAACTCGAGTTAATCACTAACTAACTCGAGTTTGTAATGTCTTCAGCATCTCTGGCATCTTTGGACAAGGAAAACTCAAGTTTCCAAGTCAAAACTCGAGTTTCCAGCTCTCTTCAGCAACTATGTTCTATTCTGTTCAGCGTTTCACTTGGGCGACGTCAGGTAATTTGATTATATCTCCTAAAAAATAAATCGGATTGAGGTAAAACCAGTGGCATATGAAACTAGAATCCAAATTTGTAATTTTGATATAAAATTCAAGCCAAAATGAGTTTATATGAAGGAGCTATGAATTTATGAAGTTGAAAGTGAAATTCACGCCACACAGTAGACCAACCTTCAATGTTTTGTGTGTATCTCATAAAATAAAAATCCAATTGAGCTGAAATTGGTGGCATTAGAAAGTAGACTCAAAGGGATTTCCATCAAGACTTTAACCAACCAAAATGGAGTTCATACGAGGGAGTTATAGCCCTCGAAAGTAGACTGTCTGTTCAAGATATTGCACAGTTTGCTATCAAATGAAGCAAACTCGAGTTTTGGAACCAAAACTCGAGTTGTCGGGGACAGAGAGCAAAATATGATTTTGGGAAAGACCGAAACTCGAGTCATTAATTTGGAAACTCGAGTTTTCATCACACAGAGAGCAACGAACGTCAGAGCATCTTCAAAACTCGAGTTTGTGAGACCAAAACTCGAGAGTTTCCATCAGACAGAGAGCAACCAAGGGCAGAGCAACTCTGAAACTCAGAGTTTGTCACTTAATGACTCGAGTTTTGCTTCTATTTCAAGATGTTCTTCGAATCTCAATCGCGACATTTACTTGAGAAAGACCAAAACTCAAGTTTGTGTTTCAAAACTCGAGTTTGCACTTAAGTGAACAGTTGAAAACTCCAGTTTTCATTTGGAAAGTCCAGTTTTCATTTGGAAACTCCAGTTTTCGACGCTCTATTTGAAAATCAGTTTTCTCGAATTTGCGAAATCTTCATATATGATCTAGATACTTCATATCATCACTCATTACTATTCTTAACTATGTTTAATCAATTTGTTAGTGAGTTTCAGATGATTAAAACGAAGGATTAGAAGCAAATCTCAAAATCTCAGATTTGTGTCAGAACATCGAAAGTTGTGCAAAAGTTCTAACGGCTAGTTCCAACTGATCTCCAATAGTTACTATTCACAATGGTCATATTCTCAACGTTCTAACGATCTTCATCTATAAGTAGAGACATATTCAAGATGGAGAAAAACGATGGCAAGAGCTTGCACTGTCAAAATGCCCAAATTCTGAATTCAACATTCATCTCACATACACTCTGTTCTCAATGCTTACATAGCTCATCTTAGAGAGTGAAATGATTTGTACTTCAGTGTTTATTTATTCACTTCTGAGATAGAAGATTCATTGTAATCATTTTATCTGAGAGTTACTCAAGATTGGGTGATCTTGAGTGGGAAAGCATTGTAACCTTACGGTGTGTAAGGGGAGTATCTCGGTAAGAGATTTGGCTTCACAAGTGCCTGGGTGAACTTGTGGGTTTGTAAAGGCTTCTCTTGTGCCCGGATTAAACAAGAGGATAGTGGATTGAAAATCTCAAGTGGAGCTTAAGGACTGAACGTAGGTCAAGGATTGGGCCAAACCAGTATAAATCTCAGTTTGCATATTCTCTTCCTTAATCTCCTATATTTCCAGCATATATGTTTGAATGACTGTCTATAACTTTATAACTCTTTATTGTCATACAAATTGGTTTTGCTGAGTTGCAAAAAGATTTTTAAAGTTCCTAAGCTTTTATACTTCACCCAATTCACCCCCCCTCTTGGGTTTAGCCGGATCTTACAAATGTCATTCTTGTTGAGTATTGGATTGGCCACCATGATCATGGCACACTCCCAGATGATTCAATCCTCTCCTCTAGTGACAAGTAGCATGATGAAGTGATGTATGCTACTAATTTTTGAAACTTTTGATTCATTCAAATTGAAGGAAACAAAAGTTCCAAAATTCACAACAGATCTTAGATCATTTATCATAGGGTGATATTATTTTTATATAAAATATAAAAATTTAATTGCTTGGGCACTATAAGCCTTAATTTTTTTTTAAAAAAAAAAAAACATACCTCACGGTTAGTAACAAAAAACCAATGTAAATGTAAACAAGTAAATAAAAGTTCTTACCACCAAACCTGATGTAAAGTCTTAGGCACGATAACCTTAAAACCCTACCATTCATCTTCTATTTAAAAATCTACAACTCCTATTGTCTTTTCCAACCATCAGGAGTAGTTTTTAGACGAATCCCACCATAAAAAGCCTTCATCCTACTTCTCAGTGACAACCACGCTAGTGAATACACTTGACCCTTGCCACGACGAGGGTCGCCCAAGTTACTTTAACTTACCCTAACTCGCATTTTCATTTGTGAGCCCTAACTAGGTATAGTGTTATGATTTTCCTCATTCATTTCACATTATCCTTCATGCATTCACTTTGAAGGTTGCCGATTGAGCTGCCTTTGTAAAGTCACAATGCGATAAAGCATCCAAGGTGATACTAAATTGCTTTTGTGAAGTTATGTTTTATTTGGTAAACCTAGTATTACTCTGATCGAAGGTTCCTTTCCTGTTATAAGAAGTTGTCAACACATTGCTTTGATTCATGGTTCCCACCTCATTTTTCTCTCGGAAGTAACTTCTAGAGATATGGATCCCTAAGTGAAAACCTATCCTTTTAAAGATTTATCCTGATATTGTTAGTATTTAGGTGTCCTAGAGACAATCTGTTTTGATATATGAACACCTTTTTTACTTTGTAACATTTCATGATTATTATAAATGAGCACATTTTATCTTTATCATATTTATGTCTCGCCTTTATTTTGAGGTCAATGTGTTTAAAGATAAAAGCCCTAGGAATAAAACATGTGTTCATTTGAGGATCTATGATAGAGATCATGATCATGAGGACTCAAGAACAATGCATATCTATGCCTAAAACTTGTTCCTAGTCTTGAATCACCAAGAAAGGGCATTGGTGATCTCAATAAGACGAGTACGACATCATCTACTTGTATAGAGATACAAGGTAGGGACCTCATGGAATACAAGCATGGTGATGTCTTAGCTGATGTCGTGGGTGGATCTGTTGGAGAACAGATAGCATTGAACAGACACGCCGAGAGACTCCACAAAGATTCATTGTAGAGAGTATAATTGTATATGTAAAGTCTCTCATCGTTTGGTAGTGCGAATCGTCCTCGACTTGAGGATGTCATCGAACACTATGTCCTAGAGTTATAGTTTAACTGTACAACTTTATTCGCCTGAGAATAAGGAGAACATTGTACTCTTGGGTGTAACTCAAATACATGAGTATAGATGTACATGCCGAAAGGACTCGCAGTCTCGTACAAGGGATTAATCATTCACAAGACCGGTAGGGCTTGGATGACTTCTAGTTGACTTGAGAGTCTATGCACACAGCAAGTGATTATGAAGAGTCATGATCCGTCTTAAAGTCAATTGAAGAAGATCCCTTGTTCCATGAAAAGCTATATTTAGTCAACCAAGGGAGATGATACTTTATCTTTTCACTCAACTAAAAGTGAATGACGATGTGAAGGATGATGCCAACACGATATCCAAATTATAGAGGTAGATCACTTGATCAACTCAATTAGTTTTGGGACCGCAGAGCACTCCTAATGTCTTATGTGGGTATTAGATAAATTGAGCCCATTAAAAGAGTTTAATTGGTTCAAGTTTATTTATGTCAATGACTAATTAGGCCTAATAGGTCACACACAAAGGTTGTTCTTAATTGCTTAAAACTAGCAAGAATTGGTCAATAATTGTTATTGGACTTTGTCAAGGCAATAGGTGTGTTTGGGTTGGAGTGGAACTCCAAACCCAATACTAAAATGGCACCATATTTGAGCCTTTAGTGGGAAATTAGTTTTCCACTAATAGGTCCAAATATGTTAGAAGACCAAATGAGGTCTTAAGCCAATTTGAATTTGGAATTCAAATTTTAAATTTAAGTTTGAAACTTGATCTTTTGAATAACACCAAATAATGGGCTTTTCTTCTAAAACCCTAATTAAGGGCATTGGCCGAAATACACCAATAAGAATAAGGTCTTGCAATTTTCGGTCAAAACCCTAATTGGAGAAGATAAGTGGCGGCATCAAGGAGGTCTTGAGTGTAGGGCCAATCATGGATGTTTTGGAGAAGAAAAGTGGCAGCATAACCAAGAACGTCTTGGTGCCATTCTTGAAGGGTTCAAGAAGACAACAAGGCGCCATTCTTGTAGGGTTCAAGAAGGCAAGAGGGCGTGATTTTTGAAGAGTTCAAGAAAGAAGACGATGTCATTTTTGCACTTATTTTCCTCCAATTCAAGAAAGGTAATATCCAATTTTGTTCACCCAATCCATCACCTAACCTCAATGAAAGACTTGGCTATCACCCAAGAGGGGGGTGAATTGGGTGTCTGATTAAAAACTTAGAACTTTAAAAATCTTTTCGCAACTTACTGAAAGTAGTTGGAATGACAATAGTAATTTACAAAGTGATAAACAATCATTCAAACCTATATGATGGGAATGTAAGAGATAAGGGAAGAGAATATGCAACCGTGATTTATCTTGGTTCGGCCCAATCCTTGACCTACGTCCAGTCCCAAGCTTCACTTGAGATTTTCAATCCACTATCTTCTTTCAACTTGATTACACGTTCTGTACTTGAAGTAATCCTCTCACTAGGATTCACTCCCCCTTACAAACTGTAATCAATACACCCGTTTGATTACACACTCTGTACTCGAAGTAACCCTCTCACTAGGACTCACTCCCCTTACAAGTTGTAATCAATACACTGGGTTTCCCACTCAAGATCACCCAATCTTGAGTAACTCAGATAGAAAGATAGAATGGTTCCAAATAAATCTTCTCTCTCTCAGAAGTGAATGGATAAACACTGAATTACAATACAACTCATTTCACTCTCTATGATAAGCTATGTAGACATTGAAAACAGAGAGTAAATGATAAGAATATCAGAGTATTAGCATGTTGAAGATGAGAGCTTCTATCTCTGTGTTTTTTCTTTTCTCTGTTTTTTTTCTTATCTGTTGGAGACTTCAAATATCTGGGTATTTATATTGATTGAAGCTTGATGAAAGTTGGAGAATATAGCTGTTGGGAATATAGCTGTTGAGAAGATTCAATGACTGTTGGACAAAGAAATATAGCCGTTAGACTCAGATGAAACTAGCCGTTAGAACTTCGTTTTCTGAACCAGCTATGACATCAATATTTTCTTTACTCTTGATCTTCAGTTTAACATCCTTTGATCATCTGAAAAATGTACACAAATGATATAGATGATGTTAAGAAGTATTATAAATCATTTGGGTAATCATCTGGATGTTCTTGATGAAAAACGAGATTTTCGAAACGGAGATTTTCTGAAGCAGAGGTTAAAACTCGAGTTTGCATTTGTTAACTCGAGTTTAGAGGTTGTTGCTTTACTCAAGATTGCTCTCTGTCTGATGGAAACTCGAGTTTTGATTCTAAACTCGAGTTTGCTTCATTTGATAGCAAACTGTGCAATATCTCGAAATAAACAATCAACTTTCGAGGGACATATCTCTCTGGTCTGAACTTATTTTTGGTCCGTTCAAATATTGATAGAAATCCCTTTGAGTCTACTTTCAAATGCCACCAATTTCAGCTCAATCGGATTTTTACTTTGTGAGATATGCTCAAAACATTGAAGCTGCTGTGTGGCGTGAATATTACTGTCAACTTCATAAATTCATAGATCCTTCATATGAACTCCTTCGGACTTTCATTGTATATAAAAATGACGCATTGGGAGTCTAATTTCATATACCACTGGTTTCACTTCAATCCAATGTCTGGTTTGGGAGATATCATCGAATTACCAGACGTGGCCCAAGCTGAACGTGAAACAGAGTAGAACAGAGTTGCTGATCACCGCTGTAAACTCGAGTTTGGACTTATTAACTCGAGTTTTCCTTGTCCAGAGACGCCAGAGATGCTGAAGACATTGCAAACTCGAGTCAGTTAATGATTAACTCGAGTTTTGAGTTCCAAACTCGAGTTTTGTGTCCTAAACTCGAGTTTCCTCATCCTGGAACTGATTCTTGTTGGTTTTAGCTCTGAATTGATCCATTCCAACTTCCATATGATCTTGGAGACTTCTAGCATCAATATATGAACTTGAATAATGATTTTCTCAATCCATTAAACAAGTTCTTCCTTCTTTCTTCTCTTCTCTTCTCTTCTCTTCATCATTCTCCATAATTTAACTCTTTCTTCAATCTATTTTCTTGATTATTCTTCATCATTCAAGTATACTCCATTATAGCTCAAATATGATGAAGCTTCATTCCAACTTCTGTTTTCTTGATCATTCTTCATCATTTAGCTTGGACTCATCTTCTTCTTGAAGTTCTACCTTCTTCAATATCTTATCTTCTTCTTGAACTTGACATTTTCTTCAATTTCTTCTTTCTAAAATCTCTTATCTCCTTCTTGAGCTATTATTCAACTTGGACTAATCTACATTAAATATAGTAGTTAGTCAATGTAGGAGATAAATATATCATACAAACTTTTTACTCTTAATAATGACATCTATGTAAGACATCATCAAAACTAATCAAAACCAACATTCTCCCCCTTTTTGATGATGGCAAATACTTTAAGAAAAATATGTATGAATATGAAAATGTATTAAACCCAGCATATTTTTCTTGCCATTCTCTCCCCCTTATTTTTCATTAGCAAAAAGTTGAAGTAAAGAAGAGATGCTTGTAGAGGCAAATATGAAACCAAATTAGACAGAATCAAAGAATTGATTTCTCTCCCCGATTTGAAATTGTTTTCATTCTTAATATGATGCAATTTGGGATGTTTTTAGGAAAATAAATTTGAGAGAATTTGGAGAGGTTTTCAAAACATCTTTCACAATTAAAGCATACAGATTCCAAACATGTGCAAAATTTACTGAATATAAAAAGATAAAGTTCAGAAATGCTCATGTAGATTCTGCAAATTGATGAATGATCAATGAAGTCCATTTGCTTGCTTTCTTCTTGGATGAGATCATTTCCATCGTTCTCCTTTCCTTCATATAGCTCTTCTGCAGAACATGTCTCAGCTGGCTTCAAGAAGTTTTCTTCTACTTTGTAGAGCATATCACAGCTTCAGTGTGATTGAGACATCTTTCCTCAATGTAATAGTTTCCCCTTGTAGTATGTTGAGGAATGTCCTATCACATAACAGAATCTCCTGCTACAAATTGAACACTTTCTTTGCCAAAGAGATTTGTTAGTGCATACCAAATGTAATTCTATAGTGATACCTCTACTGTGGCATTACATGGTATCTCAGTTCCTAATTTTACGTATTGCCTCAAGGCCTGTGCATCCAGCTATCAAAATATCTCTTTCTATATGATATTTTCAAATAAGGATAATGAAAGGAAAATATGATATTAATGCATCATCAAAACTAATACAACATTGTGAATGCATATGAGAATGCTTAAAAAGGGTTTTCTTCAAATAAAGGAGATGAGCTTTTAAAATATAAAACACATGTGAATGTGAAGCTCCCCCTTAATGAATACATGATTTAAATATAAAGCTCCCTTTAAAGATATCAAATAATAATGTGACACCAAATGTTATGAAGTTTGGAGTTATCCCTGCTCCAAAGAACACAACAAGGTATCTCAGAATTAAAAAAAAAAACTTTCAAGTTCACTTGGATGGACTTGAAATTGATATAAAGAAATCACTTATACTTTTTATGATGATAAAAGTGTTTAAAGCATAAGGATCATTTTTAAAAATGAATTTGCTTGGGTAAAACTTCATGAAATAAAATGGAATGAATGAAATCAAGTTAGCCAAGCATGATTATGATATGTGCACATCATTTCAAAATACAATACCTCACTCAAGTAATATCGTAATCACTTGAGTTACAATCCTCTGTAATCCTTAGATGCATTGCTGACTAGCCATTATCAATTGCTCCCAAATAAGCTTTGGATAGAATCTCAAAATTAGTTTATGCTCATAGCTTCTCATCAAGTTGGTATGCTCCTTATCATCTTGGTCTAAGCCTCTTGCTAGTGATGGGATGTCACAGAATTTGCAGACATAGCCACTGAAATGGTTTATTCTGTTTGCCCATGTTCTTTGTTTTTGACAACAGAACATTTTGGTCAACTCCTGCAGAAATATATGTTCTTTGGTACTCAATGATTCTTGAGTCCACACAAGATTAGACATCACAACTCTTAACCATATGATATTTGAGCAAAGAGTATAACTATCAAAGACCAAACTATAGTTCTACCCAAATGAGTAAATTCAATCCAATGAGTCATAAAGGGTAACAACTATATGATACCAAGGCAGTTATTTTTCAATGACAATTTGTAAGTATACTTTAAGTAGAAAAGATGTCATTGATAAAATGCATGTAAGTTTGATCAAAAAATATAGAAAATCTTATCCATAAAGATAAGCATTTATCAACTCATAGTTCATGAATGAGATCATATTTTTCAAGAATGATAATGAATTATGAAAATTGTTTCATCGTGACAATGCATTATGAAATCAAGATTTTGATGAATGAAAGATTCACTTTTGAAAAGATGCTTGAAAACAATGCTCACTTTAAAGCATGGTGGAAGTCAACATGTTAAAGAATAAATCAGTATGCTTCAGTTTTAGAGAACATGTTGAATATTGCAGTTAAAATGTTGAAGAATTTCCTCAAAAGCAAAAGTCATGAAGGTAAAGCATTAATGAAACATGCTTAGCACAACACAGATATATATGCATAATGACTTTGCTATGACCAAGAGATAATCTTGCTTCTTAGAAAAGAATCTTGAAAGTATGTGAACATTCAAAGCAAGAATATAGTTACTCAAGGATGGATGAAGACAAACTTTATGTATTTGAGTAACAACATGACTACTAGGATTCATGAATGATGAAGCACAAACTCATTAGTCCAAATGACTAGAGTTTCAGAATATTATCCTAGTAAGTTATTCCACTAATGGTTAATGCATTAAGATTCAATGCATTAATGAACATTCATAAAGCCTGGAATATCTTGACCAACAAGGATTTATGCAATAGGCATAAGATTTTCATAAGTTGAATTCTTTTCTGGAGATAAACTTGAAACTCACATATGATCAACTTGTTAGACATGAGGTCCAACTAGTTAGAGAATAAAGAATGAGAGGTTCAAGCAAGACATTGAATATCAAATATCAATATGTGACTGATAAGGAAAATTTTAGAACAAACTTGACGCATATCCAGCATTCAGAATACAACATTAACTTCCAATTTGAAACATCATTTGAATGCAATCAAAGTATTTTTTCAAATCTATCTGAAATGCTTTCAAAGTATGAATATTTTCCAAAAGATTTGTATGCATCTTTATAAAACAAAGTGAATTGAAATTCAAACAAATTTTAGACTTGTGCATTTCAAAAACATAGACTCATAAAAATTATACACAAATTCACTTGTTTGATCATCAAAAACTCACTAACAAATTGATTAAACATAGTTAGAAATATTAGTGATTGATGATATGGAGTACTAGAATTAAACACAAAGATTTTTCAAATTCTTTCAACTTGAAATTTGAATTCAGCGATGCAAACTCGAATTAGTTCTTCCAAACTCGAGTTTTCATGTTTCAGTAAAAGGCCTAAACTCGAGTTTCAAAATCTTAACTCGATTTTTCTCATTTCAAAGAAGAACATCGCGATTTGGCATTTGGACAAGTTTTGTGAATAGTGCAAAACTCGAGTCATTAAGTGACTAACTCGAGTTTTGGACTTTTGATGAAAAATCATGTTTTAGTCCAAAAGCTCAAAACTGGAGTTTCCATTTCAAAACTGGAGTTTTCAAACGTTCAAAATTAGCAGAGCTTTCTGCTTGACCAAAACTCGAGTTTCCAAAAAGTTAACTCGAGTTTTCTCATTCTTTGAAAACTATGGAAACTTCTCTATAATACCGAAACTCGAGTTTCAAAAAGTAAACTCGAGTTTCCTCATTTATGAGAAAACTTTGAAAGACTTTGTTGAATTGAAGAATAAGGTTTTCACAAGATCAGAATCGAGCAATGTTCTCTGTAAGATGAAAACTCGAGTTTCCAAAGTAAACTCGAGTTTCCAACAAAGTGTGGAAACTTAGAGAACTCTCTGTGTAGCCAAAACTCGAGTTTCCAAAAGTAAACTGGAGTTTTGCTAACTTCGAAAAACTTGATAGCTCTTTGTCTCGTCAAAACTCGAGTTTGTTAAATTAAACTCGAGTTTGATTTGTTTGTGGAAAACTTAGAAGCTCTCTGTATGGTAAAAACTCGAGTTTCCATATCATAACTCGAGTTTGCCTAACTTTGCAAAAACTTGAGCTATTCTCTGTCAAGTCCAAACTCGAGTTTCCAAACCAAAACTCGAGTTTTCCTTTGACAATAAGTTGTTTAACTTAACAAAGAAAAACTAAAAAATGAATTTCATATAATTATTGTATGGGAAAAGAATTAGATATCACCGTAATTCCTCTTGTCCTTGTAGAAGCTTGCTTGATTAAGATGGATTTGATGTAGATGACTCCTTTTCCGATGTTCACCATCAACATCAAGCATAGCTTGTTCAGCTTTCTCAAGACTTGGATCATTTCTCTATGTTGCATTCTTGAGAAGCTTTCTTTGATCCTACAAAACCGTATAAATATTTTTCTTTCTTGGTATCCAACCTTACTTGGATCCAATCATTGTTAGTTTGTAGGAACCAAAATTCACATGCTCTTATGAATATAACTACGAACAGGAAATTGAGCATAATGAACTAATCATGACTTTATGCATAAAAGAGATACTTTCTTTTCAAATCATCGTGTATGCATAAATGATAAACTATTGAACATTGCAATCCCTTTATAAACTTATTAAGTGAATTTTTAAGGAATGTGGAAAACTAATTTCAAAATAGTTTGCAATGCTCATTCCTAAGGATACAAAATCTAAAACCTCAATGAATATTTCAAATGATATGAAAGGAGGTTTTACCATTGTATACCTTTACCTTAGGTGCTTGGAGTATTGCCTTTGCTTACCCATTGGTTCTTCATATGTTTTCCCATGGATATATGCAAAGCTCTCTCAGAGGATGTAGACTTCAAGAGTCTTCTGTTTGACACTTGAGAGATTCTCCTCTTCTTGTTCTCCTCAAGATAGTTGAATGATACTCTATGGTAATTTGTTCTTGAGGTATACTCTTCTTGCTTGTATCCATTGCTTCTCTTTGTGAGTTGACTTTTAATTCCAGCAATGGCTTCTCCACGAGTCCTCCTAACGGATGTGAATTTCCTTTTAGGTTCATGAGAGACTCTTGGACTTTTCTTCCTTTTCTTTGTACCTTGATGTCCATTGATATTCAAATCATCCTGCATACATGGAGTACTAGATGGACATTTTGGTACCCACTTATACTTGGGTCCTTGACATTTAGTATTGGACCTTTCTTGTCCTTTAGGAACCCAAACAAATTTATTTCTCACATTATAATTTCTCCTAATATAGCATGTGTGAGAAATATGTCCAGATTTACCACAATAATTGCAAACAATATGATGATGTGCATTATGAGATTTTATGCAAGTATTGTGTCGGTTGTCAGAATGGAAATTTAAGTGAATCTCATTTGAATAATCTTTCTTCCCAACAAAATTTCCAGCATCATTGTTGAAAACAGTTTTGCTTTTCAAACTAGAATCAATAATTGGTTGGAAAACAATTTTATGCAATTGATCAAAATCATTTTTCTTAACTACACAAGAAGAATTGGAATTGTTTACCATATGTGCATCTTGAGCTCCAGATAATGATTGATCATAATAGTCCATGAGCTCTTCCTGGGAATCATCTCTCTCTTGTTCTTCTGTATTGACTAGGTTGAGGAAGTGTTCTAAGATTTCTCCTTCTTCACTCTCCACTTCCAATTGTTCATCAATTGTGGATACACAGCTTATAGTTTCAGATGAACTGTCAATACTTTCAACTTCAACATATTTGTTAGAAGCATATATAGAATCAAGAATATCCCAAATATCTTTAGCACTAGAGCAAAATTGTATTTTCTCAAAATCATTTTCGGTCAATGCACTATATAAAATTTTCATTGCTCTAATCTTCAACGAAAACATTTTCTTTTCCTTTTTAGTCCAATCCTTTCTTGGTTTGAAATCAAAGATATTTATAAAAACATTCCACATATCAAAATAAGTTGCTTTGATAAAACTAGTCATTCTAGCTTTCCAAAACCAAAAATCAATATCTTTGAAAAACGGTGGAATCGTATAATCAAAACCTTCTGAAAATGAGCAACACCCAAAATCAGCCATTGTTAACTCTTGAGACTGTTAAGTCCTTTAAACAAGAGCCTAGCTTTGATACCAAATGAAAGACTTGGCTATCACCCAAGAGGGGGTGAATTGGGTGTCTAATTAAAAACTTAGAACTTTAAAAATCTTTTCGCAACTTACTGAAAATAGTTGGAATGACAATAGTAATTTACAAAGTGATAAACAATCATTCAAACCTATATGATGGGAATGTAAGAGATAAGGGAAGAGAATATGCAAACTGTGATTTATACTGGTTCGGCCCAATCCTTGACCTACGTCCAGTCCCCAAGCTCCGCTTGAGATTTTCAATCCACTATCTTCTTTCAACTTGATTACACGTTCTGTACTTGAAGTAATCCTCTCACTAGGATTCACTCCCCTTACAAACCGTAATCAATACACCCGTTGATTACACACTCTGTACTCAAGTAACCCTCTCACTAGGATTCACTCCCTTACAAGTCGTAATCAATACATGGGTTTCCCACCAAGATCACCCAATCTTGAGTAACTCGATAGAAAGATAGAATGGTTCCAAATAAATCTTCTCTCTCTCAGAAGTGAATGGATAAACACTGAATTACAATACAACTCATTTCACTCTCTATGATAAGCTATGTAGACATTGAAAACAGAGAGTAAATGATAAGAATATCAGAGTATTAGCATGTTGAAGATGGGAGCTTGTATCTCTGCGTTTTTTCTTTTCTCTGTTTTTTTCTTATCTGTTGGAGACTTCAAATCTCTGAGTGTTTATATTGATTGAAGCTTGATGAAAGTTGGAGAATATAGCTGTTGAGAAGATTCAATGACTGTTGGACAAAGAAATATAGTCGTTAGACTTAGATGAAAATAGCCGTTAGAACTTCGTTTTCTGAACCAGCTATGACATCAGCATTTTCTTTACTCTTGATCTTCAGTTTAACATCCTTTGATCATCTGAAACATGTACACAAATGATATAGATGATGTTAAGAAGTATTATAAATCATTTGGGTAATCATCTGGATGTTCTTGATGAAAAACGAGATTTTCGAAACGGAGATTTTCTGAAGCAGAGGTGAAAACTCGAGTTTGCATTTGTTAACTTGAGTTTAGAGGTTGTTACTTTACTCAAGATTGCTCTCTTTCTGATGGAAACTCGAGTTTTGATTCTAAACTCGAGTTTGCTTCATTTGATAGCAAACTGTGCAATATCTCGAAATAAACAGTCAACTTTCGAGGGACATATCTCCCTGGTCTGAACTTATTTTTGGTCCGTTAAAATATTGATAGAAATCCCTTTGAGTCTACTTTCAAATTCCACCGATTTTAGCTCAATCGGATTTTTACTTTGTGAGATATGCTCAAAACATTGAAGCTTGGTCTGCTGTGTGGCGTGAATATTACTGTCAACTTCATAAATTCATAGATCCTTCATATGAACTCCTTTGGACTTTAATTGTATATCAAAATGACACATTTGGAGTCTAGTTTCATATGCCACTGGTTTCACTTTAATCCGATGTCTTGTTTGGGAGATATCATCGAATTACCAGACGTCGCCCAAGCTGAACGTGAAACAGAGTAGAACAGAGTTGTTGATCACCGCTGTAAACTCGAGTTTGGACTTATTAACTCGAGTTTTCCTTATCCAGAGACACCATAGATGTTGAAGACATTGCAAACTCAAGTCAGTTAATGATTAACTCGAGTTTTGAGTTCCAAATTCGTGTTTTGTGTCCTAAACTCGAGTTTCCTCATCCTGGAACTGATTCTTGCTGGTTTTAGCTCTGAATTGATCCATTCCAACTTCCATATGATCTTGGAGACTTCTAGCATCAATATATGAACTTGAATAATGATTTTCTCAATCCATTAAACAAGTTCTTCCTTCTTTCTTCTCTTTTCCTCTTCATCATTCTCCATAATTTAACTCTTTCTTCAATCTATTTTCTTGATTATTCTCCATCATTCAAGTATACTCCACTGTAGCTCAAATATGATGAAGCTTCATTCCAACTTCTGTTTTCTTGATCATTCTTCATCATTTAGCTTGGACTCATCTTCTTCTTGAAGTTCTACCTTCTTCAATATCTTATCTTCTTCTTGAACTTGACATTCTCTTCAATTTCTTCTTTCTAAAATCTCTTATCTCCTTCTTGAACTATTATTCAACTTGGACTAATCTACATTAAATATAGTAGTTAGTCAATGTAGGAGATAAATATATCATACAAACTTTTTGCTCTTAATAATGGCATCTATATAAGACATCATCAAAACTAATCAAAACAAACACTCAAGACACCGATCATTGTCTTAAGAAAAGAAAAATCAAGAACTTGAAGCCTCTACCTTGCCATCGCCTAGCATGCATCCAAGGATAAGGAGGAGTCAAGGAGAATGAGTTCTAAGGTAGAGGACATCATAGACTTTGAAGTCTTCGAGTGATATAAGGTAATCCTAATCCTTATATTTGTTTTAACAGGTATATCATAAACATAACTCATGAGCAATTTTAAGTTCATGACTCAATATAATAGTAACTCCATCACCTAAGGAATTAGAGTTATAAATCATGAGTACCGTAAAGAGTTATGGGTTATAACTCATGAGTATCGTAAAGAGTTACAGTATAACTCATGAGTACCATAAAGAGTTGCGATATAAATCATGAGTACCGAAAAGAGCTGTGGTATAACTCATGAATACCGTAAAAAGTTATGGGTTCCTCAATCATAAACAGAACCACCTTCAGGTCATGACTTATGAGCACCGTAAATCTTTACGAGTTCTCATGAGTATCGTAAATCTTTGCGAGTTCTCATGAGTATCGTAAATCTTTACGAGTTCTCATGAGTACCGTAAAGAGTTACGGGTTCTCGTGAGTACCGTAAAGGGTTACGAATTATAACTCACAAGAATTATTTTATTATTCATGGCTTTTAACAAAAATCTAATTTCCGCTGCGATTAAGAAAAAACAAAATTTTTGTTTTTCTACCTCATAAGTAGTTACTTGAACGTCAGGCACCACCCCAAAATTAACCGACAAATATATTAGCATAAGTTACTTCTATAAAATCAATAAGAATGTGATGAATAAACTAGTTCAGCTATATTGAAACACAATAAAGCATCCAAGGTGACATTAAATTTCTTTTGTGAGGTTATATTTTTTTGGAAAACCCATTGTTGCTTTTATCGAAGGTTCCTCTCTTATTACAAGAAGTTGTCAACTCATTGCTTTGACTGAAGGTTCCTACTTTGTTGATCTCTTTCAAAGTGATTTCAGGAGATGTGGATCTCTAAGCAAAAGCCTCTCCTTGTTTGGAAGTATCCATAGTTCTGAAAGTTACTTCAAAAATATCGATAGGGATGTGATGAATAAACTAGTTCAATTGTACTTAGAGTCATACATGAACAAGCAAATACCTACAGCATTTGTGAAGTCATAATGTGATAAAGTATTCAAAGTGACATATTAAATAGCTTTTGTGAAGTTATGCTTTTTTTTCCCTGGGAAAACCCATTATTGCTTTGATCAAAGGTTTCTCTCATGTTTTTGTATTGAACAAGTGGCACCAAGTTAAAAGCTCTAAAATTCAACATTGTGATCAGTCATGAACTCTTTAATGTTAGAGTTTATGAGCTACTAGTACTTCCCACATCAAGTAGCCTTGCAATTCAGGACAGATCAAGATTTTCTAAGCTTTTTGGCTATATATCTCATAATGTAAGTTTTCACCTATACCTTATGTCTCTTCAACAATTAAGCCTGGAAAGCAAACACAAAAGGAAGAAAACAAATATCCCTATCAGAAAGAGCACAGGGGGTATGCAAACCCTTGACCTCAACGATTTGTACACCCTTATACCCATTTTGATAGGGATATATGTTTTCCCCCAGAGGCCTTTGCTTTCCAAGGTTAATTCCTGTGAAGAAAAACAATCATAGGTCAACAGTTATATTATCACATATATATGTCAATAATTGCTATTAATTATTGCCACAAAACCTGGAATGTCTTGTTCCATCTCGAATTGCATAGCCACTCGTTGTGGGCGGTACTATTCTATTATATACTAACGAGCCCAACTAGCTAAGAAAATATCACTTGAAATGTCTCACATCCATACATCATAGTTATTATATAATAAACGTCATGTATCATAAAATTTCACGGTTATTATTTAAAAACTATTATTTATGTACTAAATACAAAACGATGTCTACGAGAGACTGTTATTTATTTTTATTGAAAGTCATTGTTCTTATGTAAGAACCGTTATATATGTTATTGAATAAATAATGGTTGTTGAAATGAGACTATTATTTATCATGCAATCATTATTATATATTATGACAGTTGTTCATGTGAGCCTATTGATTTTTATCATAGCAATACACATATCATGACCTCACCAAGACTCAATATATAATGGGTGTTATATTAAAACCATTATAATAGGTCTAGAATAAATAACTGTTCGAAATTCTAATTTATCCGTGCCAAGCATATATAGCGCTTGCATATATAATGGTTCGGAACCATGATTTATAGGTGATAATAACCGTCATATATTGTGATTTCTGTAATAGTGGAGGAGAGAACATAAATGATATTTACCATGACAATAATGTCATTATTTAATTTTTAACCCATTTTTTAGTATTTCATGAAAAATAAATTCAAATAAAAAATCAACATCATCAAAATTAATATTGAAGTCAAACTAAAATGAAATTGTTTATATATTGTATTTTAAAATCAAAATATTAAGCTAAATATATTTCCTAACAAAATAAAATAACAAAAAGTTAAAATAAAACAAACAGGTCTCAATAATAATACTACTACTTCCGGTATATAGGATAAAGTTTGTAGTGCAAGGAGAAGAGAGGATGATTAGGAAGATGACTAGAGTGTTTTAAAACATACATGTCATATTAACTAACTTCTATAATATAATTAAATTAGGTAAATATGTCTTATATTAAGGACTGAATTGAGTATTAAGTATATAAGAGTTTTACAATTTACATGTAGTTGAATTACCAATATGAAATCTAAAAAACTTAAGAAAATTAGGTAATGTAATGGTCTCAACACGTATGAAAGAAAAATCATAAAGTAATGTCAAAATCTCATGCCAAGTGATAGTCAAATGAATTAGAGGATTGAACAGGAAGATAAATGAAGCATTTCTTGATACAATAGATTATGAGGCACGGTTTTAGGTCATCTTCTATCATGTCAGATTTATGAATCCGGAATAATGAGGCTCTTAAACATTTGGAAAAGAAATGAAGACCTGCTTCTGATTGATTCATATTCCATGACAATAATGTGGCATTACATGGAAGGCAAAACTGAAAAATATAAAATGATCCCTACAAACTACATAGATTTTGTTTTGAGTAAATACCATTTTTGGTCCCTGACAAAAAACACGGACCCCATTTTGGCCCCTGACCAAAAAAAAAAGTCCTTTTTAGTCCATAAAAAGGACGAATAAGGGTCGATTGGTGGACATTTTGATCCCTCAGAAATTTCCAAAAGGTCATTTTTAGTCCTATAAAAATGACAAATAAGGGTCTTTTTTTTTCAGGGACCAAAATGGAGTCCTTGTTTTTTGTTTGGGACCAGAAAATGTATTTACTCTTTTACTTTCTTCTTGGTCTGTGTTTTTTGTGTGCGTGGACAAGTAATTAATGAGGGACGGAGGAACATATATTAATATTTCATATTTGATAAAAGCAAGATTTTAATTTATCTAAGAAAAAACGTATCCCTATTATTTTCATTAAAGTAGTTGACTTAATTTCCATTGCATGAAAAATATTTTATTTCAATTAAATAAAATTTTTGGAAAGAAAACAGTTTTTGTTTTAATATATAAAAATACGTGCAAATTAAATAGCCAAACTGACTTGATACAAAGAAGAACTAGCGGAAAATATATAAAGCAGTTTTCTAATATCTGTAACTACGAAAGACATATCTGCAATACTTGGACGTTTTCTTATGAAGATTTTCAACTGATTGCTGTCTGAGGATGAACAAGTGAATTATGAAGCCTCCCTCTCTCAGGGAAGCAATCTCACCAACGTTCCTTCCATTATTGCAAAGCTCATAGGAATTATACATGGACTCGAATCATGCCGGAGCAGGAGTTAGGAGAAATGTTTTCTGCACAGACTCTTTAGAGGCCATAAATTTTCTCCTAACGAGATGTAATACCAATCACCCTTTTAGATGGAGTCCACATTATGTTATGTGCTTCTTAGGTGCTCATATCTCTAATTAGAGGTATGAGCATTTTTTTTTTATATTGTATTTATTTAGATTTAAATTATATGCTGTTTTCTGAAATGTTTTTTGCACCTAGCATTTCAAATTAATTAATTTTCATAATACTGGTGTTACAGAGAAATGCAGAATTGGAAACTGATTAATTTGAGATATTGGGTACAAAAAAACATCTCAGAAAACAACATATAATTTAAATCTAAATAAATTCAATATATAAAAAAAAAAAAAAAATATGCTCATACCTCTAATTAAAAGTATGAACACCTAAGAAGCACATAATTATAAGTACATAATGGAGCGTAGTCCCTCATAGAATTGGTAGGATAGAAAAAAACCCCTCATAGAACACATGGGGCGCTGTAGCTCTCATAGAACAAGTGGTCACGACTCGGCCAACCAAAGAGCTCCAAATGGCAGCCTCACCATGTGGTAAAATAATATATATACTTCAATTCTATCCTGACCTTACCCCAACTCAATCATATAATAAATATTTAATATCATACTCATACAACTCCAAAACATATTTTCCAAGTGGTCATCATTAAGTCAAATAATGTTTTTACGGTATAAGATGAGAGGTTAAAACCCCCATCTACAGTGATTTCTCTGTCTCGCACATCAATTGAAGATATAGGGGGTGGAGGTACGTATCAAAGATGAAAATGAGATCAGATTTTCAGCTGACAAGATGGGTGTGTGATTTTTTCCCTAAACAATAAGCAAGATGTGTGTTGAGAAGTAGGAGTGTATAAGGACATTCGGATCTGGATATACTTCAGCAAGGTTTCCCTCTTATGGCAAACGTTTCAGCAACTATAAGTGGGAATGCAATAGTAGCATCACAATGTACCTGTTTAATGAAATAAAATCACTTTTTTAATCCTCAAGAACTTAATGGCACAAATATGGTGGATTTTGGCAACAAGCAATCCAGTCATGAAGATCTACAAAATGTTACCTTGACTGTCTTAGCAGATCCTCGTATTTTTCCCCATGAGACAGCCTCATCTGGACAAGCTCCAGAATCACTCCCATCAAATTCCTGTGCAGTGTTTATGAAAACTGCATAATCTGCACCATTGCGCATCATATTGGCATTGCAAATGTGATGCTTGGGAAGACCCCCTCCAAGAATAATCATGCCTGTCTTTCTAGGACTTGCATGTACAGCTTCACCATTCATGTCCCTAATATCTGTGCAATTGTTAATTACATTATTGAACTACCATACCATAGAAAAATAATCATGCATATCTTCCTAGGACTTGCATGTACAACTTCACCATTCATGGCCCTAATATCTATCCAATTGTTAATTACAATATTGAACTACCATACCATAGGCAAGCGTTCATGTAGTTGAAACAATGAAAACCATACCTTGCACTATGTCCACAATCAAACCAGGGCTTCGAAAGGAATGGAAGTATAACAGGTCCCCCAAAGAACCATCCGTTAAGCCCGGACAGAAAACTGGAATATTGTTCTGCAATATATCCAGCAAAAGTTAAAGAAATTATTTATTGTATTCTAGAACAATATTCAGTGAAGCAACAAAATAACAAAGTATCTAGGTCGCACAACGCACAAAATATTGACAATCCAAGGTGTGATATGATTTTATTACAAGACTCAGTAAATTCGTAGATCATTGATGCATTGTCAGAACGTAGAGTTCCATAATTTGATGCAAATTAGATGACACAACACATAATAAGAACAAATTAGCTTCACGTGTATGTGATAAATATCAGGTGACAGCAAACAAAAAAGGCCTCTTCACCCCATGTAGTCCATGAATGTACCAGTGTATAAATGCAAGAAACAAAGTGCACCTCTAGTTACATTTTTCAATTTCACCTATTGGTAAGATCTCTTTTCCAGAGCACATTTTCCAAGTATGAAAAAATATTTTGAACAATCTGGTGTGCTTAAAGTCTCGTTTATTCAAATAATGATAGGCAGTACATATAGGTTAGTGTCTAAGTTAGTTGGTAACCCTAGAATCACCTAGATTACATCCGCTAGAATCAAGGAAATGATTCAAAACTTTGAAGTTTAACTATGCCGAGATTTTAGGATCTTTTCACATCTACTAAACAGCCCTAATTAATAATTTAATTATAGCTAGGTTGAGCCCAAGGCCCATAGCAGCACCGACATATTTCATGTTACAGGAATTCATAATTCAATCAAGTGACCCAAGATTATATTGTGACAGAAAATAATTTGGTTTCACAATGTTCCATGCGGGACAGTTTTAATCAATAAAATCACCACTAACATAAAGGTTAAAATGCAATGTAAATGAATAGGAGGCAAATAAGATAAGCAATAGCAAAATAAAATATTTAAATCAGAAAGGGACTGGAAAATATCATTAATTATAGAAGATCTAAACATGATCTCAAACTTACCACATATGCCCAGTAAAGATAAGAGCTCTCATTGTTTATTTCTTTTCCTAACCGAGCAATCAACTTTGATGGCGTCCATGTTACATGCTGAAAGCATAATAGGACCAGGTAAAGAAGACAAGAAGGACCAATATACACTCAAACAACACAATCAAGAGGGAGGGGGGAGCTTCTAGACAAAGCCACAAAGGATACCATTTAATGAACAACCAATCAACCTTTCAGTTGATTTCAAGAGCACAAACCATACATGCCCTAGTCCTAATAATAGCAGAAACAGCCAAATCTAAACATTTATATGGATGAGTTTTAGATCCAGGAAAAACTTTACTATTAATACCTCCTCATTTTGTTCCCTCAACATTTGATCAAAAACTGGAATGATCCAATCCTCAAATTTGCAGTAGTTGTCATTAGGGACCAATAAGTTACCTATACGATTTAATCCTTTAGAACGAAGATAGGCACCTGGTAGAGAAAAATCTCCTTTATAAGTTGGTGCAAGGCACTTTATAAGATCTTCCTCTATGCCACCTGTTGTTGTAACAATTACATCAACCTGCAGAAGTAGATAAAACACAATGGGAGTTAAGTATCTAAACCTACAAAATGTGAAAAGTAACACAGGACAACACCACTCTTAAAACTGAGCTTGCTAGACATTAGTCTTTTATAATACAAAATCCAAACTTGCGGAACCAAATTCTCTGCTACATGAACGCACACAAAAGAAACTCACCATATGATGTTGAACGAGGTATCGAACTGTATCTCTAATACCAGATGAGATAAGATTAGAAGTGAAGCCTAAAAAAAGTTTACATCTAATAGATTTTCTGTAAGCCAGATCCTTTTCCTCCTCATGGCAATCTTCTGTTATGGCCTCATCAGCAAGACTCCAATCTAGCTTCACTCCAATTAATTTACCAAGGACACAAATGAAAAAAATTGTGAGAATTATTCAACCACAAAAAGGGCAGTCTCAAAACAGCAAAATAAATGGACGTACGAGTTAAAAAAGTCAAGGTGGGATTTCCAGAACAAAACGAACCATTTGATTAATGACTTGTATAGCATCTCCAAGGTTGGAAGCCTGAAACCCAGTGGTGACAAAGGATTTGAGAAGCTGTGGATAATTCACACCTTGATTGAAGTCGTAGCCCTCAATTTTGATGGATTTTCCTTCCAGGTTTTCTGATTGCTTGAATACAGTGGAGTGAACTGATGCTAAAGCATCATCTTTACATGCTTCTCCCATCCTATACTCGACCAAAGTGAAACAGTCTGATCAGTATTATACTATTAACCCATACTAAAATGATGACAAAGTACAAGGACCAAAAATTACATTAACCCATATATAAAATATAAGAATAAGAAATATCCTTTAAACTGGTTTCCCTATCTAAATATACACATTTAAAACAGTGTCATATTTTAAAAGCATGAAACGAAGCTTTCATAGTAGAAGACCAATTCCGAGGTCGAACCACCAAATTGAAAGACAGATCTACAACACCGAAACCTTTGCATTTCAAAGTATACTCACCGACAGCGTCGACGAGTTGCTCCTGTGTTTACACCTAAAAAGAGGGACGATGAAGCAGCTGCTAAACAAATTTTTTGCAGAGGAACGTGCTAGGGCTTTTGTTCCATATAAGTAGAAGTTTCTGGGCTGTAGGTTGATTTGGGCGCAACCGTGTGTTTGGGATGGCTAGATTCCCAGAGGTGGTTACCGTTACGGGAGATTTTAGCTTTTTTTTTTTTTGATATAATAAAAGTTTAGATGGGTAGACACATGTATCTTACCAGGATTTTATCAGGGTCAGGCATGCCTCCGGACTCAAAGAGTACTTACAGATCGTCCATTAATGAGGTCCTTACATCAATCAGCGGGTATCAAACCTCCTCCATTTTAAGGTGAAGGTCGACGCCTTGACCAACTGTGTCAATCCTCGTTAACAGATTTTAGTTTTTTAATACTTGGATAACTGTTTTTTTTAAGGGTTAAGGTGTAGATTTGTCAACCAACTATTACCCGAGGAACGTCTGGCACAAATAACAATTGAGGGGGTCAAAATTGTCAATCAACAATTAAAAAGTGAAAAAAAAAAAAACACAATTTAGTGCAGATTCGTCAACGAACTATTACCCCGTCACTGTCTTGGTGTCTCCATCTTCTAATGACTGTCAGAATGTCGGCGACGTCGGCGTCTTCAAAGCTTCCATTGTTGCTGGGTGTTCCACTCACTCCCTTGAACTCATCCAGCAGTCCACAGCTTTCGATCGGCACGTACCTTGCATCCTGGTTCCATCCCTACGATGCCACAAGCAGCAACCGCCGCTGCCACAACGCTTGCTCTCATGGGTCCCATCTCAGTTGGTGTTTACCTTATCCAACAATAAAGCTTAACCGCTCTTTTCTCTAGCGTTTCTGTTACCGTTCTACGCCAGTGCCTCATATTTTAAGTTAATTGTGGTAGTTGTTTTTTTTTAATAGTTGTTTGGTGTTTTTTTTCACTTTTTAATTGTTGATTTGCAATTTTGGTTCCCTCAATTGTTATTTGTGCTTGATACTCCTCGGGTAATAGTTGGTTGGCAAATCTGCACCATAACCCTTTTTTTAATTAAGTTTTTAGAAAGAAAAAAAAAAAAAAAGATCATTACACATGGAATTGACCAAGTTTTTATATAAGCTGTTAGTTAACTCAAAATAGATAGTGGATGATTTAGGGTCACTCAAGTGAACACATGGAATTGACCGAGCTTAAAATATTTACATCATTAGCATAAGCAAAGCACCCAAGTACTCTCAAATTATAATAATTGGGCACCTTTCCACAAACTATTTGATATGTGGTCAGAAAATAAAAATTTTAAAGGGATTTGATTAGTTAAGTAAGCAGTCATCTTAACACATTTTCCTAATAATTAACTGAAACTCCTAATTATAACATTTATCTTCTAGATATTTACATCAAAATCTTATATTTTCTTTTAACTATTCCATTTTGCTCATGGGCTATAGGAACAAGTTGACTCATGCACAATTCTTTTATCTCAAAAGTATTTTCTAAGCTCATAATTTGTGCATTCAGTGCCTTTATCACTTCATACTTTCTTAAGATGAATAGAGAATTGAATTAAAATATAAGCTATGAAATTCTTTATATTCTTTTTTATTAAAAACAACCATGTAATTCCAGTGGCAGAACTAGAGGGGGGCTAGGGGTGACCCCAAAAATTATAAAACAGAACTGAAATTTTTAGGAAATTATATTTCAGCCTCATAAAAATTTCAATATGTTCACTTGAGTCCCCACTAAAATTTTCATAAAGGACTTAAATGAAAATATTGAAATTTTTGTAGGGTTTAAATGGAAGTTCATGAATATCTAAATTCTATTCTGTAATTTTCGTCCTCCAATTGTTATTTCTGGCTCCGCCTTTGTGTAGCTCCCGAATAATCATCAACTGTAGGTACAAGCCAAAGCACATATAACTTTATCATATTTAAGTCCTTGACATATTTTCTTTATTCCTTTTAATCATATTTTTCATATTAAAAATAAAGCAAAACCAAGCCAAATTTCATGTGGACAAAGCAAAAATAGACAAACCAAAATTGTTTAATACAAACTATGACACAAGATTCTGTGAGGTGAATTTACAGGTAGAAGCTTCCAGCATGTAATCTGTGCTGGCCAGAGACACAATTACAAACAAGATTCTAATTACTCCCTCATCCAATGACTATTATGACCGAACCGCAACTTGGATCTAATACCACTTTGTCGAAATCAAATTAGCTAAAAAGAGAGATTGAACAAAAGTAAATAATAGTTGGGGAAAAACCTAAGAAAAAACATTTTTCTTTTAAGAAAATGAATTTAATATTTTGAAAAAATAAAGAGGATTTGAAAACAAAGATAATAAACAAGACTAAAGTAAGAAAATATATGTAAACATAAATTTATTATAGAAGTAACATAAAAGTATGAATTAAAATATCCACACTAACGAATGGAGGAGATGGAGCACCGTAACAACCTTTAGAGGCAAGAAAGCGCCAGAATAATGCAGTTGCTGGAAGAACGTCTGAGACAGGTTGAGACCCCGGCTCGTAAAGGAGACTAGGGTGAGCAGAGCTGGGGAAGGAAAAGATGGTTGATGTACCAGAGTATGGTTAAACGGGTTTCGGAGGACCTACTCAAAACAAAGAAAAGGAAGTTCAGGGCTCAGATTCCTTACCACTGAATTCGCATGTTGTGAAAAACCCAACCACAGGAGATCAAAGTCGAGATGGGGTACCTCGATCGGTAAACTTTTCAGGAAAATATAAGATGAAGTACACTAAGGGGCACAACAATAGTCATTTCTCTGTCAAAATGGCGAACATGACTTATCCAGAAGCTTTTGATTTGGAAGACCTGCCGAAGTACAATGGAAGTCAAGATCCGAGATCCCATCTTGATACTTTTGAATTGGTCATGTTCATAAGAGGATTTCAAGGGCCCATTGTTCCCCAAATTTTTGTCGCAACACTGGCAGGAACTGCACAAAAATGGCTCCATACTCTGCTGGCAAATTCCATCCAGAGTTTTGAAGATATGGGAGAAAAGTTTGAATTGAACTTTGCAACTTGGAGAAATGCTCCAGAAATATTTGGATCGATTTAAAGACGTGGCTCTGCAAGTACGAGGACTATTAGAGAGTGTACATGTGCACTTACTCCTAGCCGGCCTGGATACATCATCTCGGTTGGCACAGTCATTTTTCAAAATTCCCATCAAGAGTTTAGTTCACTTTAAAACTCGGTCGAAGAAATATCTGGAGGTGGAACAAATGGAAATAGTTAACGCTCTAGGAAACGAGAGGAGCAAGAGCCCACTTCCGAGAGGCAAAGAACAATCCGAGAGCCATAAGCCAGATTTCCGTGGAGGAAACCAGGATAGTAAATCCCAGGGTGGAAGGTATGAAGCCAAAGGGAAGTATGATAAGTACACTCCCCTGAATATTTCGCAATCCTAAGTTTGGAGAGAGGTAGTCCTAACTGAGATGAAGAAAGTGGAACGACTTCGGCCCTTCTATAATAGAACCAGGACAGACCAATCCCTGTATTATGCATTTCATGATGGACCAGGACACACCACTGACGCATGCTGGGTCTTCGAGATGCCATTGAGAAATTCGTCCGAGAAGGGAAATTACGACAATACGTAATAGAAACTCAAGGATGGAAGAACAACAAGTGCAAACGAGGAGGCCATAGTAGGAGCCCGGTCTCAGAATAGAAAAAGAGAGATGAGAAGCAGAAAAAACTAGCTAGCGATGATGACGAGTTTCCAGAAGCCGATTTCGACTGCAATTAAGTCTAAGTTCCGTGTTGAGATTATTAATTCAATTTACCTTTTACAGGATCTTGTAAGGTCGACAATGTCGGCAATTGATTAACTCTATTATCATTTGATTCCAAATAAATAAAGAAATTCTCAGTTGAGTTACTTTCCAAATTGTGCCAATTGTGGATAAATGAATCTAAGGTTACGAAACCTGTTTTCAAATAAAGCATGGAGCGATGAATAAATCAATCCAGGGTTACGAAACCCGATTTCAAATAAAGTGTGGAGCGAAGGGTAAATGAATCCAAGGTAACGAAGCACGTTTTTGAATAAGCATGCAGCGATGGATAAATGAATCCAGAGTGACAAAACCCAGTTTCAAGTAAAGTTGTGATGCACCGAAGCTTGTATTCTGGGGTAATAAGGTGAATCGTCATGCTAACCGTGATCAAGTCGAAATGTTCAAGGTTTGGTTTAAAAAATGAATTTGAACATGTGACGGATTGCCCTTGCTTCGGATTAAATTCTGGTCAAATGAGCCGGAATGTAATGTGGAGGTTTAGTTAAAAATCCTTACTAAATATAATTCTCGGGTTAATACCAGATGAATATTTTAGCAGATTCTGCGCAATATATTTTTGACTTTGGCCTAGTCATTGAATAGAACTCTGAAAATAAATTTGAGTTCATAAATTGAATTGATTGTTGCGATGAAAATAAAGTTTGGAGAAGCATTTGGGATCGTCAAGGAAAAAAATGTTTCATTGATAATTAAATGAAAGTGGAGCTTGAATCACCAAGAGGGGGGTGAATTGGGGATTCTCAAAAATCTTTTCGATAGGCTCTGTTTTCGGATAGAAAATGAAAGTAAAACAGAGTATAAGGAGAAGAAGCAAGACACAAGGATTTATACTGGTTTGGTCCAATAACTTGACCTACGTCCGCACCCGGACTCTCCGGGATTTCTCACTATCAAGATTGATTACACACTCTGCACTCAAGAGTAATTCTCTCTCTAGAACTTACTCCCCCTTACAAGTTGTAATCAATGAACCCAATCTCCAAGTCCCCATTGACTTGAGATAACTTACAAGAATGATTTACAATAAAGAAAAACTCTCTCTAAAAGTAGATATGATAATCACTGAAGAATAAATGTATCAACAGATACTTTTACAAGAAAACTCAAAGAGTAAAATGAAACTTTAATGATTTTCGTTCTTGCACAGATTGGTTGTTGAGAAGACTTGAATGAATCTCTATTTATAGGTAGAGAACATTAATTCACCGTTGTAATTCCAATTATAACCGTTGGTGATGTTGGGAGTTGATTACATGAAGCTTTGGTCTTCTTTTCTCTCTACTCTTTGGTTAATCCAGCTTTTCAGATGATCAGAGTTGACTCTCTGATTATTAATCCGTTGGAAGAGCAGTTTACTGGATGTAGAAGGCTAGCATTAACTTCTCCAAAACGTGTGGAGAATGTTTTCCCAAAAGCATGCAAGTTTCTGCACTTTTGCATTTAATGTACTGACATGCTTTATGCTTTTTGTTTAATCTCCATTTAATCCTGTCTTTAACCATCTGAAACTCACTAACAAACTGATTAAACATAGTTAAGAATAGTTATGAGTAATGGTAAAGAGTATTGAGATCAAACAGATACATTTCATGAAATCGTTCAAATCGAAATTCAAATTTTGCGATGGAAACTCGAGTTGGTTCTTCGAAACTCGAGTTTTCATGTTTCAGAGAATTTTTAACGAAAGACCGAAACTCGAGTTTTCAAACTAAACTCGAGTTTTCTCTTTACAGAGACAAACATCGCGATTTGGCATTTTGGACATGTTGGTGAATAGTGCAAAACTCGAGTCAATTAATGACTAACTCGAGTTTTGGACTCTTGAATGAAAAATCATGTTTTAGTCCAAAAGCTTAAAACTGGAGTTTCCAAAACATAACTCGAGTTTTCAAAGGCTCAAAATTGGCAGAGTCTCTGCCTGACCAAAACTCGAGTTTCCAAAACATAACTCGAGTTTTCACATTGGTTGAAAACTTTGGAAACTTCTCTTTAGTGACGAAACTCGAGTTTCAAAACGGAAACTCGAGTTTTCTCTTTTATGAGAAAAACGTTGAAAACTTTGGTCGATTTAATCATGGAAGTTTTCACAAGGTCAGAGACGAGTATTGTTCTAAGATGAGGTAAACTCGAGTTTTCAAAACAAAACTCGAGTTTCCAGAAAACGTTGGAAACTTAGAGAACTCTCTGTATAACCCAAACTCGAGTTTCCAAATGGAAACTGGAGTTTTGGTTTCTTTGAAAAACTTGGTTGCTCTCTGTCTTGTCAAAACTCGAGTTTTCAAAATCAAACTCGAGTTTGCCTTGTCTCGTGAAAAACTCGAATGCTCTCTGACCAAAACTCGAGTTTTCAATCCCAAACTCGAGTTTGTCTTTCTTTACAAAAATTTGAGTATTTCTGTGTCAGGCCAAAACTCGAGTTTCCAAACTGAAACTCAAGTTTGCCTTAGACAGTAAGTTTTTCAACTTACAAAGACAAACTTCTTCTGTGTTTACAATTGTCCGTTATCATCAAAACCAATTGAGAACTAACATTAAAGTCGTCAAAATACAGTGAAGTCAGCAAAGTACAAGGAAAATAAACCGGGTTATTACATGGGAAAAATTGTTACAAAGCAAAAAGGAGGCTCCAACTGTAGCAAATGTTGGCCCAAGGAATCGATGCTCCAACTGTGGCAAATGTTGTCCCAAGAACAAGGCATCCTGACCTTTCAACTAGGCAAAGCGTCAGTCTTTGTTTGCGCCTCCAGTTGAACCTCCGGTTGAGCTCCTTGTAATATCCCAAATTTTGGGATTTGGAATTTGAATATTTTATGGGAAAATTAAATTTTAAAATTTGCCCTAAAATAATTATGAAATTAATTACTGGAAATATAAGGCTTATTTTTCCTTTAAATTTACAGGAAAAGAATAAATTCAAGGAATATTTGTAAGTAATAAATTATACCTAAAAATTATAGAATTGATATTTTATGGCCAAAAGAGATTAAATTAAGAAAGAAAATCCTTAGAAAACATTAAGGATTTGTTTCTAGCATTTGCTTGGTAATTAAGCAATAATAAAGAGACAAGGGAATAATTAATTATCAAAAAAAAACAAACAAACAACATATCAGATGTATTTAAGCAAAAGCCATTGAACAATAAGGAAGCCACGTGACCATACTGCTCCAAATCCATTCTGTTTTGGCCCAACGTACAGCCCTCTTCAAATGCTCAACAAACCACTCAATTCATTATTAGTCTTTAGTCATTTCAGCCCATTCCATGCAGAACCAATTCTCCATTAAACTTGCATTGTATCAGCTTGCTTTCTCTGATTCAGTCCTCCAAAGCACGAAATGCAATAAAAAAGGAAAGAGAAGAAACACACCGCCGTTCAGACCTCCACACCTCGAGACTCACAACGCCGTTTGTTCTGTCTCGTTTTCTCCTCGGACCAAACTTTTGGTTCATTATATAACCATTGTTCTTAGTTCTCCTCCTGTGCGTGCTTCAACCAGTGAGAGAGAGAAAGATACGAGAGAGAACGAGAAAGAGGGAGAAGGAGAAAGAGAAAGAGGAAATGTTGTAGCTGTGTGTGTGTGTTGCCCTGTTCGTGATCCATAAAACAGAGGTTGCTGTGACGTTGAGAAGCAGCAAACCTTGGCAAATCCGAAAGCCTAACAAGGTAATTTAGAACCATGAATTCTCTGTTTTGTAAGCTTTAAAACAGGGTATTTTACATCTGTTATCTGTATGACGTTTGGGTGTTAGTATATTTATTTACATGGGTCTGTTGTGGGGAAAAAATATAAAACTGGGCTGTATATATATATGTATGCACAAGCTAATATATAAGCCATAGAAAATGAAACCATGAGTTTGCAGTTAAGGAAACTGAAGCAGGGGATGGTTTTGCATCGGTTTACTATTCAAATATATATATATATATACACACACACACACTAACTTGCTGAGATACGTGCGCGTATATATAAAGAAGAAGGAAAAACCTCACTGTGTGCTGATTAATATATATATATATATATATATATATATATATATATATATATATATATATATATATATATATATATATATATAACCCATCGCTGCACTTAAACCCTTGGGAAGTAAAGAAAATTTGTTGATTGTGTGTGTATATATAAATATGATATGAAACTGAACCGTGTGCTTACTATTGATAAAGAAAGGCGTTGGGTTCTCTGGAAATGAGGAGTACCAAATGGTTAAGGAACTAGGAGGTTATATGCATGTGCGAATATAAGTCATATGCATGAAAACATAAGCTGTTACGTTTCTGAAAAACTGAACTTGCTGCTGAAACAGTGATTTTCGAGCAAGGTAAAACCAAGGTAAAAAACCATATTTGAATGTTAAATTTTGTGGATATTTAGTACACATAATAAGGTTTAAAACGAGCGAAAGAACACCCAAAACCGATGTGTATAATGAGAGATATGATTTTCAAAAGTTTAGGCAAAATCTTGAACGTTTTCTGCACTTCCGGTGAACAGTGATTTTCGGGCTTGATTTTGAAATAGAAAACCTTTGGTTTCATCCTTGAAATTTTTACAGTAGTTAGTAGACACAATAATTTTTAAAATGAGCTTTGGATCACTGTAAACAGAGGTCTGTAGCTCAAGATATAATTTTTGGAAGTTGAGCCATAATTTTGGAAAGTTATCTGGATAATAATCACGTTTTTGAAATCTGGGAATGATATAGTGTGTTATGGCTATTGGTATTATTTTTCTTTGAAATTAGACATGCTAAGGAACACGTAGGTTTTGGAAGTACCTCATTTGGAGTTTTGTAGAATTAATTATAAATTTTCAAAGTTTAATCAGAAAATTCTGGACATTGTTGTATTTTTTGAAAGTTGGAAATTTTCCCAGTCATAAATCAACTTGGTAACTTTAATTTATGAAAATAGACTTATCAAGGTTTAAATAGAAATTGGAATCACTCCATTTGGAGTTGTATCAGTCTAGTTATGAATTTTCTAAATTCTCAGAAAAGTTAAAGGCTGAATTTCTGATAAGTCTTAAAATAGTCACATAAGTTGCTAATAGTGCATAACCTTCAAAGTAAATGTTCTTCTTTTGGATAACTTGTCTATTAAGGGTTATAAAGACTCTAAAGTGACAAGAACAAACATTCTTAACATTTTTAAAGGACACTCTTAATGAAATAGATAAATAAATAATAATAAATATTATTATTATTTATTAAGAAGGGTATTTTTAGGGGTTAATCTATTTTTAATCCTCTAAAAATAATTCGTGTAGTTAGATACTTTGCAACGCAAGTAGTGACTAATGACAATGATAAATGTTTATAGGCATACCTTGACACCTCTACCGATCCCAACAACTCTGGACAAGGTTAAGGATTCACGTTTGAGGTGGGTAACTGTTATCTCGTTAGCTTGTATGTATGTATTCATATATGACTGATCATGGTTGCTAGATAATTTGCATGTATGTATCCTAGCTATGGATTGGGGCTGCGTGTCCCATAGGGCTGCGTGTCCTAAAATGGAGCTGCGTGTTCCAAAGGGCTGCGGTCCTTGGCTATTAGCTGCGGTTAACAGTGCGACTTGTTTATTGTGAATTACTCTATGCTTATGCATGTGTTATACTGTTATTTATATTTCATACCTGCATATGAGATTAATTGTTACCCCTGGGGTTCATTCATTTGAACTCCAGATCGCATGAAAGAGAGTTTGGTGGTGGATCGGGATCAAGAGGAAAGATATTGCTGTAAGGGTTACAGCGGAAGGAACCTTTTGGAAAAATATAGGTAGTTGGATTGTATTTTATCGTTTATCATTTGTCTATTATGGAGTAATGTATTAACATCCCACTATGGGATGGATCCGAATCGCGAAAAATTCATCCTCATGTTTTCGAACTAAGTTATTTTGTTAAAGTTTTATTCCGCAATTAAGTCGTCCAAATTATTTCGATGTATGTGCGCTATAACTCTGATAAATAAGGGCGTCAAAAGGACGGGCGTTACACTCCACCTTCGGTAAAGTTGGCGTCCACGTCGCCTTCCTCAACTTGATCAGGCGAGATCAGTTTCCCGTCGTCATTATAGGCCTCAAGGTGCATGCCGGTGGTGTTCATCTCAATACTGGGATTCAAAAACCGGAGTTGGTCCACGGCATTGTTAAAGGCATCCACCGCAGCAGTCTCCACTGTGGCGGCAAAGTCTGAGGCGTCGGTTTTGGCAATATCAAGTTGGGCTTGGAACTAGGTCAGCTTGTTCTGTAATTCCTTATTTAGTGCTTGCTCATGCCTCCGAGCATTCTCCTCCTTAGCGAGACTCTCTCTCTAAGTCGGAGCATCTCCGAGTTCACCTTCCTGAGGTCCTCTCTGACCGCGGCAAGTGCTTGGGAGGTCTTCTCCTTCTCCGCTACCAACTCTTCATGAGCTTTCTCCTTCGCTGCGCGAGCCTCATCCCTCTCCGTCGTGACATGCCGCAGCTCTTTATTAGTTTTGGCGTATTTGTCCTTTAATGTAGCCACATCTTGGACTAGGTCGGAGGCTTTCAAGGAGTTTACTTGAATCTCTACGAGCTCCTCCACCTCGACGTCTGTTATGAGCAACGGCTCGAAGAAGCGCATAGGGACAGACAGAGCATCGCTGACTGACTTCGTCACCCCATATTCCTAAAGCGATCCTTTGGAATGTCGGGAAGGCTGAGGAGGGGAAGAAGGATTTTGTCTAGCTGAAGGAGGAGGGGTTGACGTGTTTGCTAGGGCAGAGGGTTGACCAGCAGAAGGCACAAAGTACCTTTTTGGTTTGGCCTGACCCTCTTTGGAGCCTCTGGGTTTCTTGGCCAAGTGTGCATAGGGCCCTCTCCCGGTTGTAGCTTGTCCGAGCTCAGGAGTTGGGCGCTTCTTCACTTGATCTGTACCCAAGGCTGCCCTGTTGCACTGCATCACGGTCGCATAAGCAGGTCATTTCCCCATGCGTGGAGCTACAGGTAAGGAAAACAAAGTATGTTGGTCTAGCAAAAAATAGAAACACAATTCAAGTATAAAGAAGTTTCAGTACTCTTTGCCGAACCTGCCCCAGCCTGAGGTTGAGGAATGAAATCAACCGAGTTAGTAGACCCGTGCTCCTTGATGTATGCACAAATAAAAGATGCCGATGTGGCTTCAGACTCAGAGAAGCTTTTCTCGGGAAGGCGATATGAGGAAGGAGTAAAATTAAGATGGTCCTGAGTCCAGTACAAGGGGAACTTCCCTTCCACCTCCCTGGACTCGAGGGTCTTAAGGAACCAAGGCAGCTATTTGGGTACGACAACAACCTTGAAAAAACTAGATTTGAAATTTTTGAAAGAGTCAGTGAAAATGTTGAAGAGTTTCTAGATGACCATACCCCGGAGTGAGGTTCAACCTTTCCTATTGGGGGGATCATTCCCGACGCGGGCTTGGTGGACAGTAAAAAAGTGGAAGAAAATCGGAATTGTACAGGCTAGATTGTTCGATTCATAAAAACGCTCGAAAGCAATCAGGAAAGCCCAACCATTGGGATGAAGTTGGGAAGGGGACAGATGCTGATGATTCAAAAGCGCAATTTGGAGCTCGAAAAACGGGAAGTGAATTGCGAGCCAGGTAATCAGGTCCTGGCGGAAGAAGAAGAAGAAATGGGGAGTATCCCCTTCCCTGCAAGTGCATATGGACTTGGAATCCAGGGGTAAGCAAATGGTGTACCCCTTTCCATCGCATACAGGGAGTTTGGCAAGCTCGGCTGCGGTCATCGTGCACCTAGTGTGTAACACCTCATCGGTGACCCACGGGTCTGCGTTTGTCGAAGCTCTCAAGGGACCTTCAAAATGGACTCCCCTGACATTGATATATCGGTATGTCGTGAGAAAGGTGAACTCATCTATACCTATAACAAAAAGAAAAATCAGAAATGGCAAGCATAGCTTAATCAGGAAAGCTATGACTTGACGGAGAAAAGGTCGATAGATCGGGGTGACTTTGACTACCATGAGCCAGGATGGATCCAGAGATTAATTTATGCTGGCAAGAGGCCAAAGTAGACTCAGCCTCCGAGAAACAACTGCTTGTAACGAGTTCACAGCTCAAGTAGGCACAGTCATCACAAGGATCAACCACATTCTTCGGATGGGATCTCGGTCTAGAGTGGAACATGTCCCTTGACTGAGGAATGTGTGAGGCCGGGATAGACTCGCTCTTACCCTGTCCCTCGAATCCAGGTTTTTCGATATGGGATCCCGGACTAGTGGCGCTCTCACTCCGACCTCTAGTCTCACCCTGATATTGATTGTGTAAAGGCTGGGCCCTTTTCTTACCCTCCACACTGGGTTTTCCGCGAAGCAATGCTACTTGCTTTTCTTCTTCAGAAGGGGGAATTCCCCAAAACCAAAACCTGGCTCTTGGAGGAACAGTTTGGTGTAACTCTTCTTCTTCTTTTGGAGTTATCTTACCCTTCTCCATCGATAAAAGAAGTTAAACTTAATGCTAATGTGTTTGTTCAAAAGGGGAAAATGAGATATAGCAAAATGAGTTGCTAAAGAGTTAGGGTTCAATACTGGAGACACATTCAAGGAAAACCCAGAAACCCCGAAAGAAACCCAGGAACCTCCATCAAAGTCTACCCAGAAAACCTAGGAATCAACCTCCAGAAAGACACAGATCAAAATAAAGTGGAGAACTTCGAAATAAAATAAAAAGAATCAGGAGAAAAGGCGACAATACCTGTTGTTATGAAGTTTGAAGAAACGTAAAATATGCAAGGAAGAGGATTGCAAGAAGGCAGGTTTCTGAAGAAAGTGAGAGTTTTTCTTAGAAGACAAAGAAAGTAGCGATATGTGAAGTGTGGAAAATGAAGGGAAAGGTGGATTTATAAGCATAACCGTTGAGAATACGAATTTGAAGAGTCGAGGGCAAAAGAGTCAGTTCGTCTAGAAAAGCGATAATGGTGTACGTGAAATGATGTGTGCATTTAATGCGCATAGTGCGAGCATTTAATGCGCACAAATACCCTAGACGGCCAAGCATGATGGTTTTCCTTTTTGGCAGTCAAGAGTGGCCAGCTGTCAGTTGGTCATGATTAGATAAGAAGCAGAGACGAAAGCCTACTTGGACATACGTGACTTTTTAGATTCTATCCCGGTCCAGTGAGCACACGTCATCAAAAACCGGGATCACCATAGAAAATATCGAAGAATACATGAACGACAAGCCAGTATCTTGTGTCCGAGTTATATGCTATTTCGGATTAGGGGAACCCGGTGCTAGAATATGTGAACTCGGAAACCCGGATGGTTGATGCAAAAAATTTCAAAGAGAATTAACTCGGAATATATGTCTGGGGGTAGTTCACAACAAATGAATCTGGAGTTCGACAAGGCTCGGATAACAACTGAATGGAAATCAAGAAGTCAAGCTGAACAACTCAGACATAAGATTCGAGTCAAATAATCAATGCACCCTGGCAGTCTAGAGACCTGAACTACCAGGCATGGGGCAACTTTTACGGGCTCATATCAGGCCCATATACGGAGTGTCCCAACAAGGGGCAATCCCTACCAGAATCTACCTATGATCAAGGAAGATCTTAATCAAGGCTATAATCAAGGGACTTCCTAATTTTTAAGGGTCTCAACCCTAAGGTGCAACGGCTAATGCATGGGCTAGGAGGTGCACAAAGCCCAAGAGTCCAAACCCTAAATGTAATCTCTATAAATAGGGGGTTCTCTATTCATCCTCATTTACTATTCAATCTCACTGTGCACACACCCCGCCCCTTTTTTGGCTAAACGCCATATACGTGCACAGTGATCCAACATTCTCCTTGGTATCTTCCTCAGATATCTTGGAGTCATCTTCCTCTCTTTGGTATCTGCCTTATAAATATCTTGGAGAAACTATCGGATCCAATATCAATACATTAGCCCATCGGCTAAACATCTGTGTTCTATAACAGAACAAGACCCATTAATGTTCAGGTATAATTTCTTTTACATATTCATTTTTTAAACAAGTTAACAGCTAGTGTTTTCTTGAGTATGATAAGAAGTACTTACATCTGCAAGGAATATTTTTGATGAAGAGATAATCCAGCAGTAAGAACAATAAATTATTGATGATTTTTCATGATCGAATGAGGATCTTGGTGGCCATTCAATGCAATTTTGTTTGTAGATATCTTGGTATTTCCTAGATATAAGCTCTGCTCAATATATTATCATGGGGACAGTGGGTAATTTTGATTGGAAGTTCCTACAGAAGGTTGAGACTTTGTGGTATAAAGTAGTTCAGAAACGGTATTGCCCATTAAAGCTGTTTAATTTCTGACCAATATTCTTCTAGATAATGGGAATGCGTTTTTACATGGTTAGATGAAATTGGTCAAAGTTGTAGAGTCAATAGAAAAGGTGGACATGAGTTCAACTATGCCCTTTATTACACAACCATTGAAGGATGACCCTTTTTTCAGAAACGTATTTATGTTATATTCTGAGCGTTCATCTATAAAAAGTTGATGTTTAATTGAAGATTTAATTAATTTTGAGAGGAGGAAAATGATATAAAAGAATTATACGGTTCATTGGCCTGTGTCTAATTACAGTGCTTCTGAATATAAATTTTACAGGAACAATTGACTCCAAGAATTTGAGCTAGACTCAGCATATTGACATGAAAACTATTTTATGATGAACTTGTTTCAAAATTTTGATGCACATGCAATTTCAAAGTAAATAACCTCCAAACTCTTAAAAAAGTGTAAAATGCACATCCTCTTCATATTTTCTGGAATTGCACGTTATCTAGTTTTCTAGCCACCAATCTGCTGCCCCATTAGGCCATTACCCACCCTTGAAGTGTGGGTAATCTCGAAACTTGGTGAGGACACTGATCAGGTATGATCCTTCATATCTCAACTCCCTTATAGTCCACAGCAATGATTTAAGACTCGGCCGGACCATTGGCCAGAAAGTTTCTTGGTCCGTTTCGGATGATTAAACCGTTATGGACATTGATCAGGGTTGAACGGCCTCAAATAAGAGGTTGAACGTGACTACATTAAGCCATGGCTTAAGAAAATGCAGACATGTTATAAGCAAAAATAACATAAGATGAAGGAAAGGAGGAGAAAGAAGAAGACAAAGGAAATGGAAGAAGAATGGTTCAAAAAAGATAGAGGACATAAAGTTACCATGGAATAGGAATTCTGAAAGTCTTTTTCTTCTAAGCCACCAAGAGAAATGAAGAAATCATTCCCTGCTGGGTAGAGCATTGGGAAGTTTGAGGGCAAAAGCGGAAAAGCCAGAGGAAGCACTGGTCGGAGGGAGAGAAGTAGAGAGATTTGAATTTAAAAAAGGAAGAAGAAAAGTGAAGGGGCTATAGTTTCAGTTTTGTAAAACATTTCTTGGGAACTGGGTTTAATTTAAGAAATTAATATGCAATTTATTTCTTTATCTTTTCAAAGACACTGGAATTTGAATCAGGATAGTGTATATGATGTGCACAATCTGAATCTCCCATCAACTATGATTAGTTTTCAATTATTAATATTAATCATATATATTACTTTTGTTGCTTAATATTTTTAAAGTAAAAAATTATAGAAACATTTTATAATTGATTTAAATTAAATTTTTACTTTTTTTTAATCTCTTTAGACTATTTGTAATAATGTAATATTATTTCATCGAAAATTTTATATATTTTGATAAAGAAATACTTATATATTCTGAGAGCACTGTGTCATATGAACTCTGTCTAATGAAAATATAACCACTCAAATCATTTTAATCCTAGTTGGCTAATGATTCATCTGAAAAATTCAATTTTTATCTTATTTTAAGAAAACAAATCTTAATTTCAAAAAAAAAAAAAAAAAAAGTCTTAACAAAATGATCAACCAATATCAATATAACTATAAAAGGAATAGGGTGGCCAATTTTAGAAATTTTTATTATCATTCAATTCACCCTCTTTTTAGTGACATTCTGCCACTAACATAAGGGATCCCAAATGAAAGTTAAAAGTTAAGGGTGGCCAATTACATATGTAGGGATCCGAGATCCTCTAAGTCTAGCATGATACTAAATAAGGATTAAAATGAAATTCTCTTATGTTATTAGACAACCACTAAGTCACTATCATAACCAATAGATAAATGCCCACATTGACTAGAGAGACAACGATGATATATTCTATCAAATCACATGTACCCAAGTTCTAAGTTTTGGTCTTTTCAAGGGTATGTATTAGGTTACATATAGTTCTTAAATAGCTAAACAACTCTAATAAATGACCATAGAGTAAAGTATTACAATTAATTGTTTGTGTATGCTCTTTTAGACAAATTTAAGGCCTTGCAACTTTCTTATATTTTAAGGCCTAGTCAAGGTGAGGTATCATTGAGTGAAATTTCTAGGAATATAGCTATCAGGGTTTTGTCGAAGATAAGTCAGTACTCGAACAATATTGTCATTTTATTGTAGTTACAAGTACTGGTTTGAATCTTGCAAAGTTTACGTGAAAATCTCAAGTGATTTATTTGGGAACTGAATGTAAGCAAAGTGATTATGCTGAATTAATATAAATTGTGTTGTAATACCCTAAAATATGACTTAGGGTAAAAATCATAAAATGAGTAAATAATACCCATTAAAAATAGGTGAATATGAGGTATCAAATATTAAGTTATGGAGATATTATTTTCTGAGGAAAATGCTATGGAAATTAGGGAAAAATTAGTAAATGTGTCGAAATGACCAAAATGCCCTTATGGAGCATAAAGTGACTTAGGAAATTATGAAAAATCCTAAAAGGCAGGGAAATAATTATTTGAATTAAGAGAGTATATTATCTCTAATTTTGGTAATTTAATAAATTACAAACTTGGAGAAATTGAAGGAGAATACTCAAAAAGTATTGAAAAGACCATAATGCCCCCGTAAATGCTAATATAATGAATGAGACATGAACACACAAATGTCAATACAAAATTTATGAGATAATGAGGCATCCTAAGTAAGAAAATTATCAACTATTGATAAGAAAGTAATTAGGAAATTATTGGCTAATTACTTAAGATTAAGCAAAGGAAATTCAGAGATAATTATGTAAAACCCTAAAATTAGTGGTTTTTGGTTTAAAATTAGTAAAAATATATTTGCTAATTAATTGGAAAGTTTTGAGAAAAATGGATGAGTTTAGGTATTTTTAAATCCTAAATACAAGAATGGACCAATAGGAAAGTTTTGTGAAAAATTATATAAAATAATTATTATTTTATATAAAATAAATAAAATAAAAACGAAAATAAAAAAATAATGGGCAGAAAAAAAAGAATAAAAATAGAAACTTAGTTTATAAATTATAGTATTTTATAATATAATTAATTAAAGTTATATTATTATATAATATAATTTAATGTGGTGAATAGTAATTCAATAATTAGGAAACGGATCCTATCTGGAGATCTAGGAATGAGATTTCCAAAGTCAAGGTAAAATATTGATCAGTGAGTTTTTACCTTTAAGTGACCTCTTCCGGAAGTTAATTCTGAGGCCGTTAGCGCATTTTCCTAATAAGACGAAATAGGGAAAAATGCAGGTAGACACATTTTCGGATCTGAAGAAAATAAATTCTAACTCAAAATCTAGGAATGAGTTTGAATTTATATGAACATATTTGGAATCAGTGAATTTTTCTGAAGAAATTGATGATTTCAGAAACGCGTTCTGAAACCGGACACGTTTTTTGAGAAAACTTCAACTGGACTGTTGGAACCCTGTAAGAGACCGAAATCAAAGTTAAATTAGATATTATTGATGAGAAAGAGAAGATCTTCAAAGTTGTAAATCCATAATTTTGAGATTTCTCCGAAAGTACGCGAATCGGACACCGATAGGGGATTCTACCGGATCGGAGGCAAAAGCAAAAATGGTTTTGATGACTCAAGGGGCAGCTGGACGTTTTTGAGCTTTCCATGGCCAAGAATCATCCACCATTAAACCCTAATTTGCATGGCTAATATTAAAGAAGGAGAAGTTGGAAAAAGACCGAAATGCCCCTGCAAAAACTCTATAAATAGGCATGCACCCTTCATTCAAAATTCACACCATTCCCTTGTGGATTTCGAAAGTTAGTGAGAGGTTTTAGAGAGAGGTGCTCTGGAGAGAAACTGCAGCGAAGCTCTGGGTAAGTTTTTCGGTACTTAAGCTTTCGTAGTTCTTTCGGTAGTTAGAGTAGTAATGCTAGTATAGCCTTTAATTTTTCAAGCATGATTGGATATCATATGATAGGGCTATATCAGTCTAGAATTTTGAATATTACCATTGGGTCGAAGGTCTGGCAAAATTTTGGAAAATCGGAGCCAAAGTAACGAAGTGCTGGCGAAATTCCGCCAATTAGGGGTATAGGGGCAAAATGGTAATTTTTACCTAAAATGCCAGTCGTAATGTCAAATCATTAATGAAAGTGATATTACCCTTATAGGATATCGAAACTCGATTTGCTGCCGTTCTGTTGCCCGACGTGCCACCGTTGGACGTTTCGCAGTTTTCCGTAAAAAAAAGTACGATTTCCGACGGAAGTACCGTCTACCGTCAACGAAGGTACGTTCGCGTACTGGTAACCTTAACTCTGATGTTTATTGTATGCATATGTGTATATTGTCTGTACTCTGACTGTCCTGTTGTTCTGTCATGCCTATTGTCTGTCATGCCTGTACTCCGATTGTACTACTGTTCTGTACTTTGACTGTACTATTGTCTGTATATCCGACTGTACTATTGTCTGTACATCCGATTGTACTATTGTCTGTACATCCGATTGTACTATTGTTCTGTACTTCGACTGTACTATTGTCTGTACTCCGACTGTACTGTTGTCTATCATCCGACTGTATGATTGTCTGTCATCCGACTGTATTGTTATTACCATACATATCTGATATGTATACCCTATGTCTGACCGTAGTAAATGTTGCCAAAAGTCTAAGAATGTCTGTTGTACATATATGATGTATGTAATCATGAGGTTAACCGTTACCTGGGGTTCGATGCATGGACTCCAGCTCTTAACTTAGCTTCAGGGTCGGGTGGACCGAGGATCGAGGAGAAGGACAAGCAGCACGCCTAGGAGTCGCGGCTGAAGACTTCTTTCTGTATTAGTTTTGAAACACTCTTGTACCGCTGTTTAAACAGCAAGACATGCTACCATGGGTATTTTAATATATATATCAGTTACTCAATAGCTCCGGTGCACTACTCTGATCATTTTGAAATGATGTTTAAAGAAAAAAAAATTATACTGCTTGTGAAAAGTTGGGGTGTTACATTTTGGTATCAGAGCAGTAGTCCTGGCATGAATTTAACCATGTTATTACGGACAGTTTGGTGCCGAAGGCAAGGCTAGTCTACGTGGGTGTGTCAATCAGTCGCCGTATAAGTCGGTGAGGCCCCCATGGTAGACACTTACGTGGCCATTCTGTTCGGTTAACAGAGTTAGGTTCTAAGCCTTTTCAAAAATTTGGAGCATATTTTGAAAATGAGTACTGATATAGCCCTGAGTTGGTGTACCACCTCATTTCGGTATACTGGTTTGAACCGGTATACCATTCTGAACCGGTGTACCACTTTTTGTCGGTACATCAATTCTGATAATCCTCATATCAGTTTCTGATAACCTTGATATCAGTCTCCGATAATTCTGATAATCCTGATATCAGTTTCTGATAACCCTGATATCAGTCTCCAATAGCTCTGATAGCTCTGATATCGGTCTCCGATAGCTCTGATAGCTCTGATATCGTTCCGATAGCTCTGATAGCTCTGATATCAGTTTCTGATAGCTCTGATATCAGTGTCCGATAGCTCTGATATCAGTTTCTGATAGCTCTGATAGCTCTGATATCAGTCTCCGATAGCTCTGATAGCTCTGATATCTGTCTCTGATCACTCTGATAATCACCAGTTTGTGCTGGACGGTGATTCTTTCCTAACACCAAGCTTATATGCGAAGATAGGCCACGCCGGATGAGACTCCGAGACCAATAAAGATAAGTACATGCAGTATTTGACTCATGTATAGGAACTTCCGATACGTGTTTCCGTACCCGTTTTGAGTAGAAAGAACCAACGAGAATCTAACGAAGGAAAGGATCGAAACCTGGCTCCATGGTTTGGAGACGATAATCATATGTTTTTACGAATATCCTTGGTGGCGGGTGTCAGTGGAGTACTTCAAAGGAGAACTCGTAGTCTTCATAACGTAAGACCATTCGAACTTTCAGATAGCTTTACCCCCGAAACTTGAGTAGATCTATGTGACGTGTTCCATGTTTCTTCGTTATTACAATTCGACCGTGATCGTGTCATTGAGTAGGAGGTATTTTGTGTTATCATGGTGTGTGGGAACCATGGAAACATTTAAAGTATCTTGTGTTGCCATGGTGTAGTCCAAGGAGACATTTTGGTATTTGTGGTGTTGACCGCGGTGTATGAGCCACGGGAGACACTATATACCAAGGTACGATATGACAGGATCTTTATGGTCAAACCAAAGCGAATTCTCGATTATCAAGAGGAGCGGCTGGCAGGAAAAGTAAGGATCCGACGCGTGGAGTCCAAAGTCCGAGTAGGACGAAGTTTAGATAGTACGAAGTTTAGTGGGTAGAGTGCAAATTTCGAGGACGAAATTTTATTTAACGGGGGGAGAAATGTAATACCCTAAAATATGACTTAGGGTAAAAATCATAAAATGAGTAAATAATACCCATTAAAAATAGGTGAATATGAGGTATCAAATATTAAGTTATGGAGATATTATTTTCTGAGGAAAATGCTATGGAAATTAGGGAAAAATTCATAAATGTGTCAGAAATGACCAAAATGCCCTTATGGAGCATAAAGTGACTTAGGAAATTATGAAAAATCCTAAAAGGCAGGGAAATAATTATTTGAATTAAGAGAGTATATTATCTCTAATTTTGGTAATTTAATAAATTACAAACTTGGAGAAATTGAAGGAGAATACTCAAAAGTATTGAAAAGACCATAATGCCCCCGTAAATGCTAATATAATGAATGAGACATGAACACACAAATGTCAATACAAAATTTATGAGATAATGAGGCATCCTAAGTAAGAAAATTATCAACTATTGATAAGAAAGTAATTAGGAAATTATTGGCTAATTACTTAAGCATAAGCAAAGGAAATTCAGAGATAATTATGTAAAACCCTAAAATTAGTGGTTTTGGTTTAAAATTAGTAAAAATATATTTGCTAATTAATTGGAAAGTTTTGAGAAAAATGGATGAGTTTAGGTATTTTTAAATCCTAAATACAAGAATGGACCAATAGGAAAGTTTTGTGAAAAATTATATAAAATAATTATTAAATAATTATTTTATATAAAATAAATAAAATAAAAACGAAAATAAAAAATAATGGGCAGAAAAAAAAAGAATAAAAATAGAAACTTAGTTTATAAATTATAGTATTTTATAATATAATTAATTAAAGTTATATTATTATATAATATAATTTAATGTGGTGAATAGTAATTCAATAATTAGGAAACGGATCCTATCGGAGATCTAGGAATGAGATTTCCAAAGTCAAGGTAAAATATTGATCGGTGAGTTTTTACCTTTAAGTGACCTCTTAGGAAGTTAATTAGAGGTAGTTAGCGCATTTTCCTAATAAGACGAAATAGGAAAAATGCGGTAGGCACATTTTGGATTCGAAGAAAATAAATTCTAACTCAACATCTAGGAATGAGTTTGAATTTATATGAACATATTTGGAATCAGTGAATTTTTTCTGAAGAAATTGATGATTTCAGAAATGCGTTCAAACCTAGGACGTTCGAGACACGTTTTTGAGAAAACTTCAACTGGACTGTTGGAACCCTGTAAGAGACCGAAATCAAAGTTAAATTAGATATTATTGATGAGAAAGAGAAGATCTTCAAAGTTGTAAATCCATAATTTTGAGATTTCTCCGAAAGTACGCGAATCGGACACCGATAGGGGATTCTACCGGATCGGAGGCAAAAGCAAAAATGGTTTTGATGACTCAAGGGGCAGCTGGACGTTTTTGAGCTTTCCATGGCCAAGAATCATCCACCATTAAACCTAATTTGCATGGCTAATATTAAAGAAGGAGAAGTTGGAAAAAGACCGAAATGCCCTGCAAAACTCTATAAATAGGCATCACCCTTCATTCAAAATTCACACCATTCCCTTGTGGATTTCGAAAGTTAGTGAGAGGTTTTAGAGAGAGGTGCTCTGGAGAGAAACTGCGCGAAGCTCTGGGTAAGTTTTTCGGTACTTAAGCTTTCGTAGTTCTTTCGGTAGTTAGAGTAGTAATGCTAGTATAGCCTTTAATTTTTCAAGCATGATTGGATATCATATGATAGGGCTATATCAGTCTAGAATTTCGAATATTACCATTGGGTCGAAGTTCTGGCAAAATTTTGGAAAATCGGAGCCAAAGTAACGAAGTGCTGGCGAAATTCTGCCAATTAGGGGTATAGGGGCAAAATGGTAATTTCTACCTAAAATGCCAGTCGTAATGTCAAATCACTAATGAAAGTGATATTACCCTTATAGGATATCATACGTAAAAAAATACGATTTCAGACGGAAGTACCGTCTACCGTCAACGAAGGTACGTTCGCGTCTTGGTAACCTTAACTCGATGTTTATTGTATGCATATGTGTACTATTGTCTGTACTCCGACTATACTATTGTTCTGTCATGCCAATTGTCTGTCATGCCTGTACTCTGATTGTACTACTGTTCTGTACTTTGACTGTACTATTGTCTCTGTATATCTGACTATACTATTGTCTGTACATTTGACTGTACTATTGTCTGTACATCCGATTGTACTATTGTTCTGTACTTCGACTGTACTATTGTCTCGTACTCGATTGTATCTTGTTGTCTATCATCCATTGTATGATTGTCGTCATCCGATTGTATTGTTATTACCATACATATCGATATGTATACCCTATGTCCGATAGTAGTAAATGTTGCCAAAAGTCTAAGAATGTCTCGTTGTACATATATGATGTATGTAATCATGAGGTTAACCGTTACCTGGGGTTCGATGCATGGACTCCAGCTCTTAATTTAGTTTCAGGGTCGGGTGGACCGAGGATCGAGGAGAAGGACAAGCGGCACGCCTAGGAGTCGCGGCTGAAGACTTCTTTCTGTATTAGTTTTGAAACACTCTTGTCTGCATTGTTTAAACAGCAAGACATGCTACCATGGGTATTTTAATATATATATCAGTTACTGAATAGCTCCGGTGCACTACTCTGATCATTTTGAAATGATGTTTAAAGAAAAAAAAAAATTATACTGCTTGTGAAAAGTTGGGGTGTTACATGTGTTTTCTTTCTTCTTCTCTCAATTATTAATCTCCTTTTAATCCTCATATTTCAAGTTGCAAGTTGGCAAAAGATATTAGATTTTTTTAAATAATCTAATTTTGAAAATAGTTGGCAAAAGATATTATGAAAAAATATTAAATCAAATCAAAGAAGGTAATATGTTTTCAATGGGATTTAAATCATAAATTGGGTTTTAAGCCAAAGGATTAATCACCTGATAAATAAATTAAATGCATTTGAAAAACAACTCTAACAAAAATGTTAAGACCAAAATTGGAATCAAAATAATTATTTAAATGCCTTAGCCCACAAAATACATCAAATAGTAATTAAATTAAAGACTCAAAACATCCCTCGAGATGCTAATCGCCTGGCTGATGCTCTCGCCAAATTTGGTATCTCTAGATCTGCTCTTATGGACGCTTGCCCTCCCCGTCTACAGCAGTGGATTTATTTAGATTCCTTGGGATTAGATCCCTCTAATGTGTAATCTTTAGTGTAACTCTGGCTTCTTAGCCTCTTTCTTATAAAAAAAAAAACAATTATTAAGCTTTCCAAATGGCTTTGGGATATCCATTAGGACTTTGATAAGCTTGTATCACCTGTTTTTTTTTAAATATCATATCATGCATTTGGGCTCCAATAAGAAAAATTAAACCTCCATTAGACTCTTCCATATGCACATAATTGTATTGGGCCAACCAAATGAAAATTGAGCCTAAATGCTTCTCTTAGGCTCATATTCATTGTCATTGTCCTATCAATTTCCACGTGTGCATACATAAAAAATTTGTATGCCATGGTAGCTTCAAGGGTGTCATGTTTCCACATATGCAATCTTTCAGGTCATCTTCCAAGCCACTGTCCATAACATCCCTCATGTTGTTGACCTTTATATGAATTATCTTGAACTCCTTAGAGTTTTAACTCAAACTCAAGACATTGAAAATTATCAATGCTACTGCTTTGTCATAGTTTTAACGCCTCAATCTTAGTTTTAAGGCATTGATATTTCTCCGATGGCATTAAATGTGCTGGTTGAATCAGATTATGAACTTTTAGTTGTTATAGATTTCTTTTCATCAGAAAAAATAAATCTTCATCTCGATTTCGAATATTTCCTTTTTTATATGTTAGATACAATGTGGTTTGCTCAGAATTACATTTGTTTTGCAAGTAAGAAAATAACACCACAATAGATCATGCATGAGGCTACAGTCATAGCCCTAAACTACGTTTAAACTAGAGTCATCGCAATCTAATGATTTTTTTAAGCACATATATTCTCCTCATCTAATGATTTTTTTAAGCACGTGTATTCTCCTACTAGAGGTAATCATGTTTGAGACACTGTCAGATACTAATTGTGGACATTTTTCCTATAAGGGATTCAGACCTTCTTTGTTCATCACATTATAAAGAAATAGTTTGTTCCGCTCGACCCAACCCCATTAATACAATCCAAGGGTTTTGAAAAAAAGGAAAGCTGCACCTAAAATTCACTACGTGCAAAGAGCTCCTCTGTTCTTATCCGATATGTTTTGACACTCCCGTTCAAGATCATGAACCAAATGGATAGATGGCCAGGAATTGACATCACAATTATGCTTAATCATGATCAGATTCATCATTGGATGTTCAATCCTTCGTTACCCATCTTCCAAATTTTTTATAATACAAATTAAATCAATTTACTTATATATCTATTATATCAAGTTCTCATCTAGATTTTAAATCAAAACTTGCCATGTGGACTTTTCATAAAATAAAAATTCATATTGATAAAATTTCAGAATTATGTTGAACATTATTAATAATAATAATCAAATATAACAAAGTGTGATGGGAAAACGTGACCTTAATAGACATAAACAACTTGACCAAAGCTTTTCCTTTTTTATATTCATCTTTCACGTCCAGGTTTTTTTTTAAAAAAAAAAAATCATTAGTCATCTTAAATCTTTCAAATACTCACCTTCTATATTTTTAATACTATAAAGGATCAAAGATAAAGGTTAAAAACATATAAGATGATTACTAAAAAATCGAAAAACTAGTTATTAAAAATGTTAAAGATGAATACTTAAAATATGACCAATAAGCATATATATATGAAAGACGAGTGCCAGCAAAAGTTAACAAAAATTTTAATTCCTAAAAAGAACCATGATCCGTTTTTGAAATTTCAAGATTCTTCGCCATTAGCAATATTCTTAGAAAATCCTTAAATGTCATTTCCCCTTGATAAAATGGAATACTCAAGAAAAAAGCATGTAAAGACGTACATTTTCATTGCTTAAAATCTATGAACCACTGAACTTCCAGACAAAAAAGAAACTCAATGGTCAATACAGACCATGCATTAGTCATTATAATTTCACAAGTAAAAAGATTAGTAATCACCAGGCTTTGGTCCCAGGATAAAAGTACTCTATGCCATTTTCCTTGATCCTGAAGTGGAAATTGCGTATCTTAATAGGCGAGCTTATTTGAGGATTTTGCGTTTCCTTGTTCATCACCGTCAACTGCATAAAATGGTTTAAATAAGAAAATTGTCATACTAGAATAATGGGACATGATCTAGCAAATTACATTTCAAACCAAGTAAAGCCACCATATGGACCATCTCAACAAAATCAATATGCATATGAATATTATACGAATCCCGGAACAATAGCAGTTTCTTAAAGAGGAACAATACACTTATCAAATAACATGAGTCAAATTTTATCACCAGACTAGAGAGTCAAGAGAATAACTGATTAGGAAAATCATTTTGCAAATTTTATCTATGCTTTTCTTCAATTTTTAATTCGATACCTCTGTGTTTTTCTCAAGGTTATTAAAATCGGACCGGTCACTGAACTGGTCGGGATACTAGGTTAAGGGTCAGTGGGTCAGACCGGAGTCAAACCGGTGTCAAACCAAACCCAAACCGGAACAGTATTATATAATACTTATTTACTCCTCTTTTGAATTGGGTCCCACAAAGTTTGAAAAAATTTGAACAGTCTGCTCCTTCATTTATGAGCTTGCTTCTTCACTCCTTTTAATAACACTTGATGACTGATGAGGCACGTGAACGGGTCCCACACTTTATTTATGTAGGAGTAGTCTCTTTCCTTTAGGGTATGTTTGGTTTGAGGGGAGGGGAGGGGAAATATTTAATGGAGAGGAAAAATTTGTGGGCCCCACTACACTAAATGTTCCCACCATGTTCTCGTCCCCTCCTTTTTTTTTCCCTCCCCTCCCCTCAAATCAAGCACACCCTTAGAATTCATCTGTGTTGCCAAATTAGTGAGAACAAAGTAACAAACTCATCTGTGTTCTCGTCTTAGAAGAAGCAAGGTCGAAAAGCAACCTTGCTCCCTCGAAGCACTGTTTTTCTTTGAGTTGTTGATCGGAACATTGATTTTGTTGGGCTATAAGGCGAGGTTTCTTTCTTTCTTTCTTTTTTCCGAACTCATCGTGCTTTTGTTCGTGCTCTGGCGTCGTTCAATCTGTCTGGATCTAGCCAACGATCGCTTTTCTTCCTCACCCCACAGTTTCTTTGAGATCTTGCTGCCGGTTCGTTCAGTTCTCGCCGCAAGAAGATTTCGTCTTTGAGATCTTGCTCATTTCTAGTTTCCAGCCTCTTCTATTTTCTATTTTTCTTCTCTTTCTCTTTTCGGGTCAGCTCAGTTAGCGCAGTGGGTCGCAGCGGTTCTCTCCGGGTCACTCTCGAGTTTTCCGGTTCAGGGGATGACCCCGGTTTCTATGTCAAACCGGATCAACTTTAAGGCCGGTTCGCCAATTTCCGATCTAAACTGGCCAGTCTGGTCCGAGTTTGATAACCATGGTTTTTCTCTCCCAATTAAATATTTTAATTCTCCTATGTTAGTACCATTAACCCTGATAACCTTGTTTGCTCCTATACAAGGGGCTAACGGTGCTAATAGAATAAGGTTATAGGGGTTAACATAGCTAACAAAGGGAAGAGAGAGAAACACAAGGAAGAGAGAAGGACGCAGATCCCAGTTCGGCGAAGAACGACGTGTGGGACTACACCACCTAACCAAGGAGGATCAAAACCCTCCGATTGGTAGATACCAAAGAAGTAGTAGCGTGTGACCTCCACGCGCCGTTGTCTACGCGGTTTTCGACCATTTTCTCACCCAAAACGATGAGTCCTCTGATTTTCCTCCTCTGTTCAGTTCTCTCCCTAGAAATTCAGCGAATTTGGGAGTCAACCAAAGGCTTTTATGTCGAGTACAAATCTTGAAACTCAAAATACTACTACTTCTTCCTCAGCTACAGTTCCTCCGAAGACTACAAAAAATGGCAACATAATTCTCCTCCCTTCCAGAACACCAAGTTATGGTCATTAACCATAAACTTCAGGGGAAGAACTATCTCCAGTAGTCCCAGAGTGTGCTGAGATATTTAAGTGGCAAGAGGAATAAGAAGTCTATTAATGGAGAAGCTCCTCAACCAACCCATGATTATCCAAATTTCGACACTTGGTTCGCTGAGAATAACCAAATAATGAGTCTGTTGTGTAACTCGATGACTTTAGATATCAGTGAAGGCTATCTTCTTGTAAACATGGCAAAAGAAATATGGGATGCGGCCAGGAGAACCTACTCCTCTCTTGTTAACACCATTGCCTTGATCTATCTGAAGCGTCAACTCCGTGATTTGAGACAAGGTAACATATCGGTAACTGAATATTATAATGCTTTGCTATAATTATGGCAACAACAAGACTTGTTTGAGGTTCGTCCTCGGAAAAACATCAAGGATACTGAATTGTACAAGAAGATAGTATAAGAAGGAAAGATATGACTTTCTCCTAGGCCTAAATGACATGTTCAAGGGATAAGGAGCATAATTATGGGATTGAAACCCTTACCATATCCATTTGATGTCGTCAACTTTGTACAATTTGAAGAAAGCAAAAAACTCTTGAATTAAAGTGGCTCAAGTCAAATTGAGGCTCAGCTCTTGTTGTGAGAGGATTGCAAGGTGAACGAAGGAATAACAAAGGGTGCAACTATTGCAAGAAGGGTCATGCCAAAGAAGAATGTTGGAAGCTACATGGAAAGCCTTCAAATGAAAAACAAAACTTTCAAAGTCACCTCACCACAACTGAAGAAAAAGTTGAGGATGACAACCATCTAAGCTAAGAAGAATTGCAAGTGCTTAGCAGGATACTTAAACAAAGTAAGTCAAACCCTGTGCTTAGTGTCAATCTAGTGCAATTAGGTAATTTTGTTATAACTCAATGATGTGATGACTAGTGAATACATGGATTGTTGACTCTTGAGCTACAAATCACATGATTGGTAATAAAACATTGTTTACAACTCTTAAGTTGTCATGAAAACCTCAAAATCATAGTAGTTAATGGTCTATTCACAAAAGTTGATGGAATTGGCATGGTCACACTATCTAATCATTTGAGAGTACACAATGTTCTGTTTGTACCTGCACTTGCTTGTAACCTAATATTTGTGAGCAAATTGACTAAAGAGAAAATATGTCGAATGATTTTTTACAAGGATTTATGTATATTTCAGGATTTAAACTCGGGAAGAATGATTGGGAGTTCAAGAGAATGGGATGGACTTTTTTTACCTTAAACTTAGACTTCAAGAATAACGATGCTTGGAATGCAAGGAAGGTACTAGTTAGCTCAAATGCTCAAAGAAAATATGTATGTCTGTGGCATTGCCGTTTAAGCCACCCTAGTTTTAATTATAGGAAAGATTTGTTGCCAAGTTTATTTAATAAAAATTTTGTTCCTTTTCATTGTGAAACTTGTCAACTCTCAAAACAAACAAAATCCTTATATCCCAAACAGACACACCCTCTGCACCACTCAGATTAATCCGTAGTGACATTTGGGGTCCTGCGAGAATAAAAACCCTAGTGAACGCCAAATGGTTTGTCACTTCCACAGATGATCACACCAGAACCACATGGGTTTACTTAATGAAAGAAAAGTTTGAGGTAGCCAAAGTGCTTCAAAACTTCCATACCTTTGTGAAAAATCAATTTCAAACTTCCACCCATGTAATCCATCACCAAATCTCTTGTCCTTACACCCCTCAATAAAATGGCATTGCTAAGCAAAAAAGCCGCCACCTATTGGAAGTAACAGAGACCATATTGATGGAATGAAATGTGCCCACGGTCTTTTGGAGTGGTGCAGTCTTAACTGCTACCCCTATCTAATCAATCGAATGCCTTCCAAAGTTCTTACTTATGCCATTTCCATTCATAAACTCCTTGAAACTTTTCAGAATTGTCCTCTTACCAAGCCATTATTCTGAAAGGTGTTTGGTTGTGTTGTTTTTGTTTATAAACATGACGACAACAGATTTGATGCCTGAGCCAAAAAGTGTATATTCCTTGGTTACTCCTCTACTCAGAAAGGATACAAATGTTATTGTCCTACCTATAAGAAACTATCCGCTTCCAAATATACCGTTTTCTATGAGGACGAAGCTTATTATCCCAAATTACTCATTTAGTAGGGAGCACTCAAACATCGAATGGCTAATTTTGCATGATCCTACTTCCAAAGTTCTTGACACTTTACCATCACATTCACATCCTGAACCCACTCTTATTCCCAATCTTGAACAATCTCAACATGACCAACTTGAGCCTGCCCCACCTCATCCTAAACTTGTTCCACCTCAACCTGAACCTACACCTAATGAACTGGAAACCGATGTTGAGATCAATTCAAGGGTGGATATAGAAGCTAGAACAGAAGAAGAGCCCAGGCAACAATCTCAGGAAGAGGTAGATAATGGTAGAAATGTCACTCCTACTCAATGGAACGACCATAACTCCAACCCAGGATTAGATCCTAAAGACTTAGGCTAGCCTATTGCTCTTAGGAAAGGGGTAAGATCTTGTACTTACCATCCAATTCAACAATTTGTCTCATATCGTAACCTGTCTAGAAAGATGCATAACTTTGTTTTAAGCAACGCACAAATTAAAGTTTCAAATACTTTTCAACAAGCTATGACTGTTTCAAATTGGAAGCGAGCTACAGAAGAAGACTTAAAAGCACTCAAGGAAAAATAAAACATGGGAGATCACAATTCTTCCGAAAGAAAAGAAATCGTTAAGAGTGCAAGTGGATCTTCACCCCAAAGTTTAATTTTGATGGAAGTATCAACAAGTATAAAGCGAGACTAGTTGCAAAAGGGTATACTCAAACATATGGGATTGATTACCAAGAAACCATTGCCCTAGTAGCTAAATTCAATACCACCCAAGTACTGTTGTCAATTATAGCTAACTTGGATTGGTTACTACATCATCTGAATGTAAAAAACGCATTTTTGAATGGTGACTTAGAGGAAGAAGTGTATATGTAGATCCCAGATACTCAGATAGAGTTCTAGCTCCAAACAATTCAATCTACAAACTTAACAAGTTTGTGTATGGGCTAAAGCAATCTCCTTGGGCATGGTTCAGTAGGTTCACCAAAGCAGTGAAGAGACTTAGGTGTAGTCAGGGGCAAGCAGATGACACATTCATCAAGCATGACAATGGAAGGGTTACTATCTTGATTGTCTATGTTAATGACATAGTTATTATAGGGAACTAAGAAAATTCCATAGCTCTGGTAAAAAAGGATTTGTCAAATTAATTCCAAGTGAAGGACCTTGGTCAAATGAGATACTTCTTAGGTGTGGAAAATAGCAAGAGCCAAAAAGGGCATCAACGTGTCCCAGCGAAAGTATACCCAAGATCTGTTACATGAGATAGGAATGTTAGGTGCACAACCTAAGGGAACACCAATGAAAGAAGGGTGTAACCTAGATATCAAACCAAATGGTGTCGCAGTTGACTCAAAAAGATACAGAAGACTTGCAGGGAAGCTGATATACTTAACTCACACAGGTCTAGACATCATCTATGCAGTTGGAATAATATGTCATTTTGAGCATAGCCTCAAAAAGAACATATAGAGGTCGTATACAAAGAATTCTAAGCTACCTGAAGCACAATCTAGGAAGAGGCATCTTCTTAAGCAAGGCATTGCATGAAATATAGAGATCTATAATGATGCAAACCATGCAAGCGATGTGGAGAATAGATCAACCACAAGGTATTGCACATATGTGTGGGGAAACCTAGTCACATTAGGAGTAAGAAGCAAACTGTGGTGTCAAGAAGCAATGTTGAGGCAGAGTTAAGAGTAGTTGCCCTTAAAGTTTGTGAAGGAATCTGGGTTATCAAGTTACTGACATAATTAGGAATTCCGTGCAGGGACCCATGCAACTCTGGTGTGACAACAAGGTCAGCATTGAAATAACCAATAATCATGTTTATCATGATCGGAAAAAAACATATTGAGATAGACAGACACTTTTTTAAGGAAAAGGTTGAAGCAGGCATCATGAATCTGCACTAAATACAATCAGCAGATCAGATTGCAGACATTATGACAAAACTATTGGGTAGAGCAAAATTTGAAGGGCTTCGAGGCAAGGTGAGAATGATTGACATCTATTCTCTAGCTTGAGGGGAGTGTTAGAAATCAAAATCCCTCTTATTTATTGTCTAATTGACATCCCTTAATTTTCTCTTGTTATCACATTCTTGATTTAGTGTTATCTTTCTTTAATTGTAATCCCTTCGATTTCTCCTTTGATGGCTCCTTTAGAGCCTATATATTGTCCTCATTTCTCTCTGAATAATACACAACAATAGAGTGAATAATTATCTGATTTCATCAAATACCAAATTAAATATTGAGGGAATAGATACCAGCAAAATGATTTTGCCTAATTGATATAAGAATATTTTACAATTGACAAAATATACCTGCCCATGCACATCTTTTGCCAAACCCGTGGCTAAAGGTTCAACCTTGATCAAAATGTTTGCAAGGTACTCCATTTCTAAAATAAGTATAGGCTTCTCCCCATCCAAATAGATATCCTTATGATCAAGCGCAACAAATGTAGAATCCTATAAATATACAAGAAACAGTCAATAAATTATTTAGCTCCTAAAAGATCCCTGTGCCTGAAACATTTTTCCCAATCAAAACGATCCCTATGCCTGGCAAAAATCACTATCACTCAAGAAACTTGCTGATGTGGTATAAACAGGAACCATGTGGTAGTTAACTCAAAGCTTGGACTTCCCTAGGTGTGGTTTACCCCCAGCATGGTGAGTAAATTTAGACCCACTTGGCAGTAACTAATACATTGATGATGTTCTATGTATCATCGCAATATACTTTGTATGAATTTGCCTAAATAATGCCGTTTTATGGATACTTGGGCAACTCCAGATCAGTAGTTAATAGCCACGAGGCCTTTCATTTGCGTAACATCAGCAAGTAAAGTGACAATGACTAACCTAGGTAGAACCATTTTGATTGGGGGAAACTTTTTTGGCACTAAATAAAGAGATTTTATCTTTGGAAGTCAAGGTATAAATCATATTTGCTCTGAAACAAAGCATGGAAACATGAGTAAAAAAAGTGTCAGGGAGATACTCATCTTACAAATTCTGATGTTAAAGTCAGGCAATAATGCAGAAAGTCTAAAACATCATTTAAAGAGCCATTAGCAGCCACTTCAAAAAGGGATACATCATCTATCATGATGGTAACAAAATTCTTTCTGTCTGGGTGTAATGAGCCGATCACTCCTTCAATTTTCTCAAACAGAGCAGTAAGCCAATTTTGAGCAATTTTTCCATCATCTAGTAATCAATAACACAGAAATTTAGTAATTAGCAATTACAATTATTTTTTCAGTGCAAAAGAGTTTATATGAAATTTCTCAGTTTGTTAGTAGTCCCAAAGGTAAGGCGACTTAAACTAACATCATATGCTTTTGGTTCTGCTTTAAGCACAAAATAATTCAGGATGAATAAACAATTACCTATCACAAACTTACAACACCTACAAACTACAAATAGTACATAGTACACTACATACTACTACTTCCAATGAGCTTTGAAGCTGCATTGCTAGTTAACTTGGTGCTTGAACCACATCTCTGCTCCTTCTTACTATTTTATGAAGCTTCAAAAATCCCATATATTTTTAAAAAAAAAAAACAAAATTGAAAGTGTATACCATGCAGCTCATTTTATACTCAATTCCCATCAGAAGGTAATTTGTCTATATTATCCTTGTTTAAGAGTAGCCTATGATGATCAGCCAGAAAGTCAGGTAAAACTATTGAGAGCTGGTGGGTTTGCAAGGATCACTACAGGTAAAAACCTGCTGGTTACTGTCTAGATAGAGCCACTCTTTTTATAAAATAGAATCACACGCACCAAGGGGGCAAAATAGAACTAAATATTATTACCTTATTTTTCTCACCTGGACACTGACACATAAGCATGTCAATAAAAAAGAATCTACTATTATCTCTTTGAGCAGCTAAGTTGCAACCCTGAAACAAGAAACATTAATGAGTAACACAATCTATCAGCGGTTTATCTATGATTCAACAACAACATAGTTTCCTCAGAAACGTAGAAAGTAAGTACAAAGTAGAAGCTATGAACAATATTATTTCCTATGGATTAAACTGCCCCATACTAAAAAATAATAATCTGGCAAATGCAATCTAGTGGTAGAAATACAGGATATCTAAACTTCTCGAAGCAAATAGAACTTCAAATTCGTTACAGTCACCATATGATTCAAATGACGAAACTGGTAACTGAAAAAATGGTATGTCAAGAAACATGACAACTCAAGTCATTAATTTGCAGAACATATTTGCTTCATATTCAATAAAAGAATAAAGCCAAACTATTCCCGTATTAGGCGCATTAATTCCAAGAAAATCAAAACCTAACACAAATAGAACTAATTTGTTAGCCTCGACGGTTGCACAAAAGCAATCATCCAACAAGTAATGAGATAATGACCGAACCAAAAACCTTGATCATGTATTGGAATTCGAAAAATTTTCTGCTACAGAATTCCTCAACTTGGAGGAATAAAAAATAAGAAACGGAAGACTTCGAAGGGTTAGTCGAAAATTTTTCATTATCTTCTTCTACTGACTAATAACTCTTAAACAGGCTTACTTTTAGTCATCTTCCATCCAGAAGTCCCATCAGCAAAACAAAATTGAGGAACAACAATAATCTCAAACATATTCATAATACATTATTAACTTATAAATTAAATACAGAGAAACCAACAATTACGAAAGAGGTAAAAGGAGTATGAAACTGACGAGTTTTCTGAGGATTCGATCGTAGTGAACAAATGGGTGATTGAAGGCAAGGAAGATGACGACAGAGTAAGGATGAGAAACGAGAGAGCGCTTAATGAGGTGGTGAAGAACGACAGCTCCACTGGTCTCTAAGCAATCTTCAATAAGAACGAATCGACCGCCCGGACGGCCAGGATTGTCGTGGCCGTGAAACCCTAGGGCCTCGTCCAGAAGGTTCGAAGCTTGAAGCTCCATCTACTCGCAGTGTCACTCGAAGTTCACGGCTCAAGCCGTAGGCGAACAGAGACGGGGCGAACGGGCACCTCGGGGCCTAAAGAGGTGGTGACTCTGCTGGTGCCTGGTAGTGATGGCTAGAACCCCGTTTTTTTAAAATAAATAAAAGAAAAAGAGAGGAAAATCACATTTTATTAGTTTTTAGGGTTAAAGGGCAAAAATACACATATGCTCTTGTCAAAAGAGCGCCCAGTAGCAAATACTTTTTTTAGGTGCAAAAGTGACTGTGGTTACAAAAGTGGAGCAAAATTACCATTGACCATTAGTTGACTTTTTCTGAACTGAAAATGATGACATGACGATGACGTGGATATTAATGCTTTATAAATTACTGAACTCCAGATGCATTTCAAAAAATTTCAATTTAGTCCCTCTATAAATTTTTAAAATTTCCATTTAAGTCCATGGTCAAAACTTGCATTTTGACCAGGGACCTTCTTCTTCCTCCAGAGACAGACAGATCCGAGAGGCAAACCAGAGAAACCAGCTCGATAGACTTGAAAAAACTATCCCATCTCCTCCACCTTCAATTCTTCATCTCCTCCACCATGTGTCTTGACTCTTCTTTGTGGAGGAGAACCCTAAACCTTGATCTGCCCAAATTCACCATGGACACCGAGGAAAATTAAAAATTAAAAAATAAATAAACCAGCACCGCTAGCCTTTTCTAGAAGAACTCCAAATACATAAAGAAGTGAGATCAAAACACACAAAGTTGCCTTGCAAATAAGCTTCCAAAGAGCAGCTATTATTCATAAAAGAGTGAAACACGAAGCAAAAAAATAATCCCCTCTCGACAACAATGTGATCTCTTTCACAAATTAACCCACATAAACAGAATCTCAGGCAAGCACTAACTGAAAAAACATGACCTCTCACTGAAACAATTCCAACAAACCCAGAACTGGAAAAGGAGGGAAAACCAAATCCAAGGAAAGAAATTGAAGACAAGTCAATGACCATAGAACCCTTAAACATCAAAAGTCAGAGGGAGAAAGCGCAAAACTTCAAAACTATCCCATCTCCTCCACCTTCGATTCTTCATCTGCGAGAGTCATCTCTCTTGTTTTTCTCCTTTCCCCCTTTTTGTTTCCCAGCTGGGATTGAAAATCTGATTGTGAAAGGAAAAAACAAATTAATAGGAGATTAACCGCCATTGTAAACCTGAAATGGATTTTATCAGAATTTAGGGTTTTAAAGGTGCAGGCCTTGGGGATTCCGGCGGCGGGTTGGGGCTGAGGAAGCCACAGTTCGGGCATAATTTGGGGCCACCGCCGTTCAGTGATTATACAAATCGGGATGTAGGCCTGCTTGATCTTGAGCAAGGACCCAGATTCTGGTATACCTAGAAGCTCTGCCACATAGCTGTCATTGACGACGGCTTTACCTTTGAGTTCGTCGGCGGTGGTGGTGGGGCTTGGATCGTTGACGGTGGCTTTGCTTTTTTCCAGATTCAACTCGTTGGCCCTGTGCAGAGAATGTGGCGAGAAAGAAGGGAAGAAGAAGTTGAGAATGGAAGAGAGAGAAGGAGCAACAGGTGACAGTATTTTAATGGAGAAGTCAGATCCCACTACCACGTCAGCGTCAGATAACAGTCAATGGTAATTTTGCTCCACTTTTGTAACCAAATAGTTACTTTTGCACCTAAAAAAAGCACTTGCTACTGAGCGCTCTTTTGACAAAAACACATGTGTATTTTTACACATTAACCCTAGTTTTTACTATCTTTCCTTCATTAAGTAATAAAGTCACTGTTTCAAATCATTCTCAATTTTTGTCTACGTATATACAACTTTTGTACAAGCATCCACAAATTGTCCTTAGTAACAAGCTCTATCTCCTCATGCAACGGTTCAAGCTAGATAGGGGCCGAGGGAGGGGGTTAGGGTGAGCCCCCGCCCCCCTAAAATATTTTTTAAAAAAAAAAAAATTTACAAGGAGTAATTTGTCTTTTAAATATGGAGAGGTGATGAAAAAAAAAAATACTATACTGGATTGATAACATAGTCGCATTAGCTAACAGTTGTCTCTCACAGTCTCGCTCGCACAAGACAAGGCTTGCTTTTTTTGTGGGGTTCGCTTTGAATCCTCATTATTCCTCAATAAGCTGAATTGATTCCCTGTATCTTTTTCTCCTAATCTCCTCGTAATTCCTTGACGGCACAAGGCTTCTTTTTTTTTTTCCAATCAATTATTCTTAGTTCTTACAATAGCGTTTCTTTATTTTTAATTTTTTATGTAATGATGTCTTAATATGTATCTTCAAAGAGGGTCTCGTCTTCTCTCTAATTTGTTTTATCTATTGATTTGAGGAAAATAAAGTTAGGGTTTAGTTAGAAAATTTATGATTTATGATATAGATTTTGTGGTATGCAATTTGTGATATGGAATTTGTGAATTAATTCAGGCTATTTGTAGGTGATTATTATGGGAAAAAGTACTACCATTGATACTTATTTTATTTTATTTTAAAAAACAGAATAGTGAGTCTTTGTCTCGTTTACTCCTAATGTTGAATTGTCAAATACTAAGGGTATGTTTGGTTCGACGGAGGGAAGGGGAGGGAGGGGATTTTAATGGAGGGAAGGGGAAGGGAGGGATTTTAAAATTACATTGTTTGGATTGATCAGAAGGAAGGGGAGTGGAGGGATTTTAATGTTATCTTGTTTGGTTTAGGAGGGGAGGGGAGGGAAATTTTTTTGACGTTGACAACTGTACCCTTATATTATAAGAAGGGTTTTAATGTTACATTGTTTGGTTTAGGAGGGGAGGGGAGGGAATTATCTTCACTTGGACAACTTTTTTTATATTATAATTGAATTCCATTTTCTGAGCATCCTTTATAATCATTATCACAAAAAAATAACAATGTAACCATGATCTGCATTCGTTACCAATTTAAAAATAACAATAAGTTTTTCTATCAAAAACTGAACAATGAAGTTTAGCAAAAATATCATATATAATAAGTACGGTTAGAGGATGGAGTGTAAAAATAAAATATATATGCATTTTGTTAAATGGGTAAAAAATGTTCTTCATATCAAAATAAAACCAAATATCAAGGCTATTCTAGAACCGCATATGACATAATTTAATACTCAAAGTAGGAAGAGCAGAAAGGAACCATGGAAATAATTAAGAAAAGAAAATAATTGAAATCTGCAATTGCAACGACAAAATACGAGAAGCATAAAGGCATTTTGAATAGTCGAATTAAGAAAAGACGCAAACAATTAAGAAAAGAAAATACTGATGGAAACCTAAAAATTGAAATCTGCAATTGCAACGAGAAGCATTAAGGCATTTTGAAAAGTCGATTTCGAAGTTCTACCAGAAATAAAACGCAATCTAAGGAAATATCAACTCTCAGTGAAGATTTGCAGAGATTGGGTGCATCATTGGATTGTTTCAATGGGGATTGTTTCAAGATAGCAAATATCAGGGTTCAGGGTATTTCTGGTATAATAGCAAAACACTAGGGATATTTTTGTCCTCTCATACACCCATTTTTATAAATCCCTCCGAATCCGTCCGATTTGGGGGGGGACGTTTTTGAGGGAAGGGAATGTGAAATCTTAAAAAATGTCCCCTCCCCTCCTAAAAAAATATCATCTGCCAAACAAGGGGAGGGGACTAAAATCCCTCCATCCTCCTCTCCTCCCCTCCAATCCCCTCGAACCAAACAGAGCCTAAGACTCCTTTTTCAAAGTCTCCTAGAATTGAAAATAAAGAGGTAGTTAAAGAAGTTGATCTTGCTTCATTGGAAAGAGATTTTGCACTACGCCCTTCAATATGGGAATATCGTATAAATCAACATGATTAAATTCATCGTGCTTGTCTTAAACTTGGTCCATTTCAGTGCAAGGTTCAAAATTTTCCTTTTTTTTGGGCCAAAGAAGAATCGATGTCATTTTTACTCTTCTTGGTTTGATTTGTATCCATCTTAGTCAGAGCATTCTCTAATTAAAGATACTGCATTTTGTTTGCCTTGTTATTTATTTAGTAAACTAGGTGGCAATGATTGTTTTAGACTTAATACAGTATTGTAATCTTAATTTTTGTAATATATTTCTTTCAATTTTTTGTATATTAGGTTTGCATTGATTTCAAGTACTCTTATTTATAATATAGTATTTTTTTTATGTCATCAAAATTCCTGACTCCGCCACTGGAGCTAGAACATTATTTGTTTAGTTTAGGTGTATAAGAACAAAATTTAGGAATAATCTTGATTCATTTGGAAAATTATAAATTTATTCTTTAAAAATCAATTGGTTGCTGATGAAGTTAATTAGTATCATTCTTGAAAAACAAAAGAAAATTTAATTTTAAAGTTATCAATATCACAATTAAATCAAATTATCATCAAAAGTTGAAATAAGAGTTATTGGTATCCTAGTATCCCGATTAATATACTATTGATAATATTCCATAAACTTCCTTTTATATATTTCTAAAAATCTATAATGCATCTGAAAAATAATGAATTATCATCAAAATTTGAAATAAGAGTTATTATCATATTAGTATACCGATTAATATATTAATTGATAATGCTCCATAAATTTCCTTTTATATATTTCCAAAAATCTATAATGCATCTAAAAAATAATGATTTTTTTTTTCATGATGTCTAATTGGTTGCTCATGCAATAAATATTATCATTAATAAAATCAAAAGCAAATTTATTTTTAAAGTCAACAATATTATTTTGAAATATTTCTAATTTCTCGATTAATTTCTTGGTTGTAATTATTGTGGTATTAATATCGCAATTATTAATCAATATTCGAAAACTTCATCTTCCACTTTGCGGTGTTAATATCATTTATGGAGACATAATTTTCGTTCACCAATAATAAAAACTGGAAATCACTATTTCAAAATCAAATCATTATCGTTAGGATATAATTTTTAAAAATTATTGCAGCCTAGTTATTAATATAATATATGGAGATCCCTATGATCATAGAAGTTGAAGTTCTTCCTTGGCATGCTTGGATCACAATTTTATAATTATTAATATAATTATGATTCTGATTTAACGTCTAATTTCAAATTCAGTTTGCTTTTTTTTTTTTTTTTTGATAGCAAAATTTTAGGAAAGGGGTTGGGCTCACCCACAATCCAAGGACAAGGCGCTAGAAGCCCAGTCCACAGGGCATACTGGACAGAGAGTACACATGCCTCCACCTCTACCAGCGTTTCCACGGCTTTCTAGACCCCTAGGATGCCTCCCCCCGCTCCTTGACCAACGTAGGGATCGAACCCCCTCCCTTGAGGTGAGGGAGTTCGACCCTTTCGCCAGTTGAACTCAAGAACGAGGGGTAATTCAGTTTGCTTTCTTACTTATAGTCAAACCCTAATAATAACAAATGGGCAATTTTGATATTATGATTATCCAACCCATTTGTGATTTAAAAGGGTTACTAAGTGAGTATCACAAGATTTCTAGTATAAAGTTGATTGATTGATTATAATTATTGTGATTTTAATATCCCAATTATTAATCAATATTTGAAAACTTCATCCTCCGCATTTGCGGTATTAATACATTTGATGGAGACATGTTTTTCGTTCACCAAGGGTGTGCATGGTAACGCTCCCAGAATTGTTTTTTTGTTAATTTCTGTTCCCCGGAACACAAATGGATGAGAAATCTGTTTGGTAAATCCGGTTTTTTATTTGTTCCCGGAATGAACCGGTTCCTTTTTGTGTGCTGGGGAATAGAAAAAAAAAAACAGAAAATTCATGCTTTTCTATTTACGGGCACAAAATCGAATTTATTCCTCAACGTACAACCTCTCTTCTTTCTCTTGAAAACCTTTCGCAGTGTCAACTACCCTCCCCACCCCCACCGCCACCGCCGCCACCACCCCAACCGCTGCCACCCTCACCTCACCGCCACCACCACCACCACCGCCACCACCACCGCCACCACCACCACTACCCTCGCCGCCGCCCCCACCTCATCGCCACCACTGCCACCACCATGACCGTCACCGTCGCTGCCACCACCACCACTACCACCACCGCCACCGCCACCACCACCCCCACCTCACCGCCACCACCACCACCACTCCCACCGCCGCCACCACCACCACCCTCGCCGCCGCCACCCCCACCGCACCGCCACCACCACCACCCCACCGCCACCACCACCACCCCGCCGCCGCCCCACCTCATCGCCACCACCGCCACCACCATGACCGTCACCGCCGCCGCCACCGCCACCGCCACCACCACCCCCACCACCACCACCCCCACCGCCACCCTTGCCGCCGCCGCCCCACCCCCACCGCCACCACCACCACCCTCACCGCCGCCCCCACCTCATCGCCACCACTACCACCATCATGACAGTCACCGCCGCCGCCGCCGCCACCACCACCACCACCACCCCCACCCCCACCACCACCCTCGTCGTCGCCGCCACCACCACCACCACCACCACCACTACCACTACCCTTGCCGCCGCCCCCACCTCATCGCCACCACTGCCACCACCATGACCGTCACCGCCGCTGCCACCGCCACCACCACCACCACCACCACCACCCTCGCCGCCGCCGCTGCCGCCACCACCACCACATAAATAATTTTTTGAATTTAAAAATTGCATAAATAAAAATAAAATGTGTTAACAAACGTAATTCTGATTCTCGGAGTAAAAATAAAATGAGTTAACAAACGTAATTCTGATTCTCAGAACTCTTCCTAGGCACAGAATCAGAAAAAACTGTTCCATCTCAGAAACTGTGCTGGAGAACAGAATGGTTGCCATGCACAGCCCAATAATAAAAACTAGGAATCACTATTTCAAAATCAAATCATTATCATTAAAATATGATTTTTAAAAATTATTGCATCAATAACCTAATTATTAATATAATTTATAGAGATCCCTACAATTGAAGTTTCTTGGCATGCTTGGATCACAATTTTATAATTACTAATATAATTATGATTCATGAATTAACATCTAATTTCAAATTCAATTTACTTCGGTTCTTATAGTCAAATCTCAATAATAATGGATGGGTAATTTTAATGCTGTGATTATCCAAATCGTTTGAGTTAAACGGGTTATTAAGTAGTATCACAAAATTTCTAGTTGATGATTGATTATCAGTTTTTGTTTATAAAGTAACAAGGTCATTTTTTTAGGTCATACTTTTATAGGGTTAAGTATCAATTTTGTCCCTAAAGTACGCGTCCTGGAGCAATTTTGCCCCTTAAGTTTTCGGTGTAGCAATGTTACCCCTGAAGTCTCAAAACGTAATAATGTTGCCCCTCCATTGACCGTTAGGGTTTTTAACAGAGGGACAACATTGCTACATTTTTATATTTCAGGGGCAATATTGTTACGCCAAACACTTAAGAGGCAAAATTACTCATGGGCGCGTACTTTAAAGACAAAATTAATACTTAACCCTACTTTTATATCGGTCACTATATTTCATTTGCTTTTATCAACTTTCTTTTAAGTCATTATCGGTTGGGAAAGACCAACCCTGTACCAAACATAAATTTTTCCACCAGCCCACTTTCCATTCCAGTGACATGTCTGTAGTTGGAAAGATCAAATTGTACTTTTTCCTTTCAAACTGACCTCAGTCATCCACTATGCGAAATTATTCATTTTCCATTGATCATTCCAAACGGCACGTATTCATCCAGATGAACATGATAATTCCTCCATAAAACCAGGGAATTGACAGACGACTTAATTTTGATATATAAAATTTTATATTTATATATATACACAGCTTTGACGCTACTACAAAGTCCGTCTCTTCAGAAAAATACAAACGAGAAAGTTATGCAGTAATCGAGCTCAACCTGTTTTTTTCCCTTTTACAAAATACACAATTATTCTATGGCATCTTACTGAACAAACAATGAATGAATTACAAGTTCGCTCTAAACAAAAATTGCAAACGAAAAATTACTTCCTTTTCATGGGAAGGACACTAAAATAAATATATATATTTCTGTTGTATTCTTTCCTACTCCTCCTGTATTTTATGGCCATTGGTCTCTTGGTGACTGCTTGTACTTTGTCCCTCAATGGTGGCTTTTTCTTCAGCTGGCTCTTCTGTATCAGCCAGCTTCGCTGGCTCTTCTGCATTAGCTGGTTTCCCAGGCTCTTCAGTTGGTTTCCCCTGAGGCAGTCAACAAATACTTGTCATCCTGCTCGTTAAAAGTTCATAAAGTTTTTTCTCTTACATGAAAAATGAGATATGACGTGGTTATTATACCTCAATTATCATTACTTAACAAGAACTGATCATTTTGATTATTTCTGTTATGAAAAGGAAAAGACATTTTTCATTCACAAAATTAGTTTTTATTTTATTCTCCTTTTTCATTCTATTTAATTCCGTGTGCCTAACGCATCCTAAATTTCCAAGTTGTTGGAAACGTAACTAAAACCATTGAGCATAATGCATAGACTAACCTTGTTTCGATCACGCCATCCAAGGCCAAATGGACGAGAAAGTAAACCTATCCTCCTAGGAGGCACATCTGGCATTGGCTCTTGATTATTCCGTGATGCTGGGGAGAGAGGCTGCGAAGACCTGTAAAGCAACAAAGAATTAGGGTCAAGGTAATAGAGGGCACTGTTTACGATCAAACATATAGCAGTAACTCTTGTATGTCCTTTCCAATAACAAAGGCTGCACCTATTCCCTATTTTGTTCTTATTGAAAGAGATGTTTGGTAAGATGTTCAGGGTGGAGCAAAATTTCATGACAAATTTGGAAAGAAAACACATTTTAACCATAGAAATACAGATAGAGAACCAGATATTTGACCAACTTGACTCACCGTGGAGATGCTTGCACTTTAACTTGGCCAGACTGATACTGCAAGGTCGCCTCAAGCATTGATTCCGCCATAACTGCTCTCTTCTCCATTTGAGCAAGCGCAGCAGTGGCTTCTTCATATTTTTCCTGCCAACAATTACATATATAAATTGTAATTTTTTATACCAACAACAACAACAAAATGTTATTCTACTAAATGAGATCACTACATAGATCTCATGATGCCTTTATCTTACACAAATTGTAATTTGTTGCCATTATCTAGAACGACTGAGGTTTGTTTTTATTTTTTCTCATGGGCATTAATGGAATATCTCAGAAATCATAAGGGAAAAGTAATCAAAAAAATTTATTTTACATTAATTGCCCTCCATGTATGGAACGAGTGAAGAGTTTATTTTTATTTTTTCTCATGGGCATTAATGGAATATCACAAAAATCATGGGCACTAAACCCTCCAAAAAAATTTTGCTCCCCTCCAAAAACCCCCAATTTGGAGGGAAGCCATCTCTCCTCCCCCTCCAAACTTTTCAACCAAATGGAGGGAGGGGAGCATCTTCCTTCAACCAAACACACTCTAAATTTCGAGGAGTATGCAGCAACTAAATGTCCCTAGATGTTACGAGTTATTCATGTGGCTTGTCTTGAATGAACAACTATTGGCTCTCTAGGGGTCTCTATTCCTCAATCATGTATGGACTGCACAAGATGAATGATTAAAATACACTCCTCGTCTTTAGGGATTGAGATCAAATGAAAGCAATGTGAAGAAGAATTATCTATGCTTCCAACATACTTATTTTCTTTCACAGACATTAGAAGATGAATGGAATGGTGCTTGAGTAGAAAATGAGAGTAGAAGGTGTGCAATGTGGGATCTTCTATGTTATAATTTGTTGGAAGTAGAACGAATGAAAATATTGTTGGAGGCAACAGCATCGTAGTTATGACTTAAGCTATGAATGTATAACTATGGGCATGATCCTCAAATACAAACCTAAACCCTAGCTTATCAAGGGTACAAAAATTAAATTCCTCCTAACTTGTGCATAAGTGTCAAGAGACATCTCATAAAGTGAGAAATTATCCACTAGTAAATTTAATTTCTACAATCTTTGCGCCCTTGACTTGGACACATCAAATATTTTCTACATAAAGCACATACCCATCTTCTTCCTTCAATGTCTTGAAGAAGTCCTTGTTCTTGCACACATGGCGAGTTGCACAAAAGTCCACTATCCATTCATCATTGTCAATAAGGTGGATCTCAAAAATTACAGCCACAAGATTGTATTCTTTTGAGGATGAACTACTTTCCATCTCTTCATTCTTTCCCAAGAAACAATATTCTTTCTTGTAATGAACAGTCTTTCCACAAAAGAAACAATTTTCTTTCTTTTTCTCATTCTTGTAACCATTTTGTCCCTCGGACTTGTCCTAATCCTTCCCTGTTTTCTTTAAGGTCTTGTTTGACTGCCCTTCTTCCACGGCATGTGCTTTTTCATGAGCATTTAAGTCTTTTGCATCACAAAGATGATTCCCTAATTGCTCAAGAGAGGTAGTTTAGCACTTTTATTAAAATCTTTCCATGAAGGAGGAAGTTTGTCTATGATTGAGGAGACAATGATAGATTCATCTATATGCATGTTATGTTGTTGAAGTTATTCAAAATATGCTCAATTTCATGCATTTGTTTCATGATAGGTTTTTCATCAATCATCTTATAATTATTGGAACAAAAAACAAGAAATTTCTTGTTGCATTCTCTTGCATGTACCTTGCCTCTAGTTTGTTCCCAAGTTCTTTTTGTAGAGGTAGAGTCTTAATAAACACTAAAGAGAGTATCACCATGCCCATTGTGGATATGTCCATTGTGAATATAGTCGTCGTTCTCCCATTTATGCCTTTCTCTAATTTTAGCCGTAGTTTCTTCTTCTCTTTCTTGGGGCTTGAGCATGGTGAGTACATAAGCCACATTCGAAGTTGTAAGGAGAAATTTTATCTTCCTTTGCAACCTCAAACTACCTCCTTCAAAACTTTCCGACTTTACAAAGTTTATCAAACAAGTTTATGCTTAATTCAAGAATACAATTGGTTTCTTCTCAGGAGTAAACTTCAAACTTTGTGAAGTTGAAAAGAATTGAATGAGGCAGCTTTCTAAGATGATAAAGGAAGATGAAATTTCTCCTTACAACTTTAAATGTGGCTTATGTCCTCACCACTCTGATACAGAATTGATATTCTGTATTGAGAGGAAGAGAGGAATAGAAACCAGAAACAGAGGGGTAGAAGAAGAAGATGCTAAAGGAGAGATTCCAAATAATCTCCCCACTTTCTGTTATTTCATCAATACTGAACTGCTGTTACAGAAAAGGAGGATTGGGTTATTTATAATACTATAGCCTCCCTCAAGTCCTAACTAACGGCTAGTTAGGATTAATGACTAATTACCCTACTAACTATCTAGTTTTACAATTAGGTCCCTAAATGCATAAATGTATGATTCCATATAAAGTGCCCCTGGATCAACCCTTGTCCTCAAGGGTTTGGCAATGGAAATTCTGGAAACTGATTTTTCAGATTAAACAAAGAAATCCATGTAGCCTCTTCCTCTGGATATCCTTGCCATTGCACCATAACTTCTATAATTATTCGGTGCTTCTTTCTACCAATGCGCTGGAACAAAATTTGCTGAGGATATGGGGAATTTGGGACTGCCGGCCAGTCAATAGGTGGATGTCTCTGTTTGACACTAGGATCTGGACATAATTTCAGCAAAGAGACATGGAAAGCACAATGAATTCTAATTTCCAGAGGCAAGTCCAACTTGTATGCCACTGGTCCTATCTTTTCCAGCACCCTATAGACCAAAGAACCGTGGGGCTAGTTTCTGATTATTTCTTGTGGCTGCAGAAATTTGTCTTTAGGGTTGCAGCTTCAAAAACACCCACTGTCCTACCTCAAAATCCCTATTAGACCTTTTAATATCCGCCTTTTGCTTCATGGTATTAGTTGACCTATGCAGATGATGCTTCAAAACAGCAATCATCTTTTCTCTTGATTCAAAACTCCTATTTACAGCCTCCACAATAGTTGTCCGAGGCACATAAGGAACATAAACAAAAGGTTTCTGGCCATACAAAAGCTCACGAGGAGTGGCCTTTATGGAAGTATGAAAATTGGTGTTATACCACCACTCCACCAAAGATAACCATTGGCCCCACTCTTTAGGGACTTCCCAACACATACACCTCAAGTAGGATTCCAAACACCTATTAAGGACTTCGGTTTGGCCATCACTTTGAGGATGGTAAGCTAATGCAAGGCTTTGCTGCACCTTTAGAACCTTAAGAAACTCTTTCCAGAAATTACTAAGAAAGAGAGGATCTCTATCACTTACAATTTCCACTGGATCACCATGCAACTTGTAAACTTGATCCAAGAAGGCTTATGCAAGTGTAGAAGCAGAATAGGGATGAGAATGAGGGATAAAATGAGCATATTTACTCATTCTATCAACAATTACCCAAATCACTTCTTTACCTCCAGATTTAGGCAACCCTTCCCTGAAATCCATTGATATGCTTTCCCATACTTTACTTGGAATTGGTAGTGGATTTAACAACCCAGTTGCAGCAATTGTTTCATATTTACATCTAGCACAAGTTTCACAGCACTTAATAAAGTCTTCAACATCCTTATGAACATGTTTCCACCAAAACAACCCCTTAACTTTATAATAAGTCCCTTGGATGCTTGAATGGCCTCCTTGAGGACTTGCATGAAGCCATTCCAACAGCTTATTCTTCAATCCAGCAACATTCCCCACAACCAACTGGTTGTTTTTCCTCAAATAATTGCCATCCCATGAATACCTTTGGAACACTCCATCTTTCTCTTTTACTTCAGCTAGGATAGCTGCAACTTTTTGATCTAATTCCCAGTTTTCGGAATTTCTTCCATCAATTCAGGAGATGTAGCATCCAAAGAAATATGCAATATTTGAGAACCATGCAATCTTGACAAAGCATCAGCCACTGTGTTATCATTTCCTTTCTTATATTGAATCTCATAGTCATACCCTAAGAGTTTTGCTATCCAAATCTGTTGAATTTAGAAGGACAAAGCATACTTTATTAAACTCTGTTGATAAAAGTGAGTACATAGGGGCCTTTATATAGGCAAACCTAGGACTAACCCTAGAATCTAATCTTATCTAAATGATTAAGATATATTATCATAAGATATAATATATCCATATCTTTATCCTAATAAATATCAAATAATAATAACATAATGACTAATCTAAGATAATGATTAATCTAAATAATTCCTAATATTCTAACACTCCCCTCAAGTGGAGAGTATATGTTGATTATTGACAACTTGCCTCGAAATCCTTCAAACTTTGTTCATCGCTTCAATCTTCAAAATCTTTAGGCTTGTACTTCTTGAGTCTCGCTGCCCATTTATTTTTGTGCGGGCTTGTACTCTTCTTTAGTCTCAGAGGTCCCATTTATTTTGTTTGGGCTTGTACTCCTTTTTGAGTCTCAGAGGTCCCACATTTTGTTTGGGCTTGTACTCATTTTTTTTGGAGTCTCAGAGGTCCCATATTGAGTAGCAGAACTTGCCCAGAAGAATCTCGAGGCCCTTTTTCTAGAAATCCCAATCGTCCTCTTCCCTTGTAAATTCGGATTGTACCAGATTCACACTGGGATAGAGTTTGACTTATTCTGCTTCTCAAGTATCCTGCGAAGCACCTGGAATTCTTCTTTGCTCAAACGATCATCATTCCCAACCGTTAGTTCAGCTGGGACAATGTGACTTTGAAAGTTCGAGATTCCACTTGAAGGTTTTCCATGGAGTTTCCAGCATTCTTCTCTAGTATGACCCTTCTTCTTGCAGTAGTTGCACTTTTGTTCCCAGTGTGGTCCCTTAACTGCAAGAGCTGAGCTTTCATTTTGGCTTGGGCCACTTCGGTTCAGGAGTTTTCTGCTTTCCTCAAACTGTACGAAGTTAACAACCTCAAAGAGTTGTGGTAGTGGCTTCAACCCCATGATTCTACCCCTTTTTTCTTCGAAAGCGTCATTTAGGCCTAAAAGAAAATCGAGTATCCTTCCTTCTTCCACAATTCGTTTGTACAATTGTCCATCTTTGAGGCTTTCCCAAGGGTGAACCTCAAACAAATCCTGTTGTTGCCACAATTTTAGCACAGAATTATAATATTCGATTAATGTCATGTTACCTTGTCTTAAATAACGGAGTTGTTGTTTTAGGTGGATCAAGGCAGCGGTGTTATCATGTGAGGAGTAAGTTCTCCGAGCAGTATCCCATATATCCTTTCTTTGTGTGAGCGAGTAGATACCCCTCACTGATCTCCACGGTCATCGAGTTACACAACCAAGTCATAAGTTGGTTATTTTCAGTGAACCATGTGTCAAAATTTGGGTCATTAAGGGTTGGCTGAGGTGCTGCCTCATTAATATATTTCTCTTTTCTCTTGCCACGAATATACCTCAGTATACTTTGAGACCATTGGAGATAGTTTTTGCCATTAAATCTATGGTTAATAACCATACTATGATTTTCTGAGAAATCTGGTATCATCTCTGTGGTCTTAAAAGGTACTGTTTGGTTTGGTGGTTCTGTTTGGGATTGAGAATTTGTATCAGATATAGAAGCCATGGGTTGTTTGGGATTGAGAATTTGTATCAGATATAGAAGCCATGGGATAGACTCCACTTGGGCTGAAATTTTGAGGTACTGCACAGAATAAAGGAGAGAAAACGGATGGATGCTTGATTCTAGTCAGAAACGGTCGCCGGAGAGCTCTAGGTATGGCGGCGCGTGGTCGTCACGCGCTGAGAACTGTGGTGGCGCGTGAACGTCACGCGCTTCTCGGTTGCTCGTCGTTCTTCCGGGATCCGCCGATCGGCAAGCTCCGACGCCGTCTGTGGTGGCGGTGACGTGAAACGCGCCTTCCTCTGCCAAGATCGAAACCCACGTGATTCGGTCCTCTCTCTCTCTTGCTCGCATTTCACTCTGTCTCTCTCTCTCTCTCTGTGTGTTTCTCGCCGCCACTCAACGACGCTCTTGGAGTTCCTCTGTATCTCCTAAGATGCGGCGTGATTCTGGACGGTCGAAGGTCGGTGAGATGAGGACTCGGAACCTGGCTTTGATACCATGTTGAATTTAGAAGGACAAAGCATACTTTATTAAACTCTGTTGATAAAAGTGAGTACATAGGGGCCTTTATATAGGCAAACCTAGGACTAACCCTAGAATCTAATCTTATCTAAATGATTAAGATATATTATCATAAGATATAATATATCCATATCTTTATCCTAATAAATATCAAATAATAATAACATAATGACTAATCTAAGATAATGATTAATCTAAATAATTCCTAATATTCTAACAAAATCCAATACATCTGAAATGGTTTTTTCAATTTCTATCCCAATAGATATTTGACTTTGCTGATCTGTCCTAATAATAAACTTGCCACGTTCCAAATATTGGTGCCAATACTCCACTGCTTGCACCACAGCCAACAATTTTTTTTCATATATAGAAAGACTCAAGTGTTTAGGAGCTAGAGCCTTACAAAAATAAGCCAATGGCTGCCCTTGCTGCATCAATACAGCACCGATTCCTACACCACACGCATCAGTTTCAACAACAAAGTCCTTAGAGAAATTTGGAAGCGCTAAAACAGGTGCTGAAATCAGATTTTTTTGCAATTTTTGGAATGCTTCAGCTGCTGTTTCTGACCATTTAAAGGCATTTCTTGCTGCAGATTTGCCAAACGAGTGTTGAACCCTGCCAACAGCCCTTGTAGTGTGTTATCCATGGTTTGTAATCTCTGCTCAATAGTCTGAAACCTTTCTTCTGCCATTCTTGACCTTTCTTGAAGCCATGTTTCAACCATGCAGCAGAGAATAGAAGAGGAAGAACATGTGGCAGAGGATGATACCACTGATACAGAATTGATATTCTGTATTGAGATTAAGAGAGAAGAGAGGAATAGAAACCAGAAACAGAGGGGTAGAAGAAGAAGATGCTGAAGGAGAGATTCTGAATAATCTCCCCACTTTCTGTTATTTCATCAATACTGAACTGCTGTTACAGAAATGGAGGATTGGGCTATTTATAATACTATAGCCTCCCTCAAGTCCTAACTAACAGCTAGTTAGGATTAATGACTAATTCTAACTATCTAGTTTTACAATTAGGTCCTTAGTTCTATCTTACAATAAGGTTCCTAGATGCAGAAATATATGATTCCATATCACACTCCCAAGCCCCAAGAAAGGCAAGAAGAAACTATGTTGAAATCAGAGAAAGGAAAAAATGGGAAAATGATAATTATATTTGCACTGGACATAATCCTCAATAGGCTCAATGATACTCTCTTTAATGTTTATCAAAACTCTACCTCTGCAAAATAACTTTGGACAAACTAGAGGCAAGGTGCATACAAGAAGATGTAACAAGTAAGAAATTTCTTCTTACACATTTCAATAATTATAGGATGATTGTTGGAAAATTTACTATGGAACAAATGCATGAAAAAGATTTTGCATAATTTCAAACAACATAACATGCATATGAATGAATCTATCATTATCTCCTCAATCATAGACAAACTTCCTCCTTCATGGAAAAATTTCAAAAAGAATCATAAATATAAAAAGGAAGGCGTCTCTCTTGAGCAATTGAGGAATCATCTTCATTTAAAACGGGAATATAAAAAGCAAGATGATGCAAAGACATCGATGCTCATGAGAAAGTACATATGGTGGAGGAAGGGTAGTCCTACAAGACCTCAAAAGAAAATAGGGAAGGATAAAGACCAATCCAAGTCACAATAATAAGAAAAAGAAAAGGAAATTGTTTCTTTAGTGGAAAGACTGAAAATGAAAAAAGAGAATGGGAACAGTTCATCCTCACAAGAAGACAATCATGTGGCTGTAAATTTTGAGATCCACTTGGTTGACAATGATGAATCATGGTGGGTGAACTCCAGTGCAACTCTTCATATGTGCAAGAACAAAGACTTCAAGACATTGAAGGAAGAAGATGGGAATGTGCTCTACATGGAAATGCTTCAAGAGTACTAGTCAAGGGCAAAGGGACTGTGGAAATTAAATTTACTTCTGGAAAAACTCTCACGTGAGGAGTGTTGAGCTAGAAGATGACTCGCTTGAAGTTGTCAAACAGCTTGAGGGATTTGAGTCAGATGGAACAAGAGAGGTCTAGTAGAGAAGATTAAATACATGGTCACAGAGAGCTGGGAAGTGCAAGTGAAACTTTGAAAACGGGCTATTGCCACTCAAAAATAAGAGTGAGTTGGGAAATTTCATAATTCTCCTATTAACATAAATAGGGAGCTACAGTATTGTAACAAGTGCTTAATATGTTGAATAAACTCTTTTCCATGCTCACCACATACATGAATTGTAAAGGCAACAAAAGATTAATGAAAAATAATAACAAATAAAAATTATATATTAAGCGGAGAAAAGGAAACCTGAAGCACTTGAGCAGCATATCTTTGTGCTTCTGCATCTTGCTCTGCGAAACGGCGAGCGTCCTCAGTGACCTTCTGCTCTTGCTCTACCCGCATCAAGACCTATAAGATCAGAAATAAATCTTTGAACTTTGCACGAGAATATTTTTCCCTGTGAAAGTAAATAAGAAACCAAACAAAATTGAGACCTGAAGCATAGCAGTTTCCTGTTCTTGCTTATCAGCAAGTGCCTGCTGAAGCACGGAGATCTCTTGCTCCAACTGCTCAACCTGAAAATGATGAGAATTAAATGCAGTAAGTTCAACAACTCAGAACAAATTAAAACTCAGACACCAAGAAACCATATAGCTACCTGTCTTGACAGTATGTTTTGTAACATGTTCAAACTTTCATTGCCACAATCAAAGGTCAAATAAACAATGCCTATGCAGGATTTTGCAAAATGTAAACAATAGCATATAAATAAAAGTTTATCCTTGAGCAGAGACTGTCAATTGACATGGGGATCCCATATTTTGCTCAAGTTTTTAAAGATGAAGGTCCCATTGTTGTCAATCTAGGTGCTTTGTTGTATTAGACCTGCACAACAGCTGGTTTCAAGTATTCAGGTTTCAATTCTTTAAATTTCAGAGCGCAGCATCATTAGCTTAATGAACAACAACTCTAGTAAAGTCCACCTAACAGCTGTGGAAGCATACAAGGCTGAGATTATATGATAGGCCTCAAGTGGGGCAGTAAACCCTCTCCTCAAACCAAGCTATTGAGAAGAACTAACTCACTCATATCCCATAAAGTATCTCATACCACTCCTCCAGTCCCTAACATAAGACATATTTACCTAATTTGATTAGATTAAAGAAGTTGGTTTAGTTAGTTAATATGACATGTACTTTCTAAAACACTCTAGTCACCTTCCTCAATTCCCTCCTTGCCTCTCCTCCTTGATTATTGTTGAGGGAGCATCAATAGGGACAAATTAGGAAAAGATTGACAAATATGAAAACTTTGTTTTATATTTAGGATGAAGATCAACTTTCCAAATATCTTATATTAAGAACCAGAGGAGTACTAATATAAAACTTAGACATCCTTAATTACCTTGGTCATCAATTGTCCCCCACTGGAGGGCTGATATCCAACAATTAAACTCTTGAGATAATAAAACATCAACACATCAGAACCGTTTGGATACAGGCCCTTCCCAGAGCTGTCAGCCACCAGCTTTGACACCACTTGATGGGCACCCAAGTAGAGTGACAAACCCTCTCCAAAAGCTAGCTATACAGGTGGTAGAACAACCTACTTAAAGTTCCCCATAAAGCATCGCATACTATTAGCTGGGAAGTCAATTTGCCATTCCCTTTAGCTAGTTGTATTTAGGCATGAGGCAAAGACCATTTTTCAAAGATGTCCCTAGAACTAAAATAACTATACTAATATACCCTTAAGCATTAATATATTTGCAATACCACCAACAAAAACTGAACACTTGGTACATTCACTCTTCCCCTCAAGCTAGAAGTATACATAAATCATTTGCATCTTGGATATATGAGCATCAAAGTGGGTTCTTATAACAGCTTTGGTAAGAACACCAATTGTTCAATGCGAATAGGTGTATAAGAGTCAACTAGTTTCAGCTTTTGTTTTTTAAAAAGCACTTTTTTTTTAAAAAAAAAATGACTTTTGAGAAATTTTGGAATGTTAATTTAAATTTTTTAAAATTAACAAGAAAAATAAGATTTCAAATTATTTTGAAAAGCTACTTTGAGTAGCTTCTAAAGATAATCAGATGTAATAAATGAGAAAGAATGACGACGAGAATACGAAGATACATGAAAATAGCATAAAATCCAAAAATCACTAAACTAAAACATTTTTTATGATTGTAACTATGAAATAATTTATGCCTTTCATAAATCTTTAAACAATAAATCACCTTTTATAAAATCTCTAAACAATCTGAAAATTACTTATTTTTGAAGTTTAAACAATCAGGTCCTAAACAACCTCAAAGATTCCATTTTCTACGTTTTCAATGATAAATGCAAGTCAATATCAACTAGCTTAGTTTTGTCATGATGGATGAAATTCTTTGCAATGCTTACTATGGCTTGGGTGTCACGTAATAGTCTCACGGAACCTGTGATAGGAAATCACAGTTCTTCAAAGGATCCTTTCAACCATACCTTTATAGATTAATAGACCATGGTCCTACAGATTATTTTTATTTACCCAAAAATCTGAAAACAATCATACAGACCAAGACATGCAAAGTGAAGCTGCAATATACCAAACCAGCACAGACCCCAATGCAAATTAATAATTTAACGTAAGTATTGAGGTCTGCAAATGGATAATTAACTAATTTAAGATTTGATAGGGATTATCAAGAAAGGCATTTGACATTGAGACGTTATTTCATATCTAATAGAGTAAATACCCTTTCTGGTCCCTGACAAAAAACACGGACCCCATTTTGATCCCTGACAAAAAAACCGACCCTTATTCGTCCTTTTTATGGACTCAAAAGGACCTTTTTTTTTTTCAGGGACCAAAATGGGGTCCATGTTTTTTGTCAGGGACCAGAAAGGGTATTTATTCTATCTAGTATCTTAGTATCTAGTGGAATTTGCAAAACCAGGTATCATCAGGGTCTCTTATGTAGGTTGTCTAAAATCATTTAATATTATTATTAAAATTGATTCAAGAGTAAAAGTACAATTTTACCAACAAAGTTTTTCTCGAAGAGCGTCTGACACAAATAAGCTTTGGTAGGGGCAAAAATACCAATAAACAATTTAAAAGGGATCAAATTCACCAAAGCCATTAAATTTGACCAAACGACTGTTGAATTATAAGAGAAGAAAACCCTAACGGCTTTTGGTGAAATTCAACGGTTTTGGTAAATTTGCACCATTTTAAATTATTTATCAGTATTTTTGCCCCTTCCAAAATTTATTTATGCCAAACGCCCCTAAAAAAACTTCGTTGGTAAAATTGCACTTTAACCCTTGATATAATATGAGTTTTTTTTCTCTCTGGGTTATTTTATAGAGTCCTGTTCCAATGCTAGATCAAGTTCAGCAACCACAGCAAATTGAAAAGAGCAACAAATCACAATGGAAGACCTGCCAAACAAACAGCACATTATGATGATATACCTTGGCACTCAGTTGTCGCCTATTATCCTGCTTGACCATCTCCATCAATGCTGTTTCAAGCTCCTCCGCTCTGAAACAGATATTAGAAGAGTTAATGCCATACAGAGTACATGATAATTCCAATTATCATGGAAAAGTTCAAACCCTAATATCAAAAATAAAGAACTAACCAACTCTAAGACACTGACGAAAAATGTGTACACTTGACAACCAATACCAAAACTTCAGATTTTGAAAATCATATACAAAATTTCCAACACAGAAACTTTGGATTTTAACTTCTCCCACAACATAGCAAAATCTGTAAATCCTTCCAGCCAATGAAATGCATACAAAATTAGAGAATCAGTTTGCCACTCCCCTTAGAATAAGTTAATATGTGAATTGTGGTGAAATATTTCCCATAAACATCCCATGAGATAAGCCACATATGGAGCAAAATCAGGGATTAAAAATTCAAAAAAATCAGTCATTAAATAGCGGACAAAATTTTAGACAAATTTCTAATAATTATATGCAGAAAAAATTGATTTCAACACCCCCCCCCCCCCAAGCTAGACAAAAGTTAAAGCTAACATTGCCAATCTATTCTATTGACTCCTGAAATTTCTAATATAGCTTCACTGCTTCAATTCTTGTTAAATGGCCTGGATTTAATGTATAAGACACTCATGCTTAATTGTTGCAGAATTGTATTAAGAGTTTATTCTTATTTAAAATCAATTAAACTTCTCCATATAATTTGAAGGAAGAAGATTTAAAAAGAAGCAGGATTAAAGAACACAAGAGTAATGATTATCTTGTGATGCACATAAAACCAGTAAAATTGAAAAACACTATAAAACAGAAGAACCAGCATTTTTTTAAGTACCTGAGAATGGCTGATCTTTTTTCTTCTAGCAATCTGCAAAGTTCACTCTTCAACCATGCTACCTACATGGAGCTCACTACATATGAGCACATCATCATTTGATAGGGGGATGCTCTAATTTCAATCAAATTTTTAATGATGTTTTATACTCCAACATTTAAATTCATTATCATCTAAAAATAATCAAGCAATCATATAACAGGAAAGGCACAGCAACCTGCTCTTGAAGATTCAGAACAGTATCTATTTCACCATCTCCAGTCAGGCTAATGATAATCTCATCCGCATTAGTGGAACCAGATTCTGTACGTGATAAACTACCATTAATCAATTGCTCCGCTTTATCTGTCTCTATTGTTGATTTAGGATCATGTTTAAAACCAAATAGCTTAGATGCCAGACCCTGAGAATCTCTCCAAGCTTTAAGACCTTTTGATCTTTCTTCAACTGCAGCCATTACAGCTGGTCGATGTTTATTTCTAAGTTCTTGTAATCGAACTTCATTTACATTTTGGTAACCCATGCAAGCAGTCAATACAAGCTGACTACTATCAAATGTGGAGCCAGCTAATGATTGGAGCAAAGTTATTGCATCTCCAGCATCTTTTGTTGTTACCAATGCCGGGCCTAAAATATACAGAGTGAAACTAAGTATTACCAAAAAAAAAACTATTTTAATAGTTTATTTTCTCCAAAATTACAGAAAAACATATGAACCATAAAAAAAAGATTTAAAAGCCAGTACCATATAGCTCCATTAAAGCGAGCGCAGTTCTAAATAGCATAACACGGTTTCCTTCAAAAAGAAGCACATCCCAGACTCGCAGAACTGAAGTCAAAGCATTTCCAATAAATAAGAAAACAATTCTATCAAATGAAGAAAAATGATATGATGTATGAGAATTTCTAAGACAAATCACAAGACAAGACTACATAGTACACAACTCGATAAAGCATAAAACCTGACCACTTTCCCAAGGAAGCATGTTCATGAATATGGAAAGGAACCATGGTCCAGTAACCCATGCTACCTGCACTCCCAGGTAATCTAGGTGATTGACTGCACAAGATGTAAAATTGACTTTAAGACATCAACAATGAAACTGGAAACTATATACACTAGTAGGGATAAAAATGATTGACAATATACAAACCCAATTTGGGAAACCTCTCCCGCACCAAATCCTCAAAAACAAGTTGGTCCACCTAATAAAGTGAAAATATAATAAATGTCCAACAGCAGTTATAGTGCATTATTGAATTTGCCGATGAATACAGAGAATAGAAAGAAATAGAAAACACCACCTGACACTCTATCATTTCCTCAGCGTAATAACCATCAAAATAATCATCCAAAATGCCCATCAAGGTCCTGATAAAAATCATAGTTGCGGATAAATAGGTATAAAATCTAAGACATAAGCTTAACAATGTTAAAGATGCCCGCCTGAGCAATCAGTCAGATATTACTTCAGGATAGAGTGCTTATAGATTAAAAAAACATTTATATTGACGTTTTCCCTATAGTCAATTATATGGAAGGATCACAGTCAGAATTCATAAATCTGAAAAGTCAATCATCAATCTATTTCTGTACCTACCAAAAGGCATTTTCTTCTGACATCATAAGCAGTAATAGACCAGCAAAAAAATTCATAGCCTGCAATGAAAATGATTCAAATAACCTAAGATCAGAAGGTTAGCTGTCATGAATCTATGAGTATAGCATGAGTCATTCTTCAGTACACTTGTATTTAAATGCTGAAAATTCTTGTTTGCACCATTTCATTGACACAATGATATACATGAATCATACACATAGCATTGGCAAAATGAACTAAAACAGGTTAAAAAAAATATTTATAGACATGGAAATGACGGGAAATAGGGGGAAAAATAAAATACAAGATGCTGCTAAAGGATGCACAGATCATGATGGGAAGAGAATGAGTGGTAGACATTCATTTTCCACGATTAAAATATCTATATACTCTAATTTGAAATTTTGAATCATAGTATGATCAAAAATACTAAATAATCAAGAATAACATTAAAATTAAATAATGTATCTTCAAGAGTCGTAGTTATACATTTGCAGACCCAAAAATTTAAAAAGAAAAAGTGAGGAAACCTAAGAAAATTAATTATTAAGAAGACCCTCAAATTTACCACTGACATAACACAAATTTACCAGTTGAACTACAAATATATACCATTCACATAATGCAACTTTATGACTAAAATGATATTTAACACCATTTACCACCCAAACAACACAAATTTACAAGCGGAACAATGAGTATTTACCATTAGTAGTCCTTAGAAATAAAATATTTATGAATTTGGCCTTAGGCCTAATTCCCCCTTTTCTCAGAATCATCTATGTCGTGGTCCTAATAACTTTCCCAGCAAATTTTAACAAATTTATGGCCACAGTCATCAAAATAAAAGAAGGAACACACTCCCTCTTTTCATTAGTTGATACTCTGTAAATTATATTGATACCAGAAAACCATTTTGTACAGCTCACTAATTTTGACGCCAAACCGGGCTAGCCAAGAGAATAATAACATATGAAAATAGAAGTGCTGACCTCCATATCTTGTGTAATTGGATGAAAGTGTGCACTTCATAACTAAAGGTGAGCACATCCATGAAGGCAGTGCACCTTGAAAATCAGAGGCAAGGAGCTCTAAAACACCCTGCCTCTGCCTCCAAGTAAGTGTGATGCCCTAGTGCCTTTGATAACACTACCTTAGCGCAAATGCTGGACAAATGATTCTTTTAAATCTGGATAATTCCAACCCACTGACTTTATTAAGATTAAAAAAAGTCACACGCCAGGCCAAAAACCTTTATATTTATTTGACACACCAATGACAGACTGTTGTGGCAGTTTTAGTCCTTTGTGTTTGAATAGATAATGAAACTTAAGAATCCTTGAAAGCAACTAGTGTAAAGTAGTTATTGTTAATTGTTGACTAGTTGCATCCAGACATCTCAGTACCATTGAAAACTGACCTGTGTGAACAAGTTTCTTTAACTCAGGCCAGCTCACTAAAGTATTCACTAGTTCCATTTAGACATCTCTTTAGTTTGACAACACTTAAGTTTGTGAAGACACAGAATCCATAATAACCAGGCAACCTATTTAAAAATAACATGGATAAAGAAAACATATAACTATTTCTTGAAGCAAAGACCTGGCAGTAACCAACAGAAGGATTATGTCTAGCATATGCAGTAAGTAATCGCCTCAAAGCATTTCTACCATCCTCATCCAGAGCAGGATGGCCAGGGAATGTTCGAGGCAGATCCTGAACAACCAACAAAAGACTGTAATTAGAGGAACTTTAGAGTCAGATTAGGGGTATGTGCCCCCCACCCCCCAACACACACACACAACAACAACAACAGCAATAATAGGGGAATTATCATAGGTAAAGACCTTTTCAATCTGCCCTTTCCATTTTTCTGGTACACATATGGAATCTACATTTGTTTTTCCATCTTTGTCAGTTGACTGCATACTTTGTTGATCCATTTCACTTGCTGAATCATTCTTAGGAGTTAGCAGGCTCTGATAATACTTATCTACACGTCTTGCTTTTACACCCACAAAAGCTTGCCAAAGCTAAAGCCACAAAACAAACAAGTGGCTACATCACTGGGAATGAATAAACACAAGAAAAGTTAACCAAATTATATAATGAGTACCTCTCCCCTCAATGCCATTGGCACTCCCCCACGAACAAGAACTTCCAGCTCCTCCTTCCAAGGACATGAAGACTCTAGAGGTGTTGCATCACCTGCAATACCATTGGCAGAGGCATTCAAGCTATCAGCTGAAGGCACATCTTGACTAGGGTCTGACCTCTCTACATCATAAAACTCATCATCAGAGTCCTCCTCACATGCTCCTTTTTGTGATTTTGCCTCGTCACTGTTAGATTGTGATTTCCCAGTTCCAAACATTTGTTCATCTCTCAACACATTCTTCCTGTTTCTTTCAACACACTTCTTTACACGATTGCTCATCATATCCTCAATAGTATGAAGTGATGGTCTTATCTCTGTCCATAGTGCAACTCTATGAATTTTTTTCTCCTCGGACGCTGGTAACTCCTCTTTTTTCCTGCCATTAGCAACATTATCAGAATCAGGTTTATGACTGCTTGACTCATATCCATTAACACCATTTCCTGAGGCTTCTTTCTCTCCAGCTTCAGCCTCTGAGACATTGTCATTATCCTCGACATTTAGTTTATTTTCATCCACTTGAACAGATTCTGCTTGCCGATCTAGGAACGAGTTCCATCGATCTGATCTTTCTTCTTCCTCCTCCTGAAAGTAGAGCTCACAAGTATTACACATTAAACATCTTCCACTTCAAAGACAACGTATATGCCAGAAAAGCAAGAAATAACAATTCACATTAACATATAATCAAGAATTGCAGATGTTTGAATCAGTTGTTCTGTTAAGCATTTCAACTTAACAGAAAATGAAATCCCATGACACTAAACGATCTTTCCTCAGAAACAATAAAATTTTAGAATGAGAGGGAATTATAAATCCGAGGAATGATGAAACCTTGTATATGTTAGCATATTCACGGTATCTTTGCAGGTGCTGAGGTCGCACGGTAAACCCATAGGCGTCCCTGTTTACATCATCAGGCATTAATGTTTAAGAATCAGTCATAAACAAATTTAGAATAATGAGACTAAACCAGAGAATAAAACATAATAAAATGCATTATAGAGAATGATTATCAAGAGAAGAACCTGATAAGGATTAGAAGCACCTTATCAAGAATTAATGCAGGGAAAAACGAATCAAAGTGCAAATCAGCTCAAATTACTTGCCATCAGGAGGGTCAGATTAGACAACAGCATATTTGTCGTAAAATCCACACTCCACTTCACCAAAAGGTTCGACATTGACTCAGCGCAGTTCCCAATTATTAAGAAGTAAAAGAAGAAAAGAGAAACAACACATTCGACCCTCCCCATCAAGAATTCAATCCCAATATAGATGTCAACAACCAAAAAACAAATCAAAGCAAGATCGGTCTTCAAAATACGTTTAATTAAATAGAAAACCCAAAACTACGAAGCAAATCAAATTATCGAAATTTGAAGTTCCATAGCTAAGTCGGGGAATAAATGCCTTCAAAAATGAAGCGGTCCAAGCAAATTGCAGATTAAACTAAAAAAAATAGGGGTGTAAACAATATAATGGAAGTTAACTGTTGATGGATCTAACAGATGGCGAGAGCTCCAAACGGAAAAATCCTATGGATAAGGGATACTAGAGAAATTGGTGGAGTTAGAGACACTTGGAGGAGAGAGCAAAGATGGGATTGACACTATAGAAAACAAGTGTAGTAAGTACCTCTTATGCTCAAAGGTGGTGAGCGGATTTAGAGCATTGCTGGCCTTCATTGGTGAATTGGATCGGATTGAGCGGTGAAGCGAGAAGAATTTGGGCTGAACGCCAAGTAGAGTAAGATCTTAAGACCCCCTTGATTTTCTGCAATTGGAATACTTCTTGTGGGAGAGTCACTCACTAGGAACAGTTTGTTTTTCTTTCTGCCGCAAGGTAGAGAGAGAGTAGAGAGAGCACATGCACAAGCGAAGGAGGAGCGAGATTATCGTCACGTTATGATTACATGTGCGGATTGATAGCTTCACACGGACATCGAAAAGGCAAAAAGCAAGATCAATTTTTAAACAAATTTCGATAATTTATTACCTTTTTTTCTTCGACGTAGGTACATTAAAAGATTGGATCCTTGAAGAGCCACTGTGTCGTAAGAAGAAACCAATCAAGGGGTCCTCTTAATTATTTCATATATTCAGCTTCCTTGTTCGTTCTTACGTATTGAATTGGACTTCCGTAATTGTTAGGCGAAGAAATAGTCAATGGCCATTGCTGTGTTCAGGCCATTTAGGCGATCGCCTCATGTGCCAATAAATAATTTTTTTTATGCCACTTGTATGTATGTTTATTTTCTTTGTCAAAGATTATTAGGGCCTGAATATGTAATAGGGAGATCCTATTGATGTAACAAATAAATATATGGATGTCAATATTTAATTGAAATCAAGTCATTTTTAATTATTATTTTTTTAATGAATCTCTAGAAACTAATGAGTTTAGGTGAGATCACACACATTAAGATGCCCTATGTACTTCTTTTAGTCTTTATTATAATACAATTATTACAAATCAATAAAAACAGTGAAAATTATTAAATTTGTCCTAAAATTTAAGTAATTTACAATATTACCCCTACTAATTGCACTTAACTCTAATATCATATTAATAATTACTCTCATCCACTATCCTTATTAATTATAGGCATACATGGAAAACAATATTTGATACTCTTTGGAAACAAGTGTCTTTTGAAAAAGACAAAATACACGTGTTAGTTACTGCCTTATAATAAAAAGTAGAGGGAGTACATCATAGCATAAATAAGCATCGGTTAAAAGCAAAGTAGAAAACACAGAACAAAATAGGTACAATTAGGGGTGAGCAACCAAAAAGGCAGGATAACCTGATGGTTACTATAAACTAAAACAAGTTAGCCTATGCTCAATTGCAACCATTGTTGTTAAAAACTAGTGTGAAAACGTAAAAACTTATGTTTTTACATTTTTACTAGGGTTATATGTGCTGAAACGCAAGTAAAAACTGTCCTGAACAAAAACTGGTAGAAACGCCGCTCAAACACGTAAAAACTGTAAAAACTTACGTTTTTACCATTTTTACTTTAACAAAAAAAGGATGAAAAGTTTTTTTTTTTTTTGCCCGAAAAAAGAATGAAAAGTTGAAAACCCTATTTCCATCGTACATATTGAACTCGGGATTACTGAAGAGTGGAGACTAGATAGTTATATATAGTTTTTAATGTATTTCCATAGTTATAACCGTAAGTTGGTCTAAATGGAATCTTAATGCCTTGGACTTCACGGGGCTTCCTTCTTTGCGTCCTAGTGTATTTTTTGTTCCAACACCCTAGTCTAAATGGAATCTTAATGCCTTGGACTTTATGGGGCTTCCTTCTTTTGTGTCCCTAGGGTATTTTTTCTCCACTGCCCTAGTTTCTTCATTAAATCACGTCCCAAGGCCCTTGCTTCGTGCTTGTTTGGATTAGCAGTAGAAGCTGTTTTTCCAACATAATTTACAATTTACAAGATAACTGTGTGAGAAGAGTTTTATCTCAACTTATATGAACGTGCTTTTCCAACGCCAATTCAAACAGAAACGAATTCATTTTATGGCACCTTCCAGCTCCTACGGGTTCCAAAGCCCACCTTCTTTGATTCCTTATCACTTTATAGTAGTGTTCAAAGCTATAAGTGCTTTATAATTTTGATTTTCTAATTTCCCCTTCAATAATCATAAACAGAAACATCTTCATGCACATCAATTTTATGAAGAAAAAATATAAAAATATATCAATTTTCCCTTTTTACCCTTTATTCAATGTAATTATCTTTAATTCAAGAAAAACAATAATTAGTTCAATTAAAGCTAGAAAATAAGTGCTTTATAATTTTGATTTTCTAATTTCCCCTTCAATAATCATAAACAGAAACATCTTCATGCAATCAATTTTATGAAGAAAAATTATAAAAACATATCAATTTTCCCTTTTTACCCTTTATTCAATGTAATTATCTTTAATTCAAGAAAAACAATAATTAGTTCAATTAAAGCTAGAAAATAAGATGAAAACCCTAAAAATCGATATAATTAACATAAAAAAATAGAGATTTATCAAATTCCCTCATACTTAATCATTTGCACTCTTGAGCAAAGCGCAAAATTATCCTAAGTATACCTTTAACAAGGAAAGTGATTAATCATATGTTTGAGAATAGAAGTACTTATATCCTTCCAGTTAGGAAAGAAAAAACACGGTTAGAAAAGAATAATATAATTGAGTGAGCCTATCAAGGGTGTAACTACTTTGCTTATCCACTACCATAGATTTACTTATATTTAACAATTATTTTTAACTACATTTACACTACAAAAAAAAAAACAATTAGTAGCGATTAAAATGGCATATTTGTAGCGGTTTTAGGCGCTACTAATGACATTTGTAGCAGTTACTTAAACCACTATAAAATACACTGTGGCAAAGTAATTTGTAGCGGTTAAAAAAACCCGCAACTACATATATCGTGACCGCTACTATATCTGTAGCAGTTCCCAATGACCGACACTATATGAGGTCGCGCTGACGTCTTGTTTGAGACATTAGTCGCAGTTATCGAACCGCTACAAATAGATTTTGTTCAGACTTGTAGCTGTTATACACTCGCTACTAATTATACGACAAAGTAGTGCCAAACGTTAAAAATATTTTGTAGTGGTTACATGACCGCTACAAAATATGTTTTTGAAAAAAAAAATTGCCGCCATCAATTTTAATTCTTTTGAATTTTTTGTAGCGGTGCTTAACCGCTACAAATAATTCCCACCATTGTTTTAGCAAAAAAGTTTTGGTGTGCTGTTTTTATGTTTGTTCGTATTTGTAGCGGTTTTAATAACCGCTACAAATTAATGAAATTGGAAAAAAGAAATTAATTTTTTTTAATTATTGTACTAATTAAGTAAATATTGTGTTATTAATAATTTATATTTTTAGTGAAAATAAAAGATATTAAAATATGATATTTGATTATATAAGGTTATTATATAAGTGTAAAACAATGAGAAAATGTAAGTATAATAACAACTAATTATGAGTTAATTAAAATAATATTAATTGTAAAAAAATGTATGTGAAAGTAGATCGAATAATGTATATGAAAGGAGAAAGAAAGTTGAAAAATATATGTAATTCAACTGCAAAATAACAAAAGTTAGTATCAGAAGGGTAGAAGAAAAAAGAAATATTTCGATAATCATTAGATTTGATCCGGTTGAATGGCACATACCCCTTCAAACACTTAACCTTTTGACAAAACGTAAAAATATGAGAGGAGACGGAGAGAAAACGTGTGTAGAAAAGGAAACTGAAGCATATTAAATGTGGTTTGGTGGGGGTATTTATATTGATATTTGTGCATCATTTTGTAGCGGTTGAGGTTTCACTTTTTGTAACGGTTTTAATTAGTAGCGGTTACTGATGCGTATTTGTAGCGGTTGATTTTTTGTAGCGGTTTTTTAGTATTTGTAGCAGTTTTATAACCGGTACAAATACTGTTATGGATTTTTTTTAAGGAAACAAACAACTAAAATAACTTGACTTCAAGAGGGAAAAAAGGCTTCTCTCTGTTGAAATTCAAGCAATTCAATGCAGAAAATATTTTCACCAACTGCAGTTAGTGATATATCCCTATTTTATCACTACAAAAAAAACGATGATTAGTAGCGGTTAATATGACGTATCTGTAGCAGTTTTCGATGCAACTAATGACATTTGTAGCGGTTACTCTAACCGTTAGAAAATCCACCGTGGCAAGCTGATTTGTAGCGGTTAAAAAAAACCGCTACTACATATATAGGGACCGCTACTATATCTGTAGCGGTTCCCACTGACCGACACTACATGAGCTGCGCTGACGTCTGGTTTGAGAGCTTAGTCGCGATTTCGAAACCACTACAAATTGATTTTGTGCAGACTTGTAGCAGTTAAATAACCGCTACAAAATATGTTTTTGAAATTTTTTTGCCACCATCAGTTTTAATTGTTTTGAATATTTGTCGCAGTTTGTAACCGCTACAAATTTTCCCGCCATTTTTTGGCAAAAAAGTTTTGCCGCCATCAATTTTAATTCTTGTGAATATTTGTAGCGGTTGGTAACCGTTACAAATAATCCCGCCATTTTTTCAAAAAAGTTTTGCCATTGAATATTTGTAGCGGTGCGTAACCGCTACTAAGACCGCTATAAAGAAATCCCGCCGTTTTTTCCTAGAAAAATGTTTGAATATTTGTAGCTGTTTAAGTAACCGCTACAAATTCATGACTGGAAAAAAAATTATTATTTATCGATGTAATTAAGTAAATATTGCGTTATTAATAATTTATATTTTTAATGAAAATAAAAGATATTAAAATATGATATTTAAATATATAAGGTGATTATATAGGTGCAAAATAATGAGAATATGTAAGTATAATGAGAATATGTAAGTATAATAAGAACTAATAATGAGTTAATTAAAATAATACTCATTGTTTAAGAAATGTGTGTACAAGTCGATTGAATGATGTATGTGGAAGTAAAAGGAAAGTTGAAAAATATATCCGGTTCAACTACAAAATAACAAACATTAGTATCAGAATCATTAGATTTGATCCGGTTAAACGGCACTTACCCCCTTCAAACACTTAACCTCTTTGACAAAACGTAAAAATATGAGAACAGGCGGAGAGAAAACGTGTATAGAAAAGAAACTGAAGCATATTAAATGTGGTTTGGTGGGGGTATTTATGGTGGTATCTGCGCATCATTTTGTAGCGGTTGAGGTCGCATTTTTTGTAGCGGTTGCTATTAGTAGGGTTAGGATGCGTATTTGTAGCGGTTGTTATCTGTAGCAGTTATATAACCGCTACAAATAATGTTCTGGATTTTTTTTTAAAAAAAAATGTAATAAAAAGATTACATATTACAGCGTAGGCATAATTTTTTTTCTCAATCTTCTTCACCATCACTACAAAGAAAGTTTGTATAAAATGTTACATGTGAGATAAATATGTTTGAACACAAATAAAACTTTAGTTAAATGTTATTATTTCATAAAGCGTATATTAAAAAACGTATCGAACTATAGGTAAATTGTCATCGCCGTTTGGGAAGAAGTTTTCGAAACTGGCGGGCTGGAACGTCTCACAATCTAGGCAACATTATCACTATCGCCCATGTCGTAAAGGTCCCGAGACTTTAAGTGAACCACCATATTCCAATCCTTGTGCCTCTCATCGGCGACATAATAAACCTAATGGGCCTCTAAGGCAAGAATATACGGCTCGTCATCTTCAGACTGACCAGTGTGAATTGGTCGGGAGAAATTCACTGATGTGATGCCTAAGTCGTCAGTCGTGAGTCCTCGGGACGTTGTCGTATTTCAGTGGACCTTTCTATCAATTTCAGAGGATGTTTGTGTACAGATCCTCAATTGATGCTTCACATGACTCCTGAATTCCTTGCAATTAAACATGCAACGACGAACATGAAATGTGAGTATAAAATGTAAGGAAATATATAGGATAATACATATATATATCTTTGTGCAATCCTTACTAAAGGTACGGTTCAACTTTAGTGCAATTAATCAAGACATGTCTATGTGCTTGAAACTTCTCAAGTGCCGTGAGTTTGAATTTCTTACTTCCGCCAATTGGTTTACCAACATGAGGGATTAACAACTCTGTTGCTGAAGGCTCTGGCTCAGGACAATCGTCTACACGAGGAGGTCGGTTGAATGACGTCTCAATGTCATCAAAGTACCTGGAACAAAAATACAAGACCTCATCCCCAATATAACCTTCTTCTATTGAACCTTCAGGCCACACCTTATTCCTCACGTAAGATTTCAGTTTCCCAAGAAACCTATAAAGTAAAGAAGGAAAAATGTTGATACATCAATGGTTAAACGTGCGACTAGGAGTAATGCTAAAGTAATTATTTTTAAATGAGTACCTCCCAATAGGATACATCCACCAGTACTGAACTGGGCCAGCAAGCTTTGTTTTGTGAACAAGGTATACTGTCAGGTGAACCATGACCGTAAAAAATGACGAAGGAAAGATCATCTCCAAATGACACAACGTAAGAATGATTTTCTGCTGTAGCTGGTCGAGCTCCTCCACGATCAAAACCTTGGAACCCAACTTCCGAAAGAAAGTACAAAACTCGACCAAAACGATAGACACATCAAGAGGTAGCGTATTTTTTATGGCCAATAGAAGTAACTGTTGCATAAGCACATGTGAGTCATGACTCTTCAGCCCAGTAACCTTTCGAGCCTGCACATCAACACATTGTGATATGTTGCTTGAATACCCGTCATGAACTTTTATTTTCTTCAACGTCGTGAGAAAGATTTCCTTATTCGGTTTTGTCAGGGTGAATTTTGCCGGTTGAAATCTGTCATGCTCATCCGGCCACACGTCTCCACGAACGCCCATCTCCCGTAAATCTTTCCTCGCTTGAAGATGATCTTTTGATTTGCCTGGTTCGTTGAGAATCGTGTACAACACATTGTCGCACACATTCTTTTCAATGTGCATGACATCCAGACTATGTTGGAGCAAATTATCTTTCCAATACAGAAGAGCAAAGAAGACGCTGATCTTTCACCATTGCTGGGGTGTAGAACCAGAAGCCCTGACAGTCTTTGTCCCGGCCTTTACTGGATCGTCTTTTTTCCCATACTCAAATTCAACATCTTGAATCTGCTCTATGATTTTTGCACTGGATAAATTTCGAGGAGGTCCTCTTTTTTCCTGTTGTCCATTGAAACGATTGCGTTACAACCTAAACATGTGACTACCATCGAGAAACCTCCGATGACCCATGAAGCACCACTTACGACTGTGGGGAAGACGCACTGAGTCAGAGTCAAAATTGTAAATTGGGCACGCAAGGCCAGTATGCACATTCCACCCGGATAATGTCCCGAGGCCAGAAAAGTCGCTTATCGTCCAAATCAAGGTCGCATGCAAGTTGAACAGTGTCTTCTCGTGCGCGTCATACGTCTCGACACCTACATTCCACAACTCCACCAACTCCTTGATAAGCGGTTGGAGATACACATTGATGTCATTTCCTGGTGCCTTTTTTCCTAGAATGATCATGGACATAATGAAGGAGCTTTGTTTCATACACATCCAAGGAGGCAAGTTGTAAGGTATCAAAACAACTAGCCATATACTATAACTTGTGTTGAGATTCCCAAACAGATTAAAATCGTCAGTTTCCAAAGCAAGACGAACATTTCTAGGGTCCGCCGCGAAATCTGGAAAGATTGAGTCGAACGCTTTCCATGCTTCAGCATCCCATGGATGTCTAAGTTTACCATCTTGATTCTTATCAGCTTCATGCCAGCTCATATGCTCAGCTGTCTTGGACGACATAAACAATTTTTGTAAGCGAGGTTTTAAAGGAAAAATACCTTAGAATCTTTGCAGGTTTATTCTTTTGCTTTTTCCCCTTTCGAACTGTCCTGAACCTCGAAGTGTGACACTTCTTACAAGTCTCCCTCCGAGCGTCCTCTCCTCAATAAAGCATACAGTCGTTTGGGCAAGCATCAATTTTTTCGTAGTTCAAGCCTAATCTGTTGATTATCTTCTTGGCCTCGTAGAAGGTTGTGGGAATGTCCGCGTCAGGGAAAGCATCTCGAAGTAATTCCAGGAACATTGACATTGCCTTATCAGTGATCCCACATAAGCACTCTATATGGTACAATTTGATCAGAAAAGATAATTTTGAGTATTTTTGACAACCTTGATACAAAGGATGATCGCTCTCATCCATAAGGCTGAAAAATTCCCGAGCTACATTATTCCTGAAGAAAACACGTTCTGGACCCTGAACTTCTGTTGTGAAGTTGTCGTCTTGAACACCAAAAGCATCGTGAACAACTTCATTAACCGGATCATCTTGATCTACTTGATTTCCTACTTGTGAGGTTCGAGGAAGATGATCCCCATATCTCATACCACATTTCTCACCATGAACTTCCCAGAATGTATATGCTTCTAGGAAAGGCTTCATAAGAAGATGTTCCATAGTGAAAACGAAAGGAAATCACCAAGAGGGGGGTGAATTGGGGATTTTAAAAACTTTTAAAATAACTTTGCACCTAAGCTGAAGCTGAACGTAAAGAGATAGGGAAGAAGAGCTTGACACAGAAGGTTTATCCTGGTTCGGTCCAAACTCTTGACCTACGTCCAATCCCCGACTCTGGGTTTTTCTACTATCACTCAAATCGATACACACTCGTACTCAAGGATTATCCTCTCTCTAGGATACACTCCCCTTACAAGTTGTAATCGAAATCCCAATCTCCAAGTCCCCTTGACTTGAGATTATTACAATGGATGGATAATTTGTATAACAGCTCTCTCACAGAGAAGATATTGATAAACACTGAGGCTCTTTGTATATCAAATACAATACAGAAAGAAAACAGAATGTGTATGTAATTCTTGAGCTTGCTTTTCGTTTCTGCTTAATTTCGTATCTTTCGAAGTTTGTAATCTGCTCCTTATATAGTGGTGAATTGCTATGTGACCGTTACTTCTCAATTCTGCATGTTCTTCATTTGAAATTCAGTTTGATGATGATTATAGCCGTTGGGCTCTGAATTTCGGCTGATTGAATTCCAGACGCGTGAAATCCTTCTTCATTCTGATTCGTCGCGTGAATTCAATGTCTTGTTTGATCCAACTAATACCTAAAACATTCTGAATTTAGAGTGGTTAAATATACATATGAATTCTCTAAATGAATGTAATTAATTCGCATAAAAATTGTAAACTTGTAGTTCAAACTAATCAGGATGAAACCAGTAACGATCATATTTGTTGCCGCTTTAAACTCGAGTTCGCCAAGTCGGCTCGAGTTCGTAAGGCACTTTGAGTATCCGGTTTATCTTCTGTGAGGAGCAAACTCTGGAGTTTGATGTAAACTCTGGAGTTTGTAAATTGTCTCAACATGTAAACTCGAGTTCACAAAGGTAAGCTCGAGTTCGAATCATCACTGAGCTTTTTATCACGCGAGCACCTGAGATAATATTTCACAAACCAGTGTGCTCGAGTCCATTAGTGATTAGGCTCGATGGAGCATGAATACAAACTCTGGAGTTTGTACACTTGCTTTACTCTCTTTCAATGAAGGGCTCGAGTTCATAATCTCAGGCTCGAGTTCGACTTCATTTATTCCATGGCTTATTGGAGTGAAGTGGAGGTTTGAACATAAACTCTGGAGTTTGTGAATGAAGGAGATCTTGGGAGCTCTTCGCAAGGAAAACTCGAGCTTGCAATAATGAGCTCGAGTTTACTGTTTTGTAAACTCTTCTTCGTTTGTCAAACCATAGAGTAAACTCTACACAAAGTGTTAGGCTCGAGTCCATATACTTGGGCTCGAGTGTTCATCAATTTCTGACCATAGGAATAAGCAAACTCTACACAAAAATATAAACTCAAGTTTAAAGAGATGGTTTTCAATTGGAAAGTATTCTCGCAGAGGCAAACTCGAGCTTGTCTATACAGGGCTCGAGTTTACTCATTTGTAAACTCTTTTTCACTATACCCTGGGGAGTTTAGGCTCGAGTTTATTTATTCAGGCTCGAGTTTGTCATGCTGAAATAGCCTGATGTGCTCTCTGTTTGCAGCAAACTTGAGCTTGCATATTTAGGCTCGAGTTTTGCGATGACAGAATGTTTTTGACTCTTTTGTCTTATTAAAACATTCATACTTGTTTACAATTGTTATTAATCATCAAAACACATAGAGAACTAACACATAGCACCTTCTCGTGTTTGCCACTTCTTAAACTTGCATCGACAACAAGGACATACGATCTTGCCATTAATGCTAGCGTGAGAGAAGGCGAAATCTAAGAAGGTTTTCAATCTTGCTAAATATATAGGAGAACTTCACGGTTGCTTGATCCATGACTTATCCATATGTAACAAACAAAGCTAGGATAGAATATAAATGTAGAGACAATGTTTAATTACCTTCATAGCAGCACTTTAGATCTTTAAATGCAACATGAAATACTTTGTAGCGGTTAAATAACCGCTACAACAACCGTTGCAAAGATAAAATACAAATTTGTAGCGGTTAAAAAACCGCTACAAATTTGAATTCAAATCCCGCCAATGTTTAGTCGCGGTTATTTAACCGCTACAACCACCGCTACAAAATGATAACCGTTTGACATTTGTAGCGGTTTGTCGTTAGGAACCGCTACAAATTGTTGGCGCCATTTTATTAAGTTTGAAATTCAAATTTATTGCAGTTTGGTCCCCATGACCGCTACAAATGGCTTTTGTAGCGGTTTATCCATTTAAACCACTACAAATGTTAAGTTTAACTATTTAAAATTTGAGGAAATATCTTTTTTTTTCCACAAATTATTAACTCTGTTATTTATTTTACAATATCTATTCTATTTAACTATAAGTGACATTAATAACCTAATATAAATGAATTATAAGTTTTGAAATAACCTACCAAAATTAAAGATAACAAATATTTAAGGAAATGAGATTCTAAACAAACCAAATATTTAAATGTACGAGAACAAAAATCCACCGGTACAAAATTGTGCGTGAAAATAAAAAACTAACTATCAGGAGCCTGATCATCAGGTCCTGTCTCAGTGGGGGCTCTCTTATGGGGGGCGTATGCACGACCAGAGGAAACAACGCCCTCGTCATCATCATCAGCACGCGAGAGGGAATCCTCGTATATGAACGGAGGGGGAGGCTCGGGAGATGGAAACCGTTTGTTAGGTAACAACTCTATCAAGGCCCTGGTAACAACATCCCAGGTTTGCCTATGACCAGCGTACCAACGGTCGTATCTCTCCTGCATGCTCCTATTCCTGGCAACCTGCGCAGCAACCTTCTCAGCAATGATTGCATCAACCACCTTCGGTGGTGGCCTTCTCGAGCTGGAGGTTCTGGCCTCAGAGCAGGAGGCCTTGCCGTACACCATGCTAGGCCTGGCGCCTAGCCCCATGCCCTTAACGAGGCCAGGATGCTCGACTGGGCCTACAACAACTTTCAATGGGGTCGTTGGATCCACAAACCCCTGTGACTCCGGGGTCTCCGACGTTCGCAGGTCTACCTGCCTCTGCTCAATCCGGGCCTGACGCAAAGATTTCATAAACAATTAATCAAATAATTAATTCAATTTAAATATACAACATTAATCATATAAATAATTTTTTTGTAACTTACTATTATCTCCTCTGCTGCCTCAGAGGTCGGCGTCCCATCACGGTGTCTATGGGTGCGTGTGAACAACTGCCCATAGTCCGTCTGACGGTTCTCCTCCCGAGCCTTCTCTTGCTGAAAGAATTAAAAGAATATAAACTTCGTTATTTCAAAAACAAAAAAATCATCATTTTAACTTTCAACATACCATCTCACTGTAGGTCACAACAAACATCTTGGTCCCTGCCGTGTGATAGACCCTCTGATATGCTCGACTTCTGGTGTTCCTCTGCGACAGAGCCTGCAAGGAGGAGGAAACAAAATGTTAAGTGAAATTAATTATTATTTTGATATCTTGTAAAATATATTTAAAGTTTAAACTATATTTAAACTATAAAGTAATTTAAACTATATTTGAACTATAAATTAACTAATATTTAAATTATATTTAAACTATAAATTAAGTGAAACTATTAATTGATTTAAACCAAATGTAAACTATAAATTAATTTAAACTACATTTAAACAAAATTAATTTAAAGAAAATTTAACCTTCAAGTTAAGTAATGTTTAAACAAAATTAAACTATAATTAATTAAAACACGTACCTATCTGTCTACACTCCTCCTATATTGGACGAAACCCGCCCAGGCATTTGGGTCCACGTTGTCTGGGACATTCTCAATTAGCTACTGCAGAGGAATAGTCCCATCTCCATTCTGCTGGTTGTAGAGACGACCCCTCCAGCTCTTCCACCCTTCCCCTATTTTCATCAGTACGTACCTCTTCACGTGAGCGCGCAGTTTAAACTTTTTTGTATCATAATTTAATTAGTAATTAATTAATTAATACTTAATTAAGAAATAAATAAACCACAACTGATAACTATTAACATGTAAAATTTAATTAAACAACATAACATACCTGTACAATGTCAACAAACGCTTGGTCCTTGTTTTCCTTCGAACACGCTTCCAATCATGGAAAAAGATCGAGAACCATGCCCAATTCCTGCCAAATTCTGATAGGAATCGGTTCAAAAGGTGACCACCGTTGCCAATCGGCTGGTCTATGTCCTCGTTCCATGGGACTATGATGTGATGCCCGTCCATCTGAGTGACAGTGGCAACATCCAGCGTCCCTCCTGCTGGTGTTCCCATGTGTATCTGCAAAATTAAAAAAACAATTTTTGTACTGCGTTTAAATAAAATTTAATTAAACGTACGGAATTTAAATTTATTTTTTCCCAAAAAACTAATTACATTTACCTTCGACATCCACCACAAATCCGGTGGAATGCGAAGACGACGGTCGAGGGTTCCCTTGGTCCCACTCGTTTTCTTGGTCGATAAACTGCTCCATCTCTACAAGACGACGGTCGAGGGTTCCCTTGGTCCCACTCGTTTTCCTGGTCGATAAACTGCTCCATCTCTGCTATGGGAATGTCAATATGGATCTCCTCATTTTCGTCTAAGTCGTCGAACGACATACTTACACCTTGTTCTCCCCCTCCGGTCTCTAGGGTCATTGGGTTTGGGATTGGCTCATTGGTGAAGAGCTGCTCAAACTCGCCCCGCACCTGAGAGAGCGAGGGATATTTAGAGCCCCATGCCTTCTCGTACGGCCCCCTCTACTACTACTGCCCCTTATAGGCCTTTTCTGCGGGGCAACTGCTTTCCCTTTCCCTTTATCTTGAGAAACCATGATGTTGAAAGGTACAAATCGAAAGGTAGGTTGAAAGGTAAAAAAGGTGAAAAATCAAAACCGCTACAAATTGTGATTTTCAAAATGAGGATCAGTGTTTAAAAACCGCTACTTTTTGTAGCGGTTAACCTAAGTAACCGATACAAATTTAAGGAAATTGTCGTGGTTTAGTCTAAACCACTACAATAACCATGACAAATATGTCTCGTTCTTCGTGATATTTTGTAGCGGTCTCTTGACTGCTAAAAATGACTGACCTTTGTGATTCTGTAGGGGTTATAGGAATAACTGCTACAAATTGTTCGTCCTTTGATATTTTGTAGCGATTTTGGGCTATAACCACTACAAATTGAATTTTTTGACAAAAAAAAATTCCAAACTAATTAGTTTATGAATCAAACTAATTAGTTTGGTGAAAATAATTAAAATAAAAAACCCTCAATTAATTTAATTATTTTCTTTAATTTCTCCAAAAGTGTCGAGAGTAATAAATTAAAAATAATGAAATAACCGAAAATAGTCCAACATGCTCGTGGAGATTTGGATTCAGTATAACCGCCAATCTCCCACGAAAAACTCACTGACTCATTTTGATCAGAGATATTTTCATGAGACAAAGGTGGCTATAATGGAACCCAATCTTCGGTCGCATGTTGGACTATCTTTAGAAGAGTAGAAGTCTTCACGTCAAAGAAATGATTAAACCTTGGATTGTCACTGAACGAACTGCCTCGCAAGGATGAGATAGGAAAATATCTGCAGCCCTTATCTCTCGAGATAAGAGGTCAGAGCTGCAGAAATCTGCATGTCTTCGACTACCAAGCAAGATAGTTCATTCAGTTACAAGCTGAGATTTAGTAATTTCTTGAATTTTTATAATTGATGTATGAACAGATCTATTTATAGCGTGAATATTTGTAGCGGTTATCACAAAAACCGCTACAAACATTTATATTTTGATGCGGTCAAAGCTACGCTTTCTTGTGACCGCAACAAAACTGTGTCGTTTCGATTCTTTGTAGTGGTTGTGTTCATAGAACTGCTACAAATTCACCGCAACAAAGTTCGCGTCATTACGCGCCAACGTTGGCGCCATATTTGTAGCGGTTATACCAAAAAAACCGCAACAAATTCCACGCCACAAACATTCACGCCATTGCGCGCCAAGCCAGCGTGAAATTTGTAGCGGTTTAGTTTACGTTAACCGCTACAAATATCGTAGCAAACATGCCCCCCCTTTGGCGCCAATGCTTCCAATACTAATTTGTTGCGGTTTAGTCATAAAACTGCTGCAAAATGATACTTTGTAGCGGTTATTTATAATCGCTTCGAAAAAACCGTGACAAATGATAGTTTTTTCGGTAGTGTTAATGGTTTCTTGGCGTTAAATATTTATGTTTAACTATTTTAACCGTTATATATAGTGCCCTATATTTAACAGTTGTTGAAGTATCATTGTTATATATAGGGTCATATGTTTCACGGCTTTTAGTCAATGACTATTAAATATAGTAAATATTATCCCGCGGTTATTGACTGAAAACTATGAAATATAGTTCACAATACTTTACCGTTCAAATGATGAATGGTACAGTGTTTGATGTGACATCCCAAATTTTGGGATTTGAAAATTAAATATTATAAGAGGAATTAATTATGAAAATTTGGCCTGAATAATTAATAAAATTAGTGTTTGGAAATTGAAGGCCTATTTTCCCCAAAATTTAAGGAAAAATAGTTGGAGAATAAATATTGGCCTATAAATTTTAGAGTCAATATTTTATGGACTGTAGAAGCTAATTGACCAAGAAAAATCCTTATATGGAATTAAGGATTAATTTCTAATACTTCTATAATGTTTGCAATTAAATGAGCAAAGGACCAAATTGCAAACAAAAACCTCGTTGGGAGTCAAAAAGGATCAAACAAGATTATTTTGGAGTGGGCTCCACACTCCTTGCATGTGTGACACTTGGGCAGCCCACATATTCACACACACCTCCCTCCTTTCTTGCATGTGTGCCACATACACATTCTCTTTCCTTCCTCTCACACTTCCCTCTTTACTTTTTGGACACCACCTATACTTCCTTATTTCTCCACATCATTTGGACAGCACCCTCCTCCCATTTCATTATCTCCATTTCGGCCTTTCATCCAGAAACAGAAAAGAGAGAGCTTGACCGATCCAAGAAGAAGAAGTGGAAGAAGAGGAGATCCCTTACATGCAAGAGTGAATCTAGACTAAGGTAAGTGTCTAGAACCCAAATTCATATGGATTTTCTGTATTTGATGGATGATTTGAGAGTAGATTGTGACTGGAAAATACAATTTTGAGAAAGAAAAGTGAAGAACAAATTAAGAAAGCCATAAAAACAATGTCTAGATAATAGACTAAGCTTGTTTTGATTAGTTCATGGCTTGCATGTTGATTTTGGAGGCTTCTTTGAGATTCTGTATTGCTGCCTTTGATGTACCGAAACTAAGCTCACATGCATGTCAAATTTCTGGAATGTTGGGCTTGAGTTTGAGGTGCATGTACTCCATTTCATCTCTGTTTTTTGGAGCATCAATTGCAGGTCTGTTTTTGAAGCTAATGTTTGAGTTTTTCAAATAAATTTGGTCAGCATATAGTACACCTCTTAAGCTTTAAAACAAGACCAAGATCATGTCAATCAGAGGTCTAGAACCCGAGTTATGATTTTCCAAATTTGACAAAAAACTAAACAAATTCTGTGTTTTTAGAAGTGATGTCCATTTTCGTGCAGAATTTTGACTAGGTAAATGGTTTCCAATTTCCATGATATTTTTCACTATTAAAGTAGACATAATAAGCCTTAATTTGATAGGTCATATGCCTAATTTAGATATGTATTCAGGGAGATATGAATTTTCGAAACTAACCTATGAATCTGAAACAAAATTCTAGATAGTATGTGATTATTGTTGATTCTGGATTTGTATGTGTGAGAATGACTTATGTAAGTATTTTTCCTTGAAAATGAACTCAATAATGATCACATAGTCTTTGTAACCACCCCATTTGGACATTTTTACAATTAGTTATGATTTTTCCAAGTTTAGTCATGAAATTCTAGAAAATCCTATGTCCAAATTCAAGTTGTATCTACATTTCAAAATTCTTGGATTTATACAACTATAAATGAATTTTGTGATTATTTTTCCTCTAAAACAGACTTACATAGCTTTAAATAGGAACTAAAACCACTTGATTTGGAGTTTTCTAAACTAAGATATGATTTTTCCAAGTTTCTAGAGAAATTGAAAGTTGAATTTCTGTTAAGTCTGGAAATAATCACATTTTTAGAAAGTTTCAACTAGCCTTAAATTGGAAATTTTTTAGTAAGACTTAAGGGCTAGACAGTTATGTGTGGGCAGAATACAGAGTTCATAACATATGATAACCAACTAATGAAAATAAAAGGATAAGTTCTATGGGTGGATCTTGTAGAATGTAATCTTAATTTGTTATCAAGATTAGATTGAATAATAACTCATCTCCATATATTATAGGATTTGACATTTGTCTTGGCCCAAAGGATAAGCAGAGCAAGAAGAACTTTGGTGAGGGGATGGAGTTAAGAAGACATTCGGGTAGTAACTTTAATTTCACATACTTTGCATGGCTATGTATGTCGTTTGAACCATGTCTGTAAATGTCTCATCCTATGTGGGGCCAGCACCACTGTGAGCCATTTGGCTAGAAGGGTCGACCATGGGGCCAACTTCCCGGTGGCTAGGCAAGGCCTAATGCATTCAATTTTTTTTGGGTTGTTAATTCACCAAATTGTATTTTCCTAGGAATAAGGTATTGAATCTTATGATGATGTTTGTATTACATGCTATATGTGAATTTTGATACATGTTGTATGATTTCTGAATGTTGTTATGCTGTTGTGGATTGATTCTGTTGTAGTTAACTGCCATATATTGTCTATGCTTTGTTTGTGAAATTAATCTGTTACCCTGGGAACCTTCAAGATCCTAGTCTGTTATTACCTGTGATTTGCATAGCGTATTGGACGCAGCTCCCAGAGCAAGGTGGCGGATGTCGGCAAATGGAGATGTCAGACTTGGTTCAATTTGGTCGGGGAATAGTATATTGAGAATTCTGTTATTATGTTTAGAGTTTGTAGGTATTATGGTCAAACCCTGTGGGTATTTTTGTAGTGAAATCAAGAATTTTATATCAGTAAATAACGCTATTTCTGTTTTGCTCATTGAGTTGTGTGCTATAACTCTGATAAATGTCGGTATACCAGTAGGGTATTACATTTGCCATCAGCTTTGGTCATTTGAAATGAGTTTATTTGACGGTTGTTAATTTATAACCGTAAAATATTTTGGTATACTTCACAGTTGTTTAAAAAAACTATCATATATGTGAAAATATATAATGGTTATTCACGAATAACCGTGATGTATTACTGATAATGTTTTTTAAAAAACATTGGGGCTCATTTTTTATCAGCCCTTGTGGTTATTACATATATGCAAACACTTGTGAATACACAAACCAAAACAGATCCATTCCAATAACCAAAATGGCTACTATATAGCCAAAACAGAAACTAAAAGATAGCAAAAGTGAAACCAAAACAAAAACTAAAAGCAAAACCAGATCTGAACTACCTAAATTAAACCTAACTAAGAATCTAACATACACTTCAACAACAAAAATGGCTACTCTATAGCTAACTAATCTGTGCAGCTACCCATTGGTGATTGGTGATTAATAACCATAGCCAACTCTTCTATGACTTCTTCAATTAGATCAGGCAAATATTGCTCATTATCACTATCTGCAAAGTACTATAGCCAACAACAAATTAAATATGTTAAAATATATATGACTTGACATTTAATTGAACTTAACTAAACACACACCCACATTAATATTAATGGAGGCGGGATTGTGGGTGACTATGTCCTTCATGAACTTCATGACACAGCAGCCACAATCAAAGCTCTTATCTGGTTGTCGCGAACACCATAAAAAAACAAATGATAAATGGAACACAAATAAACAACTCTGACAAGGAGAGGAACACAAATGAATTATATGTCAGTGAATTACCTCTACTCTATGGTCTTCCATTTGTAAACAGATCCATAGCCGCAGCTAAGAAATGGGGGGAAACTAAGGCCTTCATTCGTAGCGTAATAATAAATAACTTTGACAACAAGATACAAAATTAAAGAACTAAATTTATAAAAAACTATGACAAGACAATAACAAATTAAAGTGCCAAATTTAAATTAAGTGCACTTATTGAATACCTCCACCGTATGTGGTCAATTGTCTGCATCCTTGCCGAGCTAGGATTTTAATAGGTAAAAGGCTAATTTCATATGAATTGAGTAATTAATAATGAGAATATCATTGGGATATGATTGATAATTGATTAAGTGTGTTGTGGTATGAAAATGATAGCTTAATTGTTAAAATAGGTTTACCACAATATCAAATTCATCTTCATCCTAGGAGAATTTTTCCTCTTGTCATTGCTGCACCTTAAGCTAAATTAAATCACCTCTCACTTCTCATCAAACTCAAGATTCAATTCATATAAGCAAAATGAAATCAATGGAACAGTAACTGCAATATTGAAACTCATAGTCTCTAAATGAACAATCATCCATGGAATGTAATTCACAAGCATATAACATCATATTCAATCAAATCCTGAGGAAATACACTTGCTGCATGAATTTAGACTACAAATATGCACATATTGCAAATCATAAGGCCACATTTCATCTCACCAACACCACAATCATAGCTTGCCAAAAAATACACAAAGATATGGCATTTAAGCTCAATAGATACAAAATTGAAGTGTAGAAATGAATGAGAAGTTAAGAAACTTCCTGATCATAACTCAGCTATAGCACCAGAAGCTCCAAGGGAATCAAACTTTATGGATGAAGCCTGGAAGCTTAGCCGAGCATGTCGATCAGAGCTTCATCGGAATCTTGCACTATTGTTGGTAGATTTCCTTGATGGCAAGTGAACTAGTCGAACAAGTAATAAAGAGTAAGTAGAGTATCGTCCCACAGAGACTGGGATATCGGATGGTGACGCCTATATCACAAAACTGGTTGTGCTTAAAAAGATAAATAAGTCTGATTGGTTTGGGAGTTTTTATGGTCGTACTATTAAGTAAGAAAACAGACAAATGATTGTAGGCGAAAAAGATATCAGTAAAAAGATGGGTTGAGCTTAGAATCCTTCCTAAACATTTCAATCCCCAGTTTCCCTACACGCAATGCTATAGCCTCCATGTTGTACAGCTCTCACAATTGCTACAGCATAAACACTACTTGCAAAGCTATTCAGTTAACCCACCACGCTAATCTACTGAAGCTCTCGCGTCCGATACGTACAATCCTAACTTACTTCTCCCATATATCTATGGCAATTTTCTAGTTAATTTGTTCATTATGATTCAAGGTGTTATGGTTATGAGCGATAGACCCATTCCTGAAGCCTACAATAATAGGTCAAGCCTTGCACAAGCCTGCCTAACAATCACTATTTCTCATATGTCTAGCCTCGGCTCCCTCTCAGTAAACCGAGACCACTGATCTAGCCCTTAGCTCTCGCTAATCAACAAGTAATTAAATCACTAATAAGCAAATTGAATGTATTGAATTAAAGACTAGCAACTGGGTTCATTCTACACTTAGGAAATCATCATCGCTCAGCCAAAAAAGGTTTAGTTCATGACTGATGAGGGAATCACTTAACAGAGTACAACAAAATGGCCCATGATCAAAAGATTAAAAGAAATTAAGAAGAAAAATAGAAAGCTTGATAGAGGTTTGACGGCGTGGAAGAAACCCTGTCACGTCACAGCTCCATGTCTTCTTATCTCCGTCTCACTCCAAGGAGGGTGGCTGGGTTCCCCTGAAGTACTCGTGCCTTGTAACTTCTCTCACTCTTCTTTTCGAGTCTGGCCGTAAGGGTTGGATTTTGACTCTTGATGACTCTAATGCTTTTAGGGTTGGCTCTAATTTCCTTATATAGTTTGGTTTACTTGCTGTGTACGTTCAACGAACCGGGCCTTTCCTATTCTGTCGAGTTTTCTTAACTCGAGTTAGTGTAAGGCCGAGAGCTTTCAAAGTATTTTGAACTCAAAGTGACTCGAGCCTGTGCTATTTGACTCCAGCCATATTTTGTGGACTTAAACTTATTTTCAAATTGAGAAGTCCCTGACTCAACCATGTATCTATTAACTCGAGTTTAGTGTTTGAAACATATTTTCAATGAATTAGTTAACTTGAGTTAGTCACTTAATGACTCGAGCTGGCACAATTTCAAACTTTTTCCAAGATGCTATTTCGAAGCTCATTTCTGAACGAAGAGCTTGACTCGAGCTAACCTTATTTGACTCGAGTCATTCACTTGATTTAAACATTTTAAACTCAAGCCTAAATCATACAGAGACATCTTTATTCAAACTTCAAACTTATTTTCAAAGAAGATGATCCAGTGATTTGAGCCTAGAATGCTTAACTTGAGTCATACACTCTAGTTTACTTGAAATTAACTCGAGTATAACGCATCTCAATTTACAATCGCCATGTCCGTAAATGCTAAATCTTCAAGTATGATCTGTATACTTCATATCATCACTCATTATTGTTCCTAACTATGTGTAATCAGTTTGTTAATGAGTTTCAGATGATTAGATAAAGGATTAACTGAAGATTAATAAAAAAAGAAAGTGATTACGTTAGAAGCATTAAATGCTGGTTCAAAAAACGAAGAACAGATATGCACATTCAGAAAGCATTTATGGGTTCTTTCCTGATTTGAATGCCAGATCACCCAATGGTAAAGAACACAGAGAATGTCAATGAAGAATGACGGCGATTAAGGAATGAATCAAGACGAGGATAATGAATGCACTTCAACACTCAACGGCTATATTCATTATTTCCAACGGCTTCTTGAATCTTCAAACGGTCATTAAATGCCCTCACATATATAAGTTGAAGCATTCAATTCTTTCAACAACCTAGAACAACCAGAAACAAAAATGCAAAAATAATCATTACGCAACTACTGTTTCTTACATCTATATAATATCTTCGGATATACTAACCTTCAGTGTTTATCTATATGCTCTTTTAGAGAGTTCATTTCTGATTATAAATCATTGTAAGAATCTCAAAGTATTGGGACTTTGAGATTGGGTTATCAGATTACAACTTGTAAGAGGGAGTGAATCCTAGTGAGAGGATAACTTTTGAGTACAGAGTGTGTAATTGATTGAAGTGATAGTGAAAATCCCAGAGAGTTTGGGGACTGGACGTAGGTCAGAAGTTAAGACCTAACAAGTATAAATCTTCTGTGTTCATCTCTCTTCTTTCTCTGATAGTCTCTATTCTATGCGTGAAGTTCAGGGGTATTTGCAAAGAATTTTAAATCACCCAATTCATCCCCTTCTTGGTGATATTCTGCCATTTACAATAATTTCTTTTCATTTCTTGAAGTTCTTGATTTTTTTCCTTTTCCCAAGATTATCTTTCCTTTTTTAGGAGCTATACATATTCTTTTCCTTGCTTCTATCTATTTTTTTTTAAAAAAAATTTGGCATCCCACACATGATTAAATATGACAATAATACCACAAGATGTAATTTAATAAAGGGTTAAGGTGCAAATTTTCCAACAAACTATTACCTGAGGAGCGTTTGGCATAAAAAACAATTGAGAGTACCAAAATTACCAATAAACATTTAAAAATTGAAAAAAGTACCAAATAACTATTAAAAAAACAACTATCACAATTACGTTAAAATATGAGGCACTGGCGTAAGACGGTGGCAGAGACGCTGGAAAAAAGAGTGGTTAAGCCTTTTTGTTGGATAAGGCAAACACCAACAGAGATGAGACCCATACGAACAGGCACTGTGGACTGCTGGATTTGGTTTCGGTGCGTGATTCTCGCCCTAAAGCTGCATACGGACCTTGATGAGTTCAAAAGGGTGAGGGGAACACCCAACAACAATGGAAGCTTTGGAGACGCCGACGTCGCCGACACTGTGATAGTCAATGGAAGACAGAGACACCAAGACAGTGACGAGGTAATAGTTCGTTGGCCAATTTGCACCTGATTGTGTTTTTTTTTTCACTTTTTAATTGTTGATTGGTAATTTTGGTACCCTCAATTGTTTTTTGTGCCAGATGCTCATCGGGTAATAGTTCGTTGGCGAATTTGCACCTTAACCCTTTAATAAATGACAACAAGAATGCTTTGAAAATATATCTACATACTGACGAGTCTCAATATTTACATACATCTTATATGCTATTTTAAGCATAATTAATATGTACTCAAGTCATTATTGCATGAATTGCAGATATTCTTGAGTAAAGATTGATTGTATGGAAATTGGGATAAAAAAGGTATTCTGACATTAATTGTGCAATTACTTTATATTTAATTTCTTGGGACCCTTTGGTATTCCATGGACTTGTTTTGTATTGTAGGGACCTTGAAACAAAAGAAGAGACAAGGAGGAAAGGCTTGAAACAAGGAGCAAAGATTTGGAAAAGTTTTCACCAAGACACTCGCTTCAATGAATGAACCACTCGCTAAAGTGAGTGGTTAATTGTTTAGAGTGTTGCCTCCCTATGTCACTTGCTTCAACAAGTGGTAACCTAGCTTCTTTATGTCACTCACTTCGGCATGGACACTGCTCACAAAAATGAGTGTGTGAAATCGGCACTTCGTGAAAAATATGTGTTTTGGAACCAAATATGAACCCTAACCCATTTTTCTCACTTGACCCAACTTCTAAACATATATTTTGGTCAAAACCCTCATTCCTATCATCTTCCTTCACTCCAGTTTCCTCTCTTCTCACCACACTTCATCCCCATCTTCTATTTCTTCCATTCCTTCATCTCTTCTTGAGTTTATATCATGGCTACAATAATGGGGGCAAATGGTGGAGCTTTCATCAAGCATATTCTTGTTAAACTCCCATTTTTGTAGGTCAATGACGTTTGAACTTCAAGGGGAAGTGTTTGTCATCCAACTTCTTACTCTTTCCCTTGTTTTAGTTGAATTCTAGAAAAAAGGCCCATAAGACCGTCATATCTAGACCTCTATAGGCAGAGACAGTTTAAAAAGTATAACTGGTGGTATTTTATAAATATTGATACAACTAAGCCGATCGCACTTCTGTTCCGTCTAAACAATATTTTCTAGACCTATTGTATCGTAATATAAAATATTATGAAAATTTTAAATTTTAAATTCTTTTTAGACCAGACGCTTATACATCTGGTTTAAATATACTTTTAGAAACCATAATTTCTTTATACATGGTTTTAAATGTGTCAGAGTTTCTTCAGCTTCCAAGGTAAACTTTGCAACTACACATCTCTTCGAATTCTAAAGCCATTTCAATAAATGTAACATTCATCCATCTTGTCTATTTAAACTCCTCATTCCTTTTTTTTTTCTTTAGACCTAGCTCCCTTATCTTCTCTCCTCTCTTGAATATCATGAATATGGTGAGATGCATGAAGACTGCTTCAATTCCTCCTCCTCCTCCTCCACCACCTCCTCCGCAATCGTCAATGAGGCAGCTACTTGACAACCTTAATCCGACAATGGCTTGCATAGAGAGACGCTTGGGAAGGCTCTTTACCTTGCTACACATTATCAACAATAAGTTGATCCTTGTGCTCGACGCCAATGACATTGAGTACAATCTTTCAGAGGACCACTATCTTCCTCTTCCTCCTCCTCAGCCTTCATCAATGAGTATGAAGATTGAGGACTTTTTTATTATGTAAAATATTTTTTAATATAAACAATGTATTTGCTGCCTTCGGACAGCAAAAAAAATTATTTCTAATCTTGATCTTGAACGTCTCGTGTATCTTTGTTCTGTTGTTGTTTCTGTCTTTGGCTTGATAAGTTAATTTTATTAAAGATATAATTTATTTGTAAATTATATTATCTAAAATATTGTTAAATATATAATTTGATTATATTCACCAATTATATTGGCATAAGGTCTAGATATGTTAATCTGAATCATTGTTTAATTCTTGACTAGTTTAAATGTAACAACCCAATTTCCAAAAGCAGTCTGGATACAACAGCGGTACAAAAACCGTGTGGTTCAAAGGTATAATACAACAGAAAGAAATCTTCAACTGGATCTTCTACGTGGCCTGCTTGCTTTTCTTCTCGGCTCTCCGGTCCTCCGGACCCTGAAGCTATAGCTGAGATCCAATTTAGCGCATTGGATCTCAGGTAACGGTTAACCTCATGTTCATATATACACATACAGCCAACAGACATCCTCAATTTCAACAGCTCAAACAATACAAGAGCATAAGCAGATGCATAAACATAAGTGTAAAACAGTATGTATAATCGGTGACCCTAAGCAGAATCCCTATCCGAGTCGGTGACCCTAGACAGAGCCTCTATCCGAGTCGGTGATCCTAAACAAAATCTCTATCCGTTATGTATAATTGGTGACCCTAAACAGAATCCCTATCCGAGTCGGTGACTCTAGACAGAACCTCTATCCGAGTCGGTGACCCTAAACAGAGTCTCTATCCATGAATGTACCTATCACATATAGTAAACCTAAGTACAATTCCAAAGACACGGTGCGTATAGCACCGAATAGAATGGCCAGGTAAGTGTCTACCATAGGGGCCTCACCGACTTTACGGCGACTAAATGGCACACCCACGTAGACTAGCCTTGCCTTCGGCACCAAACTATTCACACATCATTTCATCACATATATGCATACCATAAACACAAGAGTTAAGGTTACCAGTACGCGAACGTACATCCATTAACTGAACAGAATGGTCAGGTAAGTGTCTATCGTGGGGGCCTCACCGAGTTCACGGCGACTGATTGGCTGACCCACATAGACTAGCCTTGCCTTCGGCACCAAACTGTTCTAACATATTTGCATTCAATAAACATACCATAACAATACACATAGCACATATATGCATACCATAAACATCAGATTAGTATTACAGTACGCGGACGTACATACACCTATCAACAGACTATCAACCACATATACACATACCATACTCACATCATACCACACACACATCACATACACGCATACTATATCCATCAGATTAGTGTTACAGTACGCGAACGTACCTTCGTTGGCAACGTTAGGTACTACCAGCGGAAAACGTACTTTCTATGGAGAAACGTACAAAAGTCCTACAGCGGCACGTCGGCCAGCGTAACGGCAGCAGAATCAGCTTTTTAGATATCCTATGAGAATAATGTCACTTCTATTAGTAATTTGACATTATAACTGGCATTTTAGGTAAAAATTACCATTTTGCCCTTCTACCCCTACTTGGCGGAATTTCGCGGCGCTTCCGCTACATAGGCTATTTTCTTCCCAAAATTTTGCCAGCACTTCGACGCCATCATGATTTTCAAAAATAAAGACTAAAATAGCCCTCCCATCTAATATCAAAACATAAAAATAAAGACTACTCTAGCATTACTAACTATTGAACTAAAGACTAAAAACTAAAGACCGAAAGACTTACGTTGAAGACTTCGGCGAGAACTTCCCCAGAGCTTCTCTCTCTACTTCTTCCTCTCTCTAATTTTCGGCCAAAGGGCAAGAAAATGGTGTGTAAATTTCTCAAGGGGAGCATGCCTATTTATAGACTTTTGGAGGGACAAGGTTGGAATTATGCAAGTTGTTTGCACTATTCATGTCCAAGAATTGCACACAATTTTTGCCCTTGCCTTTTCCCCTCTTGGCCGACCTCCATGATGATGTGGCAGCCAAGGATTGGCTCAAAATGGTGACTAGGCTTGCTTTATGCTCTAGTCTAACCGTTTTCCCGATCGGTACCCGATTCGCGTGATTTCGGAGAATTCTCAAAATTCTGGATTTACAACTCTGAAGACATGTTCTCACTTAGTAGAAATGTCCAAGTCAACCTTTATTTTGATTCCATATAGGCCTCCAACAGCCCAGTTGAGTCTTTCTCGAAAAACGTGTCCAAACGCGTCCGGTGTCGAAACTTGTTTTCGGAAACACCCATCTCTTCAGAAAAATTCACTGAATCCAAATATGTTCATGAAAATTCCCAATTCTTTTCCAAATGTCACAACATAACCTTTTCGTCCTTTTGGCTATCTGGTCTTTTCTCAGAATTTCCCTATTTCGTCTTATTAGGAAAAAGCACAAACGGCTTCAGAATTAACTTCCGCAAGAGTTTAACGAAAGATAAAATCCCACTGATTAATATTTTACCTTGACTTTGGGAATCCCATTCCCAGATCTCTAGATAGGATCCGTTTCCTAATTCCCATTTTACTATTCACCCTTTTTCACTTTAATTAATTATATTATATTTTAATTGCAAGTTGCAAACTTATATACATATATATATATTTTGTTTTTTCTCTTTTTCCTTTTATTTATTTATTTTTTTCTCTGCCCTTGATTTTCGTTTTTTTTTATTTATTAATTATTTAATTAATTAAATAATTATTTTCACATAATTTTTACAAAATTTCCCTATTGGTCCATTCTTGCATTTAGGCTTAAAAATACCTAAACTCACCTATTTTTCTTCAAAATTTCCAATTAATTAGTAAATATACTTTTACTAATTTTCAACCACTTTCCACTAATTTTTGAGCTCTACATAATTATTACTGAATTTTCCTTGCTTATGCTTAAGTAATTAGCCCAATATTACTTAATTACTTTCTTATCAATAGTTGATAGTTTTCTTAATTATCACACCTCATTACCTCATGACTTTTACACTGACACATTTGTTTTCATGTGTTCTGTATTATCTTAGCATCTACGGGGTATTACGGTCATTTCAATACTTTTTGGGTATTCTTCTACAATTTCTCCAAGTTTGTAACTTAATAAATTACCTAAATTAGGGACAATATCCTTCCCTATTTCCAGTAGATTTTTACTTGCTTCTTTTATAGCTTTCACAGGGTATTTATAACTCGTAATGTGCTTAGGGACCTATTTGCAAATTCCCAAACTTCTAGGGACCTAATTGCAAACTATCTAATTTCCAGAGAAATTACCTTAACAACAAGGTAAATTCAATACAAGGTGTTTGAGACCTCATATTCACCTATTTTCAATAGGTATATTTCCCAATTTTTGATATTTACCCTAAGTGTGATTTTTAGGGTATTACATTAAATGTCATTTATTTTTCTAACATTCAATTTTTATTTAGACCAGATAAGATGTGAATTCGGTCTCATAATTATTATTTAGATCATGTTTTCAAAGACGACCAATCTAAATACGTAGCATTTCAACTTCCAACATATATCATGGTGTCTCATCAAATTATAATTTTTTAAATTGATCAAAGTGCCTACCCATAAACATTGTTAAATATTAAATAATTACCATAAATAAATATTTTAAAAATTAATTAATAATATAGAAATTTAAGAAAAAAATCCCTATTAAAAAATTTTAAAAAATATTCCAATGTTAAAAAATATTAAAATACCCCATTAAATAATATCCAAACCATTAAATATTAAAAATTACCATAAACCCAATGCGTAATATTTCCACCATTAAATATTAAAAAATGATTATGAACCCAACATGTAGAAAGAGGTAATTTTGCCTCTTGTTATATTATTATCATATATTCTTATGTTCGATATAATCCAACTAAACATTCTTATGTACATGCACCATCTTTCTTTAATGATGAAATAAACAAATTCATATAATCATCACTCCATTGCATTTCATTACATTACCTCCGATTATGTGAACCAAACGTGCCATTAGTAGATTTTGAGATTCACATTGTTATTAAGTCTTTATGTAATTTTGGGGAATTACAAAGTAGTTATGTAAACAAATCACAAAGTGATCATAATAGTATCAACGAATTCCATATTATTATTTATGGGATTTAGAGGAATATAATGTTTGTGCCAATTAGAGGATTATAATTATATTTATTCTTAATATTTATTTATTGATGTTTGATTTATTATTATATCGACAATGATATAGAAATAGATTAGGAGATTTGAAATTTGAATTTGAAAAGAGAATAATTGATTAGGGCTAAAATTGCCGCAATGTGAGGACCCGTTTGGATCGGAAAAAAAGTAGAAATTGAAATAAAAAGAATGGAATAGAACGAAAAATATTTTACCTCAACGTGTTTGGTTCACACTAAAAAAGAAAATTGGTTGATAGGATATTTGGTTGAAAGAAAATGAGACAAAATATCAATTTGCCCATAAAGATAAAATATTATTTTAAATAACACAAAACCTACTATAGAACTGTTGCTCAGCCATCATATTTTTATCGCTCTCTCCTTCTTCCTCCCTCCACAACCGATCAACATTCGTCCAAAAAAAGTGCCACATTTTCCCTCCATCTTCATCCACCACCGTCATTGCCTCAAAACACTCCATCCTCAAAATCCAAAACCCACACATTCATATATCTATAATACCATCTTCGACCTCAAAAACTCATTAGACCAAAAAATCTCAAACCAACACCCACACATTCATATCCATACGTTGGATTCAGTCAAGGGTCATGATCACAACTCATTGTTCGAGCGTCGTCTTGAGAGCCAAGTAACTAATCCAAATCATCTCGACTTCTCCTTCCACCTCTGACACCTTCGTCACTAACAGAGTTGCAGCAGCAACGGCAAAGAGGCCACCGTCGGCAGCTTCTTCCTCCTCCTTCCATGATATTTTCTAGCGTCACTCTCTTCCTCTCTTCTGGCGCTGAAGAGGGTAAGTTGGTCTTCTTACATTTTCTTGATCCGCTGGAAAATGGGTTCCCACCAAAATAGGTGGGAATTGATTTTCGCATGTTTAAGGGAAAATAGCCCGCCACCAGAAAACACATTTTCCTGAGAAAATATGAACCAAACAACAGCATAGGACAGAAAATGCCCATTTTTCATTCCCTCGTTAGATTTGCATTGAACCAAACAAGCCCTAATAGATAGCCCTAACTAAGGTTCATTTGTAGGGAAAGAACCAAGGTTCTGAAACCTAGATAGACACTGAACCGGTCAGAGTACTAGGTCAAGGGTTAGTGGGTCAGATTGGAGTCAACCCAGGCTACCGGTGAGGTATAAATAATTTAATTTCTTATCATTCTTTATATCATTTTAATACCTTAAATCACTAGCAAAATAATTATATATTTATCAAATATTCTTTATAGTTTCCCTAACAAATTAACATCACATGTTATATCCCACTAATGACAACTGACTCTGTAATAAATGAATTATTTTATAATATATATTACGTATAAAAATAAATAACTTGTCCTTCCATTAGATTTTGTTGAAGCCCCTGCTCCTTCTGTGCCAAATCGTACTTGCCTCCTACATGTGAGCATCATCAATCTATTACTATAGGTTTAGAGGGTTCCTTTTTCAAACCAAGGAAATAATAAAATATGAGGGTTTAGGAAAATATCCAATAGGTTTTAGACTCTTTCAAAGTTCAAACACCTTTTTGCCCATTGGTCATTAGAAAAAGGACCAGTTTCAAGCACCCGAAAGTGCACTCATATTTACTGATAATCTGTCTCGCTCCAAGTCTCCATTCTCATCTTCATTGAGACTATGCATCCATTCTCTCTCTCCTCCCTAGCTTCCTTCTCATATGTTCCCCATGGAGACGATCTTTGATGGTAGAAACCCGGCGATGGCGGGATTTAGGCGATGGAGACAATCTTGGACGGCAGTACGTCTTGCGAGAGTGACTATCGAAGAAACACCAAACGACAGCAAAACAAGATCAGTCAAATTCTCCAGATCTCTCTCTCCTCCTTCTCCTTCTATTTCTCGTTTTTTTCTCACTGTTGAGTTGATCGAGAGTCGGTGGAGAACCGTGTGTTTCAGGTGACTTTTAAAGAAGAAGAAAAACTGACTCTGTGACTCAGCCAACTCGACTGAGTCATGCTGAGTTGACTTCGGGTCAACTCGGAACTCGGGGTCATCCATTAACTCAGATCGGTTTCCGACCGGTTTGCCGGTTTCCAGTTCGAACTGGCCGGTCCAGTCCGAGTTTAAAAACATTGGAAAGAACTGTAGTGGGAAATTTCCATATGCTTGTGTTGATTTTCACTTTCCGCATCACATCAGTTGGGATTGTATCAGCTATGTATGGGGTGAGTAGTGTTCGCACTGATGGGGAGACCTTGTAAATCGAGGATTATTCCCAATGATTTCTATTTATTATTCATTTATTGATTATCAAGTCTAGATTTATATTCCTATGAATTCAACCACGGACACTTTTAGGAGATTTTGATATTCACGTTGCTATTAAGTCTTATGTAATTTGGGGCACTACAAAGGAATTATGTAAAAAAAAATTACGAAGTGATTATAATCGGTATCCATGAATTTCATATTACTATTATTTATGGGATTTAGAAAATTATTATTTTTGTGCCAATAAGAGGATTATAATTATACTTATTATTAATATTTATTTATTGATGTTTGATTTATTATTATTACTACTACTACTATTATTATATATAATGATATTGATTTGATTAGGGCTTGGCACGTATTTTAACAACTAACCATAGCAAAATAACAAACGTCCAAACCCCTCCTTGCCCCCTTAATTAAATATAAAAATTTAAAGTAAAATAGGGATTCAACATGCATTTTAATAACTAACCATGGCAAAATAACAAATGCCCAAGCCCCTCCTTGTCCACCTTGTTGAAACATTCAACAGTGCTCTAATGGTTGGCAGCTGGCTGGAGCTCCTACATGTGGATGGGCGTTTGAAAAAATTGAAGGGTATTTTGATCATTTACTTATCAAAGCATGATTTTGTTTTTGTCCTATAAAAAATCATGTGACTTCTATATAGAACAGGAAATCATAGCTGGCCCTTTAAGGGTCAGGGCCTAAAAAGGCTGGCTCTTTTAGGCTCAGGTAAGAAAAACATATGTTTTTCAAGGCCCAGCTCGAGAGCATGTGGGCTGGGGCCGATCCTATAAAGCCGGAAGCCACTTTTCTAAATTTCAATTATTTTTCCTGCGTTTTTTTAAAGAAATGTAATTAGTAAATTACAACAATAAAAGTTCTAATTTACAAATAAATATTGTTAACATTAAAGTCTAGATAACACACATTATGCAATAAACAAATAGAACTTGTTAGTTTTTACCCTCTCTTTTTTTTCTTTTTGGTTGGGGGTGTGCCACTTCTTGAAGATTGGTAAAATCGATGCCCCATTCTCGTTGTTAAACTTATTACTACCTCTGGTCCTAATTATAAGAATACTTTTATAGTACAATTTGCACTACAAAAGTATTTCTCTAATTAGGAGTGGAGGGAGTATTTTAAAGTAATAAAATCATTCAAGCATCATGATATGCATAGAAACCAAGGTTCTGAAACCCGGACCGGTCACTGAACCGATCGGGGTATTGGGTTAAGGGTTAGTGGGTCAGCCTGGAGTCAACCCGGGCTAGACCGGTGAGGTATAAAAAATTGGAAAATAATTAATTTCTCATCACACCAACCTAAATTTGACATACTATATATCATTTCAATATTTTAGATTAGTAACAAAATAACCATATACTTCAATACTTGTGACATATTCGAGATATTCCTAACAATTTTCTTTACAACCTACATTTGAGACAATATATTCATGGTAGCAAAATATCAAAAACAAGTATATGATGACAAAATATTCTCAAGCTGAATCATTTTTAACACCAGAATGTGTGGGAGGATTGCTAGACTCGAGATGAACAAAGCTCTTTTACGGTTTCACCTGAAGAAATAAACGGTAGTGTGAGGCAAAATTTCCAAAACAAAAAAAAAAAAAAAAATTGTTTGACCGGGTCAGCCCGGTTTAACCCGTCCGGGTCACACCGGTTTCACCGGGTTAGACCGGGTTTACCGAGTCAGACCGGTTTAACCCTAAACTGGACCGGTTTCACAGCCGGTTGACCGGTTCCCGGTCTGAACCGGCCGGTCCGGTCTGATTTCACAAACCATGATAGAAACTCATTTGTATGGTTGAAAGTATATTAACTAAATCCTTCAGCTTGGTTCGGTACATGGAGTGAGGCTTTAAAATTATGTTTTGTAGAAAGTAATATTTGATGTGAATACTTTTATTAGTTTTATTTTATAATCTATCATAAATTATGAAAAGACTATATTATCCTTGTCTAACTCTCAAACACCATCTATCCATCGCTACTCGGTTAGCAAGGCATGTGGACAATTGCCAATTGAATAAGTTTTAAAAAATAAAAAAATAACGGGCTAGCCCTTGGTCTTACATGGCTAGCCCTTTCAAGCCATCAGCCCTACAGGGCTAGTCTTTTTAGACTTGACTTCATTTGGAGACTCTATTTTATAAGTCTGACCCCATTTCCCAGCTCTACTTCTATAGGACTATAACGAAACTCTTCCAATATATTATGTTCTCAGTTAACGGATGATGTTGCTTGAAATTATAATGACAACTCTAGTGTCAATGGCAACATTGACGAGGGAGGGAGAGTGAAAGAAGAAAACAAACTCTGATCCTTATTTTAAGATCTCGTTGGCACTACGACTGAGGTTTATACCCAAATAATGAAGGACTCAAGTTCTTTATACATCTTGGGTACTCAATGGATTTAATTGAGTCCCATGGTGCTATATGTGGTTTCCCCAATTTTTAACTATCTTAGTATTGAATAGAGAGTGCAATCCTCGAACTAAATTACAGTCGAGATTAAAATGATAAACTTTTTAAATTTTAGCAAAATAAATTTGCAATAATAAATTTGTGAAAAAGTAAAGATAACAATAATAACAAGACTGACATGTTTGAAAGTTTAAAATTAAGCCTTGGTTTGGTTTGGGGGTAGGGGAGGGAAAATGGAGGGAAAAAATTTAAAAGGGAGGAAAATCTTGTGGGCCCCACTACAAATAACTTTTCTCCTCTTTTCCCTCCATTTCCCCTCCCCTCCCCTCCCCCCAAACCAAACACACCCTAAAATTTTCCATGGGGACAACACACAAACATCTTCTTTGCACTACATTTACACTACTCACTCTAATCCTAAATATAAGACAAAATTGAATTTTTTTTTTAGAGTTTAACAAAGCTAATAAATTATTTTAGAATATTTGTATTTATATTTATATTTTTCCTCTCTAAATTAATTAGTTTAACTAATAAACTGAAATATAATCTAAGAATATACAATATATGATATGATTAAGTAACTTGTTTAGCTTTCTTAATCTCCAAAAAAAGTCAACTGTCTTATATTTAGGACCGAAGGGAGTAATATTTAACTTCTATGAACACAATTGATCGCTTTATGTAAAGTTGAAATGAGTTGTTCTACACTTAGTTCAACAATGTCTCCAACTGGAAGATTAAGACCCAGATGATATTCCTCCTCATTAAAATCTACCTTCTTCAACTTTTCTTTGTAATTCCTTGTAGCGGAACTTGGAGGACCTCTTGCAATCGATAGCTGTAAAACAAGAAGAAGCAATCAGAATATAAGATGTAATTATAGAGCCAGAAATCATCATCACTTGAAACAACTTCCATACAAGAAATCCCTTTCTAAATTACTTTGATATTTACTTTAACCTACTTTTCAATCTGGGAATTATTTATATCCAATCCTTAATATATGATCTAATAAGAGAATTGATATTGATCCTAAATGTAAGACATATTTTATATATTTATCATTTTTTCTTCAAATTAGTCATATTGATATTCCCTTAACAAAAATAAGTAGGAAGAGAGGGGGGAATTAAGGACAATAATTATGGTGTTTTAGAAAAAGTATGTTATATTAACTAACTTAACCAACTTCATTAATCTAATCAAATTAATCAACTAGTTCTTATATTATGGACCAGACAAATTCTTCTTTTCCACAATTCCGAAAAATCAAATACTACCACCGTTTCATATAAAAGAATTCTAGCTTAAAATGTAGGATCCAACTCAACCATTTGCAGCTAGATTACTCTATGGTCACAGGAAGGACAAATGGACAACAAAGATCAACGGAGATAGTTGAGTCCACCATATCTGGGTAAGAAGGACAGTACCAAACTCTTGGTTTTGGACTGATCGAGGGTTATGAAAACAGTAATGGGGTGCATGATTTACATCTTGTTCATGACAGCAAAATTGGAGTTTCTAAATGTTGAGAGAAGATGGATTTGCTGATCTATGAATCAATTTCGTGAGAGGCTTTTACTTTTTCAAAGAGGGAAGCCATATGTTTCGCCCTATCTATGAATTTCAGGTACATTTTTTATAACATGAAAAAGTTCAGAGTAGACATTCTTTGAATAATTGATTTATTTATGGTGAGAAGCGACTACATAAACAGGAAAAATGGCTAGAAGTCTACCATTCAATTCCATAAAATCTGCAAACTAATGAGAAATAAAATAATTAAGAAAGAAGCAAGATTTAAGGAGCAAAATCAGGAATTAAAACACTAACAGATCATAGAATATACAGGAGTTAACAGAATTAAAGTGGTAACCCGAATTGCTCAGTAATATTTAGTCCTGAAAATAATTCTGCCATATCATATAGAAATGTCATGCATATATACCTTCATATCCCAGCAAGGTAAGCCAGCTTCAACAGGCGTTTGGCTTCCAACACCCCCTCCTCAAAAAAAAAAAAAACAAAAAAAAAAAGATTCCCATTTTGATGGAAGATATTCGGCGCCTTGGATAATTACAACATGAGAATGCTCAATTCTAGCAAAAAAGATTACTGGTATTTGAAACTAAGAAATCTAAACAATTCTTTCAGGTAAATTATACTATTCATCCTTTTGATGCAAAGGAGTAAGATGAGTATGATCGTAAGCATACCAATCTTGTTTTACAGCTAACTACAGTGGACACAATGGCCCGCTTTTGCAAAATATTAAAGATGAGGAATACCTTATTTAGGTCCCTGACAGATATGTAAATTTTAAGCATCATCTTCTGAACAAAATTTATTTTGATTCAAATTCAATCCTTCAATCACTAAAAGATCAATATCCCCCTTTCATCCTATTTTGAGACAAAATGTCAAATCCAACATATAGTTGAATTGGACATTTACCCAAACCTGAAATTGCTCACTTCAAGATTTACACGTTAATTTTTAGGAGCCAAGTATGGAGGGCATTTTAACATGAGTAAGGTTGAATTGAAAGAAATGAAACCATTGAAAGTGCACCTATCTGTCAAGCACCAAAATAGGGTTTCACTAGTAAGGAAAAATGTAATCTCACATTCCTGAAAAGGATATAAGGAGCTAGAACCTACTTAAAAGGGTCATGTTTTTGTGCAATTGTGGTCATAATTCATTTTTTATGGATAAAATTGTGGTCATGACTCACAAAATGTAAATGTAATTTATGGGGCTGTTGAAACATATTTTTGTAAGTGAACCAACATATACGTCTAATCAAAATGGATGAGGCACTCACACAATGTCTCTTTCCAAGCTCGAACAGCCAAAATCTCCACTCTGTCATATCATTCCCATCCACCTTAGCTGATATATTGATCCAATTTGTGTGACAAAACTCGACTTTACTCAAATCATCAGTCAGTCCACTCCCTAAGGCTTTAACATATGCTTCTTTTAAGCTCCAATACCTGCAAAGCATGAACGGTTCTCCCTCCATTTAAAATGATCATTTTCCATTTCTTAAAACTCTCACTTCTTCTGTAATAAAATTAAAATAAGATCTCACCCTGCCTGCTATTATATTATTGCATTTTTTATAAAAGAATTGAGCTATTCTAGATTCCATCTTATGGCTTGCATTGTATATAACTTCAAGCTTCATTTGATACTTGTCATTTACGAAAATATAAATGAAATTGAATACCAAGATTCCATATATTCATGGCTAAGTAGTTATTGGTTGTCTTTGTATGAAGGCATGGGATAACAGCAACTAATGTTATCTACGGATCCTTATTGAAGTGTGCTTTTGTCTTTTGAGATATAAAAAAAAGTATGGATTTTTATCTATATATAGCTAATAAATAAAATGTGAGAGAGTAAAAATATTACACAAAATTTATGGGCTTCAACAGCCATCTCAAGGCAGATAAACTAAGTGAAATGAAGAATTGGAAAAAAGAAAAAAAAAAAAAAACGAAAGAAAAATGAAAATAAATAAATAAATTGAAATATAATCATACCTAAAAAATTCAATTAATACATCATTAGAAGTTCCGGCATTGACTATGTTATCCCATTCCAAACATGAAAAGTATGATGCGAAGTTTAGGATGAATTCTGCAGTTGTTTCTTTTTGAGGAACATCATAGGATACAATATCTAACCCCACAAGACATATAGGTTCAGAAGCTATGCCCACATAGTCACCATGATGGGATACATTAAAATTAAAATTGGGGAATTTGAGATCACCTTCATCATATTCCTGAAAAGAAAAGGAACTAAGAAACAAATAAGAAATAAAATTTTATCACATTGGCAGGAGAAACCTAATTAAGGATGAAAAATATGTTTAGTAATCTGGTAATGAAAAGACTAAAGACACATTTTTTCTGCTCTTTTTCCCTTTCTCAACTAAATTCTAATATCACATTTTTTTGGACCCTTTTGGTTCCAAGAAATAATCATACCAAATATGGTTTTCCTTCCAATGTCCGTTTTATCATCAATTCGCCGTATGGGACATCCATCACATCATGTACAAGAGCATACTGAAGCATTCGGCTCACAAGTGCCCGTTTCCTGTCTTCCATCTTAATAAACCTACCAATTCACAAGTACATCTAACAGTCATGAGACCTGTAAAAGCCATTTGCTTATATTCTGAAATAACTAAACATTGGCACTTAATTTCAAATGCTGGATCTTATTACCATGTTCCATGATAAAATTTTAAATCAACGTGGTTGATAGGGAAAAAAAAAAAAATTGTATAAAATGTTGCAAGAAAATGAAAATCTCCACCATTAAATCTGATGGTCAAAAGGTCCTACAAAATCCATTTGCCAGTATTCTGAACAAACTAAAAAACTTCATTTGACTTCAAGCCTGAAGCCTGTTTCAAATGTAGAATTTGTAAATGTAGCAGTTGACATAAATGTAAATTTTGAAGAGAAAAAATGACACTAGAGAAAACTTCCTTCAAGCAATTATGAAAATCTAAGATATTGTGAGAACATGCTTATCCATATTCTGATTCATCTGCAACACATTTTTCAAAATAATACAGAATACTCACTGATTTGGATATAAGTGATCAAACAGAAAAGTAATGTTATACGTCAGAGCCTGAAACTAGAAAGCTCCAGAATGCTTGGGGAGATTTCTGCCAATTTGACTTTTCAGGGAGGCGATAAAGTCAACTTAATACTGCATCTTGGTCCATTACCTTAAGACATTAGAACTTATGCCTATTGGCTGATCCACCTTTATATTCTTAAAGTCTAATTCTCATATAATACTTCAACGCTCTCCCATGTACATAAATAATCTGCCCTTCAAATATGAGTCTGACATAGACATACACCCATTTTTTTAGTATAATTACAGCAGACTGGCCTCCTTTCACCTTAGAATGGGCCTCCTTATCACCAACCCTTCACTGTACAATATCCCTTTCTTTGCCTTTGAAAGGACTTCATGCAACCACTCATCACTTCAGTTTGTACCTGGCTATGTCCCCAATTTACAGATGGTGGTCACACTTATCTTTAACTGGATTCATGCCATTTCTCCACAATCCACAAGTTGGAGCCACACCCATAATATCCATCTTAAACTGATGGTGCTATTCTATCCAGTTGGATTACTGTCTTCCTATCAAATCGTCAACTTAAGGACTTCAAGTTACCAACAAATCATTCTCCATTGGATCTTGGAAAAGAAACTTTGAACAAAAGTATCGGTGTCTGACTCCAAAGATAGTTGTTTCACTAACGACTGCCTTGCTATTTAGTCCATAGAAGTTGTTCTGCATGTCATAGAAGTCATTCTACATGTCTGTGACTAACTCCAAAATACTGCAGATATTTCACCAACAACCATCTTGCTATTTAATCTGTAGAAGTTGATAAGGGGATGTTTGGATTAAACATGGAAAATTGATTTTGCATTGTAGGAGATAAATATGTGAGAGAAGTTTTGTTTTGTAAAGCGTAAAAGTGATTAAAAAGGTTCTTTTAGGGGATATCCATACAGGCTCGAACATCTAATACTGCTAAGTTCCCTTTGTTATCCTAATAAGTTGTACCCAGTCATCCATTAAGAAAACAGTGAAATTAGATTTTTCTTCAACTCTGGAACATACCTAATGTTCTCCAAACTCCTAACCAGCCTCTTGTGCATCTTTATCCTCATCGATTCCTCTCTATCTTTATCTTCACTGGTTCAATCTCCTCCATCTTGCAAGGGTGTTGATGGCCTAATACACCCAAACTCTTATCAAGAAATCTGTAGGAGTCAAACCAGTGCTTGTTTGTTGTGTAATATGAAGGACATGCTAAATCCAAGGTCCAATAGGAGTTATTGCTTCCATTCATCATCCATCAGAGAAACTAGCAAAAGAATTGTCCTTTTCTGCCTTACTTGAACATCACAAGGTCCCTTATAAATGGCCTCCTGGACCACCAGTATATTTCTTATAGCACCTATGATTTCAAACTTCCCTTTGACTTTCCAAACAAATCCATTAAGGAACATAGACTAACCTTCTTATTGAACTCTGAAAACTTGAGAGCATCAAATCCATATCTCAACTTTCAGGGTTATAGAAGTGTGGAGTTGAAACCATATCTTGAGATATTATGACATGACACCTATAAGCTAATCCTCTTGTATATTATTCCCAGAATCCAGGTTCATCAAATGTGACTTCCCCACTCAGAACAAGCAATAGCTGAACAAATAAAATACTGATATATGCAAGCTTAAGTGAAGGGAAGCAGACTCTATTAACAAAAGACAAAGCTTCCTTCATGTGATTATGAATCTCAAATATTCTCCACCAGAACTTATTACTTCGCATGTTCATATCGCAAATCAAAATTCTCTACAAACTGTAATAACTGATTCAATTGACCAAACAAGAAATAAAGGGCTAAACTAAGTGTTGAACATAATAAAAATTGACAACTTCTAGTTTTTATAATTAATAAGCAGTGAATCAAGTTTAGCAACAAGAAATTCTACAATATGGGAAGCCTAACCTGGTGATGGAGGAGTGATCATAGGAAGGGAGAAGAGATAGAGCAAAGGAGAAATCGGGGGAAAGTGGGTCCCACTTTGAAATGTCTACTACCCATCTCCGAACACTTTCCTCCATTGTTTGCGACTACAAAAGCATCATGAATAGTTACGGTTTTGTCAAGGCTTTACTTGTTAAAAAAGGGATTAAAATTTAAAATTAATAAGAATTAAGGGCAGAAAATTTAGATGAAGACAGGAATGCTGGATGCAGGCCAGGGACAGGCCCGGAACAAGTCGCTGGTCTAGGGAGAGGCCTAATACACCCAAACCATATCTTTATTTAATTTTTGGTATTTATTTTGAAATTTAATGTTAAAAATATTTAAAATAAACTATTATCTTTATTTGCAATTATCACAAAAGCTAATGTCTTTTTTGATGATTTGAACATGAACAATATTCAAACACTATCATTTCATCAAAATCATTTTTTTTTTTACAGAATCTATTTTGAAAAAATATTTTTACCACTTTTTTTTCAAAAAACTATTTTTCAAAAGCTAATTCAAACACTCTCTTTTATTAAGGTTTGTGATTAAGTAAAATCGGAATTACTGTTGGAATGCACAAAGTTTGGGGGCTTTGATTCTAAGAGAAATGTTCTTGGGGTTTGTCAAATTAAATACGTTTATTTTTTTTTATAGGAAAATTTTAGGAAAGGGATTGGGTTCACCCACAATCCAAGGGCAGGGCGAAATCTCCATTTCTCCTAAGTAATACCGATGTTGGGCAGGGCGAGCCGTCTATTACCCTCAGGCGTTAACCTAGGCACCTAAGAGTAGAGCTGGGAATCAGGGCCGGCCCGGCCCTACAGGGCCTGAGCCCAACAGGGCCTGGCCCTACAGGGCCAGGGTCCGATAGGGCCTGGCCCTACAGGGTCAGGGCCTGACAGGGCCGGCCCTACAGGGCCTGGAGAAAGGAAAACATCTGTTTTTCAAAGCCGGCCCTACAGAGGCTGAAAATTACTATTCCAAATTTTAACTATTTTTCCTTCAATTTTGTTTAAAGAAATATAATTGGTAAATTGCAACCATTAAAGTTCTAATCTATCAAATAAATGTTATCAACATTAATATCTAAACAATATAAATTATTCAACAAATAAACACATTCATTAACTCGGGATAAAAATAAATAAACACAAAGAATATGTTTTTTCCTTTTTTTTTTCAAAAAATATTAAACAAAGATATTGCTTTATGTATGCCCACAACAAAATTCCTTTCCCTCTCGTAATTTTGTGTGTGTCTGTAGATTCCTTCGGTCATGTATGATTTTACTGATAGGTAAAAATAATTATACTTATTTTATACAAAATATATTTATAATTTATTACATATATAATATTGTAATATCAAAGTATGTGTTTTATTTAATATGAAAACATCCATTCTTTAAAATTTATAATAACTAATTATGTGTTTTAATACAGAATAATAATAAACATAAAAAAGGGTTATATTTTAAACTAAAAAAATCTAAGTAATTACAAATAAACACATTTATTAAGTGGAAGTCTAGGTAATTATTTTTTTTAAAAAAAAGCTACAGTTAAACGGGCCTGCAGGGCTGGCCCGAGGCCCTACAGGGCCGGCCCGATTAAGTCCGAGGCCCTACAGGGCCGGCCCTGCAGGGCCAATTTCAAATTCCTGGCCTATTTTTCAAGCCCGAGCCCTGCAGAGCCAGGGCCTAAACGGGCCGGCCCGATGGGCTTGGCCCGATTTCCCGGCTCTACCTAAGAGTTAGGAATTAAATACTTTTATTGAGTGTTCGGTAAAATGTTTTATTGAGTGTCTATTACCCTCAGGTTTATTGTGATGGGAAATTTTACTCTGCATTTTTTGTTACAAAAATTGGAAAGGAATGATTTAGGTTCCATTTTGTTTTGAAATTAACATACGTCTAGTTAATGAATGGAATTTAGAAGCTTTATAACTTGATAAGTGTATTGGGAAGCAGGTTGATGGATATTTTCAAATGATTAAGTTTGTTTTTTCTCATGTAAAGTGTTTGATGAAATGTTTGAGAGGCGCTTGTGGAATTGAACCGATGATAATTTTGCTTCTGTTAAATGGTTGGGTATTGTATTTTCATATGGAATTTGAATGGAATACATGGTATGGAAAAGAAAATGAATGAGAAGAAAATTTGAATGAAATTCTAGTTACTGAAGAAAATATTTTGCTGGACAAGAAAAGGAATTCGATCTTTATTTTGATTGTAAACGAGTAAATGTGCAAAAATGCATATATATTTTGTCCTCAGGAGCGACCAACATCAAGTTTTTTTTTTTTTTTTATGTGAAAAAATGTACATGTGGTTATAAAATAGGTGCAAAAGTCACATTCTTCGTTAAAAGAAAAACGTTAACCGTTAAAAAGAAGGATTTTGACTAATATTGATGACATGGACGCTGACTTGGCATATGAGCTCGAGTAAGGTGTAACATCCCATTTTGAAACGCGAATTTTTTTTTTTTTTTAAATCAGAGTAGAGCAATAGAGTGAAAGAGTAATCGGTTCATAGCCAAAACATCAACCATTGTGTAACATTGTATAGATTACAGTAGTCCTAAGGTTTAGAAAGGAAATAGCGAAATAATAGAGTGTCAGAATAACAGAATAAAAAAAACGATAAGATAAAGATAGTTTTCAGCTGCATGCCTACTCCGGGTACTTGCCTCGATCCCCGAACCGTGGTCCTCCTGACCCTGAAGCTACAGCTGAGATTCAATTCATCATATTGAATCTCAGGTAACGGTTAACCTCATACCCAAACAATACAGTATACAGACAACAGATATTTCTACAGCTAATACAACAGTATATCATAAGCATACAATAGATGCATGATCATTATGCCGACAGAACATAAGCACAAAGCAATATGTAAAGCCCCATAAGGTAAAACATTAACAACAACAGCTTGCACTATTCACCAGTGCCACGATACTCACTCGTGTCCTCAGCGCTAGGAAAACGGGCAGGCGTTACCAAAACTATAACCCGTATAACTGTCGTATAACGGTCTACGAACATATCATTGACATATAAGTATTTAAGATGTGCAAGATTAGTGTTACGATGCGCGTCCGTACCTTCGTTGGCAACGTTAGGTACTACCGGCGAAGACGTACTCTCACGCGGAAAAACGTGAACTTCAAACAGCGGTTCGTCGGACAAGCGTGTGGAAAGCAAATCGAGATTTCGATATCCTATAAGAATAATATCACCTTTATTAGTGATTTGACACTATAAGCGGCATTTTAGGTAAAAATTACCATTTTGCCCTTCTACCCCTAATCTATGAATTTCGCCAAAGACTTCGTTACTCTAGCAAATTTTCTTCCCGAAATTTTTCCAGAACTTCGACGCAACTATGGTTTTCGAAAATAATGACTAAAATAGCCCTCCCATATGATACCCAATCATACTTGAAATTTAAAGGCTATTCTAACAAAATTCTACCCTTACTTTTGAAAAACTGCGAAGCTTCAACTTTTCGGCGACTCGATCCCTACTATGTTTATACCTCTGCATATTTTTCAACGCAAACAAGGCTTAAAACAAGAATAGGAATCTTGTCACCTACTTCCTAAATCTAACTAACAATTCTACTAACTACCGAACTAAAGACTAAAGACCGAAAGACTTACCCGTTGAAGACTTCGAGAACTTTTCGTCCAAAGTAACTTTTTCAAAAAGTTTTCTCTTCTTCTTCCTTCCTCTTGGCTGACCTGCCCTCATGCTGAGGTGGCACCAATTGGCCAATGGGAGGTGGCCATGTGTCCCTTCCAGAAGCCTACCCGGATGAATTTCTCCGATCGGTACCCGATTCGCGTAGTTTCGGAAAAATCTCAAAATTCTGGATTTACAACTCTGACGACATATTCTCACTTAGTAGAAATGTCCAAGTTAACCTATATTTTGATTCCATATAGGGCTCCAACAGTCCAGTTGAGTCTTTCTCGAAAAACGTGTTCGAACGCGTCCGGTTTCAGAATGCATTTCTGGAATCATCAACTTCTTCAGAAAAATTCACTGAATCCAAATATGTCCAGATAAATTCAAACTCATTCCTAGATGTTGAGTTAGAATTTATTTTCTTCATATCCAAAAATATGCCTATCTTCATTTTTCCCTATTTTGTTTTATTAGGAAAATGCACAAACGGCTTCAGAATTAACTTCCGGAAGAGTTTAACGGAAGATAAAATTCCACTGATCAATATTCTACCTTGACTTTGGAATTCTCATTCCTAGATCTCTAGATAGGATCCGTTTCCTAATGTTAAAATTACTATTCACACTTTTTACTTTAATTAATTATATTAATATAATAATAGCAACTTGCACAACTTGTTCTTATTTTTATTTTATTTTATTTTTCTTCTTTGGGTCCAATATTTCGGCTGGCCCCCTTTTTATTTTAATAAATATTTATTTTTTATTTAATTAATTATTTAATGATTTATTTATTTAGCTTTTCCAAAAATTCCACCAAAATTACCTAATTGGTCAATTCTTGTATTTAGGCTTAAAAATACCTAAACTCAACTATTTTTCACAAAATTTTCCAATTAATTATTAAATATATTTTTACTAATATTCAACTAATTTCCACTAATTTTTGAGCTTCCCATAATTATTACTGAATTTCCTTTGCTTATGCTTAAGTAATTAGCCATTAATTACTTAATTACTCTTTTATCACTTATTGATAATTTTCTTAATTACAATGCCTCATTACCTTCATATTCTTGCATTAACCTTAGTATTTCCATGCCTCTTACATTATTCTATAATTTGTAAGGGTATTTTGGTCTTTTATTACCTTTTGGACATTCTTATACAATTTCTCCGAGTTCATAATTTATTAAATTACCATAATTAGAGAAAATATACTCTCCTAATTCACTTGGTCATTTTACTGCCTTTTAGAATTTTTTCATGAATTTTCTAAGTTTATTTCCCTTTACAGGGGCATTCTGGTCATTTTGGCACTTGGGCCCTTAAATTTCCTAACTTCCTACAGAATTTAACTTAGAATAATAAGCTAAATTTACACAACTCTGGAGACAATAATTTCACTTATCAGAAATATCCATTTAATTCATAATATTCCAGATAATAAATATCCGGGTATTACATAAGGCTTTATCAGTACTCAAGTAGGTTGCAAAGCTTGCTCGAGTAACTTCTTCAAAGATCAGTGGAAGTAGCTTTTTCTAAACTCATGCTCGAGTAACCACTAATGTACTCGAGTACCATGCTCGAGTAAGGACCTGGGAATATTCCAATTACAGAGACGTTAGTGTGAGCATGCTTGAGTAAGCTCTTGACTTAGACACTTTTCATTGATTCAAAACCTTATACATTTTCAAATCTTGTTATCATCAAAACATATAAACCGAGAACTAACACTCTTTGAGCTTGGAGGCGTACCCTAGCCTTAGTGGGTTACTGGTGTCTACTCCCACCAAAACTTTTATGTATATAAAAAAAATGAAGTTGGTATGACATGAGTTTGAAGATGGAATGAAGGCTTCATGATTATAATAAAGTAATACCAACTTCATAGATCTTCAAGCATAGCGGCATGCTTAAACTTTCATGGCACGAACATACATTTAGGCTTGGATATGCTTAGTCAATGTCATATTTGCACTCTCAATATGTATGTCATAATTATAGGTCTTTTAATATAGCAAGTTTAACCTAGAATATTCACTGCATCCTCTTTAACATTTTCATTTTTAACTAGATTTATAGAGATTAGGCCTTTGATGTCATATATAAATCTTGGGATTGCTCGGACCTTTCTTAAATGATACCTAAGAAAATATAGACATCACTTTGATAACTAAAGATGTCAACAAAGACTCGGATGCCATATAGAATGTCACATTGATTGACATGCACATAAGACTTGGTTGACACATTTGACCTTTTCTTTAACCTAAGGCGCTTTTACTGGTAATTAATTCTGACCTTCTTAGTTTGTGGTTCAAAATTGATCTAGAGGTTGCGAGTTCGAGTATTATTGATATCTCTTGAAAGAGGGAATTCAAATTCCAGACCTAAGGCGCCTTCTATGTACATATCACTGCCATTAACATATTATTGACCAAATACCCTTTTGATTTTTTTGGGTGGGTAGAAATAATATAATTCTAGTTTATGTGTAGATATGCATATAAACTTTAGGTCACATGTAAACTAATCCCTTCTTTTTTTAACCGTAGCAAACAAATCCTTTCTCATTTTATATTATTTAATGAAATAATTGAAAAATTAATAGCTGGAATTATTTAAATAAATATGAGGTTTACTAATTTTTTTTAAGGTTAGTGATATTATTTAGACAAAATTAATATGCATGTCCCTATGGTTCAACTTCATTTTTAATCCACTCCCTAATTTTTTTAATCACGTCCTTGTAGTTTCATCTTATTTTAATAAGGTCCGTTTAAATTTTTTTTTTTCCTTTTTGTTATATTCTTATGGTTTTACTCGATTTTTAATCAAATTCCTGTAGTTTCATGTCACAAATAAAAAGGAAACAACTTCAAGGACTTGATTAAAATCAAGTGAAACTATAATGACATGATTAAAAAAAAAAACTATTGATATTAGTCCTATTCATGAGGCGGGATGGGAACATGGTATGTTTATTCCGAGTCCACATTACATGCTTATACTTATATGTTTATTAGGTGCTTATACATCTAATTAGAGGTATAAATATATTTTTTTTAAATTTTTTTATATATTATATTTATTTAGATTTAAATTATAGACTCCTTTATGAGATATTTTTTGTACCTAGTATCTCAAATTAATTAATTTCCAGTTTTGTATTTATCTATAACACCAGTATTATTGAAATTAATTAATTTGAGATACTGGGTGCAAAAAATATCTCAGAAAAACAACATATAATTTAAATCTAAATAAATATAATATATTAAAAAATTAAAAAAAATATGCTTATACCTCTAATTAAAGGTATAAGCACCTAATAAGCATATAAGTATAAGCATGTAACGTGGACTCCCTTTATTCCACGCCACGTCCTGTCAGGATTTGAACAAGATCGAGATGGGACGGAAACGACACATCCCATATATGTTTTTAAAAAAGACTTGGACTTTTGATCGGTCCAAAAGGTCCCCCTTTCTTGGATTTGTAAAATTTAGAACATATGGATATGAGTTGGAGGTTGGATTTGGATGATTAAAAATATATAATGCAAATATGTAATCATGTTTTTTTATTGTTTTTATTGTTAAAAGTATAATAAAAATAAGAAATAATTAGAATTTAAACATGATAAGTGTTGTGCTGTGATCATTAATAAAAAAAAAAATAGAGCTTACACTTATTTGTAAATAAAAAATAAAACTTGAACCTAATAACATCGATGATTATAAACGAAAAAAATAAATTTGGACCTAATTGTAATGTAGGAATTAAAAAACTAAATATTTAAGAGGAAAACAACTTGAACTAAAATTCAAATCCTTGAAATCAAAAGGGAATTAAATCCATTAATCTAAAGTCTAAACAACATTATTGCTTGGGTTGTTCCTTGACTTAGATATTTCTAATATTTTATATGGCAGATATAACTACTATCTTTAATATTTTGTATTAACCAATGTGATAATATTTTTTTTATATAAACTAATATCCATATAAAAAATATATTAGTTATATCTTTAATTAAAATATTATATATCTTGGTAAAAAATAAAATATTAGATATATTAAACTAATAAAAATATGATTCCCCTTGTGCATTATTTAAACAATAAAACAAAATTTATATATCTAAACACAAAATATTTTTAAAAAATAAACATCCCGGAGGGGACAAAGCGCATCCATCATTCTATATCTCGACAATAATTTTGTCTTATCATGTTTTTGTCTGATCACGTCCCAAAATAAATATCCAGGATGAAAGTGTATACCCTTAATTGTGGGATAGGATATCGTCACTACTTTTTTTTTTTTTTTTACCGTTAAATCAGAATTTTATCTACCTTTATCATTTATTTCTCCTATTGATATTATGATCTAATGGTGAAAAAAATGATAGTGACATTAGTAGTGACTAAAATTAATAGTGACAATATCCTATTCCATTGAAAATTAGATGAAAGTATCTTATAAAAAAATTGAGATGAATATATAACGAATAAAAAAAATAGGGATCATATTTAAAATTAGATAAAATCACATGGGACTAAGAATTACTTTTTCCTAGTATTATAGACCGGGGAATTTATACATGATTTATAAATTTTTTATTTCACTCCTTTTTACCAAGTATATAAGCACACGAACAATTTCAATTTTTTTTCTCTTCTTTTTTTTTTTTTTTTTTTTTCCGGTTGCTCATCCAGTATTCAGAGTTTTGCCCGGACTAATACAGACTCAAGTCGCGCACCTGGCTATGGGGAGTGAGTCTCCCAACGGGGCTTTTCTCCATTCATAACACTCAAACTCGAGACCTTGTTTAAGCGTCTTGTGATAACAATTTCAATTTATTAATGGGTTAAGGTGCAGATTTGCCAACCAACTATTAACCGAGGAGCATAAAAAAAAATTGAGGGGACCGAAATTATCAATCAACAATTAAAAAGTAAAAAAAAAACTAAATAACTATTAAAAAAAAACAATTATCACAATTAAGTTAAAATATGAGGCACTGGCGTAAAACGGTGGCGGGAAACACTAGAGAAAAGAGCGGTTAAACCTTCTTGTTGGATAAGAAAAACACTAACAGAGATGAGACCCATGGGAGTAGGCGTTGTGGCAGCGACGAGTGCTGTTTGTTGCATCGGAAGGATGGAACCAGGGTGCAAGGCGCGTGCCGGTCGAAAGCTGTGGACTGCTGGATGAGTTCAAGAGAGTGAGTGGAACACCCAGCAACAATGGAAGCTTTGGAGACACCGACTTCGCCGACATTGTGACAGTCAATGAAAGACGGAGACACCAAGACAATGACGGGGTAATAGTTCGTTGGCGAATCTACACCAAATTGTGTTTCTTTTCACTTTTTAATTGTTGATTGGTAATTTTGGTCTCCTCAATTGTTTTTTGTGTCAGATGCTCCTCGGATAATAGTTGGTTGGTAAATCTACACCTTAACACTTTATTAATCTTCCATCTGTAAATTTCTCAAGCCCAATCTCAAAATTAAATAACGAGTAAATACCATTTTTGGTCATTGACAAAAAAATACGGACCCTATTGTCCATGACAAAAAACATGTCATTTTTAGTCCATAAAAAGAACGAATAAGGGTTGATGGGTAGACATTTTGATCCCTAAAAAATTTCCAAAATGTCCTTTTTTAGTCCTATAAAAAGGACGAATAAGGGTCGGTTTTTTTGTCAGGGACCAAAATGGGGTCCGTGCTTTTTGTGAGGATCAGAAAGGGTATTTACTCTTAAATAACCGTGCGGATTACGGAATATTCTCGGTAATCTATTTATTTTACCGAAAAATAATTTATTATTGGTTTAATTTTCCGGTTCTTTCTTTTCTCGGCAATCCGAGAACCCGAGGAATTCAGTTTCGTGTGATTTGATTTCAGAACTCGAAGCCAATTCATGTCAGCCCTTAAATTCACAGCTAAAGCTTCATCTGTTTACGCGCGAACGGCCAAACCGTCCTCCGCTGGACCCAAAACAACCTCGTTGCCCCTTTTATGGAGTCACAGAAATATCGTATATCATCATCATCACCTACGTGGGTGGAGGATAACACCGTGCGCTCATTCCCATTCCCAGGCGCACGATAAGGTTCCTTCTTCTATAACGCAAGGGCTAGGGCTTCCATTTTGGGTCCGCCACCTTAAATCCCCGTCTTTTGCCCCTGTTCGTTCCTTGAATTCGTCTTCTTTTGAGAAATCAGGGGTTTCTGGGGGTGAGTCTGGCTCTGCATCGAGGTCTGGGCTTGTGGTAGAGATGGGATCGGACGTGAAGGATTGTGATGACTCGAATAATGAGGTCCTATTGCAGAAAGATCGGCCTCCCCCGTCTATGCAGGGTTCGGAACAGCAATCTAAATTGCTTACATTACCTACTATATTGACTCTGGGGCGTGTCGCCGCGGTGCCGATTCTTATTGCCAGTATGTGTGTGTGTATTTGTAGCTTTCATTTGAGTTCTCACTGCATTTATTTATTTTTTTTTTTTGGTTTTCTGGGATAGTGGGATGGCTTGATTCGACGTGGCGTTGAGGTTGCTTCGCCATTGGTGCCCCTGTGATATGGGTTTTTATGTGTTGGCCTTTTCCCTGGATGATGATGTCATTTGGGATTGTATTTTGAAATCTTTGCTTTTGTTATAGGTGCCTGTGATACTAGTTTTTATATTTTGCTTGCAAATTACTATTTCTGCTGCTGCACCACTTGCTAGAAGGGCATCTTGAGATTGATGTGATTTATGTACTGAATGCTAATTGTTACGATTTTTTTTTTTTTGCTCAGCCTTCTATATGGATGGTTGGCAGGGAACAGCTGTTACCACTGGTATATTCATCGCTGCAGCAGTTACTGATTGGCTCGACGGATATCTTGCTCGGAAGGTACTGATTAGATTTCTTACAAAAGAAAAAAAAAAGACAATGGGGAAACGTTTTCAAAGGATTTCAAATGTAATGACGTTGATCCTTTTATATTTTCAATGTCATTGCAATGCAGATGAAATTGAAATCAACATTTGGTGCATTTTTAGATCCGGTGGCAGACAAGGTGTTTCTCTTTGTGGTGTTTTTCTTTGAATGTAGTTTATTTATTTATTGAACCTCTTAAAAATGTGAGAGCCCATTTAGTTCTTTGGTGAATGTGATTATTGCTGAATGCAGCTTATGGTTGCGACAACATTGGTCTTATTATGTACCAGACCATTGGAAGTTGCCAGTTTTGGACAAGCCCCATGGCTACTGACTGTACCTTCAGTGGTCATAATCGGTAGGGAGGTAATACCTAATTTTCCCTTCTATCTACATTGTTTAATTCATGTGTTACATGAGCAAGGTAGTTAAAATCGAGATTTTACGTAAAATCGGAAGAGGGAAAAAAATCGTAAAACGTAAAATCGTAACGTAAAAAAATCATAAAAAATCGTAAAAACATAAAAACCTTTTGAAAATTAGTAAAATCGTTTTAATGAAAAAAAATCGTAAAAACATAAAATCGCAGTGATAAATCGAGATTTAACTACCATGCACATGAGAGCTTTTATTGCTAAGAACCTAGCAAGGGTCTTGCATGTGATCACCAAACTTATGCATTTTTATAGATATATACTGTGATGTCTTTTGCGTCTATTCCTTTGAAATTTATTTCACAATTTTCTCTGGTGTTCTGCCATTCTCTTGATAATAAGTTGAAACTATAATTTTTAGTAAGTGCCATAAAATCAGAACAGTTGATGATCTTGTTATGCATTAACCAATGAAGAGTAGCCGTGAGCCCAAGTTAGGGAACTTTCCAACAAGATCCTTTTTGACGTGCTTAGAGGATTGCTCTTCTCCTTATTGGTCTTATGTGTCAATCTGGGATAGATTAGAGTTTCTAATACGTCGATTTATCATAGTACAGGTTAAGCTCAATGTATTTTCCAGAAAGCTGTAGAAATTCAACGATTTATGCAAGAATTAGGTTCTCTTAATTCTCAAGTTTGCAGAAAGGAAATTTGGCTTCAGGATCACCTATGGCTGTTGTCTCTCCTACCTCCTAAGGAAATTTGGCTTAGCAAGACAAGAATAAATGATGTTCTCCATTATTGGCCATCAGTTTTGTCTGTGTTGTTTCAAAATTCTGCTGATGAGCTCCCTTCACTTTCAAATGGAGGCTTTAGATTTGGTTTTGTATTATGTCTTTTTATTGGAGTTTGCATTGAGTTACTTGCCTGGGTGTTTTGGTTTGACGCTTCTTTGGGCTATGTCCTGGACCAATCATGTCATTACTATTGTTCTCAGACTGTGCAATGTGTTCAGTTGATTGCGTATTGATCAGATTAATGTTGCCTAATTTACCCTTCTTCCCCACGAATCTCGTTTTCATATGTCTGCACCAAAATGGAGTATTCCTGAATCAAAATGACACAGTGGATGAACTAGAAATGAATGAAGGATGCTTGCCTCTTGAATAAGATGAAGAGGGAGAGAGTTGAAGAGAATTTAGAATTACATAGTTTATACTGGTTTATATATGTGAAAGAATGAAGAGGTGAGACAGGTGCAGAGTCAGATGAAATTAAAGAGGTAGATTAGTTAAGAGTAGGGAAATAGGAGAGTTAATATAGAGAATGCTAGATATGAATTTAGTTTAACTTTTAATTTTGATAAGAGGAAAAAGAAAAAGTTGGAGAGCGGAAAATTGGTTAAAAGTAATTATCAAATTAGAATTTTGTTAGGATAATCATTTTAATGTATACGCTACTTTAAAGTTTAAAAGACTTTACAATATGTTTTGTTAATCATAATAATTACTCTCTTCGGTCCTAATTATAGGAACACTTTTGTAGTACAAATTACACTAAAAAAGTGTTCTTATAATTAAGATCGGAGGTAGTATAATACAACCGTACCATTAAATAAATAGCTTCTCTAATCTAGTATGTTTGCATATATTGTCAATGATGTTGGCAAGCATATTTGTTCGACTGATATGAATATAGCAATACCCTTCTCTTCTTTCCTTCCTTTCGGGGCATCTTGTCTAATTTTTGAAAGCAATTGTCTTACAATTCCTTCTTGTAACTTGCTTGTAGATAACCATGTCTGCAGTTAGGGAATGGGCTGCATCCCAGGATAGTAAGCTTTTAGAGGTTTGTTTATGCCCTCCTCTACATATGAATCAACTGTCTGGTCCATATATGCGAAAAGGCTTGAGTGTATGTATACTAAGAAACTTCATATAATAGGCTGTTGCTGTAAATAACCTGGGGAAGTGGAAAACAGCAACACAAATGACAGCACTAACAATCCTCCTTGCGACCCGGGACAGCAGGTATTGGTCTTCCTTTCAGTATTCAGGATGCATTATTGTCTTTTGTTGTGAAGAAGTAATCTGTGTCTATTGAGTTTGAATCCTCTGCATTTAGTAAATAAATGTATAGTTTATATTTTCTTCAATGTTTAATTCTATGCATGTATGTTTTTCTTTTCTTATTAAATCCTTTAATTTTACTTTGTTAACGTAAGTAGCTTCTGTACAGGGGCTAACATAGGTAACAAAGTAAAGTTACAGGGCTAACGGTACTAAAAGAATAAAATTAAGAGATTTAATAACAAGAAAACGCACAAGTACCAAATTAAAAATTAAAGGAAACTACAGGTACCTCAAGAATGGTTTTCTTTTTATATTTTAGGGGAGAGAGGAGGTGGATTTCATAGGGCCTGTTTGGTTCAGGAAAAATGAGAGGAGGGAAAGGGAAAATTGGATTTTCCCGTTGGCGGTGGCCATTTGGTTCACCATTTCCGTGGGAAAATATTTGCCTGGGCTCATCAATTTTCAGCCATATGATTGAAAATTTTTTAAGTGGGAAGGGAAAATGCCTAAAGACACAAAAGCCCTTTGATGTGACCTTGCATTTGATATAAAAAGGTGATTGGGTCCCATAGACATTTAAATAATATTTTTACTTCAGGGCAAAATGGTCTTATGGCCCATTTTCCTACCTCATTTTCTTCAAACCAAACAAAAATTTTCATATCAACCCATTTTCTTTTCTAGTGCAAACTAAACCCTTGTGGTAAAATATTTTCCATTCATTTCCAACATTTTCTTTAATCCAAACAGTCACTCTCTTCAATATATGGTGTAGAGGATCAAAACCATGTGTATCTCTATTGGACGTGCCTGATTATGGATTCTTTTTCTTTTTCAGCCATGGAGGACCTGCCATTTTAGCAGGATCTGGAGTTGTTTTGCTTTATATCTCAGCATGGCTTGCTCTCTGGTCATTGATAGTATATATGAGGAAAATAGGGAAGGTATTGCTGAAGTAGGAGCTTCTTCCTTAGCTTGCCTAATGATAAAGCCACTCCTTACATAAACTCCTTCACTAATGTCATTGGGGATGAGGCTGCATTCTTTTAATTTGTGGCAGAGGAATATGTATATTTATTATATCAACATAGAATTATCTTTCTGTTTGAAAATTTTCTTAACTCTTGGTCTTTAGTCATCTATGGAGAAAAAGGCTTAGCAAAAAGATAATTATTTGGTGAACCCCACCTCTTAGGATTTGGGATGTTTAGCCCATTTAGATCCATTTTAAGATATACTCATTTTATTAATCCAAAAAATTCGAGGGGGAATTTCTAATTAATTGTAATGGTTAAAAACTTGAACTTTTAGACAGGGTCACCTATCCATAGAATTTTTTTCCCCCAAAACGAAAGGGAAAAGGGGGCTTGTGTGTTGTATTGGACTGTGTCAGGTCGGGCTAGTAGCCTAGAGCTGGGAATCAGGGCCGGCCCGGCCCGACAGGGCCTGGCCCTACAGGGCCTGGCCCTACAGGGCTTGGGTCCAACAAGGCCGGCCCTACAGGGCCTGGAGTAAGGAAAACATCTGTTTTTCAAAGCCCGGCCCGATAGTACCATGGCCAGGGCCGGCCCTACAGGGCCTGAAAATTACTATTCCAAATTTTAATTATTTTTCTTTCTTTTTCCTTCGATTTTTTTCAAAGAAATATAATTAGTAAATTGCAACCATTAAAGTTCTAATCTATCAAATAAATGTTATCAACATTAATATCTAAATAATATAAATCATTTAACAAATAAACACATTTATTAATTCATAATAAAAAACAAATAAACACAAAGAATATGTTTTTTCCTTTTTTTTCAAAAAATATTAAATAAAGGAATTCCTTTGTGTATGCCCACGAAAAATGCCTTTCCCTCTCGTAATTTTGTGCGTGTCTGCAGATTCCTTTGATTCAGGCATGATTTTCTTGACGGTAAAAATAATTATACTTATTTTACACAAAATATATTTATAATTAAGCCCGAGGCCCTACAGGGCCGGCCCTGCAGGGCCAATTTCAAAATTTTGACCTATTTTTCAAACCTAAACGGGCCGGCCCGATGGGCTTGGCCCGATTTCCCGGCTCTATAGTAGCCATTGGTGAAGGATGTGGTCGTTGACGTCCAAGGCTTGATTATCCAGGATAACAAGGATCGGTTAATGTAATTTACTAATGTTATACTTTGCTTTTTGTGTAATTAAAAGGTCAAATACTAACCGCGAGAGGTTAAGAGCAGAATGAAATCTGCGGCTTTCTATAATAATAGGGGAAATATCATACAATTAGACTATTAGGTCATTAGACTGTGGGCACGCACGATTAGTAAACGATAAAGAGGGATCAAGTCCCAGAAACACACACACATCGGCCTTTATAGCCTTTATATAGTAGTAAACGATAAAGAGGGATCAAGTCCCATACAATCATTCAGAAACATAGTCCTGAGTGTTTCCGAACGCAGACTCATAATTTCAGAGCCAGATAGGGGACACACACGACATCGGCCTTTATATATTAGTAAACGATAAAGAGGGATCAAGTCCCATACAATCATTCAGAAACACAGTCTTGAGTTTTTCGGCTTTTATATATTAGTAAACGATAAAGAGGGATCAAGTCCCATACAATCATTTAGAAACACAGTCCTGAGTTTTTCCGGACGCAAACTCATAATTACAAAGCCAGATAGGGGACACACACATAGGGATCAAGTCCCATACAATCATTCGGAAACACAGTCCTGAGTTTTTTGGCCTTTATATATTAGTAAACGATAAAGAGGGATCAAGTTCCATACAATCATTTAGAAACACAGTCTTGAGTTTTTTCGGACACGGACTCATAATTGCAGAGCCAGATAGGGGACACACACGACATCGACCTTTATATATTAGTAAACGATAAAGAGGGATCAAGTCCCATACAATCATTCAAAAACACAGTCCTGAGTTTTTCTGGACGCAGACTCATAATTGCAAAGCCATATAGGGGACATACACATAAGCGGTCCCGGGGGGACCACCACGGCTCCTCTCTTCACGAGAATTCATACATCCCTTATCAGTATATGGACAGCTATCTCTCGAGCACAGGTTTAGGTTCGGCCTCAATGGAAAAATAAAAACGGAGCACCTAATAACGTATCTTCACACTGTCCATTACTCCTTTTTTTTTTTTTTTTAAAGACGAAGAAACAAATTCTATTCTATTTTCTCTACTCTACTATTTACTACAGCGACTCCAAGTGCACGCACGCATGCACGACATCGACCTTTATATACTCGAGTAACACTTACCTTGTACTGGAGTAAGACACTGATAAGGACATTGACTAGGACAGAACAACCTTTTAATTGAGTAAACCAATATCCATACTCGAGTAAGTAAGGAAGCTTGCTCGAGTACAGTGACTGAGCTTCTCTTAACTTTGCTAATTTTTCAACTCATACTCGAGTATCAATCTTAATATACTTGAGTATCCTTTCTCTTACTGATACATGCTCGAGTATCTTTGACCAAATACTCAAGTAAGGGCCTGAAATCACTTAAACAAAGAAGTTAAACTAAACATACTCGAGTATACTTGAACTTATACTTGAGTATACTTTTGACTTAGCTATTTTTCACTGATTCAAAACTTTAAACATTTTCAAGTCTTGTTATTATCAAAACTCCGATAACTAACACCAATCAACAATTAAAAATAGACAAGAATACCAATGAACAATTTAAAATGGGGAAATATCACAATCCCGTTAAAATCAAGTAACGGCCGTTTGGTGCGCATCCTTGTTTTGTGAGCAATTCTACTGTCGGTTCCGAAGTGATATACTAGCTGGATTAGAAGCCACCGTCAAAGATGGCGTAGATGTAATATCAATGTTTGTTGCTTCCAACCAGTCGCCACTGTTCTTTAATGATAGCATTTCAATTGGCTCTTTTGCAGCAATTCAAACGGGAATTTTTGTGAGCAATTTCGTCGAAAACTCTGGCCTTGCCAATGGCTCTGTTCTTGACAGAGCCCCATGGCTTCTCATAGTTGGAGCAATCACTACTGACAGAACCATTTTAGCCACGACGAAGCTCAAAAACAACGAAGAATTTAACGACGAATCTATTTTCTAGCCTCATGACTTCCCTCTGACATTGCTGCTGTTGGTATACGCCGGAAAAAATGGCAAAAAAGATTCAAAATTTTGTGCTAACGAATCCTTGAGTGGCAATGATTATAGAGGAAAAGTTGTTTTATGTGAAAAGGCAAAGAATTGACAAATGCACCAGCTATCTACTCATTGTATGAGTTCCATGGTCGTCATCATCAAACGACAAGTCTATTTTTTGTCCTCTGGCCTTAGCCACTCTATTGAACAATCTTGCTCCGATTATCTTATTGTTGCAAGTCGACAACATGTTCACTTCACATTTGCCTTTCCATTTAGGAGGTAGCAATGGAATTCTGGCATCTCTAAACTATGGGTGGTTAATCACTACGCTGAAGTCTATCATTCCAATGATGATCCCTCTTCCAAAGTTTGATTCTTTCCAAAATCCTTTGTTTTGCATTAACCCTAAAAACTTGGGTGTGTGGTTTGGCGATGTAGGATTCTCTCAGGATGAGCTAAAACAAAGCTATTTTTCTGCTGCATAGCTCTCAGTTGGTCCTGAGTGAGTCTTAACGCAAAACCACTCATTACATTCTGATACGAATAAAGTAGTCGTGGTTGCTCCTCATCGGAGCTCATAATTATCGGTGACAAGAATGAAGGGTGCTAGCTCTGTGAATCAATTGACACCACTACATCGTTCTTGAAATATTTCCTTCATATTCCATACAATGTTTGAGGCGTACGTTGGAGGAGAGATAAACGGCGGTTAGTTTGAAGTTAACAGGATTGTGATATTTGCCCATCGTAAATTGTTCATTAGTATTCTTGTCTATTTTTAATTGTGGTACTTATTGTCCCTTCAAAACATTTTTGTATCAGATGCTCTTAGCGTAAAACTTCGTTAGCCAATCTACACCTTAACTTTTTTTTTTTTTCCTATAAGTTATTCTCCAAAAACTAATCCAGACACACCCTACACATCAAAGAAAATAGGTGGTTTCAAAAACATTTTACAGACATTAACAGGGACATCCATACAATGGAATATAATTTATTCATCCCCTACATTTTGGGTTCATGATGGGAAGAAACAACTTTGGTCTTGAGATGCATCATAATGCCTGACAATCTCACGGTGTGGCACATTGATTTCTTAATCGATCTTCAAGCCCCAGTATCCAAAGTCCCAAGCCCATGATCTTGAACTCCGACCAAAATGAATGAATTCATAGACGTGCCTATAGACAAAAATAAATAAATAAACAAATAGATTAAATAAAATAATAAGGAAAGGTTAATCTTTTGATCTTTATAGTTTTGATTTGATTGTAACTTAATCCCTATTACTTTTTTTTTTGGGTATAAATAATCCCTATTACTTTTTTTTTTTTTTTGCTTACAAGGGCTGATTAAAATTAATCAGGAGTAATAGAACATATTCGTGCATTCCCTTCGCCTGCAATATCTGCACGAAGAAGGTCAATCATGGTCTCAGGTGGTTCTGAAGGAAATGGATTCCTTCTATCGGCTTCAAAGCATAAGTTGCTAGGAAGTCCGCACACTTGTTCCCTTCGCGATAGACATGAATGACGGTCACCCTCCAGTCCCGATTCAGTAAACCTTGAATCCTGTTCACGAAGCTGCTATTTGCGCTTGCTGCACCTCCGGTCGTTCCTACCAGATTTAATGCAACTAAACAGTCTAGTTGCACCATCACTTCCTTGTAGCCATGGCCCCACGCGAGTTCTAATCCATCTGCCAATGCCCATAGTTCTGCATGAAGAGAGGAACAGATGCCTATGTGGCGACAGCAACCATGTAGCCAACGACCTGTATGATCCCTGATAATACATCCTGCCCCTGCACGCATCGTATCACTCTTCATTGCCCCATCGCAATTCAAAGAGACCTGCATAAGTTGTGGCTTCCTCCAACAGATTATTCTTGCTTGCTTTGACGGTGCTCCTGAGCGAGTGGACACACCCCTTGCCTCAGCCTGAGAGTTAAAATCAGCAAGTATCCGTACCTCTCTTACTAAACTCCCAGGTTGGGGTAGTAGCTTTTGGAATATCGCTTTATTCCTCGCCTCCCACAACTTCCAGCAAGCTAGTCCGAAGATCTCTGCCCACTGACTGTTCATTTCATTAACATTGGGGGTCTGGGTAAGGTTCTGCAATAACCAGGTTCGAAAGTCCATCTGGAGCCACCCTATTCGCCTATTAAATGGAATTAGATCCCCCCAAACTCTCTTGGCAACTACACAATGGCGTAGTATATGATCAATGTCTTCTACCTCAGTTAGGCATCTTTCACAGGTGTCAGATTCCGTCATGAACCGCCGCCTTCTCACTGCATTTGTCAACAAGCTCCCCCTAGCGGCAAGCCATAGGAACACACGGACTCTTTGGGAACCCTTCCACCTCCAGATAGCTTTCCATAGTTTGGCCGAGCTCTCATCCCCTGATCCACCTAATAAATCATACGCTGAGGCCACAGTAAACTTCCCATCTGCTGAGGGTTCCCAAAAAACAGCTTTCTCGCCATCGCCCACCCTAGGAGGTTGACATGCCATGATGCGTGAAAGGATGTCCTCTGGAAGGTCCGGAGTAAATTTATTCCAGTCCCACAGCCCTTCTGCCGTCACAAAATGGCTTACCGAATGCTCCAACTCTTCCTCTGTCAATTCCCTGAATGATAGTTGTTTGAGCGAGCCAACCTCCGGAACCCAACTGTCACTCCAAAATCGAACCCTGGTTCCATCCCCAATTGACCACCTTAATCCTAACTCCACCTCACCCCTAAGACGCCTGAGCTGACTCCATAGAAAGGAACAGCGAACATTCTTCTTGCTAGAGCCCTGCGTATCTTCCTCACCATATTTCTTTCGTAACACTTGCACCCAAAGGAGATCAGGTCGAGATTTGAGAGCAAAACCCAGTTTCATAATGAACGCTGCATTTTGTTGTTCCATCTTCTTAAAACCGCAACCCCCTTGCGAGCGTGGGGCGCACATACTATCCCAATTTACCAGACTTGGTCTATGCTCAGAACCTGTCCGCCCCCAAATGAAGTTACGGATGTGACGCTCAATTCGGTGGCACACTCCAGCCGGGATCCTTGTTGTCTGCATAGTGTATGTTGGTATAGCCGCTAACACTGCTTTGGCTAAAGTGATTCGTCCTGCTAGTGATAGCGTTTTTGCTACCTATCCGGATAACCTTGCTTGAACTTTTTCCTCCAGATATGCATAGGTGGCCATCCTGACTCTTTTATGTAGCAAAGGGACACCTAAGTACTTACCAAGGTCCTCCGTAATGCGAAATCCCAGTTCTTCATTAATCCTTCCTCTCCGATCAATCTGGACATTTTTGGAGAAGCAAATAGCAGATTTTGAGTTGCTAACTTTATGGCCCGAGCTGGAACAAAAATCAGTCAACACTCTATTGATCAGGGACACTTGTGATTCAGCCGTGGAACTGAACAAAACCAAATCATCTGCAAAGAAAAGGTGAGAAAGAGGTGGGCCGCCCTTTCCCAAAATAATTGGTTTCCACTGCTTTTCCTTTACTTTCAAGGTAATCATTTGGGAGAGTCTTTCCATACACAAAACAAAGAGGTAAGGGGATAACGGATCCCCTTGCCTAATGCCTCTAGAAGGAGCGAAATTCTCTGACTGTACGCCTTTCCAAACTACCCTCATGCTGACTGTAGTCACACACACCATTATAGCCTTCACAAACTTCTCCGGTAAACCAGCATCAAAAAGGGTTTCCTCAATGAAATCCCATCTCAACCTATCATATGCCTTTTCCAAATCCACCTTAATAGCCATCCACCCTGTCGCTCCACGCTTATAGCGCATAGAATGCAATACCTCTTGAGCAACTATTATATTATCTGTAATCTGTCTGCCTGAAACAAAACTTGCCTGGTTAGGTAACACTAACCTCGGAAGCCACCTTTTAAGGCGATTAGCAAGAACCTTAGTAATTGTTTTATAGGGGACCGAGCATAAACTTATAGGACGGAACTCTTTGAAACACACTGGGTTGGGAATTTTAGGAATTATAGAAAGAAGTGTCTCATTGACCTCCGGATCCAGGGTACCCTGCTCAAACAGATTCTTAACCACTACAAACAAGGATTGTCCCACATACTTCCAATTGTTCTGGAAGAAAACTGCATGCAAACCATCCACCCCTGGTGCTTTGAGAGGTTTCATCTGAAATAAGGCCGTGTGCACCTCACTAATAGTTATTACTCCACTCAAAACCATATCCATACCATCAGGGATAGTAGGGAACAGGCCCTTGGTTGGATACGAAGGAACTTGGTCCGCGTCTTTGGTATAGAGATTGGTATAAAAATTCAAAGCCCATTGACGTTGAGTCTCATTATCGGAACTCCATCTCCCAAGATCATCCCGGAGTCTTTCTATAAGATTCCTTCGACTTCTTTGGACTGCCTTCGCATGGTAGAAAGTTGTATTCCTATCCCCGAAAGTTAATCCAGTCACATCTAGCCCGTTGGGCCCACATCATGCTCTCCTGCTCACAAGTAAGTTCAAACTCTTTCCGTAACTCACTTTCAAGACAATCAAGATGAGTGGATGACCTAGTCTCCTGAGCTTTCTGGACTCCTCCTAGACGTGCTAAAAGACGGCGTTTACGATGACCAATGCTGCCAAACACCTCATGGTTCCACTTTTGTGCAGCCTTCGTAAAGCACTTAATATTTGTTGTAAGTGGCTCCGTCGCCGACCAGCTTCCCTCAACCACTTGCTCAAAGGATTCAGATGTTGCCCATGCTGACATGTAGCGAAACTGACGCTGCTGGTGATGTGACCGGACCTCCCCGCATACCTGAACACATATAGGTCGATGGTCTGAACTTAGCTTGGGCAAGTGATGCACCGCAGTATTGCTAAAAGAATTCAGCAAAGTGACATTCCCCAACGCTCGGTCAAGACGTTGGAAAAGTGTACCCCTCCGCCACGTATACTTAGGGCCAGAGAAACCCAAATCCAGTAGACCAGTATCAAAGAGAAATTTTTTAAACAAGACACAGCCCTTATTTCGAGCCACTGGTCCTCCCATACGATCTTCACTTTGCAAAATGGCGTTGAAATCCCCTTCTACCAGCCAAGAACCATCTATATCTCCAGCCACTTCTCCTAGTGAAGACCATAATCCTTTGCGCAGCATAGCATTTGGACTACCATAAACCGCCGTGAAATTAAGAGGACTAGATATACCTTGTGCTTCTATGCTAGTATGAATAAACTGTGCATGGCAGACCTTCACTGTAACGGATAGAGAATTCCTCCAAAGCAGCCAAATGCCCCCTGAGAATCCCCGTGCTTCCAACCTGTACGAGCAATCAAATCTAGACTGCGTAATAAACTTATCAGCTTTGAGTCCAGCAATTCTTGGTTCAACCAACACCACTAGATCTGGCCTATGCTCCGATATAAAATGCATAAAGGTACCAAAGAAGCTCTTACTCGCAGCCCCTTGGCAATTCCAGACAAAGAATTTTAAAACCATCAAAACAGTAGAATTATGCAAGTATACCTGATCCAGTAGGATCCTTCCCATTTCCGTCCTCCAAAGGGGGCCGGTTCAGCGAGCAAACTGGTGATACTATCAGCTCCTTCGAGGAAGATAGCTCCTCTCTTAGTACCTCAATAGCATCCTTTGACATTTTCCTACCAGAGTCCTTCTTCCTAATTTTAAGCTTTTTTTGGATATTCGACTGGAGCTTAATACCATGAGACCCTTGTCGCTTTTGCAATTCTTCCTCTGCCTCAATCTCCTTACCCGGCCATGCATCACCCTTCCCCGTATCCTGTGACTCAGAATTAGGCCTAGAATTATTTGTGAGAGAATTGAGTTCGTCTAGCGCCTGCCTACTCTGATGAAGGAACATCACTGTGTGATTGTCTTCATTTAAGGAAGATGAAATTTTAATCGGAATAAGGGTTGTATTCGATTGCACTAAATCTTGCTTTTTATCCTCCTCTGGGGCCACGTGTTGCACTATTTTCCTTACAGGAGTAGGGTCAACAGAAGGACTTATCCCACTACCGCCAACTGCACATATATTTATGCCCGAGTCACTACATTCAATCTGCTTTTTTCCATTTTTTGTATCTTCTGGAGCTGCTGCAACCTTCTTGGGCCTATACACCTGGAGTTGTTTTTGGGACCCAGACTTGACCCCATCAGATTGGATTTTGGGCCGTGTATTGACCCCAACCGCATGCTTCATGCCTAATGCCTTTCCTTTATTAATTGATAGATTTCCTACCTTCCTCCCATTCCGGTCCACACTCAATGCTGATTCCCCCATTCCCTCCTGCATAGTCATCGGCGGCATCTCCTCACTTTCAAAAAGCACATTAAAACGTGATCCCCCAATCATCTCCAATCCCCCAACATCAGCTTCTTTCCCCCTATAATGGTTTTTTCCTTTTTTAGAATACTTGGCCACCATCCAGGATCCGTACGGTGACGACTCCACCGCCACCTCGCCGTCAATGGGTTGCTTCCCATTCTCCAAACCATGCGAACCTGTCGTCGGTGACTCAGTAGCGAGTGAGTTTCCTTTAGGCCTATCCTCTCCTATAGGTTTCATGTTAACCCCACACCTCTCCTTTGAGTGCCCATGCTTACCACATGTAAAACATATATGCGGTAAACCTTCATACTCAACACCGTAAGACTTCCCATCTACCTTGATGCTAGGGACTAGCGGCTTCAGGAGGTCGATGATTACCGCCAGTCTTGCATACCGCCCTCGACTTCGCGTTTCCGTCATGTAATCTATTTTTACTACCTCTCCAAGCAAAGCACCTATCGCTCTGAGGGTACTTTTGTGATAATACCGAAAGGATAGCCCTGGAATACGTATCCAAGCAACCACGTTTGAGACCACTGCTGTCTTTGAATCAAAATCCAGAGCCCATGGTTGAGTTGTCAGGTATGCGCCATAGATCATCCAGGGCCCCCCAGTAAGGACCTTGAAGTAATCTTCCTCTAAATCAAAGGTAGCACAATAATAACCTCCTTCCATATCCACTAGTTGAAAGGATCCTTTCAGTTTCCACATCATTTGTGTTCTGGCCACTAGCTCATGATAGATAATAGAACGTCCTAGCAATTTAATGATCAAGGATCTCTCCATACCTTTTGCAAGAAAGGCTCGGATCTCACTGGAAAAATCTATGCAAGGTATATCTCCTTCTTTGTCTACTTTGTAATCCTTCTCCGTGAGGTTCACCTCCGAATGCTTCTGGTTATCTCCTCCCTTCTGAGCCCCATTCAGCAACTTACTGCGATAAGATCCCCCCACACTAGCCACTGGCTCCGCCATCACCGTATCAGTTTCCTTCAGTCCTTCTCCTGATCCAGCATTCAAAACCTCAGGCCGAATCCTGACCTTTTTCGTTGACCGGAGCTCCTCCTCTGAGGGTTGGGGAGCGGCCTCCTTCGCCTCCTTCGCATGCTCTCCGTCCATCATTCCCAGTTTAGATGTAATAATCCCTATTACTTTAACCCCATGTAATTGTCCCCAAATTTGGACCCACTGCAACTCAATCCTAATAGTTTCCCCAAATTTGGATCCACTGCAACTCAATCCTAATAGTTTTTTTAACTGTTTATAATTTAGTCCCTCATATATATATATATATATATATATATATATGCTTTTTTTTATTTAATATATGATTTTATTTTCCAAAACATAAAGATAAGGACTAAATTATAAAACGTTAAAGCTATAAGGATTAAGTTGCAATGAGTTAAACTTCTAGCACTAAATTACAACCGAATCAAAACTATAGTGACAAAAGATTAATTTTTCCAAAATAAAATAAATGGAAGTGTAGCATAAAAGCAGCATCTTCAAGTGATTAACATCAGGTTACCAAGAAGCGTTTCTTGTAGCGTTCGACGAGCTCCTTTGGATCATGACAGGTTTGCTTATAGGCATCAATTTTGTTCATCTCCTGCAGCATCAGCACAATTATACTAAAGGACTCATGATCCAAGAATCTTAAGTGCTCAGTGTAAAACTCGATATTGCATGGTATGAAAAGATGTATATGCAACTGAAAACTAATTAGATCAGGATCTCGCAATGTGACATCAATCTAAAATTGAGACTGACTCTGAATTTTCCAAATTGTTAATAGTCATCACAGAAACCATGCTAGAAACATGATTATATGAAGGTAATAGGGACTCACGCTTCTCATGAATTCAAATGATTAGAAATGCAACACAGCTAGACTTAGTTTTATAAAGTGAGGTATTTTTAGGGGTAAAAGGAGAGAGAAGATTGAGATGGTAAAATATGTATATTCACTAGACACTGTACAAGTCCTTCAATTCCCTATATCAAGTTCCCCAAACTAACCTTTTACCCCTAATTCCCTTCCTTTCCTCATTTCCCCTCTATCAGGTACTCCCCTGATCCTTATTATAAGGCACCAACCGCCAACATTTTTTGGTCCTTATTATAAGGCACCAACTTACTTTAACTAACTCATTTATTACTATTTTTCCATTATGCCCTCATTTTTAACTAACTCATTTAAACCTACATCATTAAAGTAGGGGTAAAGTTGGAAACATTTATTACTTTTAGACCTCATTAATGACTTAACCTCCATTCCTTGGTCCGTGAGAAATTGGTAGTTGATACCTTATAATAAGGACCAGAGGGAGTACTTGTATCAAAACGGTATTTTGGAAAAAGCAATTTGAAAGAATGCAATATTTGTTGCAGCCCAGCCAATTAAAACAATGGATAACAGTTAAAACCAAGTTCTAGCCAGCAGAAGACCAATGTATATGAAAGGAAAACAGATGGGTGATAATGAAGATCCAGGGAGGCAAAAGTGACTAACAATAAATGGAACATCAAAATGTGATATCCACAAGTCCGAAAATATACTTCATGAAAATGAATCTGGAACTGCAAAACACACTTCAGAATGTACTTGCTGCTAGTTACAGTGGTGTTGATTATATTTTCACATGCAAAGTATTATTAGGATTAAAACTACTTGGAATGTGAAGGTCATAGTCTCATACTACTGAGTGACACATATAGCTCAGATTAATACAATTTCTTAATGATGTATATGGGTAAAAAAGATAGTGTTTGTTTACTCTACCTCAATCCATGCTGCCAGTTTAGGCCTGCCTGCTGTGATATCATGATTCTTCACATCTATCAGAAATGGTTGAAATCTTTCAACAAAGGGAGCGTAAGCAATATCCACCTGAACTTTAAACCAAAGAATCTCAATCCATAACAGGATAAAATGAAGAGTACATAATGCATATAACCACAAATTGGACAAGTCTGTACGCACCAAACTGAATTGGCCAAGAAAGAAAGGACCACCAAATTTGGAGAGAGCAGTTTCGATGTAATCAAATGCAGTACCTATAGCATCATGAGGGTTTTGTAATTACAAAGCAGCGGAACACCAGGAAGGAAGGAAGTGTCACGTTACCTGCTTTTGTCACATTTACATCTTCTTTAAATGAAGAAACGATAGTCTCATAAAAAGTTCCAGTGTAAGTTAGCAAATCTTCAGCAAACTCCCTCTTTGCAGAATCCTGTTTACCATACAGAAACCTTTAATTTAAATTCAGGATATGAAAAAGGTTAATTACTCTCCTGGGCCCTGCAGTTTCACTCCATTTTTAATAAGGTTTATAATTGAGTCCAAATAGTTTTAAAATTTTTAATTTGGTCCAGGTCCAGGTTCAGGTCATTACACTCTCATCAGGATGCCATTAAATTCATTCAAGGTGATCAAACTAGTGCTATCTTGAAAGTTTGAATATGCATAATTCAATCCAAAAAACGACAGAAGCGGATGACAGAGTGAAATTCATTAGGTCTGTGGCATGTGAAGCCAATGAGGTTCAATGGTTAAGGTGAATTAGCACCAATCATGCATATTCAAAGTGCTGATATGGAAAATGATTGGCAGCATCAATAAGAGTTAACAGCATATTGATGAAGATTAAATGATAGAGGTCAGGGACTAATTTAAAGATTTTAAATTAGAATTTCAACATTTAACTCTAAGGATCAAATTATAAATTGAGTGAAATTCTAGAGACCAACAAAGTTATTTAACCACCCAAAATAGTACCATAAGAAATTTTGTATCTTACATCAGGGAGAAGCGAGGGCCCTTCAAAGTTACTGTCAATGTATTTCATCAAATCAAGACTCTCTCCTCTGACTTCGTTATTGTGTTCCAAAGCTGGAACCTAAATTTAGAAGACATAAATAATTGTCAGGAGAAACATGTGTGATGCCTTAATGCAACTATTTCCAATAATTTCGCAGAAACACACAACTAATGTTATTCTGTTTCTTGGATTTGTTAATGTTTGTTGCATTTTAACCTTTGATTTGATTTTAAATAAAGAAAATGTCATGATGGTTTGCTTAAGAAACAAAGAATAATTATCACGGACACCTTGTTTGGCGGGTATACTTTCTCCTTGTACCAGGCAGGCCTATCTTGTAAATCAAGAGGAACGAGTTGTATTTTTTCCTGCAATCCCTGTTTCACACAAATAAGAAAGTAAATAAGGTGTGATCAAACAAAAATAAATAAAGGGAATGAAATCCATTTAGCAGAAGAAATTTTCACTTGATCATATTCCGAATAAATAACGGGAAGGCAAATGAAAACAGAATTTAAATACCAAATATTTAATTGTAAGTACTTATTTCAAAGATGGTAATCAAAGAACAACATCCAGTGTTTAGTTATTTTCCTTCACTTTTGGTATGGCTTTGGCCGCAAGAATAAATATTATCTTCATTTTCATTCCATCCCTATTCCTCTTGATTTTTCAAACAAGGTAATACAATATCGTTCTTCCCAAAATTACCCGACATTTTCACCTCTAAATTTTTTTTTTTAGAAAAGAAATGCAAGAAACAAAATTAGACAAGAGTCCTTTAAACAACCTTACAATTACGGGTGATCCAGGCACGCTGTGCATAGGGGCAAGTGTAAGAGATATACAACCTTCATCCACACACAAAAGAAATAAAGACAAGGAGATTTCCAGAGATCAGATATGGGAAAATGGACAATGCTTTTGTACGAGGAATGAAGGAAAACACTAGAACTACCATAAAATGAAGGAAAAAAATAATGTGAATTTTTGGGTACAAAGTAAGAAACTAACCAACCTTGTAGTCCCATCAAATAAGTTAGGAGGAGCTGAAGTCGAAGTAAGGGCTAGTGGAAGAGCCTCCTGCACACTTCACAACAGAGAAATTTCCATTAAAACAAGTTAAGAAGAAAGAAATCCAGTTTCACAATAATTCAAGAGGAAATTCTATTTTAGTACCTAATTTATAGATAGACTCTCAATTTGGTCCTCCAATAGTCACAACTTTAAATTCAGTCCCTCAAAAGCACTTGCAAAACTGTCCGTATATCTCATTTTCATCCGAAATTTAACGTTAAGTTCAACAAAATACTGATTTGCCACCCACTTTCCAATCCACAATGCCAATGACTACCCATTAATCAAAATGGAATAGAAGGCCGACATTGCCGAAGGACAAAATCGAAAGGGAAAAAAATGGTAGATGCAAATCGGAAGTTACCCAACCTACTTTGATATCCCAAATTATGGTTTTCCTCATTCAAGTCAAGCAATGTACTCTCTGCTTCGTTGCTAACAATTATATGGCATCAAAATTGTGCTTGTATTTTGAAGTTTTTCTTTCTTAGCAACCAAACAGAAGAAGATCCAGCTCACATACCTAGCTGCCATTGCTCTAGGTCTGGAAGGAGACAAGCCAGACGAATTGCAGGCGACGTTAGACAAACGAAACTGAGGCTGAAGCTTGAGCGAATAAGCGCGTGAGAATTTGATGGCTAAGGTTTGAGAAGAAGAGGGAAAACGTGGAGAAGGTAACAATGGGTCTCGCGTTGCCGTGAATGCAGACGAAACACGAACCAGCACAGCCATAACTAGTGGAACTCCCTTGTGAACGTAGACGTGAGTGACGAGTATGTCTTCTCTTTTAATTTTGTGGTATCGACATGTGTGGCTATAGGAATCAACGGTTTTTCTCACCTATGGCTATGAGTGGAGATTTTTAATACTCCATCCACCCGTTTATAAACCATATTCAAAAAGTCAGACTGGTTAAAGTAAGAGTTGAAAGGTCAATGGGTCATATTGGGGGATCAACTAGGTCATATTGGGGATCAACTAGGTCAAATTGACCATAATTAAAATATATAAATTGTTTAGATTAACTATAAAAATAATATTTAAACAAAGAGTGCATTATTTAAATTCTTATTTTAAGTAAATAGAACAATCATTAATCATTATAGATCTTATACAAATAGTTATTCGAACAATAATAAAATATCAGTTAAAGTATGTTTTTAGTCTTTTAAGTTTACATGAGATATTATTTTAGTTATTTAAATTTACAAAGTACACTTTCAATCCTTAAAACTTAACATGGTTAATATTACTAATAGAAAATGCTGAGTGAGCAAAATTAAGGGTGACAATATAACACTAACAAAGCAAGCTGAATTGACACTACAACAAGTCATTTAATTTTAATCCTACAAAGTAATTACTTAATTTACATTATTTTATTTTTTTATATATAAGTAATTTTTTTAAATCTATTTCTCTCTTCTTCTTCCTTTTTTTTAATTGAAAAACCCTAATTTTTTCATGCAACATTCTTCTTCATCTTGCATTCCCATGCTTCCTTTGGATCATCGTATGATCAGACCTGATGATTTTTTGTTCCCTCCAAGCATAAAATCATCAACTCTCCTAATCATTCTTTTGATTTAACAATTAATTAGTATTAATCCATGGCAAGGATTGACTAAAGGGAGATTTAGAAGCATGAGGCACGGGTGACAAATCGCAGCAATTTGAACATCTTTAAGTTGAGCGTGTATATTGCACCACTCAAGTCGATGAATATTCTCTATAAATTAGATTCAGAGCATCAAGAAATATAAAGAATAGGATAAGTATTTGGGAAAAATTTCTCTCTAGTTCTAAAATTTTACAGAGTATTGTTGGGTTGATTAGATTCTCCCAGCCCTTGTCTTCGCCTTGGTAAATGTTTGGGTTGCTGTCAAAGAGATTGATGATGGGCTCAATCCAACAATACTTTTGTTCAAAGTTGTAAGCTAGACAATAGAACAAGAAAATTTCATTTATGAACGATGAAGAGGATGAAGATGAAGAAGGGTTATTGAAGAAGGCTAGGTTCCCCAATAAAGAAAGAAGAGATAAATGGATTATAAATAATTTATTTAAATTATATTTTTATTTAAAAGATAAAATAATGTAAATTAAGTAATTGCTTTATAGGATTAAAATTAAAGGGTTAAGGTTCAAAAATACACATGTGATTTTTTCCCAAAAGTACACCCAACACTGAAGCATGTTTGGATCCTCTTTTTTTTTTTTTTTAGTTTTTTAAGCTAAAACTAAAAGCTATTTGATGATTATATAAATTTTTTAGCTTAAAAGTTACTTAAAAACTCATTTTAATAATAAGCTGTTTGATAAAATTTTTGTCACATAAGCACTTTTTCTAATAAAAATTATTATAAAAGGTATATTATAAAATAACCTTTAAACTATCAATATATTCACAAAATAAAAATACTATGAGATTAGATTTGCCAATAGTGGAGCACAATGCATTATTGAGGTGAAAATAAAATTATTTAAATATAGCACATCAAAAGCTCTTGCGCACATACATTCAACATTTATGGTTATTTTTGTTTTTTAGTTCTCTATAGTAAGCCTTTGAGACCATTTTTTCCATTTGGTGACAATAAAGAATAAGATAATTATTTTAAGATAGACTAAAGAATGATAAAGCATAAATGGGGCATATGGTTTTGTTGGAATGTAACAAGCAAAAGAGGATAAAATCAAGAAGATTCACATTCTTAAGCAAAGAAAAAAGAAAATAGCAATGTAACAAAGTTACTCAATCCCTCAACATATCTGTTTTAAACCAAATAGAAGTCAAACCTTTTATTTTATAATTTTATAAAAAAATCACTTGTTGTGCGAAATAAATCTCCTTTAATCCTTAAAGATTATTGTCACTTAAGACATTTATTGCTAATTCTCAAATTACTCAAAACTTAATATGCTTCCTATTATTAATATCCTAGGAGATGACGAACTGCTCTCTAACTAAGGACCGTGCATTACTGTATGACTCGTAACTTATTTATGGCATTGAAATTTTAATTTAGCTAGACCAAAAAAAAAAAAAGGAGAAGGAATAATTGAACTTCCTAAATCACAATGAATGCACAAAAAATAGGAAAGTAAATGATTAGCAGAAGTCCTAAAAAAAGTTGGGGAAACAAACCTTATGTAGCAAATAGAGAGAGAGAGAGAGAGAGAGAGAGAGCACCTTTGAGAAAGGTGCTATTTGCCAAGAGAAATCTAATAGAGAGAGAGAAACGAAGTGAAAAGGAATGCAATGCTCAAAACTCAAAATCGAAAGGACGACCACAACCTCAACGTTTCATTTTTAACAAAAGCTAATAAGAGCTTTAAAAAAAGCTCATCTCAGGAGCTTTTGGCTTTTGGCTTTTTTCTTCATTGTAAAAAAAAGGCTCTTTTTATTATAGTAAAAACTTGTTTGGCCTAGCTTCTGCTTATAAAGAGAAGAAAAGCTAAAAAAAGACAAACCAAATAGGCACCAAATGCTTTTTTTTTTTTTGGGTGCAAAAGTGAATATATGGTTACAAAAGTGGAGCAAAAATATCCATTGACCATTAATTGATTGTTATTTTGACTTTTTTTGTACTAAAAATGACGTGGATGTTTGCAAATCAATAAAGAAAAGGGACCAAGGAAAATTATAGAAAATGACCCAGATATATTGAAAATTACAATTTAGCCCTACAAACATTTGAAAAATGTTCACTTTCGTCCTCTCCACGAACTTTCTATCTTTTCAGTTGAGTCCTTAGGTCCTTCTTCCAAAATGTGAACAGAGGTGCGATGAAGGTGACTAACGGAAGAGAACAGTGATGGTGGCCTAAGACGAGAACAGAGAAGGTAACTAACGAAAGGTTGAACGGCGACGGTGTGAGGTAGAGAAGAAAACGGGAGAGTGGTGGCTTGAGGATTTTTGGCGAAGAAGGTGAGTGACACTAATTTGCTATGTGTTTATGTTGGAACATGTGTCCAGTTTTTTGGAATGATACTAGTCACCCTGATATTTGCCCTCCTTGGGTTCCTTTCTCCTTCAAACTGAGGTGGGATAATGACAGCCAATGTCTTGCTTTAGGTCTTCATGGGACTTTTTGCTAGGTACTCCTCTGCCCGCTTATACAAAATGTTTAAAGATATAACCATTATGCTCTGCTACTTCCAGCTGTGCTGTGAGGATTACTTGTGGCGGTGGCGGTCATACCTCACATCCGGCTCTTCTACCCTTTACCTATTCCTTTACGCGACATCCTACTGCTTCACCAAGCTTAAGATCACAAAGATGGTATCTAGAATCTTGTACTTCGTATACATGCTTATAGCTTCATATGCATTTTTTGTGGTGATTGGTACCATCAGATTTTATGCATGCTTCTGGTTCACAAGGCTCATTTACTCGTCGATGAAAATTGATCAAGCGTTGTAGTAATTAGTTGTTCCCTTTTGTTTTCCTCAATACAAGTAATTAGTTGTTCTGATTTATCTACTATACTTGTTGAAGGACGAAGAAAATTTGTGTAAGGTTTTGAAATTCGAGCATGACATGTCATGTTCAAATGTAACCTATATATTCTATACAACTTTTGAATTACAATACCCCCTGATTCTTTCATTTCAGTGCCTTGATGAAATTTTTGCAGTGTTGGAACCGTCATCGGGCATATGATCACTAGTAGTACGTAATGCAATTATATTGAGAAATAAGTGAAGATGAAAAATGTGGCATATGGTATAGTAGAAAGAAATTATTGTTGGTGGTAAGCATGAAAACAAGCAAAATTACACCGATCATTGATGATGTACATTTTTTGTTTGGAGTGAAATTTAGTATCGTAAGGAAGGGTGAATGAAAGACAAGGATAAAAGAAGTCAAAATCATAAGAGAAGATCAAATCAGTGATAGAAAAAGACTGGTGAAAAGTGAGAACAAACAAGGTAATAGTTGTGGAAGAAGAAAAACAAAGGGACGAATTGCTAGGTCAGGTGTTGCAGATGTCAGAGACCTTAACAACATCGGAGGCAGTAGAGCTGGGCTTCTTATGGGCGTATAAGACAAAATATCTGATAGCGGTGGAGATGAATAAACTAGTAAGAGTAATGGTGGTGAAACTAAAGGGAAGGGCTTTGGTTTGGTGAAAGGTTCCTTCAGGATGGTGGCCACTGCCAAGGGGTCTCTTGGAGGCCTTCACTCCTACCGCCTTCACTTCCTCCGCACTCATCTTGTGTGTGCTCACATTCTTCCTCCATTCTTCTTCTCCCACCATCTCTCTCTCTCTCTCTCTCTCTCTCTCTATGTTGTACTGTTTCCTCTTGGTTTCAAAGCAAGAAGTAAAAACCCACATTCACATTGTTTGCCATGTCATCATTTTCAATACAAAAAAGTCAAACTAATGGTTAATGGGTACTTTTGCTCCAATTTTGTAACCACATAGTAATTTTTGCACCCCAAAAAAACACTTGGTATTGGGTGCACTTTTGGGAAAATCACATGTGTATTTTTGCACCATAACCTAAAATTAAATGACGTGTTGCGGTAGAAGTCTAACTTGCTTTGTCAGCATTGTACTATCACCGTTTAATTTAACTGTACTTATCAAGATTAGTGACCTGACCCGAAACTGTACAATGTTAGTGCTAGCGTTTCACCTAAGAGATGGGTGAATTGGATTTTCCGCCAGCGGTGGTTGTTTGGTTCACCATTTTCCCAGGAAAATATTTTCCGGCGGCGGCCAATTTTTCTTCATCCATATTAATATCTTTTCCTTCCATTATTAGTGGGAACTCATTTTCTAATGGTAGTAGATTTCAAAATAACCCCTCTCTTTCTTCTTCAATCGTCGTCGTAATTGTTGTTGATGAAGGTTTAATTCTGTAGCTAATTTCAGATGCAGACGCAAACCCAGACCCCATAGTGGTGAAGATTTTTCAGACCCAGACCCTAAACGCCTCCTACTTTTGTTTCCGATCGTTACTGATGAAGATTTTTTAGACGTAGACCCCATGGTGACGATGGCAAAGGAGTTGTTGATGAGGAGGAAGAGAAGTGAGTGTGTACTCACAGTGCACACTCGAGTGTGCACTTTGAGTCTCCACTGTGTATGCTTTAAAATAATATTTTATCTTTAGGGGTAAAATGGTATTTTGCCTCATTTTCCTACCTTATTTTCTTCCAACCAAATAAAAATTTTCCTATCAACCCATTTTCTTTTCCAGTGAGATAGAATAGGACAAAATAGATAAATGAATAGCCAAATGATAACTATGTTCCTGAGGCTCTTATCCTTTATATAATGTGGTGAGTATAGCAAAATATTGTTACAAAAGAATCCTGACCATACAAGTGTCATATGGGAAAATATACCAAGATATGACAGCTAGCAACTAATTTACTATTCAATAGCTAATTCTAACATTCTCTCTCAAACAGTAGGGTGTGGGACATACACCGAGTTTGTTTCTAAAACAAGAGAATTGAGTGTGTGATATGGTTTAGTGAAACAATTATTTATTTGATGAGAAGAAGGCACAAATCTAACTTCTATAGATCTAAATAGAACTTGATCTTTGATGAAATGTACATCTATATCAATATCTTTGCTTCTAGCATGGTGTACAAGATTTGAGGCAAGAGTTTGAGCATTCAAATTATCACACCATATTATTGACGATTGTCGAATGTAAAGTCCAATTTCTGCCATTAGAGATCTTAACCATTCAAGTTATGTTACCCCATTAGATAGAGATTGATACTCTTATTTAGAACTTGATTTGGAAACTACCTTTTGTTTCTTAGAACACCAAGATACAAGTGTCCCTCCTAAGTATACATAATATCCACCCATGGATTTTCTATCATCAATATCTGTAGCCCAATCAGTGTTTGTGAAAGCTAACAAACGAAAATGACCTACTGGTTTAAGATGTAAACCATAGTGAAAAGTGCCCTTTAAGTATCTTAATATTCTTTTAACCCTTGAAAGTATATCTAGTAAGTTTAGCAAGTAATTGACTAAGCTTGTTAACTAAGTAAGCTATGTCAAGTCTGGATGTTGTTAAATATTGTAGTGAACCAATTTCCCTTCTATATAATGATGGATCAGTTATTGCTTTCCTATACTTAGCAGAAAATTGTCTACCAGTGACCATGGGTGTTGGTACAGGGGCATACATATTAAAATGTTTCAACAAATCTAGAATATACTTGGTTTGATTAACATAAATTCCGCAGTTATCTCTATGAATTTCTAATCCCATAAAATAGTAAATGGGACCTAGATCCTTGAGAGATAAAACTATATTCAACTTGACAATAAATTTCTGGACAAAACTGAAATTATTCCCAGTGATAAGAATGTCATCAACATAGATGATAATAAATACCAGGAGTTGTTTTGTTCTAAAAAAGAATAGTATGACATCTTTACATGCATTCTGGAACCCCCAATTGATTAATGTGTGGCAAAGTCTCTCAAACCATGCCTGTGAAGCTTGTTTAAGACCATAGTGAACTGGGTGAGTCTGTAGACATAAGCTGGTTTCGTAGAATCTCAAAATCCAGGTGGCTGACTCATAAATACCTCTTCCTTCAAATAACCATTCAAGAAAGCATTATTCACATCCAATTGTTGAACTTGCAATTCAAAAGTAACAGCGATTGTGAGAATAAGACAAATGGTTGTTGGTTTCACAACTGGGTTGAAAGTTTCACCATAGTCAATCCCAGCAGATTGTTGAAACCCTTTAGCCACCAATCTGGCTTTATACTTCAATATAGAACCATTTGCTTTAAACTATATCTTAAAAATGCATTTACAATCAACGAGTTTTTGACCTATATAAGGAACCAATACCCAAGTGTGATTTCGACACAGGGCTTCATATTTGAGCTTCATGGCATGTAACCAATGTGGAAACGCTAGAGCTTCAACAATTGATTGAGGTTCAGTCATGCGAGAGAGAAGGATGGAGTGTTGGTTTCATAGAGGCCAATAAATAGATAACGAGGTTTGAAGATGTCGAACTTAGCCCTCGTGGTCATGTAGTGGTGATTGGAGGAAGACGAATGGCAGGAAAAAAGATGATCAAATGATGGATGATTGGAAGGAAGGGTGGAGAGGGAGGGAGATGACGATGAAAAAGACAAGGAAGAGGGAAGATGGGTCGGGTCTGGGGTAGTGGGAAAAGTGAGGCAAAGTGAAAAAGGGTTGGGTCCAGGTTATGGGAAAAAGATGAGGAAGAGGAAAGATGGGTTGGGTCCAGGTTTGGTGATACAGAATGAGGGGTGTGGGCTACATGGCATGTGGGCTGGAGTTGGAAGGCAATTTATGGGGTTAAGGAATTTGGGGATGGTGATGGGTGCAAAACATTAGGCTTGGATGAAGCAATATTTGGGCCTGAAGTTAAACTCTCACACGATTGAGCATCAATAAGAAATGGCAAAGAGACCATGGACTCCTCTGCAGATGGGCTTTGCTTCCACATAAATCCTATATGAAAAGGAAAAATGACAACATCAAAAATCACATGCCTAGAAATATAGATACGACCAGTTGGGCTTAAACACCGAAATCCCTTTTGATTGGATGTTGGGCCTAGATAGACACATCTTTGACTGTGATAATCTAGTTTGAGAGAATTGTAAGGCTTCAAGCAAGGATAACAAGTGCAACCAAAAGGCTTCAAAGAATGATAATTAGGCTCAATTTTATACAAACATTCCATAGGAGACTTTCCTTGTAAAGTTGGAGTTGGAAGACGATTAATTAGATAAACCACCATTTGAAAAGCTTTAGTCCAATAACCTAAAGAGACTTTGGATTGGGCTAAAAGTGTTAATCTCATTTCCACAATATGTCTGTGTTTCCTCTCTGCCTACCATTTTGAGAAAAGGTGTAAGGACATGTAAAATGCATAATTATACCAGAACTGTCAGCAATAGGAATAAGAGATTTATATTCCATACCATTATCACATGAATAGATTTAATCTTTGTTTGAAATTGAGTCTCAACCATGTTTTGAAAATGCTTAAAAGCTAGAACTGTGTCTCCTTTGTTCTTGAGAGGATATAATAAAGTAGGGTCCGTTTGGATGGGCTTTTTTGATAAAAAAAGAACTTTTTTAATGCTAAAAAAATACTTTTTAATTAATTTATGTGTTTAGATGATATTTTTTTTAAAAAGCAAAAGTCACAAAAAAAAGCCAAAATGCTGCTTTTTTTAAAAGCTCCAATTTGGAGCTTAAAAAAAACACTTTTTTAAAACTCCATCCAAACGAGCCCTATATCTACTAAAGTCATCAATAAAATGGATATAATATTGGAACCCATGAATAGATTGTATAGGTGAAGGGCCCCATAAATTGGTGTGAACAAGTTCAAACGATGAAGAAGCATGAGACAAGGATTTTGAAAAGGGTAATTTCTTTGATTTACCAGATTGATAAGCTTCACGAACAAAAGTATCATTAATTTGGACTTTGACATTACAATTATTAAGAACTTGTAAAACTTTGTTGAATGGATGACCAAGCTTGTAATGCCATGACAGAAAATCTGCTTCAGTTGGGACAGCGACGACAATGTTTGCTTGAGCTTTTGGATCCACTTTACTCATTGGATACTGTAATATCCTGAATTTTGGGCCTAAAGACTTGAGGATTGGCCTATATCAGGCAAACGACTAGACCCACTTCAGGAGGTGTGACATTATTATGAAGATAATTTTTCTTGGTGTTTGAGTGGAATTTAGCCGAACATTTGGTTTCTCTGAAATTTTAAATTTCGGTATATAATGTAATATAAAAATATTTGTTATGGGATTAATATTTCAATGACCAATTGAGGCTATAATTTTGGCCAAAAGAAGGATTAGATGAAGTTTGACATAATTTATATTTTAACATGCCACTTGTCTTCATGGGAGGAAAAGATTACTTTCAACATGGACACCTCAACATGGTTAATTAATGCCAATTAGTGAGCTACAATTCTACTTCACCAAGCAAGCCAATTGGTCAAGCTAGAGAAATGGAGAAGATTCAAGAAGCTTATGGAAAATTAAATTGTAAAGTAGCATGTGATAAGTCAAGAGGTGTAATCTTCAAATTTCTTACTCAGGCCCTTGGATTTTTGCCAAGTGTGCATGTAATTAATGTAAGAAGGATGACTCAAAAGCTTCTTAAATAAGCCTCAAATTCGTCCAAATTAAAGAGCAAGAGAGAAAGTCAACAAAACTTGCAAAATAAGCAAGTTTAAGAGATATTTTGTAAGGGTACTTTGGTCATTTGACTTGGGGGAATTTTTAAGTGTCTTCTTGATGTAAATCAAGAAACTTTGCACTTCTTTTTGGCATAATATTTAGAAAATGAAGAGAAATAGACAAGAAGAATTTTCAAGATAAAGGACACATGGCAACTCAAGAAATTCAAGCGAAAAGAAGTCTATGACTTTGGAAATTAATCAAGATATGCTTACATCATCAAATGGTCATATGTTGACATAATATATACATGTCCAATAGCATTCAAAAATGTATAAAAATCATTAATTAAGGGCTTAATTCGTGTAGCCCTAAAGGAGAAGAAAATAAGCATGATTTTTGCACATGTAAGATATCAAAACTCAACAAAATGAATCCTGGAAAGCCAAGTGGCATAAGGGGATTTAAATTGACTTTGTGGGGGGACATTTAAAGACCTTATCCCATATCATTATGCAGCTAAAATTCCTTCTCCCATAAGCCTCAATTTCGTCCAAATAAGAAACAAGAAAGAAAAAGCATGATGCAAGTATGAAAACACAAGGAAAGAAATCAAAAGTTGAGGACATATGGACCAATAAGGAAGGGCCAAAGAAGGGGCCTAAATATGTACTAAAAGACACTTAAGCAAGCTCATAATTGTGCCCAAGAATCAGCCCAAAACGTGCAGCCATGAAGAACTAAGAAAAAGTCCAAGTTTGGACATGAAATATCCATGAAAAGTGAAGAAAATGTAAGAGTAAAATGGTAAATGGTAAATGGGATAATTTGGAAAATCGTTAAGCATCATTTAAGGACTTCCTCTCTTATTTTCCCATGCCAAAATTTGAAATACATAGAGGCAAGAGAAGCATGAAGCAAGTCAAGATTATACTGGAAACTTGAAGAAAGAACAAAAGCTTATGGAAGAATCAAGAAGCAAATGGCTTGTGAGGGAAGCCAAAGACTAAAGAGAGGTGTATTGAACAAGCCATATGAAAATATTTTAAGGACCCTTTAGTCTTAATTTTTTACTACCCAAATCGTAACCCAAGAGATCATAAGGAGAGGAGAGAATTCATCACAAGAAAGAAGAGAAGGCACACTAATTGAAGATTAAGGTAAGTAGGTTCAAGATTATGTTGGGATAACCTTCTATCTTCTTTAATCTTCATGAATAACTTCAAAACCCTCATGAACAATTCTTGTATGATGTTATTGGAGCCTAGGCCGAAGCCATAGAAGGGCACAAGGAGGAAGAGATTCAAGTGAAACTAAGTCACAAGCTGAGTAAGTCTCTAAACTTGCTTGTTTGTGACTTTGTGTTTTGGATTTTTGGATTCTTCTTAGGATGATAGATGTTCATGGGATAATAATATTTCTTAAGGGGAGATTCTGCCCTAGTCACTAAAATGAATTATCAAGTGTTTGAAATTAAGATAATGGCCTTAAAGAGAAGATTAAGCAAAAAGATTATTGAATATGAAGTTAAAATGGAAGTTGTTGTTGTTGCTTTCATGGTGTGAATTTCGACCAGGGCTGTGTGCATGAGGTTATGATGTGATTTTGGTATTTTTGATGATGCCAAAGTGTTTAGAATGAAAATTTGTATGGGAACAACTAAGGAACATGATTTTTAAACTCAAAAGCTAAGTTACAAGAAATTAGAGAATCTTCCAGCTTTGATTATTTCTGGGCAGTCGTGCTTAAGGGATGATTTAAAAATAGTAAATGATGTCAAATGGTCATGAAATTGTATATGCTTAAATTAGACATCCCAATATTTAATTTGGTATATAATTTGTAATTTTTCCAGAGATCTACTAGGAAATATGAATTTTTGAAAATAGCCTAGAAAACTGGACTTTATCTCTGACCAAAGAGTGGAATTTTAACACAGTAAAATCGTACGAATTTTTATGGTATCTGGAAATATTTCTAATAAAAAATAGACATGTAAAGGGTTAATTGGCCATTGGAATCACATTAATTGGATATTTCTAGAATTAATTATGAAGTTTTGAAGTTGAGGCATGATTTCTGAAAATTTCTGGGTTATGGTCGAATTTCATGAAATTAAGAGGAGAATTTTCTTTGTTTCGGGCAAGTGCATATTCGGAGTAGCATTCGGGCATCAGGGAACATTTATTAATTACTGATCAATTGTCAGGTAGTAATTGTTTACTTATATACTCTATGTGGCTTTTGTATGTTTGTTGTATCATGATTGTGGAACATGTCTCGTGAGTGGGATATGTGTTTGGGCTGTAGGGCCTAGTGGACTATGTGTTGGGATTCGAACAAGCAGCGGAAGAAATTTATTAAAATGAATTTCTAATTCCAATGGAGGATCTATCAACGACATTTAAATCAGAGTAGTCAAAATCGTACCTTTCTGTTGTATGCGTCTTATTTGATTGTTAGGAGCCAACTGAATGAACCAGCTCCCTCTACCGATATCCACACGAATAGGACCCCAACACAGGAAGCATGCTAGCGGCTCCAACGTCCTTCTCCGTATCGTCTAGGGTTTCTCTCTTGTGACCAACTAATACGACTTGTTCATTATCTTATAGGGTTTTTAAAACCCTAATGGGTTGTATTAAATATTCAAAATTAATTTTAATTAATTTTGAAATTCGAATTAGATTAAAATAATATTAATTAAATTTGTCCAACAGATCTAATCTAATCTATTTATTTAATCCGAATTAAAAGCCAACAGATTTAATTTATCTTCATAAATTAAATCTAAGATATGATATCTATCTATTTAATTAAATCTGATATACAATATCTCTATTAGTTTTAGTAATAAATTAAATACAAAACGAATGCTACATAATAAAATTATTATCTATATAAATGATATTATTACTATTTTCGAATTTATATTATATATGTATGTGTGTGTGTGTACATCTGTACACACACACACACAAATACATATGTATGTATATATGTGTGTTTATGTGTCCATTCTCCCTAAATTAAACGTTGTATTCATTAAATCTTAGACATATCTTAGATTCAATGAATCTGGACATTATAGCTTGTGTTGGGCTATTCTTGTGTGCGACCCTGTAGGCCCACATGAAATTGGCAGTGGGTCAACATTGTACTAGCCTACAAGTTGCAAGCGGCCTCTAGCAAGACATTACGACTACCCAATTCATATGAGGATCGATGATACGATGCAACCTATCATATAACCATACCACGTCCCTTTTGTCATGCGATAATTTGTTCAAGGATGAAGCACGGATAGTGTCATCCTCTTATTTTTTACCATTACTTTCTCGATTCTGGAGCAATCTAACAATTAAAGTGGAAACTCGTTTTCATCGTAGTATGTTAGTTCTCAAATGGTTTTGATGATAACGGACAATTGTAAACACAGAAGAAGTTTGTCTTTGTAAGTTGAAAAACTTACTGTCTAAGGCAAACTCGAGTTACAGTTTGGAAACTCGAGTTTTGCCCTGATAGAGAAATGCTCGAATTTTTGTAAACATTGACAAACTTGAGTTTGGGATTGAAAACTCGAGTTTTGGCCATACAGAGAGCATTTGAGTTTTTCCACAGACAAAGCAAACTCGAGTTTGATTTTGAAAACTCGAGTTTTGACGAGACAAAGAGTTTTTCAAAGAAACCAAAACTCCAGTTTCCATTTGGAAACTCGAGTTTGGGTTATACAGAGAGTTCTCTAAGTTTCCAACGTTTTCTGGAAACTCGAGTTCTGTTTGAAAACTCGAGTTTTCCTCATCTGAGAACAATGCTCGTCTCTGACCTTGTGAAAACTTCCATGATTGAATCGACCAAAACTTTTGACGTTTTCTCATAAAAGAGAAAACTCGAGTTTCGAACTTCCAGAGAAGTTTCCAAAGTTTTCAAAGAATATGAAAACTCGAGTTTTGTTTTGAAAACTCGAGTTTTGGCAAGGCAGAGAGCTCTGCCAATTTTGAGCCTTTGAAAACTCGAGTTATGTTTTGGAAACTCCAGTTTTAAGCTTTTGGACTAAAACATGATTTTTCATTCAAGAGTCCAAAACTCGAGTTAGTCATTAATCAACTCGAGTTTTGCACTGTTCACTAAACATGTCCAAAATGCCAAATCGCGATGTTTGTCTCTGTAAAGAGAAAACTCGAGTTTAGTTTGAAAACTCGAGTTTCGGTCTTTCGTTAAAAATTCTCTGAAACATGAAAACTCGAGTTTGGAAGAACCAACTCGAGTTTCCATCGCAGAATTTGAATTTTGATTTGAACGAATTCATGAAATGTTTCGTTTGATCTCAATACTCTTTACCATTACTCATAACTATTCTTAACTATGTTTAATCAGTTTGTTAGTGAGTTTCGGATGGTTAAAGACAGTTTAAATGGAGATTAAGCAAAAAGGCAAAAGCATGTCAAGACATTAAATGCAAAAGTGCGAAACTTGCATGCTTTTGGGAAAACATTCTCCACACGTTTTGGAGAAGTTAATGCTTGCCTTCTACATTCAGCAAACTGCTCTTCCAACGGATTAATAATCAGAGAGTCAACTCTGAATTTCTGCAAAGCTGAATTAATCAAAGAGTAGAGAGATAAGAAGACCAAAACCTTCACTAATCCTCTTCTAATCACTCCAACGGATATCCGAGGGATTACAACGGTCAATTAATGATCTCTACCAATAAATAGAGATGCATTCAAGTCTTCTCAACAACCAACCTGTGCAAGAACAAAAATCATTAAAGTTTCATTCACTCTTTGAGTTTTCTTGTAAGAGTATCTGTTGACACATTTATTCTTCAGTGATTATCATATCTACTCTTAGAGAGAGTTTTTCTTGATTGTAAATCATTCCTGTAAGTTATCTCAAGTCAAGGGGGACTTGGAGATTGGGTTCATTGATTACAACTTGTAATGGGGAGTAAGTTCTAGAGAGAGAATTACTCTTGAGTGCAGAGTGTGTAATCAATCTTGATAGTGAGAAATCCCAGAGAGTTTGGGTACTGGACGTAGGTCAAGTTGTTGGATCGAACCAGTATAAATTCTTGTGTCTTGCTTCTTCTCCTTATACTTTGTTTTGCTTTCATTTCCTATCAGAAATCAGAGCGTATCAAAAAGATTTTTGAGAATCCCCAATTCACCCCCCTCTTGGTGATTCAAGCTCCACCTTCATAGTATGGCTATACTTTTCTCAAACTTACTCATCAAGGTTCGATCAAAAAAAAAAAACTTACTCATCAAGGGGCCCAGTAATATCTTTCTACAAATGTGAGGGACAAATCTCATCTTGACCATTCATATTCCTCTGCATGAAAATTATTAATTCACATCTTGATTGATTGATTGAATTTAATATAATGAATCATATTCATATCTTGATTGTTGGAGTCCACTACTTGTCAGCCAAGTCATATTAAATTCACACATTGATTGATTGATTGAATTTAAGATGATGAATCATATTTATTTCTTTTTTCTTCAAAAAAACGTCCATAAAAATGGCACACAAAAAATCAGCACTTTATAAGAGTCTAACCCTAATTTAAGTGCCCCAAATTATTATTAATAGTAATAATAATGATAGTAATAATAAATAGTATGGTAATAATAAGATTTAGAAGGTATTGTTATATATATAGTAATCATAAAATTTAGAACCCAGCCCATAGCTAAACCTAGTTTTTAATTATAAATAGAGGTCAAGCCTAACCCTAACTAATGCTCAATACTCTTCTTCTCCTCTACTACTTCCTCTATTCTTACTTTGCATCAAATTATTTTTCTAAGAGATTAGCGAAAACTGGAGACTAGGTAATCCTAATCCCCATATGTCTTAGGTTAATTTTATATGAATTCTGATAGGGTAATTATGATCCTAAATATATCACGGCGTTGTTTTATATGAAATATATATTATATGTAATCCTAATCCTTAGAACAATAGGAATTAATTGTTACATGCCAGTCTCGATTTTTGTGAAAGACACTTAAATGTGTTGCTGCGTATGTATATTTATATATATATTTTTCCTTTTCGGTTAGCGAGAATTACTTTATGAAAACAAAATGTCATACCTTCTTGTATACATATATATTTCTCCTTCTTGATTTGCGTGATTAACTTTTGCAAACCATTTACCGATTTCATGGTTCATGAATATACCTGTACATATTTTGCTTTGGTTACCTTGGTTTTTGTGCAAGTTGACCGATCTGCCTTGTGTCTAATATATATACATACACATACTTTTAATAATCTTGCCTTGGTTTTCGTAATTGACAAATAACAATATGTATATTCGGTTTGGTTTTCGTAAATTCGAGAAACCCATTTTGTGTGTGATTAAGATAATTTAATCGTGGGAGGATAGCTTTGGGATGATACCTCCTAAAGTGATGAACACAACCCTTAGGCTTTTGCCTCCAATATTTATATGATGTGAAAAGATAGTATCTGTTCTTCCCAAAGTGGTGTCTGGCAGGTTTTTGGGACACTAGTAGCAACTTTGGGAAGAGGTGTGCACATTAGGAAGAAATGTTTTATGGCCAATTTGACGATTTGTGACTGGCAGGTTTCCGGGTCTACCATGGTTCTCTTCCCACTAATTAAACTTCATAAAGAATAACGAAACTGACATTTTCTTTTGATTATATACCAGCTTTGCTAATTTTTGTGTTCATGGGCTGTGATGATTCTTCGTAGGAGTAGATTTTCAGTGAAGCAAGTTCCAAAGATTGGAGCTAGCAGTGAGAAGCGAGGAAGAACATTCAGTTGATTCTAGCTAGTCTTTTTTTTTTTTTTTTCCCTTTTTATGCTCTGAAGAAAACATATTTATTTAAGTTTTAGATTTATGTTAATATAATAAATTAGCCTTACACTTGTCCTAGTACAAATGCGGCGGTAACACTTTCCAAATTTGGTTATTTCAAATTTCAGTAATTATTTATAAAAATCATTGAAATTTTATGTTATCATAACTGTTAGAAATTGGGGGTGCTACAAGTATACCCCTTGTTTTCGTGTCCTTCACAACACAACCTCCATTAGTGAAGATGGTGGCAACATGGTTATCAAGCTTATTGACACTCATCAAATTTTTAGAGACATGAGGAACAATCAGAAAATCTTTAAGGAGAATTTCAGATTGAAAACATGGTGAAGAAGTAAAGCCAGTACCATGAATCCTAGCCTTAGAACCAGTACAAGTAAACAAATGAGGGACAACCTTACCAACAGACTTCACGGAATCAAGTGTGGAAGAGTCAGCGGTGACATGGTGATTAGCATCGCTATCCATGTACTAGTTTGAGTCAGAAACTACCGGATAATCAGTGTAATATGCCTAAGGGACTGAGTGGGAAGGAGGGCGAAAATTACAGTCAAAGCGTTTGTAACAGTTAGACACGCGATGACCAGGATGTTCACATTGATCATAGAATGGGCGACCAAAACCACTACTAGTAGAGCATCCTCTGGAACACTAAGAATGACTACCACGGCCACGAGCAGAGGAGCGGTTAAAAGGCCGAGGAGAATTAGGATTTGTGGTGGCAAAATTTGCAGAGGGCTACATCAAAAGAGAGGAGAAATGAGTCAGTTGATCGAGACGACTTTCAAACGCAAGCAAGGCCAATTGAGCTTCAACCCAAGTCAGTCCCACTTGCTCGATAAGCTTCACAACAATGGCATTGCAATCACCGTCTAGACCATTTAAGGTGTGGAGAATGAGTTCGTCGGTCGAAATTGGGGCTCCAGCAAGGGCGAGATGGTCAGTGGTAGTCTTCATTCGAGTCAGGTACACAGACATAGGGAGACCATTCTTTCGTGTGTTGTAGAGCTCAGACCAGTAAACCATGATCTGAGACTTTGAGACGGCCGATGTAAGAGCCCAAGCTTCAGTCCATAGTTCGAGGGCAGTACAATAATGTAAAAGCTGTGCCCCAACCTCCGTCATCGTGTTGTGAAGCCACCTAATGAGCATGTGATCGACGGAGAACTATTCCTCAAAATTAGGATGAGGTATGACTTCCTTAGTAGCAAGTAAGACGGTCATCATCGGAGGAACAAGGGAAGTGTCACTGAGATGAGATTGGAGACTATTGCCTTCAATTAAGGGCAAAACAATGGACTCCCAAATGAGATAATTCGTCGGATCCAACTTGATTGACGATGTTTGGCTGGAGGATTGAAAGAGGGAGTACGATATGGGGGCAGGCAGAGACAAGACTAAATTAGAGCTAGTCGAAGAAGACAACGCCATCACAGAGGAAGGAAAAAAAAAGCTGGCTCTAATTCCAAGATAGAATAAGATAAAATAGATAAATGAATAGCCAAAGTATAATTATGTTCCTGAGGCTCTTATCCTTTTATATAATGTGGTGAGTACAACAAAAAATTGTTATAAAAGAATCCTGACCATACAAGTGTCATATGGGAAGATATACCAAGATATGATAGCTAGCAACTATTTATAATTTACTAATCAATTGTTAATTCTAACACCGTACGAACCAAACGCATTGAGACACAATATTTTCTGTTCCATTTCATTCTTTTCATTTCCATTCCTACGTTTTTTTTTTTATCTAAACGGGTCCTAAGCTCTAAAATCTAAATGCTTTCTTCTCATTATTCTTCTGCCTTATAAAATGGGCTCATAAAGTTGATTTCTCTCCTTGCATTACCTGCTTTGCTTTTGCCCGTGTTAGTATTATTTTTTACCACACTTTTAATAGGTGGCCTAGGACTTTGGAGGCATTGTTGTCTAAGTGAGTGTTTGTGATTCAAATTACCGAAATTTTTTTTTTTTTAAATCACGACAAAATCTGTTTCACATTCTTACTTGTAAATCGTAAAATTATTTTTTAAAAAGTAATCCAAACATAAACATTAATTAAATACGGTAGTAGACTTGATATCAAAGGATGATGGATGATTTTGTTTTTTTGCTCTCGCCCTCTCACTCACGACTTCCTTAGCGGCACAGACTCACAGTCGGCGTTCAAAGGGTTCTCATCTCCCAAGTCCCATCCTCTCACGTTCAGATCAGATTTGTTCGCGTTCTTCGTTCTCATTCTCCTATTTTTTATTTCCCATCGTCCGCGGGTAGCTTCTCCGTTCTCGTCTTCTCTTTCTCCGTTCTTTATTTTGCATTGTATTTCCTTTGAAAACTTCTGGTGCTGTCTATAGTATGCAGTAAGGAAGAAGATCCCCTTCTTGAACAATATACACCCGCTTTTCCGACCTTGCTTAAATTTTCCAAGTTTGCTCTTGGTATCGTAGTACCTCAGTTTACTAGACAGTTGAATTCATCGAATTAAATGTCTTTGGATTTTAATGAGTCAATTCTTGCTGTAGTCCTGCTCATGATTCTTATCATCTCTCATTTCCTTTTAATTTAAAGAATACCCAGGGAGAAATATATGTCTACTGTCAAATTCGTGTTTGCTTTCATTTCCTTGCTTTAGGATTCTTTTGTTGGGTTTAAAAGCATGGTGATACGATCCAAAGTATTTGTCGATTAATTAGTGAGGTGCATGAGAAGTTAATGAACGACCAAATAGGGAGTAGATTCATTTGGTGTGTTTTATTGACACTTGATGGAATCTGTCTAAATTTATCTTATTCTGTTTTCTATTCATTTCACTTCTGATTTTTCACTCTTGGAGTTGCTCGTTGAACATGGAATGTAATATATGAAAGTGAACACTAAAAAGTCTATATATTTGGTTGTTCGCCAATGCATGCTCAAATAAAAGCATGGTAAGGTTTATGTAATTTATATTATCATGTTACCGTGTTCCTAATTTTTCCTGTTAAGTATTCCATCCTGCAGGTTTTGCCGGTTAGTGTTTTACATTTTGTTGACTTTTCTGTTTTTACAAAATACAAATTAAATGCTCAACATTGGAGGAGCATTTTGGTGAGTTATTATATATTAAGGAATAACAACAGTTTATATGTAGTCCTTTTGCAAAACAGTTACAGATATCTGGTTGGGTCACCCATCCCCCTGTCATAGTATGCTAGTCATGCTGTCATGTTAGATCAATTCATTATGAAACGAAAACGTTTCAAGGATTTCTGGAAAAAAAAAACGTGATTCTTATACTAGTTTAGGAAGATTCTAAAGACATTGTGTAACAATTTTCTTTATGCTTTGTCAAGTCTTGACACTCTGTTAGATTTTCTGAATTTGATATTTTAGCAATATATGTATTTCATTTACTGATCAGAGCTTGTTTAGCAGTCCTTTACATTGGAATCTTTTGTGTATTGATACAGGTTACAAGGTACGAGAGTTTTCATGAGTTTGATCCTTATTTCACTTACTGAGTGACTCAGGTAAGCTTTTTTGTGAAATGCAACCTTTCATACATATTGGCACATATTCTTTCTTGCAATGATTGATTAATCTCAAACTAATGCTGTTGGTTTACCCAGAGTTTCTTAGTTGCTGATTAGTGGGCTTAAAAATTTAAGTTCATCATTATTGTATGTGACATATTATTTTTTGTAGTCTGATTTCAATTGGTTGTGTTGCCAACTTGCTATATTGTGAATATAGAGAAAATATATATTTTTTGGTTTCCATTATCTGTGTGACAGAAACAACTATACTTACTCTCTTGGTTTGATCTTTGACGGCAGGCACCTTGTGGCGGTAATGGTCTGAAGTACTGCAGTTTGTGCTGTTTATACTCTCGCTCCTGGTAGTGTCAGTGGTGAGCACACTGGAGTCCAGACTCCAGAGGTAAAGGTTACAAGACGCGTAGGGAAGAAGATAAACCTACTGGTACCGAATTGCACCGATTAACGAGAGAAGAATTCATAATCAGAACGGAAAAATTGTGCTGTATTTGTGCTGTGAGCTTCATTTTTCCCTGAACTTGGATAAGCCTACAATCTGAACTTGAAGCGAGCAGGAGCAATCTAAAAGGGGTCAAGATGAGGATTATGATAAAAGGTGGTGTTTGGAAAAACACCGAAGATGAGATACTCAAAGCAGCTGTCATGAAATATGGTAAAAACCAATGGGCTCGAATCTCTTCACTTCTGGTTCGCAAATCCGCGAAGCAATGTAAGGCTCGATGGTACGAGTGGCTTGATCCTTCCATTAAAAAGGTACCCTTCTTTTCAATCATAGTTTCATGGTGTCCTGTTCCTTTCACCCTTTGGCTGGTTGCTTGTTGGGGCAAGTGTGAGCACACTAATCGTGCAGCAGCTAGTTTGCTAAGATGTTCTATTTCAGTTGACAGAGAACTGATGGGTGTTTTGTTGTAGGGGAATTACTTAGGGTCGCTGGTATTTGTATCCCTACAATTACATATGAAATTATTGGCGACATTGAGTGGTTCTTGATTTTTCTTGTTCTAGATGCTAAACGTTGTTTTGTATACGATTTAAGCTTCTAATCCTTTTCCTTTTTAATTATTATTGTGATTTTAAATTTAATATAATATATATTAATATAATTTCTTACTCGTGAGAATTAATACAAATAAGTAGGCAACTTTCCGATTATGATGCTTTGACCTTTGAATGAACTGATTCCGGAAAAGTACACCCTCAAGTTCTTGATATAAGATGTATTTGGGGAGTTGATCTTGTTTCTAAATATAAGACATAGTTTTCATAATTGTCAATCTTTTCCTAATTTTCCCTTATTGATGCTCCATCAACCATAAACAAGGAGGAGAGGGAAGGAGGGAATTAAAGAAGATGACTAGGATGTTTCAGAAAATAAATTTCATGTTAACTAACTCAACTATCTTCCTTAATCTAATCAAATTAGTTAAATATGTCTTATATTAAGGACTGAAGGGAGTATACATTTTGATTGAATATTCTGCTTTGGAGTGACTTGGGGTCCAAATGGATAGTACTGAACCTAACCCATATTGTTAGTTGTATGCTTACAGCCTTGTGCCTTTTGGTATTATTTTAAGTAGTGGAGGTGGAAAATACAATTATCATCTCTTCAAGTGATAAGGTTATCAAAGCTGGCAATTGAACTTTGAAGGACAATGGGGCATTATTAGGCTGTTTTATTTGTGCCTTTTCTCGTCAGATCATTGATATGTTTATTTGGCCTAGAATAAATAATGCCGGGTTTTATAATATATATGTGGTATTATTTGACGCATCTTTTCAAATGTGTTTTTCTTAAAGAAGTGCATTATTTCTGCCATGTTTGAGGAATCAATTTGATGTTATAATATCCCTTCTATTTTTTATTGTATGGTGCTTTTACACTATGATTATTATGTTGTTTCTAGCATCACAACTTTCTGTCTTGTTGATCCAAGCCTTTCATTCATGGAACAGTCTTTTGATAGTGTGCTCATTGTATAGACTGAATGGACAAGAGAAGAGGATGAAAAGCTTCTTCATCTTGCTAAGCTTATGCCCACACAGTGGAGAACAATTGCTCCAATTGTTGGCCGTACCCCTTCCCAGTGCCTTGAGCGGTATGAGAAACTCCTTGATGCGGCCTGTGTCAAGGATGAGAACTATGAACCTGGTGATGACCCACGGAAATTGCGACCTGGTGAGATTGATCCAAACCCTGAGTCAAAGCCTGCACGACCAGATCCTGTTGATATGGATGAGGACGAGAAGGAAATGTTGTCTGAAGCCCGAGCTAGGTTAGCCAACACCAAGGGTAAGAAGGCAAAACGGAAAGCTAGAGAGAAACAACTTGAAGAAGCCAGGAGGCTTGCCTCCTTACAAAAAAAGAGAGAATTGAAGGCTGCTGGAATTGATATCAGGCATCGGAGGAGGAAAAGGAAAGGAATAGACTACAATGCAGAAATCCCTTTTGAGAAAAGGCCTCCTCCAGGGTTTTTTGATGTTGCTGATGAGGATAGATCAGTGGAACAGCCCAAATTCCCTACTACAATTGAAGAACTTGAGGGAAAAAGAAGGATTGATGTGGAAGCACAGTTAAGAAAGCAAGACGTTGCAAAGAATAAGATTTCCCAAAGGCAAGATGCCCCCTCTGCTATACTGCATGCCAACAAGCTCAATGACCCTGAAACTGTAAGAAAAAGGTCAAAACTGATGCTTCCACCACCACAAATTTCTGATAATGAATTAGATGAAATTGCAAAGATGGGTTATGCTAGTGACCTTATGGGGAGTGAGGAAATTGCTGAAGGCAGTGGTGCAACACGTGCTCTTTTGGCTAATTATGCTCAGACTCCTAGCCAGGGAATGACTCCTTTGCGAACTCCTCAGAGAACACCGGCTGGTAAAGGAGATGCTATCTTGATGGAAGCTGAAAATCTGGCAAGGTTAAGGGAGTCTCAGACACCATTGTTGGGAGGAGATAACCCAGAGTTGCATCCTTCAGACTTTTCTGGGGTCACTCCTAGGAAAAAAGAAATTCAGACTCCAAATCCTATGTTGACTCCCTCTGCAACACCTGGAGGTGCTGCCCTCACTCCTAGAAGTGGTGTGACACCAGCAAGGGATGGCTTTTCTTTTGGCATGACCCCAAAGGGAACTCCACTAAGGGATGAGCTTCATATCAATGAAGACATGGATATGCCTGAGAGCTCAAAACTTGAGCTACGTAGACAAGCTGATCTCAAAAGAAGCTTGCGCTCTGGTTTAAGCAGTCTTCCACAGCCAAAAAATGAGTACCAGATAGTTATGCAACCAGCTCCAGAAGATGTTGAAGAACCTGAGGAAAAGATTGAAGAGGATATGTCTGACAGAATTGCTCGAGAAAAAGCTGAAGAAGAAGCTCGGCAACAAGCATTACTTAGAAAACGATCTAAGGTCCTTCAAAGGGAGCTTCCTAGGCCTCCTCCTGCGTCACTGGAACTGATAAGAAATTCTTTAATTATTGCTGATGGGGACAAGAGTTCCTTCGTTCCTCCTACTTCTATGGAGCAAGCTGATGAAATGGTAAGAAAGGAGCTTCTAAGCTTACTGGAACATGACAATGCCAAGTACCCACTTGATGAGAAAGTGAATAAGGAGAGGAAAAAAGGAGTCAAGCGTGCTGCAAATGGACCTGCTATTGTCCCTCTTATTGAAGATTTTGAGGAAGATGAAATGAAAGATGTATGTATTCACAGTTTTTTCCTGCATGTTTAACTTGTTTAATAGAACGTACTAAACTTGGTGATCGTTCATGTTTTGGAGTAGAACCAACTTTGCTCTGCCTTTCCCATGTAGAGAACACATTCAACTTCCTTTTTGGCTCAGTCCTGATTCCTGAGCACTAAAATGCCTCATCAGTGCGTTGGATTTTTTTTCTTTCTTTCCAACACTATCTGCACCCTTCTCCAGAAAATACTCAAAAAATCATCTTTAAATTATAGTAACATAGAAAGATATATGTCAATGTTCCTATTGTTTTTTTCAAGAGAATTTAATATCCTTCTGTTCTGTATTTCCTACCTTTGTTGATGAAAGCTTTTACTATTTTTTTTGGTTAAAAGGAATTTTTGACCCATTTTGAGATTCAATTTTTTTTCCTTTTTTTTTGTGTGTTGGGGGTGGCTATAAAATCTGTTGCAGAGTTATTGGAGATAACATTATATGTTAGAGAAACCATGGTTAGATAGCCTCCTATTTATATGTGTCAAATATGGCAGGCTGATCAGTTGATAAAGGAGGAGGCTCAGTATCTTCGTGTAGCCATGGGACACGAAAGTGAGCCCCTTGATGAGTTTGTTGAAGCACATAGAACTTGCCTTAATGATCTTATGTACTTCCCTACCCGTAATGCCTATGGGCTGTCAAGTGTTGCTGGAAACATGGAGAAGCTTGCAGCTTTGCAGAATGAATTTGAAAACGTGAGAAAAAAGTTGGATGATGGCAAGGAGAAGGCAGTACGCCTTGAGAAGAAGGTGATGGTTCTTACACAAGGGTATGAGGTATGTGATTATTTCCTTTATGTCGGCAATATTTGTTTCTTGTGGCATCGGAGTTTAAATAAAGTTAAACTTTTAAAGCTTAATCCCAGAAAAGAGTGGAACTAAAAGCTTGTTTGATTACATACAAAAGCTCACTCAGTAGTACATATGCCAGGCTTAGGAGATAATGCTCAGTTTGTACTGAATGCTTGTTATCTAAAAGATTGTCCTTTCAGAGGTAGTTTGGTCATTAGATTTACCAGTCTCCTTTTTAGGGGACTAAAATGTTTGTGGCATAGTGACAAATTGATACGATAGATGTGCAGCTGTGATTAATTCGTTTTATGATCCCATTACTTGGTCCATCTAGTTAAATTGTTGTTCGAATGCTTTTCATAATGATTTTCACTAATGCATTTTTCAGACGAGGGTGAAGATTGTCTTTGGCCACAGTGTAGAATCATAATTCTTTTCTTTATATCATCTGTGATTATTGACTATATAACCATACCTGGAATTGTCAGATGAGGACAAAGAAAAGTCTTTGGCCACAAATTGAAGCCACATTCAAGCTGATGGACACTGCTGCAACAGAACTAGAGTGCTTCCAAGTTTTGCAAAAGCAGGAGCAGCTAGCTGCATCACATCGGATAAACATTATATGGTCTGATGTAGAGAAGCAAAAGGAACTCGAGAAAACCTTACAAAAGAGATATGGGGATCTTCTGGCAGAAGTGGAAAAGCTTCAAAACATTGTGAACCAATACAGGGTGCAATCTAACCAGCAAGAAGAAGCTGCTGCTAATAAGCATTCTCTTGAGTCAGCTGAGGTTGCATCTGACGAAACGAGCACGCAGGGTGTTGAGAATCATGAAAGTATATCCCACTCAGATGAGCAGGGAAGTGCTATGTTAGTTAATTCAACGCACGATGATGCTTCAGTACAGCAAGTAGACCTGAAACAAGCCGAGGCCACATCAGGCCCAGAAAATAATAAAGGGCAAATGACCCACGACATTGATGTCAAGCACCAAGATGTGACTCTTGTTGCGGAGGAGGGGGTCAGCACAACAGTAGTACCAGGTGAGAGCATTGATAGTTGTATCACCCACACGGAGACCACTCTAGACTCGGGTGCTCCAGAGGATACAAGTATTGAGAGACGTGGGGAGGATCAAGGTTTGAAGAATCCAGATAATGTGGCCATCAGCACAACAGTAGTACCAGGTGAGAGCATTGATAGTTGTATCACCCACACGGAGACCACTCTAGACTCGGGTGCTCCAGAGGATACAAGTATCGAGAGACGTGGGGAGGATCAAGGTTTGAAGAATCCAGATAATGTGGCCATCAGCACAACAGTAGTACCAGGTGAGAGCATTGATAGTTGTATCACCCACACGGAGACCACTCTAGACTCGGGTGCTCCAGAGGATACAAGTATCGAGAGACGTGGGGAGGATCAAGGTTTGAAGAATCCAGATAATGTGGCCATAGACTTGCATGATGACAGGATACCAGAAAACGCCGATCTGGATTAGGGTGACTAGAAGCGAAGTTGTATGAAATCGCTTGCTGCTACCTCCTATGAGTGATTAATTGAGTGATTTTCGAGGATTGTTAGGCCTTGTTCTTTGGAAGGGTATCTCAACTAAATACAGCTTGATGCTGGATATTTTAGTATGGAGAATATTAAGCTTGTGACTTTAGCTATCGAACATGAACTAAATATGACTCTGCCGTGTACTTGAAATTTTGACATCTAGTAACCGTCAGTCTGGTGAAGACGGGCATGCTCTTTTCTAAGTTTGTGTTGGAAACGACTAATTACAGGATCTCTTGTTTTTGTTTTTTCTAAAAAAGGAGACAAGATCAGATTAATCTTTTTTTTTCTTTTTTTTCTTTTTTTTTTTTTGTAAGGAGCAAAGCAAAATCAGATTAATCTGCTATTACACACTGGTATTGTTTTAAAAAAAAAAAAGACTGCTGCGGTTTATATGACTTGGAAAATATTATTAATTCTGTTTTATTATCCTGATAATCTCTCAACTTCTAAAGGAAGTTTAAACCATGACAATTCTCATTCCATTGTTGACCACATTTCTCAGTTACCTCTTTCATTCACTGTACATTTAGATGAGATATTTTGGAATGGCAATTTATGGGGATACTATTAGGTTAAAGATGGCTATGTTCTTTATGCTTCGGATTTACTTTCCGTCAATCAATCTCATGGTCCATTCTGGAAATTTCTGTGATCCCATTTCCAGTTATAGAATTTATTGTTCATTTGGAAATTGATTCATACTACTATCCCTTCTTCTGATGTTTTAAAGCAATATCACCTTAATGTTTCTGGTGAATGTCTTTTTTGGATGCAAGCGTGAAAAAACTCTTGCTCACCTCTTCATCACATGTCTCTATGCTAAAGCAATCTGGCTTGGTTGTTTTTCAATCTAATTTCAATCATTATCTTGTTTAGACTTTAAATTATGGCTGAAAGTTTCCATAAGCTTGTTATTCAAGAATGGATATATTACTATTTTAAAGGGCATTATCATTCTTATAAATACCATCTGGTACAGGAAAAATTATGCTTTGCATCATGGACATACAGATCATCCATCACAAATCGTCAAGAAAATTCAAGTAAATATTTCATTTATTATGCTTCATTCTCATAATGATATGGAAGATATGTTGGAAATTATGCCCTAGTGGCAAGTCATTGTACTTTAAACGTTTGTGTTATTTAAAGTATTCTCCTTTAGTTATCATTTCATTTGCATGTTTATATTGATAACTGTACCCTTGGATATATTTTATAGATTATCTAAATGTCCCTGATCGTTTATCTACGCGGGAGCGAAGATGAAATAAGACCAGTATGACTTTGATGAGTATGGAGATACGAGTCAAAGTCATGGGCACTTGTAAGAGTACAAGGTGCTGGACCGACCCACTATGAGAAAGCTGCATGGAAAAAGACATAAGCTTTTCTCATGTATAACCGCGTCACAACGCCCTTTGACCTGAGATCATCATGGATTCCTACATGATGAGTCGCTGGTCTTTGACCTAGTCAAAAGTCACCTTTGACAGGGTGATGATAAAGGCTTGGATCGGGATCAGTGGTTTTCATGTAGAGGAATGTAAATGGTCAAGATGGAATTTGTCCCTCATATTTGTAGAGAGATAATACTGGGCCCCTCGATGAGTGAGTCTGAGAAATGTATGGTCATACTACGATGGAAAGGAGTTTCCATTTCAATTAGACTACTCAAGAATCGAAAAAGTAATGGTCAAGAACAGGAAGTTGACATTCTCCATGTCTCATCCTTGACCAAATTATCGCGTGACAAAAGGGACGTGACATGGTTGTACGATAGGTTGTATCGTATCATCGATCCCCATATGAATTGGGTAGTCGCAATGTCTTGCTAGAGGCCGCTTGCGACTGTGGCTGGTGCGATATTGGCCATTGCCAATCTCATGTGGGCTGCGAGGTCGCAACAAGAATAGCCCAACACGAGCAAAGTGTTCAGATTCATTGAATCTTAGATATGTCTAAGATTTAATGAATAATGTATTTATTCTAGGATGAATATATATATATATATATATATATATATATATATATATATAATTCGAAATTAATATAATAATATTATTTAATAAAGATTATAATATTATTATATAATATTTGTTTGTATTTAATTTATTTGATAAATTAAATATCTAAAACAAATAGAGATATTGTATCTCAGATTTAATTTTCGAATAAAGATATCATATATTTTATTTAATTTAAATTGAGATATAGTATCTCAGATTTAATTAAATAGATATATATCATTTCTCGGATTTAATTTATAGAGATAAATTAAATCAGAAGGCTTTTAATTCGGATTAAATAAATAGATTAGATTATATCTATCAGATAGATTTAATTAATATATTTTTTAATCCAGATTCAAAATTCGAATTTCAAAATTAATGAGGATTAATTTGAATATAATACGCCTACCGGGTTTAGAAAAACCTATGGGACTTTTGTCAAGCGTATTAGAAAGCCGTGAGAAACTTTAGAGGGCATAGAGAGATGCAAGAATACTGAAGGCGCTAGCACGCTGCCGTCTGTGTTCGAGGTTATTCGTGTGGATACCGGTAGAGGAAGACGATTCGAAGAGTCGACTTCTGCTGATCGAGAAGGTAGCCCACCAATCCAAATAGTTCGGCATACGTATGATTCAGATTCTTTTAACCTCTATTAGCGATCCTTGGATGGGATTCGTAAAAGTTTTTTAATTTCGCTGCGTGTACGGATCCCAACAAGATAGAAGTAGGCCTTCCATTAAAAGTTTGCCAATGAATGTAGATGAATTCAACTCTGAAGAATGGATAATCAATATGCACGAACTCAAGGATAGAAGGAATGCCAAAGGATGTTATGCACAAATATGCTCAGCAAGGTCAGTTTTGCGTCAATTCATCTGGAGGAAGCAATGTCAAAATGATCCTTGGTTTTACTATAAATTCCTTCAAACCTCAATTCTATGGATTAAAAGACATAGAATGTTTTTTCAGATGGATAGTTGCAGGTTGAAGATCTAGAGGCTGAGGGAAAGCTTTTATCTCCTCAACAACCATTCAATCATATAGCATTAATGTTGTCATTCAGGACATTCAATCTCTGCTCAAAGAAATTCCTTCCTCTGATATTGCTATTGCTACTGTTAATGATTTAGATAGGCTTAATTTGTTGCATTTTAGTTCAGTTTCTTCAGTTTCATTGTAAACTTCATGATTATTAATATCATTTTATATTTTTACCCAAAAAAAAAAAAAACCATGACTTGTGTTATTTGAGCAGGGAAAAAAAACGAAGAAAGAAAAGGAGTTGAGGATATGGTTTCAAACGTACTTACCATCCATTTGCCTTCCTCTTTTCCCCAACTACTCATGTCAACCTTTAAATTGCACTTTAAACGGTTCACATTTAATGTTTTCTAAGAATGTTTTAAATTGTTAGCACAAAACCTAAGCCGTTTTTGAATTTATTAATTGATAATTTAATCTTTTATCAAGAATTTTAGAAAATATTAAATTCGAATTGCTTAAATTTCAAAATAAAGATTGAGATTAGTGGAGGAGAAGAAGAGGGGAGGTGGATGGTAAGAGTAGAAGAAGAAATCCAAATCCGTTTGAGACTTGACATATCAAGTGAACTTGTATATTCTTAAGTGGTTAAATATGACCCTTCTAAAAGGGTATCACTGTATATTTGATACTCATCACTTTATATATATATGGGGAAATCATTTCTGCATTTACGATAGAAAAACTTTCCTGCAGCAGACAAACACGATGCAATTTACTCCCTCGTAATTAATTGATTTCACACACACAACCCACTAAAGTTCTCTTCCTTTATAGATTAATGCCTATTACATCATCTTCCCTTATATATATATTTAAAACAGCCCTCGCTGCTTCTCTCCAAGTTGCTTCTCTCTCTCCCCCTCCAAACCGCAGCCGCCATGACCCCACAAATAATCGCAGCCCATGGCTCCACGACGGAGCACCCAGTAGTGATGGCAGCGAACCCACCGAGCAAATCGTTGCAGACGTCCGTCACGTTCCAGTGGTCGGAGAGAATCTGCTTGCCAAAGAGTGTGGTTAAATCAGCGGAGCAACCAACTAATGTGGTTGTCACGGCAGTTTGGCCCACCGCACTCCACTGGCCGTGATAACTTCCTGATTCGTAAGCGTTGAGAATCTTTGTGAACAAACTTGGATTGAATCCATACCAAAGCAATAAAATATAATAAAGATGGGACTAAGAATTGAGTGTTGCTCTCTGCTATGAACCTGAATACAGTGCTAAGCTTTGACCAAAACAAAAAAATACAGTGCTAAGTTGCACCATCTACGTCGTCTCTGTTCCGTCTGCTACGCTCGACGTAGAGGTTTGTAATGAGTCCCACATCAGGGAGCCAAACTCTTGTAGTGAAGTTTATAAGTCCATTAGGTTCTCTCTCCTCATACGCTAGCTTTTGGGGATTGAGCTCTCCCTTTGGGCTTGTGTTCATCACATTGGTGCTCTCGTTGAGAGTCGATGTTTCAGAGAGGGCTACCCACGGAGGGTTCTGACCGGCCGAAGGCCGAGTGAAGTGCCGTGGAGTAGAGTCGCCGATGACGTCGGCTCTTGAGGGGGTGACTATGTAATGAGTCCCACATCGGGGAGCCAAACTCTTGTAGTGAGGTTTATAAATTCATTGGGTTCTCCCTCCTCATAAGCTAGCTTTTGGGATTGGGCTCTCCCTTTAGACTTGTGTTCATTACAAGGTTGCGATCATCTTCCCCATCGTTCACGCTAGTGTGTTTAGGTGCGATTTGCTCTTCACTTTATTTTGTAAATAAAGTTTTTCTACGGTAAATGCAGAAATGATTTCCTATATATATATATATATATAAACTTAGAGTATCTTTAAGTCACTTTGAACTGGCTGGGATTGTTATGGTTAAAATCCTCCCAACAAATATGCATAATTTGACTTGTGTTCCCCTCATTTTGTATATCAACATATCAAACGAATGCATCTTTTTAGTAATAGGGGGAACAAAACAAATGCCCCTTAAATATTGACTACTACCTCCAATACCTAAAGGGCTTAGATTTAGGGAAAATCAATTTTAGGGCCCTTTTAACAAGAGAAATTGCAAAAAGGCCTCAAGATTTTGACAATCCCGAAAAGGTCCCGGGGCCTTTTCTAGGATTTTCGAGAATCTTGGGTGACTTGTTAATGAAGGCGATATAGTTGTTAACGAGTGCGATATAGTTGTTAAAGTGCTTGATTTAGTTGTTAGCAAAAGTGTTGTTAACGGGTGATTTAGTTGTTAAAGACCTACCCGTTAACAACTATATAAGCCCCGTCAACAACTCACCCAAAATTATGAAAATCCCATAAAAGGCTCTGGGGCCTTTTCTGTGTTTGTCAGAATCTTGGGGTCTTTTTTGCAATTTCCCCTGTTAAAAGGGCCCTAAAATGAATTTTCCCTTAGATTTAGTCCAAAATATAAGATCCTTATCTATGCTATATTTCCTATTTATTATCATTTTTTAAAATTAATTTATCTAACTTATGCAATATAAACTAATATATAATATAATATTATGCCAGAGTGTTTTAAGGAGATCAAATCATATTTGTTAAATTAACTAATTTATTTCAATTTCTTAATCTACTAAAATTAGTTAACTTTTATAGTAAGAATGGATGGAGTACCATACATGTCTAAATCAAAATAAAAATTTACTCCTTCCGATTATAAATATAAGACATAATTGACTTTCTTTTGAAGAGATTAAAGAAACTAAATAAATTACTTAATTATATCATATATTGTGTATCATTAGACTATATATTAGTTTATAAGTTAGGCAAAATAGTTTGAAGAAAAAATGATGAATGTAAATATTTTAAAATAATTTAATTACCTATTTTAGTATCTCCGAAAAAGTAAACTTTGTTTTATATTCGGATCGGAAGGAGTACTTATATTTTGGGAAAATAAAGTATTTTATCTTGCATTTGAATTTGTTTATAACACATACATCATGGAGCATGCATCAATGGTAGCAGATGCAAATCTTCATTACAAGGGTTGGTTATCCTTTCAACAAATATGCATAATTTGACTTGTGTTCCCCTCATTTTGTATATCAACATATCAAACGAATGCATCTTTTTAGTAATAGGGGGAACAAAACAAATGCCCCTTAAATATTGACTACTACCTCCAATACCTAAAGGGCTTAGATTTAGGGAAAATCAATTTTAGGGCCCTTTTAACAAGAGAAATTGCAAAAAAGGCCTCAAGATTTTGACAATCCCAGAAAAGGTCCCAGGGCCTTTTCTAGGATTTTCAGAATCTTGGGTGACTTGTTAACGAAGCTGATATAGTTGTTAACGGGGTACTGATATAGTTGTTAAAGGTACTGATTTAGTTGTTAGCAAAAGTGTTGTTAACGGGGCTGATTTAGTTGTTAAAGACCTACCCGTTAACAACTATATAAGCCCCGTCAACAACTCACCCAAAATTATGAAAATCCCATAAAAGGCTCTGGGGCCTTTTCTGTGTTTGTCAGAATCTTGGGGTCTTTTTTGCAATTTCCCCTGTTAAAAGGGCCCTAAAATGAATTTTCCCTTAGATTTAGTCCAAAATATAAGATCCTTATCTATGCTATATTTCCTATTTATTATCATTTTTAAAATTAATTTATCTAACTTATGCAATATAAACTAATATATAATATAATATTATGCCAGAGTGTTTTAAGGAGATCAAATCATATTTGTTAAATTAACTAATTTATTTCAATTTCTTAATCTACTAAAATTAGTTAACTTTTATAGTAAGAATGGATGGAGTACCATACATGTCTAAATCAAAATAAAAATTTACTCCTTCCGATTATAAATATAAGACATAATTGACTTTCTTTTGAAGAGATTAAAGAAACTAAATAAATTACTTAATTATATCATATATTGTGTATCATTAGACTATATATTAGTTTATAAGTTAGGCAAAATAGTTTGAAGAAAAAATGATGAATGTAAATATTTTAAAATAATTTAATTACCTATTTTAGTATCTCCGAAAAAGTAAACTTTGTTTTATATTCGGATCGGAAGGAGTACTTATATTTTGGGGAAAATAAAGTATTTTATCTTGCATTTGAATTTGTTTATAACACATACATCATGGAGCATGCATCAATGGTAGCAGATGCAAATCTTCATTACAAGGGTTGGTTATCCTTTCAACAAAAAACAGATACCGATTATTATACATAAGATCACATCCCCCTTCCAACAATAATCTAAAATGCAAGTCCCATCAAATATCAATAAGCTCTCCTGAGAAAAAATTGTATCACTTTATTTTGTAAGGACAAGAAATGAGATTTTTCTCTTTCAATTCTGTGGTCTGGAAAAAATCAAAGAAACTTGCATACTCTTTTACCCACAAAATTCAGATAGCCCAGAGAAATGCAAGAGGCAATGGCCCTCTCCAACTATCAAACTGTTTGGGATAGCTTCAAATAGTGAAAAAAAAAAACCCATCAAACAGCAACATAACCCTAACAGAAGAAAAAAAACTAATGTGGAGCATTTGAGATAGTTTCAAGGGTTGATGGATTTATTGTAAAAAATGACTTATGATAGAAGTCACTTTTTTTAGCTTTTAGAATGACTTTTTTCAACTTCGGTAGAAAATGTTAAGGATATGTACTAATAAATATACATTTTTATACATTCTAATTTATCCACTAGAATATATTTAATTATTTTAGATTTTTTTTTTAAATTTTTTTATCAAATTTAAATTTTTATCTTCAATTATTACAATATATACAACTAATATATGTGTGTGTAGTATTCAATAAGATTTAATTTCAATCATTTTCCATCTCAAATGACTTTTCAAATACTATTCCAAATAAGATCCCATTTGGAAAAAAAATCACTTTTACTATCGCTATTCTAAACACAAATCATATCTACAATCTGACTTTTATCCTATCTTCCGTTTGTAAAAGCCCCTATAGAAAAATGTCACTTCTGCCACCGCTATCCCAAACGGGCACTATAAAGATGAAGTCTGCCAAAAGTCCAGTGGCTTCCTTTGCTGAAATTAGTATAAAAATGTGTCAGGAATTGAATAAAGCAGAAATCCAATAACACATGCAAATGCAACCACAACAGCACAAAGATACAAAGCAGGGGCAATAAGATGAGAATGCAACTGGAACAAAAAGTATAAAACTCCATTTTGGGCGTTATCAAAGATTTATTGTTTCACTAACTACTCAAAAAGTTGATTTTATTCCTATTCCATCTCTGCAAAGATCAAAAGGTTGACTTTGGAGGAGCAGACGTCCTATGTGGTTGGAAAAAAATAAAATAAAGCATTTTTCCACGTGGTAAACTGAAATAAAACATTTGAGGGAGTTAGTTTATGTTTGAAATTTTGAACCATCTTAAGAGGGGCTTGACTTATACACTGTATACATTTTTTACCAAAGAAAAGAGGGGCTGACTATCGACACTCGTTGTCTTGAGCAATCCTAGACTAAACAACAGTGGAGTCACTGACCGCTCATTGGTTTTCAATTCATGGGCGGAAGATTTTCCATTGCTACTCATAGACCTAATAATGCAAAAATTGATGTATAAATTATACTCATCAACTAATGGTTATCAGCAGAATTTTGAATTCCCAGGTTTGGTAATCAACATCAAATGTATGACCCTACTAAACACTATAAGTTCAAGGGGGCGTGATGTTACTACATGCTAGGAATGCAATTTCACATTAACTACAAAAGAAATCAACCCCACAAACAGAGAAAAACTGAAAGAAACAGGGAAAACTTCCAAGCACTTTCAGGGGCCAGAACATCCCAGATGAATCAACAAATTTTCTAGTTACATCCTGTTCTGCACTCATCTCTTATTTATACCCAATAACCTAACAAATCAACTTCTAGAAGTTTCCTCCTACGCCTCCACATGTCCAACACTAAACACCAAATTTCCCCAGACACTCATATAATCAACTCCTTCAATCCTAGCTTGCATAATACCCGCTCAATCCCCCTATATTTTTATAGTTGGGGGGGACTAATGCTGCAAGTTAACCACAATTTAAGTGAAAGACCTGGGAGCAGGCCTGACAGAAAGGCATTGCCATTTAAAGGTAGGAACCTTCAATCCTAGCTGCATAATACCCGCTCAACCCCCCTATATTTTTATAGTTGGGGGGACTAATGCTGCAAGTTAACCACAATTTAAGTGAAAGACCTGGGAGCAGGCCTGACAGAAAGGCATTTCCGTTTAAAGGTAGGAATCTTGCTTTAAAGGTTGACACTAAGGACCCGTTTGTTATAAAGAATCGGTAGGGAGGGAAATGAACTTTAGAGGAGGGAAAGGAAAGGAAAGGAAGATTTGAAAGATGAGGGAAGATGACTTGAGTTGTTTGGTAGAAAGAAAATGAAGAGATGGTAGTTGGTAAAGAATTAGGAAATGTCTATTTTACCCTCAAAAGAAATTAATTCAAAATAAAAAGAAAAATATTTTTTTTACTAAAATATATTTAAAAAAAATATATTACTGTTAAATTTGAACTTGTGAAAAAAAGATTCGCCAAATTTGAATTTTCCCGCCAAAATTGATCTTTCCCGCCAAAACCAAATTTGAATTTTAGGTCCTGGGAAGATAGCAGCTTTCCTTCCATTTTCGGAGGGAAAGCATCTTCCCTCAAATGAGGGAAAATGTCCAATTCCAGTGAGTTGCTGACTGGACTTTCTTTGTAACAAACACCCAAAATCCATGGGAAGATTGAGATCTTCCCTTTCCCTCCCTGGACTTTCTTTGTAACAAACGGGTCCTAAAGATACAAATTCTGATCTGAAGCCAATTATTCCCCCCCCCCCCAAAAAAAAAAAAGAAAAAAGAAAAAAACTCGTTTTCAATTCATATTCATGCACCTCAAAGATTTCTGGCCCCGTTCCGGAAAGCAATGACTTTTGCGTTTGGTGATTTTTGACAGCAAAGTTTAGGAATTTCTGTTTCATTAAATTTTTTATTGTTTTAGTGCCTTTACAAAAAGCACCAAAGGAGTCACTTTACCAAACAGCTGCGGTTTTCATAACTTTAGAAAGACAAACGAACTTTCTATTTAATTAAATTGCAAGGTATATCCTTATTGAATTCACATTATCTTCTTAATGCTATATACAAATACTTTACATAGCAGTTATAACTAAATTGCTATCATATTTTCAATAGTACCGACACAAAAACACAATTAAGTATAAAGTGTCAAATACTCTTCTATTCTAGTTGTGAAAATATACTATTCTAATTTAATTTCTATTTGACTTTTTATATCCAAAAATTATAGGTCATGAATGATATGACTGCTTCTAAATTGTCCAGCCTTCAAATAAAATTCTCTTTACTAGATTTGGTTTAGGTCACATTTTCAAAAGTTGTTTTAAGAATATTTTAACCAGGCATATTTTTTTCTTTGATTTAGGTCACATTTTTTTCACTGCATCCATAAGTTAATAGCTATCCAAAAGCCAATAGATTCCCAAATGGACCCTTTAGGTAATCCAAAACCCTTTGAATTGAGTCTCCTATCATTAAAGTAGATAGGTCATAAGGGTCCGCACCTTACACTAAAACAAATTACAAAAACATGGCATAAACATACCACAGATGGACCACTAGGTCGGCATTTCTTACACATTTCAATACCAATCCCCAATATGACAGAAGTTACCTTAGCAATTGGCATCTTTTGCCTGACAGAATCAACTAATGATAAATCAATATCAGCTATGGCAATCCCTGTAGACAAGCGATCTGAAACAAGAAAAACTAGAGTGAGCCAGAAAACTACTATTTAAACTGCTGGTAGATCTAACAAGAAAATTAATAAAAACAGAAATTTACTTGTATAATATGATTCTATAATAACAAATGACTCGTTGAAACTTAAAACAAAAGAATGCATCAAGCAAAGTAAAAGTGTAATGTTAGTGGAGGAAAGCAATGCACACAAAACCATCAAGAAAGCCAAAGAAAGGAACACTACAAAATGTTCTAACAAAGAAGCAACTTGAACCTAAATTACATGTCTTGTCTCCTATAACTATCTCATTCCTTCCCTTTGACATTGTACGAATTGTTCAGGCATGATATTAAGAGTATATTGACTATCATATGGTCGACTCCATAAATCTAACATAAAGTGGGGCACTGACAGAAGTTGAATGTGTAAGAGGGTGAGAAATGGTTGCATAACCAGCATTAAAATTTGATCATTTGTTTAGCAGTGGTGAAGGAAAATGAATTCAGAACAGCAACTTTTCCAACCCACAATTGTAGCTTTTGCAAGAATCAGTTAGAGGGAGAAGTCTGTGATGGAACTGAGTCTTTATTATTGCCGAGTAACTAAGATAGCCAGTATAAGCCTCTTCAATAGGGAATGGAAGAGAATAAAGGAAAATCGACTAACAATTCTAGCTACAAAGATGAACAGTAATATCAGAACAATAAGCAAGGAGCCTTCCCTGACTTTACAGAGGTCAACGGTTCTCCCCAAAACAACGCCTAAGCACTCATTGCCTGTCACACTAAGGGCACACAACCCTAGATAACCAACTCAGTTCCAGCCTTGAACTATTGGGCTGTGAGACCTTTAGTGGGCCCATTCCTTGCTGCTGCTTGATAGGCCCATGTTTAGTGAACTTCCTCTTGTAGACTCGGTCATATGGGATAACAAGCCCATCATTCGCCTCCCCTAGAAGCTTCACCTTGTCCTCAAGGGGAAAATGTGGAAACTGGATTCGGATTGCATTCATGTCTTCCCAGGTATTACCACAGTCAAGAAGATTACACCATTTAACCAGAACTTGGGTAGTGCCATCAGTCATGCTTCTCTTCTGGATAATATCTTGAGGCTGGACAATTAGTTCATACTCCTCAGATAAGAAATTAGGCAAGTCCTGAACCTGTTCAGTTGAGACCAGTGATTTTTTGAGCTGTGAAACATGGAAAATAGGATGTATTCTTGACATTTCCCGGAGTTTGAGTTGGTATGCCACTTTCCCTATTCTCTTCACAACCTCATAGGGTCCATAATACAGCAGGGCGAGCTTCTCATGCTGGTGCTTAGCAAGATTCTTCAATTTATAGGGCTGAATCAGTAGATACACCAAATCACCTACCTCGAATTCTACCTCTCCTCTTTTTGTTTGCATACTGCTGCATCTGAGTTTGGGCACGTTCCAGATGAGATTTAAGGGCCAACAAGGCTTTGTTTCGCTCATTAATCTGCTCATTCACCTCTTCTACCATGGAAAAGGCATCCTGCCACTTGAAAACAGTAGGTGGGTCACGGTCATATAAGGCCTTGAAAGTGTTGAACCAAAACTCAGCCCAAGGAAGCATCTCCAGCAAAGCATCTGAGGTAAGTTTCAAGGTTCGGTTAACCACCTTGGTTTGGCCATCGGTTTGGGGATGATATCCTGAATTGTATTTCAAGGTAGCACCAGAATGTGTAAATAATTCCCTCCAAAAGTGGCTGATAAAGACCCTATCTTGGTCAGAAACGATCAACTTGGGAAACCCATGAAGTTTAATAATTTCTTTAGTGGAGATTTCTGCAACTTCTTTGGCAGTAAATGGGTGGGAAAGTGGCACAAAATGAGCATATCTTGTCAAACGATCCACCACCACCATGATTGTATCAAACCGATGGGAGGTAGGCCAACAATGAAATCCATGCTAATATCATCCCAAACCTGAGAAGGAATCAGTAGTGGCTGCAGCAGTCCCATGGGGGTAAGAGCTTCGGATTTATTTCTTTGATAAGTCTTGCACTTAGATACATGCTTTTGTATACCTCATTTCATCCCTTCCCAATATACAACCTCCAAAAGCCTCTTATAGGTGCATAGATAACCTTAGTGTCCACCCAAAGGAGAGTTGTGAAATTCCTGGATAAGTGCGGTGGTTCTTGGGGACTGTTTTTGCAAAACCAGCTTCCCTCAGTACAGCTAGAACCCGTTTTTAAGGGTGTATCCCTCAAGAACATCTTTCCCAGTTAGCACTTGCTGCCATACTGATAGGATTAGAAGAACTTAAGATAAGAAAAGGGAAAAGAAAGACAATCTAGAGCAGAATCTGAACTCTAGCCAACACAATAATTCTGAATATCATATATTTCCTCCCCCTCTAGAAAGAGAGTACAATATATATTTATAGAATATTTCCTTTGCCTAACTATAACTTCCTATCATAACTTCCCTAATTAGATAAGATAGAATAACAAACAGATTAGAACTAATAACTACTCCTAACTTCTCTTAACATGTGTCTTTCTTCAAAAGAGGACACATGGAACCTTAACACATACATGATTCAACTTGTCATCTTTGGCGATTTGGTCTTAAATTCTTCAATTCCAGCATATTGCCACAAGGAAAATGCATGCAACGTCATCTCGTTGTTATCTCTTCTGGATAAAGCGTCAACAGCACTATTTTCTCATCCCGGCTTATATTGAATATCAATTTGTATCCCATCAGCTTATATTGAATATCAATTTGTATCCCATCAGCTTGGATACCTAACCTTTCTGGTCTGGGGCAATTATTCATTGCTCCAAAAGGTGTTTGAGGGCCTTCTGGTCCCTGCAAATGACAAAAGGCTTGACAGCGAGGTAATGGTGCCTTTTTTTACAGCCAACACTGTAGCAATTAATTCTTTCTCATACACAGACCCAAGCCTTGCACATGCTGAAAGTTGCTGGCTGAAATACGCTATAGGCTTCCCATTTGGCATTAACACAGCCCTAACGCCAGTTCCACTATCATCCGCTTCTATGTCAAAGGGAATTTCGAAGGTTGTGATGGTTTGCTCTCACTCTTCGCGGCGCACTCGGTCTCCCCTTTCACTATATCGTTTTCTTCCTTTTTATTCCCAGCTCGTTTTCACGCCTCTTTCTCGTAGAAGCAGCCTAGCTGAATTGACCTAATGTCATTTAATCAAAATGCAGCAGCTTCACACGTTGGTCCTTCTCTGATATGTTTTCAATTTTTGGTCCTTCTCTGACATTAATTGATCTCCTTTATAATTTCATTGCCTTGGTGTTTTGATTTTAATATGTATTATGATGACTGAGTTTGAACTTAATTATTTCCTTGAGCGTTTGGACTTAAATTTGTGATGACTTTAATGTATTGGTGTGTTTTGGTTTTATACATGTTGGATTTTTATTTTTATTTTTATTTGTAGTACGTAGTAAACTCTTACATTTCGTTTACATTTTACGATTTTACGTTTTTGCTCACCCTTACCGTTTCTACGTAGACTCTACGTCTTAACAACACTGGTAGCTAGAGCTTGTTTAAGGGTCGAGTCTCCTTTTAAATAGACCCACGTGCCGTCCACTTTAATTTTCATGTACAATTGCCCCCAATTGATGCAATTTTCCCCCAGAGTCTCCAATCAAGCCATCCCCAGCACCAAATCAATGTTGGACAAATTGTAAGGGTAAAAATTTTGCTTAACACACAACTCTTGCAACTCCACTTCCAAGTTACAACACACGCCCTTCAAGAACGTCTTCTACCCATCACCAACGATAACAGAGTAAGAACAAGTAGGGGCAATGCTTAGATTTAAGCAATCAACCACATACCGAGCAACAAAGTTATGGGCCACTCCGCTATCAATTAAAATGACCACCAGCTTCTTCAACGTCCATCTTATCTTCATAGTTTTGTGGCCGAACGGCCCCGCCACTGTGCTTTGTGAGAGCCCCATAGCAGCCACCTCTTTCTTGTTGGTTCCTTCTTCCAACTCAACAAAGTCTTCTTTAATCTCCGCTTCCTCATGATGGAGAACGAGGAAAGGGTGTCACAGCCCACCCCACTGGGATCCCTATTGAGAAAGGACCACTGTCATCGGAGCCACTGCCCCAAACTCCATTTTTGGTGCTAGCCTCCACTGAGGCAGGTATTGTCCTCTCCTCTAGAGGATTTGTCCCTTGGGAATAAATTCCCAAGAGAGCCTCCCCAAGGACTCGAGGCCACAACCTGAGGCATATGTTGTGCCTCAGGTCGTGGCCTCGAGTCCTTGGGGAGGCGTTCTTGGGAAATTCCCAAGGGACAAAGGCTTTATTGCCCAGTGGAAGATTTCCAAGCATTGCAAAGGAGAGATTCCCTCTCCATCCATATTCACTAGATTCCCTTCAAGCGACTTCATTAGCTATAGGTAGACATAACACAAACCCCATCATACAAGCAAGTAGAACAACATCAACGTTGAATAGTTGAATTCAATATAGGGTTTACTATATTATATCTACTGGGGCAACAACTTAGATTCCATCCTGTGTTGCTTGTCTTTCTTCTCCTAGTAACTTCTTAGATTCGCCGCAAACAGATGACTAAAAGCGCTTACTAAGCACAGTCCCGGAAATTCCAATTTTCCTTTGACTTGAAGTCTGCTACGGATAGGTGGCCGCTTTCGGTTATATATACTACCTTCGAATGTATCTGGGGTAGTACATTTGCCTCGGCGGTTGTTAATAGTTCTTTGGGCCTCAATACTTTCTTAGTAACTAAACCTTTGGTTACTAAAATGTCTGAGGTTGCCTTTGTGTGTGGACAAGCCTTAGGGCTTTATGGCTCCTGGTCACTATTCGCCCTGCCTCAGTGGAAGCTGACACTCACACAGGCGTTCGGGCAGTAGCTTCGAGGACGGTGGTCCTTTCCCAATAGGGGATCCTGGTGGGGTAGGCCGTTATATAAAAAGGTTCCTTTTTATGTAATGGCCTACGCACCTTTTTATATAACAGCCCACCCCTCAGCTAGCAACAACCACAACCGGTGGTGTCGGCCTAGCAACAACTATGACTGCTGTCGGCCCCAACTAGGGCAGGTATTATGTTCCCCTCTAGAGGATTTGTCCCTTGGGGATTTGAGCGCCTCTCCGAGGACTCGAGGCCACGACCTGAGGCATAAGTACATGCCTTAAAAGTCACTTGGTAACCATGTGCACCTAGGTAAGGACAATACCTACCCCAGTGGGGTTGGCACCAGTCGTGGTTGTTGCCAGCCGGGGGGTGGGCTGTTACAAAGGGAAAGGGAGAAGAGAGAAGGGAAAGTGAGAATAGAGAGAAGAGAGAAACTCAGAGAGAAGACAAGGAAATTCTTATTCAATCATTCAAAGGTGTACCAAATGAGATGTGTTAAGGGATATTTATAGTCTCAACCCTAACCCCAGAATTGAATAGCAGAAGGTTCTGGAATGCAATTACAATAATGATTAGAGATTCAAAATCAAAATTAAAATAAATGACCATGATAATAATGATAATAAATCAGCATTAAGTTTGATGGTTTTCAAATTTTCAGCATTAAGTGTGATAGTCTTCAAATCTTCAGGATCCTTCTAGTCCTTTTGTGATTCTCATCCTCACTAATTACCAACAAATGCAGCTATTTCCCTTTGCATTGGTGATTTGGGCCATATTTTTCTTCACATTTAAAGCACAACCCAAGCTCCCTTTGCTGATTAAGCTCTTCCTTTGAAAGTCTCTTGGACCCACGTGTACTACTTCCACAGTAGTTGTATGTGGGCGACTGTGACATGGAGACTTGATTGCTTGTGCCCTTCGACTCTGCCTTCTCCTTCTATTCACTTGAGCGTGTTGGCGGACAAGAGAGGAGGTTTTTTTTGGGTCTCGAAAACTAGGGAACTTAGAGTAACTGGGCTTCATCATGGGCCATTGTAATTGTAACCCAAGTTTCTAGCCGCTAGCCCACTTTTCTTCAACTTTTTTTAGAGTCACGTTCCCCCTTCTCAACAACCTTGTTTGGGATCACTTTTAGAACCCTCAAAAGTGCTTATGCACGTGAATTGAGACAAAACTTCTCTCACATACTTACTTCATATACCATAAATCACGATTGAAAAACTGTTTTTGAAGGCTCCAATCACTATTCCAAACAAGCACGGTAAGCAACATCCATGATTCCCTTGAGATTTCTAGGTTTCATCAATCAGACGTCTACTTTCACTTCGTCCTTGAGTCCGTTCAAGAACATTTTGACTAAGGATTCCTCCGGCACACCAAGTCAAGTCGCGGAGAGAAGTTTGAATCTCTCTCTGTATTCAATAACAGAATGGGGTTTCAACGCCGCAATCCTCTCATAATTATTGCCCTCGCTCAATCACAGCAGCCTTGAAAGACTTCCAATCCTTAATGGGTTCTTGCATTTCAGTCCATTGAAATCAGTTCATAGCACACCTTTCTAACCCTACCACCGCTGTGTCAAGTTTCTTTGCTTCAGGCAATCCATTGGCATAAAAATATTTCTCCATTCTAAAGGTCCACCCCAAGGGGTCTTCTCAGCCAAATAAAGGCATATCCAACTTCCTTTACCTCTACCCATCTCTCTCGACAAGCTCTTCGTGCTTCTTTTGAGCTTCTTTCTCTAGTACTGATCCTTTGTTTCCCAGTCTCTCACCACCTTCCTCAATCTCCAGGTGAATAGTTTCAGTAGTTTTGCCTTCACTTGAACTCTCTTCACTGTTAGGTTGTCGAGTTAGAGCCACAAGTTGCTGAGATTGGTTCAGTAACATAGTGAGGATAGTGGTATTTTGTTCGTGAAGTTGGATCATAACCCTTTGAAAGTTTGCTCGCTCCTCCCTCGCTTCTGCACTGGCTCTCTATAACTCCTCTACTGCTCTTTCCATATTCTCCAACCTTGCCTCCATTCTGGTTTCAAGCACACCACAGAATACGTCTTGCTCTGATACCAAGTATGATGGAACTGAGTCTTTATTATTGTCGAGTAACTATGATAGCCTGTACAAGCCACTTCAATAGGGAATGGAAGAGGATAAAGGAAAATTGACTAACAATCCTAGATATAAAGATGGATGGTAATAACATAACAATAAGCAAGGAGCCTTCCCTGACTTTCAAGAGGTTAGTGGCTCTCCTAAAAAAAACACCTAAGCACTCATTGTCTGCCACACTACGGGCACAACCCCAGATAACCAACTCAGTTCCTGCCTTGAAACTATTGGGCTGCTAGACCTCTAGCGGACCCATTCCTTGCTGCTGCTTGATAGGCCCATGTTTAGTGAACTTCCTCTTGTAGACTCAGTCATATGGGATAACAGGCCCATCAATTTGACAGGTACTGGAAAAGCCCATACTGCCATATTCTACTTTCAATAAAAAATCAATCAAGTTGGAACCATATGCATGCAAAGGGAAGGAGATTTTTACCAGGTAGTCGACCAACAATGGTTCCCCAAGGGTCAATAATTAATGTATCACCATAACTTTCTCTTTTATCATTATGTTTGCCAGCTTGTGCAGCAGCTATGACCTGATAATTCAAACATACAGCCACTTCATATGTGATAATGAATAACGAGGTAGAACAATATGACCAGATAAAATTCGTGATGATTGTTTCCCTCACTAGTAAGCTGATTCTAAAGTAGCCAATATTACCATCTAATCTATAAAAGATAGGGAAATCATGGGATACAATCATTTTATTAAAGAATTCTGTACTTGTTTATTCCATTCAATGTGTACCTAAATAATAAAAAATTTGCAACAGGCAGTTATTCCTCCGAGGAATAGTTAAACATGAAGTAATCCATTAAAAATCCAAAATTATTTATTCAACATTAAAGGATCCATGACATGAGACATCAGCATTAGATATTTCCATAACACCATTACTTCTACTATATTCCTTGTATCTTAGAGACTAGTTAAGAGAAATTTAGCCCTATAACAATTAGCTGGTTCACTAATTAGTAGGATGCTGGTGGCTTAGCATAAAATTGCATTTAACAACAATAAATACATCTGTGGAATATACTAACTCTCAAGTTCTATATTACAACCTGGATGAATGTATGATGGGAGATGGGTTTCAATTTAATTCCATAAAATTAGGTTCTTTGTTGTTCACATATGGGATTCTGATCATCTTTTCCAAAGTGACGAACCATAATCTCCACTGCCACAAAGATTTGCAGTCCAACTGGTATGGTATCAGACATTATTGAAACTAACAGTGAAGCCATATCCTCAATATCCATAATCATTTTATATATGTTACCGATTAGTATTTTTGTTATGGGAATCAGTTTACGTAGGTAAATAAGAAGGCAGCCTTCTTAAAGAATTTAATGTTATGTAACCATTGGAATCTGACCACACAGCATTTTGGCATCAGGAAACTAGGGTAAGAAAGAGAAAAGGATAATGTTTTCAGACGTAAAATTAATTTCTCACATAGCATTGAGTTTCAATTGCACGAGTGCGAAGAAGAATCTCCCAATGTGCTTGACCAGTCACTTTAGTGAAAGCTGAAGGCACCAATAGCACCTGATGTAATGAAATTTTAGGCATCAAACAACCCATTTCAATCATAAAGGGAACAATAATAAACTAATACCTGCGATTCATGCTGGAAACGCAATAACTGATAAAGCTCTGGGAATCTCAAATCATAGCAAACAGTGAGACCCAAACGACCAATGGGACTGTCTAATGCAACAACATCCTTTCCTGAAAGCATCAAGATAGAAGATTTTCACTTGGAAACATTTAGGGCATCATAATTCTTATTTTCTCTGTCAAGTTAACCAACACCCAGACCCACAAAATACATGGAAGTGCTAGTTTGTTTAAGTTCTCCATTTGTTGTGGCGCGACCACATCAATGGCCCTTCTTTGTGTGGGTGTCTAGGTTTGTAAGTCTGAATATGCTTTTCTTTATTTTGATAAGGTTTTGTCCGCAACAGGTTGGAGTTTGAATAATCTTCATCTTAAAGGGAAGTGTGAGGATAGTCAAAGAATGTGATGAAAAGATTAAAATACGTGTGTTGATTACTAGTGAATTGGGGTTGCATAAATTGTATTACTCTTTCAACTTGACCTAATTTATGATAATTAATACAGAGACACCGGCCTAGTATGTAAGAATCCCATTCAAATTATATTTCATTCTCTGTCTGTGTGTATTAAAAGTGGCCATAAAATTAAAAGATCATTTTATTTATTTACTTTACTTCAAAAACCATCATAAAACAATAAAGTTCTAGTCAGGGTCAAAGAAAGAAAATAATTCCCCTAGTTTAATACCTTGCAAAGAGTTGAAATCCTACCTGCTTCTGTAAAACTACTTTCTTTATATACCCTTCCACCAGGAACATCAACATCAAACCTTAAGATAAAACAAAGAGAAATAAAAATGTTAACACCTTTCGTAAGACATACAAAAAGATTTAATATTTCAGTTGAATAAGTTCCTGTTACATTGGGGGAAGAACTCAAATAATTCAATAGGCTCTAAGATGGACAGTGATGCATTTGGTGTAGAGAATTGGCCTAATCGGATATAGAACAGAAGTATAGAGGGTTGGGGAAGAGAAACATAGAGAGAAGAGGAAACCAGAACTGTTGCTCTGCTTTATTAACATACACAATCAAAACATACATTCAATAGGCATAGGCTCTCCCTTATATAGGCACTAGCCTTATTCACTAATACTGATTCAGTTATGCGCTTATTCTCCCTAAGTCTATATTAACTAATTACCTAACTACCCATATGGCCTCATAGAATTAGTGTAGTGCCACGTCACTGGCCTCATAGGATTAATTGTGCCAATAAATCCCCAATCTAGCCTAACCTAATCCCCAAATCATCTAACCTAATTATATTCACAATCTACATAACAATGCCCCGCTTAAGAACCCTTGTCCTCAAGGGTCAGCAAGGACAAAACTGGGAAACTGCTGTTGGAAGTGGTATAGCAACACCCAAGTTGCTTCTTCTTCAGGTAGCTGCTTCCATTTGACAAGAACTTCAGTCACTATGCGACCCCTTCTTCTGCCAACTCGCTTTTGCAGAATCTGGTCTGGTTCCTTCATAACTGGAGGTTCTGGCCAGTCAAGCGGCGGATGACGAGGCTTCACTGTTGGATCAGGGCACAACTTAAGTAAAGAAATATGGAATGTGTCATGTATTCTGGTCTCTTCCGGTAAGTCTAGCTTATACGCCACTGGACCTATCTTTTGCTTAATTCGGTAAGGCCCAAAGAACCTAGGAGCAAGTTTTTGGTTACTCCTAGAGGCAGCTGAGATCTGTCTATAGGGTTGAAGTTTGAGAAAAACCCACTGTCCTTGCTGGAATTCTCTCTCCGTCCTGTGGGAATCGGCCCGCTGCTTCATTATGTTGATGGCACGGCTCAAATGATGTTTAGCCACCAATAAAGCACCTTCACGAGCAACAAAGGACCTGTCAACAGCATCCACCACTGCTGTACGAGGCAAATACGGACTGTACAATGCTGGTTTCTGTCCATATAACAGCTCATGCGGAGTGACTTTAGTGGCTGAATGATACGTGGTGTTGTACCACCACTCCGCAAGAGGTAGCCACTTGGCCCAATCTTTAGGAAACTCCCAACACATGCATCGAAGATAGGTTTCCAAACAGCGATTGAGTACCTCCGTTTGCCCATCCGTTTGTGGGTGGTAGGAGGAAGACAGCTTTTGGTCAATTTTCAGAACCTTCAAAAATTCTTGCCAAAAGTTGCTAATGAAAATAGGGTCCCGGTCTGAAATGATCTCCATAGGAGCCCCATGAAGCTTATAGACTCCATCTAAAAACTGTTGAGCCAAGGTGGAAGCTGAAAAGGGGTGAGATAGAGCCACAAAGTGCCCATATTTACTCAGGCGATCAACCACCACCCATATTGTATCCTTGCCATTAGATTTGGGAAGCCCTTCAATAAAATCCATAGATATGCTTTCCCAAACCTTATTAGGAATAGGTAAAGGCTGAAGCAGACCCGGATAAGCCACCGTCTCATATTTGCAACGTGCACACACATCGCAATGTTTGATGTAATCCTTGATCTCATCAAACATATGCTTCCACCAGAACAGGGTCTTTACCCTTTGATATGTAGCATGTATCCCTGAATGACCTCCTAAGTATGAGGAATGGAGCCATTCAAGAATTTTCTGTCTCACCATAGGTGAATCCCTACAACCAGCCGAGTCCCCTTCCGTAATAATTCCTCATACCATGAAAATTTTCCTTCCACACCACTTCCTTGCTGTAAGCGCTGCACAAGACCCTGAATTTCAGTATCATCTTCCCAACTCTTTTTAATTTCCAGCAACAGCTCCTCTGAGCAAGTGGAGAGTGTAAGCTGAAAAAGTTGCATTTTAGGCATCCGGGAGAGAGCATCCGCTACGTTATTATTAGCCCCCTTCTTGTAATGAATTTCGTAACCGTATCCCATTAGTTTGGAGATCCAATACATTTGGAAAGATGTTTTCAGCTTCTGGTCCAGCAAGTATTTCAAGCTTTGTTGGTCCGTCCTGATCACAAAATGTCTACCCTCTAAGTATTGGTGCCAATGTTCAACACCTTGGACCACCGCAAGTAGTTCTTTTTCATATATAGAGAGACTATGGTGTCTTGGAGCCAAACCTTTGCTGAAATATGCCAATGGTTGACCCCCTTGCATCAGAACAGCCCCTATTCCAGTAGAGCAGGCATCGGTTTCCACCACAAATGGCTTGGAAAAATCAGGTAATGCTAAGACCGGTGCTGAACTCAAGGTTTGTTGTAATTCCTTGAAAGCTTCTGCAGCCTCTTGAGACCACTTGAACTGATCTTTACGAAGTAGATTCGTTAGAGGCTTTGCCAATATGCCATAACCCTTAATAAATTTCCTATAATATCCGGCTAGGCCAAGGAAAGAGCGGAGCTGTTTTACCGTAGACGGTTCAGGCCATTCAGCGATTGCTTGAATCTTTTGAGGATCGGTAGACACACCCCCGTTTTGTATAATATGGCCTAGATATTCCACCCTTGTAGCAGCAAAGGTACACTTGGATTCTTTAACAAAAAATTGATGCTGTTTGAGTATTTCCATGACTAACCGAAGGTGCCCTAGGTGTAATGTCATGCTGGAGCTGTATACTAGGATGTCGTCAAAAAACACTAAAACAAACCTCCTTAGGTGGTCGCGAAAGATGCTGTTCATAGCTCCTTGAAATGTTGCTGGTGCGTTGGTAAGTCCAAAGGGCATAACCGGACTCATAATGTCCTGAATGCGTCCTAAAGGCTGTTTTGTAAGTGTCTTCAGGTTCCATTCTAATTTGATGATAACCGGCTCGAAGATCTAGTTTAGTGAACCATCTAGCATTCTTCAGCTCATCCAATAACTCATCAACCAGGGGAATTGGATACTTATTCTTCACTGTGAGTTTGTTTAATTCCCGATAGTCTATGCACATACGCCACGTACCATCTTTTTTCTTGACCAGTACAATAGGCGAAGCAAAGGGAGAAGAGCTCTCTTGTAGGACCCCAGATTCTAGGAGACCTTTTACTTGTTTTTCAATTTCGTCCTTTTGTATTGCCGGATAGCGGTAAGGCCGAAGATTGACTTGGATCAGCCCCCTCCGTAAGTACAATAGGATGGTTCTGCTTCTCCCGAAGAGGTGGGAGTGAGTTGGGTTCCTTAAAAACATTCCCAAATTCCCTCAATAATTTCTTAACACAATCAGAAGCTTCCTCATTACCATTAGTAAGGGTATAAGCAGAAGAATAAGGACCTTCTAGAGAGTGTAAAAGGAAGAGTTGACTACCTTCAACCATGGAGTCACTAATACAGTTAACTACCTTGCAGCTGGATGGAGGGTTTGGTTTCAATGTGCACATGGAGCCCTTATACCAAAACGTCATTGACAAGTCGTCATAATTCCAAGAGGCATGATGAACTACCTCTTGCATCCAATGTAGTCCCAAAACGATGTCATAGGTCTTAATTTCCATGATTCTTAAATCAAAGACAAAGTCATGGCCCTGCATCCTCCATTTAAAACCCTTCCACACACCATAAAGCTTCAACTTTGCACCCCCTGCCACTTCCACTTCACCCTTGGCGGTTGGTGTTCCTTTCCAACCAAGTTTACAAGCAAGCTCATAATCCAAATAACCATGTGAAGCTCCATTATCAATTAATACCTGTACTTGTCGCTTGCCCACATAGCCTTGAATACGCATAGAGATGACCCCAACACTCCCTTGCATTGCATGGAGTGAAATTTGGAGACACTCATCAATTTCAGCCACACCCCCATCCGGAGTAGTGTCATCCAGGCCTGTGGGTGGTGTAATTTCCACCTCTATATCATCCGGGCTAAACTCAATTAGTTGAACCTGCATTCGCTGCCTTTGGGGGCAAGTGTGGTCACGAGAGAACGGTTTCCTGCAATAAAAACACAAATTTTTGGCCCTCAATTCATCCAAATCATCCTGTTGAAGGAAGAGGCCTGCCGTGCTGTGGCCTGCCCTGTCCTCGCTGTAGAGATAGTTGAAGCCCCTGCGTTGGCTGGTTTTCCCCAAGCTCCAGTGGTTCTGGTCTGCCAATTGGAGTTGGAGCTATTGGTTTGAGGTTTCGACGTGAAAACAAGATTTTTCTCACTTTTCCATTGTGGCTGACTGTTGGAGGTCTCACTAGTGTTTCGTTTAGTACCTTCAGCATGGTATTCGTAAATTTTAGCAATACTCCTGGCTTCCGCTAACGTTTGAGGACGTTGCAGCCTTACTTGACGAGCACATTCATTACGCAGCCCCTCTATGTAAGCTTGAACGGCATAGTCCTCCTGGAGTCGTAATTTGCGGCGAAGAACATCGAACTCGTCATTGTAATCATCAAGAGATCCCGTCGATAGAGTTTCTTGAAATCCCCATTGGTGACTCGAATGGCGATCCGAATCGTGTACGCAAAGCGCGTTTATACTCAGTCCAGGATATGGCCCGACCTGCCTCGTCTTCCATATAGGCTTGATGCCAAATGTATCCCTTTTCATCAAGATTTACGCTGGCTAGTTTGACTTTCCAATTATCAGGTGTGCCGTCCAATTCAAAGTAACGTTCACAATTGTAAATCCACCCAAGAATATCCACTCTCTGAAATTTTAGGAAGTCCAGCTTTGTTAAACGGGTTGGAGGGGTATATTCATCACGTGGCTGCTGGTAGCCGCGACGTTCACGGTGGTGTTCATCCTGAGCAAGATGATTCGCTGCTTGCTGGTCCCTTGCATCCATTCGATCATGGAGTGCTGCACCACCGCCGGCAGATTCGCCGATTCGCAAGTCCACGCAAAGGCTTCCTCAAGTGCTTTTACACGGTTTTCCATTGGGTCAGACATGGCGGTTGTTATGGAAGCTTGCGCTGATCTTGATGCTTGTGCTCGAGTCTCCACCATTCAAGATTGGGGACAATTGTAATGCCGATGAAACAGAGTGTGGCAGCAATTACGGATGAAACAGAATGGCACGTAACAGCAAGAAGAATTAGGAGTAACCGAAATTATGGGCTGAAGGATCAGGAGTAGTCGACACCGATTGTAGACTCCCTTATGCCGACACGCCAACAGAAATAACCGAACGCGATGAAAGAAGAATCAAATTGAATCGAAATTCTGGAATGAAATCTTTGACCCACGATGCAATCTCCGGAATTTGCCGACACCTGCTCCCTGAATCCACCGAGGCAGATTGAGGGAATAGCCGACAAGGCTATTAAAATTCCACGGCCTCGTTTTGGGCACCGCCAAATGAATTATTCATTAGCGCCGACCCCACAGAAGTCAATACGCAGACCGATGAAGCGAGAAGAGACGAATTCGATGCCGGGAGTCCGATATGAGTCGTTTTCTTGGACCCAATTGACGAAACGGAAATAGAGAGTCAGACGTAGTTGACGATGACGCAAGTAGTACCAAGAACTGAACCCAGCTTGATTGCCGACGCGATACACGTACAAGAAAATTGGAATCCGCTGGTGACACCTCAGACGACTTCGCGCGTTCTGAACGAAAGGAAGAGTCGTGCGATGACTAAGGCAGACCCCCAAAAATGATATCTGACGCAAGAGAGTCCTGCGAATCCTAGAGTTGTTGCAAGCCGATACTCAGAAATGAAGCAAAGCAATTTGCAATAACCAACGTTGAAGTTCTTGGTTCGGCAATCTTTTTCCAGTTTCTTGAATGAGTATCTTGAAGAAAGTCCAGACCGTGAGGGGAAGAGAAGGTGCAGACTTGAATCAAGATTGATCAGAATTGGACAGAAGCATGCCAAGGACGGACTAGGCTCTGATACCACTGATGCATTTGGTGTAGAGAATTGGCCTAATCGGATATAGAACAGAAGTATAGAGGGTTGGGGAAGAGAAACATAGAGAGAAGAGGAAACCGTAAGCGTTGCTCGCTTTATTAACATACACAATCAAAACATACATTCAATAGGCATAGGCTCTCCCTTATATAGGCACTAGCCTTATTCACTATCTTGATTCGGTTATGCGCTTATTCTCCCTAAGTCTATATTAACTAATTACCTAACTACCCATATGGCCTCATAGAATTAGTGTAGTGCCACGTCACTGGCCTCATAGGATTAATTGTGCCAATAAATCCCCAATCTAGCCTAACCTAATCCCCAAATCATCTAACCTAATTATATTCACAATCTACATAACAGACAGTGCCAATTTTTAAATGCCACGTCATTATATCCTTGGGGTTTACTTTCTTTGCATTTTGTTAAAAAGAGTGAGGTAATGGTCTGGTGGTAAAGAAGGCATTTGATCAGTATTATGTTTACATAGGTGACAAGCAAAAATTATTGACAACTTCATCATTTTTTACTATCATTGTTTGGAGGATCCTACAACCTTGAAAAGAAAGATTTACGTACGACATAAATCTTTCATCTTCAGCATTAGCACTACAAAATCCACTCCCCTTAAAAATACATGTACAGAGGCCCCACATAGTAAGCTCTATGTCACATCTTGTTTATAAATTACTTGTAACTCACTATCCAGTCAACATCCCATGCAACATGAACCCTTTATATCATCTTTCACCATCTTAATTTTCTTGAGCAATTTTACAGAGAGCTTGGCTTCCCAAAAGTTGAGTGTCTAGACCATTAGATCTGCTTGAGCATAAATGTAATGGTTAAAACATTCAATCTCTAGATACACTGAGCTTCCTGTCAAATGACCCTTTTCTTTCAAAAGACATGATTGACTCTCTATATTCTTCCTCACAATTTCCCTCTAAACATCTCTCCCTTACTCCATTGAGGCACAGCCTGGCTTGCCAGGAAACCCATATTTCCCAAAACACATGGTTGATAAAGTAGGGGTTTTAAGAAAGGAAATAATGTAGGGTGTCATGTTAGTGTTCCTCTCAAAGTGGTAAACTAACCAATTGGGTTGACCTTTTTGAAGGATTGTTTATACTTAAGGTCTCAGATTTGATCATTGAATGATATTACTACTGTAATTGTCATTTCTTTTATCCATTTATCCTTCTGTCCCTTTTTCTTTTCTCATATAGTAGAATTTCAGGCTTTCTCCCAATTCTCTGTACTCAAACAATATTTTTTGTCCTTGTATTTGCGCCAGTGTGTATGTGATGAAACGGGATACCCAATCAAAACTTAAAGCAGTATCATCTTGAAAAGACAACAAGACTAATATAACAGTTCAAACAAATTCCCAACAGAAAAATCGAAATATCAAACTATTTGTCTTACAGGTGTATCTTTCTATAACAGCTTCTAATTTTCCCAGTGTCATCGACTACAACATGGGTGTTACACAAGTGATCATCATCAGATCCTCTTTCTTGGAAGCCTCCAAGTGATAACCAGATGCTGGACTCTCTGCATTATCAAAATATGTAATTCATTTGCATGATTAAAGAAATCTTCATCAACAATGTGCTCAGAATGCAAAATCAAAGTGAACTAATGGAAATGTTTTAATTGAGCCCTATTGGCAATAATTTGGTCATCTTGGCGAGAAAATATGAATAATGATACTCCCTCTGTCCCATATTAACAATTGTTTAAGGTTTGAGCACAAGGATTAAGAAACTCACTAAATAACTTGACCAATAGTGACCAAATTATCCTTCTTGTATCTTCTCTCTCTTAATATAACAACACTATTAAACCACACATTAATTACTTGCTAAGGGTATGCAGTTGGAAAAACCTGTTTAATTGTGCATTGGAAATATAAAACCATAGTCAAAATGGGACAAAAAAATTTACTTGAACGACACTTAATGCAGAACAGGGGAAGTATAAACAATCTGTCATGCAGCAAACAAAAATTAAAGAGCACCTTAAGGTCTCTTCCACAGATAAAAATTGATCATGTAGGAAAGAATCAATGATAGCACGCATGATTTGTGAGAAAGCAACCCAGTAGGTGATTTGGTATAGACAAGAATGAATGACTATTGACTAGTAATCAAACTATTGAGCATGCTGATATAGGATAAGTGAACAATCAAGGATCACATTACTTTATTACCTTGCCAAACAGCAGTATTTTTGCATAATTGGTCCATCCAAGGGTTCTGCAATCTTAACGCTGTCCCCATCCTTAGCACCCACAAAAGAAAACGCCTCAGGAAAGCAGAGTAATTTTGCTCCAGCCAATGCTGCTTCCTTCGCAGAACATTACCCAACAAAAGAAATCTCCCATGAGCAATACATTATAATAACTGAATCAGCGTAAACAAAATTAATTTAGTCCATGAAAATTCATTGGCATCCCTTTGATCCATAAATTTTCTTAATCAATTGTCTTGACGTTTTTCTAAAAGAATACTTTGTTTTAGTCCTGAGACTCATTCATAGAAATTTTGTCAATATTTGTGTGTTAGGCTGTTAGCCCGTGGCAAATATTCACATCATTAGTCCACCTCATCGATTCTGCTTTCCCAACAAAGTTAGGGTAAGACTAGAATGGTATAGTTGGCCTTAAAAGGTAAAAAGACTATACTGATCCCCGAAATGACATCATAGTTAACTGATTCATCAGCAAAGAGAGAAAACAAAACTATCAACTAATTACAAATCCCCAGTAAACCAGATTCTGAAACATGAAGCAGACCACGTATAGAAGAGTGACAAAGAAGTGAAACTCATGAAGAACATGTGTTACTTTAACGAGTCGAGAGCAGGTGGCGAAATTGGCAGCAAGATCGTTAACGGAAGTCATCTGAGCGGCTGCGACTCGGACTGAGCTAGTGGCCATAGTTGATGACTCGCCAGCGACGGCAGCACGCACGGTCAAAGAGCGGATGAGCTGGCGATTATGGCCCAACGGTAATGAAAGAACCTGAGGCTTGATGACTCTCCCAAAAGAATGCACTGAAGCACCGAGCATGACAACTCTTTTCCCGGATTTTTCGACAAGGTTCATTTTATAATGAATTTAGGGTTAAGGTGCAATTTTGCACATAAAGTTTACCCCAGCACCACGAAGTTTTTTCAGGAGTAAAAGTATACGTTACGTTTTGGGAGCAAAAATACCACGGGCCGTTAGTTGACTAACATCCAAGTTAACGGTCAACTAACGGCTCGTGGTATTTTTGCTCCCAAAACGTAACATCGTGTGTACTTTTGCTCCTGAAAAAACTTCGTGGTGCTGAGCGCTCCCGGGGATAAACTTCATGTGTAAAATTGCATTTTAACTCATGAATTTAAGATAAAAAGTGAAGGGAGGATTCAATAGAAAAGTTTTGGGGGAGGGGGGGATCCTTAAAATTGTCAAAAGGCAACAAATATTTTAAATATTCATAATATCAAAGAAATGTAAGGTCTGATTCATCCTTTTTAGAATTAAAAGAAAATAATAGAATTGCCTCTTAGAGTTTAATTTTCACTTTGACTAAATTGATTGTGAAAACTTATCCAAACTTATGAAACCTTTATCAGAATTTGTAAAACCTTTTTCAAATCTTATGAATTTTGATTTGCAATTTGTGAAATTATTTAAAGAAGTTGTAAAATTCTTTTGAGAACTTGTGAAAATATTGTCCGAACTTATAAAGCCTTTATTAAAACTTGTGAAACTCTTATCAAAACTTGACAATCAAAATTTTACAACTTGTGGAATTCTTTAAGGAAGTTATAAATTTTTTTTGAGAACTTGTAATAACCTTACCTAAACTTGTGAATCCTTTATCAGAACTTATGAAACCCTTATCAGATATTGTAAATCAAAATTTGTAACTTATAAATTTTTTTTAAGGAAATTGTGAAATTATTTTTGAGAATTTGTCAAAACCTTATCAGGATCTTATGAATTCAAATTTGTAACTTGTGAAATTCTTTAAGAAAATTGTGAAATTTTTTTAGAGCTTGTGAAAACCTTATTCGAACTTCTGAAACCCTTATCAGATCTTGTGAATTTTGATTTACAACTTGTGAAATTCTTATGAGAAATTGTAAAAACATTATCTAAACTTGTAAAAAAATATTTATCAGAACTTGTGAAGTTGACTTCATGCCTTCCTCTCTATTCTTAATTCTAAACTTAGAGGAACAATTTTGTCATTTCTTTTAATTTTGAAAAGAACGAAGCAGGCAAAAACACCTCATTGGTATTATGAAAATTCAGAACATTTTTTTGTCTTTCGACATTTTTAAAGTTCTCCTTAAGGGATTTTCCCAAAAAAATTAAGAACCTAATACAAAAGTAAGGAAAATTATAGGGAAAATCCCTTAAAAAACTTTAAAAATGCTAAAATACAAAAATGTATTAGGAATATTCATAATGACAGAGGTGTGAGAGTCTGATTTGTTCTTTTTAAAATTAAATAAAAATAACATAAATATCTCTTTGAGTTTAAAAAATGTACTCTCATTTTTTATAAGTTTAACAAGTTTAGATAAAGTCTTAACAAGTTCTAATAAGACTTTCACAAATTCCAACTCAAAAATATATATGCACTTGCTATAATGGCAAGATATTGATCCATACTTCTAATAAAATCTTATCAGAACTTGTTAAAATCTTATGTGAACTTGTGAAACCCTTATTAAAAGTGGGAATTAATAACTTGTCATTATAGCAAATGCGGAACTTTGAACTGAAATTTGTGAAAATTTTATTAGAGCTTGTTAAAACTTTATCTAAACTTATGTCAAAAGTGGGAATCAATACCTTGTCATTGTAACAAGGGGTGATTTTTGAATTGGAATTATTGAAAATCTTATCAAAACTTGTTAAAACCTTATCTGAACTTGTAAAACCTTTATCAGAAGTGAGAATTAATACCTTACCATTGTAGGAAGTTGTGATTTTTAAATTGGAATTTTTGAAAATATTTTCAGAACTTGTTAAAACCTTATTTAAACTTGTGAAACCCTTATCAGAAGTGGAAATCAATATTTTGCCATTGTAGCAAGTAGTGGTTTTTGAATTGGAATTTGTGAAAATCTTTTCAGAACTTGTTAAACCTTTATCTGAACTTGTGAAACATTTATCAGAATTCAGAATCAATACCTTACTAATGTAGCAAGTGATGATTTTTGAATTGGAATTCATAAAAATATTATTCTAACATCATGAGCTCCATTGGAAACTAAATAATCAATTAGGCACCTCAAAATTTCAAAATCCTTCAAACCCTAGATATTCTATCATTAAAACCCAAAAATCACTGAGAATATTTTTTTTTAAAAAAATAAGGGTTAATGTGCACAAATACACATGTGGTTTTCTCAAAAGTGCACCCAACACCAATTACTTTTTTTGGGTGCAAAAGTGACTATGTAGTTACAAAAGTGAAGCAAAAATATTTGTTGACCGTTAGTTTGATTTTTTTTTTTTTGGTATTTTTAAAGCTGACATGGACAATGACTAAGTTGAATTTTAATTTTTTTTTGCTAAAAGACTAAGTTGAATTTCATCCTAGCTAGCAGTGGAGAACTGAAGAAAATTACATAAAAGGGCCTAGATAGTTTTCAAAAATACAGAAAGGCGGCAACGGCAGCGAGGAGGTTGTGATGGGCAGCCCAATGGGTAAGATTGGGATTGGGAGAGAGGAGGGGAATTGGAGAGAGAAGGGCTGAATTGTAATTTCCAAAATATCTATGTCATTTTCTGTAATTTTCTCTAGTTCTTTACTGCCAACTGGGATGAAATTTAACTAAGTCATCGTCCATGTCAACCTTAAAAATACAAAAAGTCAAACTAACGATCACTTAGTATTTTTGCTCCACTTTTGTAACCACATAGTCACTTTTGCACCCCAAAAAAAGCACTTGGTGTTGTGTGCACTTTTGAAAAAACCACATGTTTATTTTTGCACTTTAACCCAAAAATAATACTGGTAACTGGTTACTGAGTATCTGACATCAAGTAGCATTCCCAACCAATTTCCTTCTCCTACCTACTTACTTTCTCATGCTCTCTCCTCAGCATGGCACAATGAAGGACGGGAAGACGACCGACCTGGGGCAAATCCGAATTAGTCTGGCCTCGATAAATCCTCTGAATTAAAAAGAGGTAGGCCATGATATCACATATGTATGCAAAAGGGGGGGGGGGCATGGGGGAATATGAAATCACAAGGAGGAGAAGCTGAGGGTATATCAATACCCCTCCCTCCTATTAAATGGGTGGGTTGTGCGGGCCCACGTGTTGCCGCCTACAATTTAATTTTTAATTCAGTATTTCATATTTTGTTATCTCTCTCTCTTTATTTCCTTCCCTCTCATTTTTATTTTGTTATTATATTTTTTATAACTTTCTCAACACTTTCTTAGCAAACAAAGGGATGAGTTAATTTATGTATTTTACTCAAACAATTATTTGGTAAATTTCAATTACCAAAAATAATTTCAATATACTCAAATCAATATCAACAAATATCCACTTCCTTAAATTTGTATATTCTATCTATGTTAATTTTATGAGGACAATTTGACACCTTATAAGTATAATTAGACCTCATTTATCCATATTAGGACTTTTTCACTTCAATTTTTAATCATACTTCATTCTTTTCTCAATTCTATATTTCAAGGTTTCAAACAATATATTTTGATCTTTCTTAAATATCAAATTAGTTGATAATTAATATCCTAATATTATTTGAATCTTAGCAATAAAAATTGGGATGTTACACCGTGTTCATGAATTTCTTCACCATGATTAAGAACCAATTCAATACAAGCATCAAAGTATTGCATAGTGACAATGGCATGGAGTATTTCAATCAAACTTTGAGTACCTTCCTCCAAGCACATGGTATTATTCATAAAAGCTCTTGTGCTAACACACCCCAACAAAATGGGATCACTCAGCGTAGAAATTGACATATCCTAGATGTTGCTTGAGTACTAATTCTTACTTGCAATGTGCCCAAGTTCTATTGAGGAGATGTCATCTTACACATCACCTATCTCATCAACCAATGTCAAATCGAGTCATATCCTTCGAAACCTCTCTACAACGGTTGCAAAGTTTATTTCATACTACCCACCTTGAATGAAACCTTCCTATTCGTGTGTTCGACTACTCCGTGTTTGTTTATTTCCGCACCAATAGAGCCAAAGCCCATTACCACCACCTTCAAAGAAATCACCTTTACCATCATCCTTGTCTTCATTTTCTCTTATACAAATCTCAGAACATAATATACAAGCAGGGGGAGATAAGCAAAACAAGGATATGTTGGTGTGCTCACAAAGGCAACAATCTAAGGAAGGAGAACACATTGTACTTGAAGCACCAAAGGAGTCAGAACCGGCGATAGCTCCTATAGTACCAGAAGAGGCAGAACTAGTAGTAGCTTCTGAAGAGGTTGATCCTCAAATTCCTGAACAAATTAGTGAATAATTCGACTTTGACTTTGCCTATTCTATTAGGAAACAACCTTGATATTGCACATTGCACCCAATTCAAAAGTACATGTCATATAAAGCTCTTTCTCCAAGCTATTGAGCTTTTGTTACTAATTTGGACAAAGTATGAATTCCTAATAACATGTAAGAGGCCCTAGAGAACTAGAATGGAGAAATGTGGTTATGGAGGAGATGAGAGCACTGGAAAAGAATGGAATGTGGGACATAGTTGAAAAGCCTAAAGACAAAAAATTTGTAAGTTGAAAATGGGTGTTTGCCCCTATATATGTGGCTAATGATACTCTAGACAAGTTAAAAGCTTGTCCGGTAGAAAGAGGGTTTACTCAGACATATGGTTTGGACTATCAAGAAACATTTGCACTAGTAGTAAAGCTAAACACCATTAGAGTTTTATTATCCGTGGCAGCCAGCCTAGAGTGGCCACTTCACTAGCTAGACATCAAGAACTCTTTTCTAAATTAAAAGAAGAGGTCTACATGACTGTTGGTCGAATTCTGTTATGGCAAGTGAACCAATCGAACAAGTAATAAAGAATGAGTACAGTATCGTCCCATAGAGACTGTCGATACCGAGAATGATGTCAGTTTCAAATGACAAGTGTGTTGTGTGAAAATTATATTTGGTTTGGTTGATTTAGCTATTACTAATGACAAGAAATAAACAAGTGATCGGAAGTCGAAGGAAGATATCAGTTTAAAAGTAGGCTGAGCTCGGATTTCATCATAAGTTGTGTCATTCCCCCAATTCGCATACAACGCATTGCTATAACAATTATGTTGCACAGCTTCCATAATGCTACAACATAACTGCTTTTCACAACGTTATTCAATTAACCCACCACTATCCTATACAAAAGCTTCTGCAATCCTATAAGTACAATCTCGCTCTACTCTCCCATATTCCTATGGCGATTTCATGTTTAGTCTGTCCGTTTAATCCTAGGTGTTTCTGGTTATGAGCAGTAAATCCATTCCTGGCATTTACAGTGTAGGTCGAGCCGTGCATGGGCTCGACCATCAAACAATGTCTAACAGAGGTCTAACCTTGACTCCCGTCCGGTAAGCCAAGACCACTGAGATAGCCCATAGCATCCACTAACCAGTTATGAATTAAAACACTGTTAAACAAACTGAATTTATTAAATGGAAAACTAGCAAACAGGGTTCGTTCTACAACTTAGAAATCCATCCTCATTCAGCCAAAAGGAATTTAGTTCATGACTGATGAGGGACAAATAAAGCAGAATAGCAGAGAACATCCCATGACAGAATTATGGAAATAAATAACAAAAGAAAAACAAGAAAGCTCGTCGGAAGGTTGATGCCGTCAGAGGCGTCCTGTCACATGACGTCTCTACATCTTCTACGATTTGTCTTGCTCCAGGGAAGAATTTGGTCTAGTCTATTATCCTCTCGATCAGTCTTCTCTTTCGTTCCTTCAGTGGGAGTTCAGTCAAATTGGAATTGTGTTGATTGCTTGACTCTCCTGACTTCGACCCCTTTAGGTTTTTCCACGCTTTCCTTTTATAGTTAGGTTCAAGATATTAGATTTGGTTGATTGATCCTTCTTTTAATATCGCAGGATTCTTCAAATCTTTCTTTCGATTCTCCACATCTTCTGGATTCAGCTTGAGTCAATCACCGTCTTTACATGCGTTTAAATGACCTGTCTTAATTTCCTAAAAACTCGCGAGGAAATGTTCGAATAACGTAGCATATAATTTTGCATCACTTACAATGCTACAACATAACAATCGCATTGTATTGTTGGCGCAAGTATGGGCATACGCTATGCTATAACATTGTATCAGTTTCATTATGCGCTTTCACGACAAAGCCATAAAGTGGTCATTTTCTTATGCACATGAGTGGGATAATGATATCATGCAACAATTTGTAAGATCCATCCTCTATTTCCCTATGTGCATGAATTCTCAGACATTCTATCATATAGCATACATTAAAGCTCAGATTTAAAATTCAAAATAGTCAAAACGCATAGGGAAAACATGATATAAATATTACTCATCAAACTCCCCCACACTTAGCTTTTTGCACTCCTGGGCAAAACAAAGATAAAAAGGTTGAGCAGAAAGTAATCTTGCAGCTATGCACTTGTCTTTAGAAACCATGAATCCTATTACTGTTTTAAGTTTAGCTTACCCATGTAAGCAATCGCACTACCCAGTACTGGTGAGTGTAATGCAGGGCATTGCTCTAGCAAGGGAGCATTAAGAGACTCTCGGGTGAAGTGTTTATTCACTATCTCACATAGAGGGATTTGTTTCTCTCTACCGTGCTAGCTTAGGAGTTCTATAGGCTTGTAAAATTTCTAAGGTAGCTTCCCAGCATCTTAACTTCATTGCATCAAAAGGACTTTTCAGGTTGTAATGTGAGGAGCGGAAGTGTGTGTGGGGATGGTTAGTGGAATGAAGTGTGCTATAGCAAGGTTCCAGACAAGCTCTTAGAACAAGTAAGCATGATGTCACCATTTAATTTTCCCTATTTAGTGTTGATAACTTGTGCTAACACAATTTTTTTTCCAAGCATCACTTTGTTACAATTTTGGTACTATGGGCGATATGCTACAGTATTGCAACACACATCTTTTCATTAGCTGCTTGTTTGGCATCTGCTATAGTAGTATGTGTATGGCTCAAAGGGGGTGAAAATGGGAGTATGATAACAGTGGCTTGTTTATGGGATTAGTGGGTGAAGAAAGAATGCCTTTGTCCTATGCAGTTCAATTCATATGTAGGATATTAAACTAGAGAAATAAGGCAAACTAAAGAAAGTCTTAAAACTAGCAGGCATGCTCACAGAATAATGAAATTTAGGCTCAAAATTTCCTTCCATGCAGCTTAACTCAGTACTTTCCCTTACTGTCACTCTACCTTACATTGATTAATCCAGTACCATCAGTTTCCCAAATTTACACAATTCAGTTCCCTTAAGACAATTTATTCAACTAGGTTATGCAGACAATTACTCTACTGCTATAGGTTCTATTCATGCTCTAAAACATGTTTAAAAGTTCAAATTTACATGATTCAGTTCCCTTAAGACAATTTATTCTACTGGGTTATGCAAACAATTGCTCTATTGCTATAGGTTCTATTCATGCTCTAATACATGTTTAAAAGTTCTAAATTTCTTTTTTGCCCAAATTGTAGAAAGCTAAGTTAGTCACTTGTCACTCTAATTTGCACACATATACGCACATAGCCCTCCCCTACCCTTAAATGTGGCAATGTCCCCATTACAACCAATAAGCGAGGTGTAGGCAAAATGAATCGTAGTTAAAGAATAGTGCACGAAAAGTGAAACGGGTGAATGATAAACAAGGGAGTCGCAGAACAATGGAAACAGGGAGAAACGAGGATATACATTATATTTCATATGAGGAGTCCAACAAAAGGCCTTGCCGCTAACCGGCAGGGCGAATAGAGCAGGTTGAAAGAAATTAACAAAAAGAAAATAAAAACGAAATAGCTAAGGCCCAAACGAGCCAGGAGGAGCACTGGTGGTTGTGACTTCTAGCTAGGGGTGCGTGGAGACGGCCGAGGGGAGCATTGGGGCGAGCAAGCGGGCAAGGTTGACGTCGTCGAGCATGAGCCAAATGTGATCAACCTCTACGCCCAACGCCACAACGTGGGCGGCGCAGTTGAGCGTTGGAGGGATGGTAGGGGCAGGCTGCATAGGTGAAGGTGATGGATGGGCGGGGTCAAGATAGTAGCGGTCACGTATGGCAAGGAAATGTACCCAGTCGAGGTCCGTGTCCGAGTCATCGGACGAGAGAGAGAAATGGGTGAGGGTGGGGTTGGGGTAGGAGGAGGATGAGGGATTCTGAGGGGCGGGCCTGGTAGCCGGCCCTGATTGAGTGGCGGTGATCCGGCGAGAGCGGAAAGGGTAAGGCTGGGAATAGAGAGCATAGCCGCCACGCCGTGGGGTAGTCCTGGTGTATACCATAGTGGGTAGCGAACGAGGCAAGGGTTAAGGTTGGCAAAGATGGAAGGTGCTATAGAATGAAACAAGAAGGGAGTGGAGGGGGCATATAAAGGAAAAAGATGCATGATGAACCGGGGGGGTCATAAAGAGGGCAGTGGAAGATGAAAAGGTGGCAGGAACGGTGTGTGGTGGAGGGATGTGAGTAGATGGGAGATGAATGGACGTCTTTCGAGAAATGGTAAGGAGAAAAGTGGCAGGAAGTGGTAAGGTTAATGTAGGAAGTGGGCCTGGTAGAAATGGGCCTCACATGTAAAGCAGATAGTGTGATATTAGAAATTGAACCTATCGAGCAAGGGAACATACCTGGTAGTGGCCTTAATGAAAACGAAAGGAAATCACCAAGAGGGGGGTGAATTGGGGATTTTAAAACTTTTATAATAACTTTGCACCCAAGCTGAAGCTAAACGTAAAGAGATAGGGAAGAAGAGCTTGACACAATCCCTGGTTCGGTCTAAATTCTTGACCTACGTCCAGTCCCAGATTCTCCGGGTTTTTCTACTATCACTTTAACTCGTATACACACTCGTACTCAAGGATTATCCTCTCTAGGATACACTCCCCCTTACAAGTTGTACTCAAATCCCAATCTCCAAGTCCCTTGACTTGAGATCTTTTACAATGAATGAATAATTTGAATATAATCTCTCTCACAGAGAAGGTAATGATAAACACCGAGGCTCTTTGTATATCAAAATACAATACAGAAAGAAAACTGAATGTATAAGAATTCTTGAGCTTGCTTTTCGTTTCTCCTTGATCTTTCGGTGGTATTCTAAGTTTGTAATCAGCTCTTTATATAGTGGTGAGTTGCAATGTGACCGTTACTTCTCAACTTAGTATGTTCTTCAATTGAAATTCAGTTTGATGAGGATTATAGCCGTTGGGTCCTGAACTTCAGCCGACTTAATTCCTGGACGCGTGAAATCATTCTTCTGATTCTTCGCGTTAATGATTCGTTTGATCTGATTTTAATACCTGAAACATTCTCAATATAGAATAGTTAAATACGTTTGAATACACTAAATAAATGCAATCAATTCGTATAAACATGGTAAGTTTTGCAGTTCAAAAGAATCAGGATGAAATCAGTAACGATCATTTTTGCTTCCGTCTTAAACTCGAGTTCTCTAAGTCAGGCTCGAGTTCGTAAGGCTTTTAGAGTATCCGGTTTATCTTCGAGATAGCAAACTCGGAGTTTGATGTAAACTCGGAGTTTGTATTCTGTTTCACCATGTGAACTCGAGTTCACTAAGGTAGGCTCGAGTTCGAATATTCTCTAAGCACTTTGTCGAATGAACACCGAGTAATATCTCTCAAGTTAAGCGTGCTCGAGTCCATTAGTGTTTAGGCTCGAGTTTAACACTATTCATGCCTAAGAGTTTTGGTGCTCGATTAGAGTGGACTGGAGCACGAGTATAAACTCGGAGTTTGTACACTTACTTTTCTTTCTTCGAGATGAAGGGCTCGAGTTCATTATTCTTAGGCTCGAGTTCAGCGATATTTATTCTATGACTTATTGAAGTGAACGGAGGTTTGTGCTTAAACTCGGAGTTTGCAAAGAAGGGAAAACTTGGGAGCTCTCACAAGGGAAAACTCGAGCTTGTAATAACAGGCTCGAGTTTACCTATTTTGTAAACTCTTCTTCGTTTGTCAAACCATAGAGTAAACTCTACACAAAAGCATTAGGCTTGAGTCCATATACTTGGGCTCGAGTGTTCATTAAACTATAGCCATAGAAACAAGTGAACTCTACTCAAAAAGAATAAACTCGGAGTTTAAAGAGTTTCAATTTAATTAGAAAACTTCCGCCATGGGAAAACTCGAGCTTGTCTATACTGTGCTCGAGTTTACTTGTTTTTGTAAACTCTTTATTTATATCATGAGGGTTTAGGCTCGAGTCTATTTACTCGTGCTCGAGTTCGTTATGCTGAAAATATCCGAAGAGCTCTCTGTTTGCGTAAAACTCGAGTTTGCTTAGTCAGGCTCGAGTTTTGCGGTGACAAAGTGATATTGACTCTTTTGTCATTTTAAAAGCATTCGTACATGTTTACAATTGTTATTAATCATCAAAACATATAGAGAACTAACAGCCTTGTCGTGACGCGTAACCCCCGAGCTCCCACTATAGCAAAGAGTGACCTGGTGTGGGTGAAGCAAGTGCCAATGCTATAGCATCCTCCTGGCGCGCTGCAGCAATTCTGCAAAAGAAGAAAATGAAACAAAATATCTAGGCTACCTCCCAATAGCGCTTGTTTTAATGTCTTCAGCCTGACTGTGTACGGTCATTAGGTTGGCGGGACGAGATTAATGGAAGTCTTAGCTTGTGGCAGCTCGTCATCCCAATAATGCTTGACTCGCTGACCATTCACCTCGAATGTGCGTCTAAACATTTGACTACGTAAGTCAATGGCACTATGAGGTGTTATTGTATGGACGATAAATGGTCCTGACCATCTACATTTTAGCTTACCAGGGAAGAGCTTCAGGCGAGAGTTGTACAGTAGAACTTTATCGCCAACCTCAAATGTCCTTGGTAGCAGCTGCTTATTGTGACACCTTTTAACTTTTTCCTTATAGAGCTTAGCATTCTCATAGGCCAGAAGCCGAAATTCATCCAGCTCGTGCAACTGTAGTAGTCGTTTATATCCAAAGGTAGTGGCATCCATGTTCAATTTGGAGATTGCCAATAGGCTTTATGTTCCAACTTGACAAGGAGGTGCAAGCTTTGCCAAAGACTAGTTGGTATGGTGAAGTGCCCAATGACATTTTGTAATGCAATTTTGTAGGCCCAAAAAGAGTCATCAAGTTTATCAAACCAATCCTTGCAGTTGGGGTGCACTACTTTTTCTGGGATTCGTTTGACCTCTCTATTGGATACCTCAGCTTGCCCATTGGTTTAGGGATGGTACGTTGTAGCAATACGATGTGTAATACCCCAAAAAAAAATACGTATCTTAATTTGGTAAGATTATACTTATAGAAAGTAGGTGAATATGGGGTATCAAATAATAAGATATAATTATCTTATTTTCTAAGGAAAAATCTCTCGGAAATTAGAGAATTTAAGGGCCAAAGTGCCAATGACCAAAATGCCCCTAAGGGACATAACTGATTTAGGAAAATTGTGAAAAATTCTAAAAGTCAGTGAAATAATTATTTGAATAAATGAGAGTATGTTATCTCTAATTAGGTAATTTATTAAGTTACAAACTTAGAGAAATTGTAGAAGAATACTCAAAAAGTAAGGAAATGACCATAATACCCTTACGATTATGGAAAAATGCGAATAATACGTAATGCATGAAAAATCTCATGTTAAAGCAAAGGTTAAGAGGTAATGTGGTATTCTAATTAAGAAAATTACTAAGCAGTGATAACCGAGTGATTAAGTATTTATTAGCAAATTACTTAAGCACAAGTATAGAAAATTCGGAGATAATTATGTAAAGCTCCAAAATTAGTGATAAATGGCTAAAAATTAGCATAAATATATTGGTTAATTAATTGGAAAATTTGAAGGAAAATGGATGAGTTTAGGTATTTTTAAGCCTAAATGCAAGAATTGACCAATAGGAAAATGTTGTGAGAAGTTATGTAAAAATAATTATTTAATTAATTAAATAATTAATTAAAAAAAAAAAAAGAGAAAAGGCAGAAAATAAAAGGGGAAAAACGAAATAAATAAATAAATAAAAATGAAAATGAAATAGAACCCAAGTTGGCAACTTGCACATTTTTATAATAATATAATTTAATTAAAGTAAAATATGTGAATAGTAATATTTAAATTAGGAAACGGACCCTATCTAGAGATCTAGGAATGGGATTATCAATATCAAAGTAGATTATTGATCAGTGGAATTTTATCTTCCATTAGACTCTTCCTAAGTTAATTCGAGGCCGTTTGTGCATTTTCCTAATAAAACAAAATAGGGAAAAATGCATATAGGCATAATTTTGGAAAAGAGGAAAATAAATTCTAAATCAACATTTAGGAATGGGTTTGAATTTATTTAGACATATTTGGAGTCGTGAATTATTTCGAAGAGATTGATATCTCCGAAAACGAATTCCGACACCGACGCGTTCGGACACGTTTTCGAGGAAACTTCAACTGGACTGTTGGAGACCTATATGGAATCAAAATTTAGGTTAACTTGGACATTTCTACTAAGTGAGAACTTGTCTTCAAAGTTGTAAATCCATAATTTTGTGAATTCTCCGAAATCACGCAAATCGGTACCGATCGGGAAAATGGTTTTTTATAACCCAAAATGCCAAACAATGCCTTATCTAAACCCTATAAATACCCCCCCCTCCTTCAAATTCTGCACACCATCTTCTTTGAGCTCCTTGGCCGAAATTCCTAGGGAGAGAAAGAAGAGAGAGAAGTTCGGATAAGCTCGCCGAAGTCTTCAACGGGTAAGTCTTTCGGGCTTTAGTCTTTAGTTTTTAGTTTAGTAGTTAGTAGAATTGTTAGTTAGATTTAGAAAGTAGGTGACAAGATTCCTACAAATGTTTTAGAGCCTTGTTTGCGTTCAAAAAATATGCAGAGGTGTAAACATAGTAGGGATCGAGTCGCTGAAAAGTTGTAGTTTTTATAGCTCTTTTAAAGGTTAGGGGTAGTAATAGCCTTTAAATTTTGAGTATGATTGGGTATCATATGGGAGGGCTATTTTAGTCTTTATTTTCGAAAAATCATAAATGCGTCGAAGTTCTGGCGAAATTTTGGGAAGAAAATAGCCTATGTAGCGGAAAATACCGTAATCCGTCAACGAAGGTACGTTCGCGTCGGTAACCTTAACTCGATGTTTATTGTATGCATATGTGTATATTGTCCTGTCATGCCAATTGTCTGTCATGCCCGTACTCCGATTGTACTATTGCTCGTACTTTGATTGTACTATTGTCTCGTACATCCGACTGTACTATTCTCCGTACATCCGACTGTACTATTGTCTATCATCCGACTGTATTGTCATTGTTATACATATCTGTTATGTATATCCTATGTCTGACCATAGTAAATGTTGCCAAGAGTCTATGAATGTCTGTTGTACATATATGATGTATGTAATCATGAGGTTAACCGTTACTCCGGGTTCGATGCATGGACCTCAGCTCTTAACTTAGCTTCAGGGTCGGGTGGACCGAGAACCGAGGAGAGGGGCAAGCAGCACGCCTAGGAGTCCCAGCTGAAGACTCCTTTCTGTCATTTCTTTTGAAACACTTCTGTATCGCTGTTTAAACAGCAAGACATGCTACCATGGGTATTTTAATATATATATCAGTTACTCAATCGCTCTGGTGCATTACTCTGATCATTTTGAAATGATGTTTAGAAAAAAAAAATTATACTGCTTTAGAAAAGTCGGGTTGTTACACGATGTTTGACCCCGTACTTGGATAAGAATGATTCAAACTGTTTGCTGCAGAAGTGGGTGCCTTCGTCATTAATGATTGCTTGTGGGGTTCCAAAATTAGTGAAGATGTTCTACTTTAGAAATGTTCCTACAGCCTTCAAATCATTTGTAGGTAGCGCGACGGCTTCCACCCACTTAGAGACATAATCGACGGCCATTAGAATGTATTGGTTTCCCATGGGGGGAAAAGGCCCCATGAAGTCAATACTCCAGACGTCAAACAGTTCCACTTCAAGATGGGAGTTAGCAGCATCTCGTTCTGGCGAGATATGTTTCCCATCCGTTGGCATTTGTCACATTTGGATATGAATGCGTGGGCGTCTTTAAAAAGGGATGGCGAGTAGAGACTGGATTGCAACACCTTGGCGGCCGTGTGCATGCCACCATAGTGCCCGCCGTATGCTGATGAATGGCAATGTGCTAGGATTGACTCTGTTTCGTTATCAGGAACACAACGTTGTAATAACTGGTCTGAGAATCGTTTGAACAGATAGGGTTTGTCCCAGAAGAATTTCCTATTATCATATAGGAATTTCTTTTTCTAGTGGTATGTCAAGTTAGTAGGGAGTTCACCTATTACCAGGAAGTTGGCAATATCTACATACCAAGGAGTTGAGATACAAGTGATGGCGTAGAGTTGCTCATCTGGAAAGAAATCTTGGATTGGTATGCCTGGTTGGTCCAGTATATGGTCCTCTAGTCATGACTGGTAGTTTGCGACTTGGTTCTCTGTTCCCTTTCTGTCCCTTATTTCCAAGTCAAATTCTTATAACAGTAGAATCCACCCAATGAGTCTTAGTTTGGCATCCTTCTTGGTTATTAGATGCTTGATGGCAAAATGATCTATGAATACTATGACTTTGGTGCCTACTAGGTATGAACAAAATTTTTCGAACGCGAAGACTACAACTAGAAGCTCCTTTTCAATTGTGGTGTAATTTACCTAGGCATCGATCAGAGTCTTTTTAGCATAGTAGATGGAGTGGAATACCTTATCATGTCTCTGTCCTAGAACTGCTCCGACAACAACGTCACTAGCATTATACATGAGTTCAAATGGTAGCTGCCAATTGGGAGTAATTATTATGGGTATAGTAATGAGGTTCTACTTCAAAATTGTAAAGGTTTCCAAGCAAGCTGCATCAAAATGGAATGGGGTGCCATGCTCTAGCAGGGCACATAGGGGTTTAAACAGTTTTGAGAAGTCTTTGATGAATCATCTGTAGAATCCCGCATGTCCAAGGAAACTCCTGATCCCTCAGACTATAGTAGGTGGTAGTAGCTTTTCAATGATGACCACTTTTGCTCTGTCCACTTCGATCCCCTTTTTGGAGATTTTGTGACCTAGTACTATCCCTTCGGTGGCCATGAAGTGGAATTTCTCCCAGTTTAGGACTAAGTTGGTCTCTTCGCAGTGTTTCAGAATTGCGTCCAGATCAAGTAGATAGTCATCATAGGATTTCCCAAAGACAGAAAAATATCCATGAAAATTTCTATTGACTTTTCAATCATGCCAGAGAAGATTGCCATCATACATCGTTGGAATGTTGTTGGAGCATTGCATAGTCTAAAAGGCATTCATCTAAAAGCGAAGGTTTTGTAGGGGCATGTAAAGGTGGTCTTGTGTTGATATTATGATGTTACAACAATCTGATTGTACCCAGAGTAACCATCCAAGAAACAATAGTATTCTTTCCTTGCCAGACGATCCAACATTTGATTAATGAATGGTAGTGGGAAATGGTCCTTTAGGGTTTCCTTATTGAGCTTTGCAATAATCCATGCATATTTTCCAACTGGTGACTGTGCATGTAGGGATCAATTCATTCTTGTCGTTCTTGATTACAGTGATCCCCCCTTTTTAGGTACGCACTAAACGGGGCTAACCTATTCACTGTCTGGCATGAGGTATATGATGCTTGCATCCAGCCATTTAATGATCTCCTTTTGCACTACTTACTTCATTATCGGGTTTAACCTCCTATGTTGTTCTATAGAGTTTTGACACTCGTCTTCCAGTCAGATTTTGTGCATGCATAAGGACGGGTTGATCCCCTTTATGTCAACAATGGTCCATCCAAAGGCTTTTTTGAATTTTATCAAGACAACTAGGAGCTTAGCTGCTTGTTTGCTTGTGAGATGGGCGAAGACAATGACTGGGAGTGTTTTGTTGTCCCCGAGATAAACGTACTTCAAGTGCTCTGTCCATTTGTAGTTTTGGTCTAGTTCCAATGGTTCAAAAACATGGTCTTTCTTGCTTCGCAGAATTGATTGTCATTGATGAAGCTAAGTTCTGCTGTAATATCCTTCCAGGCTTTGGCATCAATTAGATCAACTTAAACGAAATCTGGGGAGTAGGATTCTTGTAGCATCTCTTGTAGCAGTTCGTCCATAATGTCGACAACTGAACATTCTTCAGTGTCATCAAAATATTGCATTGCTTTCAGGATGTTAAATTTGACTTTTTCATCATTGACTCACATAGTGAGTTCTCCTCTTTGAACGTCAATCAAGGTCCTGCCAGTTTCCATGAATGGACTTCCCATAATGATAGGGACTTCCTGATCGGCTTCGAAGTCCATTACGATGAAATCAACGGGGAAAATGAATTTGTCCACTTGGACCAGTACATCTTCATTTTTCCCTTTGGGTAGATGATGGATCGATTTGCTAGTTACAATGTTACCATAGTGGGTCTCGCGTCTCATATTGCTAGCTTCTTGAATATAGACATTGGCATCAAGTTAATGCTACACCTAGATCACATAGCACTCTTTCGCAGTAATTGGGACCAATGGTGCAGGGAATTGTGAAACTGCCAAGGTCCTGCAACTTTGGAGGTAGCTTTTTTAGTATTAAAGCATTGCTTTCCTCTGTCATGGCTACTATTTGAATTCGCCCAACCGCCTTTTCTTGGACAAGACATCCTTCATGAATTTCACATAACTGGGCATCTGTTCTAACGCTTCCACCAGAGGGATGTTTATATGCAGTTGCTTCAGCATGTCAAGGAACTTTCAGAATTGCTTCTATTGACTTTGCTTTTGGAGCCTTTGTGGAAACGACGAAGGTTGCTTTATGGTTCGTGATGGTCCTGGGTCATAGGCTTGTTGCGATGACGATGCTGCAGCTTCCTGCATTACTTTTGATACACGAATATCCAACGTGACATGCGTTGGGAATGTTGTAGCATAGGACCCGCTATCATTTTGCTATAGCAGCGATGGGTGATGGTCTGATTCATGGGCGTCTTCCGTGGTTTCTCATTCTTTCTTTGTATGGTCTGATACTGGTTCAACGTCCTCGATAGACCTTTTTGAGACCTTTATTGGTTCAATATTCTTATCGCTTCTCAATTTAATGGCCTTGACTTGTTCTTTTCCATGGTTCCTAGGGACTTCAGTGTCACTAGGCAGAGAGCTTGATGGTCTATTGTTGAGTGCTGTAGCAAGTTGTCCGACTTGATTTTCAAGATTGCAAAGGGAAACTTGTTGGCTTTGTATAATGGCGTCGTTCTTAGCCATATACTCCTTGAGTAGGCTTTCCATGGATGACTGAGGGGCTGAGTCAGCACCTTGCTGCCTTGCTTGCTAGTTGAACCCTGATAGATTCGATGATCTATTAGAGTACGAAGGGCCTGCTGAGGAACCAACAGGTGGTTGATGCTGAGATGTCCATGAGAAATTCGGGTGTTGCCTCCATCCTATAGAAAGTGTACATTGAAGCAAATTTGGGAGGAACCCATCCCAACAAGAGATTAACCTCTGGTTACATGGAAAAGTAAAAAACAAGAGGGTTATGTCTAAAAGCAATGCTAAGTTTGAGTTAAGGGCATTAGCTCAAAGGATAATGGAAGAATTTTGGTTAAAATGGGTCCTAGATGAGATACAAGTCAATGTGTATTTTCCACTAAAACTTTATTGTGATAATAAGGCTACTATAAGCATGCCTCAAATCCTATTCAGTGTGAGAGATTGAAGCATGTGGAGATAGATAGATGCTTCATCAGGGAAATAGTGGAAGAAGGAATTATATGTTTGACTTATCTATCGATAAATCTTCAAGCTGCAAATGTGTTGATAAAAGGGTTGCTTAAACTCACATTTGAAAGCTGCATAAGCAAGTTAGACTTGATTAACATCTATAATTCAACTTGAGGGGGAGTGCGGAAATATCATACATTTATTGTATATATTTGTTGTTATTGTATAGCTTTTATCAGTAGCTATTAGCCTTAGTCAACTTTATTAGCTTTATTAGTTTTTATTGCTTTGTTTCATTCTCTAATGTATAAATAGGCACTTGTACCTCACTATTGTAATATGATAAAATACATATATCTCCTCTCAAAATTTTCCACATACTTTTGATCAAATATACCCTTATTTATGAAGGGAATAAGTGAGAGAGATAATAAATGGGAAAAAAGGAAGAAAGAGAATGTATGAGAGAAAAATGATGAGGGAGAGTATGGAAAAGGAGTGAGAACAAGTACAACTACTGGTATTAAAATATGTGGAGGGAAATATAATTTCCCAAAAATTCATCTAAAAAATAATGGGTTAGGGTGCAGATTTGCCAACAAACTATTACCCGAGGAACATATGGCATAAAAAACAATTGAGGGTACCATAATTACCAATCAACAATTAAAAAGTGAAAAAAAGTACCAAATAACTATTAAAAAAAATACAACTATCACAATTACATTAAAATATGAGGCACTGGCGTAAGACGGTGGCGGAGACGCTGGAGAAAAGAACAGTTAAGCCTTCTTGTTGGATAAGGCAAATACCAACAAAGATGGGACCAATGTGAGCGGGCGCTGTGGCAGTGGCGGCTGCTACTTGTGGCATCGAAGGGATGGAACCAGGGTGCAAGGCGCGTGCCGGTCAAAAGCTGTGGACTGTTGGATTTGGTTTTGGTGCGTGATTCTAGAGCTGGGAATCAGGGCCGGCCCGGCCCTCCAGGGCCCGGAATAAGAAAAACATTTGTTTTTCAAAGCCCGGCCCGATAGTACCAGTGTCAGGGCCGGCCCTCCAGGGCCTAGAAGTTACTATTCCAAATTTTAACTAGTTTTACCTCCGTTTTTTTTCTTCAAAGAAATATAATATGATATTGCGGGTCTTTTCTTTGTTTTTATTTTCTTTTGTGTCGAGGATATTTTTATTTAAATAATATTATATTCAAGCATTTTTTATCATTTTGATAAATTACATAAAAAAAAAATAGAAAATGAGAAAGGATGAAAGGCATACGTAAATTAACTAGCTTTACTTATCCTCTTACACTTTGCTTATCACATTAGGAACAGAGTTGATTCATTTATTTATTTGTAAAAATCTTCTTGAGCCTCATACATTCACAAGTCGGATTGATTAGGCCAGATAATAAACAAAAAGATGATGGGTATGTTTGTATGTTGAGGTCATCTCAAAGATTAAAAATAAGGGAAAAAATAGAAATTGAAAAATATCTCATTCAACTTTAGCAAGCCGTATAATGTAAGGTATGGACAAAAATGTAATTCGGTCAAGACGGAATTGACAACAATATAAGTAAGTGGTAGGTGTTATTTTCAGCTCTACATACACAAGACGTTAATCGTTGAATGGTCATTTTAATATAGACAATATAAACAATATTTACGATTCCTTCAAGAGATTTTAGTTATCCGGCCCTATATATATTAAGCTTATTAGTCTTCTATCTTACTTAAAGTGAGGAATGTTTTCATGAATCTAATTGAAAAAACTTGGTATTTTCTATTATTTTACTGTTTTCTATTATCTCAATTATAATATACTAAAATTAAAGTAATTTCACTTGTCATTATTTTTATATGAATTCATTTATTTTCAGATACTACAGTTAAAAGGGCCTAACGGGCCGGCCCGTTTAAGCCTGGGGCCCTTCAGGGCCGGCCCTCTAGGGCCAATTTCAAAAATTTCTTCTATTTTTCAAGCCCGGCCCTTGAAGGGCCAGGGCTTAAACGGGCCGGCCCGATGGGCTTGGCCCGTTTTCCCGGCTCTACGTGATTCTCGCCCTGAAGCTGCATACGAGCCTTGATGAGTTCAAGAGGGTGAGTGGAACACCCAGCAACAATGGAAGCTTTGAAGACGCCGACGTTGCTGACACTGTGACAGTCAATGGAAGACGGAGACATTAAGACAGTGACAGGGTAATAGTTCGTTGGCCAATTTGCACCTTAATTATGTTTTTTTTTTTTCACTTTTTAATTGTTGATTGGTAATTATGGTACCCTCAATTGTTTTTAATGCCAGATGCTCCTCAGATAATAGTTTGTTAGCAAATCTACATCTTAACCCAAAAATAATGTACGATGTAGACACATTCCATGGAATCCAAGTATATCTCACTATTCCTTCAATAAGCAAAGAAACAAGTGAACTTTTTTCATTTTACTCACACCCTCGAGGAAGACTGGATAGGATAATTTAAGCAATCATCAACAACAAACTCGTGCATATGATATGGATATAGATTTGAATAGTGATTTCACTAACTTAGATTGGGAAGGCATTGAAGCACCACTTATAGAGAATAATAGCAGAGTAAAAAATGTGGTCTATGTTTTTAATGACGATGACATAAATAAAATGCCTCCATTATTGGATTTAAATCAACTCCCATGTGTTGATGATGAAGATGACGAATAGTTCTTCTAGTCAGATTCTTCAATATTAGTTTTACTCTATTTTTTGTTGGCATGTTACTCTATTTTTGGTTGTTGACATATTAGTTTGTTTAACGAACACATTACTCTATTAATTTATTGGAGATGATGATCTAGAATGTGAAGAAGGTGATCATTTAGCAGAACAAAACACCCCATGTGAAGAAGACGAAGAAACTGGTATGCTATGCCAATATTACAAATTTCACTACTCCTTTGATACTTGATTAGTTTTAATACTTATATCTATTATTCTATATATTCTTTTCTTATATTTTGAATACTGGTGGTTTCCATTTGATTTTTCATGTGATAAAACCATTTCTTGAGTTCATGGCATGGATTTTGTCATTACATGATTTTTTTATTTGTGTTGTCTCTAAATTTTGTTGACAATGAACTAAGCTTTAGAAAATGTTGCTTTCTAACGAATGAACAAAGAAGAGCAATATCTCATTTGTTGTTACACTCAAGTCATGAAGGTAAACTAAAATGGGACACAACAAAAAAAAAAAGGTACATTATATGTTATTTGTAGACCTGTCATTAAGCGCATTCGGAGTCAAGTTAAGGAGATCGGGGATACGGCTGATAGGAAGACAAGTAAATGTGGTCGGAAAAGAGTCAACTTGAACAATGAAACATTGAGAGACATTTCATTATTGAAGCGGGAAACACTTTGATCACTAGCTAGCTTCTACTCCACTAAAGGATGGAAATATCCGACGTTGTTCAAATGCAATTAAGCCACATTTGACAGAGGAGAACAAGATAACTCATCTAAGATTTTGCTTGTCAATGCATGAAGACAGTAGAATCCTTCATGAACCAAAATTTAAATCCATGCATAATGTTGTTCACATTAATGAGAAGTGGTTCCATCTTAAAATAAGAACCTTGAATTGTTACTTAGTTGCAGACAAAGATGAGCCATACCGTACTTGCAAAAATAAAAACTTTATTGTGAAGGTAATGTTCTTGGTTGCGATGGCTAGACCGAGGTCTGATGATGAGGGGAAAGAAACATTCTCAAGAAAGATTGGTGTCTTTCCTCTTGTTTACAAACAAGAAGCTAGAAGAACAAGTGTTAATATAATTGCTGGTGCATTAGAAAAAAAACCCTATCACTTCTATTACAAAAGTGATATTTAAGAAGTGGTTAGTTGATAAGGTTTTAGCGGCTATAAAAAATAAATGGCCAACCAAGGATTTAGGGAACACAATTTTCATACAATAGGATAATGCAAGGTTTTATGTTAATATAGATGAAGATTTTTTGTCAAGCAGCTAGTGAAGGTGGGTTTGACATACATTTGACCTATCAACCTCTAAATTCTTCTGATTTGAATGTGCTAGATCTAGATTTTTTCAAAGCCATTCAATCCTTACAAAACGGGAAGCTGCAACAGTTGACACCCTCGTAGAGGTAGAACATTTTTCAGTCAAAAATTCAGAAATTTTTTTCTGCTCTCTTCAAGCAAACGTGATCAAACCAAAACAAATTGCCTTACTTGAGGAAAGATGTGGTGTGGAAAGATGGATTACCAACTCAACTTAGTTGTGATGCTTCATTACTGGAAGAAGTTTGCCATTATTTAGAAATGGACAATGCACTAGAACTTTAAGCATCATGTTTTTTCCCTTGATTTTTTTTTAATGTTACTATCACCTATCATGAACTCCCTTTTGAATGTTATTTTTAGCTGTTTAATTTTGCTATGTGTGGTGGTAATCTAGTGTTGGTGTGCTTTGTAATACCCTAAAAATCTCACTTATGATAAGTATCATATTGAGTAAATTATACCTATTGGAAATAGGTGAATATATGATCTCAAAGACCTTGTGGTGAATTAATCTTATTTTTGGGGTAGTTTTTCTTGAAAATAGAATAATTTACAAATAGGTCCCTAAAACGTTTGAAGATTTGCAAATAGGTCCCTAAACGCATTTACGGGTTATAAAATACCCTGTGAAAATTATAAAGAGGCAAGAAAATATTTATTTGAAATAGGGAAGAATATTTTCCCTAATTTAGGTAATTTATTAAATTATTACATTGGAAAAAATAAAGGGGGAAAAATTAAAAAGAATTATAATGACCAAAATGCCCCCGTGAATTATGATTTAATGCATGAGGCATAAAACACCAATGTAAGTATAAAAGTTGTGAGGTAATGAGTCATTCTAATTAAGAAAATTAGCAGCAGGTATTAAGGAATTAATTAAGTAATTATTGGAAAATTACTTAAGCATGAACAAAGGAAAATTCAGAGATAATTATGTAAAACCCTATAATTAGTGAATTATGGCTAAAAATTAGCATAAAAATATTGGCTAATTAATTGGAAGATATTGAGAAAAATAAATGAGATTGAGTATTTTTGAGTCTAAATATAAGTATGGACCAATGGAAGAATTTTGTAAAAAATTATGGAAAAAAAATAATTATTAAATTATATAATAATTAATTAAAAAATAAAACAAAAATATATATATTAAATGTGTGTGTGTGTGCCGACATGGTGAGAGAGAAAAAGAAAAAAAAAATAAAAAGGAAATGATGAAGGAGTGTTGAATTAAAACACTTAATTTAATATTAATTAAATAAAATAGTAAAAAGGTAAATAAACACCGATAGGAATTGGATCCTATCTAGAGAACCAGGAACAGGATTTCTAAAGTCAAAATATAATATTGATGAGTGGATTTTTATCCTGAATTGAGCTGTACCTGGAGTCGTTTCTGAGATCGATAGAAGAAGTTAGTAATAAGACGAAATAGGGAAAATCTGAGAAATAGGCAGATAGTCATAAAATTAGGATTTGAACAAAATAAACTGTAACTCAACATCTGGGAATGAGTTGAGAATTTCCTGGACATATTTGGAATCAGTGGATTTTTGTCCAGAGGTTGACAATTTTGGAAGTTGATTCCGTAACCGGCACGTTTTCCGTAAAATTTCCGCAGGACCATTGGAACCCTGTATGGAATCAAAAAGTTAATTATCCCGGACATTTCTAATGAGTGAGAAGATGTCTTCAAAGTTATGATTCCGGATTTCTGTGATTTTACGCGATTACGCGATTCGGACACCGATCGGAGATTCTACCGACAAAAGCTTATGGAAGCAGGACACATGGCACCTTGTGGTTGGCCAAGGGATGCCACCTTGGGGAGGGGCAGGTCGGTCAAGAGAGAGAAGAGGGAAGGGAAACTTGTTTTCTAAGTTTTCAAACGAAGGGCTCAGATGGATTCCCATAAAGTTGATCCGACGGTTGAAATCCCATGGCTTTTTCTATAAATAGCAAGCCCTCCCTTTGAGTTTTTCACACCATTTCCCTTGTGGATTTCGAAAATAGAGAGAGGTTTTAGAGAGAGAAGCTCTGGGGGAAATCTGCAGTGAAGCTCTGAGTAAGTTTTTCGGTACTTAGTCTTAAGCTTCCGTAGTTCTTTCAGTAGTTAGAGTAGAAATGTTGTTTTGGTCTTTAATCTTCCAAGTATGATTAGATATCATATGCTAGGGGTATTTTAGTCATTAATTTCGAAAATCATGATGGGGTCGAAGTTATGGCAAAATTTTGGAAGATTAGAGTCAAAGTAGCGAAGCTCTGGCGAAATTCCGCCGATTAGGCAACTAGGGGCAAAATGGTAATTTGTACCTAAAATGCCCGTTATGATGTCAAATATTGATAAATGCAATATTATCATTATAGGATATCAGTAATATTGATCTGTTGTCGTTACGCTGCCTGACGTACCGTTGTCAGCTCGCTGTTTCCGTCAAAAGTGCAGTTTCCGTCAAAACGTACCAGAAGTACCGTATATTGTCAATGGAGGTACGTTCGCGTACTGTAACACTAACTCTGTGCTGCTCATATACATATATGTCATAGATACGTTCATAGACCGAGGCTTTGTTTAGGGTCGTCGTTATACATACAGCTTTACACGGGTTATAGTCATAATAATGCCGTTTAAGTTTTCCTAGCGCTGAGAACACGACTGTACATCGTGGCACGGATGTTGCAAACCAGGGATAACGTTGCATGGTATTGTAGTTGTCATCACATGATCATACGATGTGACTGGATTGATCATTGCTGTTATGTCATGAATATCTGTTGTCTATATACTGTTTTATTTGAGCATAAGGTTAACCGTTACCTGAGATCCAATGGGGTAAATTGGATCTTAGCTGTAGCTTCAGGGTCCGGAGGACCAAGGACTGGAAGGCGGGAGAAACAACATGACTAGACCGAATGCCAGGAAAAGGGAAGGCACCGGTAGACGGAGCCATAGAGAGGAACCAAGGGGCAGAATCGTAGTAAGGCACCGGTCGAGGCAAGTGCCAGAAGAAGATCATCAGAGCCTATTGTCAGGCATGGGTCTAATGAAGTTATTTCGAACGTTTTGGGGCAAGGCTAGTCTGCGTGGGTGTGCCAATCAGTCACCGTATAAGTCGGTGAGGCCCTCATGGTAGACACTTACCTGGCCATTCTGTTCGGTTAACGGAATTAGGTTCATTGCCCCAAGTCTGGTCAAGGCTTGGTCTAGGTTGTATAGTTACTTTTTGTGAAATGTAATTGTACAAAGCTCTGCATATTGTATCACATGATTATTCCTTCGGAAATTTTTAATATACCAGCATACGCTCGGCATCGTCATATGTCGGGGTATTTTTATATCAGCTCTCATTGTCCATTTGTTGATACATTGCTCTCCATTTCCACAAAACTCTGATGTAGCACCTCAAACCCTGTCATATTTTATAAAACCAGGTGTCATCCGACACAATTTGTAGTATGGAATTTGGGGTGTTACATGCTTGAAGCATTATGTAAGAGTAATCATGATGTGGCATATTTTAGAGAGGAGATTTCAAATAGAAATATAAACATTGATGATGCTATAATGTTAATACTCATACACTTTATCTTACTCTATCTTTCTCTTGTAATTGTGGGGCCAGAATTGAGAGGATCTTTTTTAGAGTAAATACCCTTTTTGGTCCCTGGAAAAACACATTTGACCCTTTTTCGTCCCTGAGTAAAAAAAATGTCATTTTGGTCCTTTTTAGGGACTAAAAATGACCTTTTTGGGAATTTATGAGGGATCAAAATATGCAAAAAAAATTGATCAAAATGACTAAAAGGGACCTTATTTTTCCATTTTAGAGACTAAAAGTGACTTATTTTTTTTCAGGGACCAAAAAGGGCATCCGTGTTTTTTCCAGGGACCAAAAAGGGTATTTACTCTCTTTTTTATATGCACTTAAGCCAAACTATCAAGAAGCCAAATTATATGTGAATGCTGTGTTTTTGCAGAAGATATCATCAAGTGTTTCATGCATGTCGAGGCTGTCTGAGATGTTTATAATTTTGTTGTTGTCTTGGTTAATTAAAGTGATTATATTAATGATTTTTGAACAATATCATTTCTTCAAACATTTTTGTCTGATTCACTACTATGACAGCAACGATAATTATTTTAAGTTGAATACCATTCAATTGCAGCTGGACAAAGTTAAATTTATTTGTTCTGTCTCATGCATACATGTGATCAGTTTTTTCTTAATTAAATGTTTACTTACTGCCTAAGATTATCTATCACCCGTTCCTCTTCTTGCAATCATATGTGATTACTCAAGTCACTATCATGTTCTAAGTGTAGTATACAGTAGCTGCTGCATTATGCTCCAATAGATAATGTAAATGGCTTTATTTTTTGACGTCAATAAAAAACATTAAATTAACTTATTGAATATGTTTAAAGTGTGGTAGAACCTTAGAACTGAACCCCAAAATTAGAACCTTCTCGTTCAGGAGGAAAAAAGGCAGAAGATTGAGTGGAAATAGATGCACCTACCACACTGATGTAAAATGACAGTCACACTTATGTAAATACTTTATACTTGCACATAATAGCCACACTGATGTGTACACTTTGCTCTTGTTGGTGTTCAAATAACAATGACACTTTTTTTTTATACTGAAAAGTTTTAGGAAAGGGGTTGGGTTCACCTACGATCCAAGAACAGGGTGAAATCTCCCTTCCTTCTAGGTGATACCAATATTGGGTAGAGCAAGCCGTCTACTACCCTCAGGCGTTAACCTAGGCACCTAGGAGCTAGGATGCAATGACACTTGAACCAGAGGGAATAGTATTATCAATCAAAGAAGCATAAAAATAATGTTATCAAATTCACTTGGAGGCTGTAATACCCAATAACAAAAGCAATTCCATTATAATCCAAAAGATTTGAAGTGGTTCAAAAAGCATTCCAAGCCAACGTCCGTATTCATAAGTCATAACATTAATAGAGTCTGAATTTAAAGTATAAAAAAGCAAGCAAACTATAAAAAATATTCCTCCAACATTAAGCATATTTATAGCTTATGGGTAACTATCAAAATAAATCCTAAGCAAAGACAGAAACTCTCTGTTTAACGCTGCACTTTTGAATTTGGAGTCAGGTCCTTCCTCAGGATATTCGTTAAGGTAGATCAGTAACTTACTGTCGTCGACACTTGATGTCACAGGAAGAGGATCTTTACTTTGCTCCTCTTTGTTTCCACTTAATTCATCTTTCCTTACGGAACTGATTTCTTCACCATTCGTGTCAGAATAATAATCGTTCTCTATAGAGTCATCCACAATAGCAAATGCATCAATGATCTGTTCGTCTGGTTCATCTATGTCCATTGCAATGGCTTCCTCCAGCAGCTTATTCAAGTCAAGAAACGGCTTTTATTTCAACTCTGAAACTCCCTCTACTTTCTCCTTGCTGAAAATTTCTTCATGATCGGTCGAAACTCCATCGTTCTCAAAAGAGTCTTCCACGATGAGGTTTGAGTACTGCATAGTATACAACGAATCATTATCCATGGATTGTTGTATAATAAGATCTAAGTAAGAAGCATTGTCCATGGTTTAGTTCTTATATGAGTTGAAAACAAGAACGTTTGATTCCATTGTAGAGTCATTTGTCTCCTCTGTTCTCTTATTTTAATGCCTTCTCTTTCCCCCACACCTTCTCTCTTCCTGTTTCGTGAATAAAATTATCAGGAGCATAGTTTGAGCTAGCTTTTTTATAGTGTTAATGTGTAAAATTTTCAGTGACTTTTAAGCCAACCAACCAGTGAGGAAAAAAGCCCAACGAGTCCTGTTTGGATTGCCCAGAACGTTGGCTTAACTTTAAGTCAAAAAAGCTCAAAAAGTCAGTTAAGGAAAAAGCTTCAGAATGCAGTTTTTTCCAAAACGCTCTCAGTTTTTTGACGTGGGCCCCACCACTTCTACCACCATCAATCCAAACACAAATTATTATCTATAACCTAACTTTTTTTCCTACCGAGCTTTTTTAAAAGTCAGATAGCTTTTAAGCCACCGCTCCTACCGCCAACCCAAACAGTTGTATTAAAATCAATAAATATAGTTACTAGTCCAAAAAAAACACTTAATGTCAAATCGGTGAGAGTTTGGGGGGGAAAAGCATTAAATGCATAGACAAAAACAAAGTGTATCTTATAAAAAAACATACACCTCACAAATTTGGCTCTTATATTTTGAATTAGAGGGTGTACAAAATGACCATGCCGTCAAATTGTGGATGAGCTCAGCCCCTTTCCTAAAAATTGTTCATTAAAGAGGGAGTACAAAATGTTACAAAGCAAGATTGGCATCAAATTACTGACTGTTTCAACCTAATCCACTTTTGAAATAAGTACAATGAGTGTCTTGTTAACCTCACTCAACCTCTTAGGTTCCAGTCACATCTTAGTAACCAGCTCAAAAACACTATCACCCACAACACGCGAGTTAGTATGATTAAAGGTAGCAGGAAGCCATCCTCACCAGGGGCTTTGAATGCCCTAATATTAAACATGACTCTTCTCACTTCCTCCTTACATACACTCCTTCCCAACCTATTAGTTTCCTCCACATTAACACTCCTCCATGAATGCCTTGTTTCAACCCATGGTCTCTGCACAACCTCTTTCGTAGATAAGGAGCTATAAAACTCTTTGACCATGCAAACAAGCTCTCTCTTATCCTCCACTAAAATCTCGTTAGCATTCTTTAACATCTAAATTTTACCTCTCCAGTCTGCACCTTCTTCTCACAGTACGCAAATGGTAAAATTTAGTATTTCAATCACCATTCATATTTTTAAGTGGATTGTGTCAATTACAATTCAAATTTAACATTTTTATAATTACAAGTCAAACTTTCATATTCAGAAGTAAACTTTTATATTTACAAATCAAATTGAACACTTTAATATTTACAAGTAGTCAAACGTCCATATTTATAGGTCGAATTATGTCATTCATAACTGATGATGATGTGTTTTTGTTCAAAAGTTTTGCATACTTGTACAATCGTGAAAAAATCACACATAACCACTTCCAAATGGCACAATTCAACTTGTAAACATGAAATTTTAAAAGTTGAATTATAAATTAAGCAACTTCACATATAAATATGAATGTCTGATTTGTAAAAAATACATTGTTAAATTTGACCTACAAAAAATTGGCAATTTTATTATGTAAATATGAAAGTTTGATTTGTAAAGACTAATTTTTTAATATTTGAATCTTAAAACTTAAAAATATAAATGTTTTATAATGTTCATCAGTCAACCCATATCAATGATCGATCAACAGTGGATGGTCTATAGTTTATCATTCACTCAAGTTAGTGAATGCGATCAAATGGCGCTGGTGTCATTTCACACATATTCTAAAATATTTCAACTTTCTTGAAACTTGTAAATAATAATTAAAATTTAGAGAATCTATTTGTAATTAATTTTTTACTTGGGACTTCTAAGTAATTTTTTCATTAAAAAGTTTGCTTAAAGGAGAGGCTCAAAAGAAAATATTCTTTTCGAAGACAAACCCTCTAATGTTTTAAGTTGATCGATCATATACTTAAAGCATTGAATAGGGAAAATATATAGATGGGTCATAATTTACATGGGGTTTAAAGTGAGCCACAATGCCACACTACTCACAAGTTGTACAAATTTTGATTGTTGATAACAAAAGACAATCAAAGAGTAGAAGATATAATGACATGGCCTAAAAAGAGAACAATACGTTTACAAAATAGAACAAGCAAAAATTCATGAATCAAACGAAGAAAAGAACCTTCAAAACCTCATTGATATATAGAACTATGCACTATGTAGTGTAGTAACTTGGCCTATAAAAAAAAAAAAAAGTGCTTTTACAGTATTCAGTTAAGCAAAAATTCGTGCATAGAATTAGGACTCCCGAGGAGATCAAATGGCTTTTTACCAAGGGAATCTTTTAATATTGTTATTTGACCTTCCTTTACAAGTATCTCTTCATCAAGAACATCTATCTTCTTCTTCAATTCAGTGATCTCTTTATCCAATAGCATGTTCTGCTCAGCATATTGCTTCACTTGTTCCCACATGCGATCTCTCTCCTCAGTTACTTGGGGCAATATTCCCTTAAGAATGGCTAATTCTTTCATAGAATCTTTCAGATCACTTTGGAGGCAGTTTATGCTCTCATCTCTCTTCAACATCTGTTACACAGGAACATGATAAGATTAATTTTCATACCTTTCCCAGCGGCAACTTCAAAAAGTAGTGCCAGGAGCCTTCTAACGTTACCCTTTTGTTGAAAAATAAATTTTCAAAAGAATTCTTAAATAAAGTAATACTTATGGAAAACTTTTTATTATATTTCATTGGACATTTTCTGCGAAAAATGGCCTGCTTACTATATTAAAATTGATGAAAATTAATAGTGGGGACTGACCTGAAGTTCAAGGTCCTTCAACTTATGGTTGACACATGAATGGTTGGCTAGTGCATTTTGCACCTCAGATTTAAGTATGTCATTTCCTCTTACTGCGGTAGCAAGTTCAGCATGCAGCTGCTCAACTTGGAGCTCTTTTGAGTACAGCTTCTCTCTTAACAGACTTGTTAGCAAGCATTCTGATTTAAGTTCAGTTCTTATAATATCCTAACAAAAATTTTAAGAAAGTTAAATATATGTCTTCAATAGAAAGAACCTAACGTCCCCCCAAAAAAAAAAAAAAAAAACAGAACAGCTTATAATGCTTTTAATGAAAGGTTTAATATAAGCAACAGACAATTTACAATCCACATTTTTCTTAAGATAATATATTATAAAGTTCCAGCGGTAACTTACCTCAGACAACTGATCATTCAGTTTAGCTAGTTTATCAGGATCAATAAACTGTGTCTGAAATTTAGCTGTCAATGAACTTGACTTTTCAGCAAACAAAACTGACATCATCTGCAAACTCCTAGTTAAGCCCTCAATTCCACTTTTAAGACCCTGTATTTTAGTTTCAGATTCTACAATAAATTGGCCATCTAGACCATTCATGACTTCCAATTCTTGCCGCGAATCTTGAAGAAGCTGTCCTCCTGTTCCTTTGATGAATTCCATCAACTTTAAGCACAAGTCAGAGCTTTCATTTAGCATTTTCAGGCCTTGATTTTGCAGACAACAGACACGGGCCAACAGTTCTTTATCTAGCTTATAAGTCGCAGCAACAATTTCTTTTCCGCTTCCTTTAAAGCGGTTTAGTAGAGATATGTTTTCTTGGCGAAGAGAATCAGCTTCAATCCTATAAGATTCTGACTCCCTTCTCAAGGCTAGTTCTACCCCTGATAACCTCATTTGCTCCATTTGCATTTTTGCAATATGCTTCTCCATCCTCTCCATAGATTGATTCTTCTTTAAGTCCTCACTAAATGCATCTCGTAACCCTGTGATTGTCTTCTCTTGCTCATTGCATGTTCTTAGTAATCTTGTGATGGACTTGTGTAGCTCTTTACATTCCTTTTCCTTCTCTTCATAATTTCTTCGGTAAACATCCCTGTTTTCTTCTACTATCTTACACTTCTCTTGTAATTCTAAGACATTTTGTTGAAAATACAAGTTCTGCTCCTTCATTTCTTCCATCTTCTCAGTCATTCCCTTGAGCTGATGGTCAGAACAAGTTATTAGTTTTTTAGTTTCTGTTTCCCTGTCACTAAAGGATGAGACTTCCCTTTGAAGCGAAACATTATGCTCAGCAAGCTCTCTAACGCGTTCACGAAGCCTTTGCTCTTCCAACTGACACCTCTCAAGCTTAAGTGACCAATCTCTTGACCTTCTGTCCAATTCCTTCTCCAATCCTGACTGTATCTCATTCTTTTCTTTTTCTAGCTGTCGTGCCTGTAACTCTGATTCTTCCTTTAAGCATCTAAGTTCTTCCTTAGCAGATGTTCTTTCAGCAATGCGAGATTGAAGAAGGCCTGAAACTTCAACTGCCAAACTTAACCTCTCCTCTTCTAGGTTTCTGATTGTCTGAACCAGCATGGACACATCAAAACCACCATCAAGAAGAAAGCTTTCTCTTTCAAATTCCTCAGAAAAAATAGTGACTCTCTCTTTGACTTCCTTTAATCGCCTCTGTAGCTTTGCATCAACATCCTCTTCAAGGACAACACAGCTTATGACCTCACAGTTGGCTGCTGCGGAAATATCATGTTTCTGAAATCTTTGATCATCAATGCTATGATAACCATCTACCAATCTGTGAGGTTTATCAAGAGAATAACCTTTTGGCAGAGCCTCATCTGGATCTGAATCACAGCATTCATTTACAGATCTACCAAATATGTCTTCAACTGTAATTGGATTATCAAGACCAACCTCTTTTGAACTGATTTTGGAGAAAGAATGAAACTGAGAAAGTCTCTCAATGACATTTTTTGCTAGGCTCCGAGGAGATTCATGGCCTAACACGTTTTCTTTCCAATCTTTGGATAAAAAGTGAAGATCAGTGCCTTTAACTTCTCTAAATGAATGAGTTCTTGGTTTATATCTAGCACCACCATCAGTAGGTGAATTAGGTGCTGTGTATTGAATTTTTGGAGGAAGCTTCATGCCATTATTTCCATTTTCACCATAACTACTCTGTAAATTTTTCCTTGACCTACTTTTTTCTGGTTGCTGCTCTCCATCAATGTAACGGTCAACAATCTTGCTAGAAATGTTGCTAGAAGAAGTGGAGGAGTTCCCAGATGAATCATTATGAGACCTTGAAGAGCTAGCTGAGCCAGGCCTCTGCTTCTCAGGAGTAAGAGTCTGATAACTGGAAGAAACTAAGAAATCTCTGCAGGGGGGAGGGGGAGTAAATATATACAACTTAGAATTGAATCTATAGGATATATATGCTTCAAAATTAGGTGATAAAAATACTTACTGAGATGAATTCTCGTACGGATGATATTGATCACTTGAAAATAAACTAGGAGACCTATTATGATCTTTGCCCTGGTAGGTTGATGTTGACAAAGACCTGCTCCTTCTAAGAATTGGTCCACTACCTGAACCCTGGCTATCCGATACACGCTTCTGGGATTTGGAGAACAATTCCTTTGGACTCTGGAGGCTATCCTCGGCTCTGCCATAAGCCTGACCATATAATCCATTATCTGATGAGTTTTCACAGCATATTTGCTTACTTATGGGTCTTGGGGGAACTGCATTATTGTTCCCACTGCTTGAAGCAGAAGATTTAAAAAAGAATAGTTTCTTCATGTGTTAATGATCCTTTGTAATTCCAACACAATGTCATGAACGCGATCAGCTTTCCAGGGATCCAAGGAACCAACCTGCCAATAGCTCAGATCTCACTGAACCTAAAAAGAAAAGGAAAAACACAAAAAGCCAATATCATTACAGAATTAACATATATATATATATATATATATATATATATATATATATAGCTTAAACACAATAGTAGTACAGAGTATTTAATTATATGAAGAACATAACTGAAAAAAGGGATGTCATGGAGAAAATATACTTTATAATTTATAACGAAAGAAAAAAAAAAGCTCTATCTATTATTTAAATCATTTTTCTGTGAGGCACAAGGAGCATGCTTTGCCGACAGCAGCGTCAAGTCACATACTGAGGGCAAAGTGTAGACCCTCCCAACTAGGTTGCTACATGCACAAGAGTTGAAACTCGAACCTCCATCTGTTATGCATGCTCATATAACCAATAATTTAAAAGAAAATTAAATTAAATAGGAAAAACAATAGCCCAAACAAAAGCCAACCACAAAAATAATATTAATAATAATAAGCCTATAGATATCCAAACAGGCTATCCCAACCCACATGATAACACGTTATGGGTTGAGGTGACAATAGGCTGGTTTAAAACAACAACATTGCTTCAATTTGAATTAGGTTATAGTCTAAGTTTAGCTTTTATTGTTGAATTAATTACTGAGCTCATGTTTTGCCATTATTTTCTATCACCACTGCTGCGCATAGTAGATGTAGATAAAATAGGATACAATATTATTGAAAGAAAGGAATTGGTTCAATGTGACCCATGCTGGAGGCTGAGGCTGAAAGTTCAAAAGAGGAGCCCAACAATTCTGAAACTAATTAGCACAACAGTCCAATATTTTATTCTGCTATACTTCACAAGGAGGATTGTACGATAAATGTAATTAATGTTAATAAAGAGTTGCATGCCATTTTCAATCGATGCCTCTAAGAATCTGCAAGTTTTGGGACATACGTCAAAGCTTCCTAGTTTTGAAGAAATCCAAAGTCATTATGTATAGACTGCATGTTTTTACAGCATACTTCAAAACCAAGAAGTAAAATCCAAACCCAGCCCACTAATTTTATGAGTCCACTCAGATGGATTGACTGATTTTGACCGCTATACGCAAGTTCAATAACGGATATTTAGGCCTTTATAACTTTCCACGCTCATTTTTTCATTTTGTTGGACTAAGGGGCAAAAAGTTTGGATCCTCAGATAATGACCATGTTCATCTGACGTAATTTAACTATGAGTCAGCCAAAAAAAAAAAAAAACTATGATATGAAAAAACTAAGATCAAACACTAATTTTTAGTTTGAAAAATTCAGAGAATAAAATAGGATATGCAAATATTTACAGGACAGAACAGTTCTGGGAAGCTTTTCGTTCCTTTATCTTAACCTCCCAAAGAATGGTTAAGCAAAAATGAACTGTCACAACAGTAAAAGAAACAAAATCAGATAATACAAAGAAGTGTTGCAAATCCACAAAAGCAAGAAAAGGTGAAGGTTATATATATATATATATATATAAAATATTGTCTATGTATTTACATCTATATATAATACAAAATTTATAAGAAGTCACACTATTCAATTACTACAACAGTACGGTTCATCCTAGATTTCTGTGCAAAACACGCCTATAAAGAATTCATCTCATGATTCAATGTGAATGACCAAAAAAATGGCGACAAGCATCAGGCATGTGAGATACAAGTGAATCATTGAGTTAGGCTCCCTTCTCTTGTTCAAAATAAAAACGAATCTATCAAAAAGCCGAGAACATACAAGTCATCGCTTTATTTTAATAATATTAAGAGAATCCTTCAGAACGATCAGACTAAGCAGCTTCAGTAATTAAAAGACTAAATTGTCCCCATCTTCAACTGCATCTATAAGCCGACCTTCAATCCCAAATTCACACACACAAGCTTACTGTGAAGAAAAAGGCCAATTGTTGAGAAACCCTCTGATAATTTTAACAACAAGAACCATTTCATGCATTTACCATTACATAGATTGAAAATTGAACCAATTTCCTCCATGCCATTTAACAGGAAAAACTATGAAGAAACCCTGAGCTCGGTTAGATTAGTCTGCGTAAAACGAGACAGAGAGAGAGAGAGAGAGAGTTGTACCACTTACAATTCAAGGTTAAAAAATAAAGCAAGAAAACCGGCAATCAGTATAATTCCATTAACAGGGAAACTTTTTCGCTTACGTTTGCTCCACTTTCACAGTAAACAAACGGAAAATACTGAAATGAAAACAACCCATTCGACTACTTACTGCCATAAGACGATGGAACAAATACTAACACACAGAGCACAAGAAAACCAAAATCAAGCCCCCAAGAAAACATAATTCAAATGGGAAGAAACTTACCGTTGCTCAAAAGAAATCAGAAAATCAAACCAAAATCAATGAGTTAATGACATACCATTAAAGAGAGATATCCAGATTGAGCAAGAAAATTCAAATTTCAAACAGAATTTGAACAGCGAGAGATTCGTAAGTCGTAACGCTCCCTTGTAGGGTGGGAGGCCAACGTGGTAGAGCAAGTGAGGGAAGCAAAAAGGGACAGTTCAGTTTCGTAAGGGAGTGAGAATATGCCATCATGAGGGGGAATTTCAACAAAGAAAAAGGGTAATTTGGTCATGTAATGGAAATTTCAAAAGGTTTTGTGTTGCGCGGAAAAGGCGGTGAAGGAGCGGGGTTTTGGATCAGGCGCATTGGAAGTTGAATGAACTAATCATTGTCGTTTGGGGAAATAGCTGTATAAAATGATAGATAATGATTATTAAAATTTAATGATATATTAGGGGAAAATTATTAGAAATAGATATTTTAAGAATAAAAATAATGTAAAATTTTTCTTTAATGTCAAAAAATTAAGTTGTAATAATTTTTTTTTTTTAATCAAAGATATCATCCTTTCATCTTCTAATTTGATCTCTTAATTTCACGAGGTATCTTTTAAATCCTCTAACTTAATATGTCAGTTTTGTCAATCATTGTTATTTTAAATAACTAAATAATATGTCAGTATTATGAATGTTTTGTCAACATTTAAGATTTGGTTAAACTTCAATTTTGCACTAGAAGTTGTCATGCGTAAAACTAATGTTACCCCAAAGTTTATTTTGGATTCAATATCGCCCTGAAAATTTTTAAATCATAACAATGTTGTTACGGCCTTTGTCCAGATTAATTTTGAGTGTTACTTGATTAAATATGTTGCGATGGTAGGTCAACATATTATCCATGCATTTTTTTGTGTGATTAAGGTACTATTCTAGTGTAGAACACAGATGTCCAGCCACATGAGTGGGCTGGTACTTTGGTGTTGGATCAAAGGTCTCGTCCTGGGTGCTTATGAGGGAAGCACGCAGTCGGAGGTGGGATCACTGTACACAACCAGGCTCTTCGCCAAGGGAGTGGGGTGTGTGCACAGTGTATTTGTAGGTAAATAGCTCGGGGTAGAACGTGTGTACCTTAGGTTCTTGCCTTAGTATTTATATAGCATACCTACAAACAATCCGGCGCGATGTCCGGCCATGATCCTAACTACCTAGCCACTTGCGGAGGTCCTCCTATATTGTCGGGGTAGTTGTGATCCTCCTGGTTAGTGGGCAAGACTGAGTATGCCACACCTATCCGTTGTTGGGCCTGGTCGCCATTGGGCTTAGTACCGGTCCTAACAGTTGCCCCCAGCCCGGTAGTTCAAAGCCTTGGACTGTCGGGGTGTATGATGTCCTGGATTGGTCATCAGAGGTATTGCCTGTCCCCTGACATCCGTGTCGGGCTAGAATTTGTTGAGCTCATTTCCCTGGGTACGTGGTATTATCGCAAGGCCCGATGAGCCGAGGTGGCCTCCTGCGTCTCGGGAAGTGTCATGATGACGACCTACGGCTTGAGAACTACCGTGGTGATTACCGATGGCCAAAGGGAGACCGAGGTAATAACCTCCCGCCCTAAGAGTGGCGTGGTGAGAACCAACGACCTAAAGGTTCGAGGTGGTAGACATGGGGCCAAGCGTGATTTCAGTCGAATCATAGTGCCGGGGTTGTAGCCCGACGTTTGAAGACCCGGGGTGGTTGGTATGGCCACGGCGTGACTATTGGGGAATACCCCCTGACTCTGCCATGATTGCCTATGACACCTGGCTTTCGTTGATTGGAGATGGGTTTCGTCCATCATGCCTCGCCGCCCCTGGGTTCCGTGCGCATTTAATGCGCCTGAGGCACGTCATACGTCACTTCTACTTTGGGGGAGAAAAGTCGCCTCTGCCCCTGACGGTTGGGTTGTTTTTTGAACTTCCCTCTTCTTTTTTTTACGTTAAACCATGTTGGGACTCTTCATTTCGTCACTTTATTCTTAAAACCAAAAACTCTCTCTGCGCAAAGTTCTCTCTGCAACTGAGAATCTCCGCTCCTTCACAAAGCTCTCTGCGCAAAGTTCTTTCTGCTCCTGAGAATCTCTGCTCCCACTTCGCCCAGATAACACTCTTGACTTCCTTCTTCTTGCACTTGACGGTCTTCGAATCTAGAGGTAGATTGCTCTTCCTTATATTTGACCATTTTGCTTTATTGTTACCGTTCCATGGTTTTCCGCCTCTTCTCTCTTCTTCGTCAGTGCACTTCAGGTTTCTGGGTTTTCTGGGTTAGTTGAGCCCGTGTTTCTGAGTGAAGTGTTTGTGAATAGCGCTTTGTGAGTAGCACTATCGAACCCGTAGGTTTTTGCTTGGGAGTCATTGATTTTCTTAGTTTTCCTTGTTTCAGTCTCTCCCCTTTCTTATTATCGTTGTGATAACTGTATAGGTTTGAGCCTTTGATGGGTAGGGGAAGCGTTCATCGTCTTCAAATCAACCTTTAGGTCTGACCGACGATGAGGCCCTGCGAGACCGCTATCCCCACTTTAGTTTCTTGATCTTAGGAACTCCCCTGACCGAGGAGGAGAAACTGGCCTCGGTTCTCCGGGGCGGGTCAGGTAGTAGGAGCGCTAGGGGGTTTCAGCCGACTGTTCCTACGTTCAGCCAACCGGAGTCTACCCCCATTAGGCTTGATTCCGAGAGTTCACCTAAGGCCGAGACAGTTTTGGCCGAGCCTATAAAATTTTGTGAGGCACCTCGCCAGAAGGTGTCAGAGTCCCTTCCGGATGGGTATCTCAGTCCTTGTTGGGAATGTATCGCCCAGAGCTCTTCATATATAGCGAGTGGGCAGGATTCCATGGCCAACAGCGTTCTGGGCTCGTGTCGTCATAGCTTGTCATCCGAGGCTATCTCGGCTTCTGCGGGACAACGTTTTCCGGAGTCCATTCATCCTTTTCCCAATAGTAGCCTATTTCCGTCAGGTATCCCTCTTAGCTCTGACTATAGCTTTTTACTTGTTGTTGTTGTAGGTGAATGGAGTCCACGTCTTCCCCGCGTTTGTCAGTGTCCGATGCGGAGGCCGACTCCGGAAGTCCTTCCCCGGCTATGAAAGATAAATATCTGTGGGTGACGCACGAAATGCTGACGACGCGTTCACTGATGAGGGCCGAGTCGGTGGGCCAACTGGGGTCATTGGGCTCATCAGGATGTTTTCTGGCTCCTCCCGAGGAGGACGAGCCGATCTGTGCAACCCGGGAACCCGGATCCCCCAATTTCTTTCTCTTCTATCGGGAGTATATGTCCCGGCTCGGTATTCGCTTCCCGTTTACCGAGTTTCAAATGTCCGTCTTTCATTATCTTCATCTTGCCCCTTCTCAACTCCATCCAAACAAGTGGGCTTATCTGGCGGCATTCGAATATCTCTGCGATTCTTTGGAGCCTGCCATCCCTTGCACCGCCAACCTTTTCCTTTATTTCTTCTCTCCTTTCACCCCTCGCTTGGGTAGGGAGCCGGCCGCTTTGAAAGGGCTGACTTCTCTCAGGAGTGAGGCGGACAAAAAACTTTTTCATTCATTTTCTGATTCTTTCAAGCATTTTAAAAATGCTTTCTTCAAGGTGGTTGCCACTACTGGCGAGCAGCCTTGGTTTCTGAAGGGCCCTGAAGGCCCCGACGTAGAGTGGCATTTTCCCCTCTACTGGAGCTCTGACCACCACAAGTCGACCTCCTCCTCTTATCAATTCAGTGCCAAGGACCTCAACGATGAGGAGAAGTTGCAAGTAGCTCGGCTGGTTTCTTATGTTGCCGAGAATGGGGTGAAGAGCGCGGCCTTCTATATCAAGAAGGCCGGCGTGGAGTCGTGACGGGCCTCCAGTATGACCTTATTTATTTTAGTCTGTCATTTGTCGTACACTACTTTCTTGATTTTTCCCGTGAACTGAGATTCTGACATTTTCTTTAATTTTTTTACAGATCCACCTTCCATGGAACTGGATCCGAACTACCTTGCCTATGTGAGGCCAGGGAGCGGAGCGCCGGTGGAGAAGGCGTCTAAAAAATGGGCCACTGCCGAGCCCCAGAAAAAGAAAGCTGCTGCCGCCACGGCCCCAAAGGTATCTGTGGCCAAAAAGGCGAAGGTTGGGGATAAACAGGTGGCTCCCTCGTCCGCCCCTTCCTCTGCTCTGACTGGTGCATCACCTTCAGCAGCCAACCATCCCTCGGTCGACAAGGGGAAGGATGTGCTTCCCTCTGATTCGGCGCGCCCCTCGTCTTCGCCTCAGATCCCAACTACTGGTCCTCGTCCTGGCGGCCTTAAACGCAGCCAGGCCTGGGAGGGTGATGTCTCGGAAGAAATTGGCATGGCCTTCTTTCCGCCTCGCCCATTTTTGAGCCCCCTGCCTCTCTCCGTCGAGGACGAACGTAAGGTTCATGACGTGGCTGGCCATCTGTGCAAGGCTCTCGGATTGTCCCAGGCCTACCTCCACCTCCACGAGTATTATGTCCGGGCTAACAGTGAAGCCCGACATCTGAAGCTGAGCCTGGAGATGGCTGAAGAAAAAGCCAACAAGCTAGAGGCGGAGAAAGAAGTGGTCGAGGCGGAATGGGACTGTTTTGAAAGTGGAGCTTGAATCACCAAGAGGGGGTGAATTGGGGATTCTCAAAAACTTTTCGATTACTCTGTTTTGGAATGTGAAACTGAAGATAAACAGAGTGAAGGAAGAGAAAGCAAGACACAAGAATTTATACTGGTTCGGTCCAACAAACGACCTACGTCCAGTACCCGGACTCTCGGGATTTCTCACTATCAAGATTGATTACACACTCGCACTCAAGAGTAATTCTCTCTAGAACTTACTCCCCCTTACAAGTTGTAATCAATGAACCCAATCTCCAAGTCCCCCTTGACTTGAGATAACTTACAAGAATGATTTACAATCAAGAAAAACTCTCTCTAAGAGTAGATATGATAATCATTGAAGAATAAATGTATCAACAGATACTTTCACAAGAAAACTCAAAGAGTAAATGAAACTATCTTAATTTTCGTTCTTGCACAGGTTGGTTGTTGAGAAGACTCTAATGCATCTCTATTTATAGGTAGAGATCATTAATTGACCGTTGGAATCCCTCACATAACCGTTGGTGATGTTGGGAGCTGATTAGATGAAGCTTTGGTCTTCTTCTCTCTCTACCCTTTGGTTAATCCAGTTTTGCAGATAATCAGAGTTGACATTCTGACTTTTAATCCGTTAGAAGAGCAGTTTACTGGATGTAGAAGGCAAGCATTAACTTCTCCAAAACGTGTGGAGAATGTTTTCCCAAAAGCATGCAAGTTTCTGCACTTTTGCATTTAATGTGCTGATATGCTTTTTGCCTTTTGCTTAATCTCCATTTAAACCTGTCTTTAACCATCTGAAACTCACTAACAAACTGATTAAACAAGGTTAAGAATAGTCATGAGAATGGTAAAGAGTATTGAGATTAAACAGAAACATTTCATGAATTCGTTCAAATCGAAATTCAAATTCTGCGATGGAAACTCGAGTTGGTTCTTCGAAACTCGAGTTTTCATGTCTCAGAGAATTTTTAACAAAATACTGAAACTCGAGTTTTCTCTTTACAGAGACAAACATCACGATTTGGCATTTTGGACATGTTTAGTAAACGGTTCAAAACTCGAGTCAATTAATGACAAACTCGAGTTTTGGACTCTTAAATGAAAAATCGTGTTTTAGTCCAAAAGCTTAAAACTGGAGTTTCCAAAACATAACTCGAGTTTTCAAAGGCTCAAAATTGGCGAGCTCTGCACGACCAAAACTCGAGTTTTCAAAACAGAACTCGAGTTTTCATATTCTTTGAAAACTTTGGAAACTTCTCTGGAAGTTCGAAACTCGAGTTTCAAAACGGAAACTCGAGTTTTCTCTTTTATCAGAAAACGTCAAAAGCTTTGGTCGATTCACTCATGGAAGTTTTCACAATGTCAGAGACGAGCATTGTTCTCAGATGAGGTAAACTCGAGTTTTCAAAACAAAACTCGAGTTTCCAGAAAACGTTGGAAACTTAGAGAACTCTCGTATAACCCAAACTCGAGTTTTTAAATGGAAGCTGGAGTTTTGGTTTCTTTGAAAAACTTGGTTGCTCTCTGTCTTGTCAAAACTCGAGTTTTCAAAATCAAACTCGAGTTTGCTTTGTCTGTGGAAAAACTTGAATGCTCTTTGTATGGTCAAAACTCGAGTTTTCAATCCCAAACTCGAGTTTGTCAATGTTTACAAAAATTCGAGCATTTCTCTGTCAGGCTAAAACTCGAGTTTCCAAACTGAAACTCGAGTTTGCCTTAGACAGTAAGTTTTTCAACTTACAAAGACAAACTTCTTCTGTGTTTACAATTGTCCGTTATCATCAAAACCATTTGAGAACTTACACGTTTGAAGGTGGAACTGACAAGTTCTCACGCCGCCACCGAGAAGGCCAACGAGGATCTGTTGCTGACCCATGCCGCCCTGACGCGGGCTAACACTGATCTGGAAGAGGTGCAGTCGTCCCATTCCCGCAGCATAGATGCTGTAAAGGCCCTCACGCAGCAACGCGGTGAGTTGTCCTCCGAGCTTGAGTGGACCCGGGCTGCCCTAGAGGAAGAGAATAAGGCCCATCAGATGGCGGCGGATACGGTGAGGAAGGCCGCGGTAGACTGTTTCAATATGGCCCTCGCCCAGATCGAGTATCTTAATCCAGGGGTGAAGCTAAACCTCGTCGGTTATGATTTTCGCTCCTTCTTTAGGGGTGGTGTTCTTGTTCCGCCACCTCTGTCTCCTGAGGAAGAATCAATATCCCCTGTGGACGAGGATTAAGGCGGTCAGGTCGGGGAAGAAGTTTCGTCTGAGGTCGAGCCCGAGGGTGATGGGGCTGCTATGGACGAGTCGGCCCCTCCAAGCTGAACTTGTTTTGTTTTCTTCTTTTTTAGCTCTGCCCCAGTGTTTGATACCGGGGTTCTTTGTAATAGTTTGTAGTTCAAACTTTTTATTTTATGAATGAAAAAGCAATTAAGTATTCCATTACGTATTTTTAACTTTATGCATAAACTGCACGTTGTCACGATCTAGACCGGGCCAGGGGCTTAAGTAATTAGAGTCCGCTAGTACTCTTCTGGTGTAAGCGACCAGGTGCATAAGTAGGGGTTTAACATTTATCGCGCTACGAGGTTCTGGAGTCGTTTTCCAGTGTCTTAACCACAGTAAGGGCAAACCGTCATATGCTCAGTTGTGGTCGAATGGACACACACTTAAACATTTTGACCTGATCAAGGTCCGTCATGACTATTCGCCTTCTTATCTAGGTGTCAATTTCAATGCATCAAAATACTTACAAGGGCTGATGACAGTGGCCTCGTGTAGTTTTTAAATACCCGGGCTGGTTAGCCCTGGTGTTGATTCATTTCCTATGGAAGGGACTATGGTCGGGTTAAGTAACCCTAGCCTCTACCCGATTAGGCAGTTAGCAACTCGTCAAGTATTCTTGAAATTAAACTTCGGTTAAAGAACCGTTTATTAATTTAAGACATAATTTTCTCTAAGGAGCTAACAACTTGAACCGAAAGCTTGCAGGAATGAAATGACTAAAACCAAACTAGAATGGAAATAATTAAAGCGAAAACTAACTCGGACCGGATGCATCCGTCTTGGGAGGCCGACCCGACTAAGCCTAGTTGTAGTAGACTCTCAGTTTGTCGGCATTCCATGTCCTCCTAATAGGTTTTCTTGCCAGGGTTTCAAGAATGTAGGCTCCTTTGTCGAGCTTCTCTTTAACTCAGTACGGGCCATCCCAATTCTCGGCCAGCTTGCCATCTTTGGCGTTTTTGTTGCCGACGTCGGCCCTCCGGAGGACTAGGTCACCCCGGTCGACTGTCTGGGGCCTAACCTTTCGATTATACTTGGCAGCGATGAGTTGCTTGGCCGCCATGTCTCGGCAGTGTGCCGTGGTCCTGACCTCATCCACCAACTCTAGCTCAGTTGCCAGAGCTTTGGAATTTGATCCTTCTCCTTCCTCCAGGATTCTAAGCCTTCTCCATGATGGCTGGCCTATCTCGACTGGAATCATGGCCTCGCATCCGTAAGTCATGCGGAAAGGAGTTTCTTGGGTAGCCGACTGCATTGTGGTTCGGTAGCCCCATAACAAATTATAGAGCTGTTCGACCCAGCTGGTGTTGGCGTCCTCCATCTTCTTCCTTAGGCCGTCAAGGATTACCTTATTAGCTGCCTCAGCTTGGCCGTTTGATTGAGGGTGTTCGACGGAGGCGAAGTGGTGCCTGACTCCGAGGTCGACCATCATGTCCTGGAAGTTCCTGTTAGTAAATTGGGTACCGTTGTCCGTCACGACCTCGGTCGGGACTCCGAAGCGGGAAAAGATGCTTTGTTGGAGAAAACGCTGGACCCTTACCGACGTAATGGTGGCGAGGGGTTCGGCTTCAATCCACTTAGTGAAATAGTCGACCGCCACAACTAGCCATCGTAGTTGTCCGGGGGCAGGCTTAAATGGTCCCAGTAGGTCCATTCCCCATTTGTAGAATGGCCACGGGGCCGAAATGTATTCCATGTCCGACAGAGGGAAGGCTTGGAAATACGGGCGAAGCCTTCTCGCCGTTGTCAGTATGGCGAAAGCCAATTTTTCCAGCTTCTGATATCTCAGCTCAGAACTCTGCAAGGCTTTGCTCACAAAGTAAATGGGTTCCTGACCGGTCTCAGCTTCTCGAACTAAGACCGAGCTTACTGCTTCTTCCCCGACCGAGAGGTAGAGGAACAGAGTCTCTTCGGGCTGGGGTTTTGATAGAACCAGCGGAGTTGCCAAGCATTGTTCGATTTTTTTGAATGCGCCGTCACACTCTAAGCTCCAGTCCCCTGTTGTCTCCTTTTTCAACAACTTGAAGAAGGGTAAGGCGTTCTCTGCCGACCTGGGCAAAAACCTGGTTAACGCGGCCAATCGACCTGTTAACTGTTGGACTTCCTTCTTGTTTCGGGGCGCCTGCATTTCTAACACGGCCTTACATTTATCCGGGTTGGCCTCGATTCCCCGACTAGTGAGTAGGAATCCGAGGAACTTTCCAGCCGGGACCCAAAAAGCACATTTTGCTGGGTTGAGTCGAATTTGGTGCTTTCTCAATTTGTCGAAGGTTTTACCCAGGTCTCGGATGTGGGTATCAGGGTCATATGATTTGATGATCATGTCGTCGATGTAGACCTCGATCTTCTGGCCGATCTGATCCTCGAAAACCTTGTTCATCATCCTTTGATATGTTGCCCCGGCATTCTTGAGACCGAATGGCATAACATTGTAGCAGTAGTTCCCTTTCTCGGTGATAAAGGCCGTGGCCTCTTGGTCGCCGGGGTGCATGGCGATCTGGTTGTACCCCGAGTAGGCATCCATGAAAGACAGCAGTTGAAATCCGGATGAGTTATCTACAAGTTGGTCGATATTTGGCATAGGATAGGTGTCTTTTGGGCATGCCTTATTTAGATTTGTGCAATCTGTGCATACCCCCCACTTTCCATTTGGTTTCAGAACCATTACCACGTTGGAAAGCCATGTGGTGTATCATATTTCTCTGATGAAACCGGCCTCCAATAATTTGTCCACGTGCTGGTTAAGTGCCACTTGCCTATCTGGTGACCTTTTTCTCTTCTTCTGGGCCACTGGAGCTGACTCTGGCCGAATGGCCAATCTATGACAACAAAACTCGGGGTCGATCCCAGGTATCTCGGCCGGACTCCATGCAAAAACGTCTCTGTTTATTGCTAGGAATTCCTCAAGCCTTAATCTCAGGTCCGGGGTCAAAGTTCTGCCTATCTTCGTGATCTGGTCCGGCCCGTCTCCGACGATGAGATCTTCCAACTCTCCTTCTGGCTCGGGGCGGGGGACCTCCGGCTCGTCTCGTAAGTCCAACTCTACCATATTGACCGGATGGCTGCGCATGTGCCCACCTCGGTCCTCGGGTTGGGAACTTCGAGGCTGGGAAGGGGGTGGCGCAGCCTTCTCGCCTTCCCTGATACTCTCAAAGTAGCATTGTCGGGACTCCTTCTGGTCGCCCTTGATGGTAAGGACTTGGTTAGTGTTAGTCACCATTTTTATCTTCTGATGCTTGGTAGACACCAGCATATCCCATTTGTGGATGGTCGGCCTTCCCAATATAATATTATACGGGGAAGGGAATTCGGCCACAATAAACCTTACCCGGTCCGTCTTGAAGCCTTTCTTCATTCCCAGGGTCATTCGGAGGTCGATGTACCCCTTTGGAGGGGAAAGCTCTCCATTAAACCCAACAAGGGTTGTCTTACAAGGCTTCAGATCTTCTTTATCGAGATTCATCCTCTTGAAGGCGTCCCAGATGATGATATCCGCCGAGCTCCCGGTGTCTATGAATATTCTTTTGACCCGACAGTTAACCAAGGTTCCCGTGATTACCAGACCGTCTTGTGGCTGGGTACTACATCGGTCATGTCTTCCTTGGTGAAAAAGAGCTGGGGTCGTTCAAACTTATCCGTCGTGTCGGGATCTTCTTTGAACTTAGGCCGGTCCCTGACTGAGAGGACCTCCTTTAGGTATTTCCTTCGCTGACTCGCCGTGTCTCCGCCTCCACCAAAGGCTCCACTGATCACGTTGTAATCAAACTCAGCCTCATGAAATTCATCTTCCTCGGACCCCGGCCTCTGCGTTTATTCTCTTTTTTCCTCTCAGGAGTCGGGCTGTCCTGTTTTCGCTTCTCTCTTTTCTTCCCTTGCGTTTTGATCACGTATTGGAGCAATTTTCCTTCCCTGACAAATTTTTTGATGGCGTCCCGGAGCTCATAGCACTGGTCTGTGGTATGCCCCAGACTATTGTGAAAGGCGCAGAAGCGGGTCGGGTCCGTACTGGCTTGTTTTCTAAGGGGCCGAGGCCTCTCAATCTTCTGCATCTCGGTCGATGCCACTTCTCTCCATAACTGGGAGCGGGAGACGTTCAGAGGAGTGTATTTGTCATACTTACCCTTTAACTCGGCTTTGCACTAGGGGGCTTATTGTCTGGATCCCTACCACGACGATCTTGCTTGTGACCCTCGGATTGGCTTCTATCCCTTGGCGGGGTACTCCTGTCCGGGTCTCTTCGAGGAGCGTTTTCTTGTCGCATTCGCTCCACCTCAAGGTACTTCTTTGAACGAGTTATGAAATCATTAAGATTTTTAGCCGGTTCCTTAAAGAATGATTCAGCCAGGCGTGAGTCCCTATCTAGACCGTCGGCTAAAAGGTGAACGTGTACGTCCTCCTTTAACCCGCGCACCTGCAGTGCCACATGTTTAAAGCGATCCAAGTAACTTTGGAGCGTTTCACCGGGTCGCTGCCTGATCTTGGACAAGGTGTACTGGGACTTCGGTTGCCGTTTGCTAGTCGCTAAGTACAGCTCGAAAGCCTCGGCTAAATCATCAAATTTATGAACCGACCCCACGAGCAGAGTGTGGAGCCATTTTAACGCCGGTCCCTTAAGGGTTGCGGCAAAGATCCGAGTCATGATAGGTTCCCCAAGGCCCCTTACGAACATGACCACCTCAAAGTCTTCCAGGTGAGTTGTCGAGTCTTGAGAGCCGTCATATTTTGTTAACTCCGTGGGATTTAGCTTCTCCGGGAAACGAGCGTTGAGGATTTCGTCTGAGAAAGGGTTGTGGTCGATCTGCCCGACATACCTTCTCCGCTGATACCCGGTTGGAGGAAGCCGGGGTGACCTGTCACCCCGGGCTGACTTCCCCCTTTTTGAGTCCTTACTTTAGGAGGTTGGCTTCTTGCTTTGGCCGGTTTCTGTCTCCTGCGTGCTTTTGTGACCACGCGAGCTGTCGCCTTCTTGATCCTTCTTCCAGGTCTTATCATCCTCGTCCTCGTTGGAGGAGGCAGAGTCCCTTGTCTTGAGATGCTTTTCCAATCGCTGGAAACGGAGGGTGTGCCGCTTGTCCATGTTCTCGATACGCCTCATCATCGCGGCCAACGAATTTTGGACGAGGAGAGTATCAGGATTGCCGACTGGGATCTTTGTGTTAACGGCCGGGTTCGAGTTCTGAGGTTGATGGCTATGATTATGCGGAGCCGAGGACTCCGTGTCTGACGGGTTGTCTTCCAAACGTCCGTCCTTGTTGGGGATGACAGGTTCTTCGAGTGGTTGCTCCGGTTGTGATAGCAGGTCTTCTTCATCCTGTCGATTGTCACAAAGAGGGTTGGTCGGCTGCTCTGTGCGCTGTGGTTGCCGAGGTGGTTGACGCTGATCTCCTGGTCGAACCATCTCCGACTGTTTCTGGCTTGAACTACGGGTGTTAACCCTCATTGGTCACGGGAATCAAAATTTACCAATCCCCACGGACGGCGCCACTGTTCTGGTGTAGAACACAGATGTCCAGACACGTGAGTGGGCTGGTACTTTGGTGTTTGATCAAAGGTCTCGTCCTGGGTGCTTATGATGGAAGCACGCAGTCGGAGGTGGGATCACTGTACACAACCAGGCTCTTCGCCAAGGGAGTGGGGTGTGTGCACAGAGTGACTGTAGGTAAATAGCTCAGGGTAGAACGTGTGTACCTTAGGTTACTGCCTTAGTATTTATATAGCATACCTGGAGCAATCCGACGCAGTATCCAACCATGATCCTAACTACCTAGCCACTTGCGGAGGTCCTCCTATATTGTCGGGGTAGTTGTGATCCTCCTGGTTAGTGGGCAAGACTGAGTATGCCACACCTATCCGTTGTTGGGCCTGGTCGCCATTGGGCTTAGTACCGGTCCGTAACAAGTACATATTTGTTTCGAAAGTTTTCACTCTAGAGCACTGGTTAATTGACAAAATATGCCGATTTGACATGTTTACGTATATCCACTTCATCTTATTTTTCAAGTTAAATTTATAAATAAAGAGAGAGAAATTTTAGAAACGCATCATGTCTAAAGAATTGGAGAAAATCAAAGAGGTGGAAGCATCTTATGTGGTGAAGAGAAAATCAAAGAAGTATCTGTCTATCTCAATATCACTAAAGTATGGCAATGGTGGGTTTTTGGCAACCTTGATGTTCTCAACAATCTCCTCAGTGTGTCATACATCTAGTAATCGAATCTTCTTCATTACTAGCTAGTGAACATGATGAGCTCCTCCTCTATCTGCAATCTCTTTATTTTCATTGTTGTTAACTATGTCAACTTAGTATCAACTAACAATCAAACATAAACAGGGTAATGATCAAGGCAACAATGATATAATTTGAAATTTTCTAGAGCAATATTAAACCCAAAAAACTTCTAGTGTAATATTGCTCCTCAATGAAAATTTCTAGGAAAAATTCACACCTTAACAAAACTAACAATGATGACATATGGATCTGTCAACTCAACATATTTGATTAAGTTATGGTCAAAATTAACTTTGATAATTCTGAGGGTAAAATTGTTACAATATGAAAAATTTTGAGGTGAAATTGAAGCAAAAAAAACTTCTAAAGCAACATTGATCCTACGTGATAACTTTTGAGGTAAAATTGCGTATTAACCCTTTAATTTTTTTTTTCTAAGCATATGTATCCACCAATTGGAGGAAATTTTATTTTAGGTACTGTTGGACATTAAACATAGACATCTCTCCTAACGAGAATTCAAACCTTAGTTCGCCACATTGTTAGGGACTAACCCCTTTTTCACTAAACTTGACCCCCATTGGTTAACCCTTTAAGATTTTAAAGGCAAGCATTTTGTTACTAAGATTAACATTTTCAAGCTTAGAGGATTAAAACACATTTTTATGAAATTAATGCACCAAAATAAAATAATACATAAAGTTAAAGGAATAAAAATCCACTTTTATCTAACATTTTCTTTAAGTATATACGGAAAAAAAAACCAGAAAATACCACTTAAACTTTAAAATCTCAAATTAGTCTTGTTGCCTACAAGAATATAGGTATTAACTATAAGAGTATGGTAATTGACAACTCATTTTAGTAGGAAATCATTAATTTAGAATTTTAAAGTTCAAGTGGTATTTTCTTATCTTTCTCCCTTAAGTATACAATTTTTTTTTTTTTAAATATTGTTTTGAGTAATGTATTTACTTCCATAATTAATTAAATTTGTAAATTTAGAATAGTGTCTTACACATTTAACTTTTAGGTACATTACTAAATTCATTAAAAAAAAATCATATTACTTCTATATCTTTTGTAAAAATATGCACATCAAAAGACAACCATGCTATTCTTAAAAATAACATTCTTTCTTATCAAAAATATTACTTATAAAGAATTATTTTAATTTTTAGTTTTACTTTCTCATTAAAAATCATAAATTACATATATACTTATTTTTAAAGATATTTATGTGTTCTGTTAGTTTTAAGTATATACTCTCTCCGGTCCTAATTATAGGAATTTTTTTTATGCATTAAACGCAATATATTAGCTGCCAACTTTTTAATAAGAAATAATATTTATTGAAACTTTTAAATTTTAAATCATGAATATGTATATGAACGTGCAAATCTCACATGAGGACCATGTATGTGAATCTGTGATAAGGACTAGATTTGGGAAAAATATAACAAAAATTGCTCAAAATTATTTTATTAAAAAAATATATAATTGAGATGTGTATGACATTAATGAGTTGCAAACATTATTTACTTTATAAGATATATAAGTGTATTATTAAATTATTATTGTCTTTAATTATTATTGAGAAAGTATCAATAAGGGTATTCTAGGGAAAAATTGACAAAAGTTAAAACTTGGTCTTATAATTAGGACCAGAGGGAGTATTTAATACTACTTGTTTTTACAAATAATGAATGTAAGAATGTTTTAGTTAAATGATTATTATGTAATTAAAAATTAACTTTTCTTAACAGATTGGTCAATGCGATGAATCTCTTAAAAAAGTTTTGAAAATAAATTATAATTTATTAAAAACAAAAAGAATATTTATAAATCATCAGAGAAATGGTAACTCATCATTTTTTTTTTTCAGAAAATGGTACTACCTCCGGTCCTAATTTTAAGAGCTAGCAGACTTTTTTTTGGAGAGGTTTAGGAAGCTAAATAAGTTATTTAATCATTTCATATGTTGTGTATCCTTAAATTATATATTAGTTTATTAATCAAATTAATTAGTTTGAAGAAAAAAATAAAAATAAAAATACTCTAAAGTAATTTAATTAGCTTCCTTAATCTCTCCAAAAAAAGTTAACTAGCTCTTATAATTAGGACCGGAGGGAGTACTTCATATTGAGACTTTAAGTCTTATACAAATATATTGTTCGAGAAGTTTGGTACAAAACACAATTATTGTCTTATAGGTTCATTAGTCTATAATCTCACGTTTACGTTAAATATCAAGAGCAAATTTTATTAAACCATGGCTCATCATATCAAAATTAATTACCTTGTCAATTATAATTTCTTAATTACGACAGATTGATTCATTATTCTTAAAATTTGAAATTCAATTGATGCTCAATTTTTAGGCTTGGGCTGGATATGGGAAATTGAATAAAATACTACTCCCTTCGGTCCTATTTATAAGTAACCGTCTCTCTCTTGAAGTTGGTCTTTAAGATATGCAACTTCTTTTATGTCTCAAAATTTAAACTACAATTCCTTTTCAAATTTCAATAATTGTTAAATACATATCTTTATATTAATTAATCACTATTTCTCCTCCATTTCATCATTTATTATTCATTCTCTCATATTTTTACTTATCCTCTCTCCTATACTCCTTTCATAAATAGGGATAAATTTGAAGGAAAAAAACATTTTTTTTTTTTTACATATTTATAATTTTTAACTAATTATAACTGCCAATTTATTTTGTGTAATTAGGATAATTGTTACTTATAAAAGCTTGGAAGTGTCCTACAGAATTAGACTTACATGGCGCTTCTTACATTATAAAGAAAAGTGTCAAATGAGGATGAGGAAAGACTTATTTGACGGTTATTATTTTGACCATCAAATAAGTATGACGAGATCGTTATATTAAACGACTGTTAAATAGTTGTATTTCTTAAAAAAAAAATTCAAAAATTGTAAAACTATTTGTTGCTAGTTTTTTTTTTTTTTTTTGAAAACAACTGTTAAACTTAAATAGTTGGAGTTAACATTTTTTATTTATTTTTTTTAAAACGTCAATGATGATATATTTATCATTTGTTTTTAAAACGTCATGCTCATAAATTATGAAGGTTCTTTAATTAAACATCTAATTAGGGGTTTGATCGCCGACGGTGTTAATGGAAAGGGCCTCGTGGCCAACACTAAAGCCCACTCAGAAAGTCTACGATTTGAAGGGATTAGTCATTATTACTGGTGTTGGATATCTTGGGCCTACAAAAAAAAATGCCATGCTTATAATGTCCCCAAAACAGCCATGCTACTTAGGTATCCTAGCTCCTGGGTGCTTAGGTAAACGCCTGAGGGTAATAGACGGCTCGTCCTGCCCTACATTGGTATCACCTAGGAGGAAGGGAGATTTCGCCCTGTCCTTGGATTGTGGGTGAGCCCAACCTCTTTCTTAAAATTTTATTTAAAAATAAAAAATAAAAAACAGCCTTGCTCATATATTCTACACACCTCTTGGTTTAGGTTATGTTGTTAGTCATAGATGAATCATATAGTTGGATAAATAATAGAAGAATAAGTGATAAGATTTGCAAGAGTTTTAATCTATATGAATTTAAAATCAAAATTTTAAAATGTAACTTTTCTATAGAAACAAAAAACACACAATGCAAGAACAAAAAGAAACTGTGAAAACTGAGTAGTATTTTATTTTGAACACAAACCATGAAATGCTTGAATGCCATTAGCTCCACTCGTAAGGCCTGTTTGGTATACAGTAGAGGTGGAAAGAGAAGGAAACATGAGCAATTTTTCTTGTTTGGAATATAATTTTTGCTCAAGCCTTCCAATAACTCAAGTTCCCAGGCCACCAATATTCATTTAAAGATGGGAAGATGAGATCTCACCAAAATTGGTAGAAACTTAAGTTCCTTACGTGAACAGTAAAACTGTTATACATATTTGCCCTTTAAAAACCAGTTCCTCGGTGCCACCTGTGATAGAAATGGTGGACTTGAGTGCAACAGAATCGGCAACGCAAGTCTGGCATCTCTAACTTAGTTCAGCATTAGAGATCTCCAGAAAATAGAAATAGAATTGGAGAAGAGAAATATACTATATTCGTTTGATTGCCTACCAACTCCGCCATGTTTTGTTTCTTTGTTATAATAACTAACATAACATCCTCCTTAACAGATGCAGATTTGAGAATTTGTGGAGATCAGCGGATGAGATGTTAGCTCTCTATGTGTTTTGATGATAACTGACAATTATAAGCAAAATTGAAGTTAATGATTAAAGATAAAAATGGCTTTAAACTTGTTAAAAGTTAACCAGTAAGTTCTGTCAAAGCTTAACTCGAGTTATAGAGTTTCAAAACTCGAGTTTACTCAAGGCAGAGAGCTTTCAAAGATTTTTGAATTTAACTTGACTCGGGTGTTGGAATGCAAAACTCGAGTTAGTACTTGGCCGAGAGTTTTCAAAGGATTTGCAAATTAAAGTTAAACTCGAGCCAGCTATAGTTAACTCGAGTTTGTGCAAGGCCGAGAGTTTTCAAAGTATTTTGAACATTAAAGTGACTCGAGCCTGTTCCTTTAAACTCCATTCGGATTTTGTGGACTTAAACTTATTTTCAAATTAAAGAAGTCATTGACTCGAGTTAGTCACTTAATGACTCGAGTGAACACAATCTCAAAACGTTTTCAAAATGCTATCTCGAGTGACTCGAGCCTGTTCCTTTAAATTAAAGAGTAATTGAAGTCATAAGATGTGCATTAGTTAAATTATTGACAAATTACTATTTAATTTAACTATTTATTTCATCTTATTATTGTTAATATAGTTGTTATATAAGGTCATGAGTGTCAAAATAAAAATAATTTAATTCAATATCTTAACTTCTTCTTGTTATTATTTATATTACTTTTTTTATTTAATTTAATTTTTAAATTAGTTTACTACTAATTATTAAATTTATGAATTGAAATATAAATTTGATTAATAAATAATTACTAATTTATTTTGAGGGTAAAATGGGTATTTCCCAAGTTCCACCCTTAATTTTCTTCATACCAAACCGTTCATCTTCCTTCAACCCATCTTCCATCACCTCATAATCTTCTCTTTCCTTCCATTCCATTCCATTCATTGAAGTTCCTTTTCCTTGGATCTGGCTTTGGTCCGTTGCCCACTCCTATTCATTGCCTTCCTTTGCGCCAAAATGACAAAGGAGCATAGTTGTGCCCTTTCTTTTTTTAAAAATATTTTAGGGTACTGATTAGCACTAAAAAGATACCTCAAGATACTGAACGGTATTGAAAAAATACTTAATGATCTTGAAAAGTTATTTTAGGATCTTGAAAAAATATCCTGAAGTATTTTTTTATTACCTGTCAATATCCTGAAATATTTTTTCAAGATCCTAAAATAACTTTTCAAGATCATGAAATATTTTTTAGTACGAATCAGTATCCTGAAGAATCATTTTAGTACTAGTCTATACCCTGAAATGTTTTTTCAAGATCATAAAATAATTTTTTAAGAGCATAAAGTCTTTTTTAGTACTCGTTAGTATCCTCAAGAATCTTTTTAGTACTATTCAGGATCCTAAAATAATTTTTTCAGGATCCTAAAATAATTTTTTAAGATCATAAAATAATTTTTTAAGACTATTAAGTATTTTGAAATATTTTTTTAGTTATAGTCAATATTTTAAAATATTTTTTCAAAACAAAAAGGATACTACCTACTCCTTTACGTCAAAACGGCACCATTCTGGTATAAAGAAGGGCAGCAGGCGGGAGTGAGCAGTAGACTAAAAGATCCATCAAATTTTCTTTCTAGGTAAACGGGCCCGTAGTGTTTGCTCTTTACGTCACATCATTATGGTCCGTATTTAGCTTCCTTCCTTGTTTATTTTTGGTATTTGCCTTTTCATTTTTGTTCACCAAAGCTGAAATCATTCCTTTTGCTCCTTCATGATGTCCGCTATCATTACCATAAAGTCTTCTTACCAAGATGCGCCTGTCAGCTTTTCTTGCTTATTTTTTAAAGGGTTAATGTGCGATTTGGCCAATAAACTATTGGTTCAGGAGCGTCCAACACAATTAACTATTAAGTGGACCAAAAATACCAACAAACTTTTAAAAAAGAGCGCTCAGCACAACGCTGTTAATACCGTTAACAAAAAGTTAACCTCCGTTATCTAAGGTGTAGATTGGCCAACGAACTCTTACTGCAGGAGCCTCCAGCACAAAATTCTAAATTTTACTAAATTAAATAATTCTTTTCTCAGTTGTCATTATTCAAAACTACTTGTATATATATCTATGGACAAAAATTATTCATTCTTGAATATGTCTTGTTTAATTAAAATGTTGGTGATATTAATGGATGAATAATTTTTGTTCATAGATATTTATACAAAATTAAAGAATGAATAATTTTTGTCCATAGATATCTATACAAGTAGTTTTAAATAATGACAATTGAGAAAAAAATTATTTAATTTAGTAAAATTTAGAATTTTGTGCTGGGCGCTCCTGGAGTAAGAGTTCGTTGGCCAATCTGCACCTTAGATAACAGATGTTAACTTTTTGTTAACGGTGTTAACAACGTTGTGCTGGGCGCTCCTTTTTAAAAGTTTGTTGGTATATTTTTGGTCCACTTAATGGTTAATTGTGTTGGACGCTCCTGAGCCAATAGTTTATTGACCAAATCGCACCTTAACCCTTTTTTAAATTTTAATTTGTCCAAGATGAAAAACAAAATTTTATTTTTTTTTTGGGGTCAAATAATACTTCTATTAATACTCCAAAATATTACAAACCAATATCAACAAAAGGAAGCAACAAGGAGAAAACAACTGCAAAAGAACATACAAAGGATAAAATGAGGAATTTATATGAGGTTTCAAGGAATGAAATTAATTCATAAAAATGTCAATAATAACTGAGGTTTTAGAGCCTTTACAGCTAAAATGATCCAAATTTTTATTAAGTTATAAGGGCTAACATTTGAAATGAAATAAAATTTCAGAAACCAAAACATATGGTTTGAAACTTAAGGGACCAAAAGTACAATGGGGTCAAATTTAATGGACTAAAGATTATGTTAATTCAAAAATTTAATATAGGCTCTTCACTCACTCTAGGCAAGAGGGTAAATTAATCTAAAATAAAAATAAAATAAAGTTTTACTGTTTTTGTCTTCATGATTGTGTCATTTGACAATTTACTTTTTGTTGTTTTAAGTTTAATCAATTTATTATTATTTTTTTACCAAAAAAAAAAGGCTAAAGGTTGTGGTCTAAGTTTGTCATGTAACTTTTATGTTATTTGAGAATTAAATTTCATTTATTTTATGTAAAATATTCATATTCTTTTGCAATTATTTACATAATACCTAGAATTTAAGAGCACATAATCAAATTTTAAGATATTTGAATTGTATCATCATCATTATTAATTATCATTTGAAGAATTGAAATTGAAATTTAATTTTTGAATTTATATATTATGTTTTTTTTATACAAGGAAATAATATATTATGTTTGTATTTACTAATTTTTATTTGAGAAAATGATGGGAAAAAAACCTATTTGCATTCGTACGGGCCTGATCCCAGGCGCGGAGGCACACTAGTGCCCATGTGGGCAAGTGCAGACATAAAGAATTTTAAAAATATATATAATGTGAAGGAATTTGATTACAACTTATCAAGTTAGGGTAAGTGGTTATTCCTTTAACTTCCAAATACCAGGTACCGGGTTCGAACGACAGTACCTCATTTGTGTTTTTTTCCTCCAATTTGTTTCGCTCTCCCTCGACCCTCGCCCCTCACCTGTTATCTTTTTTTCCCAAATTCTTCTCAGTTCTCCGTCGACGCTCGGCCGCTTCACCGTCACCCAGCTCTCTACTCCCAAAGTTCCCTCCGTCGTCTATTGGGGTTCTCCAATTTGATCTCAGTTCTCCCTCCCCCTCTCACCTGTTTTCTTTTTCCCCAATTTGTTCTTCTCAGTTCGCTCGACGCTCGCTCGCAATCACCCAGCTCTCTGCTCCCAAAATTTCCCTCCGTCGTCTATTGGGGTTCTCCGTTTTCCATTCTGATTGAACATTGTCCATTCCCTTGTCCCTTGTCCATTCTGATTTAGGCATATTTCAGATTCTCTGGTCCAGCGCTCACAACCTCATCTCGCATTCCTAGTCTGCAGTCTTGGTTTGAGCTTTCAGGATTAGGGTTCTCCGTTTTCTAGGAATCGTTTTGAGTGGTATTTGGTGATTGGAACAAGTGCTTGGAACTTCCCTGGACGCAGCACAATTTTCAGTTACAGACTGGCAATTGTTCTTCTTGGCCTTGGGTTCGTTTAGATTTGAGTTCTGTGCTTCTGATTTTCAACAGCTGGTTTATATTTGAGGCATATGAATTGTTAGTAGTTTTGATTTTAATCGTTAATACTCTGTGCTGAGTTCTTTGGTACTATGTTTTACTCTCTAATATAGAATCATTAAGAATCTTTGGGTTTGTTTAGATTGTCATACTGCAATTAAATTTATATCAAAGATCACACAAAGAGTTATTATTGTAAGGGATGCGAACAGATTCCATCAATTTAAAGATGGGGTCTGTTCTTGTGGGGACTATTGGTGAAACAGAATAATTGTTCACCTCTTAAGCTCTGCAGGATGAGAGTGGCATCCAACCTTTTGGATTCATATTCTTTTTATTTCTACAATATGACCTTGATTTACTGTATGAAAAAAAATATTATCTTGACCCTCTTCATGACTCCTGAGCTTTGGGTTGTTGATTAAGTAAAGAGTAAATACCCTTTTTGGTCCCTGGAAAAACACATTTGACCCTTTTTCGTCCCTGAGTAAAAAAAATGTCATTTTGGTCCTTTTTAGGGACTAAAAAGGACCTTTTTGGGAATTTCTGAGGGATTAAAATATGCAAAAAAAAAAAGATCAAAAGGACTAAAAGTGACCTTATTTTTCCATTTTAGGGACTAAAAGTGACTTATTTTTTTTCAGGGACCAAAAAGGGCATCCGTGTTTTTTCCAGGGACCAAAAAGGGTATTTACTCTTAAGTAAATTAACAATTAAATTCTTGCATGCTTTACAAAAGTTCAACCTGCAGTCTTTCATCAAATTATATGCGATTGTATTTTCATGAAACCATGTGTGAGCTTGCATGATTTTAGACACTTATTGATTTTTCTGTTTACTTGGAGATGTTCTACCCTAGAAAATGCACCAGAGTTACAATCTATGTTGTTTATTTATTAAACTTTTTTGTAGCATAGTTTTTAGCTAGCCTTATTCATTTGTTTGTTGACCAGAAAATGAGAAAGTTACCATGTTACACCTATCTGATTATCAGTCGTGCATCATACTTTTTTCTTTTTGCATTTTTAGGTACTCTGTCCAGTATTTTCTCTTGGGTCCTGTCAGTTCAATTACTTGTATGTAAACTTTGTAGCTTCAATTCTCTATAAAGGCACACTTAGGGTGCTCCTAGTGCTACTTCATGACTTCCCCGAGTTCTTGTGTGATTATCATTTTACCTTCTGTTGATGTGATTCCTCCTAGTTGCATACAAATGTGAAATATTATGTTAAGTGCTTTTCCTCGTAGTATGAAAAAAGATACAATTTTATAGGTTTTGATAGAGGAAGCATTGAGATGAGATAGCTTATAGGTTGCAACATGTTCCCTAATCTTGTCAAACTTTTCTTCTTCCAGAAAATATTAACGATACAATCTTAATGCATTTAAAACTTTCCTTTAAAAAAAAAATTTCGGGGGCGCTGCCCCTGAACCCCCTACTAATTGTGCATCCACATTCTTTGAAACCTGGCTCCGCCACTGCCTGATCCTAAACCCTTATAAATGGCATTCCCATATGAGAATGAAGGCTTATCAACTTGAGTTGCTATGGGTTAACCCTATAGCCAGGAAAACGGGACGAGCCTATCAGAGCGGCCCTTTTAAGCCCTGGCCCTTTAAGGGCCGGGTTTAAAAATAAGAAAAGTTTAATGAAATAAGCCTTGGAGGGCGGGCCCTATAGGGCCTTGGGCTTAAAAGTGTAGAACCGGCTGAACCCAAGAGGGGGGGTGAATTGGGTGAAGAATAAAAACTTGATACTTTGAAATTCTTTTCGCAATTTACTGAAAGCAGTTTATAAGACAATAATGATTTATAAAATAATAAACAATCATTCAAACATATATGCTGGGAATATAAAAGATAAGGGAAGAGAATATGCATACAAAGATTTATACTGGTTCGGCCAATCCTTGACCTACGTCCAGTCCTCAAGCTCAACTTGAGATTTTCAATCCACTATCTCCTTGTTTAACCTGGCACAAGAGAAAAGCCTTTAAAATCCCACAAGTTTACTCTGGCACTTGTGAGGCCGAATCTCTCTCCTTTCAATCAGTTACACTCTGTACTCGAAGTTATCCTCTCACTAGGATACACTCCTCCTTACAAGTGTAAGCTGATAACCCAATCTCCAAGTCCCACGACTTGAGATTCTTACAATGATTTAATAATCAGAAATGATCACTCTAACAGAGAAGATGAATAAACACTGAAGTACAATTGATCATCACACTCTACTGTAAACTATATAGACATTGAGAAGAGAGTAGGTGTATGTGTATAACCGAGTGTTAGAGTGTTGGCATTTTGAAGATGCAAGCTCGTGTCTCTAACTATCGCTTCTTGAATCTGTCTTCTATTTATAGGCAACTGAAATCAATTCGTTTGAGGCATTTTCGTCCGTTGCACTTTTCTTCCAATTTGAAATATGACCGTTGGAGATGCTGATATTTTGAATTTCATTGAAGCCCATAATCTGATCGGATTCTTTTTGTGATTCTCATTTGATATTACCATTGGAGCATCTTGGTCGTCCGAGATACTTGCCCATGATGTAGTGTTTTCTGAAAATACCTTTAATGAATCATGATTCGTGGTTGACTGTCCGTTTGAAAGAGATCACCCACATTTCAGTGTCTTGTTTGTTTTCCATCAATTATCAGATATGCATGCGTGACCCATGGAGATTTTGAAATGATCCTGTACTGTTGCTTTGCTGTGTGGTTGACTCGAGGTGGTCTCGAGGCTTGAGTCAAAAACTGCTTCCAATATCTCTAACTTTCTGTCTCCATTTTGACTCCAGGTATGCTGAAGGCTCGAGTCAAATTCTGCTCTCTATTCTTCTATCTTCCTGGCTGGCTCGCTCGAGTCTTGGTCATGACTCGTGGTTGCATTTGAGGAGGCTCGAGTTAAAAAATTCTTTTCCATTCTTCAAATTCTCTGGTTGGATATTGGCTCGAGGTTGAGGCATCTCACTCATTCTCAATTCCATTGTCTTTGATTTGAACTCTGTTGCTTCCAGAATTTTGTATTTCGTATGTCCACTTGCGAAGATAATAAATCCATGGTCCGAACTCCTTTTTGGCTGGTTCAAGTCTTGATGGAAAGCCCTTTGAGTCTACTTTCATATGGCACCAATTTTAGCTTCATTGGATTTGTAGTTTGTGAGATATACTCAAAACATTGAAGCTTGGTCAGCAGTGTGACGGTGATGTCACTCTCATTTTCAACAATTCATATCTCTCTCATCTGACCTCCTTTGGACTTGAATCTTGTGCTACTAGGACCGTTTGGAAGTCTAGTTTCCAAAAAAATTGGTTTCACCTCAATCCGACTTCTGGTTTGGAAGATATCATCGAATTACCAGAGGTCACCAGCTGAAACGCGAAACAGAGTAGAACAGAGGTACTGAAAACCACTTCTGGCTCGAGCCATTGGTTTCTGGCTCGAGTTTTGAGTCTGACTTGAGGCAAAATTTGCTGGCTCGAGTTAAATCACCCCAAAATCTGATTTTGCTCATTTTAACTCCGATTTGAGTCATTCCAACTTCCATTTGATCGTGGAGACTTGTAGAATCAATCTAGGAACTTAAATAAAGATATTCTCATTCCATTTAGCAAGTTCTTCCATCTTCCAACTCCCATCTTGATCATGTCAACATTACATCTACATTTTTAATGTAAGAATCAGTCAAAGTATAAGATAAATGTAGTATGCAACCTTTTTTCTCTTAAGAATGACATCTATATAAGACATCATCAAAACTAATCATATCCAACAAAAAGGCCGGCCCTGCAGGCCCTTTTAATTTATTATTATTATTATTATTTGAATGCATGGATTCACATATGATGGTAATTTACTAATTTATATGTATTTTGTATTTGTTATAGAATTATTTATCCATTTAAGTACAAATACACAAATGCATAATAACTATACTCTAATTTTATAATTTGGTTTATTATTTGTTACAGATAAAGATTATGAATGTGTTCATGATGCGAGAGAAGAAATTCATGATATTCTTACTCATGAACTAGAGCCTACTCAAAGTGAAACACAATCAAATGTCGTTGGAATTGATGATAGTGGCGAAAATGACGACAATAATAGTCATCGTACTAATGTCTCTTAGTGATATGCTTCTTATGTTTTATGTGAGTTATTTGCGAACATAGTTTGCTTTTGATTATGAATTAGTGATTGTGCTTATTTGTTGGATGATTCGTGTTGTTTTGATATTAATGTTGACAACATTTATTTGATAAATTAGAACATTAATGGTTGTAATTTACTAATTATATTTCTTTGAAATTAAAAACGGAGGAAAAATAATTAAAATTTTGAATAGTAACTTCCGGGCCCTAGAGGGCCGGCCCTAGCCTTGGTGCTCTTAAGCTGGGCTTTGAAAAACATATGTTTTTCTTACCCCGGACCCTAGAGGGCTAGCCCTATTAGGCCTTGACCCTTCACGGGCCGGTCCTCATTCCCAGCTCTAGTTAACCCTATAAAAATTTAGCCCATCAGGGCCTAAACAAGCGATTTCCAACACTAATTCTCATTGTCTTTTTTAAAAAGAAAATCTTGAAATTTTTAGTGTATCTTCTTTAAGTATATTAATCAAAGGATTGCATATGTTATAAATCTCCACAACTTCCAGAAAATGGTCTTTTACAACATAGCTCAAGTGAAAGATTTTCTAATGTTTATTTAAAGTTCAGTCAAAATAATTACTTACTCTAAACTAATATCTTATGACCTTCAAAGTTCTTTCTTCTTAAACCAGCCACAGGTGGAAAAAAGGCTTTTAAGACCGAACAAAAGAGGTACCGTTAGACCGGACCTGCATCAGGTCTTGTTCTAGGCGGTATTAAAAGTCTCCCTATTAGGACCGAACTTGAAACCGGTCTTAAAGAGTTTCTTTTACACCGGACATTTTAAACCTTCGGTCTTAAAAGTCGTACTAAATAGATCTGAAATATTTTTTGTTTGGTCCTAAAACTCAACCTTTAAGACCGGACAAAAACTCGACCGCTCTTAAAAGATCCGAATTTTAAGACCGGACAAAGATCAATCCGGTCCAAAAAATAGCGGATTCTAAGACTCGACGACTAATTACCCGGTCTTAAAAGACTGACTTTCAAGACCGGATGTTATATACATCCGGTCTTAAAAATTGAACTTTTAGACCAGACTTATAATTAGACCGGTCTTAAAAGACAAACTTTTAAGACCGGCTTAATACCTTTAAGACCGGTCATAGAAATACATCCGGTCTTAACAGTTGAACATTTAAGACCGGCTTATTTATTTGCGGTATAAATTTTCCCAAATTTTTTCCCTGCTCTGTTCTTCCTGATCATATATATATACACAAATCCACCACCCAAAACATCACATAAAAGTCGATACTTTAAGCTACAAGCTATGAACAATTATGAATAAATTGAATTGGGAAAAAGAATACAAATATTATCCACCATGAGTTATGTGGCCTCTTAAGACTACAACAACTAAAGTAATTTATACAATAAGCTAAGATAACTTACAATCACAATGAGTTACAAATACAGCACGTAAATCAGCATACATGTCCAATATATTATTCACCATGCCTTCATCTGATTCCCACCCAACAACGGAACATGCATCCTCTTTTATAAATATGCCCCTTTGAATCGGATCCTGCCACAAAAACAAAACAAGAACAAATTCATAGTCAGCGTGACATTGTTTAATTAAGAACATAGAAGGAATATAATATAGTAGTTAAAACCTTAAAGGTTTCAAAGAATTCTGCATATGAATATTACCTTATGAATTGACTCTTTTATAAAGTGATATCCTCCCATATCCCTTCTTGATGATCATTTCTTATACCGGGTTCATTATCCGCTTCATCTTCTTCGTTCATGTCCGGTAGACCCCTTGAAAAAGGAGTACTCTCAGGAAGACCATAATTTGAATGACTTTCCTCATCAATATCAATGACCCTATTTCCTTAGAGAGCTACAGACCACATTTTATTTTCTTGATCGGTGATATAGAACAATTGTTTCGCATGGTCTGCCATAATAAAAGGTTCGTCTCCAAAACTTCTACTATTAACATCGACTAAAGTAAATCCTAGCCGATCGATCTGAACACCATTATTGACATTAACCCACTTGCATTTGAAGATGAGAAATCTAATTTTGACATAGTTCACCTCCCAGATCTCTTCAATAACCCCATAATATGGCATGATCGCCAATTTAGGCCTCTTGTCTTTCGAATCGGAGAAGTGCATAGGTTCAGCCTCTAACATAACACCACTGTTCTGGACTGTGCTCCTATCATCTAGGGACTTCGTGTAAAATGTATAACCATTGATCACATATGAATTCCAACTTATGACATCAACCTCAGGACCACATGCTAACCATTTCATTGTATCGAAACACATTCGATCCTCGACCTTTTGTTTGAACCGGTTTGCAAAAGTTACGTTATGCATTTTGGAAGCCCAATATGTCTTACTTTGGCCAAATAATTTTGACAGAATTCCATGGCCTCTTCGAAACATATTTCGAACAATTGATGCTTCAGTCGGTATGCGTTCTTCACATACCCTTTTAGGAATTTCATAGATCTTTCAATAGGGTACATCCACCATAAATGGATAGGGCCGCACAACTTTATCTCCCTCACTAGATGAACAATTAGATGAACCATGATGTCAAAAAATGAAGGAACAAAAAGCTTTTCAAGGTGGCACAAGATAAGATATCCTTCATTCTCCAATTCATCCAACTTTTCAATCTCTAAAACTTTACTACAAACCGCATTGAAGAAGAAACAAAGTCTAGTCAAAACGACCCGAAGATCATATTTGGCGATGCCTTGAATAGCTACTGGGAGTAGCTGTTGCATCAAGACATGACAATCATGAGACTTTTGGCCTACTAATTTCAAGTCCTTCATCGAGACAAGCCTCTTAAAATTTGAAGAATACCCCGAGGGAACTTTTGTGCCATGTAAATGTAAATGGAGCTTGAATCACCAAGAGAGGGGTGATTTGGGGATTCTTAAAAACTTTTCGATATGCTCTGTTTATCGGGTAGGAAATGAAGGTAAGACAGAGTTTAGAGAAGGGAAGCAAGACACAAGAATTTATCCTGGTTCGGTCCAACAACTTGACCTACATCCAGTCCCGGACTCTGGGATTTCTCACTATATCACTTGATTACACACTCTGCACTCAAGAGTAATTCTCTCTCTAAAACTTACTCCCCCTTACAATTTGTAATCAATAACCCAATCTCCAAGTCCCCTTGACTTGAGATAACTCACAATAAATGATTTACAATCAATGAACTCTCTTTTAGAGTAGATAAGATAAACACTGAAGTATGAATGTATAAGAATATACTTTACACAGAAAAACTCAAAGAATAAATGACTCTTGGATGATTTTCGTTTTCTGTTCTGTTGTCTTGTTTGGTAGAATTGAATGCATCTCTATTTATAGGTAGAGATCATTAATTGACCGTTGAAATCCCAATTATAACCGTTGGAGGTGTTGGGAGCTGATTACATTAAGCTTTGACCTTCTTTTCTCTCTAATCTTCACTTAATCCAGCTCTATAGATGTTTAGAGTTGACTCTTTACGAATTAATCCGTTGGAGTAGTTAATCTTTGGAAGTGGAAATCATCCTTCTCGCTTTTCCAAACGTGTGCGGCGGATTAACCGAGAAATATGCAACTTTTCCGGGTTTTTGCATTTAATGTTCGACTTGCCTTTTGCTTTTGCTCAAATCTTCATTTAATCTGTCTAAATCTGATTAAACATAGTTAGGAGTAGTAATGAATGAAGATATAAAGTATTGAGATCAAACATGAAGGTTTTGCAAAATCATTCTTTGTGAAATTCAAATTTCGCGATGGAAACTCGAGTTAGTTCATACAAACTCGAGTTTTCATGCTCCAGCGTTCTTTCTGTTAAAGACCGAAACTTGAGTTTTCAACGGGAACTCGATTTTTCTCATTTTAGTGTCGAGCATCGTGTTTTGGCATTTTGGATAAGTCTTGTGAACAGTGAAAAACTCAAGTCATTAAGTGACTAACTCGAGTTTTGGACTTTTATCGAGAAATCATGTTTTAGTCCAAAATCTCAAAACTGGAGTTTTCAAACAAAACTGGAGTTTTCAAAACGTTCTAAATTGGCAGTGCTCTCTGCCTTGTCAAAACTCGAGTTTCCACATCCAAAACTCGAGTTTTCAACCAATACTCGAGTTTGCCTTTGACAGTAAGTTTTCAACTTACAAAGACAAACTTCTCTTGTGTTTACAATTGTCCGTTATCATCAAAACCAATTTGAGAACTAACATACTCCCCCTTTTGATGATGACAACACTTGTAAACCAGAGATTCGTTCTTTTCAAAAGATGTGCACATTTTTCAGAAGGTTTTGATATTTTAAGAAACATGCTTATGACAGTTATGAATTTCACTCAGAAATATAGCAGAAACATATCATAACTAAACCATTGCATTTCATTGAACATAGAGTGCATTCACATTCAAAGAAACAGAAATGCAAGATTACATAAGCTTTAAAAACAAATCCTAAACTTAAAGAGCTAATCCCAAACTTTTTCTTTCAACTCAAGCTTGCTCCTTTGGATCAACTTCTTTCTCTGGTTCTTCTTCTTTCTTTGGTTCTTCTCCCCCTTTGTCATCAACAAAAGAGGATGGAGCTGAGATTGAAGGTTCAGTGGAAGGGGTGGAGAGCTTGACAGTTGTTGCAGGGGATGGAATGGGTATGGGAGAGGGAAGTGGAGTGGGAAGAATGGCAGTGGTAGGGGAGGAAGTGGGTGCAGTGGAAGGTACTGGAGGAGTAGTGAAGCCAAAAGTGGGGGAAGCAGAGGGAGTAGATGGATCAGGCTGCAGGTCAGTAGGAGAGCCAAAGCCGGAAGAGGAATGCATCTCCACTTTATTGATAAATGCAGTTAAGCGATTATCCAGGCGCTCCTGAGAAACTAGCAAAGTGGCCAATGAGGCATCATGGTCGATCAAATGGTTGGACATTTTGGAGAATTCAATTCCCATTGCATCTTGTTTGGCACTCATGGTTGCATGGCTGTCTTCCATCTTAGAACACAACCGATTCACTTCATTGCGGATTTGAGTCATCATATCGTGAAAAGCTTTATCCACAATTGCTTGAACTTGTAAGCCAAATGCTGGTGGAACTGTGGACAGAGGAGGAGCAGGTTGAGGAGCAGACTGTGCTTCTTGGGCTCTGGATTGCGAAGGGGCATGAGATGTATCGGACCCTTTGGCTTCAAGGTTAAGTCTCATTAGATTGAGTTGAGCCTTCCCAAAAGCAGGAGGAATGTGCATGGAGTTTGGAGCACCCACATACCAGACCTTATGATAAAACAGAATGACTGAGACTAGAGAAGGAAAAGGTATATGAGAAGGCTTCCTAGATGAAAATCTGAAATTGACCATTTCTTGGAAGATCCAATAGCCAAGATTGATAGGGGCCTTATTCACGAGAAGAGCAAACTTGGTATAGTCTCTGTTAGCAAAATGGGTGAAATTGCCACCCTTTTGAATCATGTTCCTAGAGTAGATGTACCATAGGACACGATGAAGAGGAGGCATAGAGACAGGAGGAAAGGTCAGCTTGAACAATTGATCCTCAGGTATGGGCTCATTTGGTCAGAGAATTTGGAAGATCTGTTTGTTGGAATATGTTTCTGTGGGAGGAGGTGGAGGATTGGAAATTTTCAGAATAGTGTTTAGAATGGCTGCAGACAAGGTGATTTTAACACCCCTAACCTGAGTAGAAATTCGTTCTTCTACCAGGTTTTCATTATTATCCACCAAATTGTCATATTGCATTTTGAAATAAAACATTTTGGTGACATTGGAACTATACGGCGCAGTGATGGATAGAAAATTTTCATATGGTTTTAACCAGGGTGAAAGATCTACACTACAGGTTCTTCTAAGCTTCTCTAGATCCACGGATACAATTGGACAAAATACCTTTTTCGAGTAAGTTTCTTGAAATTTGGCAGCCTCTTCACCAGAAATTTGATGATTCTCAACGCTGAAGCCTGGAGGAATAGACTCATGGAGATTGATTTCAGAAAGCGCATCTGGGAAAAATGGTGAATTTTGAGGCTCCTCAGGAGGATTTTGGGTTTCCTTGGAGGATCCATCTGCTCTTTGAGCTCTCAGCTTTTTGCTGGGTTGAGGAGGAGCATCTTCCTTTTCTTTCCCTTTCGGTGTAGAGTGCATCGATGCAGAAGGGCGCTTGGATTGTGACCGAGATGGTTCTTGAATGTAGATGCCCTTGGATTTTGGCGAGAGAGATGCTTGGGTAGATGGAATTCCAGGAATATGCTTGTCTATCCTGCCGTGAAAACGATTAGGAAAAGATTTCTTCCTCGGAGGTCTTGTGAGTGGAGGAGGTGAGGGAGATTCTGCAGACGCCTCTTGATCGTCGCTCTTCCGGGATTTTGTGGAGGTTTTTGTGCGAGCCATGATCGAGTTACGAGATTAAGGTGATTAGGAAAAGATGAAGGAAATCGGAGGAGAGAATGGAAGATTTTGAAAACTCTAGGGCAAACTTGAGTTTTAGGTCGAGTTTAGACGAACAATGAGCATTTAGACTTAAATAGGGCGCAAAATAACTGACCTGAATTCAAAAGTGTAAAGTGAACTTTTGAAATTCCGCGACCAAAACTTGAGTTTCCACTTACTGACTCGAGTTTTGTGGATACTTGAACAGGTGTGTCGCTCTCTGTCTGCCCGAAACTCGAGTTGTCGTTGGATGACTCGAGTTTCCATATCGTGAAATCTCAGAGCTTGTTCTCTGTCTCTCCGAAACTCGAGTTGTTACTTAACGACTCGAGTTTGCATATTTGCTCAGCAACTCATCCCGATGGTACCCCGACAAAACTCGAGTTTTGAAACAAAACTCGAGTTTGCGTCCTTTGACAGCAAACTTCAGGTTTCTCAAATGTCCTGCAAAAGACAATGTTATGTACTCCGAAGCTTAAGTTAGTAATAAATATTCATCAAAACAATAACTAACATTAAGATAAGAAAAATTACTCACAATTAATTGGGATTTACCATTCCTAATTCTCTTCTTATGAAATTAAATTGCTCTTTAGCCAATAGCTTGGTGAAGATATCAGCAAGTTGAAGATGTGTGGGAATGAACATCACTTTGATATCTTTCTTTTGCACATGATCTCTGATGAAGTGATGTCTTACATCAATGTGCTTTGTTCTTGTGTGTTGAACTGGATTTTTCGCAAGACTGATTGTGCTAATATTGTCACGAGAATTGGAATCTCCTTCAAGTGAATTCCCAAGTCAGATAGTTGTTGCCTTAGCCATAGGACTTGAGCACAACAACTGGAAACAGCGACATATTCAGCTTCAGTTGAGGATACAGCCACGGTGGTTTGTTTCTTGCTAAGCCATGATACTAGTGAACCTCCAAGAAACTCACATTGTCCACTAGTACTCTTTCTATCGGTTTTGTAACCAGCTTGATCAGAATCTGAATATGCAACCAAAATTCTTGTTGACCCTTTGGGAACCACAGACCAAGTTCTTTTGTGTCTGATAGATAGCGAAAAATCCTCTTTACATGTTCAGCATGTGATTCCTTTGGTGCAGCTTGAAATCTTGCACACATGCCCACACTGAATTGAATATCCGGTCTACTTGCTGTTAGGTAGAGTAGTGATCCGATCATCCCTCGATATTTGGTTATGTTGAAGTCCTTTCCTTTTTCTTCATCGTCATCTAGAGAGCCAGTGGAACTCATGGGTGTATCAGCACCGTTGCAATGTTCCAAGCCAAACTTTTTGAGCAAATCCCGGAGATACTTTGTTTGTGAAATAAAGATTCCGTCCTTCCGTTGTTGGATTTGCAAGCCGAGAAAATATTTCAACTCTCCCATCATTGACATTTCGAATTCACTCTGCATCTTCTTAGAAAATTCTTCACAAAGAGATTCATTAGTAGAACCAAAAATAATATCATCCACATATATCTGTACGACAAGAATCTCATTAAGTCTATTAGTTTTAATGAAAAGAGTCGTATCAGCCTTTCCTCTAATGAATTCTTGTTCTAGAAGGAATTTGCTAAGCCGTTCATACCAAGCTCTTGGAGCCTGTTTGAGACCATATAGAGCCTTTTTCAAACGATAAACGTGGTCAGGATGATGTTCATAATCAAAACCAGGAGGTTGTTCTACATAAACCTCTTCTTGTATAAAACCATTTAAAAAAGCACTTTTAACATCCATTTGATAGAGTTTGATGTCTTTGATGCAAGCAAAGGCTAAGAGTACACGTATAGCTTCCAATCTAGCCACTGGAGCATACGTTTCCTCATAATCAATCCCTTCTTCCTGATTATAGCCTTTGGCAACTAATCTAGCCTTATTTCGGACTATAATTGCAGACTCATCTCGTTTGTTCTTGAATACCCATTTGGTTCCTATGACCGGATGGTCTTTAGGCCTAGGTACCAAGTCCCAAACTTGATTCCTATCAAATTGATGTAACTCCTCTTGCATTGCTATCACCCAATCATTGTCTGAAAGGGCCTCATCAATTTTAGAGGGTTCTATTTTGGAAATGAAAGCAGTAAAAGTAATTTCATTTAAAGTACTGCTTCTAGTTCTCACTCCTTGATTTACATCACCTATGACTTGGTCTAAAGGATGGTTTCTAATAAATCTCCAAGCTCTAGGTTGCTGTTGATCAGGGTTTTCCAAATTATTTTGAGGGTCAGCCTCGAAAACATTTTCTGGATTTTCAATAGAGGCAGGAGTAGTTTTAGAGAAGAATTGATTTTTCAAAACATTTTCTTCATCATCATCATCCTTAGATATATCTATTTTAGATTCACAGAAAACAACATGTATAGACTCTTCCACAATACGATTACGTATATTAAAAACTCTATATGCTCTACTCCTATTGGAATATCCTAAAAATATACCTTTATCTGCTTTGGCATCAAATTTTCCCAAATTGTCCTTACCATTGTTGTGGATGAAACACTTACAACCAAACACATGCAGATGACTCAGGTTCGGCTTTCTTCCTTTGTATAGCTCGTATGGAGTTTTGTTCAGCTTCTTCCGGAGATACGCCCGATTCGAGATGTAGCATGCTGTACTCATTGCATCAGCCCAGAACACTTGGGAAGTGTTATTCTCATTCAGCATTGCTCTGGCCATCTCGGTGAGGACTCGATTTTTCCTTTCTACAACACCGTTTTGCTGTGGAGTCCTCGGAGCTGAGAAGTTGTGATCAATCCCCATATTGTCACAAAATTCAGTGAAGGCGTAGTTCTCGAATTCTCCTCCATGATCAGTTCGTATACCTGAAATTACAAAACCTTTCTCGTTTTGGACCTTCTTGGCAAAAACGACAAACTGAACAAAAGTTTCATCCTTAGATGACAGAAATATGGTCCATGCAAATCTAGAGTAGTCATCAACTATAACTAAGGTATAGAGATTTCCACCAAGACTTCTAACTCTTCTTTGGACCAACCAAATCCATGTGAAGTAATTGAAGAGGTCTAGAAGTTGAAATCACATTTTTCAATTTGAAAGAAGATTTAGTTTGTTTTCCTTTTTGGCATGCATCACAGATCATATCAGTTTTAAAACGCAATTTAGGAATACCAATAACTAAATCTTTTTTGAGTAATCTGTCAAGTTGAATCATATTGACATGTGCTAAACGCTTATGCCATAACCAACTGTCATCCAAATTACTTACAAAACATTTTTCAAATGTGGAGCCATCTCTAGAGATATTAAGAGTGTAACAATTACCTTCTCTAGGAGCTCTAAAAATAGATTTTGATTTTACATTGTCTAATGGAAGAATATCCTTACTTACAATCAAGCATTCCTCAGAATCAAAGATAACTATGTTACCTTTATCGGTACTTTGGCTTACACTGAGGAGGTTGTGGCAAAGGCCTTCCACAAGGTATATATCTTTAATTTGTGGTCCATCGTTGCTCCCAACTTCACCAATTCCAACAATCTTTCCAGATTGATTTCCTCCAAAAGTTACTTTGCCACCATCCTTGTGCTTGATTGAGGCGAATTTGGATTGGTCTCCTGTCATGTGTCTTGAGCATCCACTATCGATGTACCATTTGTTAGATTTTGATGCTCTTAGACATACCGCAAATCAGAGGGGATCAAGTCTTAGGTACCCATCTTTTCTTGGGTCCTTTTTGGTTAGTTCGAACCTTGGGAACATAAGTTCCTTTCGGCACCCACTGATAATTGCCAACAGGTTTATCTTTACTATTTTTCTTATGAAAACATGATGAGGTTGAATGACCTTTTTTATTACAATAATTGCAATGAGCAAATGGATTTGAAGAGTGAACAGTTTTTTGAAAATAATTTAAATATGATTTTCCACCACTCTTCTTCTTTCCTTTCCTTTTATCAAAGATGGGATTATATCCTAATCCTGAACGATCGTTTGTAAATCTTTGTGCTTTTAAAATTACATTTAACATCTCACTACCTTTAGTGAATTTCTCAAGGGTTTTAGTAAGATAAGAATTCTTTTTCTCAAAGCTTTCACAATTATCATAGATCATGTTTTTAGGAGAAGAAAGATTTTCGACTTGCTGTTCAAGAGTAATATTTTTTCTTTTCAAAACAATATATTTCTCAGCAAGTTTTTCAAACTCAGATTGAACAATGGTATATTCAGCAAATAATTCATCATATGACGGTTTGGAATCATATACCTCATTGTTCTCTTTATGTTGCTCTTCTACTTCAGCAACTAAGAAAATATTTGCTTTCTCTTCCTCTTCATCAGCTTCATCTTCATCGGATGAGCTATCTCCCCATATAGCTGAGACATAGGCTTTCTTTTTGAATTGGTTGAACTTCTTCTTGCCTTTGTCCTTGTTCAGCTGGGGGCATTCTGACTTGATGTGGCCGGGCTTCTCGCATTCATAGCAGATGATTGGCTTCTTTGTCTCCATGCTGGAGCTGCCCTTGTTGAATCTCTTGTATCCTTGGTCCTTCTTATAAAACCTTTTGAATCTTCGGACCATCATGCCCAGCTCTCCATCTTCGTCATCTCCTTCTTCTTCTTCTTTGGAATCCTTGGCTTCGCTTGCAGTTTTGAGAGCGATGCCCTTTTTGCTATTTGTTTCAGCTTTCCCTTTTTGAATTTGAGTTTTCCTTCGTACTCAGATAGACTTCCAAACAATGCTGCGACAGAGCTCATTGATTCTCCACGAGATTCTTCAATGGCAGTAACCTTGGCTTCCCATTCTTTGCTAAGAATGTTTAGAATCTTTCTCACTTGAGCTGGTTGCTCATATGTCTTGCCTAAAGCAGTAAGTTATTTTATAAGATGAGTGAACCTCAGCTGGAAGTCAACGATGGATTCTCCATTCTTCATTTGAAGGAGATCATATTCAGTCATTAGAGTGTTAACTCTATTCTCCTTAACTCCGGTTGTTCCTTCATGCGCTATCTCCAGAGCATCCCACATAGCTTTTGCTGATGGCAAATTGCAGATTCGGAAGTACTCTTGTTGACTAAGAGCACTTTGCAGCATGAGAACAGCTTTGCTGTTGAGAGTGACATTCCTTCGGTCATTGTCATCATATTATTCTTCAAGCTTGGGAGTCCGGACGCCATTTTTGACTGAGGATGGCTCATAGTTTCCTCTTTCGAATACTCTCCAAAGACCATATTCACTAGCCATTACGAAGACTTTGAATTTGACCTTCCAGAAAGAGTAATGTTCTCCACTGAAGCCTGGAGGTCTATTGATCGAAGCTCCATCCGGCAGAATTCCGTTCATGGTGATCCTTCTCGAGATGTTAAGTCTTATGAGAAGACCAGGTTCTGATACCAAATGTAAATGGAGCTTGAATCACCAAGAGGGGGGTGAATTGGGGATTCTTAAAAACTTTTCGGTATGCTCTGTTTATCGGGTAGGAAATGAAGGTAAGACAGAGTTTAGAGAAGGGAAGCAAGACACAAGAATTTATCGTGGTTCAGTCCAACAACTTGACCTACATCCAGTCCCCAGACTCTCTGACTCTTGGATGATTTTCGTTTTCTGTTCTGTTGTCTTGTTTGGTAGAATTGAATGCATCTCTATTTATAGGTAGAGATCATTAATTGACCGTTGAAATCCCAATTATAACCGTTGGAGGTGTTGGGAGCTGATTACATTAAGCTTTGACCTTCTTTTCTCTCTAATCTTCACTTAATCCAGCTCTATAGATGTTTAGAGTTGACTCTTTGCGAATTAATCCGTTGGAGTAGTTAATGCTGGAAGTGGAAATCATCATTTCTGCTTTTCCAAACGTGTGCAGGCGGATTAACCAGAAATATGCAACTTTTCTGGGTTTTGCATTTAATGTTCTGACTTGCCTTTTGCTTTTGCTCAAATCTTCATTTAATCCTGTCTAAATCATCTGAAACTTACTAACAAACTGATTAAACATAGTTAGGAGTAGTAATGAATGAAGATATAAAGTATTGAGATCAAACATGAAGGTTTTGCAAAATCATTCTTTGTGAAATTCAAATTTCGCGATGGAAACTCGAGTTAGTTCATACAAACTCGAGTTTTCATGCTCCAGCGTTCTTTCTGTTAAAGACCGAAACTCGAGTTTTCAGCGGGAACTCGAGTTTTCTCATTTTAGTGTCGAGCATCGTGTTTTGGCATTTTGGACAAGTCTTGTGAACAGTGAAAAACTCGAGTCATTAAGTGACTAACTCGAGTTTTGGACTTTTATCGAGAAATCATGTTTTAGTCCAAAATCTCAAAACTGGAGTTTTCAAACAAAACTGGAGTTTTCAAAACGTTCTAAATTGGCAGTGCTCTCTGCCTTGTCAAAACTCGAGTTTCCACATCCAAACTCGAGTTTTCATATTCTTTGAAAACTTTGGAAACTTCTCTGTTAGAGCCAAACTCGAGTTTTCAACCGAAACTCGAGTTCTCTTTTTATGAGAAAATGTTAAAGTTCTTGATTTATTTCATGAATGAGTTTATGCAAGATCAGAGATGAGTATTGTTCTCAGGCGATGGAAACTCGAGTTTTAATACTGAACTCGAGTTTTCATGAACTCTTGAAAATCTTAGAAAATACTAAGAGAAGCCTAAACTCGAGTTTCCCATGGAAACTGGAGTTTTGGTTTCATTGAAAAACTTGGTTGCTCTCTGTCTTGTCAAGACTCGAGTTTTCAAACCTAACTAGCGTTTGCTTTGTTTAGCGAAAATCTTGAATGCTCTCTTTATGGCCAAAACTCGAGTTTTAAAACAAAACTCGAGTTTGTCTTTCTTTATAAAAACTTGAGCATTTCACTGTCAGGCCAAAACTCGAGTTTTCAACCAAAACTCGAGTTTGCCTTTGACAGTAAGTTTTCAACTTACAAAGACAAACTTCTCTTGTGTTTACAATTGTCCGTTATCATCAAAACCAATTTGAGAACTAACAGTAAACACTCACAAAAGCTTCGTTTCTCATCCTTAGACAAAGTATGAGAAGCTGGGGGGCAATAAGTTCTCTTCCCATATGGCATTGGATGTAAGTCTTCGCGTATTCCCATTGCTTGCAAATCCAATCTTGCCTTCACACCATCCTTCGAACTACCTTGTATGTTGAGAAGCGTGCCAACAATACTATCACATACGTTTTTCTCCACATGCATGACATCAATACAGTGTCTCACATCAAGATTGCGCCAATATGGAAGATCGAAGAATACAGATATCTTCTTCCATATATTTGTTTCTTTTCTACTCTTTCCAGTCTTACCAAAGACGACACTGATATTTTTAACATTTTCATACACTTGCTCCCCAGTCAATGCCACCGGAGCTTCGTCATACTCTTGGCTACCAAAAAAGGCCTTCTTTAATTGACGATATGGGTGGCCCTGTCTTAGAAATCTCCTATGTCCAAGATACACCATCTTTCTTCCATGTTGAAGTTGATGGTAGCGTGTGCCTTCTTCACAAACCGAACAAGCTTTATGGCCTTTTACACTATACCCTGACAAGTTCCCATATGATGGGAAGTCGTTTATAGTACAAAATATCATGGATCTCATTTTAAAGACCTCCTTCTTGAAAGAGTCAAAAACATTGACACCTTCTTCCCACAACTCCTTCAAGTCTTCGATCAAGGGCTCAAGGTAAACATCTATGTCATTTTCGGGTTGTTTTGGTCCCGAAATCAACATAGACAACATGATGTACTTTCGTTTCATGCATAACATAGGAGATAAGTTGTAAATAATCAGGAGTACAGGCCATGAACTATGTATGCTGCTAAGGCTTCCATAGGGATTCATGCCATCCATGCTAAGGGCAAGCCTGAGGTTCCTAGGTTCTTCGCCGAAGTTCGGGAATAATTGATCGATTTTCTTCCATTGAGAAGAATCAGCCGGATGTCGAAGCTGTCCATCCGAAATCCTCTCATCTGCATGCCACCTCAGAATTTTTGCATCATTTTCATTCGCAAACAACCGCTTGAACCTTGGTAAGATTGGAAGATACCATAACACTTTTGCAGGCCCCTTATCTGACTTGTACCGTGGGGGTATAGCGGTGTCTCTGCATCACTGTACATATTACCATATGCATGTGATCGCTCAAAAGCCTCTTCTCCTACATCACGAATAATGTCCTCTATGTGATCATCCATATCCGTGTCATTATCATCAAAGGCCACTTCCCCATGTTGAGACCCACTTGGCACTTTTTCACCATGCCATACCCATACTGTATAGGTCTTACAAAATCCGTGACAAATTAAATGTGTGTGTATAACTTCAGGACTTAGTCGACTCTCATTCAAACATTCTACACAAGGGCAATAAAACTTCCCCTATCATCATGGGCATTTTGTTTAGCAAATTCTATAAATTCCCTCACCCCATTCTGATATTCAACACTCGTTCGTAAAGCATTTATCCAACTGTGATCCATAGTAGAATTCCTATATATAGACGGAAATCATTGATCATACATAATCCGAAAAAATTGAAACTTGCATATAAAATAAGCCAACTCCAAATTTTTATGCTCAAATAATCACTTTTACGGTGGAACTTGCCCATTAAATGCATAACAAAGAATCACTACTTTTGGTCATAAATGCATCACAGTGAATCCAAGAACCAAAATAAATGCATGACGAGGAAATTAAATGCATGAGACGGATGAAGGTCTTATGGATTCACCTGTAGCATATAAATTCAAATGTGTTTGCTGAGTCTTACTTCTTCGGCAACGAACGTTGATGTTGCAGACAAGACAACAAGAGTAACCTAAAAACACTTGTTGGTAAGTTGGGTAGGTCTAAAGTGCAAATATAATCTTCAAAAAATAATATTCATTAACAACAGATAATACCCACAAGAACATTTCATCGATTTCGTTAAACCCATGAAAACCCAGAACGATAAGCTGGAAAATAATAAAGTTATATAACCGAAACACCTCTTACAGCTTCGTCTATAGACGTTTAGCTAAGGAACCAGAGAGTGATTGTCGAGAGAGGTACGCGAAGCAGCGATGAAGCAACACACAAACACCGGAGTCGGAACCTGAGTAATCACTTTCGGCGCGGCAAGATATATTCAGAGAGGGAAATTTAATTTTTCGTGCGATATCGACACCTTATTTAACTTTTTGGATTTTATTAATACCGGTTAATTATTAAATGTCCGGTCCTAAAGATATAACTAAATTTTTAATACTGGAGTTCTAAGACTATCCGGTACTAAAGTTTTATTAGTCATTTAAGTTTAAGACCAGCGTTTTATAAAACATCCGGTCCTAAAATTCAAATACTTTTTAGACCCGTTACTTGTAAAATGTCCGGTCTTGACGGCCTTGGTGAATGAATAAAATAAAGGAATTTTTTTTGGACAAAAAATAAAGGAAAATTGGAGAATAAGCTTCTTTAATTAATTATTGGAGAACAGCCAAAAAAATATATAGAAGCTTATGTTCTTTATGTGGTCTTACATTACTGGAGAATGCACATACACAAGAAAAAAAAAACAAAAGAAAAAAAGCTGAAAATTATCATCCACAAGAATCTGATTGAACATGCTTGGCGATATCGGCGTGAAGAGCATTAATTTCCCGTCGGATATCAATAAGTTCCTGTCTTAGTTGCTCCAGCCTCAAAATAAATGCATCATTAGAGGAAAGCGGAGAGGGGTCAGAGGTAGGCGCGCTGGGGCCAACAGGTTGGAGTGGGGGAGCATGAACCTCTGCATGGTCTGAAGGCTGGAGGGGGCTGGCAATCTCTTCATCATCTGAAATAATAATGGGTCCAACGACCCGAGACCCTTCGGCGACAATAGGACGCACTCTCGCTAGAGGAGGCTCACCGTATAACGATCTAACCATGGCACGAGCTTCAGGTGTAAGAGTACCCCTACGAGCAGTTCTCTTGTATCTAACCATGGTTTCAGACTTTGAGCAGTTGGGGTAGAGAGCTAGGTAGTGAGGAGTTACGAGGTAGTGAGGAGTTAATAAGGACAGAGAGTTCGTGTGAGGAGTTAATAAGGACAGAGAGCATGAGAGATACGCATCTGGTGATGACAAAGTCAATTGGTACAAATGAATTCAGTGTTTCTACTTTAAGAGCGTATTTATATAAATATCCGGTCCTAAAAGTCATTTATTTTTTTCAAATCAATTCAATTACTTTTAAGACCGACCTTTTATCTTGTATCCGGTCCTAAAACTCATTTTTTTAATTCAATTACTTTTAAGACCGAGCTTTTATCTTTTATCCGGTCCTAAAACTCATTTCTTTGTCAATTCAATTTTTCATTCAAGTAAGAATTTTTGGTTAAAAAATATTACTTTTAAGAACAGATCTTTTACAGTATCCGGTATTAAAAGTTCATTCTTTTGAAAATACTCAGATAGCAGAGTCTATCCTTACCCTATGTTGAAATGAATGATTCAGAGAGTCTCTTCAGCTTCCACACAAACTTCCCAACTAGGCGTCTCCTCGTATTCTGAGGAACTATGCGTCTCCTCATTAATGTTACCGGCGTTTCACATTGTTCAGGATAGGTTCTCTATTTAAACCCGTTGTTACTTTACTTTCTTCACATTCATCTCCATCTCCTCCTACAACCTCCATCGTAATGGCTCATCCACCACCACGAGGTCCTCCTTCTCGACGAAATCCTCAGCCACCTCCGTACCCTCCTCCGTTGCCTCACAACCCATCATTCTACCAGATGATGGAGCACCTGATAGCCCGCGTCGATCATATAGACCGACGCTTGGGCCAACTGTTTCAGGTCTATCACGCCGTCAACAACAAGCTGAACGCGGTACTCGACGCCAATGACGTTGAATACCATACCTCTGATGACGACGTCTCTGACACTTCCCTCCCCTCCAACAACGATGGGGAGGATTAGATATTTTTATGTTTTTTTTGTACTACTGCTGCCTCACAAGGCAGCAGAAAAAAAAAAATTTTAGTTCCCAATCGCCTTATACTTGTCTTTATGTTCTTTTTTTTTCCGACAAAAAGGAAACAAACAAAACATTATCCTCTTCGTGGTGATCAACATTAAAAATTTGCAGAATACAGTTAACAGTTAAGACCATAAAAAAAATTGTTTACCTTATTCGAATAAAAACAAACAGAGTGACGATTCTTCTCAAGGTTGGACCATCGTTGTCGTCGATTTGACCTCCCCTTCTTTGAACATTTTCAGTGTCCTTTTCATTATCACCTTCTTTTTCCGACAAAAAGAAGAAGGACAAAGAAAAGGGACATCGATGATGATCTTCAAAAAAAGGAAAGGTAAAAACGAGGATAACGAAGCACAAAGCTTAAGAAGAACGCCAGAAACTCGGTTGTCTTGAACCCTAATGATTTGTTTGAAAACCGAGTCACCAATTCTATTTAAAGGAAGACTATTAGGACCAGACATTTATCAAATGAACGGTCCTAAAAGTGAAGCCATATTTTTAAAAATAAATGAAAATTTAAATTTAGGAGCGAACAATTAACAAATATACGGTCCAAAAAGTCTCGGCAAACTTTTAAAATAAACGAAGACTTTTAAGACCTGACTCCTAACAAATATACGGTCCTAAAAGTCTAGCCATATTCTTTAGAATTAGACGAATACTTTTAGGACTGGCTATTTAATAAATACACGGTCCTAAAATTCTAGCCACATTTTTTAGAGACTTTTAGGACCAGATATTTAACAAATATACAGTCCTAAAAGTCTAGCCATATTTTTTAGAATAGACGAAGACTTTTAGGACCGGATATTTAACAAATATACGGTGCTAAAAGTCTAGACATATTTTTTAGAATAGACGAAGACATTTAGGACCGTATTTTTAACAAATATACGTTCCTAAAAGTCGCGAATACTTTTCAGAGTCTCTTATGGCTCATTTACAACATCCGCCTGTACCTTAAATTTGAAGCACTAAATTGATTTATCCACCATCTCATTCATTCAGAAACCCAAAATGGACACACAAAAATTGTTCGAAAAAATAAACAAATTTATTATTGAATTACATATCGTTATATTTACAAATGAATAATTGGTCGAAAAAATAAACAAATGTACAGAAGGCTATTTTTGCTACAACATATATTTACAAATGAATTAATTTAGGACATGAATTATTGTCCTGACTTTTTTAACTCATTATACAGATATTCACAAAACACATCGCATATGTGCTCCACTTCATCATCAGAAAATGGCTTAGGACAGGCAAACCTCTGTAACATCAAAGACATAAACAGAAGTAACTTACGTGCATATTTCATATGTAACATTAAACCAGAGACTGAATTCAGCCATAACATTTACCTTTGCAGGGAATTTATTAGTCTTTCCTTCCGTCACAATATCATATATGTGTTTCATGACTTACAAGCCACATAAGTTCGATTTTTTTGGTTGCCGACGGGTCTAAAAATAACAATAAATATGTATAAGAGCATATATAGCATACTGACCAAGTTCACAAGGCAGTTATGCCAGTGTCCAAATATGTACTAACATTTGGTTGGAACCATTTAGGATCTTTGAGCTCATACCCATGCTTTTTTTTACCTCCATATGGAAGGTCCTCATGGCACTATCATCAAAATCACAAATTTATCAATAATGTTCACTGAAAATTCACAGCAGAGATTTCAGACAAGACAATCAAAATGACATATGCATGCATGCTTACTTGTTGATGGTCTCCTTCAACGTAGGCCTTGGATCGCCGTGAATGGAGCATAAGAAGATAACTATATGCATCTCCATGCACATGACGACCAACTGCCAGTGGCGGCTGTAAATTCACAGCAGTAAAGTACTCAGTGATATATATATATATATATATATATATATATATATATATATATATATATATATATATATATATATATATATGTAGCAGAATTAAGTGAATTGCAGACAAGAATTGTGATATGTACCCTTGGTAGTATGGAAACAAGTACACCTTTCTTCTCACTTCACACACCCTCTTTGATATGTACTGCTGTCTCAATTCCAAAGGTGTTGAACTTGCATAGACTGGGCACAAGAATCCAAAATCATCGATTCTTCCCTGTTGAACCAGTTTATCACCTACAAGAATGACATCGATCAGGGAATTAGTATATAGAGTAAATACCATTTCTGGTCCCTGACAAAAAACACGGATCCCATTTTGGTCCCTGACAAAAAATGTTCCTTTTAGTCCATAAAACAGACGAATAAGGGTTGATTAGTGGACATTTTGATCCCTCACAAATTTCCAAAAGGTCATTTTTAGTCCCATAAAAAGGACGAATAAGGGTCGTTTTTTTTGTCAGGGACCAAAATGGGGTCCGTGTTTTTTTGTCAGGGATCAGAAAGGGTATTTACTCTAGTATATATATGTGTGTGGCTAAGCGATGCATTTAAATTATGTAATCAAGGAAGAATATACTTACCTTATAAACATTTGAACAATTGGACTAGTAACCTCCTGTCCAGGAAGCAACATGGACTTTACATCGACATTATCAATGTAAACCGGTTCAGGATTTGGGAGGCCTACTACATCATTGACAGGCCACGATTTATCTTTAAAATATCCGTTGGCTACCATATCGGATATTTTTTCCTTGACCGTCAAGTTAGCAGTAGGGGATGGAACTTGAGGAGGGGACTGAGCTTGAGAAGGGGATGGAGCTTGAGAAGGGGATGGAGCTTGAGAAGGGGATGGAGCTTGAGGAGGGGGGTGGAGCTTAAGGAGCTTGAGGAGGAGTAGAGACATCTACAAGCTTCACTGGCCAAGAGATGAAGGTTCCCTTGACATCACTCACAAGCTTCAGCTGATCAATTGGGAGAGGGACAGGTGCGGCATCAATGATCGCCTCTTCAACTGACACTCTGACTTCATCATCAGCCATTTGTTGGTGGTGTACAGTTGATCCCAAGTTATGGATAGTCCCTTTAGCAACTAATTGTCTATGACTATCACGATCCTCCACATACAGGTGACAAGGTTGCTCTGACTGTCCAACAATGCAGCTCCCTCTAGTGCTCTGCTGCATATGTGCAGCTGAAGGTGTCAAGGGAACACTGGTCTCTGGCAGAGAGCTCAGGAGGCACTTCATTTTCTGATCCATCTCCTCCTTCATCTTGCTCATCTCAGATTGAAACATTGCCCTCAATGTAGCTTCTCTGGCCGCAAGCGTCTGATCTATCTCCTCCGGGGTAACCATACTTTGTCTGTGGCGTTTGGATTTACCAAAGTATTGCTTTAGGCCTACCCATCCTCCAATCCCCCTTACACACCCCGAGTGATCTGGTTTTCCGGTCGCAACGGTCAGAACATCATTCCTCCCGTCTGACGCAAAAGATCCCTCTGCTTCCTTCTTTTTAAGATCTTCCTGTAAGATACAGATAACGAGAAGCTTAGTAATGAAACATGTTTAGTAAGTAAAAAATGACAATATCGATACTTATAATTCTTTCAGCAACTACACGAGTTTGTTCACTCGTGTAGGCGCCGCTTGGCTTTTGCCGAATATACAACCACAACTCCTCGCGACGTATTGGAGATGGCTGGTCAACTACCGCAGAAGGATTGGATTCAGCTTCATCTTCCAATCTTCTTCGCTTGGCTGCCATCAAATCTTTTTCGGCCTTTTCATATCCGCCGCTAGAAGCCCTGTGTGGGCAATCATTCTTTCTCCCGATCTCCTGTGCTTATTCCCTTCTTTTCTGTGAATCAGGATTGAAAACAACTATCAATTATGAATTCCAGCCATGTCACTAACAGAAATTAGAGAACTTCTGCTTGATATGAACGTCAAACATTAGTCAAATTCACTTCATCAAGTTTCAACATTTTATTTAAGGAAGATGTAGCATTGTAGAAGAAATTGAGAGAAACAAAGGAAAGGGAGTTGCAGAATTGCTGCCAACTCAGTCAATTCATTCATTCATCATAACTGGTTCCTACACATATTAGAATAACTAACTAACTACTTGCACCGAAACCATTACACAGTTAACACACTAACTAACTAACAGCAACGTCTAACCATTACACAGTTTACATATCAGACTTGCATGGAACTAGGACATGCTCCTCTGATGCAGGACAAAGGCAAGAAATGTATGCTTCTATTCACACAACAAACCATTTAACTAACAGGATTAGATGAACACAATAACATTCACATATCCGCACAGGTTAATAAGCAAACAAAAGGGCAAACAAAACTAAATATAAACTCACCAGAGCTTCAGGAGTGGTCCACAGCTGAAAAAATTGTTGCCAAGTTTCTTCATCAATAAATTTGTACTTGTCCCAGGGTTTATGGTCAGGAAGAACCTCGGCAAAAATATACGTGTTAGCGAGAAAGGTCTTAAACTTCCTCCACCGATCAGCACAATAAGACAATGTTGAGTCTTTCAACTTCTCAGAGTCAGGGATGGTGTATGTAAGCCGGATAGTGTCCCAAATAGGATCTTTTACTGTGCTTTGGTCCACATTTTTCCTCTCAGCTGTCAAGATGCTAACCTTGCTGCGTACTAGACAGCCGACAAAACTAGTATATGTGCTTTTATTAGGACCGAAAGGTTGCAAATTTTCATCAAACTGAATCTCGAGCTTTGTCCAAGAATTCCGACTAAGGGATACATCCATCATTCCTGTGCCGCTTCTACCACGGCGTGCATGGCGCTGAGGAGGCTCATTGTGAGATGAAGAGGGTTCATTCTGACCCACATCAGTCATACCAGTACCTGGCATTCCAAGAACACGACTGGAATAGTTTTCACCGTCCATTTTCAAGACAGTAAGAGAGGAATGCCTGAGCAAATGAGGGAGTAACTGAGGCTAATGGTATGTGGGCGAGGAAGAGAGGTAATGCAACAGGAAGGGTTTCGCAACGTGAACAGGGGTTCTTCAGTGAGAGTGACAAAAGCTTCCGTGCGAAGAAACATATATTTGGCGCCTCATTTTTAAGACCGGACAAATTAGTATACACGGTCTTAAAAGTTAACCTTTAAGACCGGTCTTTCTATAACTCCGGTGTTAAAATTAATTAATTTTTTATTTAAAATTTAGTACCGGCCTGATTTTATGTCCGGTCTTAAAATTCTGCTTTTTAAGACCGGTCTTTCTGTATCTCCGGTCTTAAAATTAATTAATTTTTTATTTAAACTTTAGTACCGCCGTATTTTATGTCCGGTCTTAAAAGTCTAACTTTTAAGACCGGCTATTATATATGTTCGGTCTTAAAAATTTAATACCTTCATATTTAAATTTTTCTATATTATTTTGGAGTGCAGAAAATATAAGTCCAGTTGTATGAGATTTCTCCATAAAGTAATTGATATTTCAATTTTTTTAATAACATTTTTAAGACCGGTTGTTTTTTAACAGTGTCGGATAAGACCTATGAAAAAATGATTCGGTATAAGAAGTTCTTTATATTTACAAAACTGCCACCGGTCATACCTTTAAGACCGGGCCATGGATAGTCCGGTCTAAATGAGGCGGTCTTAAAAGCCTTTTTCGTATAAGAATTTTTTTATATTTACAAAACGGCCACCGGTCATACTTTTAAGACCGGTGCGTCGATGATCCGGTCCAAATGAGGCGGTCTTAAAGCCCTTTTTTGCACTAGTGTGCATTTGAACTCAAACCTTAAAAATTAAACTTTAAAGGGCTTACCATAGATACTAAATATACTAATATTTATATTGTACAATTATGTAGATAAATAATCTTCCTTATAATGGTAATTTTAATTTAATTTTTAAAGCTTAAAGCCTGCAAATTAGATCATATACTCACATTTTACACCTCTAAATAAAGGAGAAACATCTTTCCGATTTCTCCTCTTTTAAGTTTTCTATTATTTTTATCATGTCCATTATATTTATTTTAAAAATACACTTTTAGTACTTTATACAAAGCTTCGATCTGGTCTCTTTAACTTTAAAAAATGTATTTTCAATCCTTTATCTCAAACAATTGTTAATAAAAAATGTTGAATTTGAAATTTAGTGTTGACAAATCATTGTCAAATGCTAACATATAAAGTTTATTTTCAAAATAATCTTGATTGTTACAAAAAAATTATCATTTGAAACCACCAATGTTAGGGTTAAAATGACTAAAAAGTTATTTTTGAAAGTTAACACTAGTGCAAAAAAGGGCTTTAAGACCGCCTCATTTAGACCGGATCGTCGACGCCTCGGTCTTAAAGGTATGACCGGTGGCAGTTTTGTAAATATAAAGAACTTCTTATATAAAAAAGGCTTTTAAGACTGCCTCATTTAGACCGGACTATCGACCGCCTGGTCTTAAAGGTATGACTTGTGACAGTTTTGTAAATATAAAGAACTTCTTATACCGGATAATTTTTTCATAGGTCTTATCCAAACCTGTTAAAAAAAGAGTAAATACCCTTTTTGGTCCCTGGAAAAACACATTTGACCCTTTTTGGTCCCTGAGTAAAGAAAATGTCATTTTGGTCCTTTTTAGGGACTAAAAATGACCTTTTTGGGAATTTCTGAGGGATTAAAATATTCAAAAAAAATGATCAAAAGGACTAAAAGGGACCTTATTTTTCCATTTTAGGGACTAAAAGTGACTTATTTTTTTTCAGGGACCAAAAAGGGCATCCGTGTTTATTCCAAGGACCAAAAAGGGTATTTACTCTTAAAAAAACAACCGGTCTTAAAAATGTTATTAAAAAATTTGAAATATCAATTACTTTATGGAGAAATCTCATACAGCCAGACTTATATTTTCTACACTCCAAAATAATACGGAAAAATTTAAATATAAAGGTATTAAAGTTTTAAGACCGAACATATATAATAGCCGGTCTTAAAAGTTAGACTTTTAAGACCGGACATAAATTACGGCCGGTACTAAAGTCATAATAAAAATTTAATTAATTTTAAGACCGGAGTTACAGAAAGACCGGTCCTAAAAGTTATACTTTTAGGACCGGATATAAAATAAGGCCGGTACTAAAGTTTAAGTAAAAAATTAATTAATTTTAAGACCGGAGTTATAGAAAGACCGGTCTTAATGGTTAACTTTTAAGACCGTGTATACTAATTTGTCCGGTCTTAAAAATGAGGCGCCAAATATATGTTTCTTCGCGCAGAAGCTTTTGTCACTCCCACTGAAGAACCCCTGTTCATGTTGCGAAACCCTTCCTATTGCATTACCTCTCTTCCTCACCCACGTACCATTAGCCTCTGTTACTCCCTCATTTGCTCAGGCATTCCTCTCTTACTGTCTTGAAAATGAACGGTGAAAACGATTCCAGTCGTGTTCCTGGAACGCTAGGTACTGTTTTGACTGATGTGGGTCAGAATGAACCCTCTTCATCTCACAATGACCCTCCTCAGCGCCGTGCACGCCGTGGTAGAAGCGACACACGAATGATGGATGTATCCCTTAGTCGGAATTCTGGGACGAAGCTCGAGATTCAGTTTGATGAAAATTTGCAACTTGTCGGTCCTAATAAAAGTACATATACTAGTTTTGTCGGCTGTCTAGTATGCACCAAGGTTAGCATCTTGACAGCTGAGTGGAAAAATGTGGACCAAAGCACAGTAAAGGATCCTATTTGGGACACTATCCGCCTTACATATACCGTCCCTAACCCTGAGAAGTTGAAAGACTCAACATTGTCTTATTGTGCTGATTGGTGGAGGAAGTTTAAGACCTTTCTCGCTAACACGTATATTTTTGCCGAGGTTCTTCCTGACCATAAACCCTGGGACAAGAACAAATTCATTGATGAACAAACTTGGCAACAATTTGTTCAGCTTCGGACCACTCCTGAAGCTCTGGTGAGTTTATATTTAGTTTTGTTTGCTTATTAGCCTGTGCGGATATGTGAATGTTATTGTGTTCATCTAATCCTGTTAGTTAAATGGTTTGTTGTGTGAATAGAAGCATACATTTCTTGCCTTTGTCCTGCATCAGAGGAGCATGTCCTAGTTCCATGCAAGTCTGATATGTAAAGCTGTGTAATGGTTAGACGTTCTTTGTTAGTTAGTTAGTGTGTTAACCGTGTAATGGTTTCGGTGCAAGTAGTTAGTTAGTTATTCTAATATGTGTAGGAACCGTTATGATGAATGAATGAATTGACTGAGTTGGCAGCAATTCTGCAACTCCCTTTCCTTTGTTTCTCTCAATTTCTTCTACAATGCTACATCTTCCTTAAATAAAATGTTGAAATTTGATGAAGTGAATTTGACTAATGTTTGACGTTCATATCAAGCAGAAGTTCTCTAATTTCTGTTAGTGACATGGCTGGAATTCATAATTGATAGTTGTTTTCAATCCTGATTCACAGAAAAGAAGGGAAAAAGCACAGGAGATCGGGAGAAAGAATGATTACCCACACAGGGCTTCTCGCGGCGGATATGAAAAGGCCGAAAAAGATTTGATGGCAGCCAAACGGAAGAGATTGGAAGATGAAGCTGAATCCAATCCTTCTGCGGTAGTTGACCAGCCATCTCCAATACGTCGCGAGGATTTGTGGTTGTATATTCGGCAAAAGCCAAGCGGCGCCTACACGAGTGAACAAACTCGTGTAGTTGCTGAAAGAATTGTAAGTATCGATATTGTTATTTTTACTTACTAAACATGTTTCATTACTAAGCTTCTCGTTATCTGTATTTTACAGGAAGATCTTAAAAAGAAAGAAGCAGAGGGATCTTTTGCGTCGGACGGAGGAATGATGTTCTGACCGTTGCGGCCAGAGAAGCTACATTGAGGGCAATGTTTCAAGCTGAGATGAGCAAGATGAAGGAGGAGATGGATCAGAAAATGAAGTGTCTCCTGAGCTCTCAGCCAGAGACCAATGTTCCCTTGACACCTTCAGCTGCACATATGCAGCAGAGCACTAGAGGAGCTGCATTGTTGGACGATCGAGCAACCTTGTCACTGTATGTGGAGGATCGTAATAGTCATAGACAATTAGTTGCTAAAGGGACTGTCCACAACTTGGGATCAACTGTACACCACCAACAAATGGCTGATGATGAAGTCAGAGTGTTAGTTGAAGAGGTGATCATTAATGCACTTGTCCCTCTCCCAACTGATCAGCTGAAGCTTGTGAGTGATGTCAAGGGAACCTTCATCTCTTGGCCAGTGAAGCTTGTAGATGTCTCTACTCCTCCTCAAGCTCCACCCCCTCCTCAAGCTCCATCCCCTCCTCAAGCTCCATCCCCTTCTCAAGCTCACTCCCCTCCTCAAGTTTCATCCCCTACTGCTAACTTGACGGTCAAGGAAAAAATATCCGATATGGTAGCCAACAGATATTTTAAAGATAAATCGTGGCCTGTCAATGAAGTAGTAGGCCTCCCTCATCCTGAACCGGTTTACATTGATAATGTTGATTTAACGTCCCTGCTGCTTCCTGGACAGGAGGTTACTAGTGCAATTGTTCAAATGTTTTTAAAGTAAGTATTTTCTTCATTGATTACATAATTTAAATGCATCACTTAGTCACACATACATAGATACTAATTCCCTGATCGATGTCATTCTTGTAGGTGCATGCATGATAAACTGGTTCAACAGGGCAGAATCGATGATTTTGGATTCTTGTGCCCAGTCTATGCAAGTTCAACACCTTTGGAATTGAGACAGCAGTACATATCAAAGAGGTTGTGTGAAGTGAGAAGAAAGGTGTACTTGTTTCCATACTACCAAGGGTACATATCACAATTCTTGTCTTCAATTCACTTAATTCTGCTACATATATATATCACTGAGTACTTTACTGCTGTGAATTTACAGCCACCACTGGAAGTTGCTCGTCATGTGCATGGAAATGAATATAGTTATCTTCTTATGCTCCATTCACGGCGATCCAAGGCCTACGTTGAAGGAGACCATCAACAAGTAAACATGTCATTTTGATTGTCTTGTCTGAAATCTCTGCTGTGAATTTTCAGTGAACATTATTGATAAATTTATGATTTTGATGATAGTGGCATGAGGACCTTCCAAATTGAGGTAAAAAAAAAAAAGCATGGGTATGAGCTCAAAGATCCTAAATGGTTCCAACCAAATGTTAGTACATATTTGGACACTGGCATAACTGCCTTGTGAACTTGGTTAGTAAGCTATATATGCTCTTATATATATCTATTGTTATTTTTAGACCCGTCGGCAACCAAAACAATCGAACTTATGTGGCCCGTACGTCATGAAACACATATATGATATTGTGACGGAAGGAAGGACTAAATTCCCTGCAAAGGTAAATGTTATGGCTGAATTCAGTCTCTGGTTTAATGTTACATATGAAATATGCACGTAAGTTACTTCTGTTTCTGTCTTTGATGTTACAGAGGTTTGCCTGTGCTCAGCCATTTTCTGATGATGAAGTGGAGCACATAAGCGATGTGTTTTGTGAATATCTGTATAATGAGGTAAAAAAGTCAGGACAATAATTAATGTCCTAAATTAATTCATTTGTAAATATATGATGTAACAACAATAGCCTTTTGAACATTTGTTTATTTTTTCGACCAATTCATTCATTTTTAAATATAAGCAATGTAATTCAATAATAAATTTGTTTATTTTTTCGAACAATTTTGTGTGTCCATTTTGGGTTTCTGAATGAATGGGATGGTGGATAAAGCTATTTAATGCTTGAAATTTGAGGTACAGGAGGATATTGTAAATGAGCCATAAGAGACTCTGAAAAGTATTCTCGACTTTTAGGACCGTATATTTGTTAAAAGTCCGGTCCTAAATGTCTTCGTCTATTCTAAAAAATATGGCTAGACTTTTAGGACCGTATATTTGTTAAATATCCAGTTCTAAAAGTCTTCGTCTATTCTAAAAAATATGGCTAGACTTTTAGGACTGTATATTTGTTAAATATCCGGTCCTAAAAGTCTCTAAAAAATACGGCTAGAATTTTAGGACCATATATTTATTAAATAGCCGGTCTTAAAAGTCTTCGTTTATTTTAAAAGTTTGCCGAGACTTTTAGGACCGTATATTTGTTAATTGTCCGCTCATAAATTCAAATTTTCGTTTATTTTTAAAAAATATGGCTTAACTTTTAGGACCGTTCATTTGATATATGTTCGGTCCTAATAGTCTTCCTTTAAATAGAATTGGTGGCTCGGTTTTCAGACAAATTATTATGGTTCAAGACAATCGAGTTTCTGGCGTTCTTCTCAAGCTTTGTGCTTCGTTGTCCTCGTTTTTACCTCTCCTTTTTTTGAAGATCATCATCAGTGTCTCTTTTCTTTGTCCTTCTTCTTTTTGTCGGAAAAAGAAGGTGATAATGAAAAGGACACTGAAAATGTTCAAAGAAGGGGAGGTCAAATCGACGACAACGATGGTCCAACCTTGAGAAGAATCGTCACTCTGTTTGTTTTTATTCGAATAAGGTAAACAATGTTTTTTGTTTGTTTTGTATGGTCTTAACTGTTAACTGTATTCTGTGAATTTTTAATGTTGATCACCACGAAGAGGACAATGTTTTGTTTGTTTCCTTTTTGTCAAAAAAAAAAAGAACATAAAGACAAGTACAAGGTGATTGAGAACTAAAAATTTTATTTTATTATATTTTTTTTTCTGCTGCCTTGTTAGGCAGCAGTAGTACAAAAAAAACATAAAAATATCTAATCCTCCCCATCGTTATCGGAGGGGAAGGGAAGGGTCGGAGACGTCGTCATCAGAGGTATGGTATTCAACGTCATTGACCGGAGGGAGTAATATATATTCTAATAATACACAACATATGAAATAATTAAGTAACTTATTTAGCTTCTGTAATCTCTTAAAAAAAGTCAACTAGGTCTTATAATTAGGAGCGGAGATAATATTACCTTTCCTTCTCTATTCCTTGATATCGCTGACCATTGGTCATTAATCAAATAAATCAATTCAGCATATAGGAGCCAAGACCCAACCATCTAACAGTCTTATACCATCTTCTCCTTATGGGTCTTATGTTATCCTATATGAGATATATGAGAGCATCATTGTCTCTACTGCTTCAATTTCATACTTTCAAAACCCTTTTAATGCCTAACATTAGGGTTGTTCAAGATTTTCTGTATTAATCGCCCTATCAAAATTTTTTGAGACGAGAAAATGGCGGGACGAGACAAGGGCTTGTTCCGATCTTGTCTCATCCCGATACTATATTGTTTTAGTTATTATTATTGGGTTAAGGTGCGATTTTACCAACGAACTATTGGCTCAGGAGCGTCCAGCACAATTAACTATTAAGTGGACCAAAAATACCAACAAACTTTTTAAAAAGGAGCGCTCAGCACAATGCCATTAACACTGTTAACAAAAAGTTAACCTCCGTTATCTAAGGTGTAGATTGGCCAACGAACTCTTATTCTAGGAGCGCCCAACACAAAATTCTAAATTTTACTAAATTAAATAATTTTGTCTCAATTGTCATTATTCAAAACTACTTGTATAGATATCTATGGACAAAAATTATTCATTCTTTAATTTTGTCAAAATTATAATTTGCTAAAATAAACAAAATTTTTAATTAAAAATATAATTATATGATTTAAATAAAACTCAAGGTGTTTTATTGGAGATGGAGATGAATGTGAAGAAAGTAAAGTAACAACGGGTTTAAATAGAGAACCCATCCTGAACAATGTGAAACACCGGAAACATTAACGAGGATACGCATAGTTCCTCAGAATACAAGGAGACGCCAGTTGAGAAGTTTATGTGGAAGCCGAAGAGACTCTGAATCATTCATTTCAACATAGGGAAGGATACGACTCTGCTATCTGAGTATCTTGAAAAGAATGAACTTTTAATAGCGGATACTGTAAAAGATCCGTTCTTAAAAGTAATATTTTTTAACAAAAAATTCTTACTTGAAATGTGTTGCCGCATCGCTACTATGATGCTAAGAAAATACTTTGTCCACTGGGGATGGAGTACAAAAAGATCCATGCATGCCCGAATGATTGCGTACTGTATAGAAAAGAGTTTGAAGAGAAGCAGAGTTGTCCGATATGTGAAACCCCACGGTACAAGTCAGATAAGGGGTCTGCAAAAGTGTTGTGGTATCTTCCAATCATACCAAGGTTCAAGTGGTTGTTTGCGAATGACAATGATGCAAAAAATCTGAGGTGGCATGCAGATGAGAGGATTTCGAATGGACAGCTTCGACATCTGACCGATTCTTCTCAATGGAAGAAAATCGATCAATTATTTCCAAACTTCGGAGAAGAACCTAGGAACCTCAGGCTTGCCTTTAGCACGGATGACATGAATCCCTATGGAAGCCTTAGCAGCATACATAGTTCATGGCCTGTACTCCTGATTATTTACAACTTATCTCCTATGTTATACATGAAACAAAAGTACATCATGTTGTCTATGTTGATTTCGGGACCAAAACAACCCAGAAATGACATAGATGTTTACCTTGAGTGTCATCTTCGGTAAGACTGGAAAGAGTAGAAAAGAAACAAATATATGGAAGAAGAGATCTGTATTCTTCGATCTTCCATATTGGCGCAATCTTGATGTGAGACAATGTATTGATGTCATGCATGTGGAGAAAAACGTATGTGATAGTATTGTTGGCACGCTTTTCAACATACAAGGTAGTTCGAAGGATGGTGTGAAGGCAAGATTGGATTTGCAAGCAATGAGAATACGCGAAGACTTACATCCAAGGCCATATGGGAAGAGAACTTATTGTCCCTCGGCTTCTCATACTTTGTCTAAGGATGAGAAACGAAGCTTTTGTGAGTGTTTACATGGGACAAAAGTTCCCTCGGGGTATTCTTCAAATTTTAAGAGGCTTATCTCGATGAAGGACTTGAATTAGTAGGCCAAAAGTCTCATGATTGTCATGTCTTGTTGCAACAGCTACTCCCAGTAGCTATTCGAGGCATCCCCAAATATGATCTTCGCGTCGTTTTGACTAGACTTTGTTTCTTCTTCAATGTGGTTTGTAGTAAAGTTTTCGAGATTGAAAAGTTGGATGAATTGGAGAATGAATGATATCTTATTTTGTGTCACCTTGAGAAGCTTTTTGTTCCTTCATTTTTTTGACATCATGGTTCATCTAATTGTTCATCCAGTGAGGGAGATAAAGTTGTGCGGCCCTATCCATTTACGCTGGATGTACCCTATTGAAAGATCTATGAAATTCCTAAAAGGTTATGTGAAGAACGCATACCGGCCAAAAACATCAATTGTTTAGAAATATGTTTCTGAAGAGGCCATGGAATTCTGTCAAAATTATTTGGCCAAAGTAAGACATATTGGGCTTCCAAAACGTCAGCATGCTGAAGGGGGTAGACGAGGGCTTGATGAAAGAGTGTGGATCCTATGAATTGTCACAAGTCCACTTATACATCTTGAATAATGTTGATGAAGTTCAAGCCAGCATATCTGCACATAAAGAAGCTGTAAGGAAAGAAAAGCATCGAATGACCGAACAAAGGTTGATTAGGGGGCATAACAGAACTTTTGCAAATTGGTTCAAACAAAAGGTCGAGGGATCTGAATGTGTTTCTGATACAATGAAATGGTTAGCACGTGGTCATGAGGTTGATGTCATAAGTTGGAATTCATATGTGATCAATGGTTATACATTTTACACGAAGTCCCTAGATGATAGGAGCACAAACCCGCAACAGTGGTGTTATGTTAGAGGCTGAATCTATGCACTTCTCCAGTTCGAAAGACAAGAGGCCTAAATTGGCAGTCATGCCATATTATGGGGTTATTGAAGAGATTTGGGAGGTGGACTATGTCAAAATTAGATTTCCCATCTTCAAACGCAAGTGGGTTAATGTCAATAATGGTGTTCAAATCGATCGGCTAGGATTTACTTTAGTCGATGTCAATAGTAGAAGTTTTGGAGATGAACCTTTTATTATGGTAGACCATGCGAAACAAGTGTTCTATATCACCGATCAAGAAAATAAAATGTGGTATGTAGCTTTCCAAGGAAAGAGGGTCATTGATATTGATGAGGAAAGTCATTCAAATTATGGTCTTCCTGAGAGTACTCCTTTTTCAAGGGGTCTACTGGACATGAACGAAGAAGATGAAGCGGATAATGAACCCGACATAAGAAATGATCATCAAGAAGGGATATGGGAGGATATCACTTTATAAAAGAGCTAGTCAATTCATAAGGTAATATTCATATGCAGAATTCTTTGAAAACTTTAAGGTTTTAACTATATTATATTCCTTCTATGTTCTTAAACAATGTCACGCTGACTATGAATTTGTTCTTGTTTTGTTTTTGTGGCAGGATCCGATCCAAAGGGGCATGTTATAAAAGAGGATGTTACTTTGTTGGGTAGGAATCAGATGAAGGCATGGTGAATAATATATTGGGCATGTATGTTGATTTACGTGCTGTATTTGTAACTCATTGTGATTGTAAGTTATCGTAGCTTATTGTATAAATTACTTTAGCTGTTGTAGTCTTAAGAGGCCACATAACTCATGGTGGATAATATTTGTATTCTTTTTCCCAATTCAATTTATTCATAATTGTTCATAGCTGTAGCTTAAAGTATCGACTTTTATATGCTGTTTTGGGTGTTGGATTTGTGTATATATATATATGATCAGGAAGAACAGAACAGGGATCGGGATAATTTAGACCAGAAATAAATAAGCCGGTCTTAAATGTTCAACTGTTAAGACTGGATGTATATCTATGACCGGTCTTAAAGGTATTAAGTTGTGCTTAAAAGTTGGTCTTTTAAGACCGGTCTATTTATAAGTCCGGTCTAAAAGTTTAATTTTTAAGACCAGATGTATATATCATCCGGTCTTGAAAGTCAGTCTTTTAAGACCGGGTAATTAGTCGTCTGGTCTTAGAATCCGCTATTTTTTCGACCGGATTGATATTTGTCCGGTCTTAATATTCGGATCTTTTAAGAGCGGTTGAGTTTTTGTCCGGTTTTAAAGGTTGAGTTTTAGGACCGAAAAAAATATATTTCAAATCTATTTAGTACGACTTTTAAGACCGAAGGTTTTAAATGTTCGGTCTAAAAAAAACTCTTTAAGACCGGTTTCATGTCCGGTCTTAATAGGGAGACTTTTAATACCGCCCTGAACAAGATCTGACGCGGGTCCGGTCTAACGGTACCTCTTTTGTCCGGTCTTAAAAGCCTTTTTTCCACCAGTGTAAGGATCAAACTGAAACCTTGTATACAGTTAGAGGACTAAATGCATGATTTTTCTTATGTTTTTAAAAAAATAATGCTCCGTTCGGTTTTAAATATAAAACAAAGTTGATTTTTTGGAAATATTAAGAAAAATAATTAAATTACTTTAAAATATTTATATTATTGTTTTTTCTCCAAACTATTTTGCCTAACTTATAAACTACTCCATCCGGTCCTAATTATAGGAATACTTTTGTAGTGCAAATAATTAGGACCGGAGGGAGTAATATATATTCTAATAATACACAACATATGAAATGATTAAGTAACTTATTTAGCTTCCTTAATCTCTTAAAAAAAAGTCAACTAGATCTTATAATTAGGAGCGGAGATAATATTACCTTTCCTTCTCTATTCCTTGATATCGCTGACCATTGGTCATTAATCAAATAAATCAATTCAGCATATAGGAGCCAAGACCCAACCATCTAACAGTCTTATACCATCTTCTCCTTATGGATCTTATGTTATCCTATATGAGATATATGAGAGCATCATTGTCTCTACTGCTTCAATTTCATACTTTCAAAACCCTTTTAATGCCTAACATTAGGGTTGTTCAAGATTTTTCTGTATTAATCGCCCTATCAAAATTTTTTGAGACGAGAAAATGGCGGGACGAGACAAGGGCTTGTTCCGATCTTGTCTCATCCCGATACTATATTGTTTTAGTTATTATTATTTGTGCCTTTAAATATTATTTCCCAAAAATTAGGGACCCAAAGCCAAAATCGCTCGCACCTCTCACCTTAGGACCAGTTTGTTACAAAGAATTGGTGAGGAGGGAAAGAAAAGATCCCAATTTTTCCATGGATTTTGGGTGTTTGGTAGACAGAAAGTCCAGTCAGCATCTTCCAGCGAGTACTCATCTTCCCTTATTTGAGGGAAGATGCTTTCCATCCGAAAATAGAGGGAAAGCTGCAATCTTCCCAGGAAAGGGAAGTTCGAATTTGGCGGGAAAGTTCGAATTTGGCGAATGTTTTTTTTCACGAGTTCGAACTTAATAAGAATATATTTTTTTAAAATATATTTTAGCAAATTTTTTATTATTATTTTGAATTAATTTCTTTTGAGGGTAAAATAGACATTTCCTAATTCTTTACCAACTACCACCTCTTCATTTTCTTCCTACCAAACAACTCAAGTCATCTTCCCTCATCTTTCAAATTTTCCTTTCCCTTCCTTTCCCTTCTCTAAGTTCCTTTCCCTCCGCCAATGTGAGTTGGCATAGATGGTAAGGGATCCAGGATTAGGCCCTTGGGTCGTGGGTTCGATCCCCTCTGCCGTCGCTGGGACTCCTTTGGTAGGCGATCTCGTAAGTCCCCAGTAAGTGCTCATAGAGCCCGGGGCCGTGCCCTGGCCTTGGTGGGGGACTGATGTCGAACCCCTCCAAAACTTTTTTTTTAAAAAAAAAAAAAAAAAAGTTCATTTCCCTTCCCACCAATTCTTTGTAACAAACGGGTCCTTAGTCGCCTCTCCTCCTCCTCCTTGCTCACCGTTTTTCTCTGAGACTCAGCTCTTGCTCCTCAACAGTCAATGCTAGAAATCTCACATTATCACTCGGCACCATAAGTTTTCTCACCTGTTCTACTTTTGTTCTTTATCATTACCAACTCAGCCGCTTAACTTCTTAGATCCAGCCATCACACCCTTATTCTCTCTCTTTCTGCTAGTTTCATCTTCCTTCTTCATATTGAATGTTATGGGTGGTGATGAGTATTAGAGAAAGTCATGCACTGATTTCTGCTATTAATATGTGCCGATAAATTTCCTGTACCCATTCAATCTGAGCTCTATTTCTTTCCATATCTGGAATCCATTGTTTCTTGTGATATGAAGATTATCCTTTTTATTTGATCCGATTGTTTTGGTTTCACATGAAAGTGCACTGATTGGAGCCAAGTCATAGGGTTCCTATCTTGATGTGGCCATATAGCTCATCACTTTTGGGTTTGGTTCCCATCCTCTTCTCTTCTCATCCACTTCCCGTCTTCTTTTTTATCTCAGCCGTTGGATCGAAATCTGAACAATTTAGATTTAATCTTTTACAAAAATATTATTTTTAAATAATTTGATATTTTATTAATATTTTTATAAAAGATTAAATTTGAACCGTTCAGATTTCAATGTAACGACTAAGATGAAGAAGAGGATAAGAAGTGAATGAGAAGGGAAGAGGATGGGAGTCAAATCCGTTACTTTTGGGGATAAAACTCTAATTCCTAATTGCTTTCTTTCATGCTCTTCTCTATATAGCATTATGTCCAATATATAGAGAAACATTTCTAGTTCATATAAAAGCATGCACAAAGATATTTTTCTTTTTTGGAGAAAAAAAAATCATAGGATTGGACCATACCAAACTAGTAATTTTGATCTGACTACAATACCTAAAACATCACGAATAAATCATTGCTAATAATCTATTTTACCTTCTTGATACCGATACCAAAAGTTGCCTGGCACAAAAATTCACTAAGAACACTACGAAAACATCACAGAACAATCAGGAAGGTGAATTATTATGCACAATCTAAGGCAATTCCCGAAGAGACATTAGAAACAATAGTTACATATGTATTATTTACAAGTTTATGTAACACCAGAGGAACAATGTAAAGGTATGGATAGTAAAAAATGTCTTGTCCGAGACACTAATTTTCCAGACCCTTCACCAGAAATGTTGAGTTACTTAGAAGTACAAGGCTGGGTTTAGAGTCAAACTTATAGTCATTAAACGAGTTGAAGAATTTAGAATCATGATATGTAAGCTTTCACCACTTCTGAATAATTGCAAGAGAAACCAGTCCTCGGGCAGGTGATTTTACCATTATTCTTCTTTGCCATCTCTTCAAGAGCCTGCAAACCAGCAAATATAATTAGCCTAACAGAAAAAAAAAAAATAATGCATAAAAAAACATCAAGAATAAATGGGACCTTAGTGCTGTAGACATATCCATTGGGCAAGACTTGTGGCGGATTCTCAGTGTCCATTAGCTCCTTAGTTATGTAGCAAACAAGCTTTGAGTGATGCTGCTTAGAGTAAGGTAATGGCTTGGCAAGTGTTCGAAAACCCTCCTGTGATAGAGGGTCCTCTTTTGTACAATCATCCTCGTAACAGTATCTTTATCAAGTCAAAAGATCACAAGAACAGAGAGTTGCCTATGATTTGTTCATCCAAAGCTACAGGATTTCAACAACAAGAAGTCTTATCCCCCACTAGATGGGACCGGATTACACTACGCAAATGTGCTCTATTCACATAAAATTTTATGGTTCTCTTAAATGACAAAATTCAGGCCAAGCTCAGCCCATGATCAGTTGCAAGCTTAAGTTTAAATTGAGAAGCTTGACTGGTTACAATTTACAAATTTGAAAATTTCCCTTGCGTAGGTTAAGAATGAGAAGCAGTTAAGATTCCTAAGGATCATACTTTAGAGTTTAGACAAACTACAGCAAACTTACAAAAACATACTTTTGATCATCTTGGCAGTAACAAGACTAAACATGCAAATCTGTAAGTGAATTCTTGCATGTGAAAATCAAATTAAAATGAGTACCTAATTGGTCAAATATGATTTCTTCAAACATTATTTCTCTGGCCAGAATAAAAGAAAAATTCTATATAAATGACAAACATCAGACCATGAATGCTCTTGACTTGTGAATCATAGAGGATTTTGTGATTTCACATTCCTTACAGCATAAAATAATGACTCAATCCAATCAAAGGGATTCAATTTGATTGACAACCCTAGTCATTTCTAGTAAACTCCACAAATAGATCAGGAAGCTCCGAGAGGTATTAGCTTTATCATAACTGTCACACAATAGGGAAAATATAGGAGCATGTAACTTGAAAAGTTATGCGCATCTATCGGGTAGTCTATGGCTAAAGATAGAGGTAACGGAGCCCCCCCCCCCCAAAAAAAAAAAAAATCAGATCTCAATAAAACAACCGAGAGCAAACATAAAAAATTTCAAACACGAAGACAAAGTGATTAATGGATGTATATGGATACGGAGTTTTCAGAGCAGAAAGACCAGCTTGCAGATAGATGGAAAGCAAAGGTTCTACAGTCATGCCATATAACTTGTAGAATTCCTGTTTAAATTGGTCTACCAGATAATCCCATTGCTTGGCTTCAAATAAGACCTGTAAAAGGATTTGAAAAAAGTCAATTATATCTTTTATGTGTTGCTGAAATTTCAGCTCAGAGAATATAGATACAACATATGACAGCTTAAGTACAAGAAGCTTTTTGGCCAAAAGCCCTAAAACCAAAAAGTAAATGAAGCTTGGTTTTCATGAACTGTAATAATTACCAACTCGGAATGACAAGAAAAATAGTTACAGCTTGTATCAACTAGAAAGAGCCATAATGTATATTTCAAGCTTTTTATTCCTCCACTCTTAAAACAAAAATAAATTACAGGTACTTGAAGCACGTGAGTTTTTAAAATTAAGCTCACAATCTAACAGAAAATTACATTCAAATCTTGGCTCTAAGGGAAAAATAGATGGATTTTTCCAACTTCAACAATGCAAAGAAAAAGAGGGGAGTGGTATCAACTTTCTAATCAATACTAATATTGATATATGGTACTACCTCCGATCTTAAATAAAAGACATAGTTTGTAGTACAATTTACATCACAAACTATGTTCTATATTTAGGACCGGAGGAGTATGTTATGGTTTTAACATAGAATTAAGAAATAGAGGGTAGAAGAAGCAGAAATGTGATGCTTTACTCATTCATCATCAGAGTCAAAGCATAGTGATACAACGGATAGTTCTACGCCTTATATAGGCAATACCCCTAGACCTACTAATCCCAACTAACTGCCATTGGTTATTAACAACTAACTAACTACTACAACTAACTCCCTAATTAACTAACTAATATATTTATTAATAGTTTACATATCAATACCCCCTCCCCAAAACATCATTGCCCTCAAGGATGCTGAACAACAAAATACAAATCTAAAGAACAAAAAAAAAAAATACAAAAACTCAAAAATACAAATCTGAATCAATCACAAACATCCCCTTGGAGATCAGAAGTTCAGAACCCTTCGTAGGTAGCCCTCTCCGGATGGCCGTTTATCAAAGAAAACACCATTGATTGATAGAGAGTTTCTTGGTTTCCTTCAACCGTTGTCCCATACCAACAAGAAAAGGAATTTTTTTTTTCTTTCCTTCAGCTGTTGTCCCATACCAACATGAAGAGAAATCTTTTTTTCAACTTTTTTTTTCTACAACTTCAAAATGTGTGGGAAAGTTTGAAAGAATTGAGACCAATATTTGCAGCCCATCAATAAAGAGATACTCATACGGTGTAAGATCCATTTGAAAAGGTGTTGGGCTTGCCTTATTGTCATCTTCAAAGCCCAAAGACTTATTAAAAATCACTAAACCCAATGAACCTTTAAAATACCTCTAACACTGATAAGAAATAGAACCAGCTGGCCATTTGACTTTTCAACCAACCGCATGATATGATATCCTGTCCATCCCACAGACCAGAATTAATCGACGAGGCAAAGCGTTTCCAGAATTCCGACGAGCAGAACATTGCAGAACCCAAAAACGTTCGACCCATGCAATTGGAGATGAAGAAAGCCCAGAATCAGATGACAGAATCAGATGAACTGACGATTTCAGAACCCAAATTGTGCGCCGTAAGCAAAATCTTAATGGTAGAGAAGAAACAGAGCAGCAAACAAACGATGAGAGATCACAGAAGCTTGACGCGAGCAGAGGTGAATAACTCACAGAATCCAGAATCGGTCAGTGCGTTATCTAGTGATTCCCACGGTTTCTTGACTGATCTTGCAGGCTCGATGGCTTGTGCTGGTGTCGTATGAGAGTCCGGTCTTGGTATTTCTCGTCGCAGCCTTCAGAACAGCAACAGACGACAACTTCTTTTTCTTTTCTTTTCTGTTTTTTCATTTCTTGGGGTCGCTTTTTGGGCTATCTTGAAGACAAGTCCAAACCATGAGGAAAGAAGAATGGCTAGGCTTGATTCAAGACTGGTGTAACTCTGTTTTTCAGTTTCTTGGTCAAGTATCTTGAAGGAGAGTTTGAACCATGAGGAGAGAAGAATGGTTCAAACTTGGACTCAAGATGTTCAGAGAGCAAACAGAAGCAAGCCGAGGATGGCAAAGCTCTGATACCACTGTTATGGTTTTAGCATAGAATTGAGAAATAGAGGGTAGAAGAAGCAGAAATGTGATGCTTTACTCATTCATTATCAAAGTCAAGGCATAGTGATACAACGGATAGTTCTAAGCCTTGTATAGGCAATACCTCTAGACCTACTAATCCCAACTAACTGCCATTGGTTATTAACAACTAACTCCCTAATTAACTAACTAATATATTTATTAACAGTTTACATATCAGAGTATATATCCAATCCAATTCTAACAAAACAAATCAAAATTCAAAGGACACACCAGTTAATCAAATACTGTAAATTCTGCTAACATGGCAGAATTAATAATACTATTAATGTAAAAGCATGCACAAATACTTGACAGCCAAGGCTTACCTTATAAGTAGCACACTCAGTATCCCTTTTAAAGGCTAAGGTTGCCATGACTCGCTGCAATTCTTTCATGTCTGTGGCTCCCCATGGTGCAAGAAATTTCCTAGCATATGTGATGGCTCGCAAATTATTTTCAGCCCTTACCAACTCTATGAACTCTTGAAGTCTTAATTGAAACTCCAATTTGCTCTGTTGTCAAGAAAACCAGCCCCAATCAATAATGGCAGTATGTTGCAAAGCCATGTCTACATTTGTTTATAAAGTACCATGGAATATGACCTACCTTAGTGGCAGATATGATAGATATGAGACGACAAATAATTTTCTTAACACCCCCCCCCCCCCCAAAGAAAAAGAAGAAGCAAAATGATGTTTATTTTCAAACAATGGTTGTGCCACTTTGGCTTGTCAAAATCTCTCCTGACTTATCTTACAGTATTCCATGTATAATTAACCACCTTTAAAAATATTTATTTTTGTGTGTGTATGTGTGTGTGTGAGAGAGAGAGAGAGAGAGTCCCTAAGAAAGTAGGGCCAAGTTAGTGAGATATTTATGTAGTTCATGTCATGGTCAAATATAACAACTTATAATAAGCTACTTTCTCTTTCAATTTAACAAGGAAGAAGTTTCATACCATCAAGCAAGTCAATTTGTTGAAATGAATTTTTACCATTAAATGCTTAAACATCATAATTCTGATAGATTCCAAAACCATTGCTATTTACCTTATAAGAAGAAATTCAGAGTGATTTACAACAGTAAAGGAAAAGGGGGGACGAAGGGGAAAGAGGGAGATCATGAGAGAGGGATAGGGAGAGGGAGGGAAAAGATTAGGGGAGCAAAATGACCAGATAAACTTATATTATTCAACAGGTATGTTAATACAAATAAAAGTTAGAAAATATGTAAAATGAAAATATCTCTAAGCTAAAGCTTCCTGAATTTCCAATAAGATTTCCATAATTTCCCATTGCAGAACTCTTGCTTCATCTCTTCAATAAACTAAAAATAAAAACACAAAGAAATTTAATTGGAGGTAAACATTGATGGTACACTGAGAGTTAGAAGAAAGCAGCAGCATAATGCAGAGTTCTTATACCAGATCATTGGCTATACATCAGAAAATTGGTCTCATTTCTGGAGAAACACGCTTGAAGTAGATGAACAACTAAAGGTCCAATGCCATGCAAAAATGAATGCTGCATTAATGACTGTAAAAGAAGCATATGAAACAACCACATCCTTTAGTCGCTTTAGAGGGATCTAAGGAGATTTAATGGGTTTAAACTGCTCAAATTAGTACGGTAGCAGAGCTTTCAAGATTGGATCCTCATAAAAGGAGGGATTTCAATAAAAGTGTGATGACATCTTTAGACCCAGCAATAGCCAGTCATCTTAAACAATATGACATCTAAAATGGTCGAATCTACAGTGATGTCTTTTCCAAGGATCTTGGCTTGTAAGTGAAATCTCTTCGGGCTTTACTTAAGGTCGCAAATGCAGTTAACCATAGCATAAATCACGTTCTCAACACATTAAAAAAAAATAAATGAGTAAAGACACAATATCTCCCATTAAAGTAAAGCATAATTATATAAATAAACTCATCAATCCACCAGTGTTAATAATCTCAAACAGTAACGTGAACCTTTGACTTCTTCAGCCTTGATTTGTTATCAGCACACCAGGCCAGAGCAGGTCCAACATCCTTATTTTGTAAAGCATCGATAACCTTTCTTGCTTCCTGGAATACATCGATATCAACAAGATCCTGATGCATAAATAATGACATTGCTATCAGATCCAAAGCAGAATAAATTGGCTTATAATTGAAAAATTAGAGTTTGGGAAACCATCATTTGCTTGACAAAATCTCCAAGGATTCTTCACAGAATCCTCAAGAAGTTAATAGCCATTTGACTACTTTTAAAAAACAAAAGTCCAAATTTTACAAAGGGGGGCGAAAAGTACACAGAAAAAAACAAAATTCACAAGATTTACCTGTAAGTTGTTGCATTCAGCAAGTTTCGCTGCTGTATCATAATATGACATTCTCAACATGTAATCCACCAAAATCCTCTTCAGCCGCGTGTCATTCCATTCTGATATTTTTTCTGCATCAGCAGATTCTAAGTGACCAATACGAACCCGATACCTTTGCACTTGTAATTGCTCTGCTCGACTTCCTTCCTCCAACTGAAGACATTGTTAAAAGATGATCATGGTGAATATACTTATGAAATAAATGTGAGACAATCACTAACGAGTGTAAATAAATCATTTGGTATGAAAACTGCGAATGCAAAAGATGTGCCATGACACTTGCAGAAAAGGAAGATAAAATTTTACACAACAAATCAATCACATCACACCTAGAAAACGCCAGTATCCCTCTTGATGCATCAAAGATTTTGGTTATCTTTAAACTTATATACCTAAATAAGGCATTGAAACTAAACCTCTTGCTGTATACCATAAAATGTACAATATCTATATCCCTCTCGGCTATATGACTGAATAATGATTTTTTTGAAAAAAAAAAAAAAAAAATTATATACATCTGGTGGGTAAAATGTGAATGCAAGCCTTACTACAATGCATTCTGAGAAGAAAGATCAATACATCACAGCGCAAAAAAGAAATGCAAGTGTCCTTCATGATGCATCAAAATTATGGGTTGTCTTAATGTCTTCTATCTTATCTATCCAAATAATTAATTGAATATTAGACAATAACTGCATTTTTAGCTCCAAAATTGATCACATATTACTTCGTTTGTCGCCCAAAATCACAATAGGAAATGTAATCAAGAGTAAAGAATAAAATTCAGAACTACCCCTCCCTCTGACCACAAAATATCAATAAATATCTCTAAATTTGAGTGAAGAGAAAACAATTAAATTTAGAAAAAAAAAAAGTGAAGATAGTTTGCCTGAATGAGCACAACCATATTATTTTAATTCAAATCAATAATTTCGATTTGAACTTGCCTTTCTCTTAAGCCCTTGTAGTCTAGAGACAAGGGAATTCAGGTGGTTGACGGCGTCATCACGTGATATATCACTATCGGCAGCACCGGAAACGCCAGATACGACGGAGGAGATTTCCTTCTCGACGATGCGGTGATTAGCACGGATCGTCTTCTTGTAGTGCTCAAAAGGGACCTTCAAGAGCTGATGCTCAAGCTTCAAAGACTCTGTGAGTCGACTGAGCTGTGAGGACGGAGGAGGTGCCGCAGCGTTGGCGACAGTTGTAGAAGTCACGGTGGTTCCGGTGGTGGCAGTTGCAGCGGTGCCACTGCCGTTGGGGAGGGAATCTATTTCCATCGTAACGGAGAGAAGAGAGGAAATGGAATGTTGGATGGGGAAGTATCAGGGATCCGCATCAATCAGTTGAGAATTTAATCAACAATGGCAAAACGACACCGTAAAGATTTTCCTCCTCAATTTTTTTCCCCTTTAATCAACAATGGCAAAACGACACCGTAAAAAAAAGTCTGTTTTGCAGTTATGATGATGGAAATGTAGTATATTTATAAGTCACTTTTAATTTTATTTGACAGAATGAAAATATTTAAAATTTACTAAATTTGTTTAAAAATATTTTTTTTTAATTCCTTACGTCAACATTAAATAAAGAAATTGTAATAGATAAACCATGTCTTTTTTCTTTTTTTTTGAATGTAAACCATGTCTTTTTTTTTTTTGATATAAAAAGAAGGACAAAGCCTATGTTACATAGAAAAAAAGGAATATAAAGGGGAAACTAATCCCAAACATTCTTGGTCAATATAAGACGTCAAATACACAAGACACTCTCTAAAAACAGAAGTCTTAGAGATACCAATCTTAACTAAAGCATCCGCTACACAATTTGCATCACGAGGAATTACCCTAAACCGGACATGCCAATTCTTACCTAATAACTCTCTTATTCTTAAAATAATCATGCTAACCGAAGGACAGTTACCATCAACAATTAACTTGAGCACTCCCTCAACATCAGATTCCAGCAAAACATGCTATAAGCCGAGATCACAAGCCAACTGCAAGCCCTCCAAAATAGTCTACTCCTCGGCCACATTCGCTTGACAGTCCCCAATTGATCTAGAAAATCCAGCAAACCACCTTCCTGAACCATCACGTAATAGCCCTCCACACCCAGCCTTAGCAGAAGACAAGACCACAACACCATCAACATTAAGGGCCCGTTTGGTATAGGGAAGATTTAAGGAGGGAAAGGAACTTAAAGGAGGGAAAGGAATGGAAGGGAAGATTGAGAGATAACTTAAAAAGTTGAGCAGTTTGGTAGACATAGGAAAGGAACTTAAGTTGAGGGAAAATGAATTGTTTGGTATAAAGAATTGAGTGTTGGTTAAGTGGGAAGGTGAGGTGAAATTCCTAAAATGCCCTCCTTTGTTTGTTCGGACGTTCGAACGAAGACGTTACGTTCGAACGTAATAGGCACCCAATTGCCTGCGTTCGAACGTAAAATCTGACAGAAAACCAGACCACAAGAACATAGGACGCATGTAGAGGAATGGATGAAGGAACATTTTAAATGGAAAGAACAAAGGGTTGAGAACAATTTAGAAACAGAGGAAGCCGACGGTGGTGATCTAGTCTTTCTTCTTCGGCAATGGTGCTTGGTAGAGAGGAAGAAGACGACAATGATGATGGAAGAGAGTCGAAGCTCTCTGTTTTCCTCGATGCTCTGGTTCTGCTTTTGACGTTGGGTCTGTCACAGCTGTGGTGGAGGGTGAGGGAAGAAAGGAATGTCGCTGGTGACGATGATGAAGAAGGTGAGAGTCGACAGTGACAAAAATGGAGAAGGAAGGCGGAGGAAGGAAGGATCAGATATGAATCTGTGGCGCTCTAGTTGTTTTTTTTTGTTCGTCTGTCTCTTTCTCCATTATTTACAGGGCTTTTATGTCAACAAATTTCACTCTCCCGAAAACACCACTATCCCGCCAGTTTTTGAAGGATTCAATTTTCCCATCGTTTTGGGAAGATGGCGCAGGCGGTGTTAGTTCCATAATTGGTTTTGATGATAACGGACAATTGTAAACACAGATGAAGTTTGTCTTTGTAAGTTGAAAAACTTACTGTCAAAGGCAAACTCGAGTTTCACTTTGGAAACTCGAGTTTTGACTTGACAGAGAAAAGCTTAAGTTTTTGCAATAAAAGGCAAACTCGAGTTAAGAATTGAAAACTCGAGTTTTAACCATACAGAGAGCTTTTGAGTTTTTTCACAGACAAATCAAACTCGAGTTAAGAAATGAAAACTCGAGTTTTGACAAGACAGAGAGCTATCAACGTTTTTCAAAGTTAGCAAAACTCTAGTTTACTTTTGGAAACTCGAGTTTTGGCTACACAGAGAGTTCTCCAAGTTTCCACACTTTGTTGGAAACTCGAGTTTACTTTGGAAACTCGAGTTTACTTTGGAAACTCGAGTTTCCATCCTACAGAGAACAATGCTCGATTCTGAACTTGTGAAAACTCCATTGTTCATTTCAACAAAGCTTTTCAATGTTTTCTCATAAACGAGAAAACTCGAGTTTACTTTTGGAAACTCGAGTTTCGAGCTTACAGAGAAGTTTCCATAGTTTTCAAAGAATGTGAAAACTCGAGTTTTGGCCAGGCAGAGAGTTCTGCTGATTTTGAACATTTGAAAACTCAAGTTTTGATTTGAAAACTCCAGTTTTGAGATTTTGGACTAAAACATGATTTCTCATCAAAAGTCCAAAACTCGAGTTAGTCACTTAATGACTCGAGTTTTGCACTGTTCACAAAACATGTCTAAATGCAAAATCGCGATGTTTTTCTCTGGAATGAGAAAACTCAAGTTAAGATTTAAAACTTGAGTTTCGGTCTTTTATTGAAAGTTCACTGAAGCATGAAAACTCGAGTTTGGAAGAACTGACTCGAGTTTGCATCGCAGAATTTGAATTTCGAACTGAACGAATTTGCGAAATGTTTGTGTTTGATCTCAATACTCTATATCATCACTCATTACTATTCCTAACTATGTTTAATCAGTTCGTTAGTGAGTTTCAGATGATTTAGACAGGATTAAATGGAGATTGAGCAAAAAGCAAAAAGCATGTCAGCACATTAAATGCAAAGTGCAGAAACCTTGCATGCTTTTGGACAATCATTCTCCACATGTTTTGTAGGAGTTAATGTTTACCTTCTACATCCAGCAACTGCTCTTCCAATGGATTAATTGTCAGGAAGTCAACTCTGATCTTCTGCAAAGCTGGATTAACCAAAGAGTAGAGAGAGAAGAAGACCAAAACCTTCACTAATCATCCTCTAATGTCTCCAATGGTTATATGAGGATTTACAACGGTCATTTAATGATCTCTAGCTATAAATAGAGATGCACTCAATACTTCTCAACAACCAATCTGTGCAAGAACGAAAATCATTATAGTTTCAACTAATCTTCAGTGTTTATCTTATCTACTCTTAGAGAGAGTTTCTTGATTGTAAATCATTTATTGTAAAGTATCTCAAGTCAAGGGAACTTGGAGATTGGGTTATTGATTACAACTTGTAAGGGGGAGTAAGTTCTAGAGAGAGAATTACTCTTGAGTGCAGAGTGTGTAATCAATCTTGATAGTGAGAAATCCCAGAGAGTTTGGGGACCGGACGTAGGTCAAGAGATTGGACCGAACCAGTATAAATCCTTGTGTCTTGCTTCTCTTCTCTATACTCTGTTTCACTTCTGTTTTACCACGCAAAAACAGAGTAGTCCGAAAAGATTTTTGAGAATCCCCAATTCACCCCCTCTTGGTGATTTAGCTCCACTTTCAGGCGGGAAATGAGTATTCCGAGAGAGAGGCGCACCAAACCGTTTTTTTTCAGTGGGAAGATAGTCATCTTCCCATTCCCTCACACGAATTCAACATACCAAACGGGCCCTAAGTTTCCACCACCCACATGGCGGTCTCTCCCACCTGTCACTAGAAGATAAACGAGAGCCCTCACCAATCCCACTAGGGCCCTGATCAAAAACATAACTTCTTCAAATATTCAAAATCACATATGCAGGATTAACCAGTTTAACAAAAGAACTATACAAAATACATAAGTTCCTCCATTCCCAAAGTCTCCAAATCGCAACCCCAAACAATAAATGCCAAGAATCCTTAACTTTAATACCCACAAGGTTTTTAAAATTCATAAGAAGTCAATCCCGACAGTTAGCAGCAAAAAATTCTCACACATACCTAGGGCGAATTAACTTAAGCCACATATTTTTAGCAAACAGACAATCTCGTAGAATATGAAGAATATCCTCCACCTCCAAATTACAATGTCGATAAAGATCCAAAGCTTGAGACCACGAGCTTCACCAAATGTTGGTAGGAAGCTTATTTAAAGCAATTCTCCACATAAACACCCTAATTCTTTTAGCTCCCCTCCACTTCCAAATCGCTTTAAATAAGCTATCCCTCGGATGAGGAGGGTTAGGTTCAATCAAAAAGTAAGCACTCTTTAAGGTGCAGCTCCCATCCGTCGACTCTCCCCAAACCATAACATCATTACCAGAATTGGCCCTAGGAGGTAACACAACACTAATAAGTCTGATTCCAGCAGGAGAAATAACGCCAGCCAGAAACTCCATATCCCACATACCGTTCCTCACCCAATCCACAACTAAAGATTTATCCTCTTCTTCCAGCAAAGGTCTTAGACAAAAATCCTTAAGTCTAATACCCTCACCTACCCAACAATCATTAAAAAAAGAAGCCACATTACCACTCCGAATCATCCACTTCATACCTTGCTCAACAACCTCCTTTTGAGAACAAATAAAGTTCCAAATGCGAGAGTCACCAGTTCTACAACACAACAAACTATCAGAGTCCCTCCTCATGTATCTATGACAGAGTATATCAGCTCAGGGACCTTTGGATCCAATTAAGAGCTTCCAAGCTAATTTCACACTACAAGCCTGATTAACCGAGCCCAGCTTCCTTAATCCCAAACCACCAAGCTCCTTCGGTCTCGTGATCCGATCCCAAGCAATAGGATGATAACTCTTAGAGCTCCCATTATGACGCCATATGAAATTCCTTTGTAATTTTTCAATTTCCAGGCAAATACAAGACGACAACCTAGCCACTTGCATTGGGTATAATGGAATAGTACTCATCACCGACCTAGCTAAAGTGATTCTCCCAGCAATAGAAAGGCAGCTAGCCTTCCAAACACAAAGTTTGGACCTTACCCGATCAATAACATAATGAAAGTCTTCTTTTCTTCTTCGATTCCGGGTAAGAGGGAAACCAAGGTATCTCCCTATCTCAAAAGAAACTTGCATCAGAGTTAAACCTTTAATCCTACCTCTAATGTGCACAGGGACTTTAGGAGAGAAGAAGATTGAAGACTTACTCTTATTCACACACCCACCAGATGCCATCATAAAATCCTGCAAACACTTCATCATACACTTCGCTTGAGGCACTGTAGCCACACCAAACAGAAGCAAATAATCAGCAAACATAAGGTGAGACACCTGGGGTCCATCCTTAGACACAAAAATGGGTTTCCAACTACCATTTGCAACAGAATCACATATCAAGTGGGACAATTTATCCATGCAAAGTACAAACAATAGGGGAGAGATAGGGTCACCCTGTCTAAGCCCTCTACAAGGAGAAAAGAACTCAGTTTGAGAGCCGTTCTAAAGAACATTATAGGTCACCGAGGAAACACATGAAATTATCAGATCCACAAAAGCATTGTCAATACCAATTTCCAAATGAACTTGTTTAAGGAAACACCAACTAATCCTATTATAAGCCTATTCGAGGTCAATCTTCATAGCCATAAGCCCCTTCCTACTTCTGTTTTTACTCATAATATGCAACAACTCTTGCCCCACAATTATATTATTCTGAATATGTCTACCCTTAATAAAGCTAGCTTGGAAAGGTGAAATCAGTTTATCCATAACACCTCTTAGCCTAAGAGCAATAACCTTGGAAACACACTTATAATGGACCGTACATAAAGAAATTGGTCTAAAGTGACTAACTATTTCAACAACATCTTTTTTAGGGATCAATGAGATAAGTGTCTTATTAGCATCATCAAGAGAAAGCTGACCTTGGAATACTTGGAAAGATTTTTGCCGTGTCTCCCAAAATAACCAAGTTCGAAATTGATTTGCAGAAATAGGGAACCTGGGTCGTTTCCCAATGAACTTGTAGCGGGTTTGATTAACAACAACAGTGAAACATAACAGTAAAATTGGGGGTTTTTAATTAACAGATTAAAACGAAAATAAACAAAAACAGAAACAGAAACAGAATCAAATATCTAATATTCCAGAAATAAACAGAATCAAATAAACAGAAACAGATTAAAAACGATAAACCCAACGTTTAGATTCCAGAAACTTCCATCATTGAACGAAATACAACTAACTCACGTTTGGTTCTGGATGAACCGAAATCTCTGCATTCATCCAGAGAATCCCTCGACTAGACGATCACCTAGAATATGTCCGAACAGTGGCGTCTCGCTGTGCAATCGCACAAAGCAACACCGTAACCTAGTTCGAACTCGGTCCTTGGGATGAACCAAACCGAATATTAAATCTAATATTCGAACTATTTCCGTAAATCGAATCCGACAAGATGAAAACATAATCGAGTAAAGTTACCGATTAAGCACAAGCTCTCTGGACGAATCATGGAATCCTCAACGTTGGGTTAATCACAGAAGTTTAGCCTAGCATGGCTGGGAAAAACGAAGAACACACGAAGAACACAAAGAACGCGAAGAACAGTTGAGAGAATCTCTAAACTTCTATTTTGATCCACCAAATTGTAAAAAACGTGAATGAATAATCTGTTTGTGGCTGCTGCCTTACTTAAAATAAACCTAAAAAATGAAATGGGCTCTAATGGTTTTAGCCCAAAACAGAAATAAAATGAAAGTGGACTTTAATTACAAAATTCGAGTCCAAATAAAATTCAGAATTGTTCATCTGACTTCGGCTCCAAAATTGACCGCCCTCTTGTCCGAATTTGCTCTTTATGTCTTCATAACAATTGTAGCTCTATGAATCATCTGAAATATGAGACAAAAATGAGGCAAATCCGATGTCTGATTCAAGAGTTATGGTAGAAATAGTGAAGCAATACAAAACTGGAATTTTATTATTAAAAATGGCTAAAATGCAATCTAAGGCCCAAAGCCCAAATGAACATAAAAGCCATTATTTATTAACTAAAGAGTCCTAAATTATTAATCAAGAGGTAAAAAGAAGTGTATAAAATATTCAATTATCAAATTCCCCACACTTATCTTTTTGCACTCCTGAGCAAAATCTAAAGAAAAAGACCTAAAGGAGAAACTCCTCTTTACTAATAATTGCTACAATGTAAAAATTGAATCAAGGGACATAAAGCTTCAAAAGACCAATCATTCAAGACCAAAATCCCTTCATCTCAAATTACAATTCATGGTAGTCTCAATCAATGATGCTAATCACAAAAGATGGTCTCTCAAATGATGCGCTCAATCAATCAGTCTCTCAAGTGTTTAAGGTAAATAAGTGTATCGCTCAAATTCTACTCAAGAAATTTGTTCTACCATAAGCTTGCTCAACTTCTACGTCTCCACTACTCATAACACATACATGCAAAAATCAAGAGAGCTTGTAATTAAAGGTTGTAATGGGGCTAGGGTGAAGGTAGGTAATAGTATGGAATGAGAGGCTAAACACCAAAGAAATCAAAAAGAGCACTGATTAACACAATCATTCTCTATGTATGAAAACTTTTATTTTACTCATATATCCATTTCTTTCTATGTATTTTCTTTTTTTTTAGAAACTCTTTTTTTTTTTTGAAACTTTTCTTTCTTTTCTTTCATTGTATACATAATTACAATGACAAAATCAAATATCTCCCCCCCACTTAAATTGTTGCACTCCTGAGCAACCCCCACACTTAAATACAAAATAAGGTGAAACCAATGCTCAATAAATTTTCAAGGTGCGGAATAAAATGGTTTTATGCTTAGGCTTAACGCTTAGAAAAGAATGGGTCAAAAGACACAAAGGGGCTAGCAAATGAATCATAATGCAAGGGAAAAGCTATTTGGCCAAAGTGGGGAAAATAAAAGAAAGAAAACAAGCTTCCATCATACTTATGCACGTAAGTGAAAAATGTAGTTTCAAAAAGAAAAGGAGCAAGTTCTAGAGAACACAAATCATGAGAGATGCACACATGAAAGAAAGAATGTCAAAAGATGAATTCCATTCATGCAGGCCCAAAACCTCACAAGGTCAATGCCAACTTAGGCAATCAACAACATCAAATCAACTACCAAGACATGTAATCGAAGAGTCAAGAATTGTAGACCAAACAGGATGATCAATTAAAACCAAAGTGTCTACGTTCATAATATGTAGCAATCATAGAAAGAAAGACTGTATTTATTTTCAAAAAGCAAAGTAGAAAAAGGAAAACAAATAAAAGAGAAAAAGGGAGAAGAAAGAAGAATACTCCCCAAGGGTTTATGGAGGATAAGTGGCATCAATGAGGAGAATCTCTGCTTCCTCAGGCTGCTGTTGGGATCCCTCATGAAATTGCTTGAGGCGATGCCCATTTACCTTAAAGGTTCTTCCTGTGGGTGGATCACATAGCTCAACAAAGACCAAATGGAAATATGTTAGTGATCACAAAAGGGTCATCCCATTTAGATCGAAGCTTACCAGGCATAAACTTCAGACGAGAGTTAAACAGAAGAACTTTCTGGCCCACAAAAAGTTTTTTCCTCGGAATATGCTTATCATGGAATGCCTTAATCTTTTCCTTGTACAACCGTGAACTCTCATAGGCATCCAATCTAAGCTCATCTAACTCTTGCAACACCAGCTTCTGTTCCATCCCAGACTTAGCCAAATCCATGTTACATTGCTTAATGGCCCAATAGGCTTGATGCTCCAACTCAACCGGAAGATGACATGCCTTACCAAAGACAATCCGATAGGGAGACATCCCAATCGGAGTCTTGTAAGCGGTGCGATATGCCCACAAAGCATCATCTAGTCGCTTACTCCAATCTTTCCGGGTAGAGTTGACAGTCTTCTGAAGGATTTGCTTAATGTCTCTATTTGAGACTTCAGCCTGACCGTTGGTCTGAGGATGGTAAGCTGTGGAAACTTTGTGAAGCACTCCATACTTGCGTAACAAGGCACCTATGCTTCGATTGCAAAAATGGGAACCTTGGTCACTAATAATAGCTCTAGGAATGCCAAACCTGCAGAAAATGTTAGACCTAACAAAGTCTACCACCACAGAAGAATCATTAGTCCGGGTGGCTTTCGCCTCAACCCATTTCGAAACATAATCAACAGCCAGCAATATGTAAGTGTAACCATATGAAGTAGGAAATGGACCCATAAAATCAATACCCCAAACATCAAAGATCTCACAAAACAATATAGGGTTTTGGGGCATTTCATGCCTACGGGAAATACTCCCGCCTCGACGGTTATCACATGACTTGCAAAACAAATGGGCATCATGAAACAGGGAAGGCCAAAATAAACCACTTTCTAGCACTTTCCTAGAAGTTCTTTGGGGTCCAAATTGACCACCACAGGCAGAAGCATGAGCAAAATGTAATATAGAGTGAAACTCATGATCAGTCACACATCTCCTAACTACTTGGTCACTACAAAACTTCCACAAATAAGGGTCATCCCAAACATAATATTTAGACTCACTTTTCAATTTTAGGGTTTGGGGCCTAGTGGAGTCTACAGGAAAAACACCAGCTACCAAGTAGTTAACTAGATCAGCATACCATGGGATCTTACCTTGCAGTAGGGGTGAGAGGGAGAATGGGTGATACGACTCAAGTGGTCAGCTACCAAGTTTTGTGCTCCACTTCTATCTCGAATCTCAACATCAAACTCTTGGAGCAATAACATCCACCGAATGAGTCGTGGCTGAGCATCTGCCTTTTTTAACAAGAACTTCAAAGCAGCATGGTCAGAGAAAACAATTACTCTACTAGCTAGCAGATATGACCTAAACTTATCAAAAGCAAATACAATAGCCAACAACTCCTTCTCAGTAGTGGTGTAATTAGACTGAGCAGGATCCAAAGTCTTGGAAGCATATGCAATGACATGGGAGGCTCTACCAACCCGATGTGCCAAGATAGCACCAACCGCATAGTTGGAAGCATCGCACATCAACTCAAAAGGGAGGTACCAATTAGGGGGTTGGATCACTGGGGCTGTAGTAAGGCAACGCTTCAAGTGATCGAAGGCTGCCTTGCACGCATCATCAAAAACAAAGTCAGTGTCCTTATGTAGAAGGTTGGACAACGGTCGAGCAGTCTTGCTGAAATCCCGAATGAAACGCCGATAGAAACCTGCATGACCAAGAAAAGAGCGAACTTCCCGCACAGAAGCGGGGTAAGGCAAAGCAGTAATTACATCTATCTTAGCAGGGTCTACCTCAATCCCTTTCTTAGACACTATGTGTCCCAAGACTATACCTGACTCAACCATAAAGTGACACTTTTGATAATTCAACACAAGATTAGATTCAATGCACCTATGCAAGACTTTAGAAAAATTAGCTAAGCATGCATCAAAATTAGACCCATATATAGTGAAATCATCCATAAAAACCTCCATGTAGTTCTCTAGGAACTCAGAGAAAATACTCACCATACAACGCTGAAAGGTGCCAGGTGCATTGCAGAGGCCAAAAGGCATCCTCCTGTAAGCATATGTCCCAAAGGGGCATGTGAAGGTCGTCTTCTCCTGATCCTTAGGAGCAATATGGATCTGAAAGTATCCGAGTAGCCATCCAGAAGCGGTAATGAGACTTACCAGCCAATCGCTCTAACATCTGATCAATGAAAGGTAGAGGGTAATGATCCTTGCGAGTGGCTTGGTTGAGTCTCCTATAGTCGATGCAAACTCTCCAACTATTCTGAACTCGAGTAGGAATGAGCTCATTCTTCTAATTGGCTACCACTGTGACTCGGATTTCTTAGGAACCACTGGACCAAGCTAACCCCACGGCTATCAGAAATAGGATAGATGATACCAGCTTGCAGAAGCTTAGTGACCTCCTTCTTTACCACATCAAGGATAAGAGGATTAAGGTATCTCTGGGGTTGCCTCACCGGTTTAGAGTCCTCTTCCAACAGAATTCGGTGCATACACATGGAAGGGCTGATGCCAACTATGTCAGCTAATGTCCACCCAATGGCTTTCTTGTTCGCCCTCAATAAGCTTAGCAGCTTCTCTTCTTGACCAGGCAAAAGATTATTTGCCACAATGACTGGCAACTGTTCATTCACCTCCAGAAATGCATACTTCAGGTGATCTGAAAGGGATTTCAACTCTAGTTTGGGTGGTTGCTCAGTAGAGGGAAAAAGCTTGGGTGGTTGTTGCAACAACTCTGATGCCATCACACTAGGAATGCCTGAAACCACATTCAAAGAAGCTGAAGAAGAACTGTGGCTATACAGCTCATTGTTAACATCAGAATTCAGCTTATCAAAATCGAAGCAAGCTCGTCAAAATCGAGAATCGGGATGCACATCGGGATCGGGATGAAGTTCAAATTCGAGAATCAACATCGAATCCACAAGTAATGCGAGAATCACTAAACAAGTCGAATCACCAAATAATGCAGCCTTAACCAAGTTAGTGCAAACAGAGCACCATTCGTTATCAACACATGCACAAATGGGAGAATCACTCACAGATGCAAAATCAGGATAATCAGCACACCAATCAGTAAGAACGTCATCCACAACGTCATCAATCACATCAATGCAGAAAACAGAATGCTCTTCCCTAGGATGTTTCATGGCATCAAAAATATTGAAATTCACAGATATATCACCAAACTCCATGGAAAGAGTACCAGAATGCACATCTATCTTAGTCCTAGCTGTTTTCTTGAAAGGCCTCCCTAGAATGATTGGTGACCTACTACTAGGAGACTCACCCTCCATATCGAAGATGTAAAAATCAGCAGGAAATATCAAGTCATTAACTTTGACTAATACATCTTCAACTAAACCAGAAGGATGGGCATTACTCCTATTAGCTAACTGAACAATAACACCAGTTGGACGCAAGGGACCAAGACCAAGAGATCTATAAACGAGATGCGGGCATGACATTAATAGAAGCACCTAAATCTAGCATGCAATCATCAAATCTATAGTTACCAATAAGGCAAGGGATAGAAAATGTCCCCTGGATCTTTGCATTTACGAGGCATGGTAGGATTTGGATGAGTGCCGACACATTCGATTCAAACTCACTCGTTTATTCCCCTTGATCGCCTCTTGTTGGTGCACAACTCCTTGAAACTTGGCATATTTAGGAATTTGTTTGACTGCATCTAAGAGAGGAATGTTGATCTCTACTCTTTTGAATGTCTCAAGTATATCCTTCTCTTGTGCTTTTTTTACCAACTTCTTGGATTGAACTGCTATCTGAGGGAAAGGAAGAGGAATAGGGATGTCTTCCTCTTCACCTTGCTGCATTGCCTTTTTATTTTTAGAGTCAATCTTCACATTTTCGGACTCTCTTTCTGATGTGGAAGTCACATCTGCACCTGGTTTAGGTTCCTCCAATTGTTTTCCAGATCGAAGGGAGATAGCACTCACATTCCCCTTAGGATTAGGAATTGTTTGTGAAGGAAGAGTGTTGGATCCCTGAGGTTGAAGCTGGTTCAATGATGTTGCCAATTGCCCAATCTGTGTTTGCAAACTCTGAATGGAAGTGTCAGTTTGCTGTTGGAACTGCATATTGGCTGTGACAAATTGCTTCATCATATCTTCAAGTGAGGAACCACTACCACCACTACTACTAGCCTGTTGTTGTGCCGCCTGTGGAGGTGGACATATGGCTGGTCGAGGAGGTGGTGCTGGCAAAGGCAAAGGAGGTGCAGACGAATCATACTGGACTGGAGGTGCTTGAATATGGTAAACAGGAGTACTATTGGCTCTGGTGCCAAACTACTGAGAGTTATCTGCCATAATTGATATCAAGTCTCGAGCTTCTTCAGGTGTCTTGTTACTCATAGCCCCACCGCTAGAAGCATCTACCAACCCTTTATCCACCGGCATTAGACCATCATAGAAACAGTTAATCAAGTCTTTTTCAGATATTTGATGGTGTGGACAGCTTGCACATAACCTTTTGAACCTCTCCCAATACTCATGCATAGTCTCCCCAGCGACTTGTTTAATGTTGCCAATTTCCTTCTTGATCGCAGTTGCTCTTGAAGAAGGGGAATATTTCTCTAGAAATAACCTTTGAATATCAGTCCAGCTCCCAATAGATGAGGGCTGAAGGTACAACAACCAATCCTTGGCTCCACCGTCCAATGAGAAAGGAAAAGCTCTTAGCTTGATATGATCTTCATCAATGGCATGTGGGGTCAAAGATTTGCCATTTTCTATCACTGTACAAAATTTCAGCCAAATCGGAGATACTCAAAAAAAAGTGACACTAGTAGAAATCCTAGAATCAAAACTTAAAACAACGAAAAAGTGGTCTAAACGTTGGAATTTGGGGAAAATAGGGTATACCTCACTCCTAAGGAGAGTGACTTTTGCTTAGAATGCCCAATTCCTTGTGAATAAGACCTGGTTTGAGTGATCAGAGTTAGAAAAATTTATGTCCGACCACCCGAACCACCTAAACTAAGCTATTTACAATACTGTTACTAATCTAACCGATGCAAATTCCCCAGCAGCGGCGCCATTTTTGGAAATATTTTTGCCGTGTCTCCCAAAATAACCAAGTTCGAAATTGATTTGCAGAAATAGGGAACCTGGGTCGTTTCCCAACGAACTTGCAGCGGGTTTGATTAACAACAGTGAAACAAAACAGTAAAATTGGGGGTTTTTGATTAACAGATTAATACGAAAATAAACGGAAACAGAAACGGAAACAGAATCAAATATCTAATATTCCATAAATAAACAGAATCAAATAAACAGAAATAGATTAAAAACGATCAACCCAACGTTTAGATTCCAGAAACTTCCATCATTGAACGAAATACAACTAACTCACGTTTGGTTCTGGATGAACCGAAATCTCTGCATTCATCCAGAGAATCCCTCGACTAGACGATCACCTAGAATATGTCCGAACAGTGGCGTCTCGCTGTGCAATCGCACAGCAACACTGTAACCTAGTTCGAACTCAGTCCTTGGGATGAACCAAACCGAATATTAAATCTAATATTCGAACTATTTCCAGAAATCGAATCCGACAAGATGAAAACATAATCGAGTAAAGTTACCGATTAAGCACAAGCTCTCTGGACGAATCATGGAATCCTCAACGTTGGGTTAATCACAGAAGTTTAGCCTAGCATGGCTGGGAAAAACGAAGAACAGACGAAGAACACGAAGAACGCGAAGAATAGTTGAGAGAATCTCTAAACTTCTATTTTGATCCACCAAATTGTAAAAAACGTGAATGAATAATCTGTTTGTGGCTGCTGCCTTACTTAAAATAAACCTAAAAAACGAAATGGGCTCTAATGGTTTTAGCCCAAAACAGAAATAAAATGAAAGTGGACTTTAATTACAAAATTCGAGTCCAAATAAAATTCAGAATTGTTCATCTGACTTAGGCTCCAAAATTGACCGCCCTCTTGTCCGAATTTTCTCTTTATGTCTTCATAACAATTGTAGCTCTCTGAATCATCTGAAATATGAGACAAAAATGAGGCAAATCCGATATCTGGTTCAAGAGTTATGGTAAAAATAGTGAAGCAATATAAAAATGGAATTTTATTATTAAAAATGGCTAAAATGCAATCTAAGGCCCAAAGCCCAAATGAACATAAAAGCCATTATTTATTAACTAAAGAGTCCTAAATTATTAATCAAGAGGTAAAAAGAAGTGTATAAAATATTCAATTATCAATACTTTCCTCACAAAGTCAAACAAAGCAGCTCCCACAGTGCCCCAATTAGACTTGTAGAATAATGGCGGAAACTCATCAGCCCTAGGAGCCTTAAAACAACCCATAGAAAACAGGGCATTTTTAATTTGAACATCAGTCGGGATAGAAGCCAAGTTAGCTAGAACACTTTGCTCAATGCTCGGAAAAGACAAGTCTTTGGAAAGACTCCCAGAACCCTGACAAGGTAAGCAATAAATATCCTTGAAGTGATTAACAACCAACTGTTTAAGCTTCACAACTTCATGCACCCAGACACCATTACCATCCTTAAGCATAGACACCTTATTTCTCCGTCTACGCATTTGAGTTTTCAAGTGATAGTACTTAGTATTACGATCACCCATGGTTATCCAATCCGTCCTGGATTTTTGGAACCATTTAATCTCCTCAATATCTAACAACCTCTCTAAATTCACATTCAACTCAGTTTCCAAGGAACAAAGAAATATAGATTAAGGATAAGCTGGGGCATACTGGATCCCTTAAAGTCTTCTCATAATAGAGAATTTTTGATGTTCAATCAACCCCAACACATCTCTATTCCAATTCCTCAACGAATTCCTCAGATTCCCCAAGGACACATTAAGATCCCCATCAAAAGACCAGGCACCCTCAAGGAAATCCTTATAATGGGCATGTTTGAACCACATAGCTTCAAATCGGAACAGACGACACCTATCCTGACACACTTCAGAATCAAATCTAAGGAAAATCAAATTATGATTAGAAAAGGGTGTTCTAGGCAAAACCTGGACTGAACACGACGCAAAATCCAAGAGAAAATCCTTGTTCACGACCACACGATCCAGACGGTCAAAATCCTTCTGCCTCCTAGCAAGCGCTGCCCTTTCCAAGTGAACGGAGGACCACAGAATCCTAGATCCGACAATTTACATCGACTAAGCCTATCGGCGAAGAGATGGATACGAGCATCAGTACCACAATTCCCACCAGTCTTTTTCGTCGCCGAGGCTATGTCATTAAAATTCCCAAGAGTAACCTTGGGGGTGGAAATTGTCAAACAAAAATCCTTGAATGCAGACCAGAGAAGATGCTTATGGGATCCATTGGGGATCGAGTAAACATGGGTTAAGAAAAAAGGCTCACCACCATTGAAGCATCACTGAAAATGAAGGAATTGACAGTCCCTTCTACAGATCACGACGTCAATTAGATCGGACCTCCAGGCTGCCACAATACCGCCGGAATGTCCCACACTTGGCACAAAGGCTAAACCATCGAACCCCAATGTCTTCAGGCAATCAATTCGGATTTCATTGATCCACTTCGTTTCTGATAATACTAACATACAAGGAGAAACTCGTTTGCAAATTAATCTTAAATTTGGGACTAGCTTCTTTCCACAAGCCCCACGCACGTTCCAATAGATGATACTAGACATTAAAACATAAAAGATAAGAACCACCCAACCATCAATGGGCTTTCGGCCCACTACTATCCTCATATAACTCCAGAGGTGTCTCCACAACAACCTCCCCATTTGGACCCATTTTGTCTCCACGAGCCCAGAACTTTCTAGGAAGCCCAGAAACTAGACCCAACGACTCCAAGTCTTGAGACACCTCCATAAAGACTTCCTGACCCATAATCTATGACTCCAGCGTGTCTCGTACTCTATCCTTAACCCCGTCCGTGACCTCCATCCCCTCCTTCCCACTTTTCAAAATCCCAATCTGCACACTCTGAACCTCCTTTCCTGTCTCCCCCTTTTGCATAGCCTCCCTTATTCTCTTTACTGCCTTCTGCTCTTTTTTAAACGCAGGCTCTGTGGCCTTAACACCAAGGAAGCTTTTTATTTTTGCATGTTTCTTATGTGAAGCACCTTTTTTTTCCTTTCATAGATTGAGCCCCTGTAGAAAGCACCTGCACCTCTGAAGCACCTGCACCTCTGAAGCACCTGCTACAACAGCCAACTCTGTACCAGATGACGTTCCTTCTTTTACCGCTGAGCTGTCCCCGTTGACTCCACCTTCCTCCACGTTCAATATTCCAAACCGTGAACCCTTCGCCGGTGATAGATTAGAATCCACTTGTTTATCCTTCTCACTTCGTTTTTTTCGAATAGGTTTCTGCACAACCTTCCAGACATCTTGATCACTCGGCTTGGCCACCTGTTGACTCAAAGCCCCTGTTTTCACCGGACCTTGCTCTGCCCCTACCTTATCGTCAAATTTCTCTTCTCTTCTCATAGCCGGACAGGATTCCAGAGGATGCCTATAAATCCCACAGTTAGTGCATAAGGAATGGAGGCCTTCATATTCTATTTAATAATCCTCCCCATCAAGCCTGAACCCAGATATAAGCTGTTTAGTTAGGTCAACCAACACACATATACGCGCGTAATGTCCCCTGAGTTGCCCCGAAGTATTGATGTCTATCTTTATAATATCTCCAATCCTATCACCAATCCAAGTCAGGGCCTCACGATCATAGTATTCCAACAAAACATTAGGAAGACGAACCTAGACCTCCACCTTGTTAATCTTGGCCCTTCGAGAATGAAATTGAGGCTCCCATGGATGCACCGTCAGGTAGTGGTCAAAGATCATCCACGACCCACCAGTAAGAGCATTGAGGTAATCTTTATTGGTAAGCTTAACAACAAAGAAGCGATTGCCAATATTTATCAAACTTATAACACCTCTCTTAGCCCACAATGACTGGAGGATAGACAACAACAACTTGTAGCCAATGGTTCTTCCAAGGAGCTTCGCTATTACTGCTCTATTCCAAGCTTTATATAACCTTTTTTTCATCTTCTCCGAAACCAAAAAGGTAGGGAAGTTGTGGTTTGGATCTTCCGTAATAATGCACAGAGGCTCAGAGTCTTCCTTCTCAGATTCAAAATCAGATATAGGGTTGTCCGACCCCATTATATTCTCCCATTGTTAACATGTTCATTCTCCTTTTCCTTACTACTGATTCTTTTGAGTCTCTCCAGATAAGACGTACCAACATCCTAGTGCTTAGGTACCTTCGAGCCCAAGCTTGGCCATTCATCGACAACTATGTGACTCTCTCCATTTTTAATCTTCTTGGAACTCCTGATTAGCAAGTCGTCATCTTCAGTAGAAGAAGGAATCACTGGAGAGCTTTTCTCAGCAAGCACCAGAGCCATAATCTCCAAATGCTATATAAACCATGTCTTTTTGAAATAAAGAGAAAAATGAAACAAACAAAGTGCGCTTTTACATAAGAGAAAAGGTAGTATAGCATAAAAAGCCCAATTCAAAACCACTAACAAGAACAAAACTAGTGCAAGAAAAGCAACAACATGGAAATACCAAGTCACCATCATCTATTGGAAGTAAGTGATAAGAGACTTGCTCTCCCTTAATCATGTCTTCAATTTGAGGCATGAGAGAATAGAGAAAATAGTGTTGGGAGCTATTCCCCCCATGACTGTGGGCCCTATTCGGATGAATCCAGATTAGTCTGAACCAAAGATTTTGATGAGCCGGGTGGGGGGGAACACAGACAGGAAAATAAACGAAAAGAGGTATGGAACAAGGTGACAAACTCAAACGTAGATACTGTAAATATGAGGACCCAAACAAAAGGATAACAAGATGATCTAGAGCTACCAAAAATTGGAGCATAAGACCATAAGATTGTGCCATAACGGACTCGGGTATCCTAAGAGATACTGAAAACTCCACTGAAAAAAGACTAGTTAGAAGGACCCTGATCCAAAGGACAAGGAGGAAAAGCTTAGATCCTCATATCGCAGGATTTGCAGCATCAGGGTCTAAGAAGCAACCAAACCCAAACCAAACAATAAGAAAGCTCCCAATGAAAAGGAAACAAAAAACGGTTAAGGAGCAATTTGGCCAACAAACTATTACCTCAGGAGCGTCCAACACAAATAACTTTTAAGTGAACCAAAAATACAAAAAAAACTTTTAAAAATGTACAGTTAGCACAAAAATAGAGTAAATTTTTTGTGTTGGACGTTCATGAAGTAAAACTTTTTTGTGTTGGGCGCTCTTGGAGTAAATTTTTTTTGGTATTTTTGGTCCACTTAAAAGTTATTTTTGTTGGGCGCTCCTGAGGTAAAAGTTTATTGGCCAAATGACTCCTTAACCCAAAAAAAAGTACATCACGAATAGCCTAAGTAAATTAGAACCAGACATAGCACTATTCCACTACCCATTCTATGCCTAGAGTAAACCCGTAGGTTCATGAGATCGTTGTTCGAGCCTTTTTGGCAGAAGGCTCAATAAAACCCAGCAAAGAAAGCACTGCTAAATCCTACAACAAACACATGAACAAGCTTTGCGTTTGCGTCCTCCTCCACCTCGACGAGCATGTTCATTGATGGAGTGGCTAGATTCCAAGCAAAGAGATTTCGTAAGAAGCTAAAAACAAGGACGCTTCTTAAAAGTCCTATTGTCATTATAAACATGAGTTTGAGAAATATATGCCTTGATTACGAAGTCATGCATCCACTTGGAAAGAGAGTAACCAGGTGCATAACAAAGAGGAGAGAACCCCTATAACGACAATCCTTCGGAGCTTGATTTGGGAACCCTATCATGGATGACTATAGCTAGGGTGTGTCGTATATCATTATAGTTCCATTTAAATTCTGATTGCATAGAAGGCGCTATTCTAGTACGTTTGGATGAACCATATACTAACTCACTTGGATAGAGTTGGGGAAAACGGGTCGAGTTTGTCGGGCCGGACCATTTAGGCCCTGAAGTTGCAAAGGTTAGGTTTGCAGTTTTTGCTTTCAAAATGAAAACTGGCCTAAAAGGGATGACCCATTTTGGCTCGTACATCTTTTTTCTTTCAAAATTGTTCATATAATACTAATATTATTGATTTTTTTGCTTTATTAATGATGTTGTAAATATATAGCTCTTATTACTTTTTTAGAATTAAATTTCTTATGAACATTTTGTATTAAGAACCCTAAAATTAAAAAATTTATAAAAGATATTTCTTATCTCATAAATATTACCAATTTTGTAATTTTTCAACTTATTTTTTAGTGATTTTTGTATTCATATCTTGTAGCTTGCACTTTTCAAGTATATATTAACACAAGGGTTGTTTATTTTGTTAACTTCTTGCATTTTTCAAGACATATTTACAAGAAATTTTATTTATTTTGTTAAGTCTTATCATTAATTAAAGAATTACTCAATTTTCAAAGAAAATTTCATTTGGTTTTTGATAGTTCTGCAAAGAAAATTTCCCTTATACAATTTTGACATAATTTATCATGATTGATGTAAGATAAACAAAGATAACAAGTTTTCTAGTGTATTTTGAGAAGATCCGAATAGGGTTAAGGTGCAGATTTGCCAACCAACTATTACCCAAGGAGCATATGGTACAAAAAACAATTGAGGGGACCAAAATTACCAATCAACACTTAAAAAGTGAAAAAACACCAAATAACTATTAAAAAAACAACTATCACAATTAAGTTAAAATATGAGGCACTGGCGTAGGATGGTGGTGGAGACACTGGAGAAAAGAGCGGTTAAGCTTTCTTGTTGAATAAGGCAAACACCAACAAAGATGGGACCTATGGGAGTAGGTGTTGTGGCAGCGACAGGTGCTGCTTGTGGCATTGGAAGGATGGAACCAGGGTGCAAGGCGCGTGCCGGTCAAAAGCTGTGGACTGCTGGATGAGTTCAAGAGGATGAGTGGAACACCCAGCAAAAATGGAAGCTTTGGAGACAGCCGACGTCGCCGACACTGTGACAGTCAATGGAAGACGAAGACACCAAGACAGTGACGGGGTAATAGTTCGTTGGCGAATCTGCACCAATTTTATTTTTTTTTCACTTGTTAATTGTTGATTGGTAATTTTGGTCCCCTCAATTGTTTTTTTGTGCTAGATGCTCCTCGGGTAATAGTTGGTTAGCAAATCTGCACCTTAACCCATCCGAATATCATGCAGATAATAATAAAAAAGAGAACCCTAATAACATATATGTATTAAACAATGAAAGGTAGAGTTTCAATCCTAGGAAGGATTTTGTTTCAAAGCAAACCATTGCTTATCCTATTTATTGAAAAAAAAAAATCGAGTATTTAGTTTTTCAATAATATTTATGTCTCAAAATTAAGAATAAGTATTTTATTGTTTTGACTTCATTTCTTTGAAAAAATGCAAAAAGAAAAAAGAAATTGTTAAAATGGGCCTAAAGCCCGCGGACCAGTCTGAGCCTGATAGCTCAAGGGTGGGGCTTTAAAAATTAGCCTTTTATATAAGTCAGGCCTAAATGGACTAACCCGTTTAAAGTTGAGTCCATGAAGAGTCGGCCTTTTTTCCCAACTTTACTTGGGAGACACTTTGGGACTAGGTTGTGAACCCTCTTGGGCCTCAAAAGAAGCATATAAGCCAACTCTCTTCCCACACGAATAAGAATTAAGACATACATCGGGAAACGTACTTGTTGAGAAAGGTGAAAATCATTTACGCTTTAAACCTTGAAAGGGGAACCCTTAACCAAATTAAAAAGAAAAAAGAATCAAATCATACCGGAAAACTATATTTGGCCTTAGGAAAAGCGTTTGTGCGAGCAAAGCAAGTGAACTTTTTAGGTGAGTTAGTTTGAGGAGCACATGCCCAAAAATGAAGCTCGGGATTATCACTCTCACATTAGGACAAACACCTAATGTGAACCCCTGTTTGGCATGGCGTTAAAAGCCCAGTGTGGTGGAATAAAGTAGCTTCTGAGAGAGTGAGATGAGCTTATCTTATTTTATGGTGTTTGAGATAGCATCAGAGTGAGATGGACTTATTTGAAAAAAGCAGCTTCCTAGAGAAGCTGAAAATTCTGGCTTCTCGGGAAATCCTAGTAGTTTTTTTTTTTTTTGGGAAAAAATCCACTTTTGCCTCAGTCAATCTAAACATAAATCACATCTACAATTTATTTTTTATTCTATTTTACAATTGAAAAAAGATAAAAGTTTCCTGAGGACATCATATGACTAGAATGAGGGCCCACCTGTTGAAGCCTAATATGAGGATGTTGAACCAACCTTGAACAGTGATTCCGACGAGCTCCTACATCTTCAAAGTGCAGGACAAAATAGTTTGAGTGATGTTAAATGATCTGAACCTTATCCTGAAGACACTAGTGAACATTGATAAGAGCCTGTAGCTTGGAGTCATGAATATAATTAGGATAACGATTTTGGTGAAAAGATAGCGGTGTCGACAATAGGATATATGATGATCTTCACACAGCAACAGCAATAGCAACATCCTTCTAAAGTAGTCAGTGGATCAAACAAAACCAGGGAAACAACCAAGATGAGCAACAAAGAAGATTGATAGCAGAGAAAGAGTGAGACGGATACAGGTAAAGGAGGATGCCAGAAAACCGGCGACTAAAGCACCACGTACAGAAGAAGCGACAAAGAGAGAGAGCCGACAGAACCCTCCCAAATAAACCGTGTCCTACCTTAAGAAAATGACCACAAACTCCATTTCCAAATGTATTTATTATAAATAGGATTTTGGGAGTAATATTTGATCATTTATATTTGAATTAAGATTTATTTTAGTCGTCTTTCTTTTCTTTTGATCTTGACAATGTTAGTCCTTTCTAGTAGAAAATGCTGAATCATAATTTTAATCATAGCTTGCTGCCACACAAACTCAATTTTTTGAACAAATTCATATATTAAATTTAATAATAATTATAATATGGTGGGGACATACAAATGGCATCTTGCCTACATTAGTATCTTCTTCAATTGCAAATTCGTCGGTTTTCCAAGGCGTATTTCGCCATGGTCTTAATGTAGTCAGGAATTTGCTTTCGCAGGTGGTATTTAACAATCTAATTCTAGTGAAGTATATATGGGGGCATGAAGCTGTTAATGAATCGATCCTTGTAAAAAGGGAATTGAATGTCGTCTAGGATTATCACCAGCAGTAGGAATTGCTGGTTCATTTACTTGATCGTGACAGCAAAGAGGGCAAACTGGTGGGGATTGAAATGAGATTAGGAGTTCAAAGTGGGATAAATCGGCCTCTGCATTGGGAGATTCATGGGTGAGGAAGAAGGGCGTGGCAGTAGGAGAAGGGTTTCTGACGGGGAGGAGATGGAAAAAAAAAGAAAGATAAAAGTTGAGAATCTTTTCTAGCTATTACTATTATTATAATTAAAATTAAAATACGAATTTGTTTAAAAATTTGGGTTGATGTGACAGCCAACTAGGATTAAAATAATGTGACTTTGATGAGTAAGTGTTTTTCGTTAGAAGAGATTAACGGTGTTAAGATTTAATAACTAAAAATATACTTCATAAATTTAAAAAAGACTAAAATGAAATTTGATGAAAATATAAAGGATCAAACATTTACTTTAGCCAAATTATTAATAGAAAGTAGTTGAATGTAATAATGACATGAAATATCCATGTTTGTTTTGGCATTTAAGGTTCTGTTATGATCACAATTGTAAATGAACAAACAATCTTAATGGAAATGACAGGAGATAGAACTTCTGCTATATTAGATATATTAAATCAGTGTTTGCATTACAAGACAATAAGAAATGCTAAAGAAAACTGAATACTAAAATGAAACGGTTGTAACAGAAGAAAAGAAATCACGAGGGAGGAGAGAATCACATAGATAAGAGAGAGGATTTCCTAAATATATTCTTCACAACTCCTCTAACCACTTTTGTTCTTATTCATAGATTCTCATATTATATTTCTTTAAGCTTCCAGGTCCTTCTCTTAGCCCTTTTACTCCTTCTTATGGGCCCTTCTCCATTTTCTGATAATATATCTATTGGATCTGCTGTTGTTAGGCCCATTTTAGTCTTATTTATTACATCACTCCTCCCATCAATTTGGACCTTGTCCTCAAGGTTCAGAGTAGGATATAAAGCCTGGATGTCAGTAGCATTTTCCTAGGTCTCTGTGGAGAGGTCATCCCATTGCACTCGAACTTGCCTGACCCCCTTCCTGTATGATTTGAGTATCCAAAATTTTCACATGATTAAGTACTGGGCCTTTTGAATTGATAACAATGGTAAGGGAATCGAAGGTGGTGGAATCTCAGATCCACAAAAATGTTTCAGTAAAGACACATGAAAAACATGATGTATTTTGGCATGAAAAGGTAAATCCAACCTGTAAGTAACTTTACCAATTCATTCCACAATTCTAAAAGGACCAAAATAACGTAACGCCATCTTTTGATATTTTCTAAGCTCCACTGAATGTTGTCTATATGGCTGGAGCTTGACCCAAACTAAGTCATCTTCTGGAAACTCAATGGCAATGCGATGATTATCAGAAAAATGTTTCATATGCATCTGAGCTCACTGGACATTGGCTTTTAGGGTTTGGACTTTGGAGAACTTCATCTATTTGACACAACTGTGTATGGATGTCTAAAGGAGTGTCATCCAAGGAACAATGCTTCAATAAAGGAGGAGGATCCCTACCATAAACTACCTTAAAAGGAATCATACCGGTAGAATTTTGAAAAGAGGTATTATACCAATATTCAGCCCATGGTAAATAATTAATCCACTTTATAGGATGATTGGAAACAAAGCATCAAAGATATCATTCTAAACATTTGTTGAGAGCTTCAGCTTGCCCATTTAATTATGGATGATATGCAAAAGTAAAACATAGTTGGGACCCTTGAAGTTTCATCAAATATCTCCAAAAAACACTCTGAAAGTTTTATCATGATCACAGACAATCATACAGTGAATTCCATGCATTTTGACCACATTTTGAACAAAGACCTCAGCAACTTTCTGGCTAGTAAAATTCACGGACAATGGAATAAAATGACCGTATTTGGATAAACAATCAATAACCATGAAAATAATAGAGTACCCATTAATTATGGGAAGGCCAGTAATAAAGTTCATAAAAATATCCTCCCAAATTCGCACTGGAATTGGAAGAGGTTCTAGTAATCCTGCTGGATGTAGATTAGATACCTTAGCTCGTTGGTAGACTAGACAATGCTTAATAAATTCTTGGATATCATTCCTTATTTTAGGCCAATAAAACAGATTGGCTAGTCGATAAAAGGTACGGAGAAATCCCACATGACTACCGATTTTGGAGGAATGAAATTTAGTTAAAACATCATTGATGAGAGCAGAATCATCATGTGGAATAACCAACATGTGTTGCCAATATAAGTCATTCTGTTTAAGCTGATAATTGCCCTGTATTGAATCCTCCATAGAGACTCGCTTCTTCAAATCCTGAATTAAAACCGAAGAGCATACTCAATCATAGACTTGGTCCTTAAATGAAGATTGAATGGTGATAGAGCCATACAAGAAACGCGAGACAGAGCATAGGCGGCCTGATTGTGATGGCCAGGTTTGTGTTCAATATGAAAACGATAGCCTAGTAGTTTAGGAAGACAAGCCTATTCTTTAGGAGTTTGGATGATTTGCTCCCTGAGATGCTTGAGGCTTGCATGATCCATTCAGATGATAAAGTAATGGCCAAATAAATAATGTTGGAATTTTGATATAGCCTCTGTTATCGCTAATAACTCCCTGTCATAGACAGATTGTCTCTGCATTCATGGAGAAAGCTTCTTGGAAAAGAAAGCTATGACTAAATACTGCTCCTATGCCAACTCCATAAGCGTCTTTTCAAGTATGAAGGATTTGGAAAAATCTGGAAGACGCAACACCGGCACCCGAGTGATAGCAGTCTTGAGGTTGTCAAAAGCTTCCTGGGCCTGGTTTGTCCACACAAACGCATCCTTAGCCAAGAAGTTTGTTAATGGGCCGACTACTTGTGCATATTGCTTAAGGAACCGTCTATAATAGCTACTGAGCCCAAGGAAACCTTTCAATTGGGACACAGTCTAAGGGTATGTTTGGTTTGAGGGAAGGGGAGGGGAGGGAAGGGGAGGAGAGAAAAAAAAGGAGAGGAGGGAAAAAAAATCAAAATTGAGTGTATTGGGGCCCATCAGTTTTCCTTTCCCCTCCTTTTTTCTCTTCCCTCCCTCCCCTTCCCTCCCCTTCCCTCAAACCAAACATACCCTAAGGCATGAGCCAATTTTTTGTCCGAGATCACATGGCCCAAGTAATCGATTTTTTGTTGACCAAATTCACATTTGGACTTCTTGGCAAACAATTGATGGTGGGACAACGTGTCTAATTCCTTCCTGATGTGGACTAGATGTTCATCATAGGTGGCGATGTAGATGTGTATATCGTCGAAGAAGATTAACACGATCTTGCGCAGATATGGCCAAAAAATTGTGTTCATCAGAGCCCGAAATGTGGTCGGCATGTTCGTAATTCTGAAGGGCATAACCAACCACTTGTACAAACCATGATGAGTTTGGAACACTATCTATTCTTTATCGGTGCTCTTCATTAGAAGTTGGTAATAACCGATCAGAGGTTGAGTTTGGAGTAAAAAAATAGAGCCATATAATTCATCAAGTAGCTCATCGACTGTCAGCATGAGGAAAACGTCCTTTACAGTGATAGCATTGAGAGCATTGTAGTCAACACAAAAACGCCATGTACCATCTTTTTTCTTGACTAAAATGATTGGTGTCGAGAAAGGGCTTGTGCTTGGTTGAATCAAGCCATCGCTCAATAGTTCATGACAATATGCTCGATTTCTGCCTTTTACTTACAGGATAAGGATAGGGACGGACCTTTAAAGGTGACGTGTTGGGAAGTAGGTCAATGGCATGCTCATGTCCCCTTGGTAGTGGTAACCTGTAGGGATTCAAAAAATAAAGCCATATGTCTGTAATACCCAAAGCATATTGTTTGGAACAGAAGCATGAGAATTAGGAAAAGATTGCTCCACAGATTCCAAAATGAAGAGTTCGGCCATTGCTTCCACATATTCCAAAATGAAGAGTTCAGTCATTGCTTCCATGTTTTGTAGGCGTATCAAATGATGGTATTGAGCTTGCGAAGTGGTATTTCCTCTGAACCCCTTAAGAGTGACCTATTGCCCTTGCGTTAGAAACTTTATAGTAGATGTGCTATGGTCCACTACATAAGGTCCCAGTGTTTCTAGCCAACTTGCTCCTATAACCATGTCCACTGCAACAACAGGCTATACAAGCATAATCAAGTATAAAGTATGACCACAAATTTGAATGGGTACATTTGTAACCTGTTGATTTATTCACATAATCTGACTGATGCCATCCTGAATGCGTACTTCTTTTGTATGCTCAACAGAAAAATTTAAATGTTGTACTATTCAAGGGTGAATGAAATTATTTAAGCTTCCTCCGTCTAACAGTATCTGAACTTCCTTTCCTTGAATTGTGCCCGTGAAGCAAATGGTAGCTGCCCCGTGAGTGCCCTTCGAAGTCGGAAAAGAAAGATGGTATAATGTTCTATCTACTTGTGTGTCTTCAACATTAGGTTCAACCTCTTCTTCTGGCTCATCTTCCTCAATCATCATCATTAGTTATTTCTTAGTGCAACGGTGAATGGGCGAGAATTTCTCATTGCATGTGTAGTAGAGGCCCTTTTCATGACGTATTTGCATCTAAGTCGGGGTCATAAGTTTGAGTGGTAGACGGGTAGGAGGAGTTGGTAACAGGGAGGTAAATTAGTTTTATTGCTACCGCTAGCTGTAGGTGTTGGACCTTGAGGATTTATATACCCTCTGCTTGCCAAATTGGTACCCCCAACGTTACTGAGCTCATGAGTTTTAGTGGTTTTACCCCACTTTGCTGCTTTAGCAAATAACTTGGCCAACGTAATTGTTTGTAAAAGCAAACCTGGTTTCTGCACCAATACACCGCGACACAATTTGTGTATCAACTAACCCTGCAAATAGCAATTGAGCATTGCCGCTTTAGAAATGTCAGTCGTTCGATTAGCTAAGGACATGAACTGACTATTGTATTCTTCCAACTTATCCTATTGCGTTAATTTGAACAGTTGAGATCTAGCACCATCAGACTTAGAGGGTCCATACTATTCTTCAATAGCCTTGACCAAAGAACTCCAGTGAGGAACACGATGAGCCTTCTCCATCAACAAGGAAGGACATCCCCATCCACGTGTACCAAGGCAATCACTAGCCGTTGGGCATCAGAGACCTCGACGTATTTGAAGTACTCTTCAGCCTTAAAATTAAAATTCATTGTAGTGCTTCTGATCTGTCAAATCCAGGGAAATCTAATTTCACTTGTTTGGTCGTCGGAGGAAAATACGAGCCCTGTTGTAAAGGTGTTCCCAATGAAGGTAAATCAATTTTTGTTCCTATGCTAGCGCTCTCCGATTTTTTGTCGAGATTCTCCAGTTTTATCTTAATAGCCTCCATGAAGTTTTCCAATCTCGTAAAACGAGTATAAGCGTCTTCCATAAATTTGCTAGCCTTCCTCTGTTCAGTTTGCAACTCCTTCAATCGAGTGTTTTCAACCATAGCTCACTCTCAACGAAAACACCAAAATGTTATGATCACAATTGTAAATGAACAAACAATCTTAATGGAAATGACAGAAGATAGAACTTCTGCTATATCAGATATATTAAATCAGTGTCTGCATTACAAGACAATAAGAAATGCTGAAAAAAATGAATACTAAAATGAAACAATTGTAACAAAAGAAAAGAAATCACGAGGGAGGAGAGGATCACATAGATAAGATAGAGGATTTCCCAAATATATTCTTCACACCTCCTCTAACAACTTTTGTCCTTATTTATAGATATATTTTTCTTAATAACAAAAAGTTTAGGTGGGGGTAGACACTGGTACCCCACCAGGCCAGGACATTCCTTCAAGCTCAAAGAGCGCTTACAGAGGTACTTACAGATCGCCCACCAATGAGGCCCTCACATCGACTAGTAGGTATCGAACTTCTTCTTTTTTGGAGTGAAGGCTAACGCCTTAGTCAACTGTGCTAATCCTCATTATCTCCTTATTTTTGGATTCTCATATTATATTTCTCTAACCTTCTAAGTCATTCTCTTAGCCCTTTTACTCCTCCTTATGGGCCCTTCTCCATTTTGTGATAATATATCTATTGGATCTGTTGTTGTTAGGCCCATTTCATTCTTATTAATTACAGATACTTTTACAAAAATCACATCGTCCCTGGTGGGTTCCGTGAGAAGTTCAAGTTAATCAATCCCAGTATCATTACCCAATATGGAGATATGAAGGAAAAGCTTCATCAATCTCAGTCTCTGGCGGATCACTTCACATTAAAAGGGTGCCAGAGAAGAAGGGCACATTCTTCTTGGCGCCTTACATCCAATGTTGGGTATAGTGTTTACTTTTCTTAAATTTAATTGTTGCCATAATTTAAAATTATTGCTAATTCTCTTCATTGTAATTATTGCATTTAGGGGACACTGGACATGCTCACTTTACTAATTAAATCCCTTCACATAAAAGATTTGGTACTATGATTCGCTCAGCGGGGACACTACTACAAAAAGACCCTATGAAGTCCCAAAATAAGCCCTTTTAAAGTCCCTAATTCATGGGATGTCTATTGTAGGGTAGTAGTAAAATTATACTTTTGAAGTCCCAAATTAATTTTGGGACTTCAAAATGAAACTTTGAAGTCCCAAATTATATTTTGGGACTTCCAATGTCACGCATAAATGTCAGCTAACAAGCACTTTTGAAGTCCCAAAATACAATTTGGGACTTCAAAGCTAACACTGAAGTCCCAAAATACAATTTGGGACTTCAAAAATGACACTTTTGAAGTCCCAAAATACAATTTGGGACTTCAAAAGTGTCATTTTTGAAGTCCCAGATTGTATTTTGGGACTTCAAAGTGTCATTTTGAAGTCCCAGATTGTATTTTGGGACTTCAAAAGTATCTTTTTTAAATTACCTAGCACATATTTTGCACAACCCACCAATTATACCTTATAAAATGTTCGGATCATTCGTAAACCATTAAAACCTGCAGGCCTTGTGCGATTCCAAATAAACTACAACAATGAATTACATTTCAACAATTACCCATCATATATATGTTCAACAATGGTAACTACTACATACTACATATACAACTACCACAAAGTGTCAAAATACAATTATGTATCCAGCTACATTACATATACAGCTACCACAAAAAGTGTCAAAATATAATGATATATCCAACTACACATACATCTACTAAGAAATATTCAACAATTAAATCAGCACTTGTATAAGATTTCTTAAGCCCCCACCTACAAATTGAATGTGATTCCTCGTTGCCCTATTTCCACACTGTTTCACATAGCCACACTTTACCCAACATTCTTTGATAAACTTTCTCTTTAAGTGTCCTTCACACAGCCACACTTTACCCAACAATCATCATTCTTTGCACTTTATTTGTCACAAGTCTGACCATTTTAAGTGCTTCTAGAAAATGCCTGCCAGGTCATCATCTTTTTTCTTCAGAACAGTAATCACATGTTTTTACATCAGCCACACTTGTCCTATGCATTCAAAATGAGAAACAATCTCTGAAGCAAGATACTCCTGCAATAGAAATAGCCAAACTTGCAATGAAACTATATGCTTTCCAGTACTTCTCACATCCTCAACATGTTTCTGCTAACAAGAATTCACTGTCATAAATTTAAAAGGGAAATTTACCTTTGGAACAACATCATTGGCAATCAACTTTGCAGCAGCAATCATAACAACATCTCTATTTGTCTCCTTAGCATACTCCCTATTCATATCTTCATTTTTAGGAAAGAGCACACAACCTTCACCACAGGACTAGAGCCAACATGTGCATCCCACAATATGAGACACGAATCATCTCCAACACTACAGAACTCTTGTGCACTTCAACTGTTCAACATGATTATAAAGATGTCCGGATTACAAGGCAAACTAATAAACCTCAAATATGGCTCCTGCTACTAATAAATTACAAAATACACGTGGCCCAATCTGTTTGCGTGAGAGGAATTTTATATATTCAAGAGATTTACAAGGATTTTTGTTCAATTCTCCCCCACCAGGTTTACCAAAACCTAGCTAAATCCATACATCTAAGGGTCAGTCTACTGCCCGCTAGCTTCCTCTAGCTTCAACACATCTAATTCTGCCACACTGTACAAATAATAAAAACCGCTATATATACAAAAACAAATTACATAGTATAATTACCTTCCTAGGCAGTAACTAATTCTCTAAGTACTTGAAGTGGATGCTTCTTGTCTTGATTCTCTCAAATACCCAAGGAGCGTTTCTGCCTGCAAAACCAAACAGAAACTTCAACAAAGATGGAAAAAGCATACGTCTGATCTCCAGGATATAAGTCAGCAAACATAGAGAAAGCATATTGGTGAAACAGAAAATTGCTCTTTGACCCAAAAAAAAAAAAACAGAAAATTGCACAGACCAGCCAGTATAAGCCTGTATTGTGAGAAGCAAAGTATCTCAAAATACAATAATATTGTAATGGTAAGTTGTCTCCAAATCCTGTAAAATTAACTCTTATCCAAAGCAAATCATCATGAGAAGATAACTTCTTCCTCCTCAAAATTTGCTCAAATGGTCGAAGATTTCGCCAATGGCATGAAAACTATCTAGCAAGCTAATTGTCTAAAGTCATCTTATAGCACCTGAAAGTAGACATTAATCCTAGTTTCTTACAACCGACCCATGTAATCCTTATCAAGTTATCATCATAGAAAGCTGAACAAACTCCCAAGGACTCAGAATATCACGATCGCACTATATATCCGGGGGGCCATATTGGGTTTCAATGAAACAAATAATGAATGCACACTAAAATTAATCAGGCTATGATTTTAATTTCTTGAAGTTATTAGAAACTCACCTTGTGCTTAGCTTTAGCACTGCCGTTCTGAGAAAGAGCAACCAGAGGGGTATTCCCAACTCCTAATTAATTAGCGGGCTTCATTTAATAGCACCATAAATTATATATGAGGGCAAAAGAAAAAGAGCAACTGTTGGATGCGACGATGATGACCGCCCAATCCCACCAAATTAAATATTAAATGAAAACTTGCGAAGGAGGAGGGGGAATACGATTGAGATAGATTCGCTAGACTCGGAATTCCAAATTCTATATGGAACAACTAAACAAGAACCGTTTCTAAGAAATTACGGAATAGATGCAAAAATAGAAACAGACACAAAGATAGAGAGAAGAATCGTTTGAAACGAACCTGTAAGGCGTTTGAAACGAGGCTGAGGGCAAGTTCGAGGGCGAGACTGCGAGAGGGCGAGATCCAGATCCAGAGAGATGAGAGACGGAGAAATGAGGCCGAGATCGAGAGATGGCGAGAGGGTGAGGCGCCGGCCGCTGAGCTTCGGGGCAACGACGATGAAGACCTAACCACTTTGAGTGCTTCTGCCGTCTGCGTGCGTAATCTCCATTCGATCTCCACTGCTTAGCGTCTCTGAATCTCCATTATGATATATTAGACAATTGAAGTCCCAAATTACGATTTGGGACTTCACAACTATATTTTTGAAGTCCCAAATTATAATTTGGGACTTCATAAAATAATTTTCGAAGTCCCAAATTATAATTTGGGACTTCAAAAATAATTTTCGAAGTCCCAAATTATAATTTGGGACTTTAAAAATAAATTTTTTGTCACCACTAATTTTTGGCGGGTTGGGGATATTTTTTGAAGTCCCAAAATATAATTTGGGACTTCAAAAATAAATTTTTTGTCACCACTAATTTTTGGCGGGTTGGGGATATTTTTTGAAGTCCCAAAATATAATTTGGGACTTCAAAAGATTTCCCCTCCAAAAATAGTACCCGGCAAAAATTTTCCCCTCCAAATAAAATTCCCGCCAAAAATTTTCCATGAGTTTGGAAGTCCCAAATTATATTTTGGGACTTCAAAAGTTTCACCAGCTCGCCAAAAAAGCAATTCTGCCCAAAAATTTAGTTTTGAAGTTCCAAATTGTATTTTGGGACTTCAAAATTTATTTTTGGAGTCCCAAATTATATTTTGGGACTTCAAAAACGTTTCAGAGCCAATATAATTACAAATATGCCACTGTGTTCACTTGTTACATCCCTTTTTTAAATTGAGACGTTTTTTAGGGTAGTAATAACCCTTTTTTGTAGTAGTGGGATATCGGTAATTGACCATTTATGAAGGAGACGTTCAACTAGTAAGTTGAATATGCATGTCCAATTTTGTTATTACATTTAATTTCTTGTTAAAATCGTGGATTTTGCGACGAACAACTTTTCCGTCGCAAAACCCGTTAAATATTTTTAAAATAATTTAATTTTTTTTTGAATTTTTTTAATTTTCTAATCCGTCGCAAATTTTTTTTTAATTATTTTGTTTAGAAAAGTTTTTTAAAAATTAAAAAATTGAAATAAAAAATTTAAAAAGAAAACATGTTTATCATAAAAATATATAATAACCATCTACAAGAGTTTACATAAGGAACACAAAATATAAATAAGTTTGATGCGAAAAAAATAGTCTAAACAGCAGGATTGTCATCATTATTATCATCATCAACATCATCAAGAGCCGGCCCCTTACCCTTGTCGTTCATTAGGTACATGAGTTGAAGCTCCATCCGCCTCATAATCTCTTGTTGCTGATTCATCTGTCGCCTCATCAGCTCCTGTTCCTGAGTCAGCTGCATCCTAATAATCTCCTATTCCTGAGTCACCTGCTCAGTGACCTGCTTCCTAATAATATCCTGTTGCTGACTCATCAGCTTCCGTGTCTCTCTCAGCTCAGTTGCTTGCTCCTGCACCAACGCCCTCATCCTTTTCAGCTCATCTGCAAAAACATTAGGAAGTACATTTATTTTTTGTACTTCATTTAATACAAAGAAAATAAAACTATCAATATCATATGCATTACGTTTACCTGCAGAAACACCTTCATTGTCGGATGAGGCGCGCTTCGTTTGCTTCAGTCGGCTGGCAGAGGCACCGAACCCGAAGACTCTCCCTTTCTTGTTAAATCCGCCTATAGCCTCAAAGAACAGACTCTCGTTATCGGACTGAGAGGATGTGGGGTCAGTCCCACTTTGCGAGTCTCTCTCCTGTGTCAGCTTCAAAAAGGTTTCCTACAAGCAAACAAAATACATCACAAATAAGATCACAAATAAGGCATGTAAAATGAAATAAATATATCGGTGCGTGAAACAAATAATAAATTCAATAAATGTCTCACCGCTACTTGCTGCAACGTAGTGTTAATCCAGTGCCTCTCACTACTACCTTCAGAGACTTGGGTATGGGTCCGCTCAAAGGCAGTCCAATCAATCATCTCTGCAGGTATATCCTCTGACGCTGCCTGCAAACACAAATGATGACCGTTAATAAATTACTTCAAAAAACAAAATATTGAATACTGAAATAGAAAATAAGGTATACTCACAATTTTTTGTCGATGCTCACTAAATGGAATAGAACCCCCAGCATATGACGGTCCATCCATTTTGGCCCTATTTATTTTATTTTTCTGACTGTTGTCCTTAAATTTGGGATTGGAGTTCCATCTTTGCATTAATTCATCTACAGTCTCAGGCTGAATCCAATCTTTCTTGCCTCTTTGCTTTCTTAATTTATAAAACTTCTCAATCATCCACCGGCTTCCCTTGTGATTATAAGCTTTTTTCAACGCTTCCTTATGCTCAGGCAAATAGCTAAACAGACCCTGAAAATCAATAACGAACAATTACTGCCCAAAAAAATAAAAGTACTTAATTAGTCAGTATTTAGATAAGAAATTAATAACCATAAAGCACATAACATACCAAGAACTCTTTGAACCAAACATCCCGATTAGCCTTAGGAATCTCTCTGTCCACTTGGCCCAAGGCTGATTGAAATTATGAAAAATTTGGTTCGATATGAAATTCGCCACTTGATTATATGGCTCAAATATGAAGACAGAGGAAATGATGCAAATATTAGCATACAAACTAAAAGGTAACAAAATCACAACATTACTAATAACTTTACATGACTTACTCGGTGGTGCCTGAAAGACTTGGCTATCACCCAAGAGGGGGGGTGAATTGGGTGTTTGATTAAAAACTTAGAACTTTAAAAACTTTTCTTCACTTGCTGGAAATAGTTTGAATGTCAATAATAATTTATAAAGTGATAAGCAATCATTCAAACATATATCTTTGGAATGTAAGAGATAAGGGAAGATAATATGCCAACGGTGATTTATCTTGGTTCGGCCCAATCCTTGACCTACGTCCGGTCCCCAAGCTCTACTTGAGAATTTCAATCCACTATCTTCTTTCAACTTGATTACACGTTCGTACTTGAAGTAAACCCCTCACTAGGATTGACTCCCCTTACAAACCGTAATCAATACACTGTTTGATTACACACTCTGCACTCGAAGTAATCCTCTCACTAGGATTCACTCCCTTTACAAGCTGTAATCAACACAATGTGTTTCCCACTCAAGATCACCCAATCTTGAGTAACTCACGAATATAAAGATAGGATGTTTACAATGAATCTTCTCTCTCGAAGTGTATGGATGAACAACGAAGTACAATACAAAACATTTCACTCTCTATGATATATAGACATTGAAAAACAGAGAGTAAATGATATAAAGATCAGAGTATTAGCATGTTGAAGATGTAAGCTTGTTCTCTGCTTGTTGTTGTATCTTTGAAGGTTTGTATGCAGCTCTATATATAGCGGCAAATCTTCATATGACCGTTGCTTCTCAATTCGAATTCTCTCCATTCGAAATTCTAGCCGTTGGGACTCACGGCCTTTTCGATTTCTAACTTTTGCTCGCATTGAAGATTATGACCGTTATGTCATTTAATGACTTTCCTTTATTTGTTCGGGAATCATTACGAGTAATGGCTATATCAATTGTTTCCAAGTGAAGGATTTCTTCTTCTTGAATTTTCCTCTGTTTGACGCGTGAAAGTAAATGCTCGATTTTCCGTTTCGTCAACGAGTGGTTGATTCCTGTCATGAACATTAATTCGAATGCTGAATCTGTTTGGCTTATGTCCGTTGGAGTATTTCATCATCTGAATGATTTAATCCTTTGGAGAAGCATTACAATTGAGTAGACAACTTCGTTTCTTCAAGTTTCTCATTGGATTCAGTCATCTTTCCCATTTCTGAGATTATGCAGCAAGTTCATCTTCTAGATCTTGATTTCTGTCAAGATTGATGTTCTCTCAAGCTTTAATAATCGAAACATGTACACAAATGATATAAATAATGTTAAGAAGAAGTATAAGTCATTTGGGTAATCATGTGGATGTTCTTTGATGAGAAACGAGACTTTCGAAATGCTGTTTTTCTGAATCGGGGTCATGAACTCGAGCTTGGATAAGTAGGCTCGAGTTTGCAAGGGTCGAGTTCAACCACGCAAGGTGCAAACCGGAGGTTCAGAGCAAACTCTAGAGTTTGTAACATTTTTCAGCATCTAGGCTCGAGTCTATAATTATAGGCTCGAGTTTGGGTCTCTTCAAAATCATCTTTTGCTCTCTGTCTTGTCTAGGCTCGAGTTTGTCACTTATAGGCTCGAGTTTGGATGATTTTCGCGACTGGTAGCTCTCGTAACCCGCGAACTCGAGCTTGTCAACTAATAGGCTCGAGTTTGCTTCTCAGCAAATTGTGCAACACCCAGAACAGACTGTCTATTTTCGGGGGCCATATCTCCCTGGTCTGAACTCCTTTTTGGTTGGTTCAACTATCTATTTTAAATCCCTTTGAGTCTACTTTCCAATGCCACTGATTTCAGCTCACTTGGATTCTCCGTTTGTGAGATACACTCAAAACATTGAAGGTTGGTCATTTGTGTGACGTGAATATCACTGTGAACTTCATAAATTCATAGCTCCTTCATCTTGACTCCGTTTGGCTTAAATTATATATCAAAATGACGCATTGGGAGTCTAGTTTCATATGCCACTGGTTTCACTTCAATCCGATCTGTATTTTAGGAGATATCATCGAATGACCACACGTCGCCCGAGTGAAACGTGGAGCAGAGTAGCTGAAATGTTGAACACCGCCGTAAGCTCGAGTTTGCCAACTAATAGGCTCGAGTTTGCCTTGTCCAGAGACACCGAAATGCTGAAGACACTACAGGCTCGAGTTTGCTAATGATGGGCTCGAGTTTGGAGTTCCAAACCTGAGGTTTGAGTTCTAAGCTCGAGTTTGACTTGTCCAGAGGCGCCAGAGTTGCTGAGGACATTACAGGCTCGAGTTTGCAAGTTATGAACTCGAGTTTGCTCATCCCGGAACTGATTTTTGATGGTTTAAACTCGAATTGATCCGTTCCAGCTTCCATATGATCTTGGATACTTCTAGCATCAATATAAGAACTTCAATAAAGATATTCCATTGCATTGCAAGTTCTTCCTTCTTCAATTTCTTCTCTCCTTCTAGATTATCCCCAAAATCATTTGATAACCTCTTGCTTCCTTAATATTATGATATTCCCATTATATTGTGCAAGAGCTTCTTTCTTCAATCAACATTCTCCATCATAAAACTTTGCATCTACATTAAATATAATAATTAGTCAAAGTAAAAGATAAATGTAGTATGCAAGCTTTTTGCTATTAAGAATGACATCTATATAAGACATTATCAAAACTAATCAAAACCAACATTCTCCCCCTTTTTGATGATGGCAAATACTTTAAGAAAAATATGTATGAATATGAAAAACTAATAGACCCAGCATATTTTTATTTTTCTTGCCATTCTCTCCCCTTATTTGTCATTAGCAAAAGTTGAGTTTAAAGAAGAGATACTTGTAGAGAGACAAATAGGAAAGCAAATTAGAAAGAATCAAAGAATTGATTTTCTCTCCCCAATTTGAAATTGTTTTCATTCTAAATATTATGCAATTTGGGATGTTGTTATGGAAACAAGTTTGATGGAGTTTGGAGAGGTTTTCAAAAACATCTTTGACAATTAAAGCATATAAATACCAAACATGTGCAAAGTTTCTAATGAATATAAAAGATAGAGATTAGAAATGCTCATGTTGATTTTGCAAATTAATGATTGATCGATGAGGTCCATTTGTTTGCTTTGTATGAGATCATTTCCATCCTTCTCCTTTCATTCATAGAACTCTTCTGCAGAACATGTCAGCTGACTTTAAGAAGTTTTCTTCTTTTTTTGTAGAGCATATCACAACTTCAGTGTGATTAAGACATCTTTCCTCAATGTAATAGTTTTCCTTATAGTATGTTGAGGAATGTCCTAACACATAACAGAATCTCTGCTACAAATTGAACACTTTCTTTTCCAAAGAGATTTGTTAGTGCAATATGATATCGAAATATCCCTTGATATTTTCAAATTAAAATAACCAATTCATCATCAAAACTAATACAGCATAGTAGATGTAGATGAGAATACTTAAAGGATTTTCTCAAATAAAGGAGATGAGCTTTTAAGATATAAAACACATGTGAATGTGAAGCTCCCCCTTAATGAATGCATGTAAGTTTGATTAATGAGCATAGAAAATCTTATCCATAATGATAAGCATTTCTCAAATCATAGTTCATGAATGAAATCAGATTTTTCAATAATGATAGTGAACTATGAAGATTGTTTCAAATCTTGAATGTTCTTTCAAATCATGATAATGAATTATGAAATATCCCTTGATATTTTCAAATTAAAATAACCAATTCATCATCAAAACTAATACAGCATAGTAGATGTAGATGAGAATACTTAAAGGGATTTTCTCAAATAAAGGAGATGAGCTTTTAAGATATAAAACACATGTGAATGTGAAGCTCCCCTTAATGAATGCATGTAAGTTTGATTAATGAGCATAGAAAATCTTATCCATAATGATAAGCATTTCTCAAATCATAGTTCATGAATGAAATCAGATTTTTCAATAATGATAGTGAACTATGAAGATTGTTTCAAATCTTGAATGTTCTTTCAAATCATGATAATGAATTATGAAATCAAAATTTTGATGAATGAAAGAGTCATTTTGAAACATGCTTGAAAATAATGCTCACTTTAAACATGGTGGAAGTCAACATGTTTAATGAATAAATCAGAATGCTTCAAGATTAAGAGAACATGTGAAACATTGAAGTTTACATGTAGAAGAATTTTTCAAGAGCAAAAGTCATGAAGATAAAGCATTATCGAAACATGCTTAGCACAATAGGAATGTATGAGCAAAATGACTTTGCTATTGACCAAAAGATAATCTTGCATCTTAGGATTAGAAGAGTATGAATGCTCAAGGCAAGACTATGAATACAGTTACTCAAAATAAGGATTGAAGACAAATGCTGATGTATTTGAGCAACTAAGTGAATGCTAGGATTCATGAATGATGAATCACAAACTCATTAGTTCAAATGACTAGAGTTCCAGAATATTTTCCTAGTAAGTTATTCCTTTAATGGTTAATGCATTATCATTCAATGCACTAATGAACATTTATAAATCTTGGAATAACTTGGCCAATAACATTTCACAAATTGAGTTCTTTTCTTGAAGATAAGATTGAAACTCATATATGGATAACTTATTAGACATGAAGTCCAACTAGTTAGAGAATTAGACAAAGGAGTTCAAGCAACACATTGAATATCAAAGATCAATATGTGAATGATAGGAAAACTCGACTAGACAAGTTTGAAGCATATCCAATATTCAGAATACAGTATTAACTTCCAATTTTGAAACATCATTTTGAATGTAATCAAAGTATGGATATGTTTTCAAAACATTTGTTTGCATTTTCACAAAATAGTGTGAATTGAAATCCAAACAAAACAGTGTGACTTGTACATTTCAAAACAAATATGAACTAATAAAGTTATGCACAAATTTCACTTGTTTGATCAAAAAAAAAACTCACTAACAAATTGATTAAATCAAGTTAGGAACATTAGTGATTGGTGATATGGAATATAAAGATCAAACATTAAGATTTTACAAATTTCGAGCAAGATCATTTCAAAAACAAAGTTGACTCAAAGTGTAATTTGGAGAGGCTGGAGTTTAGCGTAAACTCTGGAGTTTGGTGCAAACTCTGGAGTTTAGTGTAAACTCTGGAGTTTGTTAATTATGGCAGCTTTTGCGAAGAGCAAACTCTGGAGTAAAATTGTAAACTCTAGAGTTTGTTATTTTTAAACGTCGAGGTTAAGTTTTAGCAAGAGCAAACTCTAGAGTTTAAATGTAAACTCTGGAGTTTGTTATTTTTTTTTAAAGGGGCGAACTCGAGTTCATGAAAAACAGGCTCGAGTTCGTATCACTGTAGAGCATTTATCGCGAAAGCCATCTGAAATCAAACTTCACAAAATTGGCAAACTCGAGTCCATTAGTGAGCAGGCTCGAGTTTGACACTATTCATGCCAAAATAAATTAGTTGTTTAAAAACGTGAACTGGAGCATAAACACAAACTCTGGAGTTTGTAAAATAATTTTTCTCATTTTCAAAGACCAGGCTCCAGTTTAGAGATTCAGGCTCGAGTTTACATGTTTTGTAAATTCTTTTTATTTCTCAAACCACAGAGTAAACTCTACACAAAAATTTAGGCTAGAGTTTAGAAATTTAGGCTCGAGTTTGACACTATTCATGTCAAAACAAAATTAAGCATTTTAGCGAGAACTTGAGGTTTAAATATAAACTCTAGAGTAAACTCTGGAGTTTGGTGCAAACTCTGGAGTTTAGTGTAAACTCTAGAGTTTGGTGTAAACTCTGGAGTTTGGCGTAAAATAACTTTACTCAATTTAAAGTTCAGACTCGAGTTTAAATTCTTATGCTCGAGTTTGAGTTTTGGAATAGTGGCAAACCGGAGGTTTAAAAGAAAACTCTAGAGTTTGCGAAAATAAAAAAAATGGAAGCTCTTCGCCAAGGGCAAACTCTACACAAAACTCGGAGTTTAAACAAACTCTACACAAAACTCGGAGTTTAAACAAACTCTACACAAAAATATGGAGTTTAAAGAAATGGTTTTCAATTGGGAAACTTTCCCTTGAGAGGCAAACTCGAGCTTGCATCTGCGAGCTCGAGCTTACATACTTGTAAACTCTTTTAACTCATTTTTGGAGGATTCAAGCTAGAGTTTGCATTTCTAAACTGGATTTTGGCTTTGTGAAAAATTCTAATTGAAATTGAATCAGTTTAAAATCTTTTAACTTAACCAAAGACAAACCAAGAATGAATTTAAATATAATCATAGTAAGAGGCAAGAATTAGATATCACCGTAATTCCTCTTGTCCTCATAGAAGCTTGCTTGGTTGAGATGGATTGATGTAGATAACTCCTTTTCCAATGTTCACCATCAACATCCAAAGATAGCTTGTTTAGCTTTCTCAAGGCTTGGATCATTTCTCTATGTTGCATCTTTGAGAAGCTTTCCTTGATCCTACAAAGTTGTATAAATCCTTTTCTTTCTTGGTATCCAACCTTCCTTGGATCCAATCTTTGTTAGCTTGTAGAAATCAAAAATTCACATGCTCTTATGTATATAATCAATTCAGCATAGTTGAGCACAATGAATTAAACATGACTTTATGCATAAAAAGATTATCATGTATGCATAAAGAACTAGATTGTTGAACACTTGCAATTCCTTAGAAAAGTAAATTAGGATGTGAAAGCCCAGTTTCAAAGATAGTTTACAATGCTCATTCCTAAGGATACAAAGTTTAAAACCTCAATGAATATTTAAAATGATAGGAAAGGAGGTTTTACCATTGTATACCTTTACCTTAGGTACTTGGAGTATTTCCTTTGCTTACCCATTGGTTCTTCATATGTTTTCTTATGGGTGTGGGCAAAGTTTTCTCAAAAGACATAGACAGCAAAAATCTTTTCCTTTGTGCATGAGAGATCATTCTTTTCTTATTTTCCTCAAGATAGTTGAATGGTACTTCATTGTAGTTTCTTCTTGAGGCGAATGTATTCTTCTTATAGGTGTCCATTGCTTCTTACGATTTGATTACGTAATTCCAGCAATGGATGCTCGAGAGTTCTCTTGCTTGATGTGAGTCTCCTTTTAGGCTCATGAGACACTCTTGGATTCTTCTTCATTCTCTTAATACCTTTATGTCCACCGAATTTCAAATTATCCCGCACACATAGAGCACTAGATGGACACTTTGGTACCCACTTATACTTGGGTCCTTGACTGTTAGTAGTGGACCTTACTTGTCCTTTAGGAACCCAAACAAATTTATTTCTCACATTATAATTTCTCCTAATACAACATGTATGAGAAATATGTCCAGATCTACCACAATAATTGCAAACAATAGAATGATGCTTATTATAAACAGTTTTGCAAGAATTGTGCTGGTCTAGAGGATGTAATGTCAAATTCCCCATATTTGTATACTCTTCTTTCCCACATGATTTTCCAGTATTATTTTCGAAAACATGTTTGTTTTTCAAAGTAGAATTAGTAAATGGTTGAAAAACAATTTTATGCAAATGTTCGAATCATTTTTCTTAACTACACAAGAAGAATTGGAATTGTTTACCACTTGTGCATCTTGAGCTCCAGATAATGATTGATCACAATTGTGCACAATGAGCTCTTCTTGGGAATCCTCATTCTCTTGTTCTTCATTCTCCAGTTGTTCATCAGTCATAGATGTACAGCATATAGTCTTAGATGGACTGACAACACTTTCAACTTCAACACAAATGTTAGAAGTATAAATAGAATCAAGAGTATCCCAAATTTCTTTAGCACAAGAGCACAACCTGATTTTCTCAAAATCATTTTTTGTCAATGCACTGTAAAGAAATTTCATTGCTCTAATATTCAATGAAAACATTTTCTTTTCTTTTTCTGTCCAATCCTTTCTTGGAGTAAAGTCAAAAATGTTTGTAAAGACTTTCCACATATCAAAATCAGTTGCTTTGATAAAACTAGTCATTCTAGCTTTCCAAAACCAAAAATCAATATCTTTGAAAAGTGGTGGAATGGTAAAGTCAAAACCTTTCAAAAACGAGCAGCACCCAAAATTAGCCATTTGATAACTCTTGAGACTGTTAAGTCCTTTAAACAAGAGCCTAGCTCTGATACCAAATTGCCGACCGGACAGATCCATATGTTCCTTGTTGCAGGATCAACTGATCCCCAGACTGGTGGATCGGAGGAACTAGCTTCCTTGACCTGGCTTCGAGGCGACGGAGTGTGCTGAAGGAAGAAATGTCAAGTATTGAAAATGTTAGTAGATAGATGTTTAAAGAAAAAACTAAACATATATAAATCAATGGAAAATCGTAACGTGTACCTGCTCTGCCCCTTGCTGTGGATCAGTGGAAGTTCTTGGCACATCTCTACCGCCCATAAAAGAGTCAGTAGTAGACGGTGAGGATGACATATAAAGTGATGGTGAGGATGACATATAAATTGATGGTGACGATGACATATAAATTGATGGTGACGATGACATATAAATTGACGGTGAAGTGGACATAGTGAGGGGTGGTAGCTCTGGGGAAGAGCTAAGCCCTCTGCCTACAAAGGAGGCAGATGGCGTCGCCCTACCCCCTCTGATAGGAAGGGACCGGGCTCGACCACTACTACGACCACTGCCTGAAGGCCCTCCTGGATGCTCCATCTCTGAACACTTATAAACATGATGTCAATATATATATAAATATAAGAAATATACTTAATATGTCACTAGCGAAGTAACGAAGTATCTAGTATAACAGATCGTCATAAAAAAAGAACTAACACAAATCAACCGGACGATTCCTATTCTTCGGCCTCTGCTTGCATGTCTTCCTCTGGAGTCTCATAGTCGTCGAACTTAGATTCACTATCAGAGTAAATCTCTTCTACCTCATCCTCTGATTCCTCATCGTTAATTTGGAACTCCAACTCCACAGCGGAATCAAACAGATTGCTTGGTACATCGTCGTCGCCGATATTTACGGGCAGTCCATGTTCCGCATAAGCTTGGAACGGTTCAGTCATACCGTCATTTGTTTCTGACTCTTTCGACTTGGGTATAATATTTTGTGCTTTGGTTTTGATAACTCCCATCCACCCTTGGCGGGATGTGAGGTATAATGTATAGTAAACTTGTTCCGCTTGTTGCGCAAGGATGAATGGGTCATAACCAACCGCATATCTCCTTCTCCAATGGATCTCAACATTTTCGTATTTGTCCACTTTTGTCCCACGCGGAGTGTTATCAAACCACTCACATTTAAAAAGAGTCACCACCTTGTCCCATTGGTAATGCAGCTGAATTATGTCAATTAACTTCTCGTAGTAGTCGCCCTCGGCCCCGTCAACTTGGCCACCTCAACAACATACACTGTAATTACAACTTAGTGTATTAGCATTCGCTTCAACAGTCACAAACCGATACCCATTGATTACATATTTTTTGCACCGGGTAACAATTGTTGTAGCTCCATAAGATAAACTTCACACAACATCTTGGGGAGCCTCTGGATTTTCCACGAAGAAGGATCGCAACCATCAAGAAAACTCAGAGTTCCTGAATTGCTCAACTTCGAAATCCGACATCAAAGGATTTGCCAATCGGACCCAATTAGAGAAGTAACTGTAACCAAAAAATGAAATTAATACTTTAATAATAACCGTAACTGTAAAAACAACAGGAATCTTAATTTAAGTACTGGGCGGCCTCTTCACAGTTGTTTAGAATGTACCACTCCGCTACTCGCTTATCGCTTCCTTTCAGAGTTGACCTCCAATGTTTTCCCACGATTCGGCCAGGAAAATTAGATATTGATATTTGTTCGCTCGTATCTCTACCATCATCGTTGCGAGGTACCCCTCACCATCTTGATATCATTTCAGGGGGATAATAGTATGACGCAAACTTAGTAGCCTCTTCGACTAGAAACGCTTCAGCGATAGATCCTTCGATGTACCTTGGATTTTTGATCTTCTTCTTAAGTGTGCGTAAAAACCTACAATTAGAAGGTAGTTATGAACTATACAACCATGTCAGTCAATTAATAACTTTGCGGAACAAATATATATATTACCTTTCAAACGGATACATCCACCTATATTGTTGCGGACCTCCAACCTTTGCTTCGTAGGCCAAGTGAACAGGAAAATGTTCCATTGAGTCGAATAAGCTAAGAGGAAACACCATCTCTAACTTGCATAACGTTATTGACATATTTCTTGACCATTTAAACGACAAGGTTGATTTGCTCGTTCGGCCACATTCTGCCTAAAGTCTTTTTTATTTTTCTTAAGCGGATGATCGTGGGGTAGGAATCTCTAGTGCCTGTCAAACCAATAGACCTTGCGACTGTATTCCAAGCTAAAACCAACGTTCTGTTCAAGACATACCGGGCATGCAAGCTTCCCCGATGTTTGCCAGCCACTCAACATTCCATATGCAGGGAAATCATTTATCGTCCGCATTAAGGCAGCTCTCATTGTGAAATTTTGGCTCAATGATACATCGTACGTAAGAACCCCTTCACTCCACAACATCTTCAACTCATCTATCAAAAGCCTGAGGTACACATCTATCTTCTTTTTTGGGTTGGACGGCCCAGGGATTAACGCGTTCAGGAACAAAAACTCTCTTCTCATGCACATGGAAGGTGGGAGGTTGTACGGAGTCACTATCACAGGCCAACAGGAATAAGTCCTGCGCGTATTGTTGAACGGAGCGAACCCATCCGAAGATAGACCAAGACGGATTTGACTCATCAAATTTAAGCCAAGCTTCGGCATCAGATGGATGCGCCACAAATTTTTCTTCCCTGCGATGCTCGTGGTGCCATCTCATGTGCGCAGCTGTTTGTTCTGATGAATACAATCTCTGAAGTCTGGGCACGAGAGGAAAATACCACATCTTTCTTAATGCTTGACGGGTCATTTTCCTTCCAACCCTCACAACTTTGTATCTATCATGTTCACAGAATTTACAATTTGTAAGCTCAGCATCATCCTTGTAATACAACATGCATCCTCTGGGGCAGCAATGAATTTTTTCACATTTAAGCCCAAGCTCTTTCACTTTTTTTTTTTGCTTAGTAAAAATCCTTCGGCAAATTATTGTCTCTGGGAACAACCTTGCTCATGATCTGCATCATTTCGTTGTAATTCCTCTCACTCATATAGTGATCAGTCTTCAAGCTTAGTGTTGCTAGGGTGGCCGATAGAGATGAATGTTCACTATGTTGGATGTGTTCGCAACCTTCCCATAACGGACGTTGCGCATCTTGAAGCATTTTATAGAAGCTAGCGGCTTCCGGATTAGGATCCTCTCCCATGTATGATGGTTGCGTATGTGCACCGGTCTCCTCTCCCATGTATGATGATGGTTCAACATGAGTAACGGGATCAAAATATTGGCCGATCGACGGTCCCGCTGCATCCATAACCAACTGCTCATATTGATTAAGATTGTCTCGATGACTACTATCCCCGTAATAACCACTCGGTGTCTGTCGGACTTCGCCATGATATTCCCAACATTCATAATCCTGCATGAATCCCTTTTTACACAAATGGATTCTGACCGTGCTCTGATCTTGAAATTTTAAACATCTACATTTGGCACACGGACAACTGATCCAGGTACTTGAATTAGTTGCGTGCTCCAAAGCAAATTTGATGAACTCTTCCAAACCCTTTAAGAATTCTTGAGTTAGCCGATTTTTCTCAGTTAGACGATTGTACATCCAACTCCTATCACGATCGCCTTCCATACTTCCCCAACCCAACCCTACACAAATATACACTGGGGATATACCCTAGCCCTCAAAATGACACGTCATAAATATGAGTGGCCAATACAATTGGCCACTAATGCTACTTAATCAAGAAAGTGAGAAACAAATACATGCATTAAACTACCAACACATTCCAACAATTATTTAAGACAATATTATAAAAGACTTAATAAGGTATATCTAACATATGATTCCCAACATTATCTTTTCTATTTATAATTATTTTTTAATCTAAACAATATTTATATATATTTTTTAAAATTATCTATGCTTATTGTATGAAAAATTGTTAAGGATACTTTTAAATCAAATTTTTAAATGAAATAATTTTGTTAAGAAATTTAACAAACATTTTTATAAGAGACCATATCAACTAGCTAATTTCACTAATTTTTATAATTATCTTTTAAACTAAAAAATTTTTATAATTTGTTTTTCCAAATTATCCATATTTATTGTATATATAATTTGTTAAGGATAGTTTTAAATCAAGCATTTAAATGAGATATTTTTTAAAGAAAAATTAACAGTCATTTTTATAAGAGCCTAAATCAACTAGTGAATTTCAGTCATTTTTATAATCCGTACAAATTTGATTATTCTATAATGTCACACCTTCCTCCTCCTACTTACATCAATTAATTAATTATCTTATCCCTAAATATCAATTCTCAACACTTCACTTTTTTCATTTGAACATCATCCTATTTATAGATTTATGTGTATCATTATCAACTAATACAAAATCATAATTTTCTAACACAATTTTTCATTACACAAAAAAAAACGTAAAAAAAACAATGAAAGATTAACTAAATCATCAATATCATTAATAAAAATCATGCAAAACGAATAGCTAAAAAAATCATGGAATCTCCTACAAATTATAAGCATAATCCAAATTAATAAGCACATTAAGCATCAATATCATTAAGTCTAATAAGAATTAAGAACTTTTTATAAGCATCAATATCATTATCACTAGGTATAATCAAGAAAACTATTGTCTTTATCACTATAAGTATAATCAAGATTAAGAACTTTCTCTAATGTTTTCCACCTTCAAATATCAAATAATAAAACTTTCTACTAATTTATTGGTCTTACCTGACGAAGGCGACGGTGAGAAGGTCGGAATCCGCTTGGACAAGGAGGAGGACCGGCGGTTTGGGTAGAAAACAAGCAGGAGATCGCGAGGAGGAAGATGACCAGAGCAATCAGGGAGGAGGACAACAGGAAAATAAAGGAAGAGGCAGAGGAATTGGTTGGCTGGAGGAGCAAGGAGAACAAAATATGCAAGAATGGGAGGAGGATGGCTGTCGAATGGGGAAGAAGAGGGGCAAAAGGATTTTTTTTTTTTTTGCGACGGAACGGAATTCCGTCACATAATCACTTGATTTTGGGACAGAACTCCGTTTCGTCGCAAAAAAGAGCAAACCGGCGGCAAATTTGCCGCCGGTTTGCGACAGATGCGAGCATCCATCGCAACCCCCGAGCGCTCGGGGATTGCGACTGATCCACAATCTGTGGCAACCCCCCCGCGGGGGTTGCGACGTGTCCCCCATCCGGGGGGTTGCCACGGATTGCGGATCTGTCGCAACCCCCGAGCGGGGGTTGCGACAGATGCTGTTTGCCGCGGGGTTGCGACGGATACAAAATCCGTCGCAACCCCGCGTGGGAGGGGGTTGCGACGGATATGTTGTCCGTCGCAAATCGACGGCAACTTTGCCGCTGGTTTTCCCCAATTTGTGATGGATAATTTTATCCGTCGCAAATTCCATTTTTTAATTTTTTTTTAAATTCCTCGCCCTAATTAGCGACGGATTTTAAATCCGTCGCAAAAAATCTAGTTTTTGCGATGGATTGTCGTTTCGTCGCAAATAGACAAATATTTGCGATGGAATTATTTCCGTCGCAAATTCTGTCACTATTTATATATTTTCTAGTAGTGAGTGAAATTTTGGGGGCAAAAAAATACCTCAACCATTTACTCAATTGGGCTTGAGCCCTTATGCATAAGCCGACATTAATGATAATGACATTGTTTTTTAAAATTGAAGGGAAAAATTGAAGAAAATCTCAAGAAGCACATTTGTCGGGGATGTGAGAGATGTGAAAACATTTTGTGCTCTAAGTCTGGAAAGGAATTATATATTTGAGGAAATTAAAAAAAAAGGAAGAAAATTAAAAACAGAGAAAACTAATGTACGCAGGTTTAAGACAATAGTAATAATAATGGGAAAAAATATAATTGGTTGAGATATATATAATGAAGTAATAATTTATGGGAATGAGTGATACTTGTTCTAAAATAATCCGTCCCAATTTACAATCAATCGATTGAGCCTAATTGATGGACGCGGAATTAAAATATTGTACTCATTAAGTTTGTCAATTGAGGACAAACAGGTCTTTTCTCCCGTTAATATATATTACGTCGAGTTAAGTTTATGGGTTTAATGCTTCTACTTTTACTTTTGTTATAAAAAAGGTATAACACTTGTATAAAAAAAACAAGCTACTTGTTGACAAACCCCTTCCCTCAAGTGTAATACCCTAAAAATCACACTTATGATAAGTGTCATAATTTATTAAATTATACCTATTAAAAATAGGTGAATTTGCGGTCTCAAATATTGGAAGGGATTTGTCATAATTTTCTAGGGCCAAAAGGGAGCATGTTTTCGAAAATATGAAGAGAAAAAGAAGAGAAAATGATGTAGTGTAAAGGCATTTGCAAGTGGATGAAAATAATAATAAATAAAGGAGGATTTTTGTGAAAAAGCATATAGGATAAATGAGAACCAATAGAAAATAAATCCTAACTCAAAATCCTTGAATTAGGTTGCTAACAACTGGACATATTATGGTTCAGTGTAATTTTGTCCCGAGTTGGACATTACCCGAAGCGATTTCCGTAACCGAAGACGTTTATCCGAAAATGTTCGACAGGCAACGGAATACCCTGAATGGAATAAAAAATTTAGTTAACCAAGATATTTCCAAAGAGGAAGAATAGACCTTCAAGGCTATGTTGCCGGATTTCTAAGATTCTGTAAGATTACGTGATTAGAACACCGATCGGGGGAACTTTATCGGTAGAAACCATAAAGCAAGACATGTGTGACATCATATGACACCATTTTATTGACAATTGGGGAGGGGGAGGTCGGCATCCATGGTGATTGGTGGAGGTTGAAGAAGAGCAAAAACCCTAGAATGTGTGTGGCTTAAAATTGAAGTTGAAAGTTGGAAGATTACCAAGTTGCCCTCACAATTCTTCTATAAATAGACCCCTTTGCCTTTGAGTTTTTCACACCATCATCTCTCAAGAATTTCGAATCTAGAGAGAAGGAAGAGAAGAAGGAGGAGTCCAGAGAAATTTGTAGCGAAGCCCTGAGTAAGTTCTTCGGTCCTTAGCTTTTAAGTTCTAGTCTTTTGTTCGGTAGTTTTAGTAGAAATGTTAGTTAGATCTAGGAAGTAGGAAGTGAAATTCCTATTCTTGTTTTTAAGCCTCATTGCATTGAAAGATGCTTGACGAGGTAAAAACATAGTAGGGATTGAGTTTCTGAAAGTTGGGAGTCAAAGTAGCGAAGCTCTGGCGAAATTCCGCCGATTAGGGGGTCAGGGGTAAAATGGTCATTTATGACTAAAATGTCCGTCATAATGCTTGATCATTAATAAATGCGCTATTGTTTTTATAGGATATCTCTGATTACGTTCTGACCTACTGTCGTACCTTATTCCGACAGAAGTACCGTTTACCGTCAACGAAGGTACGTTCGCGTACTGTAACACTAACTCTGGTGTTTATTGTATATGTATATGTGATATGTTTGTGGTATGTCTATGTGTGATAGATGAATACTTTGCTGTATGTTTATGTATTATTGATATGTTCACGTTTGCTAAGGGCCACACATTATTTGTGCTATTGGGATGTGTCTGCTAAGGGCCACACATTTTCTGTGCTATTGCTAAGGGCCACACATTTTATGTGCTAATCGGGATACGTCTGCTAAGGGCCACACATCTTATGTTCTATTTGGGAGATGCTTGTTGTACATTTGTTGTGTGCTCATATACTTTCTATGTTGTGAATATCTGTAAAACATATGTGTGTATGTAAGCATGAGGTTAACCGTTACCTGAGGTTTGGTGCAGACCTCAGCTCTTAACATAGCGTCAGGGTCAGGAGGACCGAGGATCGAGGATCGAGGAAAGCTGCAAGCTTAGAGGTCCAGCTGAAGACTATCTTTTGTTGCCAGGGAGACACTTCTATTGTTATTTACTTAAAGAAACTCTCGGTTATCGTACCGTCTCTATAACTAGCCATTGGGCATTTTGAATATATATATCAGTTACACTCTTGTTCGATGCTCTACTCTGATGAAAAAATTTTATACTGCTTTTGAAAAACGGGATGTTACATCAAGTCTCCCTTAAAGATATGATTGATGGTTGATTGTGTGTTGCCTACCCCCTTGCTATTATTTTTTGTATTTCCCAAAAAATTCATCAACCCTTTCTCTGAATTTTGAAACTCAACTTGTGCATGTGCACCTTGATCATCTTCATCACCAATATCAACCCATTGTTTTTCCTTTTAGATGAAGCACATTTTGCATTATAAATAAGCTACAGTATTGTGGTCTTTACTTCTTTAGAACACTGTCACAAGATTCAACATCTATTTTAGTTCATGTTAGATGATTTTTGAATCATAAATACCCCATTAACAATTTTTCACAATAATTACACTTCACTTTTTTGCCATTCCCATCAACATCCATCCCATATTTCTGTAATACCCTAAAATCTGACTTAGGGTAAGTATCATAAATTAGAAAATAGTACCTATTGAAAATAGGTATGTGGTTTCAAAAAGAATGTTAAATTTATCTTATTTTCTAAAGGAGAATTTCTTGAAATTTAGGAAAAATTAATAATGTGTCAGAAATGACCAAAATGCCCTTGTGGAGCATAAAATGACTTAAGGAAATTATGAAAAATCCTTAGAGGAAATAAAATAATTATTAAAAATTAGAAAGTATGTTTTCTCTAATTTAGACAATTTTTGGGATTTATTTCCTTGAAAAATAGTGAGGGAAAAATTAAAAAGTATTCCGGGATCATTATTGACCCCGTGATTTTTAATATTTTATGTAAAGCATAAAATAACAATGTAAGTCCAATTGTTGTGAGGAAATAATTATTTCTAAATAATAAAATTATCAAAAATTAGTGGGGGATTAATTAAGTAATTATTGGCTAATTACTTAAGCTTAAACAAAGGAAAATCCAAAGATAATTATGGAAAACCCTATAATTAGTGGTTTATGGCTAAAATTAGCATAAAGTATATTTTCTAATTATTGGAAAAATATCAAGAAAAATATATGAGATTAAGTAATTTTAAGCCTAAAAACAAGTATGGACCAATAGGGAAATTTTGTAAAAAATTATATAAAAATAATTATTAAATAATTATTTTATATAATATTAATTAATTAAATAATTAATTAAAAACGAAAATTTAAAAAAAATACCAGCTGCATTGACCGAAATTTTGAGTTCCAAATGGATAAGAATTGGATGAATAAATATCTAGATATTATAGATTTTAATAATAATATAAATTGTGATATTTTGTGAAAAAGCAAATAGGATAAATGACCACGGATAGAGATTAAATCCTATCTAGAAAACCATGAACAAGGTTTCTAAGGTTAGAGTATTTTATAGAAAAATATAATTTTATCTCGGAATAGACTGTCTCCAAAGTCGTTTCCGTGACCGACGGAATAATTAGGGGATCCGGCAAAGAGAAAAAGGCCAGATGTTGGAAAAGTGAGTCTATAGAAAATAAATTCTAACTCAAGATCCTTGAACTAGTTGGAAAATATTTGGACATATTCGGAATCAGTGAATTTTTGTCCAGAAGTTGGTGATTCCGGGAGTTACTTCCGTAACCGACGAGTTTTTCCGTAAATTTTCGGCAGGACCGGAGAAGACCTAAAAGGGATCAAAAATTTAGTTAACCCAGAAATTTTTAATGAGTAAGAAAAGAACTTCAAAGTTATGATTCTGGATTGCTAAGATTTTACAAGATTACGCGATTCGAACACCGAACCGGGACTTTATCGGTAGAGCCTTCTAGAACAGTGCAAGGTGGCACCACATGATTGGTTGTTTGGTGGAATTTTGGGGAGGGGGATGTCGGCCAAGAGAGAGAGGAGAGAAGGAAAAACTTGTTTGCTAAGGATAACACATGGAAGGCTAAGATTTCATTTCATAAAGTTGATCCGACGGTTCGAATGCCATGACTTCTCCTATAAATAGGCCCTTGATTCTCTTCATTCTCCATACCATTTACAAAGAGCAATTCGATTTTAGAGAGAGGGTAGAGAGAAGGAGGAGTTCGGAGGAAGAAGCAGCGAAGCTCTGGGTAAGTTTTTCGGTACCGAGTCTTAAGTTCTAGTTTTCGATTCAGTAGTTATAGTAGAAATGTTGTTTTGGCCTTTAATCTTCCAAGTATGATTAGATATCATATGTTAGGGGTATTTTAGTCATTAATTTTGAAATTCATGATGGGTTCGGAGTTTGGAAAGATTAATTGCCGTATCTCCCAAAACAACCAAGTTCGTAATTAATTTGCAGAATTAGGGAACCTGGGTCGTTTCCCAACGAATTTGCAGCGGGCTTGTTTAATAACAATAGTGAAACAGAATGATAAAATGGGGATTTGGTTTAATGAGAATAGAACAAAACGAAATAACATAACCAAAATGCAATAAACAGAGTCAAACAGAATCAAATAAACAGAGACAGATTAAAGATGATCAACCCAACGAATTGATTCCGTAAATCTCCATCATTGAACGAAAATACAACTAACCCACGTTTGGTTCGGATGAATCGAAATCTCTGCATTCATCCGGAGATTCCTCGCCTAGACGATCGCCTAGAATCTGTCCGGACAGTGGCGTCTCACTGTGCAATCGCACAGCAACACTGTAACCTAGTCCGAACTAAGTCCTTGGGATGAACCAAACCGAATATTAAATCTAATATTCGAACTATTTCCAGAAATCGAATCCGATAAGATGAAAACAGAATCGAGTAGTTACCGATTAGGCACGAGTTCTCTGGATGAATCATGGAATCCTCATCGTTGGTTTAATCACAAGAGTTTAGCCGATCATGGCTGGGAAAATCGAAGAACGAACGAAGAACACGAAGAACGCGCGAAGAACATGAAGAACATATGAGAGAAAATGAAAAATTGTATTTTGATCCACTCTAATGTTAAAAACGTGAATGAATCTGTTTGTGGCAGCTGCCATACTTAAAAATAACCTAAAACGAAATGGGCTCTCATAGTTTTAGCCCAAACCAGAAATAAAATAAAACTGGACTTAAATTACAAAATTCGGGTCCAAAATAAATCCAGAATTGTACATCCGACTTTGGCTCCAAAATTGACCGCCTTCTTGACCGAATTTGCTCTTGATGTCTTCATAACAATTGTAGCTCACTGAATCATCTGAAATATGAGACAAAAATGAGGCAAATCCGATATCTGGTTCAAGAGTTATGGTAGAAATAGTGAAGCAACACAAAACTGGAATTTTATTATTAAAAATGGCTAAAATGCAATAAAAGGCCCAAGGCCCAAATAAACATAAGAGCCATTATTTATTAGCTAAAGGGTCCTAAATTATTATTCAAGAGACAAAAATAAGTGTATAAAATATTCAATTATCAAATTCCCCCACTTATCTTTTTGCACTCTGAGCAAAATTCAAAGAGAAAGACCTAAAGGAAAAACTCTTCTTTACTAATAATTGCTAACAATGCAAAAATTGAATCAAGGGACACAAAGCTTCAAAAGACCAATCATTCAAAACCAAAACCCCTTCATCTCAAATTACAATTCATGGTAATGTCAATCAATGATGCTAATCACAAAAGATGATCTCTCAAATGATGCGCTCAATCAGTCAGTCTCTCAAGTGTTTAAGGTAAATAAGTGTATCGCTTAAATTCTACTCAAGAAATTTGTTCTACCATAAGCTTGCTCAACTTCTACGTCTCCACTACTCATCACACATACATGCACAAATCAAGAGAGTTTGTAATTAAAGGTTGTAACGGGGCTAGGGTGAAGGTAGGTAATAGTATGGAATAAGAGGCTAAGCACCAAAGAAATCAAAAGGAAGAGCACTGATTAACACAATCATTCTCTATGTATGAAACTTTTATTCTACTCATATATACATTCCTTTCTATGTATTTTATTTTCTTTTCTCTTCTTTTGTTGTTTTTTTCTTCTTTTTTTTTCTTTTACTTTTCTTTCATTGTATACGTAATTATTTTTTTTTCTTTTTATTTTTTTTTTCTTTTACTTTTCTTTCTTTCCTTTCATTGTATACGTAATTACAATGTGAAAATCAAATACCGCCCCACACTTAAACTGTTGCACTCCTGAGCAACCCCCACACTTAAACACAAAACAAGTTGAAACCAATGCTCAATAAATCTTCAAGGTGCGGAATAAAATGGTTTTACGCTTAGGCTTGTAATGTGGCTTAGAAAAGAATGGGTCAAAAGGCACAAAGGGGCTAGCAAGGGAATCATAATGCAAGGGAAAGCTATTTGGCCAAAGTGAGGCGAATAAAAGAAAGAAAACAAGCTTCCATCATACTTATGCACGTAAGTGAAAATGTAGTTTCAAAAGAAAAGGATCAAGTTCTAGAGAACACAAATCATGAGAGATGCACACATGAAAGAAAGAATGGCGAAAGATGAATTCCATTCATGCAGGCCCAAAACCTCACAAGGTCAATACCAACTTAGGTAATCAACAACATCAAATCAACTACCAAGACTTGTAATCGAAGAGTCAAGAGTTCCAGACTAAACAGAATGATCCATTAAAACCAAAATGTCCTAGTTCATAATATGTAGCAATCATTAGAAAGAAAGAAAGTATTTATTTTCAAAAAGCAAAGTAGAAAAGGAAAACAAATAAAAGAGAGGGAGGGAGAAGAAAGAAGAATACTCCCAAGGGTTTATGGAGGATAAGTGGCATCAATGAGGAGAATCTCTCGCTTCCTCAGCTGCCGTGGGGATCCCTCATGAAATGGCTTGAGGCGATGCCCATTGACCTTAAAAGTCCGTCCGTGGGTGGATCACATAGCTCAACAAAGACCAAATGGAAATATGTTAGTTCTGAGGATGGTATGCTGTGGAAACCTTGTGAAGCACTCCATACTTGCGTAGCAAGGCACCCATGCTTTGATTGCAAAAATGGGAACCCTGATCACTGATAATAGCTCGAGGAATGTCAAACCTGCAGAAAATGTTAGACCTAACAAAGTCCACCACCACAGAAGAATCATTAGTCCGGGTGGCTTTCGCCTCAACCCATTTCGAAACATAATCAACAGCCAGCAAAATGTAAGTGTAACCATATGAAGCAGGAATGGACCCATAAAATCAATACCCCAAACATCAAAGATCTCACAAAACAATATAGGGTTTTGGGGCATCTCATACCTACGGGAAATACTCACTGCCCTCTGACAGTTATCACAGGATTTGCAAAACAAATGGGCATCATGAAACAGGGAAGGCCAAAATAATCCACATTCTAACACTTTCCTAGCAGTTCTTTGGGGTCCAAAGTGACCACCACAGGCAGAAGCATGAGCAAAATGCAATATAGAGTGAAACTCATGATCGTGCACACATCTCCTAACTACTTGGTCACTACAAAATTTCCACGAGATAAGGGTCATCCCAAACATAGTATTTAGACTCACTTTTCAATTTTAAGGTTTGGGCCCTAGTGGAGTCTACAGGAAAAACACCAGCTACCAAGTAGTTAACTAGATCAGCATACCATGGGATCTTAACTTGCAGCTGTAGAAGCTGCTCATCAGGGAAATCATCCCGAATAGAAGAGGTGTGAGAGGGAGAATGAGTGATACGACTCAAGTGGTCACTAACCGCTTTGTGCTCCACTTCTATCTCGAATCTCCACATCAAACTCTTGGAGCAACAACATCCACCGGATGAGTTGTGGCTTAGCATCTGCCTTTTTCAAAAAAAACTTTAAAGCTGCATGGTCAGAGAAAACAATGACTCTACTAGCTAGCAGATATGACCTAAACTTATCGAAGGCAAATACAATGGCCAACAACTCCTTTTCAGTGGTGGTGTAATTAGACTGAGCAGAATCCAAAGTCTTGGAGGCATAGGCAATCACATGGGAGGCTCTATCAACCCGTTGTGCCAAGATAGCACCAACTGCATAGTTGGAAGCATCGCACATCAACTCAAAGGGAAGGTGCCAATCAGGGGGCTGGATCATCGGGTGTAGTAAGGCAACGCTTCAAGTGATCGAAGGCCGCCTTGCACGCATCATCAAAGACAAAGTCAGTGTCCTTATGCGAAGGTTGGACAAGGGTTGAGCAGTCTTGCTGAAATCTCGAATGAAACGTCGATAGAAACCTCGCATGGCCAAGAAAAGAGCGAACTTCCCGCACGAAGCGGGGTAAGGCAAAGCGTAATCACATCTATCTTAGCGGGGTCTACCTCAATCCCTTTCCTAGACACTATGTGTCCCAAGACTATGCCCGACTCAACCATAAAGTGACACTTTTCATAATTCAAAGACAAGATTAGATTCAATACACCTATGCAAGACTCTAGACAAATTAGCTAAGCATGCATCAAAATCGAGACCCATATACGGTGAAATCATCCATGAAAACCTCCATGCAGTCCTCTAGGAACTCGAGAAAATACTCACCATACAACGCCGAAAGGTGCCAGTGCATTGCAGAGGCCAAAAGGCATCCTTCGGTAAGCATATGTCCCAAAGGGGCATGTAAAGGTCGTCTTCTCCCGATCCTCGGGAGCAATATGGATCTGGAAGTATCCGAGTAGCCATCCAGGAAGCGTAATGAGACTTACCAGCCAATCGCTCTAACATCTGATCAATGAAAGGTAGAGGGTAATGATCCTTGCGAGTGGCTTGGTTGAGTCTCCTATAGTCAATGCAAACTCTCCAACTATTCTGAACTCGAGTAGGAATGAGCTCATTCTTCTGATTGGCTACGACAGTAACTCCGGACTTCTTGGGAACCACCTGGACTTGTGTCTATACGGCTCAAGGTTAACATCGAATTCAGTTCATCAAAATCGAATTAAGCTCATCAAAATCGAATCGGGATGCACGTTAGGATCGGGATGAAGCTCAAACTCGAATCAATATCGAGTCTACAAGTAATGTAGAATCATCAAGCAAATCAGAATCACCAAACAATGCGGTCTTAACCAAATTAGTGCAAACAGAGCACCATTCATTATCATCGCATGCACAAATGGGGTATCACTCTCGGATGAAAAATAAGGATAATCAGACACCAACCATTAAGAACATCATCCACGGCATCATCAATCACATCAATACGAGAAAACAGAATGCTCTTCCCTAGGATATTTCATGGCATCAAAGATATTGAAATTCACGGATATATCACCAAACTCCATGGAAAGAGTACCAGAATGCACATCTATCTTAGTCCTAGCTGTTTTCATGAAAGGTCTCCCTAGAATGATTGGTGACCTACTACTAGGAGACTCACCCTCCATATCCAAGATGTAAAAATCAGCAGGGAATATCAATTCATTAACTTTGACTAATACATCTTCAACTAAACCAGAAGGATGGGCATTACTCCTATTAGCTAACCGAACAATGACACCGGTTGGACGCAAGGGACCAAGACCAAGAGATCTATAAACAGATGCGAGGCATGACATTAATAGAAGCACCTAAATCTAGCATGCAATCATCAAATCTATAGTTACCAATAAGGCAAGGGATAGAAAATGTCCCTGGATCTTTGCATTTACGAGGCATGGTAGAATTTGGATGAGTCTTTGAGACATTCTCGGTTCAAGCTCACTCGTTCATTTCCCTTGATCGCCTCTTGTTGGTGCACAACTCCTTGAAACTTGGCATATTTAGGAATTTGTTTGACTGCATCTAAGAGAGGAATGTTTATCTCTACTCTTACGAATGTCTCAAGTATATCCTTCTCTTGTGCTTTATCGCCAACTTCTTGGGTGAGGCGCTCTCGAGGGAAGGGAAGAGGGATAGGAATGTCTTCCTCTTCACCTTGCTGCTTTGCCTTTTTCTTTTGAGTCAATCTTCACATTTCGACTCGTTTTCGATGTGGAAGTCACATCTGCGGCTTGCTTAGGTTCCTCCAATTGCTTGCCGGACCAGTAGTGATATAGCACTCACATTTCCCTTAGGATTGGGAATTGTTTGTGAGGGAAGGGTGGATCCACGAGGTTGAAGCTGGTTCAATGATGTTGCCAATTGCCCAATCTGTGTTTGCAAACTCGAATGGAAGTATCGGTTCTTTGTTGGAACCGCATATTGGTGTGACAAATTGCTTCATCATTTCTTCAAGTGAGGAACCACCACCACTACTACTAGCTCTTGTTGTGCCGCCTATGGAGGTGGACATATGGTCGAGTCGAAGAGGTGGTGCTTGCAAGGGTAAAGGGGGTGCAGATTGTTGTTGGAAAGTCGTGTAGTCTACGGCCTCTGTTTGGTAGTTCCCAAAATTCTGCGTCTTGGTTACTCGATTCGATTTTGGTATTGGTTGCTCTGGTTCGATTTTGGTTCCAGCGAAAGTTGGGGTGATTTCTCCAACCAGGATTATAAGTGTTGGAGAAGGCATTATTCTGTTGGTATTGTGGCCTTCCTGGAAAAACACCCACTGCAGCCTCGACCGATCTTGGTAAGTAGGATCATGCAAGGTAAGGCAAGAGTCGAGTAGAATGATAAGGGTCGAACAAAACCCACAAGAGTACCCATGCCGAGAAGGGAAGGCTGCACTTTGTCGTGTCACCGCCAGTTGCCTCACAAGGGAGGTCGGATCATCAAGTCTAGTCTCTAATCTCGAGAATCATCTTTGGGTGGAGCTTGAATATGGTAAACAGGAGTACTATTGGCTCGGTGCCAAGCTGCTGAGAGTTATCGCCATAATGGATATCAAGTCTCGGGCTTCTTGGTGTCTTGTTACTCATAGCTCTACCGCTAGAAGCATCCACCAACCCTTTGTCTACCGGTGATAGACCATCATAGAAAGAGTTGATCAAGTCTTTTCGGATATCGATGGTGTGGACAACTTGCACATAACCTTTTGAGCCTCTCCCAATACTCATACATAGTCTCCCAGTGACTTGTTTAATGTTGCCAATTTCCTTCTTGATTGCGGTTGCTCTTGAGGAAGGAAATATTTCTCCGAAATAACCTCGAATATCAGTCCAGCTCCCAATAGATGAGAGGTGAAGGTACAAGCAACCAATCCTTGGCTCCACCCTCCAATGAGAAAGGAAAAGCTCTCGGCTTGATATGATCTTCATCAATGGCATGAGGTTTCATAGTCTTTGCATACTACATGGAATTCCTTCAAATGCTTAATGGGGCACTCACCGCAAGACCATGAAACTTAGGCAACAAGTGTATTAGACCAGATTTCACTCAAAGTTAGCGGCAAGGTTAGGATATTGGATGCACAAGGGTTGATAATTAACATCAGTGCACCCAATTCCTTCAAAGTATGATGATTATCCTGCTCTCCTGCCATAATGTCCGAGCGAGCAAAGTTGCTACTAGAATCGGTGAACACAACAAGACTATCGAAATACTATCGAAGCACAATCGAAATATCAACGAGAATGGACACAATCGAATGGCGAATCGGACTCTAATTGAGTATCCGGTTCGGTATTAATCTTATGACCTAGCCTAACAACTCTTCTAGCGGTAAGAATTGTTATTTCTATTTCGAGGATCAAATGGCAACAAATCTTCGGATTAGTAGTATTCCCGGTACTCATGCAACATATACACAAAGCGAATTGGCAAATACTCGAATGACAAAGATGCCACGGAAAATCAGAATTACGAAAATGCCACAAGAGGTGGTGAAAAGTGGAAAAACACTAAAAGACACGAGACAAAACACACAAAAGCAAAAACCTATGCTAGAAATTGACCAAAACAAGTCCAGAAACAGTATCAAATGATTTTTAAAATTTTTGGGACTTGGACAGGGCAACTCCTAGACTATTGGGGGACTCAAAAATGGAATAAAAAAACTTCAAAAATTGAAAAAGTGGTCTAAACGATGGAATTTGGCGAAACGGAGGATAGCCCTTTGAAAATGGAACATTTTCTAAGGGGGTCTAACGATTCGCCATTTTCTATCACTGTACCAAATTTCAACTCAATCAGAGATACTAAAAAAAAAAAATGGTCTTGTTGGAAATCAAAAAAGCAGAACCTAAAACAGTGAAAATAATGGTCTAAACGTTGGAATTTGGGGAAAATGAGTGAGACCTCACTTCCTCATAGGAAGTGACTTTTGCTTAAAACACCCAATTCCTTGTGAATAAGACCTGGTTTGAGTGATCGGAGTCAGAAAAATTTCTGTCCGGCCACCCGAACCACCTAAACTAAGCTATTTACAATACTGTTACTAATCAAACCGATGCAAATTCCCGGCAGCGGCGCCATTTTTGGAAAGATTAATTGCCGTATCTCCCAAAACAACCAAGTTCGTAATTAATTTGCGAATTAGGGAACCCGGGTCGTTTCCCAACGAATTTGCGGCGAGCTTGTTTAATAACAATAGTGAAACAGAATGATAAAATGGGGATTTGGTTTAATGAGAATAGAACAAAACGAAATAACATAACCAAAATGCAATAAACAGAGTCAAACAGAATCAAATAAACAGAGACAGATTAAAGATGATCAACCCAACGAATTGATTCCAGAAATCTCCATCATTGAACGAAAATACAACTAACCCACGTTTGGTTCCGGATGAATCGAAATCTCTGCATTCATCCGGAGATTCCCTCGCCTAGACGATCGCCTAGAATCTGTCCGGACAGTGGCGTCTCACTGTGCAATCGCACAGCAACACTGTAACCTAGTCCGAACTAAGTCCTTGGGATGAACCAAACCGAATATTAAATCTAATATTCGAACTATTTCCAGATCGAATCCGATAAGATGAAAATAGAATCGAGTAGTTATCGATTAGGCACGAGTTCTCTGGATGAATCATGGAATCCTCATCGTTGGGTTAATCACAAGAGTTTAGCCGATCATGGCTGGGAAAATCGAAGAACGAACGAAGAACACGAAGAACGCGCGAAGAACATGAAGAACAGATGAGAGAAAATGAAAACTTGTATTTTGATCCACTCTAATGTTAAAAACGTGAATGAATCTGTTTGTGGCAGCTGCCATACTTAAAAATAACCTAAAACGAAATGGGCTCTCATAGTTTTAGCCCAAACCAGAAATAAAATAAAACTGGACTTAAATTACAAAATTCGGGTCCAAAATAAATCCAGAATTGTACATCCGACTTTGGCTCCAAAATTGACCGCCTTCTTGACCGAATTTGCTCTTGATGTCTTCATAACAATTGTAGCTCACTGAATCATCTGAAATATGAGACAAAAATGAGGCAAATCCGATGTCTGGTTCAAGAGTTATGGTAGAAATAGTGAAGCAACACAAAACTGGAATTTTATTATTAAAAATGGCTAAAATGCAATAAAAGGCCCAAGGCCCAAATAAACATAAGAGCCATTATTTATTAACTAAAGGGTCCTAAATTATTATTCAAGAGACAAAAATAAGTGTATAAAATATTCAATTATCAGAGTTATGGCAAAATTTTGGAAGATTAAAGTCAAAGTAACGAAGTGCTGGCGAAATTCCGCCGATTAGGGGGTCAGGGGTAAAATGGTCATTATGACTAAAAATGTCCGTCGTAATGATAGATCCTTAACAAATACGTTGTTATATTGATAGGATATCCCTGATTACGTTCTGACCAACCGCCGTACCGAAACACCGTCAACGAAGGTACGTTCGCGTACTGTAACACTAACTCTGATGTTTATTGTATGCATATATGTATATTGTCTGTACTCTGACTGTACTATTGTCTGTCATGCTTATTGTCTGTCATGCCTGTACTATTGTCTGTCATGCCTATTGTCTGTCATGCCTGTATTGTCTGTACTCCGACTGTACTATTGTCTGTACTCCAACTGTACTATTGTCTGTACTCCGACTGTACTATTGTCTATCATCCGACTGTATTGTTATTGCCATACATATCTGATATGTATACCTTATGTCTGACCGTAGTAAATGTTGCCAAAATTCTATGAATGTCTGTCGTGCATATATGATGTATGTAAACATGAGGTTAACCGTTACCTGGGGTTCGATGCATGGACCTCAGCTCTTAACTTAGCTTCAGGGTCGGAAGGACCGAGGACCGAGGATAGAGGCAAGCAGGCCGCATAGAAAACCTGGCTGAAGACTTCTTTCCGTTGTTATGTACTTTTGAAACACTTTTGTACCGCTGTTTTAACAGCAAGACATGCTACCGTGGGTATTTTAATATATATATCAGTTACTCAATCGCTCCGGTGCTCTACTCTGATGATTTGAAATGATGATTTTAGAAAAAAAAAATTTCCTGCTTGTGAAAACGGGATGTTACAATTTCCATCCTATATCAAATCTATTACCCGAATAGTTTTTTCTTGTAGCAATAACTTTTTTTTCAGTATTTTCCTTTGCACTTGAAGACATCTTCAATTTAATATACTACCTAATTACTAAGCAGTAAGAAGAAATTTTCAAATTAAGAAAAAAGAGGCAACCAGAGAAAACATCTAATATCTCAAGGTAAAAAAAGAAATTAGCCGAAATACCTTCACCAAGTACTGCAGCGTCTGGTCAATTGCCTCACAATACTCTAACACTTTAGCCTCACAAGTCAAATTTTCACCCAAACCAAGAACAATTTTAATAAAAAATTGGAAAACAAGTGAGCTTTGGAAGCTTCACCCAAACCCTTCACCGACTTAGTCTACTGCTACTCTATTCTATACCTAATGCTTAATACCCCAACTTCTACCCTTGCTATTCTTGCGAATGAAATACTTTCATTTAAGATTAGTCAGAACTGAGAAGAAGAAATTTATTAACTAATGTGAATGTCTAAAGTGATAGATATATTTACCTCAGTGAGTTTTACTTTTTAGCCACTCCTTACAATTACGGTGATGTAACAAGAAGAACCAGTGTCACAATGTGTAATAATTTCTCCAACACGGACCCTACTGTATCATACTACCACTAGCCTTCTTTATTCGAAAAAAACAAAAACTCACGTAACACCTTTTGATGTTTTATTTTGCTGAATTGCTTCACAATACTCCAAGTCTTCAATTGTCCAAACAAGCCTTCTTTATTCTCTCTCTTTCTCTCTTCTTCTTCATCTGCTTTATTCTCTCTCTCTCTCCCCCCCCCCCTCTTTGTCCCTTCGTCTCAAATCTCTAGTTCAAGGATAAACAGAGAATACAACAAGCAGAGTCATAAGCGGAGGCACGAAGAAGAAGGAAAACCAAAGGTGTGAACTTGAAAAAAATCAAAGATGGCGGCAGCAACACAAAGTTCCCAAGATGAAAATATGGCACCTAAATAAGTAATATTTAGCTTCTTTTTAACCTCATATGTGTTTTATTCTTTCGTCCAGGAGATTTTTAGCCTTTCTCTATCTAGATCTACAACTTACTTAACTCGGTTTAAATCGTTGAGTTTAACGAGTTTGACCAAGTCAAGAACGAGTTTGATTGAGTTTGAGCCTAAAACGCTTTTGTATCCAAGTTAACACGTTTTCCTGAGGTAAAAGCACAAACTTGTTAAACTTGGCAAGTTGACTCGCGGGTTTAACAACATTGGGTATTATGATATTGAAGGCAATTGAGATTTTTTCAAACATGCTATGGGGTGGTAATTAATGAACGAGGGGGAGGTATGAATATGGGTATTACCAAAATTTTGGTAATTTTCATTATTACTTAGTTAAACCTTATTACAAGACTAATTGAAGAGCAACCATATATTTATATCTTGGGAATGCAAGCCTTATTACCATTACAGGCTTACAATGAGGATGAACCAAAGAGGTCCTTAAATTCTTAAACTTGAACCAGTTTGTTTTGTATCTTGTTTAAGATTATTCCAAGCCAAATATACCATAATAATAGTTCTTATATGTATTAAAAATTATGTAAAATGTTTAATAATTTAAAAATTTTAAATTATGATGAATTTAATTCATTTTAATTTAATATCTACAAAATGAGGTTTAAAAATGTAACTTTTCATTTTGTTATGAATAATATGTGGTTGTGCCAATGCTACAAGATATTGACACTCGTTACCCCCCTGATAATTTTAAAATATATGAATTTAAAATAAGGACTTTAGGAGGGTATTTTTTCATCAAAAAAAATTATTTTTTGTCATTTATCTGAAAAAATATTATTCAGAAATCAAGACTCATATTAAAAGTTATTGATATAAAATCGCAAAAATAAATAAAATTATCAACTACTATAATGATCAATACGACTTAAAAGTATTAAAACAAACCTGAACAAATAAATAAGTTAAAAGAACTAAGCTTAAGATGAATAAATTAAAGAATCTAGAAAGTTAAAAGAATAAATGGTTTAAAATAAGGGTTTAATATTTCTACTTTTACTCCATAAATGTTTTTTTTACCACACTCACATAAAAGTGAGTGGGTTCCATTATAAAGAGATGAGAGAAAAAATATTAGTGGGACCCACTTACTTTTATGTGAGTATGACAGAAAAATTTTTTTTGCTGCAAAAGCAGAAACATTAAACCCTTAAAATAAATACTCCCTCTGGTCTTTATTATAAAGACCTAACTAACTATTCTTACAAACCAATAAAAACAGTTAAAGTCAATAAAGTTGTCCTGTAATTTAAGTAATTTTCAATATTACCCCTACTAATTGCACTAAACTCTAATATCACATTAATTATTACTCTCACCCACTACCCTTCATGGAAAAAAAGTAATTAATGCTTATTGGGAACAAACAAATGCCTTATAAAAAGGACCAAATAAACTTATTAAGTAGTGTCTTATAATAAGAACTAGAGGGAGTAGCAATAAACAAACATCAATCTAAACCTAAACATGAGTTTAAACAAACACATGTCATACACTTTTTCAGTTTTGCGACGCATGGAAGCCAAATCCTTTGAAGGCAAAATAAATTAAACTTTGACATCTTGTGACGGTCAGCATTCCAGGTTTCATCATCAGTTTCATCGTCTTCATCATTTAGATTCCTCTGAGGTTTTGCAAGTTCTTCCACAAATTTTACAGTTGAGATGTCAACAAAAGCTCTTGATTTTCCAGCGTAAAATCTTGATAATCCCATCTTCTTCCTATCAGTCATAATTAATTGATTTTCAAAAATTAGTAAATAGTAAATGAATAATTCAATCACTCCTCAAAATATTGGGTTTATATGTGACTGCAAACTAACGATCAAGCCTCAAAATATTAAACAACTTCTATGTAACTAGTGGCGGAGCTAGAACTTTAAGTTTATGTCCGCACAATTAGTGAGGGGGATTCGGGGGCTGCCCCTGAAATATTTTTTTTAAAGAAATTTTTTAAATACATTTAAAAAACAAAAGAATATAAACAAGAAAAGAAAATTTCATTTAACATAGAAAAATAATAATCAAAAGTCAACTAAGTTATTACAACAGAACGATCGATTATAAAAGCATTCTCCGATTATTCATTCCTTGAAAATATTGCATTATATATTCATCATCAATCTTATCAAACATATCATGTTCAACATAAATTAACACGCATGAGTTAAACCAATCATTGCTTATCTGATTGCGCAACTTATCCTTAACAAAATTCATTGCAAAAATATGAGATTTTTCTAAACTACACAACCCAACAAAGCAAGTGATTTTTCCATAGAACATCTTATATCAAAGAAAATGAGAATCTACGAAGGCTAGAACATCAGAGGGACAATTGCACACGTTTATTCCCTTAAATCAATCAGCACACAAATTAATTTATTTTTATTCTTATTATGTGTGTGTATGAAACAATTTATAAATTTTCTAGTTTTTGTAAAATGTTTTTCGCCTTTCTCTTTCTTCTGCTTCAAATGTCTTTTCTCTCTCTCTCCCACACACGCAAATATCTAACCCCCGCACAACAATAATACTATATGTCTATATCCTCCTCTCTCTCTCTCTCTCTCTCTCTCTCTTCCCCATCCCACACCCACCACTTGTCGCCTCCGTCCTTCGCCATGGGCCTACCGCCTCATCACCGTCTTCTCCACCGCAACGCCCACACCAGCAGCAACACAGCCACCACCTACCAACCTTAATCACAGCCTTCACTTTTCTCTTATTCTCTTTTGCTTCAACGATGGCACTCCCTCCACTCCCAAGTAAGTACAAAAAAAGAAAAAAAGAGACACAAGTTTGTATCTGCAAGTGCGGACCTTTGCCCCAACGTGGCTCCGCCACTGCATGTAACAGTATAACAACGGAAAGGAAAAAAAAGCTTCGTTTGTAAGAAAAGAAAAATGATATTTTTTGTAACATCCCAACTTCACAAGCAGTATAAATTTTTTTTTTCTTTAAACATCATTTCAAAATGATCAGAGTAGTGCACCGGAGCTATTGAGTAACTGAAATATATATTAAAATACCCATGGTAGCATGTTTTGCTGTTTAAACAGCGGTACAAGAGTGATTCAAAAAGTATAACAGAAAGAAGTCTTCAGTCGCGACTCCTAGGCGTGCTGCTTGTCCTTCTTCTCGATTCTCGGTCCACCCGATCCTGAAGCTAAGTTAAGAGCTGAGGTCCATGCATCGAACCCAGGTAACGGTTAACCTCATGATTACATACATCATATATGTACAATGTACATTCTTAGACTTTTGGCAATATTTACTATGGTCGACATAGGATATACATAATGTATATGCATGGCAACAACAATACAATCGGATGTATAGACAATAGTACAATGGATGTACAGACAATAGCACGATCAGATGTACAAACAATAGTACAATGGATGTACTGACAATAGTACAATCGGAGTACGTGCATGACAGACAATAGGCATGACGAACAAGAGTACATCAGTAGGCTGTGCATGACAGACAATTGGCATGACAGACAATATACACATACGCATACAATAAACATCGAGTTAAAGTTACCAAGACGCGAACGTACCTTCGTTGACGGTATTCGGCACGTTTACTAAAACGGTCGCTTTGACAAAACAATAAACGCCCTGTCTTGACAGCAGTAGCGACAAGAAATCGAGTTTCGACGCCCTATAAGAGTAATATCACTTTTATTAGTGATTTGGTACTATATTCGGCATTTTGGGTAAAAATTACCATTTTGCCCCTATACCCCTAATTGGCGGAATTTCGCCAAGACTTCGTTACTCTTACAAATTTTCTTCCCGAAATTTCGCTTAACTTCGACGCAATTATGATTTTCGAAATTCTAGACTAAAATAGCCCTATCATATGATATCTAATCATACCTTGAAAGATAAAGGCTATTCTAACTATTGAAAGAACTATGGAAGCTTAAAGCTTACCATTTTAACTTTCACTTTCTGGGACTCAATCCCTACCAAGTTTTACCTCTTTAGGCATTTTTCAATGCAATGAGGCCTAAAACAATAGTAGGAATCTCACTCCCTACTTACTAAAACTATCTAACAATTCTACTAACTACCGAACTAAAAGCTAAAGACCGAAGCACTTACCCGTTGAAGACTTCGCAGAACTTTCCCGTAGCTTCTCTCTTGTTTCTCCTCTAGATTTCGGCTAAAGGAAGAGGATTTTGGTGTGAAGAAAATGTGAAGAGCTCTTGGCTATTTATAGAGAATTTTTAGGGACAAGCTTGGAATAATCAAAGTTGTTTTCACTTTTTATGTCCAACTTTTCCAAAAGATTTTTGCCCTTCATTTTCCCTTCTTGGCCGACCTCCAAGGGTGATGTGGCAGCCTCCCATTGGTCCAAAATGGTGACTTGGCTTGCTTTATGCCCTAGTCTAACCGTTTTCCCCGATCGGTACCCGATTCGCGTGATTTCGGGGAAATCTCAAAATTCTGGATTTACAACTTTGAAGACATTCTCTTCCTCATCAATAATATCTATTTAAACTTGAATTTTGACTTTAGACAGGGTTCCAACTGTCCACTGAAGTTTCTCGAAAACGTGTCCGAACGCGTCCGCTTTTGAACGCATTTCGAAATCACCAATCTCTTGGAAATAATTCACCGATTCCAAATATGTCCATATAAATTCAAACTCATTCCTAGATATTGAGTTATAATTTATTTTCTTCATTTCAAAAATATGCCTATATGCATTTTTCCCTATTTTGTTTTATTAGGAAAATGCACAAACTACTTCGGAATTAACTCCCGGAAGAGGTCACTTGAAGGTAAAAACTCACTGATCAATATTTTACCTTGACTTTGGAATTCCTATTCCTAGATCTCTAGATAGGATCCGTTTCCTAATTTTAAAATTACTATTCACATTTTTACTTTAATTAATTATATTATTAAAATATTTGCAACTTGCAAAATTATTTTTTATTTCATTTCCATTTTTTTTCTTTTTTTTTCTGCCCATTTTTTATTTATTTCGTTTTTTTTGATTAATTTTTTAATTAATTATTTAATTAATTAAATAATTATTTTTACAGAATTTTTACAGAATTTTCTCATTGGTCCATTCTTGCATTTAGGCTTAAAAATACCTAAACTCATATATTTTTCTTCAAAATTTCCAAGTAATTAGTAAATATACTTTTACTAATTTTCAACCATTTTCCACTAATTTTTGAGCTTTACATAATTATCTCTCGAATTTCCTTTGTTTATACTTAAGTAATTAGCCAATAAATACCTAATTACTTTCTTATCACTAGTTGATAATTTTCTTAATTATAACACCTCATTACCTCATAACTTTTATACTCGACACATTTGTTTCCATGTGTTCAGTATTATCTTAGCATTTACGGGGTATTACGGTCATTTCCTTACTTTTGAGTATTCTTCTACAATTTCTCCAAGTTTACAACTTAATAAATTACCTAAATTAGGGACAATATCCTTCCCTATTTTAAATAGATTTTTACTTGCCTCCTTTATAGCTTTCACAGGGTATTTATAACCCATAATGTATTTTAGTGACCTATATACAATTTTCAACATTTTAGGAACCTAATTGCAATTTATCTAATTTCAAGAGAAATTACCCTGACAACAAGGTAAACTCAATACAAGGTGCTCGAGACCTCATATTCACCTATTTTTAATAGGTATTATTTACTCATTTTATGATTTTTACCCTAAGTCAGATTTTAGGGTATTACATTTTTCATCAAAATAAAGCCAATATATCTTAAAAAGTGAAATGAAATAAACAAAAAAGAATAATTTGTGAGTGAATTAAACAATTCAAATGCCCATCAAACTTTCTAACCCATTTATTCACTCAAACATTCATATAGAAGGAGAAATCATAACTAAACTACCGACATTCTTTTGTTCATGTTTTTTTCCCTGAAGATAGATAAACATCAATCAAATTCAAAGGCAAAAACAACAATCAGAAAAATAAAAAAAATCAATAAGACAGCATCAACCTTACAGGTTTGATATCGTGACGATGAAGCTTCACTATTTGATCAGTTTTCTCAACGAATCGATGTAGAAAGTCTTCCTCTAGTAGTGTATATATATAATTACTGATGGCATAAAAAAGGAACGTTTAATTTCGTGATACAAGACATGATTTATTTTCTTCAATCTTTGGAATTGGAATTGAAGCGTACAATCTTTTAGTCTGTAACAATTGATTGGAAATTGGGAAGGATTTTGAGAATAATTAGAATAATCGTACGTCCCAATCAATTATTCTCCCATTATTGTCTGAAGTCCGCGTACATTCATTTTTTATTTTTTATTTTTCATTTTTCTTCAATTTTTACAAACCGCGTCACTATCATTTAGATATTTAGTTCAATTTTCAAAAACTTAGATTTTATTAGCTAGTGATTATGCTACCGCGTGCATCGTTTGAAGTTTTGATATTTAGTATTTGAATAAATCGCACGATCGAGGCAATAACAATATGCTGGCTCTACATGCTATTTTAAATTTGTAGTTATCGAATATATAGTTTGGCTTGCTTCCTTTTGTATTTGTTAGAATAATTCAGTGAATGTCAGTTTGGTTTTCGCTTTTTTCCCCCTTGACCTAACTAAGATTAATTTGATCAACTTGGGGTAGGGTCGATCTGGTTATTAATTTGATTGCTTAACCTTCCAGATTTCCTCATCTTCGCTATTTAAAGTGTTATGTGAATTTGCAAGTTCTTCCATAGATTTTACGATAGAGATGTCAACAAAACCTCTTGATGTCAAATCTTAAGTCTTAAGAATAATAACCGGGGAAAAAAACCTAGTTTGTACGAAAGAAGAGAAAAATCATAATTTTCTTCAAAATAAAGCCGTAGTTGAAACAAAAAATAATTTACTTGGACAAAGGAGGGAGATCCATCCACAAAAGAGAAATAAAGAAAGACAGAACAATTTGTGAGTGAATCAAAAATTACAAATCCCCATCTAACGTTCTAAGTTCTAAAAGATTAATTCACTAAAACGTTCATATAGAAGGAGAAACCATAATTAAACCACATCCTTTTTATTTTTTATTTTTCAGAGAGATGAACAGATTCTAAGGCAAAAACAACAAAAAGAAACAAAACAAAAAGATAGCTGCACTTGCACGTTTAGTTGCTGGCCACCCAAAAAAAAAAAAAAACAACATCGAATCTCTTTAGAGCCCGTTTGGATTGACTTAAAAAAAAAGTGCCTTTTTTTTAGCCCCATGTTGTGCTTTTTTTTTAAGCTCAAAATTTGAGCTTTTGAAAAAAGCAGCATTTTAGCTTTTTTTTGTGACTTTTACTTTTTTAAAAAAATATCATCTAAACACATAAATTATTATTTTTTGAATTAAAAAAAGTGCTTTTTTTATGAAAAAAGCCCATCCAAAAGGGCCCTTAGTGAAGCGGCTCTCAGTCTGATCCGTAGTAATTATGTCGTAAATAAAGGAATACTTATCAAAATGAGAAAGATATCTCTATTTCAGGAATAAGAACTGATCATAGTGGAGAATTCGAGAATTATGCCTTTGAAGAATTTTGTGATGCTCATGGGATAGATCACAATTTCTCTGTCCCAAGGACCCCTCAACAAAATGAAGTTGTGAAGATAAAGAATTGAGTCCTCACTGAGATGGCAAGAGCTATGCTAAATGAATATCAAACATCTCAAGTCTTCTAGGCTGATGCAATGAGCACTGCATGCTACATATCAAATTGTGCATACATCTGGAAAATAAAGCGCCAAATATAATCTTCTTTGCGCAAAACCTTACCTTATGACTTGCATTGCTTTCTCTGAACGCAAACCTCTGTTCTTGTTGCGAAACCCCTCTTCCTGTTGCGTTACCTCTCTTCCTCGCCTACCACCACCATCCTCTGTTACTCTCTCATTTTCTCAGGCATTCTTCTTTCGAACCACCTCTTTCAACCTCTCTTCCTTTATCGAAAATGAACGGAGAAAATGATTCTTGTCCTGTTCGTTCAACGCCAGTTACTGGTGTGATTGGTGTGAGTCAGAAGGAACCCTCTTCATCTCATAGTGAGCCTTGTAACCGGCCTGCTCGCCGTGGTAGAAGTGGCACATTTTATAGAGGTTTTGACAACGCCAGCTACTGATGATTTTATAGAGGTTTTATAGTGGCACATTTTATAGAGGTTTTAACTGCTACTAAGTGTCTTTTTGTTTTTTTTTTGTGGTGGCATCATGCCACATTTTAGAGTTCTCACTCCTTATAGGCTGAGTAAACGTGAATAGATCATTCTCAATGCTAATGTAACATCCCATTTTCAAAAGCAGTATAATTTTTTTTCCATCATTTAAAATCATCAGAGTAGAGCAATAGAGCATAAAAGTAACTGATATATATTCAAAAAGCCAACTGGCTAACTGTAGTAACGGTACATTGATCCGAATGTTTTCAAATGTAAACAACAACAAAAGTGTCTCCCTGGCGATTCCACGCCGTGACAGCAAAAGATAGTCTTCAGTCGAACCTCTAAGCTTGCTGCTTTCCTCTCTCCTCGGTCTTCGGTCCTTCTGACCCTGACGCTATGTTAAGAGCTGAGGTCCAATGCATACGGACCTCAAGTAACGGTTAACCTCATGTTTACATACACACATATGGATTACAGCTAATCACCACCTTAACAGTACATAATCACAACAAATGAACCACACCGAACCAATGCAGATGTGCCGCTCCCAGTGAATGCAAATGTACCGCTCCCAGCGAGATGCACCGCTCCAGCGAATGCAGATATACCGCTCCCAGCGCATGCATATGTTCAGTTATCTTCTAATACCCATACGCATTCAATAGACATACCACATATATACATACCATACACACATCACATATACGCATACTATAAACATCAAAGTTAGTGTTACTAGTACGCGAACGTACCTTCGTTGACATAATTTTGGTACAACTGTTGATCAGGGCGTAATCACAGATATCCTATAAGGATAATAGCGTATTCATTAATGATCAATCATTATAACGGACACTTTAGTCCCCAAATTACCATTTTACCCCTGCCCTTACTAATCGGCGGAATTTCGCCAGAACTTCGTTACTTTGACTCTAATCTTCCAAAATTTTGCCATAATTCTAACTCCAACATATTTTCGAAATAAATATCATATTAAACCTTAAAATATGATATCTAAATTATACTTGGAAGATTAAAGATCAAAACAACATTCCTACTATAACTACCGAACGAAAGACTAGAACTTAAGACTAGGGACTGAAGAAATTACCCAGCACTTCGCTACAACTTTCTCCGAAGCTCCTCCTTCTCTCCACCTTCTCTCTACTTCGAATTGCTCAAAGGAATTTGTGAGGAAGAAATGAAATGGATGTTGGTTATTTATAGAGAAAATGTGAGGGCATTTTGGTAATCTTCCAAACCTTCTCCTTTAATCTTGAACCATTGGATCTAAAGCACTTTTGAAGGATCAATCTTGACCCTCCAATCCACCTCCTTACATCATTCTTCAAAGCCATGACGTCATGCCAATGATGTCACACCTTACTTTATGAGCTTGTACCGATAAAGTTCCCTGATCGGTGTTCTAATCGCGTAATCTTGAAGAATCTCAAAAATTCCTCGATGTCACCTTGGAGATCTATTCTTTCTCTTGAGAAATGTTTGGATTAACAAAATTTATGATCCCATTAAGGGTATTTCATAGCCTGTTAAACATTTCAGGATAAACACCGTCGGTTACGGAAATTACTTCGGCTAATGTCAACTTCGGGACAAAATTATACTGATTCATAATATGTCCAGTTGTTTACTACTTAATCCAAGGATTTCAAGGTAGGATTTAATTTCTATCGGTTCCCATTTATCCTATTTGCTTTTTCACAAAATTTCTCATTTTTTGCCAAAATATCATGATATTTTCTTTTTCTTCTTCTTTAATATCTTGAACCACTTGCCAACTTGTATATTCACACACACACACACACTTGTTTGCACGGTTTCCTCCCCCCCCCCCAATTTGACTTTTTCAACTCTTTTTTATTTAATTAACTTATACTTTAATTATCTAATTAAGTTATTATCCCATTGATTAATTAGATAGTTAGTTATTCCATTGGTTAATTAGTCTTTTAGGGATTTATATAACTCATCCTATATTTTTCTTAATCATACTCAATTAATTAGCAATTACTCTCACGCTAATCATAATCCTTTCTTGGTCATTAATCCCAAATTAGGGGTTTTACTTAATTAACTTTGAATATCACCTTTATTCATACTTAAACAATTAGCCAATAATTATTTAATTAATCAACTACTAATTGTTGATAATTTTCTTAATTAATATTAATCTTTTCCTCACAACCATTGCACTGACATTAGGGTATTCAAAATAATATTTAATTTCGCCTTATTATTTTCCAAGGAAAATAATCCCAAAAATTATCTAAATTAGAGACAACATACTTTCATATTTTTAATAAATATTTATTTGTCTATTAAGATTTATCACAATATTTTCAGGGTATTTTATGACCCATAATTGCATTTAGGGCTTTCCAGCTCTTTATTTTCTCTAATTTTAATAGAAAATACCCTAGAAAAATAAGGTAAATATGACTCAAGATTTGAGACCACATATTCACCTGTCTCCAATAGGTATTTTTACTAATTTATGATATTTATCATAAATACAATTTTTAGGGTTTTACAGCTAATGTCACAATCAGTTTCAACAGAGTACATAACGTAGTCACTAGGTAATGCTGGTCTTCTTTCTCTAGTTGATCTTCTTAATTCAACTTCTTGAGTTAGTTCAAGTTGTTCATTCGGGACATTCTCCACCTCAACTTGTTGTTCACTAGTGGAAAAAAAGGCTTTTAAGACCGCCTCATTTAGACCGGATCATCGACGCCCCGGTTTTAAAGGTGTGACTGGTGGCAGTTTAGTAAATAAAAAGAACTTCTTATACAAAAAAGGGCTTTAAGACCGCCTTATTTAGATCGGACCATCGACGGCCCGGTCTTAAAGCTATGACCGGTGGCAGTTTTGTAAATATAAAGAACTTCTTATACTGATCATATTTTCATAGGTCTTATCCAGACCTGTTAAAAAAACAACCGGTCTTAAAAATGTTATTAAAAAAATTGAAATATCAATTACTTTATGGAGGAATCTCATACAGCCAGACTTATATTTTCTACACTCCAAAATAATACGGAAAGTTTTAAATATTAAGGTATTAAAGTTTTAAGACCGAACATATATAATAGCCGGTCTTAAAAGTTAGACTTTTAAGACCGGACATAAATTACGGCCGGTACTAAAATTTAAATAAAAAATTAATTAATTTTAACACCGGAGTTACAGAAAGACCGGTCTTAAAAGTTAGACTTTTAAGACCAGACATAAAATCAGGCCGGTACTAAAGTTTTATAAAAAATTAATTAATTTTAAGACCGGAGTTATAGAAATCCCGGTTTTAAAGGTTAACTTTTAAGACCGTGTATACTAATTTGTCCGGTCTTAAAAATGAGGCGCCAAATATATGTTTCTTCGCGCGGAAGCTTTTGTCACTCTCACTGAAGAACCCCTGCTCACGTTACGAAACCCTTCCTGTTGCATTACCTCTCTTCCTCGCCCACGTACCATTAGCCTCTGTTACTCCCTTATTTGCTCAGGCATTCCTCTCTTACTGTCTTGAAAATGAACGGTGAAAACGATTCCATTCGTGTTCCTGGAACGCGGATACGGTTTGACGGTGTGGGTCAGAACGAACCCTCTTCATCTCACAATGAGCCTCCTCAGTGCCGTGCTCACCGTGGTAGAAGCGGCACACGAATGCTGGATGTATCCCTTAGTCGGAATTCTGGGATGAAGTTCGAGATTCAGTTTGACGAAAATTTGCAACCTGTCGGTCCTAATAAAAGCACATATACTAGTTTTGTCGGCTTTCTAGTACGCAACAAGGTTAGCATCTTGACAGCTGAGTGGAAAAATGTGGACCAAAGCACAGTAAATGATCCTATTTGGGACACTATCCGGCTTACATAGACCGTCCCTGACTCTGAGAAGTTGAAAGACGCAACATTGTCTTACTCTGCTGATCGGTGGAGGAAGTTTAAGAACTTTCTAGCTAACACGTATATTTTTGCCGAGGTTCTTCCTGACCATAAACCCTGGGACAAGGACCACTCCTGGAGCTCTGGTGAGTTTATATTTAGTTTTTTTTGCCCTTTTGTTTGCTTATTAACCTGTGCGGATATGTGAATGTTATTGTGTTCATCTAATCCTGTTAGTTAAATGGTTTGGAGTGTGAATAGAAGTATACATTTCCTGCCTTTATCCTGCATCAGAGGAGCATGTCCTAGTTCCATGCAAGTCTGATATGTAAACTGTGTAATGGTTAGACGTTCTTTGTTAGTTAGTTAGTATGTTAAGCGTGTAATGGTTTCGGTGCAAGTAGTTAGTTAGTTATTCTAATATGTGTAGAAACCGGTTATGATGAATGAATGAATTGACCGAGTTGGCAACAATTCGCAACTCCTTTCCTTTGTTTCTCCCAATTTCTTCTACAATGTTACATCTTCCTTAAATAAAATGTTGAAACTTGATGAAGTGAATTTGACTAATGTTTGATGTTCATATCAAGCAGAAGTTCTCTAATTTCTGTTAGTGACATGGCTGGAATTCATAATTGATAGTTGTTTTCAATCCTGATTCACAGAAAACAAGGGAAAAAGTACAGGAGATCGGGAGAAAGAATGATTGCCCAGACAGGGCTTCTCGCGGCGGATATGAAAAGGCCGAAAAATATTTGATGGCAGCCAAGCGGAAGAGATTGGAAGATGAAGCCGAATCCAATCCTTCTGAGATAGTTGACCGCCAGCCATCTCCAATATGTCGGAGGAGTTGTGGTTGTATATTCGGCAAAAGTCAAGCGGCGCCTACACGAGTGAACAAACTCGTGTAGTTGCTGAACGAATTGTAAGTATCGATATTGTTATTTTTTACTTTCTAAACATGTTTCATTACTAAGCTTCTCGTTATCTGTATCTTACAGGAAGATCTTAAAAGAAAGAAGCAGAGGGATCTTTTGCGTCGGACGGGAGGAATGATGTTCTGACCGTTGCGACCGGAAAACCAGATCACTCGGGGCATGTAAGGGGGATTGGAGGACGGGTAGGCCTAAAGTAATACTTTGGTAAATCCAAACGCCACAAACAAAGTATGGTTACCCGGGAGGAGATGGATCAGACGCTTGCCAAATTAAGTGAGGAATCAACGGCCAAAGAAGCTACATTGAGGGCAATGTTTCAATCTGAGATGAGCAAGATGAAGGAGGAGATGGAGAAAATGAAGTTTCTCCTGAGCTCTCGGCCAGAGACCAGTGTTCCCTTGACACCTTCAGCTGCACCTATGCAGCAGAGCACTAGAGGGAGCTGCATTGTTGGACAGTCAGAGCAACCTTGTCATCTGTATGTGGAGGATCGTGATAGTCATAAACAATTAGTTGCTAAAGGGAATGTCCACAACTTGGGATCAACTGTACACCACCAACAAATGGCTGATGATGAAGTCAGAGTGCTAGTTGAAGAGGTGATCATTGATGCACCTGTCCCTCTCCCAACTGATGAGCTGAAGCTTGTGAGTGATGTCAAGGGAACCTTCATCTCTTAGCCAGTGAAGCTTGTAGATGTCTCTACTCCTCCTCAAGCTCCATCCCCTCGTCAAGCTCCATCCCCTCGTCAAGCTCCACCCCCTCCTCAAGTTCCACCCCCTCCTCAAGCTTCACCCCCTCCTCAATCTCCATCTCCTCCTCAAGTTCCATCCCCTACTGCTAACTTGACGGCCAAGGATAAAATATCCGATTTGGTAGCCAACGGATATTTTAAAGATAAATCGTGGCCTGTCAATAAAGTACTAGGCATCCCTCATCCTGTACCGGTTTACATTGATAATGTCGATGTAGAGTCCATGCTGCTTCCTGGACTGGAGGTTACTAGTCCAATTGTTCAAATGTTTATAAAGTAAGTATCTTCTTCCTTGATTACATAATTTAAATGCATTGTTTAGACACACATATATATATACTAATTCCCTGATCGATGTCATTCTTGTAGGTGCATGCATGATAAACTGGTTCAACAGGGCAGAATCGATGATTTTGGATTCTTGTGCCCAGTCTCTGCAAGTTCAACACCTCTGGAATCAAGACAGCTGTACATATCAAAGAGGTTGTGTGAAGTGCCAAGAAAGGCGTACTTGTTTCCATACTACATCGGGTACATATCACAATTCTTGTCTACAATTCACTTAATTCTGCTACATATATATATCGCTGAGTACTTTACTGTTGTGAATTTTCAGCCACCACTGGCAGGTGGTCGTCATGTTGATAGAGGCACACACAGTTATCTTCTTTTGCTCCATTCACGGCGATCCAGGGCCTACGTTGAAGCAGATTGTCAACAAGTAAGCATGTCATTTTGATTGTCTTGTCTGAAATCTCTAATGTGAATTTTTAGTGAACATTATTGATAAATTTGTGATTTTGATGATAGTGGCATGACGACCTTCCAAGTTAAGGTAAAAAAAAGGCATGGGTTTGAGCTCAAAGAGCCTAAATGGTTCCAACCAAAGGCTAGTACATATTTGGACACTGGCATAACTGCCTTGTGAGCTTGGTCAGCAAGCTATATTTGCTCTTATATATATTTATTGTTACGATACCTCTTTTGTCCGGTCTTAAAAGCCTTTTTTACACCCGTGGTTGTTCTGTATGTGTGGGTGGTGGATAAATATGAACAAATCCATCATTACTCAAATCAGGGGTTACTTCCATATGATCATCCTATTACCATTAGTTGAGCCAGGCATGATATATTGTGCAACTATAAAATGCTCTTGAAGAAAGTTTGCAAAAGGACCTGGCGCTTGTCCTTCACTAGTACTTGCCGTAACACTCACGACCTCTATCGGGTCTCACAATCTTAATTGGTTTCCCAACCTATTTTTCTACTTCAACTTTATATTTCTTAAAGGCATCTAGTGCCTCGCTTTTGTTATCAAGCATGTAGATATGCATGTATCACAAGTAATCGTCAATAAAAGTAATAAAGTATTTTTGATCGTGTGCAGATAAATCAAGACAAAAAATATATGTATGTATAATTTCCAGTAGTTTATTACTTCTTTTAGCTCCCTTTTGTGACTTATTGGTCTGCATTCCCCTTATGCAGTCCACACAGGTATCGAATTTCGAATGGCCTAAAGATGGAAGGATTCCATCTTTAGCTAACCTTTTGATCTTGTCTATGGAGTTATGTCCCAATCTCCTACACCACAAGCTTATAGAATTCTCATCAATGATACTTTGCCTAATATACCATGTGTAACATAAAAAACTTGGGGTTGTTCAGGGAATATCTTAAATAAATCATCAATCATAATAACCCTGGCAGTTGGAACATAGTCCTGACTAAAATACATCAAATCCTTTTGCAAATAAATACCATAGTTTAAAGGAATAAGTTTCAACATAGAAATCAAATTTCTCCTATAACTATGAATGTAAAAATAGTTGAGAAGATCTAGCATGGTTTTATTTGGGAAAACGATTCTACATGTTCCAATTGCTTTGACCGGAGTTTACTTATAATCTCCATTATAATCTTCGCCTTCACCATTATAATCTCCATTTCCATTACCTGTGCAGTGTCATCATTATTATTATAATTTTCCCTAACATCATCAATGTTAAAATCAACATTAAGGTCAACACCAAATAATGGATTAGCCAATTCTCATAAATTTCATGAGGTTGAAGAACCTCATCATCCCCTTCCTCCACATCATCTCCATCTATCCTTCCTTTAGTATTCCATTCATCATCAAAATATATATCATCAAAATCATAGTTGAAAGCTCTACTCTTTCGCTTCCTCGAAGTTCCAAATTGCACATGACAAATGCCAAATCATTCATCTTTCTTTGATGCAAACATTTTCTTTTTTTCTTTTTTTTGTATGAATCTAAAAAAATTGAAGGAAAAAAAACTTCATTATTATTTTAACATTCAAGAAAAGTTACGTTGAAAATTAGAAAGAAAGGGTTAAGTGGCAAAAATACACATGTGCTTTTTTCGGAGGAATTCCCAACACCAAGTGTTTTTTTTGTAACATCCCATTTTTAAAAGCAGTATATATATTTTTTCATCAGAGTAGAGCATCGGAGCATAAGAGTAACTGATATTTATTCAAAATGTCAACTGGTTAACTGTAGTAACGGTACATTGATCCGAGTGTTTTCGAATGTAAACAATAATAGAAGTGTCTCCCTGGCGATTCCCACGCCGTGACAACAAAAGATGGTCTTCAGCCGGACCTCTAAGCTTGCTGCTTTCCTCTCTCCTTGGTCCTCGGTCCTCCTGACTCTGACGCTATGTTAAGAGCTGAGGTCCGCACCGGACCTCAGGTAACGGTTAACCTCATGTTTACATATACAATATATGGATTACAGGTATTCACAATCTAACAGCACAAGAGCATAACAACAGATATATCACACACAACCAATGCAGATGTATCGCTCCCAGCATTACAGATGTATCGCTCCCAGCATTACAGATGTATCGCTCCCAACATCACAGATGTATCGCTCCCAGCATGCATACAGTTATCTTCTAACATCCATATGCACTCAATAAACACACCATCTATACGCATACAATACACATAATACATATACGCATACAATAACCATCAGAGTTAGTGTTACAGTACGCGAACGTACCTCCGTTTACGATATACGGTACAACTGTTGGTCGGAACGTAATCACAGGTATCCTATAAGGACAATAGCGTATTTGTTACTAATCAATCATTATAACAGTCATTTTAGTCAAAAATGACCATTTTACCCCTGACCCCACTAATCGGCGAAATTTCGCCAGAACTTCATTACTTTGACTCTAATCTTCCAAAATTTTGCCATAACTCTTCCCCCAACACATTTTTGAAATAAATATCATAATTAACAAAATTTATGATCCCATTAAGAGTATTTCATAGCCTGCTGAAGATTTCGGACAAACGCCGTCGGTTACGGAAATGACTTCAGCTAATGTCAACTTCGGGACAAAATTACACTGATTCATAATATGTCCAGTTGTTTTCCACTTAATCCAAGGATTTCAAGGTAGGATTTAATTTCTAGCGGTTCTCATTTATCCTATTTGCTTTTTCACAAATATCTCTCTACTTTTTGTATAATATCATGATATTATCTTCTTTTATATTATTATTCTATTACCACTTGCAAAACTCATAATTTTCCTCCAATTTTCTCAAAAATTTCGGCTGCCCCTTTCCCCTCATATATTGACGTTTCAACTTTGATTTAATTACTTAATCCATGCTTTAAGTAGTTAATTAGGTAATTATCTTATGGCTTAATCCTTTGTTGCTTAATTAAGCTTTTAGGGATTAAGTGTAGTTCATCTTATACATTACTTAATCATGTCTAATTAATTGGCAATTACCTTTTTGCTAATCTTGACCCTTCGTTGGTCACTAATCTCCAATTAGAGGTTGCACATAATTAACTTTGAATATCTCCTTGATTCATGCTTAAACAATTAGCCAATGATTATTTATTTAATTACTTACTAATTGTTGATAATTTTCTTAATTAGGATTAATCATTTTCTCACAACTATTTTACTGACATTGGTATTTTATGTCCCATGTATTATATTAAAAATCATGGGGTCACTTATGATCCCCAAAATAATATTTAATTTCGCCTTATTATTTTCCAAAGAAAATAATCCCAAAAATTATCTAAATTAGAGACAACATGCTTTCCTATTTTTAATAAATATTTATTTGTCTCTTAAGATTTATCACAATATTTTTCAGGGTACTTTATGACCCATAATTGCATTTAGGGCTTTCCAGCTCTTTATTTTCTCTAGAGTAAATACCCTTTTTGGTCCCTGGAAAAAACACGGATGCCCTTTTTGGTCCCTGAAAAAAAATAAGTCATTTTTAGTCCCTAAAATGGAAAAATAAGGTCCCTTTTAGTCCTTTTGATCATTTTTTTGCACATATTAATCCCTCAGAAATTCCCAAAAAGGTCCTTTTTAGTCCCTAAAAAGGACCAAAATGACATTTCTTTTACTCAGGGACGAAAAAGGGTCAAATGTGTTTTTCCAGGGACCAAAAAGGGTATTTACTCTTTTCTCTAATTTTAATAGAAAATACCCTAGGAAAAATAAGGTAAATATGACTCAAGATTTGAGACCACATATTCACCTGTCTCCAATAGGTATTTTTACTAATTTATGATATTTATCATAAATACGATTTATAGGGTTTTACATTTTTAAGTGCAAAAGTAGCTACGTGGTTTACAAATTAAGTGCAAAAATACTGTTTAACTGTTAAATTTGACTTTTTTTTTGCTGACTGGATGATGACGTGGCTTTTAAGGTGCAAAAATACAATGTGGTTTGTCCAAAAGAGCGGCCAACACCAAGTTTTTTTTTTATGTGCAAAAATATCGTTTGACTGTTAAGTTTGACACTTTTTGTGTGGAAAAAATAGTATCAATCAGTACCTTGAAATATAGGATCTTGAATAAATATTTCAAGATGCTGAGTAAAACTAAAACAATACTTCAAAATGCTGACTGGTACTGAAAAATTACTTCATGATCTTGAAAAATTATTTTAGAATCTTGAAAAAATATTTGAGGGTACTGAATGGTACTACAAAATACTTCAAGATACTGAAAAATACTAAAAAGATACTTAAGGATATTGACTAATACTGAAAAAATACTTCATGATCTTGAAAAATTATTTTAGGATCTTTAAAATATATTTCAGGATATTGACCAGTACTAAAAAGATACTTTAGGGTACTGACTGGTACTAAAAAAATACTTCAGGATACTGAATGGTACTAAAAAGATAATTTACAATACTTCAAGTGGTTTTTTAGGTGCAAAAGTAACTACGTGGTTTACAAATTAAGTGCAAAAATACTATTTAACTGTTAAATTTGACTTTTTTTGCTGACTGGATGATGACATGGCTTTTAAGGTGCAAAAATATGTTAGTTCTCTATGTGTTTTGATGATTAATAACAATTGTAAACAAGTATGAATGTTTTGATAAGCCAAATGAGTCAAATACATTCTGCCATCTCCAAACTCGAGCCTAGATAGGCAAGCTCGAGTTTGCTGCTAACAGAGAGCATATCAGGCTATTTCAGCATGTAGAACTCGAGCCTGAATATTTAAACTCCAGCCTAAATTTCCATAGTATGTTCTTAAGAGTTTACAAATTTGTAAACTCGAGCCGGTATAAACATGCTCGAGTTTGCCTCTGGCGGGAAATGTTTTCCAATTGAAAACCATCTCTTTAAACTACAGAGTTTATATTTTGTGTAGAGTTTGCTTATTTTCTATGATTGTTAATTGATGAAAACTCGAGCCTAACATTCTTGTGTAGAGTTTACTCTGTGGTTTGACAAACAAAGAAGAGTTTACAAAACTTGTAAAGTCGAGCCTGCTATTGCAAGCTCGAGTTTTTCCCTTGGCAGAGAGCTTCCAAGTTTTTCTTCATCCACAAACTCCAGAGTTTATGCTCAAACCTCCAGTTCTCTCTGATAAGCCCTGATATAAACAAAGTCGAACTCGAGCCTGACATTATGAACTCGAGCCCTGTCATTGAAAGAGAGTAAAGCAAATGTACAAACTCCAGAGTTCATATTTGAGCTCCAGTCCACACTTTCGAATGACTAAATCTTTTAGGCATGAATAGTGTTAAACTCGAGCCTAATCACTAATGGACTCGAGCCTGCCTAGTTTGTGAAATATGATTTCAGGTGCTCGCTCGACAAATACTCAGCGATGCTTCAAACTCGAGCCTGTCTTCATGAACTCGAGTTTACATGATGAGAAAATTTACAAACTCCGAGTTTACATCAAACTCAGAGTTTGCTCCACACAGAAGATGAACCTGATACTCAAAGTGCCTTACGAACTCGAGCCTGACTTGGCGAACTCAAGTTTTAGTCGACAGCACAAATGATCGTTACTGATTTCATCCTGATTAGTTTAAACTACAAACTTACCATCATTGATTTCACGCGACAATCATAACCTCTACAATGAAGAAGAATTCACGCGTCTGGAAATCAATCATATGAAATTCAGGAAAGATTGTGAACCCAACGGCTATAATCCTCAACAACTTGAATTTCAAATGAAGAATATGCAGAATTGAGAAGTAACAGTCACATAACAATTGGCCACTATATATGGAACAGATTACAAACTTCAAAGACACAAAAAAATAAAGCAGAAACGAAAAGCAAGCTCAATAGTTACTTATACTTTCAGTTTTCTTTCTGTATTGTGTTTGTGATACTTAGAGCCTCAGTGTTTATCAATATCTACTCTGTGAGAGAGCTGTTATACATATTATTCAATCATTGTAATAATCTCAAGTCAAGGGGACTTGGAGATTGGGATTTTAGATTACAACTTGTAAAGGGGAGTGTATCCTAGAGAGGATAATCCTTGAGTACGTGGTCGTATATCGAATTAAGTGATAGTTGAAAACCCGAGAGTCCGGGACTGGACGTAGGTCAAGAGTTAGGACCGAACCAGGATAAACTTTCTGTGTCAAGCTCTTCTTCCCTATTTCTTTACTTTCAGCTTCATCTTGGGTGCAAGCTGGTTAAGTCAAAAGATTTTAAAATCCCCAATTCACCCCCTCTTGGTGATTTCCTTTCATTTTCATTTGGTATCAGAGCCTGGCTGTCTATTTGAAGGATTAACATCCTAGACAAAAGATCCAATGGAAGGAATTCTACCCGATGGAGCCTCAATCAACAGACCACCAGGTTTCAATGGAGAACACTACTCATTCTGGAAGGCTAAATTCAGGGTCTATGTAATGGCCTCTGTGTTTGGTCTTTGGAAGGTCTTTGAGAAAGGAAACTATGTTCCTTCCTCAGTAGTAGCTGGTGTCGAACTCCCAAGGAAGAAGAAGAGTATGATGACAATGATAAAAAATTAGTCACTCTCAACATGAAAGCAATCCACATGCTACAAAGTGCTCTTGGGCAAAAAGAGTATTTCAGAATCTGCACTTTGCCATCTGCTAAGCAAATGTGGGATGCTCTTGAGATAGCTCATGAAGGAACGGCTGCAATCAAAGAAAATCGTATTAATACCCTCATGACTGAATATGATTTACTACAAATGAAGCTTGGAGAGTCTAATGGCGAATTTCAACTCAGGTTCACTCATCTGATCAATCAACTCACTGCATTGGGAAAAGAATATGAACAACCTGCCCAAGTGAGGAAAATACTAAACATTCTCACCAAGGAATGGGAAGCCAAGGTCACTGCAATTGAAGAATCTCGAGGCGAATCAATGGCGTCTCGTAGCAAGATTATTTGGCAACCTCTCGAGTATGAGGGAAGATCAAATTCAAGAAAGGGCTAAATGAGATCAATGTCAAGACCAAGGGAATGGCTCTTAAACTCATCAAAGAGGTAAAGTCGATGACGATGAAGAAGATGAAGATGAAGATGGTGAGCTAGGAATGATGGTTCGAAGATTCAAGAAATTCTACAAAAAGGACCAATCACACAAGAAGTTTCACAAAGGAAATTCCAGCACTGAAACTAAGAAACCAATCATATGTTATGAGTGTGAGAAACCGGGCCACATCAAATCATAATGCCCTCAGCTAAAAAACAAAGAAAAGAAATTCAATAAGTTCAAGAAAAGAGCTTATGTGTCAGCTATATGGGGCAACAGTTCATCCGATGAAGATGAGGCAGAAGAAGAAGAAAGTGCCAATCTCTGTCTTGTGGCTCAAGAGGAATCAGATAACGATGAGGTAAGTAATTCTGATTTACCTTATGATGAACTATCATCTACATATAATTATCTTTTCACCGAATTTAAGAAAACTGCAAAAGAACTTCTATTCTCAAAAAGAAAAATCAAATTATTAGAAGAACAGGTTCAAATGATTCCTACACCTGTTTCTGTTTGTGAAACAAATAAGGAAAACTCTACTTGTCCTAATCATGATACAAAACCAACTTATAATGAACTGTCTACTGAATACAAACTTGTTCAAAATGAGTTTGATGAACTTGCTGAAAAATATTTTGCTTTAAAAAGGAGGAATACAACACTTGAACAGCAAGTAGAAAATCTTTCTTTTCCTGAAAATATCATATGTGATGAATGCCTCATTCTGAAAAAGAAAAATGAATATCTTACGAAGACTCTTGAAAAATTCACTAGAGGTAGTGAAATGCTTGAAATAATTTTGAAACAGCAAAGATTCACAAATGACAAATCAGGAATTGGTTACAAGCATGATTGTGACAAAAAGAAAGGAAAAAAGAAACATGGACAAAGATCATACATGAATTACTTTCAAAAATCTGTCCATACTTCAAATCCTTTTGCACATTTCAACTATTGCAACAGAAAAGGTCATACCACTCCCTCATGTTTTCATAGAAAGGATAGAACAATTAAACCTATAGGAAACTACCAATGGGTGCCTAAGGGATCCTATATGATTCCTAAGACACAAACTAACCCAAAAGGACCCAAGGAAAATTGGGTACCTAAAAGATGATATCTCTTTTTATGCAGATTTGTCTTAGAGCATCAAATCCCAATAAATGGTATATTGACAAAGTGGATGCTCAAGACACATGACAGGAGACCAATCCAAGTTTGCTTCAATCAAACATAAGGAAGGTGGCAAGGTAACATTTGGTGGAAATGAGTCCGGAAGAATTGCTGGTATTGGTAAAATTGGAAACAACAATGGACCACAAATCAATGATGTTTACCTTGTGGATGGATTATGTCACAACCTCCTCGTTGAGTCAAAGCACGAGACAAAGGAAATCTAGTCATCTTTGACTCGAAGAATGTTTGATTGTAAGTAAAGATGTTCTCTCCTTAGATTGCATTAAATCCAAAGCATTGTTCGAGCTTGAAAAATGTTTTGTTGGTAACTTGGATGAAAGTTGGCTATGGCATAAACGTTTAGGAAATGTTAATATGATTCAAATTGATAAACTACAGAAAAAGGAATTGGTTATTGGCTTACCTAAACTCTCTTTTAAGAATGACATGATCTGTGATGCTTGTCAAAAAGGTAAACAAACCAAATCTTCCTTCAAATCAAAGACGAAATATCAACTAATATACCTCTTCAATTACTCCATATGGATTTAGTTGGACCTGCTAGAGTAAAAAGCTTTGGTGGCAATCTTTATACCTTGGTTATAGTGGATGATTTCTCAAGGTTTACTTGGGTCATTCTTTTGTCTTCAAAAGACAAAAGATTTGATCAGTTTGTTGTGTTTGCCAAAAGGTCCAAAACGAGAAAGGATTCTCTATTGCGGGTATTCGTACAGATCATGGTGGAGAATTTGAGAATGGGCATATCTCCGGAAGAAATTGAACAAAACTCCCTATGAGCTCTATAAAGGAAGAAAACCCAACTTAGCTCACTTGAACATCTTTGGATGTAAATGCTTCATCCACAATAATGGTAAGGACAGTTTGGGGAAATTTGATCCCAAAGCTGATGAAGGTATATTCTTGGGTTATTCAAGTAGAAGTAAAGCATATAGAGTTTATAATACCCGCAATCACATTGTTGAAGAATCTATGCATGTTGTTTTCTGTGAAACCAAATCTAACAAGTCCTTGGATGATGATGATTTTCCTATGACAAACCAACCAGACTCAAAATCAACTGTTTCAACAAATACTGAAAACGATTTGCAAAAGGATTCTGAAACTGAAAAACATTGTGAAAATGCTTGTGAAAATAGTGTTCAAACTCAACCAAAATCATGGAGATACAGTAGGAGTCATCCTCTGGATCAAGTGATAGGTGATGCAAATCAAGGAGTAAGAACCAAGAAGCACCTTGAATGAAGTTACTTTTTCAGCTTTCATTTCTAAAATTGAACCCTCTAAAATTGATGAAACCCTTTCAGACAATGATTGGGTTATAGCAATGCAAGAGGAGTTACATCAATTTGAAAGAAACCAAGTTTGGGACTTGGTACCTAGACCTAAAGACCATCCATCTCCATAAGAATCCCACCATTCTGCTAGAGGTAGTTTTTTTTTTTCTTAATGCTTGTTCAATTTCACACCCCAAACATATCTCTTGCATTATGAGTCAGTCAATTGAAACTCAATTTTGTTAAGCTCATCTTGATCCCTTACAATCCTTGACAAACAATCATATAACCCTTGTTTAATAATATAATGAGGCTTAAAATTAGTGTCATAATGGAAATGAGGATTGAGGTAGTATGTCGTTGCATGTAAAGGCTTATGTAGTTGAGCTTTCCACATTTCATTAATTATATTCTATATAAGCTCATAATTATAACAAATCACTATCAATAAAAAAGAGTCAATTCACCAAAAAAATCAAATTATAAAAAACATAAAAATTGCATAATAAAATTAAGTACAAAACTTTAATTTAATACTTGCCTTTTTTTAACACTATTAAAATTTTGTTTGATCTTTTTCCTTCACACTTTCCATGGCTTTATATATGAATCTCTTAGCTAGCTTCTCTTCTACTAATGAGTGAAGAAATTTAGCAAGAGGAATAACACCTTTAAGGCATGTCACAATATTCTTCCACAAATTATTGTCCATAGCACTTTTTGCTACTTCTTTTTCATCTTTGGTAGATGAAAATTTGCTATCCTTCCAATCTTGAGAATTGAACAAATTTACCAGGGGTACTTTGTGCTCATTAAGACATGACAAAGTCATATATGCAGTGGCAAATTGAGTTGCAGCAGACCTAATTAAATATTTTCCATTCGTGTATTTTCTCAAAAGGCTAATGAGTATTGATCTTGCATAAATATAAGTTGTGATTTTTCTACCCCTGCTAATGGTTTCTTTATGCAATATATATTTATTTTTTTTATAAAGTCCTCCAACATTAAGTCAATACAATGGCTGCACATTGAGTCTAATACAAATGTTTTCTTTTCTCTGTTAATTTTTGCCCAGCTGCTTTCTAATTTGCAGCATTGTTAGTTACTATTTTCCCCACACTCATCTTATTGAATGAAATGCAATATTTCAATTATGCCTTATTATCAATCGTTTCCGCTATATCTCTGACAAATGCATAATTGCCAAACCATATTTCAAACCATCTTGTGAAATTTTTTTTATCAAAACTCAAATCTTTTGAAAACTGAAAATTTCTGGTTTACAAGTGTTGTCATCATCAAAAAGGGGGAGAGTGTTAGTTCTCAATTGGTTTTGATGATAACGGACAATTGTAAACATGATTGAAGTTTGTCTTTGTAAGTTGAAAAACTTACTGTCTAAGGCAAACTCGAGTTTCAGTTTGGAAACTCGAGTTTTGGCCTGACAAAGAAATGCTCAATTTTTTGTAAAGAAAGACAAACTCGAGTTTTGGATTGAAAACTCGAGTTTTGGATTGAAAACTCGAGTTTTGGCCATACAGAGAGCATTCGAGTTTTTCACAGACAAAGCAAACTCGAGTTTGATTTTGAAAACTCGAGTTTTGACAAGACAGAGAGCAACCAAGTTTTTCAAAGAAACCAAAACTCCAGTTTCCATTTGGAAACTCGAGTTTGGGTTATACAGAGAGTTCTCTAAGTTTCCAACGTTTTCTGGAAACTCGAGTTCTGTTTGAAAACTCGAGTTTACCTCATCTGAGAACAATGCTCGTCTCTGACCTTGTGAAAACTTCCATGATTGAATCGACCAAAGTTTTCAACGTTTTCTCATAAAAGAGAAAACTCGATTTTCCATTTTGAAACTCGAGTTTCGTCACTAAAGAGAAGTTTCCAAAGTTTTCAACCAATGTGAAAACTCGAGTTATGTTTTGGAAACTCGAGTTTTGGCCAGGCAGAGAGCTCTGCCAATTTAGAGCCTTTGAAAACTCGAGTTATGTTTTGGAAACTCCAGTTTTAAGCTTTTGGACTAAAACATGATTTTTCATTCAAGAGTCCAAAACTCGAGTTAGTCACTAATTGACTCGAGTTTTGCACTATTCACCAAACATGTCCAAAATGCCAAATCACGATGTTTGTCTTTGTAAAGAGAAAACTCGAGTTTAGTCTGAAAACTCGAGTTTCGGTCTTTTGTTAAAAGTTCTCTGAAACATGAAAACTCGAGTTTCGAAGAACCAACTCGAGTTTCCATCGCAAAATTTGAATTTCGATTTGAACGAATTCATGAAATGTTTCGTTTGATCTCAATACTCTTTACCATTACTCATAACTATTCTTAACTATGTTTAATCGGTTTGTTAGTGAGTTTCGATGGTTAAAGACAGGTTTAAATGGAGATTAAGCAAAAAGCAAAAAGCATGTCAGCACATTTAATGAAAAGTGCAGAAACCTTGCATGCTTTTGGACAAACATTCTCCACACATTTTGGAGAAGTTAATGCTTGCCTTCTACATTCAGCAAACTGCTCTTCAAACGGATTAATAATCAGAGAGTCAACTCTGAATTTCTGTAAAGCTGAATTAACCAAAGAGTAGAGAGAAAAGAAGACCAAAACCTTCACTAATCCTCTTCTAATCACTCCAACGGTTATCTGAGGAATTACAACGGTCAATTAATGCTCTATACCTATAAAAAGATATGCATTCAAGTCTTCTCAATAACCAACCTGTGTAAGAACGAAAATTAAGATAGTTTCATTTACTCTTTGAGTTTTGCTTCTTCTCCCTTCACTCTGTTTTATCCTCTTTTTCATATCCTTAAACAGAGCACTCGAAAAGATTTTTGAGAATCCCCAATTCACCCCCTCTTGGTGATTCAAGCTCCACTTTCATGTGTGAAGCTGGGACGAAGAAGAGATCAATCTTATTTATCAAAGTGATCAGAAGAAAAGATCAAAGAAATATATAAGAGGCTTTTGCTGTTTCTAGATCAAAGAAATTAAAACAGCGGCATCTCTGAGTCTATAAGAAATTAGATCTGAAGTTAGTTTCCTGTGTGTGAGGTCAGCGAAGGAGAGATCAATCTTATTTATCAGAGTGATCAGAAGAAGATAAAAGAAATATATAAGAGGATTTTGCTGTTTCTAGATCAAAGAAATTAAAACAGCGGCATCTCTGAGTCTATAAGAAATTAGATATGAAGTTAGTTACCTGTGTGTGAAGCTGGGGCGAAGGAGAGATCAATCTTATTTATCAGAGTGATCAGAAGAAGCTCAAAGAAATACATATGAGGCTTTTGCTATTTCTAGATCAAAGAAATTAATGACTATGTGATGAAGGCTTTTGCGAAAGGAGCTACCTGGGCAACAAGGTAAGGGGAATGAGTAAAGCTCTCTCTTTTTAACGGCCTTTCTAGTCTAAAACAGAAGTCAATGGAGAAGGGGAGACGTTTTGGGACACAAGGGCAAGGGGAATGAATCAATATTCAATGACACGTAATGATAAAAAGGTATTTCTAAAAATACCGCTTGCACTAATAAAGGGTAATAATCCGTAAAAATATAGAGAAAAATGGGTTTTGTTAATTCTCTTTTCTCTCTAGCGCTCTGCTAGGGCTTTCGGTGAGTGTGAGAGGGCCGTCGCCCTTTGGCGGTGGTTTTGGATAGCTGGTGTTTAGGGATTCCATTTAAGAGTGAGAGACTTCGTTGCCCACTGCGGCGAAGAAATGAGCGTCCCCTTGCCCCGCGCATCGCGAGCAGGGGAAAGTGAGGATCTGATGGAAGACGATCGCGAGTCTGGAAATAGTCGGAAGAGGAAAGTAGGAGGCGTGGAGGCTGGCTTCTCTGGAAGTGAATCTCTGCGATCTAGAGAGGAGACCTGGATGAAGCCGGAGGAGAAAGAAGCTCCGATCAAGTCGTACAAAGAGTAGCTATTGAAAAATGTCAATACAAAGACATGCTGGTGGGAATGGGTTAAAACCGATGAGGATGATGATCTGGAAGATTATGGAGCAGACACTGACTTTGATAAGGTTCTAAATCCTGCGGATGGTATTCGTGTGGATCACTCGAATCCTCTCTGTCCAAATTTTGAGTTTGATGAAAAGGAGCGTGAACAGCTGATGAAACCTTTTCAATGAACACTGGTGGTGAAATTGTTGGGAAGGCAAATCTCATATGGATTTATGAAGAAGAAGCTGAGACAACTCTGGGAGGGAAATGGGAGTATTGAGGTATTTGAATGAGAAAATCATTTTTACCTGGTTAATTTTCAGAATATGGATGATTACATGGAGGCTCTAATTGGAGGGCCTTGGGTGATGCTGATGCTTACCTGAATGTGGCCTACTGGAGGCCTGATTTGAATCCGAAGAAAGGGAAAATTGAATCGGTTGTGGCATGGGTAAGACTTCCAGACCTGCCTGCCCCTCTTTTTGACAAAAAATTCTTGTTGAACTTGGGAAATTCACTAGGAAGAGCCATTCGTTTAGATGTCCATACGGCACAAAGGGCTAGGGGAAAATTCGCACGGATGTGTGTGAAGCTAGACCTTACCAAACCTTTGGTTCCTGAATTTAATGTCGAAGGCCAGATACTAGGCGTAGAGTATGAGAGCCTGGGTTTGATCTGCAGTAAATATGGTCAGGTTGGGCACTCTAAGCAGGGCTGTGAACAATTTCATAAAAAAGGTTGTGAGGGCAGCATGGAAGTAGAGGAACAGGCCAGAAATAAAAAAGTGGCTGAGACTGATGGAGAGGGATCTGAAGGCAAATGGAAAATTGTTCAGAGAGGGTGGCGACAGAGAAAAGGGGAATCTGCTCCCCATGGAAATTTGGGAGGTTCCAAATTCAATATCCTTCAGGAGAAAACAGGGGATGTGGTTAATGTCATGAGGGAGGAAGATGTGCAGGGGAGTGTGGCTCCGGAAGGAATCAGGGTCCATCCGCAAGTTGTGAAAGCGCCTAATTTGCATAAAAAAAGAGAGAAAAACGGAAACAGGACATGGCAAAAAAAGGGAACGAATAGAGTGGGAGGTGGTTCTTTGGAAAGGATAGTTCAAAATGGAACGAGAGAAAATGTTGTAAAGGCTAAAAAAAGATTATGGCAGGCTTCAAGGTGGGCAGGTTAGTAATAGTAGAAGGGATAAGCCAGTAGGGCTTGGAAGTCCTGAGTTTGTACCTGCAACAATTCTATCCCGGGAGGGCAGGGTGCAGGGGTGGCTGATTGCAATGACATGGAGTTAGAGGAGTTAAAAGGGGCCGAGACTAGGGAGGGACGACTTGACTCTTTGGGGAAAACCTTGGAGGAGGAGTACCGTACCCCTGATCTTGCAAGTTAAAGGTATTTCTGATTTTTGTTTCTCCGTATTAAATTTTCTCATGATGAAGATACTTATATGGAACAGTAGGGGGCAGCTAGCAAGAGATTTGCGGCTGTTCTGAAAGACATGAAATGTAGATACCATTTGGATGTAGTTGTTATCTTAGAGCCTAGAATCAGTGGTGTTAAGGCTCAAAATACCATCAGGAGTTGGGGTTTTAAGCATTATGTTAGAGTGGAGGCTGCTGGTTTTTCAGGGGGAATATGGATTATGTGAAGTAAAGATGAGCTTCAAATAGATGTGATAGAAAAAGATGAACAATTCATTCACTGTAAGCGAGGGCTGGATGGAGAAGAAATGTTGCTAGCTGCGGTCTATGCTAATCCTTGTTAGCAAAAAAGACGGCGGTTATGGGCTGTACTTAGGGAAATGGCTGGTAATATATCTGATCCGTGGCTTATTGCTGGGGATTTCAATGAAATTAAAACCCCTTTGGAGCAAAAAGGGGGCGGTAGGGTGAATGAAACACGATGTAGGGGTTTTAATGACTGGATTCAGGATTGTGGTTTTATTGATGTTGACTCAAAGGGCCCTTTCTACACGTGGAGGGGGCCAAAATGGGATGGCCTGGACCGTGTGCATAAACGCCTTGACAGATGCTTATGTAATTTACAGTGGCTAGAAAGGTTTGAAAATGTCGAAGGTCAAGTCAGTCCAAGAGTATGCTCCGATCATCATCCTCTTCTTATTAGACTCTTTGCTGATAATCAGGGGTTTAGGAGGAGAAGCTTTCGGTATGAAGCCATGTGGCAGATGCACGAGAACTTTGAAGAAGTAATGAGGAAAGGGTGGAGAGGAAATGAAGATGCACATGTCAAATTAGGTACACTTCAGCAAGAACTTGCAGACTGGAATAGAGAAGTATTTGGCTATGTTGAAAGGAAAAAGCATAGATTAATTAACCGTTTGAATGGAATTCAATGTTCAATTGAGCGAAGGAATAATCCTTTTCTAGTTCAACTTGAAGTTGAGTTGGAAGAGGAATTGATGAATACTCTAAGACAGGAAGAAGTCTTTTGTTTCAGAAATCAAGAGGCAGATGGTTAGAGGAGGGAGACAGAAATACGAGATTTTATCATACTAAAACCTTAATTCGAAGATGGAAAAATCGAGTTAAAATGCTACATAACAGTAGTGGTGACTGGATAGAGGAGGAAGATACCATAGTGAGTATGTTTCAACAATTTTTCCAGAACCTATTTTGTGAAGAAATAGTGCAGCAAGAGTGGTTAATTACAAATCAGCGATGGGGGGCTGTCAATAGCGAAAGACTGAAAAGAGCAGGCATCCAAGATGAGGAAGTTAAACAAGCTTTCTTTCAGATAGGAGGATTTAAGGCACCGGGGGGTGATGGCTTCCCTGCTGTCTTCTACCACAATAATTGGAAGACAGTGGGACCAGGAGTAATCAAGCTCATCAAAGAATTGTGGCAACATCCGGAGAGGATAGGAGAAATCAACGATACATTGTTGGTGCTGATTCCGAAGATAGAACAGCCAAAAGGGGTAAGTCATTTCAGACCCATAGCTTTATGCAATGTGATATATAAAGGTCTATCTAAGATGATTGTAAATAGGCTAAAGCCTTTAATGGATAGTTTGGTGTCTCCCTACCAAACTAGTTTTGTACCTAGGAGGAGTATACATGACAATATCATAATTGCCAAAGAAGTAGTTCACACTTTGAGTAAACTTAAATGTAAAAAAGGGTACATGGTTGTAAAGATTGACTTAGAAAAGGCTTACGATAGGATGTCTTGGGAATTTCTTGGCAAAGTGCTGGATGAAATTGGTTTTCCTACTCATTTACAAAATGTAATTAGGGGATGTATGAGCTCAACTTGTATGTCCATTTTATGGAATGGTTGTAGGAGGGAGAGTTTTAGCCCGTCTAGGGGGTTGAGACAAGGAGACCCACTTTCTCCTTATCTATTTGTTTTGGGCATGGAAAACTGTTTCATTTAATTTCAGACTATGTTGCTAGTGGAAAATGGAAACCATTGAGGTTAGGAAGAAATGGGGCTGAAGTCTCTCACATCCTATTCGCGGATGACTTGTTACTAGTTTGTGAAGCTAACATGGACCACATATGCTCGGTTATGGAGGTGCTTGATGCTTTCAGTATTGCCTCTGGACAAAAAGTGAATGCTCAAAAAAGTAGCATTTTCTTTTCACCAAATGTTGAGAGATGTATGCAGAATGAAATATGTGGGTATTCTTGTTTTAAAAGACTAGATGATTTGGGTAGATATTTGGGGGCATACATGATTAGTGGAGGAAGTAGTAGGAACAAATTTCAGCACCTACTTGACAAGATGCAGAGTAAGTTGAGTAGCTGGAAAAGTCAGACTTTATCTTTAGCTGGAATGCTAACTTTGGTCTAGTTCGTTACGAATCAACTAGCTGCCTTCTCCATGCAACACTCTCGGGTTCCCGTTGGTGTTAGAAAACAGATGGAAAAATTGCAGCATGATTTCATATGGCAAAGTGAAGAGGGAAAAAGGAAAATACATGCGGTTAGTTGGGATATGATTTGCACAGATAAAAGAAATGGGGGACTGGGGATGCGGAACTTGGAGAGAATGAATGAAGCCTTGCTTGGTAAAATAGCTTGGAATATCCTATCCAAACCTCAAAGCCTATGCTCGAGTGTATTAATTGGAAAATATGGGAGGCATTGTGATATGAACAAAGAGTGTAAAGCCCAAAAAACTGATTTTGATATATGGAAAAGCATGAACCAAATATGGTCGAAACTGATCTCTAATATAGGGTGGGAAGTTGGCAATGGAGAACGGGTTAATTTTTGGAATGATATATGGATGAAGGGAGGAAGAAGGTTGGGAGATATGGCTATAGAAAATCTAACAGCGGAAGAGGAACTGGTAAAGGTGAAAGAAATGGTTGATCTTGAGGGTGGTTGGAGCTTGGAAAGGATTGGGAGAAAATTATCTGCAGAGGGAAGACAGAAACTGATGGCTGTCCTGCCTCCTTCTGTTGAACGGGGAGTTGATAGTGTACGTTGGGGCCTAAATCTGAAAAGCTCCTATGTGGTTTCAGAGATGTATCAAAATCTGAGGAAGGAACGAGATAAGGGGGAGTGTGAATGGAGTTTGTTGTGGAAGTGGAAAGGGCCTAAGTGTGTGCAAATATTCCTTTGGCAAGCAATGCATGGTAGATTGCTAACATGTGAAAGGAAAAGTAAACTCATGGGGGGTTTACCGGACTGTTATAAGTGCCCCGACCAGTGTGAGACTTTAATGCATGTAACGAGGGATTGTGGAGTGGCAAAGGAGTTGTGGATGGAACTATGGGATGGGAGAATTGAGGCTGAGTTTATAAATAAAGAGGGTTTGGAGTGGTTTGGATGGAACCTAGCTCATAAACATAGAGATTGGAGTCTAATCTTTGGTGTTTCTTGCTGGCTCTTGTGGACTTGGAGAAACAAAGCTTGTTTCGAAGAGGGGTTTGAAATACCTGCAGAGAGAGGGCGGGTAGTGGCATGGCATGTTCGAGAAATCAAAAGGGCAAGGGAGGACTACAGTATAGTGCAAGGCAGAAGAGTAGAGACCAATCTGAAGTGGGAACCACCTCTTGAGGGCTGGGTTAAAATAAATGTGGATGGAGCCTCTAGGGGAAAGGAGCATATGGTGGGTTGTGGTGGTCTCATGAGAGGAAGCGATGGTAGATGGATGGGAGGCTTCTCAAGAAAGTTGGGAAGTTGTTCAGCTCAAAGTGCAGAACTATGGGCAGTCTTGTCAGGTATAGAGCTTGCCCTGTGTAAAAAGCAGGAGAGAATTGTAATAGAAAGTGATTCATCAGTAGTAGTGCAGCTGCTACGGAAGCTACAACAAGAGGAGGAAGTTAATACAGGGCTGCTACGCGAGATTTGTGAAGCTATGAAGAAAATTTCCATATTGTCTATCTCTCATATATATAGAGAGTGTAATTGTTGCGCAGATATACTTGCTGATTTTAGTTTTTCCCAGGAGTCTGTGTATGCGTTTTTTGACTACCCTCCTCAGGAACTTCACAATTACCTGTACAGGGATTATATTGGGGTGTCATACCCCAGGTTTATTCAATTTCAGGAAATGAGAATGGGCTGATAAGCCCCGTTTACTACCCGCAAAAAAAAAAAAAGGTTTATAATCCATACCGTTAATTTGCTCCAGTAGTTTTACTGATTTTTTTTTTTTTGGGAAAAAATTACTTAATTCTCTTGTTTGAATTTTAGGAGCTTAGTTTTCAGACACTTAATTACTTAATTTAGGATTAATTTGGCGAAAAAGTTATAAGTTCAGGAAAATAAATATGAAGTCTGTGCAAAACTTGATCAACGTACGAATTACATGAAAACCGAAATTAGAAAAATAGAAATTGACTTGGAATAAAAGTTTTGGAATGTTTGGAGTCCATGAAACCAATTTCTTATTTTAATTTCACGCTTCATTTTAGTCTCCAAGTTATTAACATCTAATATAAACTATTCAAATATAATTTTTTTAATTTTATAAAAAATAAAAAAAAAAGTTAGTCTAATCAATTCAAGTAGTCTTAAAAATAAGCAACTCCTGGATAGTTTTTGTTTCACATTGGAATTCTAATAATTAAAGTTAGTTTTAAAAATGAGCTATGGTAACCAGCTCATGATCCATTTAATATATCAAGTTTGACGGGTTCTACATTTATCAAAAGTATAGGGCCTACCAAAATATATCCCTCTTTTTCTTGTCACCGTCCGAAGAAAATTCTCTCCACTGCGAAAAGACGCGGAAAGAAGAAAAAGAGATTTCACACATCATTTTAGCTAACTTCAAAGTGAGAAAGTAAGTTTAGTTGGAGAATCATTCTGCAGTCAGACAATTTAATTATTAGGGAGTCCCATAATTAGCAAACTATATATTGGTTAAGGTGGTAAGGAGGGACGGAACCAAGATTTAAAATTAGGAGAGACAAAAATTATAGAATAGAACTTAGTGTTCATGAAGTTATATTTCAACCCTATAAATATTTCAAAAAAAATTCTTTAGTCGTCCCTCCATGAAACTTTTAATAGGGATTAAAATGGAAATATTAAGATTTTTAATAGGCTAAAATATAATTTTCTAAACCTTTAGGTTCAATTCTATAATTTTAGAGAAGGGGCCGCCCCTAACCCCTAATTCACCCCTGACTGAGTGTGGGGTTTGTATTAAGAATGTGGGACATTATATTGGGAGCCACTTGAATCACGTCCTCCTTTGATAAAAAAAAAAAAAATCACGTCCTCCTGATTCATGAGTATGCATGCATGTTAGTTACCACATCTTTTCATGTCTTATTTACATTAAAGTCATCACAAAGTTAATACAGCATATACAGGCAACCACATGCATGCACCTATATAATCATTCTACAAGTTTCAATCATTTCACGATGTTGGGTACTTTTGGCTTCGTTGAAATTTTCAAAACCTAACCTATCGCTAAACCCACCGATATTTAATTTCTTTTACTTCGATCAATGGTGGGCAACATTGATAAATGATTTTAATTAAATAATTTTCAAGCCATTTTACTTCTTTGTGAGTTTTGAGTCGTGACTGCTAGAAATAACCATTTGCGACTCCTTTTATCTAGTAAATAAAAAAGATTGACTTATAATTATACGGTTGTGCATCTAAACTCCATCAATATGAAGATTTTATTAACAGGTGATCTGTAAGTATATCTATAAATATTCTTTTAAGTCTCGAAACATGCCCTAATCTTAATGAGGGCCGAGACCTAACATATCTAAACCTTTTTCTTTTTAATAAAAGATAAAGAAATAGCCGTTAGTGATCTCCCGCTAAGCACCACCTATTAACAATTTCCCTCCTAATATTCTTTTTAACGCTAACAGATATTTTTAAAAAAATGATTCGTTATATAACCCATTTATCTGTACCATGCACGTTTCACATACATCAGAATCTCTAGTAAACTTTAGGCATCAAAACCCTTGTTAACATATGTGATTAGAGAAGATGATAGAGATACAATATAGAGAAGATGAAGATCTTGTATTATTATCAAAAGAGGAACATCCCCTTACAATGAGTAACCCATAAGGATTAACTCTAAATCTAGAAGGAGACCATGTTAACTCCCTCTCTAGTGAGACTCCACATCCCACATACATGGTGAAGGCTCCACACCTAACACCCTTGGTGAGGGCTTCACACCCAACACACTCCATTTCATTAGCTAAGACCCCTTTATATAGACTAGGGCCCTAACTAATTCACTAACCACCCAACTAACCACCTAATACTTCTAACACGTCCCCTCAAGTTGAACACCATTTATCTTAAATGTGTTCAACTTGAACAACACAAAATAAGGGCTAAGGTGAATTAAATTGAACAGTTTTACAATCACAAAACAATACAAAGATTTCTTCATTTTATAGCTTTCTTCTCCATATCCAATTCTGAAATGCTTCACTTTTGGAATGCTTCAGTCTCTGTAAGCTTCTCTAGTCACCGCCGCACTAACTTTCAAACCGAAACAATCAATTCTATAAGCCACCAGTCCCTTTGCCACATCACAAAACCACATTCTTATTGCAATGGAATTTTCCTTTATCTCGTATCATCTTCACGAAATTGCAAATCGCACTAATATTCTCCCATGTAGACACCACAATTATTCAATCTTCCATTCAATTCAACAATTTTGCCATTACGTTATCATCAACATACTCAAACTTGCCAATGTACCAAAACATAACAGATAGACCATTAGAAGACACATTAGGTCCAAATATAGAAATTCTTTGCTTCCAATAGGGATAATAAATTGACCAAATTTCAGTGAAACAGAAATTGAAGCAAACTATGATGACTTAGCAAAGTCCTTTGCCACCGCAGGGCAATATGAACGGATCACCACCGCATTGATTCAAAGTTCTAATCACCTTGATAGCCAATTGTGATTTTTCAGAAACAACAAGAACTCAAAATAATTTGAACATTGTACCTCCTTGCCTGTCAAATTATACACAAAGTTGCATAAACATCAAGAGGATGCTGCTCAATGCTACATATGCCTTGTGGAGTATGACGATGGAGACAGCATGCGAGTACTACCTTGTGCCATTGAGTTTCCCAGAATCACCAAGAACCAGAAGATGATTTTCTCCCATATGTGCCTCAGATTTGTGAGTGCTGGAAGGACGAACAGGACGCTGCTATTTTCCATTTGCAAACTTCTTCGCGACGTCCGTCAAGAGCCTCTTCCCTCCAGACGATGATAGCCTCACCTGAATGTCGTCCATCACAAGAACTTCTTCTTCCGCCTTTATCGTTGACAGATGAGGCTTAAGTCTCTAATCTTGAAACCCAAATCTTTGCCTGCTCTGCTCCTCTTCCTTTCATGGACTTTCTCGCTCTTCTCTGTACCGGCGCTCTCCTCGCTGGTGGCCTCTACAGGTACTGATCCTTCTTCCGCCGCCCCAAGGAGATCAAAACCGCCGAGAAGGTCCCCGACTTCGTAGATACTTTCTACAATTTAGTCACTGACATCTACGAGTGGGGTTGGGGCCAGTCCTTCCACTTCTCACCTGCAATCCCCGACAAATCCCATCGCGATGTTACACGGCTCCACGAGCTGACTTTGACGTGATTTGTCCCTGTGCGTGAGCTGGTGTGTGTGATTTCTTGAAGAATGGTCTTCACATGCCAACAAAGCTCCACACTACAGTGGACTATTCTTGAACCACGGTCAGCAACGTGGGCCTTTCTTTATCACTTTTATGAAGCTTTCAACATATTCTTGAATCCACGCCAGGAACGTGGGTTTATCTGGATCGCTTTTCTTGGACCGTCGGCATGCGTATTTGGGTCTCCAGTATGAAAGAAAGGAATCAACCTGGAAATTGTGTATTGGTGTTTCAAAACGCAGATGAGACAAATTATTCAATTAGTCTCTCTTGTCATGGAGTCCAAAAGAATAATAGGATCTGGATAAATGGCTTTGGGATCTTGATTAGTGGCTCCGATAATCTTGAAAAAAAAATAACCTGGCTCTGATACCATGTTAACATATGTGATTAGAGAAGATGATAGAGATACAATATAGAGAAGATGAAGATCTTGTATTATTATCAAAAGAGGAACATCCCCTTACAATGAGTAACCCATAAGGATTAACTCTAAATCTAGAAGGAGATCATGTTAACTCCTTCTCTAGTGAGACTCCACATCCCACATACATGGTGAAGGCTCCACACCTAACACCCTTGGTGAGGGCTTCACACCCAACACACTCCATTTCATTAGCTAAGACCCCTTTATATAGACTAGGGCCTTAACTAATTCACTAACCACCCAACTAACCACCTAATACTTCTAACAACCCTAAATTAAATTATATTAGTCATACACTCATACTCGTGAATTAAAAATACGATACTGGCTATAGAGACGGAGCCAAAAATTGCAATTTGGGGGCAAATAGTACATAATAAACCCAAGTTTTCATGAAATTACATTTCAGCACCATAAACATTTCAATATTGTCATTTTAGTCCCTTCACGAAACAAATAGTAGGGACTAAAGTAAAAATATTGAAATTTATATAAGGCTAAAATATAATTTTCTGAAAAATCTAGGTTATATTCTATAATTTTAAAGGGGGTGGGGGCCACCCCTAGCACCCCCGGCTCCACCCCTGGTGGTAAGCAACTTCACTCCCATAAGGAAGAGAAGACAAGTTTGAAACTTGACAAGTGTACTTATGAGGAGAGGCAAAAAGTCTTTGCGTTCTAAGCCTCAAAAGAGGAACTCTTGATCAAATAAGAAAAAAGATCTAATACAAGAAATGAAAATATGTTGCATGTTGTTCAATTATTGTGGGATGATATAGTAATCCTAAAAAAACGTAAATGCCATATGGGTGTTTGTCATCCTATAATTGTTTTACTTTTAAACAGTAGGTTTTAGAGGCATCAGTTACTTAAGAAACTGACTCAAGCAGAGAACAAGAAGAAGAAAAAGGATAAGCTGAGAATTACATTTAGCTCTGATGATGACCTGCTTAAAGATACTCGTCCTTTTCTGTGTCAAGTCCCATCTTTCGTTTTTATCTTGAACCACCTGAAGAAGTTGACATAAAATGAAAATGAAAATGGAATTTTTTTTGTCAAAATATCAAATATGAGCGATATATTTTGCATTAAGAACCAAATGAAATATGATTGAAAAATGAGGAAGAAAATATGTAATATCAGCAATAAGACCTCATAATTTGTTGACACATGCAAGTAATTGCAAGACATGGAAGATCAACAAATATATCCATCTAAATCTCCTAGCCATTCAACCACTGGTCCATCTGTTTGATTTACATGTCGATTTTTTCACCTTTCATTGGATCTGACCTGAAACCCTGTCTCAAGTATTCATGTATATGCCAGTTCAGTGCCATTTAATATTGAATGTCTTTTTCAACCTTACTTTCGAGTCCAGTGGCCAGTTCAAAGGACTCTTCAACTATATTTACTTCCAAACCATTCGTCCTTCGCTGGCATCTGATTTTTTGTGTACACGTGGTTTTTCCGTAAGAATAATTTATGTTCTTAAATGGCAATTGCATTTCCCCATCATTCATTAATCCTTACTTGAAAACCGATCGATATGATGTACATGTGGTAATTCTCCATGGATAATTTGATTATTCGTTTATCAGTATTATTTCATTGGCTTTACTGATAAACGAATGGCTAAGTAAACGTGGGAAATGAACTATGATATTGGAATTCTATTCACCTCAACTGTATAATTTAAAGCTCCAGTTTTCCCAAACATACACGTATTTTTCCCATGCATTTGCAGTTCATCCGTCGTTGTCATTTAATCCCCACTATTCAACCATTGATTTAATTAATCGGCCACATTTAATTGTGTTCTTAAGATCACATTGACCTTTGATGCCTATTTATTCCATTGTTCTTCTGCTTTTCGGGTCAGTTGCAAAACTCGTCTGGCAAAATCTTAATACCAAAATCCATATTATACTACAATGGCTACATGCAATGTATCAGATTTTCTTTCACTCAAATGATCAAAACAACATGTGGTCTATTACTGTGAAGGTGGTGTCTCATTTTAGCGACATTCCTTACACCTATATGCATCAACGTATCACATACAATGTACTTCCTAGATCTAACTAGCATTTATACTAAGAACTACTAAACAAAAGACTAGAACCTAAAAGCTAAGGACCGAAGAACTTACCCAGAACCTTGCTACTCCTTCGCCAAAGCTCTTCCTTCTCTCTTCTCTCTAAAATTTCGAATTGCTCAAGGCAATTTTGGTGTGAATTTTCAAATGGAATGGAGGGGCTATTTATAGGAAAAGTCTATGGCATTTTGGTAGTTCCATTGAACTTTCTCTACTCGAATCTCAACCGTTAGATCTAGGTTATTTTTGAAATCAAATCCTCACCATCCACCTCTCCAAAAACGTCCCTCTTACTCTCTCTCTCCCCTATCCTCTTCCATTCATAATGAAATCCTATCTCTTTGGGATTTCCTCTTACCGATTATTTCCCCTGCTTAGTGTTCTAACTGTATGTGCTTATATATCACAAATATTTTTAGAGATAAATTTTGAAGTTTATGTAACCTCTTGAAAAGAACTTGAATTAACAAGGATTATGGTCCAATTAGGGGTTTTTTACTAGCCTTTTAGTCATTTTAGGATAAATCCAAAAGTTACGGAAATGACTTTGGGAATAGCCTACTTTGAACTAAAAATATACTTGTTCATAAAAAGTCCTTATATTTGATCTATGATTGACATATTTCAAGATACAATTTAATTTCTATCTGTTCTCGTTTATCCCATTGGCTTTTTGAACTCACAAAATATCTCTTCAATACTTGGCTCACCTTTATCCACCACTCACACAACACACACCACATACACACACACACTCATACGTCCCCCCTCCCCCTTTTTTATTTATTTTTGTTATGTTTTTAGTTAATCTTATAGTTAACTAAAAGAAATTCTCCCATTGGTTGATCCTTCTTCACAAGGATTTCACTTTATGGTATTAATTTATAGCCTTAGGATTAACTTTATTAATTCAAATCTAAGCCTTTGATCTTATGCTTAATACATCCTTTGTCGATCAACTAGGCTTTAGGGATTTTATGTAGTTAATTTTATACACCTCCTAATCATGCCTAATTGATTATCAATTATCTTTATGCTAATCTTGGCCCTTCATTGGCCATTGGTCTTTAATTAGGGTCATACATTCCTAATTGTGCCTTTAAAACATGTTATTCAATTAACAATAAAAGCTTTTGGAATTAATCTAATAAATGAAGATTTAATTATTTATTAATTGTTGGCAATTTTCTTAAATCGGATTAGTTATTTTCTCACAACTTTTGGGTTTACTTTAGTCATTTATGCACCATGCATTATTTTAAAAATCATAGGGCAACTTATGTTCCCCAAAATAAAATTGTGTTTTAACCTCTTTAAATTACAAGGAAAATGAACAAATAAATTACTAAAATTAGAGGCAATATACTTTCCTATTTTAGATAGGTATTTAACTACCTCCTAAGACATAATTAAGATTATACTTGATTATGATAAATCTTAGGGTATTTTATGATCCATAAAAGCATTTAGGAATCACCTTTGGTTCTTCTTATTCTAGGGAAAATTGCCAAGAAATACAATACATAAATTTGAGACCACATATTCACCTATTTAGAATAGGTATTATTTATCACAATATAATATTTAAGATAAATAATTATCTGGGTATTACATTTCTCCCCCCGTTAAATAAAATTTCGCCCTCGAAATTTGATCGTATAACTTCAGAGAACTGATCTATTCCTTTCCTATGGGTGTTTACTAAACATGCACACTTGCAATACTATTTAAACACACACTAGAAACTAAAGTTCTTACGCCAAGTAGGGTAGCTATTATCGAGTCATAGGGTAATCTATAGGCATGCATTCCTAGGTGAAAATTTGCACAATCATATGATTTAAACGAATGGCTAGCACCCGAATCATACCATGCCTGGAAAAGATTCCCTAAGAGAGATATAGTACCTTGGATCATCTCCGGAGACTTCCTAGCCTCCTCGTTTGTCAGAGCAAAAACCATGTGTAACATCCCAATTTTTAAAAGCAGAATAATATTTTTTTTTTCATCAGAGTAGAGTATCGGAGCAAATAAAGTGTTGAATAACTGATACAACATTAACTGTGGCGTAGCTTCCTGTTCATAAAGAATGATACATTTATCGGTACATATCTTAAATATCTTCGATCGGGTCTTTACGCGGTCTTCACGCGTGCTGTTTACTCTGCTTACTCTGCTTACTCTTATCTTCCGTCCTTGGTTTCCCAGACCCTGATGCTATAGTAAGAGCTGTGGTCCAATACCCATCGGACCCCAGGTAACGGTTAGCCTCATGCTTATATAAACAATATATGCATAACAGATATTTCTAATATTACAGCAATGATCAAGCCAATACGTCGTATGATTATTCAATAACAAATACAATAACATGTAAAGTTAATTCTGGTCTGCACTATTCACCCGTGCCACGATGTACAGTCGTGTCCTCAGCGCTAGGAAAACATAACGGCATTATTATGACTATAACCCGTAAAGCTGTAAATAGTGATCTAAGTACGGTTTCTTAGTCACAGTGCATGTCCAAGACAGAGTCCCATTCATGGCTTTATGAAAGTATCCACAACATATATAAGCATACTATAAGCATCAGAGTCAGTGTTACAGTATGCGTCCGTACCTTCGTTGATGAATACGGTACGTCTGAATACTGTACGTCTGTCGGTCAGATCGGAGTCACAGATATCCTATAAGGATAATATCGTATTTATTAATAAACAATATCCTAACAAATATTTTAGTCACAAATGACTATTTTACCCCTGACCTCAGAAAATCGCTACCCGATAAAATTTCGCCAGAGCTTCACTACTCTGACTCCCAACTTTCAAAACTCAATTCCTACCATGTTTTTACCTCGTCAAGCATCTTTCAATGCAATGAGGCTTAAAAACAAGAATAGGAATTTCATTTCCTACTTCCTAGATCTAACTAACATTTCTACTAAAACTACCGAACAAAAGACTAGAACTTAAAAGCTAAGGACCGAAGAACTTACCCAGAACCTTGCTACTCCTTCTCCAAAGCTCTTTCTTCTCACTAACCTCTCTCTAGATTTCGAATTGCCTCTTGCAATTTGGTGTGAGATTTCCAAATGGATGAAGGCCTATTTATAGAAAAAACCTATGGCAACTTCGGTAATTCTTCCAAACTTTCTCTACTCAATTTCCAACCCTTGGATCTAGGGTTTTCTTCAATCTCTCATGCTCACCCTCCACTACTCAAAACCATCCTTCTCATTCTCTCTCTTCCCTATCCTCTTCCATTTCATAATGAACCCATGTGCTATTATCCAAAGAGATTTTTCCTCTTACCAATTAACTCCCCTACTTAATGTTCTACTTGCATGTGCATATTACTCACAAATATTCTTAGAGGTATATTTTGAAGTTTATGTAGTCTCTTGAGAAGCACTTGAAATATCAAGAATTATGGTTCAATTTTGGGGTTTTTACTAGCCTTTTAGTCATTTTAGGATTAACCCTGACAGTTACGGAAATGACTTCGGAGATAACCTACTTCGGGCTAAAAATACACTTGTTTATAATAAGTCCTGATGTTTGATAGTTAGTTCACATATTTCAAGATACAATTTAATTTCTATCGTTTCTCATTTATCCTATTTGCTTTTTCATAAAATATATTTTTCTTCTTTTTCTCTTTCTTCCCACTTGACTCACACACACACACACACACACACTCACACAATTCGGCCCCCTCCCCCCATTTTTGACTTTGCAACTTTGTTAATATTAATTTATATTATGTTTTAATTATCTTATATTACTTAGCAAGAAATTCTCTCATTGGCTCTTAGCTAATAACTTGGATTTAGACTTTTTGAATGCTAGAATTATTGTAAGCCTTTGGATCTTGCTTTATGAGATTCAATCCTAGCCCTTGATTTATGTTTGACTTGTCAAAGTTGATTAATAAGATTGTTTAGTGTCTTAATCCTATGCTTAGTAATCCTTTGTTGATCAATTAGGCTTTAGGGATTTCATGTATTTAATTTTATACATTTTCTTAATCATGCCTAATTAATTAGCAAATATCTTTATGCTAATCTTGGCCATTGGTTTCTAATTAGGGTTACATATCCCTATGTATGCCTTTGAACATGTTAATTAATCTCTAATAAATGGAGATTTAATTATCTACTAATTGTTGGCAATTTTCTCAAATTGGATTAATTATTTTCTCACAACTTTTGAGTTTACATTGGTCATTTATGCTTCATGTATTAATTTAAAAATCATAGGGCAACCTATGTTCCCCAAAATAAAATTAGGTTTTTGCCCCTTTAATTCCCAAGGAAAATAACATAATAAATTACTAAAATTAGAGACAACATACTTTCCTATTTTTAATAGGAATTTAATTGTCTCTTAAGACATATCATAATAATCTCAGGGTATTTTATGATCCATAAATGTATTTAGGGATTTTAGCTCTTTGTTCATTATAATTCCCAAGAGAAATTGCCCTAGAAAATAGAAGGGTTAGGGAGCGAAAATGCACATGTGATTTACTTTCGGGAGCGCCCAGCACCACGTGCTTTTTTCTGGAGCAAAAGTACACACGTGGTTACGTTTTGAGAGCGCCCAGCACCACGACAGTTAGTTGACCGTTAGTCAACCGTTAACTTGAATGGAACACTGACGTGGCGCTTATTTGGACTGACACGCTGACGTGGACGCTGACGTGGATGCTGACGTGGACGCTGATGGTAAGAAAAAAAAGAAAATTAGCTTTTTGCCTCTTAGTTTTAAATGAAAATTACCATTTTGCCCCTAGTTTTAAATGAAAATTACCATTTTGCCCTTTAGTTTTAAATGAAAATTACCATTTTGCCCCTTAGTTTTAAATGAAAATTACATTTTTGCCCTTAGTTTTAAATGAAAATTACTTTTTTGCCCTTAGTTTTAAATTAAAAAAAAAACTAAAAATACCCCCTCTCCCGTGGGCCCCACCACCGGCCACCCCACCGCCGACCGCCGCCACCACCGCTGGCCGGCGGTGGGTGGCCGTTGGTGGGGCCCACCGGGGTAGGGGTATTTTTAGTTTTTTTTTTTTAAAAAAAAAAACTTAGGGCAAAAGGGTAATTTTTATTTAAAACTAAGGGTAAAAGTGTAATTTCACCCGAGTTACTGTTCATTTCCATCCAACTTAACGGTTGACTAATGGTCAACTAACGGCCGTGGTGCTGGGCGCTCCCAAAACGTAACCACGTGTGTACTTTTGCTCCAGAAAAAAGCTCGTGGTGCTGGGCGCTCCCAGAGGTAAAGCTCGTGTGTAAAATTGCTCCTTAACCCAAAATAGAATAAACACAACACCAAATTTTGAGACCTCATATTCACCTATTTAGAATAGGTAATATTTAATTAAGATAAATAATTAACCGGGTATTACATTTCTCCCCCCGTTAAATAAAATTTCGTCCTCGAAATTTTCTCTATACTAACTAGACTCCTAGTCTATAACTCCAGAATATATCTATTAAGGTTTTTCCCAAATTGTCTCATCCGGAAACAACTTCCTCTAAACAAATTCTACAACTGGGATACTTCTATCTCTGAGTTACTTCTCTTGAAAACAAGAATCCGTTTTGGCTTAACTAAAAATATACTGTCATTTTGTACTTCGATACTTCGTACTCTATCAAATGATCATGGTCTAGATGATATTTCTTCAAGTGAGAAATATAGAAAATATTGTGAAATTCATTAAATTTTGGGGGTACAACTAACTGGTAAGTATTTGATCCATTCTTTCACTAACATCTTGATATGCCCATGTATTGAGGCATTCGACTGTTTTATCATAACTTTCAACTATTCATAATGATGACAAAATTTTAACTAAATAGGACATATATCATCACAACAACCAAAAGATTCTCACGACTTTCTGAGACTTGTATAAAATATTTAGAAACATGATCAATCATATCTGGCCTAAGAAAATTTTCGCTCTGATAGTTCTATTGAGCATATAAGTAATCTATACTTTTGCCTACACAAGGCTTCAAATGGTGCCATCTCGATTGTTTTAACAAGAAAATTCGAAAGATCGGCTTTATCGGGTGTATTTATAGTTTTTCAGGGAATCTGTTTTGACAGGATTAAGTTTCCATAGTACTCAAGCAACATTTGTTCTTGAATCGTCATGTGAGACACTGGTACTAATTTTCTGTGGAGAGTACCTACTCGATGTTTACTTTATCTGGTTGATACTTACTTTCTAAATCGTAGCCCTATATTAACTTCATTTAACGATGCTATAAATATTATCGAGTTCCTAAAAGGTTTTTCAAGCACTTGTGGTAGCAGTACAATTCTATGGTCATACCGTAGAGGTATTGCCTCCATACTCCCAAAGCAAACATGATAATCACTAACTATAGGTCATGTGTGGATTAGTTCGACTTGAGAGGCTTTAACTGACGAGAGGTGTAAGTCACCATGCTGTCCTACTGCAGCAAGACATATCCCAATCCATACCTACTGGTACCACTACAGACTACTTGGATTTGTAATAACTAATTTCTTGGTGTTGTAACCAACTTCTCCCTCAAACTATGGAAGCTCGTCTCACAGTCCTTGTTCCACACAAATGATTTGATTTTTACTCATGAGCCTTGTCAATGGCAAGTTACGAGGAATTCTTCATGCATCTGCGGTACTATCTCGCTAGACCCAAAAACTACATATCTATGTTACTATTTCTGGTTATTTCTATTCTAGAACTGCTTCCACTTGGCTGAAATAATTAACAACATTGTCGCGTAATGGAACATGGCCCAGAAAGTTCATTTCTGGCAGCCAACACTCACATTTACTTAATTTTAGTAAAGAGTCGCGTCTTTCTTTAGTATACTCGCTACTGATCGTCATTGTTCTTTGTGTTTCTCTTTTTATTTCTGAACAGATGAGGACGTCGTCAATTAACACCTCTATTAACCTACCTATGTGTTTGAGAGAAAATTTTGTTTAAGTACTCTATGAACAAGGTAGGTGTATTTAGTTTGAAAGGCATCACCAGAGATTTCAAAAATGCTCGTATTTTAGTCCTGAAAACTATCTTCAGAACAATGCTAGTTTTGATTTGTAATTTGTGGTGTTCTGAGCGTAAGTTGATCTAAAACGTAGAATTTAGATATCTGGGTAGATCATCAATCCTGGGAAGTGGGCATTTGTTTTTTACAGTTACTTTGTTCAACTTACGGTAGTTGATACGAAATCAAAAACTCTTGTATTTCGTTCAGTGTCATTTGATACGATGCTTTGGATGTTGATCCTGTGCTAGGTATCAATTCCATAGTGAATTTTGACTTCTCTTTTTCTGGAGGTAATTTGGTAGGGTTATTAGAGAATTTATTCGTGACTGAGTTTGGTTTTTGAGTAAAGATTCAGTTTTCGCATCAATTCTATCTCTGCTTGTGAGAATGATGTATTCTCATCGTCACCGTTGTTCATTGCATTGATCTCCATTATTTTAACAAAATTGAGAATGTCATCGACGTTGTGAAGTAGTAATAAGATCTATATTATACTCGTAATTTGGTTCTAGACACGATTTATAAGCTAAAGAGTTCACACCTAATGGTGTAGCTAATATATATGTATGCATCCCAAAAGGATCCGTACAAGCATCAGAAGTAAATGATCAATTTAGCACCCAGATCGGTTTATATCTGAAATAGATTTTTACAGAGCGATAGTATCTTGGACCATTCCTGGAGATTCTCCGGCCTCCACTTCGAGCAATGTTATCATCTGGCCTGAGTTCTGTGGCCCTATCTCCGCAGCTTTCTGGGGACAGTCCTTGCTAACGTGCCCCGGCTCCCGACATTTGTAGCAAATCCGTCTCCTAATACAGTCAACACCGGGATGGTATTTCCCGCATTTCAGACATGGTTGGAGTCTCGACATCCTTAGATAGTTCTGCGGTCCAGTCTGGACTGACTTCTTGCCTTTTCCTTGGTAGTTGACCAAAGGTAACTTCCTTTTCTGTGTGGGGTTTCTGTGGCAAAATCCGTCATGACTTGCATTGTTACTGTTGAAATTCCTTGATCTACGTAGCTTTTCTAAGTTACACTCCATCAGACGGCAGGATTCCAATTGTCTCTCAATTTGTCTTTCTTGTCTTTCCGCAAGGAGGATATCAATAAGAGTCTTATGCTCCTGCAGCATTCCCCTCATCTCTTGCAACTCACTTTGGTGTTCAAGATGTTGTACTGGGACTGGTATCACTCATGGTTGTCTACCTTTATTTCCACCTCGACCTCGTCCTCGGCCTCTAATATTTAGCTGGTTTTAACACCAGTAGTTATATCTTATATCCCATGTTATCATTGTATTAATAACTGCTTGCTTACATACTGTCTAAAACTAGCCCTTGAAGATGATTTAGAAAGGAGTAGAAATTGGTTGTACGTTTTTCATCTAAGAGTTTATTCGTCTGTTCCATCCAGAAGCGGTCTCGGGGAAAGAGATATAGGGTCGACATCACCCAATCGTCTAGCTGGTAGGGAAACCCATTTCTCTGTGCATAGATTGTTTTGACCTGTTCCAGATATCGGAAGTACGTCCCTTTGCTAGTCTCACTGTGTTGATCCGCCATCAAGTACTCTGTTCGTAGGATTCCTATCAGCCTTTTGTTTGTATCTAGGACATGTCGTAGGAGGTTTGGTTCGTAAAAAGAATCACTCTCGGAATCGTCTCGATAGTTTAGCAGCTGAAAATACTCACGGTTGTCATCATCGGATGAATGGTCTGATCCTATAGGTTCCTCCGGCTTAGATGGCATTCTAGCCATTGATTCGAGGTAGGACACAGAATCAAATTTGTGTACTGGTTCAGTTTTGTATACCGACTCAGGAGGGTATACGTTCGAAGGTTTACGATCACGAATGAGCTTAGAGATTTTTCCCTAAGTTAGGGTGATGCACCGACTCAAAGTAGTACACTGGTTTGAGATGGTATACCGAGTTAGGATGGTGTTATTGTCCAGAACAGATTATCAGAGTTTACGTCAGAGTTGTTGTCAAGATCTCCGATATCTGGGTAGTCGAAGTTGTCGCCTACCGATGAATGATGTGAATTATCAGGGTTATCAGAATTATCAGAGTTATCAGATTTATCAGAGTTATCAGAATGATCAGAGTCATCAAAATGATCAGAGTTATCAGGGTTATCAGGATTATCAGGTACTGGTATCAGTATAGGTACAGGCGATGGGTACACCGGCTCTATGTTTAGTCTTAACCTTATCATCACGGGAATTACGGACATACGCACGGTTGATCTTACTTGTTTTATAGTAGTTTATGTCTGGAGATTTATCTCCGTCCATCACTACAACGTCACAACAGGGTTATATCAGTACTCTTTTTTTAAAACATACTCCTTAAAGAAAAGACGTAGAGCCTAACTCCGTTACTCAAATCTATTGGCCAGGTAGGTGTCTATCATGGGGGTCTCACCGAGTTCACGGCGATTGATTGACTTACCCACATAGACTAGCCCTGCCTTCGGCACCAAAAGGTTTGGAATAACTTAGTCAGATCTATGCTAGGACAACTGCGCTGATACCAAAAATGTAACATCCCAATTTTTAAAAGCAGAATAATTTTTTTTTTTTCATCAGAGTAGAGCATCGGAGCAAATAAAGTGTTGAATAACTGATACAACATTAACTGTGGCGTAGCTGCCTGTTCATAAAGAATGATACATTTATTGATACATATCTTAAATATCTTCGATCGGGTCTTCACGCGGTCTTCACGCGTGCTGTTTACTTGGCTTACTCTTATCTTCTGTCCTTGGTTTCCCGGACCCTGATGCTATAGTAAGAGCTGAGGTCCAATACCCATCGGACCCCAGGTAACGGTCAACCTCATGCTTATATAAACAATATATGCATAACAGATATTTCTAATATTACAGCAATGATCAAGCCAATACGTCGTATGATCATTCAATAACCAATACAATAACATGTAAAGTTAATTCCGGTCTGCACTATTCACCCGTGCCACGATGTACAGTCGTGTCCTCAGCGCTAGGAAAACATAACGGCATTATTATGACTATAACCCGTAAAGTTGTACATAGTGATCTAAATACGGTTCCTTAGTCACAGTGCATGTCCAAGACAGAGTCTCGTTCATGGCTTTATGAAAGTATCCACAACACATATAAGCATACTATAAGCATCAGAGTCAGTGTTACAGTACGCGTCCGTACCTTCGTTGATAGAGCTTCGCTACTCTGACTCCCAACTTTCAAAACTCAATTCCTACCATGTTTTTACCTCGTCAGGCATCTTTCAATGCAATGAGGCTTAAAAACAATAATAGGAATTTCATTTCCTACTTCCTAGATCTAACTAACATTTCTACTAAAACTACCGAACAAAAGACTAGAACTTAAAAGCTAAGGACCGAAGAACTTACCCAGAACCTTGCTACTCCTTCTCCAGAAAGCAACATATAATTTAAATCTAAATAAATACAATATATAAAAAAATTAAAAAAATGTGTTCATACCTAATTGGGCACATAAGTATGTGCACCCAGTGGCGGACCTGCATTAGTGCCAATGTGGGCAAGTGCAGACACAAAATATATATAATTTAAAAGACATTAGTGACAATGTGTGTAGGTAGTGCAAATGGTTAACACTCTGGTCTTTCTCTTAACCAAAAGGTCGCGGGTTCGAGTCTGCTAAGCTCCCTTTCCCCTTTTTTCTCCCATTTCCCTGCCCTATCTCGTCTCATCTCCAATCTTTTCCCCCATTTCCCCCTGGTCTCGTTCTTTGCCTCCTCTCTCGCGATCGTTAACAAAGAGAACAAAGTCCTATCTCGCGGTGGTTCCTTTCCGATGGTTTCTTGGTTCTAGTCGCCGGTGGCCTACGGTGATTCGCGGTTCGCTCGACAAATCGAGGTCTTGGCGGAGTTCCTTTTCGCACATTCCTCTTTCTATTTCGCACGATGGGTTCTTGGTTAACATCACCGGTGACTCGTTCTTGATTGGATTGATCTCCGGCAGTGGTTCGCGGTGGGTTATGGTGGCTCGCGGTTCTTGATTGGTCAGTGGTTCGCGGTTCCTGTCCTGATCTCCGGCGGTGGTTCGCTCGACGGTGGTTCGTTCTTGATTTCATTCATCCGGTGGTTCACGCCCTATGTACCTGCTTCACGTTCTTCTCCAAAAGCTGAAGAAGAAAATGGAGATATATCCAAATCACTGCTTCACGTTCTTCTCCAAAAGCTGAAGAATAAAATGGAGGTATTCTAGATCGTAGACAGCTCGTACCTAAAAATCCGTATCAAAATATACCTATTGAAAATAGGTGAATATGAGGTTTCAAATATAAGTTATAATTATCTTATTTTCTAAGGAAAATAATATGGGAATTAAAGGAAATGAAGTGCCAAAACGGCTTAAAAATGCATTTTAGGGGCATCAAATGGCCTAAAAATATTATGATAAATTCTAAAGGGCAGTGAAATAATTATTAAAAATTAGAAATAATATTTTCCTTAATTTAGACAATTTAATAAATTATTACCTTGGAAAAACTAAAAGAGAAAAATCAAAAAGTATTGTGTGGGCCATAATTGACCCCATGATTTTTAATATTTTACATGGGACATAAAATACCAATGTCAGTCCAATAGTTGTGAGATAATAATTAATTCTAAATAATAAAATTGTCAACAATTAGTAAGTAATTAAATAAGTAATTATTGGCTAATTGTTTAGGAAATGAATAAGGTGAAGTATATGAATACTTAAAGGTTTAATTAGCAAATGAGATAATTACTAATTAAGTAATTAAAGCATATAATTAAGTGATTAAGAAGGTTGAAAAGTAAACAAAAAGGAACCATGAATTTTCGAAAATTATGAAAAGAAAAGGAAGAAAAAAATGTTGTAGTGTGAACATGGAAGTAGTTTAAGGATATTTGAGGAAAATGAATATTCTATGGAATATTCTGTGAAAAAGTAAACAGGATAAATGACCACCGATAGAAAATAAATCCTAACTCAAAATCCTTGGATTAGGTTGCTAACAACTGGACATATTATGATTCAGTGTAATTTTGTCCAGAAGTTGACATTACCCGAAGCGATTTTCGTAACCGAAGACGTCTATCCGAAAATGTTCGGCAGGCAACGGAATGCCCTGAATAGGATCAAAAATTTAGTTAATTTAGATAATTCTAAAGAGGATGAATAGACCTTTGAGGCTATGTTATTGGATTTATGAGATTCTCCAAGATTATGCGATTAGAACACCGAACAGAGACTTTATCGGTAGGACAACTTCTTGAACAAGTAGATGACATCACCTAGGTGACATCATCTTTTGAAGAATGACATAGGGGAGGACGTTTTTGTGGTGGGAAATGGATGAGCAAAATTGTTTGCTAAGTTTTCTAAATGCATGGCTAGAAATTAAAGATGGAAAAAGACCATTTTGCCCTCACAAATGTCTATAAATAGCCACCACCTTCATTTGAGTTCTTCTCACCAAATCCTCTTAAGGATTTCGAAATAGAGAGAGATTTTAGAGAGAGAAGCTCTGGAGAAAGTTGTAGAGAAGTTCTTCAAGGGTAAGTTCTTCGGTTCTAGTCTTTAGTTCGGTAGTTCTTGAAGTTCTAGGGTAGTTGTTGTTTTGATCTTTAATCTTCCAATATATGTTAGATATCATGTTTTAGGGATAAATATGATATATATTTCGAAAATTATGTTGGAGAAGGAGTTATGTTGAAATTTTGGAAGATTAGAGTCAAAGTAACGAAGTGCTGGCGAAATTACGCCGATTAGGGGGTCAGGGGTAAAATGGTCATTTATGACTAAAATGCCCGTCATAATGTTTGATCATTAATAAATTCACTATTATCCTTATAGGATATCTGTGATCTCGTACCGCTGTCAATTTACCGTATTCCGCCAGAAATACCGTATAACGTCAACGAAGGTACGTTCGCGTACTGTAACACTAACTCTGATGTTTATTGTATGCATATATGTATATTGTCTGTCATCCGACTGTACTATTATCTGTCATCCGACTGTACTATTGTCTGTCATCCGATTGTACTATTGTCTGTCATGCTTTACATCTGACTGTATTACTGTCTGTCATGCCTTACATCCAACTGTACTATTGTCCGTTGTGCCTTAACCTTACCTCCGACTGTATTGTTATTACCGTGCATATCTGATCATGTACATTTCTCATTGTGCCTTAACTTTATATCCGACTGTACTGTTATTGCCATGCATATTTGATATGTATACCCTATGTCTGACCGTAGTAAATGTTGCCAAAAGTCTATGAATGTCTGTCATACATATATAGTGTATATAAACATGAGGTTAACCGTTACCTGAGGTCCGGATGCATCGGATCTTAGCCCTTAATATAGCTTCAGGGTCGGGTGGACCGAGGATCGAGGAGAAGAGTAAGCAGCATGCATAGAGACTCGGTTGCAGACCGTCTTTTGTTGCCACGGCGTAGGGATCGCTAGGGAGACACTTCTGATGTGTATTACTTTTGAAACACACTTGTACCGCTATTTAAACAGCAAGACATGCTACCGTGGGTATTTTAATATATATATCAGTTACTCAATCGCTCCGGTGCTCTACTCTGATGTTTTGAAATGATGTTTGATGAAAAAAAAATTATACTGCTTGTGAAAACGGGATGTTACAATTTGATTACAACTTGTAAGGGGGAGTAAGTCCTAGTGAGGGGATTACTCGAGAGTCGCAGAGTGTGTAATCAAGTTTTGAGATAGTAAAATCCTGGAGTCACTACAAAAAAACGACAATTAGTAGCGGTTAAAATGACCTATTTGTAACGGTTTTTGACGTGACAAACGACATTTGTAGCGGTTAGAGGAACCGCGACAAAAACGCCTGTGGCAAGCCGATTTGTAACGGTTAAAAAAAACTGATACTACATACATATAAACCGCTACTATATTTGTTGCGGTTATGATAAACCGCTACAAAATATTGAAAAAAAAAATGGCGCCCAAATTTTTTAAAGGTTGTAAAACCGCTACAAATATTTAATCCGAATTTAAATTAAAATTTGTAGCGGTTGTTGTAGCGGTTTTAGAACCGCTACAAAATATTGAAAAATTGAAAAAAAATCGTAATTTGTGTCCATTGTTACAATATTATATTGAATATTTTTATTATTTAAGTGACAAATTAAATGATAATAGTTAATATTTTAAAAACTGATTAACTTAAGTTAGATAAGTATAAATATTATGTAGGTATAATATTGAGAATATGTAGATAATAAGGATTTATTGTGTTGTCCACCTACGAGCAAAAAAATTATGTTGTGCATTAGATGATATTTGATTATATAAAGAAAGTTGATGATGATAGAAGGAATATTGAGGAAATATACTTAAAGTTCGGATAAGGAAAAAAAAATAGTATCGGTATTATAAGAAGTAAAAATAAAACATTGAAATCAAAGATTTTAGAAGTAGTGGGAAGAAATGAGAGAAAACGAGAGAGAAGTGAGTGGGAAGAAATGAATGAGTGTGTGAGATGAGGTGTGGTGGGGATATTTATAGGGATATACGTAACATTTGTAGCGGTTGATGTGACGGATTCGTAGCGGTTTAATGTTTTGTAGCGGTTAAAAACCGCTACAAAAATTCATTAGTATTTTAAAAATATATATAATTTTCAAATTTTGTAGCGGTTACACTAACAACCGCTACAAATGAATGAACGTTGGCGGGATTTGAAATATTCAAATTTCAATGTTACACACTTTGTAGCGGTTGATGTAACAGTTTTTGTAGCCGTTCACATTTGTAGCAGTTTTTTTTGCGTTTTGTAACGGTTTCAAAACCTCTACAAAAATTCATTGGTATTTTTTAAAAAAAAAAATCAAAATATCACATTTTGTAACGGTTATACTAACAACCGCTACAAATATGAACATAGTTTTTTTTAAAAAATAAACTTGGCGGGATTTGAAATATTCAAATTTCAATATTACACACTTTGTAGCGGTTGATGTAACAGTTTTTGTAGCGGTTCACATTTGTAGCGGTTTTTTTTTGCATTTCGTAACGGTTTCAAAACTGGCGTCATATTTGTGACGGTTTTTATAAATAAACCGTTACAAAATAACCGTTACAAATTTGGCGCCAACTTCGCGCCATATTTTGTAGCGGTTAGTTTATGATAACCGCTACAAATGTCGTTACGAACCAGCGCGCCACTTGGCGCGAGTCATACCGCTACAAATTTGTAGCGGTTTCGGTATAAACCGCTACAAATTCGCATATTTGTAGCAGTTTATTTTGACCGCTACAAATTAACCGCCACAAAGTAGCACTTTTTTTGTAGTGAGTGTCTGGGGTCTGGACGGGTTAAGGATTTGGACCAAACCAATATAAATCTCTTGTGTTCTTTCTGTCTCTCTATCTCTCTGTTTAGCTCTGTTTTAATAGTGTGTTTCAGGGTATTTCGTTAAAGTTTTTTATATCACCCAATATAATTGACTCCACTCTTAGGTGATATTCCATCTTTCAGTTAGGCCCATTTCATTCTTATTCATTACTGGTACTTTTACAAAAATCACATCGTCCCTGGTGGGTTCCGTGAGAAGTTCAAGTTAATCAATCCCAGTGTCATTACCCAATATGGAGATATGAAGGAAGAGCTTCATCAATCTCAGTCTCTGGCGGATTACTTCACATTAAAAGGGTGCTAGAGAAGAAGGGCACATTCTTCTTGGCGCCTTACATCCAATGTTGGGTATAGTGTTTACTTTTCTTAAATTTAATTGTTGCCATAATTTAAAATTATTGCTAATTCTCTTCATTGTGATTATTGTATTTAGGGGACACTGGACATGCTCACTTTACTAATTAAATCCCTTCACATAAAAGATTTGGTACTATGATTCGCACAACGGGGATATTGGTATTTGACTATTTATGAAGGAGACATTCAACTAGTAAGTTGAATATGCATGTTCAATTTTGTTATTACATTTAATTTCTTGTTTCTAGATAATTTTTGAAAATCATCATTTTTCTAACTATGCAGTGTATTAGTACTGCACACAAAATAACCTCAAGTTCCCCCAACTCATCATCAATGGCCGCTTCAAAAAACACGTTTAAATCGATGAAAGTAAAAGTATATATTATTCACCTTTAACTATACTATTGAAGTAAATATAATATATATTGTTTGCATTTAACTATACGTTTTTGAAGTAAATATAGTTTATTATATGATTGACTAACACATTTTTCTTCTAATTTTTTATAATGTCTAAAAAAACAAAAGGCGGTACCGGTTGTGAGTATTGCATGATGAAGTTTATAAAGGACATATTCACGCACCATCCCAACATGGTTGATATTAAGTACATATGTGCGCTTTTGTTCAAATTTGTACATTTGTAAATTAAATTTCGGGTTAATAAGTAATTTGGTTAACGAACTATTACTACAGCATAAATAACTTTTAAGTTGACCAAACATTTAACTGAAATCGGCAAAATTATTCTTTTCTGAAAAACAATTGATTTTATTTTTTTATAGGCAGCTGCTATACTAATGAATGGTAATTACTCCCAGAGTTGGTGTGTATCCAGATAAAGCGAATTGCGTGTCCCAAGCGTTTCATTCTAGCTTTCCTTTTCGTCTCTCACACAACTGCAATCTCCGACAAAACCATCCTCCACTGTTCATCCCCCACTAAAATATGTTGTGACATTGTGTATGCATATATGTTCAGTTCTTATGCTTGCCTCACTCACACATATTTTATTCATGTATTGATTGATTGTAATAATAGCTTTGAATTTGGCTATTATGTCCTCTGAAAACTGTGCACAATGTCCCTGATTAGATTCCCACTGTTTTTATATTCGATTTGTTGTTGCTGGCATCTTGATAGTTGAAATTTGAAAATGCAGTGGGTGTTTTTATTAGTTTTTCTACATGATTCTCTTCGCTGAGCTATTCTTTTCTTGGGCAGGGGTTTGTGCTCTGGCGGTGGACCCAAAGTTGAAGAGCTATTCTTCTTCACATTGCTGAGCAATAGGTCAAAAATTTGAATTTCAGTTTTGAATTACAAACTATAAATTCCAGTGGGTTAGGTATGAAGTTTTAGTTGTGAGACTTAAAACTGTGATTGGCAACAACTGTATTGGTAGATTTAAGCTAAGACTTACTCTTTATAAAAAGGGGCAAATTTATCTGTAAAACTGCACATTTTTCATGTTAATACAATTTTACACAAGACAAAAGCTAAACAAATTAAACAACACTTTGAACTATGTTTCTTACCTCTTTCTCTGTCAATTATTGAACCCCTGTGTGTGCATGTGTTTCTTTTTGGGTTGTAGGGAGGGATGGTTTAACTCACAATATGCTGAACCATATTCATAATCACTGGCAGCCAACGTGTATGCTAGATGCTGTTGTTATTCTTATCTTCAAATTTAACTACTCATTCGAGCACTGAAGCAAATTTCATTTTATGTTTGCAGGATAAAACATTTGGAAAGATTATTCATAGAGATGGGGGTACCCTTGTGCTATAATTTGAAGACATCTTTGCTTGATAACTTTATGTATTATGAAAATTGTCAGAAGATCATGCAGGAAGAGAAAATTCTTATATCATGTACACGTTATGGTTATTCTTGTAATATCAAATATGTAGCCCATTGTACAATGAAGGATTACCTTGACTAGCTGCATTTAGAGAACTTGTAGGATAAGAATTATGGATGCAATATATTTTATTTTTTTTTGCTGGATGGTTTGTAAGTTAAATCCTGCAGGTTATTTGTGTATATCCAAATTGAATGATGATATTAGAGACGCCCATGCTTCTTCAAATTGTGATTTGTCTTCAATAGTGTAATACCCTAAAATCTGACTTAGGGTAAAAATCATAAAATGAGTAAATAATACCTATTAAAAAAATAGGTGAATATGAGGTCTCAAACACTTTGTATTGAGTTTACCTTGTTGTTAGGGTAATCTCCCTTGAAATTAGATAATTTGCAATTAGGTCCCTAAAACGTTTGAGAATTTGCAAATAGGTCCCTAAATACATTATGGGTTATAAATACCCTGTGAAAGCTATAAAAGAAGAAAGTAAAAATCTATTTGAAATAGGGAAGGATATTGTCCCTAATTTAGGTAATTTATTAAGTTACAAACTTGGAGAAATTGTAGAAGAATATTCAAAAAGTAAGGAAATGACCATAATACCCTTGTAATTTCTAAGATAAGGCAGAACACATGGAAACAAATGTGTCAGTGTAAAAGTTATGAGGTAATGAGTTATTATAATTAAGAAAATTATCAACTATTGATAAGAAAGTAATTAGGTAATTATTGGCTAATTACTTAAGCTTAAGCGAAGGAAATTCAAAGATAATTATGTAAAACCCTAAAATTAGTGGTTTTTGGCCAAGAATTAGTAAAAACATATTTGCTAATTAATTGGAAATTTTTGAGGAAAATGGATGAGTTTAGGTATTTTTAAGCCTAAATACAAATATGGATCAATAGGGAAATTTTGTAAAAAATAATATAAAATAATTATGAAATAATTATTTTATATAATATTAATTAATTATTAATTAAATAAAAACGAAAATTGAAAAAAAAGAGACCAAATCATTGACCGAAAAATTGGATGAAGAAGGGATAAGATTTTGTGAAGAAATATCATGATATTTTGTATAAAGTTGTAATATTATATATTATAATTAAATATGGTGAATAGTAATAGAATAAATAGGAAACGGATCCTATCTAGAGATCTAGGAATGGGAATTTCAAAGTCAAGGTAAAATATTGATCAGTGAGTTTTTACCTTCAAGTGACCTTTTCCGGAAGTCAATTCCGAGGCCGGTAGAACATTTTCCTAATAAGACGAAATAGGGAAAAATGCAGATAGGCATATTTTTGGATATGAAGAAAATAAATTCTAACTCAACATCTAGGAATGAGTTTGAATTTATCTGGACATATTTGGAATCAGTGAATTTTTCTGTTGGAGCCCTATATGGGATCGAAATTTAGGTTAACTTGGACATTTCTAGTAAGTGGGGAGATGATTTCAAATTTGTAAATCCAGAAGTTTGAGATTTCTCCGAAATCACGCGAATCGGGTACCGATCGGGGAAATTCTATTAGACCGGGTTTAAAGCAACCCAAGTCACCATTTTTGGACCACTCCAAAGCAGCCACATCACCCTTGAATTTCGTCCAGCATTCTCCATGGACAAGGAATAAACACCATTTCAAGTTTGAATTTCCATGGTTGTAGACAACTTGGAGAATTACATTTGTGTCCTTAGGATTTTCTATAAATAGGCCATGAGACCTCTTGAAATTTTCACACCAATTACTCCTTCATTTGGCCGAATCTAGAGAGGGAAAGAAGAGAGAGAAGCTCTGGGCAAAATTGTGCAGAAGTCTTCAACGGGTAAGTCCTTCGGTCTTTAGCTTTTTAGTTCGGTAGTTAGTAGAATTGTTAGATAGTTTTAGTAAGTAGGGAGTGAAATTCCTACTATTGTTTTAGGCCTCATTGCATTGAAAGATGCCTAAAGAGGTAAAACTTGGTAGGGATTAAGTCCTAGAAAAGTTTAAGTAGCGAAGTGCTGGCGAAATTCCGCCAATTAGGGGTAGAAGGGCAAAATGGTAATTTTTACCTAAAATGCCAGATATAGTATCAAATCACTAATAAAAGTGATATTACTCTTATAGGACGTTAGAAATCCTAATTTTCTGCCGTTACGCTGCCCAACGTGCGCTGTTGGACAAACCGCTGTTTTCCGTCAAAAAGTACGTTTTCCGCCAGAAGTGCCTAACGTCGTCAACGAAGGTACGTTCGCGTACTGTAACACTAACTCTGATGTTTATGGTATGCATGTATGTGGTATGGGTGTAGAGGTGTTATACTGTTTGAGTGCATATAGTGGTTAAAGAATGTGTCTGTATCTTTGGGTGCAATTCGTCTCGTATCTTTGGGTGCAATCTGTCGTATCTTTGGGTGCAATGTATACATAAACATGAGGTTAATCGTTACCTGAGATCCGGTGCGGATCTCAGCTCTCAATATAGCGTCAGGGTCGGGAGGACTGAGAGCTGCAGAAAGAGACAAGCAGCCTGTATAGGAACTCAACAGGAGACTGGCTTGAAGACCCGACTGAAGATTCCTTCCTGTTGTGATGTACTTTTGAAACACTCGGATATTAATCATTGTTGTAAATAGCCAGCCAGACTTATGGCACTTTATATATACATATCAGTTACTCAATTGCTCTGTTGCTCTACTCTGATCATTTTGAAATGATGTTTGAAAAAAAAAAATTTATACTGCTTTTAAAAGTTGGGATGTTACAAATAGCAAACATACACTTGTTGAAATCACGCAAAAAATGTGAACCACCCTTCATCTTGTTTCCTAGATGTTTGATTCCATTTTGCTCAATATGCCATGTGCATAATCCATGCTTCACTTCTGGCATAACCTCACGCAGTGCTCTTGCCATTGCTTGATCTTGGTCAGTAAACACTGTTGATGGTCCATTTTGCTTGTTTGCTTTCAAAAAAGTTTCTAACAACCACTTGAATGATTCTATGGTTTCATCATATAACAAAGATGCACCAAAAATTACAATTCCTCTATGATGATTGAGTCCTGAGAATATGGCAAGAGGCCTATGATTACTGTTTGTGCAATATGTGGTGTCCAGTAAAATTACATCCCCAAAATAAGCATAATCTACAAGCATACGAGCATCGGCCCAAAAAGTATTTGTAATTTGATTTTCATATCAGGTTGATATGAATGATAAAATGAAGGGTTCTCAGTAATTTGTTCTTCAACATAATTTAACAACCATCCAACTTCGCCATTCTTCATGCTTCTTCTTCGTTTAGCTTTCAAATAATTTTTCATATCAATTTGAGTGAAGCCAAGATTAGCTCGTCCACCTACTTGCTTACTCATAAGGTCAAAAGTTGCCTTCTGTTTTAGTCCAGCATCCCTAGCCAAATCAATCTCACCTGCTTGTGCATCACATATTTTCCGTTGAGACCTCATCATATGCACTGTTTCTTGGAGATGCAATGGGTGGTTATGCTTTTCTACAAAACTGGTGATCTTGAATTTGCCTTCCACTAAATTAACTGTCATTCCAACTTTACATTCAGTCCTAGTCTCAGGACGATGGTTGGTGGCCGGTGTGTATCTTTTATCCGGTCTTCGTTTGCCCTCTTTTGAACACACATATCTATAGGAAACAATTGTCTCCTTATCTTTCCTACTCTTTGTCGCCCCATTTTTTCTTGCACTAAAACCTACTTTACAAGCATATTCATTCCAAAACCTCCATGCTTCCTCTAGATTATCAAATTATTTTCCCAATCTTGGAGTCAAATCAACTTCCATAGATAGAAACCTGCAAAATAATGCCATGCAACACATAAAACATAAAATTATGAAAAATATGAACTAAGGAAGCAAACTTAAAAAAAAATAAAAAAAACATCAAAACAAAAATATATTTCTATACTGATGCTTTTTTTTAATATATAACTTTACATATATTGATCATATAGAACTCTAAAGATACTGATCCTATTCTATTGTAAAAGAAAAACATTTCCCATACATACCATCGAAACATCAATTCTACATTGCTTCACTCCCAAACACACTTGGACAAAAGAATAAATAATAGCATCTAAAACTGAATTTAACATATCATCAAGACTTGTAGAAATGAATTTAAATGACAAAACAGTAGAATTTATATAACGTACCAGCCAAATCAATTGCTTAAGAAACTACATTAGAAATTTGTGGTCTCCCATTGTCAACAATCAATTTTGCCCAAGTAAGTAAAACTCCACTTAATTTCATTTAGCATATATAATTGAAAGAATGAGCTCCCAGGAAGATCAGAAGGCATTGAAGAAGTGGGATCCTCACGATAGAGATGCTTGACGCCTCTAGTCTCCTCGATTCTGGGCATACACATATAATATATAATTTTAAGCACCACAGAAACTTATGCGTTAAATAAGCTTGAAGAAATTAATCATATTGTTCTATAAATAAGCCTGATTAATCATCCAAAAGATTTTTAAATTTTGCCTTATGCGTTACATAAGCTTGTTCATTTTTGAATTTTTTCTGTTGCAATAAAAATATTAAATTTTTCCCCACTCCATTTCCCCAATCTATACAGATGTAATTTTTATGAGAAAAATGCACTAGCTCTTGAATCATCTAAAAGATTTAATCTTTTCATCTTTTTATGGGAGAAAAGTTATTTGGATCTTACCTTTTGTCTCATTTGTCTTTCCCGCCACTTTCTGCAGAATGCTCGAACAAGATTGTTTGCAGGAGGCAAAATGGAAAGTTTTAATGATGTAAAATTGACGGTCAGGATCAAATGAAATCAAGGGTGTGAATTTGCTTATGAGAGATGAGGAGAAATATGAAAGGGAGAGAAACCGGACGCGTGGGTGACATGATAATGACCACCTCAAGCAAAGACTTTTTTTTGTTTGTTTTAGTATTAGGTACTTGGGGCAATTTTGGTCTTGCTGGTTTAATTTTTCCAGTCAATTTATGGAACTCGTTAATTTGATTTCCTAAGAAATAATTAAGGACTTGTTAATTCATATAAGGAACAACCGGAAGAAGGAGATTTACAACGAAAAATAAGGTGATTTACCAGAAACAAAAGGAAATTAAGAAGTCGCGTAAATGGAATTATATGAATTAACAAGTGAAAAAAGTTGGTTTACAATTAAAATAAGGCGATTTACAACTAAATTTTCTAGCGGCCAGAGCTATGCTGACTCTTGACCCATTTTTTTTTAAAATAAAGCAATGTACCATTGCCTTTTTACACCCACAAATTTAAATTCCATATTTTATATTTAGGGGTGTAGTGAGGTTATACAAAGTTTTGGAGGGCTATAAATATAAATTCTCTACAATGTGGGTGTAGTGAATTTTTTTGGGGGGCAATACCTCAACCATTTACTCAATTGGGCTTGAGCCCTTATGGATAAGCCGACATTAATGACAATGACATTGTTTTTTAAAATTGAAGAAAATCTCAAGAAGCACTATAACAGTTCCAATTTTCATGCAAATTAATCAATAGAATATATGAATTTTTCATTAAGTGGTAGCAGTCATTGGTATTTATTTTCCAACAAGATAATTATTGAAAAAATAACGTGGAATTATTTGAAAGGTGGTTAATAAATTTGGTTATAAATAGATTGAAGTAAATAATGTCAAAGAAGCTAAATATGTATTTTACTTCATTATTTATTTATTATTTTGGACCATAAGAAGAGAAATATAACATCATGTTATAGTACAACATAAGGACGTAAGAAGAGATGGAAGTGTACTAGAAAGCATTTTTTTTTCCCAAAAGAGCCTTCAATTTTCGAAATCAGACAGGGAAGAAAGAGAAAAATTTGAATCAGAAACAAGGGCAAGGCTTAGACCAATGGATAAAGAAGAAATTGTACTTGATGATAAGACAAAATTAAAATAAAATTTCTCCCCCATTAGCTAAGCAGACGGGTCACGTGGGAAGAGGAGAAGTAGCTAATTAATGATCCAAAGCTAGAGTCATGGAGTGCATTGACTTAAGAATTGATGGATGAGACTACACACAATTAATCAAAGTAGGAGTGTGGGATTATGCACGTGAGACTTGGTTTACACATTTATTTATTTATTTTTTATTCTTCTCAACATGTTGGACGTATAGGAGAGATATTGAAGTGGGAATTTTGATTTCAAATTTTACAAAGGATGCCGGCAGAGAGAGGGAGAGATCAAGAAAAATAAGGGCCCGTTTGGTTCAGGGAACATTTAAGGAGGGAAAGGAACTTAAAGAAGGGAAAGGAACTTAAAGGAAGGGAAGGGAAGATTGAGAGGAACTTTAAAAATTGAATTGTTTGGTAGACATGGGAATATAAGTAAGTTGTGGGAAGATAAATTGTTTGGTATGAAGAATTGGGTGTGGGTTAAGTGGGAAGATGAGGCAAAATTCCTATATTGCCCCTAAAAATAAAAACCCTTAAAAGAAATTGGACTGAAATTTTTTTTCTTCATCGAACAAAAATGAACCCTAACCAAATCGCGGCGTGGTTCAGATGCAAATTGCAATGAGACATCAACGTAATCAAAAGTCGTATAACAATGAAGAAAAACTTCCAATAATGCGTGATATGAACAAATTTGAATGACATGAGAACAAGATTCAAATAAAACAGGGGCCAAAAGCGTGAGTAAACGTTCGAACTTTATGATTACGTTCGAACATAAACACACAACAAAGAAGACAAAGATTCGAACGGATTACATGACAAAGAACGTATAATTTGACAAAGAAGACAACATCATATCACCACCAACATATATAACACAAAACGAACAACCCACACGACACACAGGACAAATAGACAAACAATATTTCATCATACATGTTTCATAATACACAAACAATATTTTTCGCCACCGCACAAAAGAAGAAGAAGAAGAAGAATTTTCATCACATCCGTATAAAAGAAGAGCCACCGTACGTAAGAAGAAGAAGAAGAAGAATTTTCTTCGTCATTTCCTTCCTCACCAATACGCAACCCGAAGAAGAATTTTCTGTCATTGTACACCCATGGCTTCGTCCTTTCCTTCCTCACCAATACGCAACTCACACACCAAATCGATCTTCGTTGCCTACTCGCTCGATTGAAGCTTGCTGTCGTCTGAACCTTGTGTCGTCTACTCCTTCCAGCTCCAACCTCGTCTCTGCTCCAACCTCGTCTCTGGTTATGTTTCGAAGGGGCTTTGAAGTCAAAAAATTTCACTCTCCCGGGAAGTTTTCAAGATCCCGCCAGAAATGGAGGGAGCTGAAATGGAGGGAAATTCCCACGTTGGTGGGAGCTTGGGAGAAGGTGGGAAGCTGAGTTCCCTGGAAGTTCACACACCAAACATGTTTCTCGGGTGGGAACTGTATTAAGTTCCCTCCCCCTCCGCTGAATTCCCTGAACCAAACGGGCCCTAAGGAAATCTTTCTCTAATATTTCCTCAAACACCTGACTCTAGAAAGCAAGAGAAATCAACAAAAAAAAAATAAATAAATACTTCACCAACTTCCCTCAAAAACCGCCAGCCAACTAAGATCAGTAGAAATAAGAAATTTTCTTTGATTTCTCTAGAATGGTGAAGAGAAATCTGGACATAAGAGGGATCTAGAACCGACCTTGGGATCTATATAAGGAACTCATCTTCTTCCCTTTTGAGTTTACTGGACGCGTCTATAGAAGAAGAGAAGAAGGTGATCGTTGAAGACGAATAAGCTAGCAAGAAGACACAACAAGGGTGGGAGCAAACGATCAAGAAGGAGGTTAAGGACGAAACAAAGTGGAAGAGAAGTGTAGGATTAAAGCCTCAAGTTGGTGAAAAACCAAGAAACAAGTAAGTTATAAATCCAACTATCTTATGAATTCGTGATTGCTAGTTTTGCAATGGTTGTATCTTGCTTGTTTTTGTATCTGTTGGACCTGGTTAATTAATAAAGTGGTTGAATAAAGAATCAAACTCAAGATTTAATGCCAGGAAGAGAAGTTGTTGGAAATGGAAGTCTGTTGGGTCGGCCACGTGAGAAACTGATTTTTGTTGGTCTTTTAATGCCTTCAACGAGTTCAAATAAGATCTTAGTATAGGATTAAGAGATTTCTTTTTAAGATTGAAGAAGGCTTATATTTAGCCATCAAATAAATATTTCAAGGAGGGTCACTTATATTCATATTTTTGGTTATTTTAGATTCACCTTGATTTTGTGTACCGGAGAAAAATTATACTGATAATTTTGGATCAACTATCAGGTAGTAACCTTAATCCTCATATGCCTTGTGTTACTTTGTATGTTTGTTTTTCAATGATTGTAGACCCGTGTCTCCTGAAAAGGGACATGCGTGTGTATGCATTCAGTGTGGTCTGAGTTCGGAGTCCGACTACTGCGTCTTTCCTAACACTGTGGATCTGGGGCTTGCTTTGTTGAGCAGTCCTGCATTTGTTTAGGACATATAGTCCTTCTGCAGTTAACACGGTACAATTGGTATATTGCATTTGTGTTACTGCGCGTTTGTTACTGAATGCTGTTATCTGGTGTTTTCCTGATTATGGTTACATACATACACTATTTATGCATTACATATGAGATTAATGGTTACTCTGAGATCCATTTATGAATCCCAGATTTTTGTAGAGCTTCTGGAAGTACCTCAAGGACTGTACCTGGTGAGAAAGGGTAAGAATGCGGAGTTGGAGTAGGCGGTGTTGATGGTGGCGGAGGAAGATTTATTTTGATTTTATTTTTGAGATGGGATAACTGTATATTCTTTTGTCCTCGTAGGCATTGGTGGATGATTGTATATTTTACCCTTCAGGGGTTATATTTTATCACTTACTTTTAATTATACCAGTATTGTTTGAAACCCAACCATGAAATGCTTTGCCGCGATAAACTCTATTGCATGTTAATCAGTAGTAAATAGATGATATATGATAACTATTAAAAGGGATTCCTCCTATCCGCCACCCGAAAAGACGAGGCCGGTAAGGGTGTTACAAGCACATTTGTCGGAGATGTGAGAGATGTGAAAAAATTTTGTGCTCTAAATCTCGAAAGGAATTATACATTTAAGAAAATTAAAAAAAAAGTAAGAAAATTAAAATAAAAACAGAGAAAACTAATGTACGCAGGTTTAAGACAATAATAATAATAATAATAATAATAATAATAATGGGAAAAAATATAATTGGTTGAGATATATATAATGAAGTAATAATTTATGGGAATGAGTGATACTTGTTCTAAAATAATCCATTGTTTTTTCATCACTAATATCAACTCAAGATTGAGAATCTTGAATGGGAAACAGATTGTAACCTTACAGTGTGTAAGGGGGAGTATCTCGGTGAGAGATTTGGCTACACAAGTGCCTTTGTGAACTTGTGGAATTGTATAGGCTTCTCTTGTGCCCGGTTTAAACAAGAGGATAGTGGATTGAAAATCTCAAGTAGAGCTTGGGGACTAGGCGTAGGTCAAGGATTGGCCGAACCAGTATAAATCTCAGTTTGCATATTCTCTTCCCTAAACTCTTATATTTCCAGTATATATGTTTGAATGATTGACTATCATTTTATAAATTACTTCTGTCATACAAACTACTCTCAGTAACTTGCGAAAAGATTTTCAAAATTCCAAAGTTTTATCAGACACCGAACCTCTTGGGTGATAGCCAGGACTAACAAAAACCAAAGGTGTGAACTTGAAAAAAAGCGAAGATGGCGGCAGCGACACAAAGTTCCCAAGATGAAAATAGGGCACCTAAATAAGTAATATTTAGCTTCTTTTTAACCTCATATGTGTTTTATTCTTTCTTCCAAGAGATTTTTAGCCTTTCTCTAGCTACCCAGATCTACAATTTGCTTAACTCGGTTTAAATCGTTGAGTTTAACGAGTTTAACCAAGTCAGAAACGAGTTTGATTGAGTTTGAGCCTAGAACACTTTTGTATCCAAGTTAACACGTTTTCCGAAGGTAAAAGCGCAAACTCGTTAAACTTGGTGAGTTAACTCACGAGTTTAACAACATTGGGTATTATGATATTGAAGGCAATTGAGATTTTTTGAAACATGCTATGGGGTGGTGATTAATGAACGAGGGGGAGGTGTGAATATGGGTATTACCAAAATTTTGGTAATTTTCATTATTACATAGTTAAACCTTATTACAAGACTAATTGAAGAGCAACCATATATTTATATCTTGGGAATGCAAGCCTTATTACTATTACAGGCTTACAATGAGGATGAACCAAAGAGGTCCTTAACTTCTTAAACTAGAACCAGTTTGTTTTATTTCTTGTTTAAGATTATTCCAAGCCAAATACACCATAATAATAGTTCTTATATGTATTAAAAATTATGTAAAATGTTTAATAATTTAAAAATTTTAAATTATGATAAATTTAATTCATTTTAATTTAATATCTACAAAATGAGGTTTAAAAATGTAACTTTCAATTTTGTTATGAATAATATGTGGTTGTGCCAATGCTACAAGATATTGACACTCGTTTCCCCCGCTGATAATTTTAAAATAGATGAATTTAAAGTAAGGACTCTAGGAGGGTATTTTTTCATTAAAAAAAAATTAATTTTTGTCATTTATCCGAAAAAATATTATTCAGAAATCAAGACTCACATATTAAAAGTTATTGATATAAAATCGCAAAAATAAATGAAATTATCGACTACTATAATGACCAATATGACTTAAAAGTATTAAAACAAACCTGAACAAATAAATAAGTTAAAAGAACTAAGCTTAAGATGAACAAATTAAAGTGTCTAGAAAGTTAAAAGAATAAATGGTTTAAAATAAGGGTTTAATATTTCTGCTTTTACTACAGAAATGTTTTTTCTGCCACACTCACATAAAAGTGAGTGAGTCCCATTATAAATAGAAAAGATAAAAAATATTAATGGGACCCACTCACTTTTATGTGATTATGACAGAAAAATATTTCTGCAGTAACAACATAAACATTAAACCCTTAAAATAAATACTCCATCTGGTCTTTATTATAAAGACCCAACTAGTTATTCTTACAAACCAATAAAAACAGTTAAAGTCAATAAAGTTGTCCTATAATTTAAGTAATTTTCAATATTACCCCTACTAATTACACTAAACTCTAATATAACATTAATTTTACTCTCACCCACTACCCTTATTAATTATGGGCATACATGGAAAAAAGTAATTAATGCTTATTGGGAACAAACAAGTGCCTTATAAAAAGGACACAATAAACTTATTAAGTAGTGTCTTATAATAAAGACTAGAGGGAGTAGCAATAAACAAACATCAATCTAAACCTAAACATGAGTTTAAACAAACACATGTCGTACACTTTTTGAGTTTTGCGACCCATGGAAGCCAAATCCTTTGAAGGCAAAAGAAATTAAACTTTGACTTCTTGTGAAGGTCAGCATTCAAGGTTTCATCATCAGTTTCATCGTCTTCATCATTTAGATTCCTCTGAGGTTTTCCAAGTTCTTCCACAAATTTTACAGTTGAGATGTCAGCAAAAGCTCTTGATTTTCCAGCGTAAAATCTTGATAATCCCATCCTCTTCCTATCACTCATAATTAATTGATTTTCAAAAATTAGTAAATAGTAAATAAATAATTCAATCACTCCTCAAAATATTGGGTTTATATGTGACTGCAAACTAACGATCAAGCCTCAAAATATTAAACAACTTCCATGTAACAGTAATAATAACAACGAGAAAAAAAAAAAAAGCCTCGTTTGTAAGAAGAGAAAAATGATATTTTTCATCAAAATAAAGCCAATATAATAAAGTTCTATATCTTAAAAAGTGAAATGAAATCAACAAAAAAGAATAATCTGTGAGAGAACTAAACAATTCAAATGCCCATCAAACTTTCAAACATTCATATAGAAGGAGAAATCATAACTTAACTACCGACATTCTTCTGTTGACGTTTTTTTTTCCTGAAGATAGATAAACATCAATCAAATTCAAAGGCAAAAACAACAATCAGGAAAAAAAAAATCAATAAGACAGCATCAACCTTACAGGTTTGATATGGTGACGATGAAGCTTCACTATTTGATCAGTTTTCTCAACGAATCGATGTAAAGAGTCTTCCTCTAGTAGTGTATATATATAATTACTGATGGCATAAAAAAGGAACGTTTAATTTCGTGATACAAGAAATGATTTATTTTCTTCAATATTTGGAATTGGAATTGAAGAGTACAATCTTTTTGTCAGTAACAATTGATTAGAAATTGGGAAGGATTTTGAGAATAATTAGAATAATCGTACGTCCCAATCAATTATTCTCCCATTATTGTCTGAAGTCCGCGTACATTCATTTTTTATTTTTTATTTTTCATTTTTCTTCAATTTTTACAAACCGCGTCACTATCATTTAGATATTTAGTTCAATTTTCAAAAACTTAGATTTTATTAGCTAGTGATTATGCTACCGCGTGCATCGTTTGAAGTTTTGATATTTAGTATTTGAATAAATCGCACGATCGAGGCAATAACAATATGCTGGCTCTACATGCTATTTTACATTTGTAGTTATCGAATATTTAGTTTGGCTTGCTTCCTTTTGTATTTGTTAGAATAATTCAGTGAATGTCAGTTTGGTTTTCGCTTCTTTCCCCCTTGACCTAACCAAGCTTAATTTGATCAACTTGGGTTAGGGTTGATCTGGTTATTAATTTGATTGCTTAACCTTCCACATTTCATCGTCTTCGCTATTTATAGTGTTATGTGAATTTGCAAGTTCTTCCATAGATTTTACGATAGAGATGTCAACAAAACCTCTTGATGTCAAATCTTAAGTCTTAATAATAATAACCGGGGGGAAAAAACCTAGTTTGTACGAAAAAGAAGAGAAAAATCATAATTTTCTTCAAAATAAAGCCGTAGTTGAAACAAAAAATAATTTACTTGGACAAAGGAGGGAGATCCATCCACAAAAGAGAAATAAAGAAAGACAGAACAATTTGTGAGTGAATCAAAAATTTCAAATCCCCATCTAACGTTCTAAGTTCTAAAAGATTAATTCACTAAAACGTTCATATAGAAGGAGAAACCATAATTAAACCACATCCTTTTTATTTTTTATTTTTCAGAGAGATGAACAGATTCTAAGGCAAAAACAACAAAAAGAAACAAAACAATAAGATAGCTGCACTTGCATGTTTAGTTGTTGGCCACCCAAAAAAAAAAAAAAGAACAACATCGAATCTCTTTAGTGAAGCGGCTCTCAGTCTGATCCGTAGTAATTATGTCGTACATAAAGGAATACTTAGGGCTTATGGTAATTCATAACTTCAAAAACAGATTTTTTTTTTTTTTTTAAAGCTATCCAAATATTTTGGAGATGAACCTTTAATTATGGCAGACCATGCGAAACAAGTGTTCTATATCACCGATCAAGAAAATAAAATGTGGTCTGTAGCTCTCCAAGGAAAGAGGGTCATTGATATTGATAAGGAAAGTCATTCAAATTATGGTCTTCCTGAGAGTACTCCTTTTTCAATGGGTCTACTGGACATGAACGAAGAAGATGAAGCGGATAATGAACCCAGCATAATAAATGATCATCAAGAAGGGATATGTGAGGATATCACTTTATAAAAGAGTCAATTCATAAGGTAATATTCATATGCAGAATTCTTTGAAAACTTTAAGGTGTTAACTATATTATATTCCTTCTATGTTCTTAATTAAACAATGTCACGCTGACTATGAATTTGTTCTTATTTTGTTTTTGTGGCAAAATCCGATTCAAATGGGCATGTTATAAAAGAGGATGCATGTTACGTTGTTGGGTAGGAATCAGATGAAGGCATGGTGAATATATATTGGGCATGTATGTTGATTTACGTGTTGTTTTTGTAACTCATTGTAATTGTAAGTTATCTTAGCTTATTGTATCAATTACTTTAGCTGTTATAGTCTTAAGAGGCCACATAACTCATGGTGGATAATATTTGTATTCTTTTTCCCAATTCAATTTATTCATAATTGTTCATAGCTTGTAGCTTAAAGTATCAACTTTTATGTGTTGTTTTGGGTGGTGAATTTGTGTATATATATATGATCAGGAAGAACAGAACAAGGAAAAAATTCGGGAAAATTTAGACCGGAAATAAATAAGCCGGTCTTAAATGTTCAACTATTAAGACCGGATGTATTTCTATGACCGGTCTTAAAGGTATTAAGCCGATCTTAAAAGTTGATCTTTTAAAACCGGTCTATTTATAAGTCCGGTCTAAAAGTTCAATTTTTAAGACCGGATGTATATAACATCCGGTCTTAAAAGTTAGTCTTTTAAGACCGGGTAATTAGTCGTCTGGTCTAAGAATCCGCTATTTTTTGGACTGGATTGATCTTTGTCCGGTCTTAATATTCTGATATTTTAAGAGCGGTCAAATTTTTGTCAGATCTTAAAGGTTGAGTTTTAGGACCGAACAAAAAATATTTCAAATCTATTTAGTACGACTTTTAAGACCGAAGGTTCAAAATGTCCGGTCTAAAAGAAACTCTTTAAGACCGGTTTCAAGTCCGGTCTTAATAGGGGGACTTTTAATATCGCCTGGAACAAGACCTGACGCGGGTCCGGTCTTACGATACCTCTTTTGTCCGGTCTTAAAAGCATTTTTTCCACCCGTGGTTATTCTGTATGTGTGGGTGGTGGATAAATATGAACAAATCCATCATTACTCAAATCAGGGGTTACTTCCATATGATCATCCTATTACCATTAGGTGAGCCAGTCATGATATATTGTGCAACTATAAAATGCTCTTGAAGAAAGTTTGCAAAAGGGCCTGGCGCTTGTCCTTCACTAGTACTTGTCGTAACACTCACGACCTCTATCGGGTCTCACAATCTTAATTGGTTTCCCAACCTATTTTTCTACTTCAACTTTATATTTCTTAAAGGCATCTAGTGCCTCGCTTTTGTTATCAAGCATGTAGATATGCATGTATCACAAGTAATCGTCAATAAAAGTAATAAAGTATTTTTTATCGTGTGCGGATAAATCAGGACAAAAAATATATGTATGTATAATTTCCAGTAGTTCATTACTTCTTTTAGCTCCCTTTTGTGACTTATTGGTCCGCATTTCCCTTATGCAGTCCACACAGGTATCGAATTTCGAATGGCCTAAAGATGGAAGGATTCCATCTTTAGCTAACCTTTTGATCTTGTCTATGGAGTTATGTCCCAATCTCCTACACCACAAGCTTATAGAATTCTCATCAATGATACTTTGCCTAATATACCATGTGTAACATAAAAAACTTGGGGTTGTTGAGGGAATATCTTAAATAAATCATCAATCATAATAACCCTGGCAGTTGGAACATAGTCCTTACTAACATACATATCAAATCCTTTTGCAAATAAATACCATAGTTTAAAGGAATAAGTTTCAACATAGAAATCAAATTTCTCCTATAACTATGAATGTAAAAACAGTTGAGAAGATCTAGCATGGTTTTATTTGGGAAAACGATTCTACATGTTCCAATTGCTTTGACCGGAGTTTACTTATAATCTCCATTATAATCTTCGCCTTCACCATTATAATCTCCATTTCCATTACCTCCCTAACATCATCAATGTTAAAATCAACATTAAGGTAAACACCAAATAATGGATTAGCCAATTCTCATAAATTTCATGAGGTTGAAGAACCTCATCATCCCCTTCCTCCACATCATCTCCATCTATCCTTCCTTCAGTATTCCATTCATCATCAAAATATATATCATCAAAATCATAGTTGAAAGCTCTACTCGTCCGCTTCCTCAAAGTTCCAAATTGCACATGACAAATGACAAATGCCAAATCATTCATCTTTCTTTGATGCAAACGGTTTCTTTTTCTTTTTTTTTTGCATGAATCTAAAAAAAATTGAAGGAAAAAAAATTCATTATTATTTTAACATTCAAGAAAAGTTACGTTGAAAATTAGAAAAAAAAGGGTTAAGTGACAAAAATACACATGTGCTTTTTTCGGAGGAATTCCCAACACCAAGTGTTTTTTTAAGTGCAAAAGTAACTATGTGGTTTACAAATTAAGTGCAAAAATACTGTTTAACTGTTAAATTTGACTTTTTTTTGCTGACTGGATGATGACGTGGCTTTTAAGGTGCAAAAATACAATGTGGTTTGTCCAAAAGAGCGCCCAACTACAAGAGTGAAGCAATTTAGCAAGAGGAATAACACCTTTAAGGCATGTCACAATATTCTTCCACAAATTATTGTCCACAGCACTTTTTGCTACTTCTTTTTCATCTTTGGTAGATGAAAATTTGCTATCCTTCCAATCTTGAGAATTAAACAAATTTACCAGGGGTACTTTGTGCTCATTAAGACATGACAAAGTCATATATGCAGTGGCAAATTGAGTTGCAGCAGACCTGATTAAATATTTGCCATTCGTGTATTTTCTCAAAAGGCTAATGAGTATTGATCTTGCATAAATATAAGTTGTGATTTTCTACCCCTACTAATGGTTTCTTTATGCAATATATATTTATTTATTTTTTTATAAAGTCCTCCAACATTAAGTCAATACAATGGCTGCACATTGAGTCTAATACAAACTGTAATACCCGGATAATTATTTATCTGGAATATTATGTTTTAATAAATAATACCTATTAGAAATAGGTGAATATGAGGTCTCAAACACCTTGTATTGAATTTATCTTGTTATTAGGGTAATTTCTCTTGAAATTAGATAATGTGCAGTTAGGTCCCTAAAACGTTTGAAAGTTTGCAAATAGGTCCCTAAAATATTTATGGGTCATAAAATACCCTGAAAATATTATAAAGAGGAAAATAAATAATTATTTGAAATAGGGAATAATATTTTCCCCAATTTAGGTAATTTATTAAATTATTACCATGAAAAAATTGAAGGAGAAAAATCAAAAAGTATTGTGGGGCCATAATTGACCCCATGATTTTTAATATTTTACATGGAGCGTAAAATACCAATGCCAGTAAAAATTTTGTGAGATAATGATTAGTTCTAATTAAGAAAATTATCAAAAATTAGTGGGTAATTAATTAAATAATTATTGGCTAATTGGTTGAGCTTAAACAAAGGAAAATCCAAAGATAATTATGTAAAACCCTATAATTAGTGGTTTATGGCTAAAATTAGCATAAAATATATTTTCTAATTAATTATAAAATATGAAGAAAAATATGAAATATTAAGTAATTTTAAGCCTAAAAACATGTATGGACCAATAGGGAACTTTTGTAAACAAATTATATAAAATAATTTTTAAATAATAATTTTATATAACATTAATTAATTAAATAATTAAAAAACGAAAAATAAAAATAAAAAAAGACCAGATATTGGCCAAAAATTTGGAATGGATAAAAGGATAGGATTTTAGAGATTTTTGATAATGACACTTTGTAATATAATAATGTTATAATTGTTAAAGGCAAATAGGATAAATGACCACCGATAGAAACTAAATCCTATCTAGAAAACCATGAACAAGGTTTCTAAAGTCAGAGTATATTATAAACAAGTGAATTTTTAGCTCGGAGTAGGTTAGCTCCGAAGCTATTTCCGTAACCGAAAAGGGTTATACTAGACTGACTGTGAATCTATCTGATGTTCAAAAAGCAAATCAGATAAATGAAAATCTATAGAAACCAAGCCATAACTTGAAATCAAAGAATGATTTGGTAAACATCTGGACATATTATGAATCAGTGAATTTTTGTCCAGAAGTTGACGCTACCCGAAGCGATTTTCAGAATCAAGCGTATATCCAAAAATCTTCACGGAACCGATGACACCCGAATGGGATCAAAAATTTAGTTGAACCAAGTATTTTGAAAGGGGAAAAAGAGATCTTCAGGGCTATGTTCCCGGATTTCTGAGATTTTACAAGATTACGCGATTAGAACACCGATCGGGGAACTTTATCGGTAGAAGCTCATAAAGAGCACATGGGTGACATCACTTGGATGACTTCATCTTTGGAAAATATGACATAGGGGACAAAATTTGTGGTAGGAAATGGAGGAAGAAACTTGTTTGCTAAGGTTTCCAAATGTGTGGTTGTGGTTGAAGGAAAGGTTTGGAGAAAATTACCAAAGTTGGCCCATTTTTCATGTATAAATAGGCCACCATCCTCACTTCATTTCTCACACCAAAACCACTCTTAGAAAGTGTAGAGAGAAGTTAGAGAGAGGAGCTCTGGAGAAGGAGTAGCGAAGTTCTTCAATGGGTAAGTTCTTCGGTTCTTAGTTTTAGTTCGATAGTTCTTGAAGTTCTTAGTGTAGATGTTGTTTTGATCTTTAGTCTTTCAGTATATTTTAGATATCATGTTTTAGGGTAAATATGATATGCATTTCGAAAATATTGTTGGGGTAAGGGATATGTTGAAATTTTGGAAGATTAGAGTCAAAGTAGCGAAGCTCTGGCGAAATTCCGCCGATTAGGGGGTCAGGGGTAAAATGGTCATATATGACTAAAATGTCCGTCATAATGTCTGATCATTAATAAATACGTTATTTTCTTGATAGGATATCCTTGATTACGTTCTGACCTACTGTCATACCGTATTCCGCCAGAAATACCGTATACCGTCAACGAAGGTACGTTCGCGTACTGTAACACTAACTCTGATGTTTATTGTATGCATATGTGTATATTGTCTGTCATCCAACTGTACTATTGTCTGTACTCCGACTGTACTATTGTCTGTCATCCGACTGTATGAGTGTCTGTCATCCGACTGTATTATTGTTCGTTGTGCCTTAACTTTACTCCGACTGTATTGTTATTGCCGTGCATATTTGATTATGTACATTTCTCATTGTGCCTTAACCTTACTTCGACTGTATTGTTATTGCCATACATATCTGATATGCATACCTATGTCTGACCGTAGTAAGTGTTGCCAAAGTTCTATCAATGTCTGTTGTACATATATAGTGTATATAAACATGAGGTTAACCGTTACCTGGGGTTCGATGCATGAACCTCAGCCCTTAATATAGCTTCAGGGTCGGGTGGACCGAGTATCGAGGAGAAGAGTAAGCAGCATGCATAGGGACTCGGCTGCAGACCGTCTTTGGTTGCCACGACGTAGGGATCGCTAGGGAGACACTTCTAATGTACATTACTTTTGAAACACTCTTGTATCGCTGTTTAAACAGCAAGACATGCTACCGTGGGTATTTTTAATATATATATTAGTTGCTCAATCGCTTCGGTGCTCTACTCTGATGGTTTGAAATGATGTTTTGACGAAAAAAAATTTATACAGCTTGTGAAAATGGGATGTTACACAAATGTTTTCTTTTATCTGTTAATTTTTGCCCAGCTGCTTTATAATTTGCAGCATTGTCAGTTACTATTTGCCCCACATTTTTTTCACCTACTTTTTCCACAACCTCATCAAGCATCTCAAATACTTTATCGACCATCTTAGAATTTTTTGAAGTATCTAATGAAAATAAAAATATTGTCTTTTTGGGACTATTCACTAGAAAATTGCAAATTGAACGCCTTTTTTTTTTTTATCATTCCACCTATCAGACATTATGGAACAATATGTTGTCCATTCACTCTTAAAGTTCTCAAGCAAGGCCTGTGTGTTTTTTAGTTCCAAGTTTAAATATTTTTCTCTGATCTCATGATAAGAATGAGGCTTAAATCCTTGACCAAATCTTCCTATAACTTCACACATCTTTGTAAATTTAGGATTTTTTACACAATTAAAAGGTATAACACTTGCATAAAAAAATCAAGCTACTTGTTGACAAACCCCTTCCCTCAAGTCTCCCTTAAAGATATGGTTAATGGTTGATTGTGTGTTACATGCCTACCCCTTTGCTATTATTTTTTGTATTTCTCAAGAAATTCATCAGCCCTTCCTTTGAATTTTGACACTCAACTTGTGCATGTGCACCTTGATCATCTTCATCACCAATATCAACTCATTGTTTTTTCCTTTTAGATGAAACACATTTTGCATCATAAATAAGATACAGTATTGTGGTCTTTACTTCTTTAAAACACTGCCACAAGATTCAACATCTATTTTAGTGCATGCTAGATGATTTTTGAATCATAAATACCCCCATTAACAATTTTTCACAATAATTACACTTCACATTTTTGCCATTCCCATCAACATCCATCCCATGTTTCCATCCTATATTAGATCTATTACCCGAATAGTTTTTTCCTGTAGCAATACTTTTTTTCCAGTATTTTCCTTTGCACTTGAAGACATCTTCAATTTAATAAACTACCTAATTACTAAGCAGTAAGAAGAAATTCTCAAACTAAGAAAAAAGAGGCAACTAGAGAAGACATCTAATATCTCAAGGTAGAAAAAGAAATTAGCCGAAATACCTTCACCGAGTACTGCAGCGTCTGGTCAATTGCTTCACAATACTCCAACACTTTAGCCTCACAAGTCAAACTTTCACCCAAACCAAGAACAATTTTAATAAAAAATTCAAAAACAAGTGAGCTTTGGAAGCTTAACCCAAACCCTTCACCGACTTAGTCTACTACTACTCTATTCTATACCTAATGCCTAATACCCCAGCTTCTACCCTTGCTATTCTAGCGAATGAAATCCTTTCATTTAAGATCAGTCAAAACTTAGAAGAAGAAATTTATTAACTAATGTGAATGTCTAAAGTGATAGATATATTTACCTCAATGGGTTTTTACTTTTTAGCCACTCCTTACAATTATGGTGATGTAACAAGAAGAACCAATGTCACAATGTGTAATAATTTCTCCAACACGGACCCTACTGTACCATACTACCACTAGCCTTCTTTATTCGAAAAAAAACAAAAACTCACCTAACACCTTTTGATGTTTTACTTTGCTGAATTGCTTCACAATACTCCAAGTCTCCAATTGTCCAACAAGCCTTCTTTATTCTCTCTCTCCCTTTCTCTCTTCTTCTTCATCTGCTTTATTCTCTCACTCTCTCCCCTTCTTTGTCCCTTTGTCTCAAATCTCCAATTCAAGGATAAACAGAGAATACTGCAAGCAGGGTCACAAGCGAAGGCACGAAGAAGAAGGAAAACCAAAGGTGTGAACTTGAAAAAAATCGAAGATGGCGGCAGCAACACAAAGTTCCCAATATGAAAATAGGGCACCTAAATAAGTAATATTTAGCTTCTTTTTAACCTCATATGTGTTTTATTCTTTCTTCCAGGAGATTTTTAGCCTTTCTCTACCCAGATCTTTAACTCGCTTAACTCAATTTTAAATCATTGAGTTTAACGAGTTTGACCAAATCAGAAACGAGTTTGATTGAGTTTGAGCCTAGAACGCTTTTGTATCCAAGTTAACACATTTTTCTGAGGTAAAAGCGCAAACTCATTGAACTTGGTGAGTTGACTCGCGAGTTTAACAACATTGGGTATTATGATATTGAAGGCAATTAAGATTTTTTCAAACATGCTATGGGGTGGTATTTAATGAACGAGGGGGAGGTATGAATATGGGTATTACCAAAATTTTGGTAATTTTCATTATTACTTAGTTAAACCTTATTACAAGACTAATTGAAGAGCAACCATATATTTATATCTTGGGAATGCAAGCCTTATTACTATTACAGGCTTACAATGGGGATGAACCAAAGAGGTCCTTAACTTCTTAAACTTGAACCAGTTTGTTTTATATCTTGTTTAAGATTATTCCAAGCCAAATACACCATAATAATAGTTCTTATATGTATTAAAAATTATGTAAAATGTTTAATAATTTAAAATTTTTAAATTATGATAAATTTAATTCATTTTAATTTAATATCTACAAATTGAGGTTTAAAAATATAACTTTTCATTTTTTTATGAATAATATGTGGTTGTGCCAATGCTACAAGATATTGACAGTTAAAGTCAATAAAATTGTCCTAGAATTTAAGTAATTTTCAATATTACCTCTATTAATTATACTAAACTCTAATATCACATTAAGTATTACTCTCATCCACTACTCCTGTTAATTATGGACATACATGGAAAAAAGTAATTAATGCTTATTGGGAACAAGCAAGTGCTTTATAAAAAGGATCAAATAAACTTGTTAGTTAATGTCTTATAATAAGGACAAGAGGGAGTAGCAATAAACAAACATCAATCTGAACATGAGTTTAAACAAACACATGTCGTACACTTTTTCAGTTTTGCGACGCATGGAAGCCAAATCCTTTGACGGCAAAAGAAATTAAACTTTGACTTCTTGCGACGGTCAGCATTCCAGGTTTCATCATCAGTTTCATCGTCTTCATCATTTAGATTCCTCTGTGGTTTGGCAAGTTCTTCCACAAATTTTACAGTTGAGATGTTAGCAAGAGCTCTTGATTTTCCAGCGTAAAATCTTGATAATCCCATCCTCTTCCTATCACTCATAATTAATTGATTTCCAAAAATTAGTAAATAGTAAATAAATAATTCAATCACTCCTCAAAATATTGGGTTTATATGTTACTGCAAACTAACGATCAAGCCTCAAAATATTAAACAACTTCCATGTAACAGTAATAACAACGTAACGAGAAGAAAAAAAGAAGCCTTCGTTTGTAAGAAGAGAAAAATGATATTTTTCATCAAAATAAAGCCAATATAATAAAGTTCTATATCTTAAAAAGTGAAATGAAATAAACAAAAAAGAATAATTTGTGAGAGAATTAAACAATTCAAATGCCCATCAAACTTTCTAACCCATTTATTCACTCAAACATTCATATAGAGAAGGAGAAATCATAACTAAACTACCGACATTCTTTTGTTCATGTTTTTTTTTTTCCCTGAAGATAGATAAACATCAATCAAATTCAAAGGCAAAAACAACAATCAGAAAAAAATAAAATAATAAATCAATAAGACAGCATCAACCTTACAGGTTTGATATGGTGACGATGAAGCTTCACTATTTGATCAGTTTTCTCAACGAATCGATGTAAAAGGTCTTCCTCTAGTAGTGTATATATATAATTACTGATGGCATAAAAAAGGAACGTTTAATTTCGTGATACAAGACATGATTTATTTTCTTCAATCTTTGGAATTGGAATTGAAGCGTACAATCTTTTAGTCTGTAACAATTGATTGGAAATTGGGAAGGATTTTGAGAATAATTAGAATAATCGTACGTCCCAATCAATTATTCTCCAATTATTGTCTGAAGTCCGCGTACATTCATTTTTTTTATTTCATTTTTCTTCAATTTTTACAAACAGCGTCACTATCATTTAGATATTTAGTTCAATTTCCAAAAACTTAGATTTTATTAGCTAGTGATTATGCTACCGCGTGCATCGTTTGAAGTTTTGATATTTAGTATTTGAATAAATCGCACGATCGAGGCAATAATAATATGCTGGCTCTACATGCTACTCCCTCCGGTACTAATTATAAGATAACATTTTAGAGTTGGTTTTGGTCTTAATTATAGGATAACATTCTAATTTTTGTCAATTTCTTCCTAAAATACCCCTATTTTATTCTCTCAAGTGTGTTTGGTTTTTGATGATTAAATATATGTGTATGTATATATGTGTGTGTCTATATACAAATATACATACATATATACACAGACACATATACATAGACACACACGCACAAATACACACACACACACACACATATCTGTGAGTGTGTGTGCATGTCAATATATATATGTGTGTAGATATATATATATATGTGTGTGTGTGTGTGTATTTGTGCGTGTGTGTCTATGTATATGTGTCTGTGTATATATGTATGTATATTTGTATATAGACACAAACATATATACATACACATATATTTAATCATCAAAAACCAAACACACTTGAGAGAATAAAATAGGGGTATTTTAGGAAGAAATTGACAAAAATTAGAATGTTGTCCTATAATTAAGACCAAAACCAACTCTATATAGATGTTTTTTGATTTCCCAGGGATGACAGGACGAGTTATTTTTAGTCAGGGATCAAAAAGGGTCCGTACTTTTTTCCAGGGACCAAAAAGGGTATTTATATAAACGACGTCGTTTTGGCCTTCCTACGTGGCGGACCAACTCACGTTACACATCAGCAACGTTAGTGACGCCGTTAGGAGCTAACTGACGGAAGGACTAACGTGTGATGTTTTTTGATTTCCCAGGGATGACAGGACGAGTTATTTTTAGTTAGGGATCAAAAAGGGGTCCGTACTTTTTTCCAAGGACCAAAAAGGGTATTTACTCTTATATATATGTGTGTAGATATACGTACATATGTGTGTGTACATATATAAACACACACGTGTCTATATATATATATATATATATATATTTGTGTTTGTGTGTTCATATATATGTGTGTAGATATATGTACGTGTGTGTGTGATTAGATACACACACACACATATATACACACACATATATGTGTATATAGTAAGACCATTATTTCAATTAAAAACTGTGTGGAAATGAAAATTCTAAATGAGAGAGGTATGTGGTAGGGGTTGTTAATTCACTTTTACTTGTGTCATTTTAAATTTATATAAGGGCATTTTAGGAAAATGAGTAAAATTAACTAATTTAACTTCTCTCCTTAATCTCTCCAAAATCGGTTAAATATGTCATATAATTAGGACCAGAGGGAGTATTTTAAATTTGTAGTTATCGAATATTTAGTTTGGTTTGCTTCCTTTTGTATTTGTTAGAATAATTCAGTGAATGTCAGTTTGGTTTTCGCTTTTTTCCCCCTTGACCTAACCAAGCTTAATTTGATCAACTTGGGTTAGGGTTGATCTGGTTATTAATTTGATTGCTTAACCTTCCAGATTTCATCATCTTCGCTATTTAATTATAGTGTTATGTGAATTTGCAAGTTCTTCCATAGATTTTACGATAGAGATGTCAGCAAAACCTCTTGATGTCAAATCTTAAGTCTTAATAATAATAACTGGGGGAAAAAACCTAGTTTGTACGAAAGAAGAGAAAAATCATAATTTTCTTCAAAATAAAGCCGTAGTTGAAACAAAAAATAATTTGCTTGGACAAAGTAAGGAGATCCATCTACAAAAGAGAAATAAAGAAAGGCAGAATAATTTGTGAGTGAATCAAAAATTTCAAATTGTAATACCCAGATAATTATTTATCTTAAATAAATAAAACCTGTTATGGAATAAATATTATGCTCATCATAGGTGTGGCCCAACAGGAGACATCCAGTACATTTGGGAATGGAGGCACAAGAGGCCCAACAAGTCCAAACTCTAACCCTAAGGTAGCCTCTATATATAGTTGGTTAACCTAAAAGGTACACATCTCTTAAGCTCTCTCCTTTACGATTCAGCCACACAAAGCACACACCTCACCCCCTTTGGTGAAAGCCTTCATGTGTGCGCAGAGATTACCGATCCTCTCAGGTATCTCATCAATGGATACCTTGGGAGAGAGCTATTTGATCCTACATCAATATACTAGCCCACCTAGGGTTAAACACTTATGTTCTACAACAGAACAATACCAATTCTAAATAGGTGAATATGTGGTCTCAAAATTATGTGTTGTGTTTATATTATTTTCTAGGGAAATTTCTCTTGGAATTAGAATGAACAAAGAGCCAAAACCCCTAAATACAATTATGGATCATAAAATACCCTAAGGTTTATCATAATCAAGTATAATCTTAATTATGTCCTAAGAGGCAATTAAATATCTATTTAAAATAGGACAGTAAGTTGTCTCTAATTTTAGTAATTTATTGGTTTATTTTACTTGGAAATTAAAGAGACAAAAACCCAATTTTATTTTAGGGAACATAAGTTGCCCTATGATTTTTAAAATAATGCATGGTGTAACATCCCGTTTTCAAAAGCAGTATATATTTTTTTCATCAGAGTAGAGCATCGGAGCAACTGAGTAACTGATACATATATTCAAAATGCCATAAGTCTGGCTAATTACAGAAGCGGTACAATAACCGAGAGTTTTTTAAGTAAATATCAACAGAAGTGTCTCCCTAGCAATACCCATGCCATGGCAACAAAAGATAATCTTCAGCCGGGCTTCTAAGCGTGCTGCTTGCCCCTATCCTCGGTCCTTGGTCCTCCCGACCCTGAATCTATGTTAAGAGATGAGATCCGCACCGGACCTCAGGTAACGGTTAACCTCATGTTTACATACACAACATATGCATTACAGATACAACAAACAAGCATATCCCAACAGCACATAACCCCCTGGCAGATGTGTCACACCTAGCTATCGTGTCACACCTAGCAGCCGTTTCACACTTAGCAATCATTTCACACCTAGCATTTCACACCTAGTAAACGTATCCCAATACCCAGCAGGCATAACAACAGTACATGAACATATCACAGAGCTATCAACTACCTCATATAAGCATACCATACACATAGCACATATACGCATACAATAAACATCAGCGTTAGTGTTAGAGTACGCGAACGTACCTTCGTTGATGATATACGATACAACTGTTGGTCAAAACGTAATCACAGGTATCCTATAAGGACAATAGCGTATTTGTTACAAATCTATCATCATAACAGTCATTTTAGTCAAAAATGACCATTTTACCCCTGACTCCATTAATCGGCGAAATTTCGCCAGAACTTCGTTACTTTGACTCTAATCTTCCAAAATTTTTCCATAACTCTTTCTCCAACATATTTTCAAAATAAATATCATATTTAATCTTAAAACATGATATCTAAACTAACTTGAAAGATTAAAGACTAAACTAGCATTTCTACTATAACTACCGAAAGAACTACTAAAGCTTAAGACTAGGGACCGAAGAAATTACCCAGGGCTTCGCTACAACTTTCTCAAGAGCTCTTCCTTCCTTCTCCACTCCAAGATTTCGAACTCAAGCTTAGTGAATTGGTGAAGAATAATGCTTGAAGTTCATGGCTATTTATAGAGAAATTTTGGGCACTATTCACACTTTATCATATTGAACCACAACCATTGGATCTTGGCTTCATTGCATGGCTTCATCTCCTCCATCCAAGTGCCCTTGCCGACCTCCCCCCCCCCCTTTCAGAAAATTGCATCATCAATTGTGATGTCATCTTTGCTTTATGGGAATTCATCCGATAAAGTTCCCTGTTCGGTGTTCTAATCGTGTAATTTTAGATAATCTCAAAAATCCGACAAACATAGCCTCGAAGGTCTATTCACCTTCTTTAGAAATATCTAAGTTAACAAAATTTTTGATCCCATTCAAGGCATTTCCTTGCCTGCTGAACATTTTTGGATAACCGTCTTCGTTTACGGAAATCACTTCGGGTAACATCATCTTCAGGACAAAAATCCACTGATTCATAATATGTCCAGATGTTTGGCACCTAATTCAAGGATTTTGAGTTATGATTTATTTTTCATTGGTTCTCATTTGTCTTATCTGCCCTTTTCCACAAAATATCTTTTTCGTCTTATCTCTTAATCATTCCGCCGGTTACGGAAATGACTTCGGAGATAGCCCACTCCGGGATAAAAATACACTGGTTTATAATAAGTCCTGCTGTTAAACACTTAGTCCATATATTTTGAGATAGGATTTAGTTTCTATCGGTTCTCGTTTATCCTATTTGCTTTTTCTCAAAATATCTCACAGAATATTCTTTAAACCACAACCATGTTCACACCATACTCTCTAATTTCGGTTTTCCTCCCCCATTTTGACTTGTCAACTCTCTTCTTTATTTATTTAATTTATGCTTTAATTATCTAATTAGATAATTATCTTATTGCTTAATCCTTTGTTGGTTAATTAAGCCTTGGGGATTTTATGTAATTCACCTTAGATACTCCTTGATTATGCCAAATCACTTAGCAATATTCTTTATACCAATCTTGATCCTTTATAGGTCATTAATCCCAATTTAGAGGTTTTAAATAATTAACTTTGAATACTTCATTTACTCATACTTAAACAATTAGCCATTAATTATTGATTTAATCACTTACTAATTGTTGACAATTTTCTTAATTGAGATTAATTATTATCTCACAACTATTGGACTGACATTGGTAATTTATGCTCCATGTAAAATATTAAAAATCATGGGGAAACTTATGTTCCCCGAAATAATATTAATTTTCGCTTCATTATTTGCCAAGGAAAATAATCCCATAAATTATCTAAATTAGAGACAACTTACTCTCTAATTTTTAACAAATATTTTATTGCCATTTAGGATTTATCATAATATTTTCAGGCTATTTCATGACCCAATATTTCACTTAGGGATTTTTAACACTTTATCTCTTCTAATTTTAATAGAATTTACCTTAGAAAATAAGATAAATACTACACTAGCTTTGAGACCACATATTCACCTATTTCCAATGGGTATTATTTACTAATTTAAGATATTTATCATAAATACGATTTTTAGGGTATTACATTTCTCCCTCCGTTAAATAAAATTTCGTCCTCGAAATTTGCACCCTACCAATTAATCTCCGTACTATCTAGACTTCGGATCATAAATTTCGGATCTTTACTCTATCTCAGGTTCGACTACAAAGATCTTGTCATATCGTACTTTGATATATAGTATTTTTCGTGGCTCCCATACACCGCGGTCAACACCAGATATCAAAAATGTCCCCATGGCGCCCATAGACCATGGCAACACAAGATACCTTAAATGTTTCCATGGCGCCCTTACACCATGGCAACACAAGATACCTCCTACTCAATGACACGATCGCGGTCGGTTTAAGAAACATGTATTAAGAACTCAAGTTTTCACACCAAGCAAGGTAGCTATTTGTCAAGTCATAGGAAAATCTATAGGCATGCATTCCTAGGTGATTCGTATAATCATATGATGCCTGGAGAGAATTCCCTATTAAGTGAGATAGTACCTTGGACCATCTCCAGAAGTTCTCTGTCCATTGTATTGGTTAGTGCGTACATTCGACCTGGGTTCTTTGGCCTTAAGTCTGCAGCTTTCTCAGGACAGTCTGCGATAAAGTGTCCTGGCTTCCGACATCTGTAGCAAATCCGTCTCCTATCACAGTCAACACCAAGATGGTAATTTCCGCATCTTGGGCATGGTCGGGTCTCTGGCATTCTTGAGTTATTTTGCTGCCCAGTCTGGAATGGCCTCTTGCTTTCTCTCTGGAAGTCACTCCATGGTGCCTCTCTCTTCAGTGAGGAATTAACACGGCTGACCTCGCTACGTCCTGCACTGCTACTGTTGTAATTCTGTGATTTACGCAGCTCTTTCAAATTGCGCTCAGTCATCCGGCAGGATTCTACTGCTTGAGCCATCTCAGGGAATTGCTGAGACACAAGCCTCTCTTTGATCTCGTACTTAAGTCCGTATATCAACCGATTCGCCTTCCAACTTTCGTTATCGTTACTCTTCAAGTAAGATGAATATCGGGACAGATTGGTGAAACGGGCAAAGTAGTCATCAAATGACTCTTCGTGGCTTTGTTGAATGTGAAGGAACTCCTCCTCCTTAATCACTTGTGTTGAGGGAGGAAAATATTGTTCATTGAACTTCTCTAGGAACTTCTCCCAAGTGACAGGGCAATAACGTGTTCGCAAAGTTGTAGCAACGCTTTTCCACCATCTATGCACATCACCTTCCAGCTTATAAATTGCCAGTTGAGCTTTCCGGTTCCCCGGGCATTCCATAACTTCAAAGATTTTGTCTAGGCTCATCAGCCAGTCTTCCGCTAACTCATTCTTACCACGGAAAGCTGGTGGCTTGAGTTTGCAAAACTGGGCGATCCAGTGTTGTGTGGTTTCCACTACCCTCTCTCGTCGAGGAGGTGACTGCGATCTATCAGACTCCTCAGCTTCCTCAGTGTGCTCGTCACTTTGCTCGTTTTCTTCTTCTTCCTCGGCATTTCGATCCTCTAGTTGTCTTTCAGCTTGTCTTTCCCGCTTTTCCTCCAGAAGTTCATCAATAAGAGCCCTCTGTTCTTGCAGAGCTCTCCTCATCTCCTGCATCTCATTCTGCTCTAGTTGATCTGGTATCTCATTTTGTTCACGCTCAGGTATCGCTCTCACCCGAGGCTGTCTGCCTCGGCCTCTGGAAGCTCCAGCTCCTCTTAAATTCGCCATGTCTCGTTCTTTTTCCTTTATTAGGGAAAACGTTAGATATACAAAGAAAACAACGATTAGTATATCGCAGACTCTATCGCACTGCACTTAGACCTTATCACACTTAGTGTTTATACTTCAAACAAACAGACACCCGCACTATTTTCCTCGTTTAAAATTTCGTTGGTTCGTTCTTTTCAGAAACGGGTACGGAAATACGTATCAGGAGTTCCTCTACATGAGTCAAATACTGCATGTACTTATCTTTGTTGGTCTCAGAATTTCGTCTGGCATGACCTAGGTTCTCATATAGGCTCTGGGTTAGAGTGATGCACCGACAGAGGGTGGTACACCGGTTCAGGATAGTACACCGGTTCAAACTGGTATACCCAAATAGGGTGATACACTGACCTAGGCTTATATCAGTACTCCTTTTCAAAACATGCTATTTAAAAAGGCGTAGAGCCTAACTCCGTTACTCAAACCAATTGGTCAGGTAGGTGTCTATCATGGGGGCCCCACCGAGTTCACGGTGACTTATTGGCTTACCCACATAGACTAGCCCTGCCTTCGGCACCAAAAGGTTTTGGAATAACTTAGTCAGATCTATGCCAGGACAACTGCTCTGATACCATAAATGTAACATCCCGTTTTCAAAAGCAGTATATTTTTTTTCATCAAAGTAGAGCATCGGAGCAACTGAGTAACTGATACATATATTCAAAATGCCATAAGTCTGGCTAATTACAGAAGCGGTACAATAACTGAGAGTTTTTTAAGTAAATATCAACAGAAGTGTCTCCCAGGCAATACCCATGCCGTGGCAACAAAAGATAATCTTCAGCCGGGCTTCTAAGCGTGCTGCTTGCCCCTATCCTCGGTCCTTCGTCCTCCCGACCCTGAATCTATGTTAAGAGCTGAGATCCGCACCGGACCTCAGGTAACAGGTAACCTCATGTTTACATACACAACATATGCATTACAGATACAACAAACAAGCATATCCCAACAGCACATAACCCCCCTGGCAGATGTGTCACACCTAGCTATCGTGTCACACCTAGCAGCCGTTTCACACCTAGCAATCGTTTCACACCTAGAAAACATATCCCAATACCCAGCAGGCATAACAACAGTACATGAACATATCACAGAGCTATCAACTACCTCATATAAGCATACCATACACATAGCACATATACGTATACAATAAACATCAGCGTTAGTGTTACAGTACTCAAACGTACCTTCGTTGATGATATACAATACAACTGTTGGTCAGAACGTAATCACAGGTATCCTATAAGGACAATAGCGTATTTTTTACTAATCAATCATCATAACAGTCATTTTAGTCAAAAATGACCATTTTACCCCTGACTCCACTAATCGGCGAAATTTCTCCAGAACTTCGTTACTTTGACTCTAATCTTCCAAAATTTTGCCATAACTCTTTCTCCAACATATTTTCAAAATAAATATCATATTTAACCTTAAAACATGATATCTAAACTAACTTGGAAGATTAAAGACTAACATAGCATTTCTACTATAACTACCGAAAGAACTACTAAAGCTTAAGACTAGGGACTGAAGAAATTACCCAGGGCTTCGCTACAACTTTCTCAAGAGCTCTTCCTTCCTTCTCCACTCCAAGATTTCGAACTCAAGCTTAGTGAATTGGTGAAGAATAATGCTTGAAGTTCATGGCTATTTATAGAGAAATTTTGGGCACTATTCACACTTTATCATATTGAACCACAACCATTGGATCTTGGCTTCATTGCATGGCTTCATCTCCTCCATCCAAGTGCCCTTGCCAACCTCCCCCCCCCCTTTTTCTGAAAATTGCATCATCAATTGTGATGTCATCTTTGCTTTATGGGAATTCATCCGATAAAGTTCCCTGTTCGGTGTTCTAATCGCGTAATCTTAGATAATCTCAAAAATCCGACAAATATAGCCTCGAAGGTCTATTCATCTTCTTTAGAAATATCTAAGTTCACAAAATTTTTGATCCCATTCAGGGCATTTCCTTGCCTGCTGAACATTTTTGGATAACCGTCTTCGTTTATGGAAATCACTTCGGGTAACATCATCTTTGGGATAAAAATCCACTGATTCATAATATGTCCAGATGTTAGGCACCTAATTCAAGGATTTTGAGTTATGATTTATTTTCCATTGGTTCTCATTTGTCTTATCTGCCCTTTTCCACAAAATATCCTTTTTGTCTTATCTCTTAATCATTCCGCCGGTTACGGAAATGACTTCGGAGATAGCCCACTCCGGGATAAAAATACACTGGTTTATAATAAGTCCTGCTGTTAAACACTTAGTCCATATATTTTGAGATAGGATTTAGTTTCTATCGGTTCTCGTTTATCCTATTTGCTTTTTCTCAAAATATCTCACAGAATATTCTTTTTCCTTAGAATATTCTTTAAACCACAACCATGTTCACACCATACTCTCTAATTTCGGTTTTCCTCCCCCATTTTGACTTGTCAACTCTCTTCTTTATTTATTTAATTTATGCTTTAATTATCTAATTAGATAATTATCTTATTGCTTAATCCTTTGTTGGTTAATTAAGCCTTGGGGATTTTATGTAATTCACCTTAGATACTCCTTGATTATGCCAAATCACTTAGCAATATTCTTTATACCAATCTTGATCCTTTATAGGTCATTAATCCCAATTTAGAGGTTTTAAATAATTAACTTTGAATATTTCATTTACTCATACTTAAACAATTAGCCATTAATTATTGATTTAATCACTTACTAATTGTTGACAATTTTCTTAATTGAGATTAATTATTATCTCACAACTATTGGACTGACATTGGTAATTTATGCTCCATGTAAAATATTAAAAATCATGGGGAAACTTATGTTCCCCAAAATAATATTAATTTTCGCTTCATTATTTTCCAATGAAAATAATCCCATAAATTATCTAAATTAGAGACAACATACTCTCTAATTTTTAACAAATATTTTATTTCCATTTAGGATTTATCATAATATTTTCAGGCTATTTCATGACCCAATATTTCACTTAGGGATTTTTAACACTTTATCTCTTCTAATTTTAATAGAATTTACCTTAGAAAATAAGATAAATACTACACTAGCTTTGAGACCACATATTCACTTATTTCCAATAGGTATTATTTACTAATTTATGATATTTATCATAAATACGATTTTTAGGGTATTACACATGGTGCATAAATGACCAAAGTAAACTCAAAAGTTGTGAAAAAATAATTAATCCAATTAAAGAAAATTGCCAATAATTAGTAGATAATTAAATCCTCATTTATTAGAGATTAAATAGCATGTTTTAAAGGCACAAATAGAGATGTGTGACCCTAATTAAAGACCAATGGCCAAGATTAGCATCAAGATAATTGCTAATCAATTAGGCATGATTAAGAAATGTATAAGATTAATTACATAAAATCCTTAAATCCTAATTGACTAACAAAGGATGTGTTAAAGATTACTAGGCATAAGATTGTGACACTAATCAAGCTTATTAATTGTAACATCTCATTTTCTAACGCAGAATATTTTTTTTCATCAAAACATTATTTCAAATCATCAGAGTAGAGCATCGGAGCGTAAGAGAGTAACTGATATATATTCAAAGTACTCACGGTAGCATGTTTTGCTGGTTAAACAGCGGTACAAGAGTGTTTCAAAAGTAATATACAATCACGGAAAGTGTCTCCCTGGTGATATCCACACCGTGGCAACAGAAGATGGTCTTCAGCTGAGTCCTTACACGGACTGCTTGCTTTTCTCCTCGGTCCTCCTGACCCTGATGCTATGTTAAGAGCTGAGATCCGCACCCGATCTCAGGTAACGGTTAACCTCATATTTACATATACAGCATATGGATTACAGACAATCACAACATAAACAATATATGAGCATGCAACCAATGCAGATGTATCGCCCCTTAGCATGCAGACGTATCGCCCTTAGCATGCACATGTACAGCCCAAAAGCATGCATACATATCGCTCCTAGCATACAGATATATCGCCCATAGCAAATAACAAAAATACATAAACATATCACAGAGCTACCAGTTACCACAATAGGCACACAATACACATAACATATACACACATACAATAAACATCAGATTAGTGTTACAGTACGCGAACGTACCTTCGTTGACGGAATTTCGGTACGACAGTTGGTCAGAACGTAATCAGGGATATCATATAAGGACAATAGCACATTTATTAATGATCAAGCATTATGACGGACATTTTAGTCATAAATGACCATTTTACCCCTGACCCCCTAATTGGCGGAATTTCGCCAGAGCTTCGCTACTTTAACTCCCAACTTTCAGAAACTCAATCCCTACTATGTTTTTACCTCGTCAGGTATCTTTCAATGCAATGAGGCTTAAAAACAAGAATAGGAATTTCATTTCCTACTTCCTAGATCTAACTAACATTTCTACTAAAACTACCGAACAAAAGACTAGAACTTAAAAGTTAAGGACCGAAGAACTTACCCGTGCAGAACTTCACTACAACTTCTCCAAGCTCTTCCTTCTCTCTAAAACCTCTCTCTATTTCGAAATTGCTAAGGCAATTTGGTGTGAAGAATTGCAAAGAACTTGAAGGCTACTTATAGGAAAAGTTGAGGACAAAATGGTCATTTTCCAATTTCATCTAAGCCATTGGATCAAAGCACTTTTTGAAGCTCAAATCCTCACCTCTCCTTCCTCTTGGCCGACCTCTATGACCCCCAAATTCAACAAAAAGATGTCATGCATGAGGTCACATATTTGCTTTATGGGGTTTTACCCGATAAAATTCCCCGATCGGTGTTCGAATCGCGTAATCTTGAAGAATCTCAGAAATCCGGCAACATAGGCCCAGAGGTCTATTCATCCTCTTTAGAAATATCTAGATTAAATAAATTTTTGATCCTATTCAGGGCATTCCGTTGCCTGCCGAACATTTTTGGATAAACATCTTCGGTTACGGAAATCGCTTCGGGAAATGTCCAACTCGGGACAAAATTACACTGAATCATAAGATGTCCAGTTGTTAGCAACCTAATTCAAGGATTTTGAGTTAGGATTTATTTTCTATTGGTTCTCATTTATCCTACATGCTTTTTCACAAAAATCTCTCTTTCCTTCCACTTGATTTTGCGTTCACACCTATATCAATTTATTCAATATTTTCTCTCTCCTTTACTCTTCATATTTTCGAACCAAAGCTTCCTTCTTGGCTAAGGAATGTTGCTTTCCCCTTTTGTTGACTTTTCCAACTTGCTCCATGTGCTTATTTTATTATATACAATATGTTAATTGTTAAACAAATCCATACCTCTCCTACAAGTTTGCAAAACCGTGTAGGACACCCTCTTGCTCTTCAAATTAGTTTTTTTTTTCCATTTTGAAAGCCGGAATATTACCAAGAGGGGGGGTGAATTGGTATTATAAAATTTTCTTGCAAGTTTAAAACAAAAGAAGCAAGGGAAGAAGAAGGAGATGAACACAAGGCAATTTATACTGGTTCGGTCCTAATCCTTGACCTACGTCCAGTCCCCAGATACACTCTGGGATTTCACTAACTTGGGATCAAACGATTACACACTCGTAACACTCGGAGCAATTCTCTCTCTCGAATTACACTCCCCCTTACAAGATGTAATCAAAGACCCAATCCCAAAGTCCCAAAACTTTGAGACTCTCACAAGGAAATGATAATAAGAAAAGAGCTCTGTAAGAGCAGATGAATATGAACACTGAAGAACAGAGTATACAAGAGTTTCTAATAGAAACAAGAAAGAACTAAGCTCTTGTATCGAATTCTTGGTCTGTGCGTCTGTGTTGTATATGTGCAGTTGGAAGTCTATGTATTTATAACCCTTTGAAGTTTCTGACCGTTGTAGGTGCACTCTGAACTCTGATCTTGGAGGAAATTCATAGCTGATTGGAGCATATCTGTATAATTCCCATTTCTGCATAATCCACATTAAATGGGGATATATATTTCACATGACTCGAGTCATTCGTGTATGACTAGAGTCATCTTAGTGAGTTTATCAGACAGAGAAGAAGTTCGCAAAAGTTGACTCGAGTCATATTACTTGACTGGAGTCATTGTCTTGAAATTCAACTGAGACGACTCGAGTCATCCTTGATGACTGGAGTCATATTTGGGTTTTTTTGCAAACAGAGAAGAACTTCAGAAAAGTTGACTGGAGTCATCTACTTTGACTCGAGTCATATTATAAATCAAATCAAACAGAGACGAGAAGCTGATATGATGACTGGAGTCATTTTGCTTGACTCGAGTCATATCAGTAAATAAAATTAGACAGAGACGAAAAGCTGATATTATGACTGGAGTCATCTTGCTTGACTCGAGTCATATTTTAGATCAAATCAGACAGAGGCGAAAGGCTGATAAAATAACTGGAGTCATCTTGCTTGACTCGAGTCATTTCAGCTTTTTGATGATGACAACACTTGTAAATCAAAAAGTTGTCAAGTCTTAGAGACACATATAAAGATAATCATTCAGATTTTCATTCATTGCAGATAACATCATATAAACCATATGGATAAGCATGTGAAACATAAATTCTTTTGCATACAACCATAGATGGAACATAAATGCATTTCTACAAAAAGTTCCTTAGCATCCTAACAACATAGTTAGAACTATAATGTACTACAAAATGTGCTGCGCAACTACTTATATATCTAACTACATCTGTTGGTCATTTTGCAATGGCTACTTGGCTTTCTCTCCCCCTTTGTCATCAGGCAAAAAGGTGGGATCAGAGGTGAGGGAAGCATGTAAGGCTTGGAGAATAGGAATGGGGGAATAGATGGTGAGTGAGAGAGATGAAGGATCGAGAGGAGAGGTGGTAGGTAGTGGAGAGTGTGGTCTGGAAGGGGTGAGTAAGTGATGAGTGGAGGAGTTGGAATGCTCATCAAAAAGTTCTGCAGTATTGCCAGAAACAGAGGGTAAAGTAGTAGGCACAAGAATACTTGGAGGGACAGAAGAGTTAGGAGGAGTCTGAAAGGTTGCTTCAGGTTTAGGAGAGGGTGGAGGTGAAGGGATTACTTTTGATGGACCAGCATCATCTGAGATCTTATACGCACATACAATTAGAACACTGAGCAGGGGAATTAACCGGTAAGAGGAAATCCAAAGAGATAAGATTTCATTGAAAAAGGAAGATATAAGGGAGGGAGGGAGGGAGAGATAGGGACGTTTTTGAGAGGTGGATGGTGAGGATGAGAGATGAAGAAAAACCCTAGATCTAACGGTTGAGATTCGAGTAGAGAAAGTTCAAAAGAATTACCAATGTGCCATACCTTTTTTCTATAAATAGGCATCATCCTTCATTTGAATTTTCACACCAAATTGCTTAGGCAATTCGAAATCTAGAGAGAAGGTAGAGAGAAGGAAGAGCTTCGGGGAAGGAGGAGCAAGGTTCTAGGTAAGTTTTTCGGTCCTTAGCTTTTAGGTTCTAGTCTTTTGTTTAGTAGTTCTTAGTGTAAATGTTAGTTAGATCTAGGAAGTAGGAAACTTAATTCCTATTCTTGTTTTTAAGCCTCATTGCATTGAATGATGCCTGACGAGGTAAAAACATGGTAGGAATTGAGTTTTTGAAAGTTGGGAGTCGGAGTAGCGAAGCTCTGGCGAAATTTTATCGGTTAGCGATTTTTTGAGGTCAGGGGTAAAATAGTCATTTGTGACTAAAATATCTGTTAGGATATGAATTATGAATTAATAAATACGATCTTATCCTTATAGGATATCTGTGATTGCGATCCGACCGACAGAAGTACCGTATTCATCAACGAAGGTACGGACGCGTACTGTAACACTGACTCTGATGCTTATAGTATTCTTATATATGTTGTGGATACTTTCATAAAGCCATGAACAGGACTCTATCTTGGACATGCACTGTGACTAAGGTATGGGACTTAGATCACTACATACAACTTTACACGGGTTATAGTCATAATAATACCGATAAGTTTTCCTAACGCTGAGGGCACGACATGCTATCGTGGCACGGGAGGTGCAGACTAATTAACTTTACATTTGATTGTACTGTTATTAATTGATCATACATCTGATTGGCTTGATCATTGCTGTAATATTAGAAATATCTGTTATACATATATTGTTTATATAAGAATGAGGTTAATCGTTACCTGAGGTCCGGTGGGTATTGGACCTCAGCTCTTACTATAGCATCAGGGTCCGGGGAACCAAGGACGAAAGACAAGAGCAAGCAGCATGCGCGAGACCCGACTAAAGATACCTAGTCGTAAAATAATACCGTTGTAATACTCAGATGTATGTAATGTTCTTTATGAACAAACAGATACGCCACAGTTAATGGTTATCAGTTACTCAATCTTTTACTTGCTCTGATGCTCTACTCTGATGAAAAAGAAAAAAAAAATTAGTTCGCTTTTGAAAATTGGGATGTTACACAAATCCCCATCTAACCTTCTAAGTTCTGACAGATTAATTCACTAAAACGTTCATATAGAAGGAGAAACCATAATTAAACCACATCCTTTTTATTTTTATTTTTCAGAGAGATGAACAGATTCTAAGGCAAAAACAACAAAAAGAAACAAAACAATAAGATAGCTGCACTTGCACGTTTGGTTGCTGGCCACCCATAAAAAAAACACAACATCGAATCACTTTAGTGAAGCGGCTCTCAGTCTGATCCGTAGTAATTATGTCGTAAATAAAGGAATACTTAGGGCTTATGGTAATTCATAACTTCAAAAACATATTTTTGTTTTTTTTTCAAAAAAACAACTATCCATATATATATATATATTCTAAAACTTGTTTTTAAAAACGATTTTATAAAACTGTTTTGGAAATAAAAAAAGAAAACAGAATGAAACATGCCTTTGATTTTGCCATACAAGACATGATTTAATTTCGAATGGAAGATCTCTATTACATTAAATAAATTATCATCAGTACATTCTTTTGGCTCTAAGAATTAAAGAAATTTTACTTCATTGACCGACTTAATGAGTACAATCTTTTTAGTCTCAATCAATTGATTGATTGCAGATTAGGAAGGATTTTTAGAATTTCCCCATCAATTAGTCTCAATCACTTAGGTCTTGTTTCTTAGAGTGAAAGCCAACGATGGAAAGGGAACATAACAAGTTTCCATCGGAAAAAACGTGTTTGGGGTGCACGTCTTCCATCGAGTATACTTCTCATAAGTGTCAAAGTTCCATCAACCATTGGAAGGTGTTTTTTGGTGAAGAAGTTTGGAACTATAGTGGGCATTGGAGGCGAAGGAGAAGTTGAACCCAGACACAGTTTATTGTGACTTCGAGCTGAGGGGAGGGGGGACACCCACTGTTGAATGCATTGTGAAGCAATTTTCAGGCACAGACACAGTTTACTGTGACTTTGATTTCTCTTGAATGAAATTTTCTAATATGAGTCTCTTTCTTTTATGGGTATTTTTGTTTCTCGTCTGTGATGTGTTCCCTTACCAGTACACACACTAAACTTTTCTTAATTTGTTGGCTTGCTTTTAATGTTGGGCTTTCTATGTGAAACTGTGAAGCCTTTTCACTTTTATGCAGCAGAGTGCTCACTGTCAAAATTTTTGTTCGAACTTGAACATATTTTAAAGCACTACGTTCGAACGTATACCAGTAGTTCAAACATTGTTGTTGCCATGGTAAGCCACTAGGTAACAGAAGGGTTAATTTTATGTTTTGAATTTAATGACTTTGTTCGAATGCTCCAAGTGATAGCAACTAAACCTGACATCTGACTTAATGTTCCCATTGTAAAATGTCAAGTGTACCCTAATTTTTCCTTCTATTAAAACAGATACATCATTTATGTGCCTCTGGATTTTGCTGCTTTCATGTCTAAGTATGTGTTTATTGTTATATAGCATTTGAAAAAGCCAAATTCCATATTTTTTTTTATTTCTTTCCTCCTTCTGCAGCATTTAACAGGCCCAAAATCAATTCCTCTTATTGCTTTCACACAACTTGCGTTCAATGAAATTTAAGAAAAATTGCTTCCATCTATGGATATGTGGCTTTTCTGTGGATGGTAGTATGTTTTGTACTGCTCTTTTCTCAAACAAATATACTATTATGCATATTGTCAACCTGTGAATATGTCATTAGTGCAAAAAATGGCTTTAAGACCGCCTCATTTAGATCGGATAATTGACGCCCCGGTCTTAAAGGTATGACCGGTGGCAGTTTTGTAAATATAAAGAACTTCTTATACAAAAAAGGGCTTTAAGACCGCCTCATTTAGATCGGACCATCGACGCCCCGGTCTTAAAGGTATGACCGGTGGCAGTTTTGTAAAAATAAAGAACTTCTTATACCGGATCATTTTTTCATAGGTCTTAAATATATTATCCAGACCTGTTAAAAAAACAACCGGTCCTAAAAATGTTATTAAAAAATTGAAATATAAATTACTTAATCACAAAATCTCATACAACCAGACTTATATTTTCTACACTCCAAAATAATACGGAAGACTTTTAAGACCGGACTTAAAATACGGCCGGTACTAATGTTTAAATAAAAAATTAATTATTTGTAAGATCAGAGTTAGAGAAAGACCGGTCTTAAAAGTTAGACTTTTAAGACCGGACATAAAATGAGGCCGGTACAAAAATTTTAAATAAAAAATTAATTAATTTTAAGACCGGAGTTATAGAAATACCGGTCTTAAAGGTTAACTTTTAAGATCGTATACTAATTTGTCTGGTCTTAAAAATAAGGCGGCAAATATATGTTTATTCACGCGGAAGCTTTTGTCACTCTCACTGAAGAACCTCTGTTCACATTGCGAAACCCTTCCTGTTGCATTACCTCTCTTCCTCGCCCACGTACCATTAGCCTCTGTTACTCCCTCATTTGCTCAGGCATTCCTTTATTACTGTCTCGAAAATGAACGTTGAAAACGATTCCAGTCGTGCTCCTAGAACGCCAGGTACTAGTGTGACTGATGTGGGTCAGAACGAACCCTCTTCATCTCACAATGAGCCTCCTAAGTGTTGGCTCTCGGTATTTTGATGATTACAATTTATAAGTTATTAAATTGAGTGAAAAATATATAGGTCAAGGCTTGCTCGAGCAGCTCACAAACTATGCCCGAGCATCATCGGGATTCAGCCTTCCTAAACTAAGTGAAAGAATCTTGCCCGAGCAGGAGAATGTGTTTTCCCGAGCAATGTCGTGTCAAAAGCTCTCCTTTGTGAATTGAGCAGTTATGCTCGAGCATAAGGAATCCCTTGCTCGAGCAACATGGAGGCAGAAGCGAAATATCACTTGAGAAATAAGCCTGCTCGAGCACCATGCCCGAGCAGAAGAAATGGACTTGCCCGAGCAGCCCTCTAAAACTCGCCTCTAGATGGTGTCTGCCCGAGCATGAATGTTTTCATGCTCGAGCATCATGCTCGAGCAGAGGTAAACTCCTGCTCGAGCAGCACCCCACAAGTCCTCTCATTTCTCCTCTTAATGACATCTGCCTGAGCAAGTATCTGTCCCTGCTCGAGCACCATGCCTGAACAACAGATATTGTTTGCTCGAGCAGCATCGGAGAATCCCTAATTTTCACCTCTGTCTGAGGCTTGCTCGAGCACCCCATAACAACCTGCCCGAGCAGCAGCGAGAAACTCTAGTTTCCCTTATAGACTTTCTCGAGCATGACACACCAGCTTGCCCGAGCATCAGCGAGGAATTTTGTTTTTTCTTGGAGGCTTGCCCGAGGAACGAAATAACACCATGCTCGAGCATCATCGTTACGAACAGAATCTCGATACACTACCTCTGATTTGTTTCCTTCTTATAATTATTGAATCACCATTATTACTGATCTTATTCAATCTCGCTAATTTCTATTTTTAAATCATTCATCTTAAGTGAGTTTCAGGTATCAACCATTGATCGACGAAAAAGAAAATCAGAGCATTAATTTCACTCGTCAACAAACAGAGGAATAGTCAAGAAGATGAAGTCCCTCGTTGGAAACATTTGCGATTCCTTGCACAAAATAAGTGAAGACACTAAATGATGCAACGGTCATAAAACTTCAATGCAGAGCAATCGTTGGAAATCCGAGAGACAAAATGACTCAACGGCTATCTTCGCAAATCACTCATCGACATGAATCATAAACATTATAAAAGCACATTTGATTCAATAGAATAAGCAACTCAAGAGAATACGAGACATACATCTTTCTTATTACTGTAATTATCTTGAGTATCCAGATACCTATAGTACTTCAGTGTTCATGTTTTATTCACTCATGAGGAGCTATCAAACACATTCATTATTTCTATTATCCAAACTTAAGGTTGTGGAACCTTAAGTAAGGGTGTACAATTGCAACTTGTAAGGGGGAGTGAGTCCGAGTGTGAAAGGATCATCCTAAGTTACAGAGTGAGTAATTGTACGCGTGATTAAGGAGTTAGTGGAAATCTCAAGGTGTACTTGAGGACTGGACGTAGGTCAAAGCTTTAGACCGAACCAGTATAAATCTCTTTGTGTTCATTTCTCTTCCCTTATCAGGTAATTTACTTTCCAAGTGTATCTCAGAAAAGTTTGATACGATCACCTATTCACCCCCCTCTAGGTGATATTCCACCGTCACTAAGCGCCGTACACGCCGTGGTAGAAGCGGCACACGAATGATGGATGTATCCCTATGTCGGAATTCTGGGACAAAGCTCAAGATTCAGTTTGATGAAAATTTGCAACCTGTCGGTCCTAATAAAAGCACATATACTAGTTTTGTCGGCTGTCTAATACACAGCAAGGTTAGCATCTTGACAGCTGAGTGGAAAAATGTGGACCAAAGCACAGTAAAGGATCCTATTTGGGACACTATTCAGCTTACAAACACCGTCCCTGACTCTGAGAAGTTGAAAGACTCAACATTGTCTTATTGTGCTAATCGGTGGAGGAAGTTTAAGACCTTTCTAGCTAACAAGTATATTTTTGCCGAGGTTCGGCCTGACCATAATCCCTAGGACAAGTAAAAATTTATTGATGAACAAACTTAGCAACAATTTGTTCAGCTGCGGACCACTCCTGAAACTCTGGTGAGTTTATATTTAGTTTTGTTTTCTCTTTTGTTTGCTTATTAACCTGTGCGGATATGTGAATGTTATTGTGTTCATCTAATCCTGTTAGTTAAATGGTTTGGTGTGTGAATAGAAGTATACATTTCCTGCCTTTGTCCTGCATCAGAGGAGCATGTCCTAGTTCCATGCAAGTCTGATATGTAAACTGTGTAATGGTTAGACATTGTTGTTAGTTTGTTAGTATGTTAATTGTGTAATGGTTTTGGTGCAAGTAGTTAGTTAGTTATTCTAATATGTGTAGGAACCAATTATGATGAATGAATGAATTGACTGAGTTGGCAGCAATTCTTCTACAATGCTACATCTTCCTTAAATAAAATGTTGAAACTTGATGAAGTGAATTTGACTAATGTTTGATGTTCATATCAAGCAGAAGTTCTCTAATTTCTGCTAGTGACATGGCTGGAATTCATAATTGATAGTTGTTTTCAATCCTGATTCACAGAAAATAAGGGAACAAGCACAGGAGATAGGGAGAAAGAATGATTGCCCACACTGGGCTTCTCGCGGCGGATATGAAAAGGCCGAAAAAGATTTGATGGTAGCCAAGCGGAAGAGATTGGAAGATGAAGCTGAATCCAATCCTTCTACGATAGTTGACCAGCCATCTCCAATACGCTGCGAGGAGTTGTGGTTGTATATTCGGCAAAATCCAAGTGGCGCCTACACGAGTGAACAAACTCGTCTAGTTGCTAAAAGAATTGTAAGTATCGATATTGTTCTTTTTTAGTTACTAAACATTTTTCATTACTAAGCTTCTCGTTATCTGTATCTTACAGGAAGATATTAAAAAGAAAGAAGCAGAGGGATCTTTTGCGTCGGACGGGAGGAATGATGTTCTGATCGTTGTGACCGGAAAACCAGATCACTCGGGGCGTGTAAGGGGGATTGGAGGACGGGTAGGCCTAAAGCAATACTTTGGTAAATCCAAACGCCACAAACAAAGTATGGTTACCTGGGAGTAGATAGATCATATGCTTGTGTCCAGAGAAGCTACATTGAAGGCAATGTTTCAAGCTGAGACGAAACAGATGAAGGAGGAGATGGAGAAAATGAAGTGTCTCCTGAGCTCTCAGCCAGAGACTAGTGTTCCCTTGACACCTTCAGCTGCACATATGCAGCAGAGCACTAGAAGGAACTGCATTGTTGGACAGTCAGAGCAACCTTGTTACCTGTATATGGAGGATTGTGATAGTCATAGACAATTAGTTACTAAAGGGACTGTCTACAACTTGGGATCAACTGTACACCACCAACAAATGGCTGATGATGAAGTCAGAGTGTCAGTTGAAGAGGTGATCATTGATGCACCTGTCCCTCTCCTAACTGATCAGCTGAAGCTTGTGAATGATGTCAAGGGAACCTTCATCTCTTGGTCAGTGAAGCTTGTAGATGTCTCTACTCCTCCTCAAGCTTCATCCCCTCCTCAAGCTTCATCCTCTCCTCAAGCTTCATCCCCTCCTCAAGTTCCATCCCCTACTGCTAACTTGACAGCCAAGGAAAAAAATATCCGATATGGTATCCAACGGATATTTTAAAGATAAATCTTGGCCTATCAATGAAGTAGTAGGTGTTGGATATGCTTAGTTTTGATGATGTCTTATATAGATGTCATTCTTAAGAGCAAAAAGGTTGCATACTACATTTATCTTCTACTTTGACTAATTCTTATATATAATGTAGATGCAAAGTTTAACAATGAAGAATGATCAAGAAAGGAGACTAACGAAAGAAGAATCTGCACTATATGTGATACTAGAAGTCTTTATGATCAAACAGAAGTTGGAATGAAGTTTTATCATATTTGAGCAATAGTGGAGTATACCTGAATAGTGCTTGTTGAGAATGATGAGTTCAAATTCTAAAGAGCATCCTCCAACGGTCATCTCATTCCAAGCTCTGTGAGAGTCTCAAAGTATTGGGACTTTGAGATTGGGTTATTTGATTACAACTTGTAAGGGGGAGTATAATTCGAGAGAGAGAATTGCTCCAGTGTTACAGAGTGTGTAATCATTTGAATGTGAGTTAGTGAAATCCCGGAGTGTTTCTGGGTACTGGACGTAGGTCAAGAGTTAGACCGAACCAGTATAACTCTCTGTGTGAATCTTCTCCTCTCTATCTCTACTTTGCCCTAACTTACATCTGTTGTGTGGGTGACTTCGTTCTTGAGCAATCAGCGAAAGAATTCTATAATCATCTATTCACCCCCCCTCTAGGTGATATTCTACTCTTCATTTGGTATCAGAGCCTGGTTTCTTAGTTGGGCTTAACATCCCGAGATAGATCATGGAAGGAATATTACCTGAAGGTGCCTCAATCAGCAGACCACCTGGCTTCAACGGAGAACATTATTCGTTTTGGAAAGCAAAGTTCAGAATATTTGTGTTAGCCACGGAGTATGGTCTTTGGCAAGTAATAGAGAATGGAGATTATGTTCCAACAAAAATTGTGGGAAGAAATAACGTCCCAAAGGCTGAAGATGAATTCAACGAGGATGACAGAAGAAAAGTGACTCTTAACAGCAAAGCCATCCTGATGCTTCATAGTGCTCTCAGTCAAAAGGAGTATTCCTACATCTGCAAACTATCTACTGCCAAGGAGATGTGGAAAGCCTTAGAAATTGCATACGAAGGAACCTCCGGCATAGAAGAAGAAGAAATTGGAAATATCTGTTTGGTTGCAGAAGAAGAACAATCAGAAAATGAAGAAGAGGTATTTGATTCTGAACCTTCTTATAATGAATTGCTGGAACAACAAGTTAAAGATTTACCTCCAGTATCAGTTTGTGAAAATTCAGTTTGCGAAAAATGCCTTGATCTTGAAAAGAAAAACTCCTACCTTACTAAAACACTTGAGAAGTTCACTAAAGGTAGTGAAATGCTCAATGTCATTTTGAATACTCAAAGATTTACAAATGACAGATCAGGCATAGGATACAATCCTACTTTTGACAAGAAGAAAGGTGAAAAGAAAACTGGTGGGAAATATTATTTGAATTATTTTCAGAAATCAGTTCATAGCTCAAATCCATTTGCTCACTGTAATTACTGTAACCGAAAGGGACACAGTACCTCATCTTGTTTTCATAGGAAGGATAGAAAAGATAAGCATGTTGGTAATTATCAATGGGTACCCAAGGGAACTTATGTTTTTCCTAAGTTTCGAACTAACAGTGAAGGACCCAAGTATAAGTGGGTACCAAAATGTCCATCTATTGCCTTGTGTGTGCAGACTGATTTCAAAAATAATAGACACAAAGGTGCAGAGAAGATGAGGAATCAAAGAGCTTCTTATGAACCGAAAAGGAGATCCTCTCAAGTGCCAAGCAGAAGACTCATGAAGTCCATACCCTTTGAGACAACTTTACAAAAACCCATCGAACGACATAAGAAGCAGTGGGTAAGCAAAATCGATCCTCAAAGTACCTAAGGTAAATATATACAATGGTAAAACCTCCTTTCCTATCATCTGAAATATTCATTGAGGTTTTATATGTTGTAGCCTTAGGAATAATCATTGCAAACTGATTTAATTTTTTTTTTCATCCCTTAAAAATCCACTTAATAAGTTTATAAAGGGATTGCAATGTTTAATAATTTAATTCTTTATGCATACATGATGATTTGAAAAGAAAGTATCTCTTTTATGCATAAAATCATGTTTAGTTCATTATGCTCAATCATGTTGAATTGGTCATATTCATAAGAGCATGCAAATTTTGGTTCCTACAAGCTAACGTTGATTGGATCCAAGTAATGTTGGATACCAAGAAAGAAAAAGACTTATAAGGTTTTGTAGGATCAAGGAAAGCTTCTCAAAGATGCAACATAATGAAATGATTCAAATCTTGAGAAAGCTAAACAAGCTATGCTGGATGTTGATGGTGAACATTGGAAAAGGAGTTATCCACATCAATCCATCTCAACCAAGCAATCTTCCACAAGGACAAGAGAAAATACGGTGATATCTAATCCTTACCCCATATTGTGATTATATCAAATTCATATTTGGGTAATGAATACTTGTCCATTATTGCATTCCATTAGCAACCAATCAAGTTATGGCTTTCAAATTGTTCTTAAGATAGCTAAGTGAATTTGTGCATAACTTTCTGAGTCTATGTCTTTGAAATACAAAATTCTAAATTATGTTTGAATTTCAATTTACTTTGTTTTATAAAGATGCATACAAATATTTTGAAAAATATTCATACTTTGAAAAGATTTCAGATAGATTTGAAAAATACCTTGATTGCATTCAAATAATATTTCAAATTGGAAGTTAATATTGTATACTGAATGTTGATATGTTTCAAATCTATTTAGTTGAATTTTCCCTATCCTTCACATTTTGATCTTTGGAAATCAATATGCTACTTGAACTCTTGTGTTTCATTCTCTAACTAGTTGGACTTCATGTCTAATGAGTTATCCATATATGTGCTTCAAGCCTATCTTCTAGAAAAGATTTCAATCTGTGAAACAGTTATGCCTACTGCATAAATTCTCATTGGCCAAGTTATTCCAAGCTTTATAAATGTTCATTAATGTATTGAATGATAATGAATTAACCATTAGTGGAATAACTTACTAGAATAATATTCTGGAACTCTAGTCATTTGGATTAATGAGTTTGTGCTTCATCATTCATGAATCCTAGTAATCATGTTGTTACTCAAATCAATAAACCTTGTCTTCATCCATCCTTGAGTAACTATATCCAAACTCTTGCTTTGAATGTTCATATACTTTCAAAACAATTTTTTTTAAGAAGCAAGATTATCTCTTGGTCATAGCAAAGTCATTATGCATTTATATCTCTATTATGCTAAGCATATTTCGATAATGCTTTACCTTTATGACTTTTGCTCTTGATAAAATTCTTCTACATGTTAACCTCATTGTTTGACATGTTCTTCAAAATTGAAGCATTTTGATACATTCTGATACATATTGACTTCCACCATGTTTTAAGTGAGTATTGATCTTAGATATGTTTCAAAAATGTAGTTAATGATTCAACTAAAAATATTGTTATCTTGATTAAAGTTGAATCAGAAAGTGTTTTCAAAGTTGCTGTCAAGTCATATCATTTTTCAACTCCAATCATATTTATCTAAGCCTTTAAGTAAATGGAGATTGATTTTAGTAACTCCAGTCATAGAGATATGACTCCAGTTAAGTTTTCACATAAAATTTTTATTGATTCAAATACATATATAGCTTAAGTTGAGTGCATCTTTTGTATGTTATTTTTCAAAATGCATTATTATCAATGACATCCTTCCTACTTAAAGTGTACTTCCAAATTATCATTGAGAAATAATATTCTTGGCATCATTTAATTATTACCCTTTTGATTCATTGGATTGAACTTACTTGATTGGGTAAAATTATGTGAAAAGGAGCAATTCGTGTATAAAATATTTGATCATTGTTCATATTTTCTTTTGAAACTCTACTGCAATTATATCATATTTTGTAATACTCTATGTTATGCATTATGGCAGTATGGTTTATACTCCATAGTTAAGTCATGCAGTTTGGCAGTGTAGTCAATGCTTCAGTTATACTGTTGGTCCATATATTAACTCTGAAATTTATTGCTTTATGCTTCTGACTCTGATTATGATTCAAACTCTGATTCTGCTCCTAATTTCATATTCTGTTTCTTATTTTCATTCCAATTCTGATTCTGATTACAATTCCTAAGGTTAACTCAAATATATCCATAGAATTGTGTCTAATCTTATGTGGACCTAAGAATCATTGGGTACCAAAGAACATATATTTGCAGGAGTTGACCAATATGTTGTATTTTCGGACAAAGAACATAGGCAAACAAAATAAAGCATATCAGTACCTATGTCTGCAAATTATGTGGCATCCCATCACTGACAAGAGGTTTAGACCAGGATGATAAGGAGCATACCAGATTGATGAGAAGCTATGAGCAGAAACTAATTTTGAGATCCTATGCGAAGTTTATTTGGAATTTCTGCTTCTTAGATGCATTCAAAGCATTTGATAATGGCTAGCGAGTGATGGATCTATTGATTACAAAGAATTATAACTCAAGTGATTGCGATATTGCTTGAGTGAGGTATTGTATCTTGAAATAATATATCATAATCATGCTTGGCTAACTTGATTTCATTCATTCTATTTTATTTCATGAACTTTAGCCCAAGCAGACTCTTCCTAAAATGATCCTTATGCCTTAAACATTTTTATCATCATGAAAAGCATAAGGAATTTCGCATACCAATTTTTAAATCCATCCAAGTGAACTTGAAAGTTCTTAATTCTGAGATACTTTGTTGTGTTCTTTGGAGTAGGGATAACTTCAAACCTCATAACATTTGGTGTCACAATATTATTTGGTATCTTTAAAAGGGAGCTTCATATTTTTAAGTTATGAATTCATTAAGGGGGAGCTTCACATTCTCATATATTCATATCTTAAAAGCTCATCTCTTTTATTTGAAGAAAACCTCTTTTTAAGCATTCTCATCTGCATTCACTATGTTGTATTAGTTTTGATGATGAATTAATATCATATTTTCCTTTCATTATCTTTATTTGAAAATTTCATTTAAAAAAGGGATACTTTGATATCTGGGTGCACTAATAATTCTTCCTTGCAAGAAAGTTCTTACAGTTGTTGCAGGAGAATTCGGTCTATGCAAGAATCTTTCTTAATGCTCTACAAGGAAAAACTACTAAGTTGTGATATGCTCTACAAAGTAAAAGAAGACCTCTTGGAGTCAGCTGAGTTATGCTTTATAGAAGAGCTCTGTGAAGAAAAGGCAAAACAAATGGAAGCTGGGTACTACCATAATCATTAAGATGAGATAACCCTCAAGAAGCCAGTACATCCATTTTCACATCTCAAAGGATATTCATAATCCTTCCATTGAGCATACTTCAGATGATTTGAAATGACAAGAAGAAAACAAGCAAATGGACTTCATCGATCATTCATCAACTTACAGAACCTACATGAGCATTTTTGAACTTTACCTTTATATTCAGTAAACTTTGCACATGTTTGGTGTTTATATGCTTTAATTGTGAAAGATTTCTTGAAAACCTCTCCAAATTCTCTCAAATTTGTTTTCATAAAAACATTCCAAATTGCATCATATGAAGAATGAAAACGATTTCAAATCAGGGAGAAAAAATCAGTTCTTTGATTTGCTTTCCTATTTGTCTCTCTACAAGTATCTCTTCTTTAACTCAACTTTTTGCTAATGACAAATAAGGGGGAGAGAATGGCAAGAAAAATATGCTAGGTTTATTAGCTTTTCATATTCATACATATTTTTCTTATAGTATTTGTCATCATCAAAAAGGGGGAGAATGTTGGATATGCTTAGTTTTGATGATGTCTTATATAGATGTCATTCTTAAGAGCAAAAAGGTTGCATACTACATTTATCTTCTACTTTGACTAATTCTTATATATAATGTAGATGCAAAGTTTAACAATGAAGAATGATCAAGAAAGGAGACTAACGAAAGAAGAATCTGCACTATATGTGATACTAGAAGTCTTTATGATCAAACAGAAGTTGGAATGAAGTTTTATCATATTTGAGCAATAGTGGAGTATACCTGAATAGTGCTTGTTGAGAATGATGAGTTCAAATTCTAAAGAGCATCCTCCAACGGTCATCTCATTCCAAGCAATATAAATACTTGAAGACTTGACCATCAGAAAGACTGAACGTAAAAAAACAGAAACGAATCATACAAGAGTTCAGTCCCTCATTGTTTCATTAGATACTGTGTAATACTCTGCTCTTCAGTGTTCATATTCATCTGCTCTTTCAAGAGAGTTTGTATTCTGTTATCATTTCTCTGTGAGAGTCTCAAAGTATTGGGACTTTGAGATTGGGTTATTTGATTACAACTTGTAAGGGGGAGTATAATTCGAGAGAGAGAATTGCTCCAGTGTTACAGAGTGTGTAATCATTTGAATGTGAGTTAGTGAAATCCCGGAGTGTTTCTGGGTACTGGACGTAGGTCAAGAGTTAGACCGAACCAGTATAACTCTCTGTGTGAATCTTCTCCTCTCTATCTCTACTTTGCCCTAACTTACATCTGTTGTGTGGGTGACTTCGTTCTTGAGCAATCAGCGAAAGAATTCTATAATCACCTATTCACCCCCCCTCTAGGTGATATTCTACTCTTCAGTAGGCCTCCCTAATATTCAACCAGTTTACATTGATAATGACGATTTAACGTCCCTGTTTCTTCCTGGAGAAGAAGTTACTAGTCCAATTGTTCAAATGTTTATAAAGTAAGTATCTTCTTCCTTGATTACATAATTTAAATGCATCGTTTAGAGACACATACATATATACTAATTCCCTGATCGATGTCATTCTTGTAGGTTCATACATGATGAACTGGTTCAACAGGGCAGAATCGATGATTTTGGATTCTTGTGCCCAGTCTATGCAAGTTCAACACCTTTGGAGGAGAGACAGCAGTACATATCAAAGAGGTTATGTGAAGTGAGAAGAAAGGTGTACTTGTTTCCATACTACCAAGGGTACATATCACAATTCTTGTCTGCAATTCACTTAATTCTGCTACATATATATATCACTAAGTACTTTACTGCTGTGAATTTTCAGCCACCACTGGCAGTTGGTCGTCATGTGCATGGAGGTGCATACAGTTATCTTCTTATGCTCCACTCACGGCGATCCAAGGCCTTCCTTGATGCAGACCATCAACGAGTAAGCATGTCATTTTGATTCTCTTGTCTGAAATCTCTGTTGTGAATTTTCAGTGAACATTATTGATAAATTTGTGATTTTGATGATAGTGGCATGAAGACCTTCCAAATTGAGGTAAAAAAAAGCATGGGTATGAGGCCAAATATCCTAGATGGTTCTGTCCAAAGATTAGTACATATTTGGACACTGGCATAACTGCCTTGTGAACTTGGTCAGTAAGCTATATATGCTCTTATATATATTTCTTATTATTGTTAGACCCGTCGGCAACCAAAACAATCGAACTTATGTGACCTGTAAGTCATGAAACACATATATGATATTGTGACGGAAGGAATGACTAAATTCCCTGCAAAGGTAAATGTTATGGCTGAATTCAGTCCCTGGCTTAATGTTACATATGAAATATCCATGTAAGTTACTTCTGTTTCTGTCTTTGATGTTACAGAGGTTTGCCTGTCCTCAGCCATTTTCTGATGATGAAGTGGAGCACATACACGATGTGTTTTGTGAATATCTGTATAATGAGATTTTAAGGTCATGACAATAATTAATGTCCTAAATTAATTCATTTGTAAATATATGCTCTAGCAACAATAGCGCCTTCAGTAAATTTGTTTATTTTTTTGACCAATTCATTCATTTGTAAATATAACGCAATGTAATTCAATAATAAATTTGTTTATTTTTTCGAACAATTTTTGTGTGTCCATTTTGGGTTTCTGAATGAATGAGATTGTGGATAAAGCTATTTAGTGCTTGAAATTTGAGGTACAGGAAGATGTTGTAAATGAGCCGTAAGAGACTGAAAAGTATTCACGACTTTTAGGACCGTATATTTGTTAAAAGTCCGCTCTTGAAAGTCTTCGTCTAATTCTAAAAAATATGGCGAGACTTTTAGGACCATATATTTGTTAAATATCCGATCCTAAAAGTCTTCGTCTATTCTAAAAAATATGGCTACACTTTTAGGACCGTATATATGTCAAATATCCGGTCCTAAAAGTCTCTAAAAATACGGTTAGAATTTTAGGACTGTATATTTATTAAAGATCTGGTCCTAAAAGTCTTCGTCTAATTCTAAAGAATATGGCTAGACTTTTTGGACCGTATATTTGTTAGGAGTCCGGTCTTAAAAGTCTTCGTTTATTTTAAAAGTTTGGCGAGACTTTTAGGATTGTATATTTGTTAATTATCCGCTCCTAAATAAAAATTTTCGTTTATTTTTAAAAAAATATGGCTTTACTTTTAGGACCGTGCATTTTTTAAATGTCCGGTCCTAATAGTCTTCCTTTAAATAGAATTGGTGACTCAGTTTTCAGACAAATCATTAGGGTTCAAGACAACCGAGTTTCTGGCGTTCTGCTCAAGCTTTGTGCTTTGTTGTCCTCGTTTTTATCTCTCCTTTTTTTGAAGATCATCATCGATGTCCCTTTTCTTTGTCCTTTTTCTTTTTGTCGAAAAAAGAAGGAAGATAAGGAAAAGGACACTGAAAATGTTCAAAGAAGGGGAGGTCAAATCGACGACAACAATGGTCCAACCTTGAGAAGAATCGTCACTCTGTTTGTTTTCATTCGAATAAGGTAAACAATGTTTTTTTGTTTTGTTTTGTTTTGTATGGTCTTAAGTGTTAACTGTATTCTGCGAATTTTTAATGTTGATCACCACGAAGAGGACAATGTTTTGTTTGTTTCCTTTTTTTCGGAAAAAAAAAGAACATAAAGACAAGTACAAGGCGATTGGGAACTAAAAATTTTATTTTATTATATTTTTTTTCTGCTGCCTTGTGAGGGCAGCAGTAGTACAAGAAAAAAACATTAAAATATCTAATCCTCCCCATCGTTGTCGGAGGGGAAGGAAGGGTCGGAGACGTCATCATCAGAAGTATGGTATTCAACGCGATTGGCGTCGAGTACCACGTTCAACTTGTTGTTGACGGCGTGATAGACCTGAAACAGTTGGCCCAAGCGTCGGTCTATATGATCGACACGGGCTATCAGGTGATCCATCATCTGGTAGAATGATGGGTTGTGAGGCAACGGAGGTGGCTGAGGATTTCTCCGAGAAGGAGGACCTCGTGGTGGTGGAGGAGCCATTACAGTGGAGGTTGTAGGAGGAGATGGAGATGAATGTGAAGAAAGTAAAGTAACAACGGGTTTAAATAGAGAACCCATCCTGAACAATGTGAAACGCTGAAAACATTAACGAGGAGACGCATAGTTCCTCAGAATCTGAGGAGACGCCTAGTTGGGAAGTTTATGTGGAAGCCGAAGAGACTCTCTGAATCATTCATTTCAACATAGGATAAGGATCTGACTCTGCTATCTGAGTATTTTGAAAAGAATGAACTTTTAATACCGGATACTGTAAAAGATCCGTTCTTAAAAGTAATATTTTTAACAAAAAATTCTTACTTGAAAAAAAAAATGAATTGAAAAAGAAATGAGTTTTAGGACCGGATACAAGTAAAATGTCGGTCTTAAAAGTAATTGAATTGATTTGAAAAAAATAATTGACTTTTAGGACCGGATATTTATAAAAATACGCTCTTAAAGTAGAAAGACTAAATTCATTTGTTCCAAATGACTTTATCATCATCAGATGCGTATCTCTCCTGCTCTCTGTCCTTATTAACTCCTCACACTACCTCTTTGTCCTTATTAACTCCTCACTACCTAGCTCTCTGCCCCAACTGCTCAAAGCCTCAAACCATGGTTAGATACAAGAGAATTCCTCGTAGGGGTGCTCTTACACCTGAAGCTTGTGCCATGGTTAGATCGTTATACGGTGTGCCTCCTCCAGCGAGAGTGCGTCCTATTGTGGCCGAAGAGTCTCGAGTTGTTGGACCCATTGTTATTTTCGGATGATGAAGAGATTTTTGCACCCCCCTCGATCCTGCTGCCGACCCTGTCCTTGCTGAGTTCCTTCGTCTTCTTGATGGTGAAGAGATTGCCAGCCCCCTCCAGCCTTCAGACTATGCAAAGGTTCATGCTCCCCCTCTCCAACCTGTTGGCCCTAGCGTGCCTACCTCTGACCCCTCTCCCTTTCCTCTAATGATGCATTAATATTGTGGCTGGAGAAACTAAGACAGGAACTTGCTGATCTCCGGCGAGAAATTAATGCCCTTTACGCCGATATCGCCAAGGATGTTCAGTCAGATTCTTGTGGATGATAATTTTCAGCTTGTTTTTCTTTTGTTTTTTTTTCTTGTGTACGTGCATATTCTCCAGTAATGTAAGACCACTTTAAGAACTAAGCTTCTGTATTTTTTTGTTCTCCAGTAATTAATTAAAGAAGCTTATTCTCCAATTTGCCTTTATTTTTTGTCTGAAAAAAAAAATTCCTTTATTTTATTCATTCAGTTGCTACTGCAATCACCAAGGCCGTTAAGACCGGACATTTTATAAGTAACGGGTCTAAAAAGTATTTGAATGTTAGGACCGGATGTTTTATAAAACTCCGGTCTTAAACTTAAATGTCTAATAAAACTTTAGGACCGGATATGTTTAAAACTTTGGTCTTAAAAAGTTAGTTATATCTTTAGGACCGGACAATAATAATTAACCGGTTGTAATAAAATCCAAAAAGCTAAATATGGTGTCTTTGTTGCGCAGAAAATTAAATTTCCCTCTCTGAATATCTCTTATCGCGCCGAAAGTGATTACTCAGGTTTCAACTCCAGTGTTTGTGTTTTGCTTCGTCGCTGCTTCGTGTACCTCTCTCGACAATCACTCTCTGGTTCCTTAGCTAAACATCTATAGACCAAGCTGTAAGAGGTGTTTCGGTTATATAACCTTATTATTTTCCAGCTTATCGTTCTGGGTTTTTCATGGGTTTAACGAAATCGATGAAATTTTCTTGTGGGTATTCTCTGTTGTTAATGAATATTGTTTTTTGAAGATTATATTTGCACTTTAGACCTACCCAACTGACCAACAAGTGTTTTTAGGTTACTCTTACTGTCTGCAACATCAACGTTCGTGGACGGAGAAGTAAGACTCAGCAAACGCATTTGAATTTATATGCTACAGGTGAGTCCACAAGACCTTCATCCCATGCATTTAATTTCCTCGTCATGCATTTATTTTGGTTCTTGGATTCACTGTGATGCATTTATGACAAAAAGTGATTCTTTGTTATACATTTAATGGGCAAGTTCCTCCGTAAAAGTGATTCTTTGAGCATATATTTGCATATGGAGTTGGCTTATTTTATATGCAATTTTCAATTTTTTTGGATTATGTATGATCAATGATTTCCGTCTATATATAGGAATTCTACTATGGATCACAGTTGGATAAATGTTTTACGAACGAGTGTTGAATATCAGAATGGGGTGAGGTAATTTATAGAATTTGCTAAACAAAATGCCCATGATAATAGGGGGAAGTTTTATTGCCCTTGTGTAAAATGTTTGAATGAGAGGCGACTAAGTCCTGAAGTTATACACACACATTTAATTTGTCACGGATTTTGTAAGACTTATACAGTATGGGTATGGCATGGTGAAAAAGTGCCAAGTGGGTCTCAACATGGGGAAGTGGCCTTTGATGATAATGACACGGATATGGATGATCGCATAGCGGACATTATCCGTGATTTAGGAGAAGAGGCTTTTGAGCGATGTAACATCCCAAATTCCATACTACAAATTGTGTCGGATGACACTTGATTTTAGAAAAATTCAGCAGAATTTGAGATGCTACATCAGAGTACTGCAGAAACGGAGAAAATGTACTAACAAATGGACAATGACGAGTAACTGGTATAAAAATACCTCGACATATGATGATGCCAGGCATATACTGGTATATTAAAAATTTCCCGAAGGAATAATTATGTGATAAAATATACAGAGCGTTGTACAATTACATTTCTCAAAAAGTAACTATACAACCTAAACCAAGCCTTGACAAGACTTGGGGCAATGAACCTAACTCCGTTAACCGAACAGAATGGTCAGGTAAGTGTCTATCATGGGGGCCTCACCGAGTTCACGGCGACTGATTGGCTGACCCACATAGATTAGCCTTGCCTTCAGCACCAAACTGTTCGAATTAACGTTATTAGATCCATGCCTGACAATAGGCTCTGATAACTTCTTTTGGCTCTTGTCTTGACCCTCGGTGCATTATTACGGCTTTTCCCCTTGGCTCCTTTCTATGGCTCCGTCTACAAGTGCCTTCTTTGTTCCTGGTCCTTACCTGTACTATCATTTAAGACTGAGGTCCAATGCACATTGGACCTCAGGTAACGGTTGATAATTGAATATTTTATACACTTATTTTTGTCTCTTGAATAATAATTTAGGACCCTTTAGCTAATAAATAATGGCTCTTATGTTTATTTGGGCCTTGGGCCTTTTATTGCATTTTAGCCATTTTTAATAATAAAATTCCAGTTTTGTGTTGCTTCACTATTTCTACCATAACTCTTGAACCAGACATCGGATTTGCCTCATTTTTGTCTCATATTTCAGATGATTCAGAGAGCTACAATTGTTATGAAGACATCAAGAGAAAATTCGGTCAAGAAGGCGGTCAATGTTGGAGCCAAAGTCGGATGTACAATTCTGGATTTATTTTGGACCCGAATTTTGTAATTTAAGTCCAGTTTTATTTTATTTCTGTTTTGGGCTAAAACTATGAGAGCCCATTTCGTTTTAGGTTATTTTTAAGTATGGCAGCTGCCACAAACATATTCATTCACGTTTTTAACATTAGAGTGGATCAAAATACAAGTTTTCATTTTCTCTCATCTCATTCTTCATGTTCTTGCGCGTTCTTCGTGTTCTTCGTTCGTTCTTCGATTTTCCCGACCATGATCGGCTAAACTCTTGTGATTAACCCAACGATGAGGATTCCATGATTCATCCAGAGAACTCGTGCCTAATCGGTAACTACTCGATTCTGTTTTCATCTTATCGGATTCGATTTACGGAAATAGTTCGAATATTAGATTTAATATTCGGTTTGGTTCATCCCAAGGACTTAGTTCGGACTAGGTTACAGTGTTGCTGTGCGATTGCACAGTGAGACGCCACTGTCGGACAGATTCTAGGCGATCGTCTAGGCGAGGAATCTCGGATGAATGCAGAGATTTCGATTCATCCGGAACCAAACGTGGGTTAGTTGTATTTTCGTTCAATGATGGAGGTTTCTGGAATCAATTCGTTGGGTTGATCATCTTTAATCTGTCTCTTTTTATTTGATTCTGTTTGACTCTGTTTGTTGCATTTTGGTTATGTTATTTCGTTTTTTCTATTACATTAAACCAAACCCCCATTTTATCATTCTGTTTCACTATTGTTATTAAACAAGCCCGCTGCAAATTCGTTGGGAAACGACCCAGGTTCCCTAATTCTGCAAATTAAATACGAACTTGGTTGTTTTGGGAGATACGGCAATTAATCTTTCCAAAAATGGTGCCGCTGCCGGGGAATTTGCATCGGTTTGATTAGTAACAGTATTGTAAATAGCTTAGTTTAGGTAGTTTAGGTGGTTCGGGTGGCCGGACAGAAATTTTTCTGACTCCGATCACTCAAACCAGGTCTTATTCACAAGGAATTGGGTGTTTTAAGCAAAAGTCACTTCCTAAAAGGAAGTGAGGTCTCACTCATTTTCCCCAAATTCCAACGTTTAGACCATTTTTTTCACTGTTTTAGGTTCTGCTTTTTTGATTTCCAACAGGACCATTTTTTGAGTATCTCGATTGAGTTGAAATTTGGTACGGTGATAGAAAATGGCGAATCGTTAGACCCCCATTTTCCAAGGGCTATCCTCCGTTTCGCCAAATTCCATCGTTTAGGCCACTTTTTCAATTTTGAAGTTTTTATTCCATTTTTGAGTCCCCCAATAGTCTAGGAGTTGCCCTGTCCAAGTCCCAAAAATTTTAAAAATCATTTGATACTGTTTCTGGACTTGTTTTGGTCAATTTCTAGCATAGGTTTTTGCTTTTGTGTGTTTTGTCTCTGTGTCTCTTGGTGTTTTTCCACTTTTCATCACCTCTTGTGGTATTTTCGTAATTCTGATTTTCTGGTGGTATTTCGGTAATTCTGAGTATTTGCCAATTCTGCTTTGTGTATATGTTGCATGAGTACCGGAATACTACTAATCCGAGAAGATTTGTTGCCATTTGATCTGAAATAGAAAGAACAATTCTTACTTGCTAGAAGAGTTGTTAGGCTAAGTCATAAGATTAATACCGAACCGGATACTCAATTAGAGTCGATTCGCCATTCGATTGTGTCCATTACATTGATATTTACGATTGTGCTTCGATAGTATTTCGATAGTCTTGTTGTGTTCACCGATTCTAGTAGCAACTTTGCTCGCTCGGACATTATGGCGGGAGAGCGGGATAATCATCATACTTTGAAGGAATGGGTGCACTGATGTTAATTATCAACCCTTGTGCATCCAATATCCTAACCTTCTTTGCTAACTTTGAGCTGAAATCTGGTCTAATACACTTGTTGCCTAAGTTTCATGGTCTTGCGGTGAATGCCCCATTAAGCATTTGAAGGAATTCCATGTAGTATGCAGCACTATGAAACCTCATGCCATTGATGAAGATCATATCAAGGCGATAGCTTTTCCTTTCTCATTGGAGGGTGGAGCCAAGGATTGGTTCTTGTACCTTGACCCTCATCTATTGGGAGCTGGGTGATATTCGAGGTTATTTACGGAGAAATATTTCCCTTCCTCAAGAGCAAGCGCAATCAAGAAGGAAATTGGCAACATTAAACAAGTCATTTGGGAGACTATGTATGAGTATTGGGAGAGGTTCAAAAGGTTATGTGCAAGTTTGTCACACCATCGGATATCGAAAAGACTTGATCAACTCTTTCTATGATGGTCTATCACCGGTAGACAAAGGGTTGGTGGATGCTTCTAGCGGTGGGGCTATGAGTAACAAGACACTGAAGAAGCCCGAGACTTGATATCCATTATGGTAGATAACTCTCGGCGGTTTGGCACCAGAGCCAATAGTACTCCTGTTTACCATATTCAAGCTCCAGTCCAGCATGATTCTCGAGAGATTAGAGACTAGACTTGATGATCGACCTCCCTTGTGAGGCGGTGGCGGTGACACGAGCAGTATAGTCTTCAGTTCAGTCCAAGAAGTTGGCAGATAAAGCACAAGAGAAGGATATACTTGAGACATTCAGAAGAGTAGAGATCAACATTCCTCTCTTAGATGCAGTCAAACAAATTCCTAAATATGCCAAGTTTCTGAAAGAGTTGTGCACCAACAAGAGGCGACTGAAGGGAAATGAACGAGTGAGCTTGAACCGGAATGTCTCAAGACTCATCCGACCTACCATGCCTCGTAAATGCAAAGATCCGGGGACATTTTCTATCCCTTGCCTTATTGGTAACTATAGATTTGATGATTGCATGCTAGATTTAGGTGCTTCTATTAATGTCATGCACGCATCTGTTTATAGATCTCTTGGTCTTGGTCCCTTGCGTCCAAGCTGGTGTCATTGTTCGGTTAGCTAATAGGAGTAATGTCCATCCTTACGGTTTAGTTGAAGATGTATTAGTCAAAGTTAATGAATTGATATTCCCTGCTGATTTTTACATCTTGGATATGGAGGGTGAGTCTCTAGTAGTAGGTCACCAATCATTCTAGGGAGACCTTTCATGAAAACGACTAGGACTAAGATAGATGTGCATTTCGGTACTCTTTCCATGGAGTTTGGTGATATATACGTGAATTTCAATATCTTTGATGCCATGAAATATCCTAGGGAAGAGCATTACGTTTTCGTATTGATGTGATTGATGATCTTGTGGATGATGTTCTTAATGGTTGGTGTCTGATTATCCTTATTTTTCATCGAGAGTGATACCCCATTTGTGCATGCGATGATAATGAATGGTGCTCTGTTTGCACTAATTTGGTTAAGAGCGCATTGTTTGGTGATTCTGATTTGCTTGATGATTCTACATTACTTGTAGACTCGATATTGATTACGAGTTTGAGCTTCATCCCGATCCTAACGTGCATCCCGATTCGATTTTGATGAGCTTAATTCGATTTTGATGAACTGAATTCGATGTTAACCTTGAGCTGTATAGACACGGTCCTTACGCTTGTGCTTCTTTGAATATGGTTTCGGTATTCCCGGTGTGATGACATCGAGTTGTTGCAACAACCACCCAAGCTTCTCCCCTCCACCGAGCAACCGCCCAAACTAGAGTTGAAATCCCTTCCGGACCATCCGAAGTATGCATTTCTGACATAATTGGCATTAGCCCTTCTATGTGCATGCACCGGATTCTGTTGGAAGAGGACTCTAAGCCGGTGAGGCAACCTCAGAGACGCCTTAATCCTCTTATCCTTGATGTGGTGAAGAAGGAGGTCACTAAGCTTTCGCAAGCCGGCATCATCTATCCTATTTCGATAGCCGGTGGGTTAGCCCGGTCCAGGTGGTTCCCAAGAAGTCCGAAGTTATTATGGTTGCCAATCAGAAGAATGAGCTCATTCCTACTCGAGTTCGAGAATAGTTGGAGAGTTTGCATTGACTATAGGAGACTCAACCAAGCCACTCGCAAGGATCATTACCCTCTACCTTTCATTGATCAGGATGGCTACTCGGATACTTCCAGATCCATATTGCTCCCGAGGATCGGGAGAAGACGACCTTACATGCCCCTTTGGGACATATGCTTACCGAAGGATGCCTTTTTGGCACCTTTCAGCGTTGTATGGTGAGTATTTTCTCTGAGTTCCTAGAGGACTGCATGGAGGTTTTCATGGATGATTTCACTGTATATGGAAAAGATTTTGATGCATGCTTAGCTAATTTGTCTAGAGTCTTGCATAGGTGTATTGAATCTAATCTTGTGCTGAATTATGAAAAGTGTCACTTTATGGTTGAGTCAGGCATAGTCTTGGGACACATAGTGTCTTGGAAAGGGATTGAGGTAGACCACCGCTAAGATAGATGTGATTCTTGCTTTGCCTTACCCCGCTACGTGCGGGAAGTTCGCTCTTTTCTTGGCCATGCAGGTTTCTATCGACGTTTCATTCGAGATTTCAGCAAGACTGCTCAACCCTTGTCCAACCTTCGCATAAGGACACCGACTTTGTCTTTGATGATGCGTGCAAGGCGGCCTTCGATCACTTGAAGCGTTGCCTTACTACACCCCGATGATCCGGCCCACGATTGGCACCTTCCCTTTGAGTTGATGTGCGATGCTTCCAACTATGCGGTTGGTGCTATCTTGGCACAACGGGTTGATAGAGCCTCCCATGTGATTGCCTATGCCTCCAAGACTTTGGATTCTCGCTCGATCTAATTACACCACCACCGAAAAGGAGTTGTTGGCCATTGTATTTGCCTTCAATAAGTTTAGGTCATATCTCGCTAGCTAGTAGAGTCATTGTTTTCTCCGACCATGCAGCTTTAAAGTTTCTTTTGAAAAGGCGGATGCTAAGCCACGACTCATCCGGTGGATGTTGTTGCTCCAAGAGTTTGATGTGGAGATTCGAGATAGAAGTGGAGCACAAAACTGGGTAGCTGACCACTTGAGTCGTATCACTCATTCTCCCTCTCACCCTCTTCTATTCGGGATGATTTCCCTGATGAGCAACTTCTACAGCTGCAAGTTAAGATCCCATGGTATGCTGATCTAGTTAACTACTTGGTAGCTGGTGTTTTTCCTGTAGACTCCACTAGGGCCCAAACCTTAAAATTGAAAAGTGAGTCTAAATACTATGTTTGGGATGACCCTTATCTGTGGAAATTTTGTAGTGACCAAGTAGTTAGGAGATGTGTGCATGATCATGAGTTTCACTCTATATTGCATTTTGCTCATGCTTCTGCCTGTGGTGGTCACTTTGGACCCCAAAGAACTGCTAGGAAAGTGTTAGAATGTGGATTATTTTGGCCTTCCTGTTTCATGATGCCCATTTGTTTTGCAAATCATGTGATAACCGTCGAGGGCGGAGTATTTCCGTAGGCATGAGATGCCCCAAAACCCTATATTGTTTTGTGAGATCTTTGATGTTTGGGGTATTGATTTCATGGGTCCATTTCTGCTTCATATGGTTACACTTACATTTCTTTGTTTGTTGATTATGTTTCGAAATGGGTTGAGGCGAAAGCCACCCGGACTAATGATTCTTACGTGGTGGTGGACTTTGTTAGGTCTAACATTTTTCGCAGTTTGGCATTCCTAGAGCTATTATCGGTGATCGGGGTTCCCATTTTTGCAATCGAAGCATGGGTGCCTTGCTACGCAAGTATGGAGTGCTTCACAAGGTTTCCACAAGATATCATCTACGGACCAACGGTCAAGTGAAGTCTCAAATAGAGAGATTAAGCAAATCCTTGAAGACCGTCAACTCTACCCGGAAAGATTGGAGTAAGCGACTAGATGATGCTTTGTGGGCATATCGCACCGCCTACAAGACTCCGATTGGGATGTCTCCCTATCGGATTGTCTTTGGTAAGGCATGTCATCTTCCGGTTGAGTTGGAGCATCAAGCCTATTGGGCTATTAAGCAATGCAACATGGATTTGGCTAAGTACGGGATGGAGAGGAAGCTGCAAACTGCAAGAGTTTGAGGAAGCAGAGATTCTCCTCATTGATGCAACTTATCCTCCATAAACCCTTGGGAGTATTCTTCTTTCTTCTCCCTCCCTCTCTTTTATTTGTTTTCCTTTTCTACTTTGCTTTTTGAAAATAAATACATTCTTTCTTTCTAATGATTGCTACATATTATGAACTAGGACATTTTGGTTTTAATGGATCATTCTATTTATTCTGGAACTCTTGACTCTTCGATTACAAGTCTTGGTAGTTGATTTGATGTTGTTGATTACCTAAGTTGGTATTGACCTTGTGAGGTTTTGGGCTGCATGAATGGAATTCATCTTTCGCCATTCTTTCTTTCATGTGTGCATCTCTCATGATTTGTGTTCTTTAGAACTTGCTCCTTTTCTTTTTGAAACTACATTTTTCACTTACGTGCATAAGTATGATGGAAGCTTGTTTTCTTTCTTTTATTCTCCTCACTTTGGCCAAATAGCTTTCCCTTACATTATGATTCCCTTGCTAGCCCCTTTGTGCCTTTTGACCCATTCTTTTCTAAGCCACATTACAAGCCTAAGCGTAAAACCATTTTATTCCGCACCTTGAAGATTTATTGAGCATTGGTTTCAACTTGTTTTGTGTTTAAGTGTGGGGGTTGCTCAGGAGTGCAACAGTTTAAGTGTGGGGGGGATATTTGATTTTGACATTGTAATTACGTATACAATGAAAGGAAATAAAGAAAAGTAAAAAAAAAAAGAATAAAAAAAAAAGAAAAAGAATAAAAAAACAACAAAAGAAGAGAAAAGAAAAGAAAATACATAGAAAGGAATGTATATATGAGTAGAATAAAAGTCTCATACATAGAGAATGATTGTGTTAATCAGTGCTCTTCCTTTTGATTTCTTTGGTGCTTAGCCTCTTATTCCATACTATTACCTACCTTCACCCTAGCCCCGTTACAACCTTTAATTACAAGCTCTCTTGATTTGTGCATGTATGTGTTATGAGTAGTGGAAACGTAGAAGTTGAGCAAGCTTATGGTAGAACAAATTTCTTGAGTAGAATTTGAGCGATACACTTATTTACCTTAAACACTTAAGAGACTGATTGATTGAGCGCATCATTTGAGAGATCATCTTTTGTGATTAGCATCATTGATTGACACTACCATGAATTGTAATTTGAGACGAAGGGGTTTTGGTCTTGAATGATTGGTCTTTTGAAGCTTTGTGTCCCTTGATTCAATTTTTGCATTGTTAGCAATTATTAGTAAAGAAGAGTTTTTCCTTTAGGTCTTTCTCTTTGAATTTTGCTCAGAGTGCAAAAAGATAAGTGTGGGGGAATTTGATAATTGAATATTTTATACACTTATTTTTGTCTCTTGAATAATAATTTAGGACCCTTTAGCTAATAAATAATGGCCCTTATGTTTATTTGGGCCTTGGGCCTTTTATTGCATTTTAGCCATTTTTAATAATAAAATTCCAGTTTTGTGTTGCTTCACTATTTCTACCATAACTCTTGAACCAGACATCGGATTTGCCTCATTTTTGTCTCATATTTTAGATGATTCAGAGAGCTACAATTGTTATGAAGACATCAAGAGAAAATTCGGTCAAGAAGGCGGTCAATTTTGGAGCCAAAGTCGGATGTACAATTCTGGATTTATTTTGGACCCGAATTTTGTAATTTAAGTCCAGTTTTATTTTATTTTGTTTTGGGCTAAAACTATGAGAGCCCATTTCGTTTTAGGTTATTTTTAAGTATGGCAGCTGCCACAAACATATTCATTCACGTTTTTAACATTAGAGTGGATCAAAATACAAGTTTTCATTTTCTCTCATCATTCTTCATGTTCTTCGTGTTCTTCGTGTTCTTCGTTCGTTCTTCGATTTTCCCAGCCATGATCGGCTAAACTCTTGTGATTAACCCAACGATGAGGATTCCATGATTCATCCAGAGAACTCGTGCCTAATCGGTAACTACTCGATTCTGTTTTCATCTTATCGGATTCGATTTACGAAATAGTTCGAATATTAGATTTAATATTCGGTTTGGTTCATCCCAAGGACTTAGTTCGGACTAGGTTACAGTGTTGCTGTGCGATTGCACGATGAGACGCCACTGTCCGGACAGATTCTAGGCGATCGTCTAGGCGAGGAATCTCCGGATGAATGCGAGATTTCGATTCATCCGGAACCAAACGTGGGTTAGTTGTATTTTCGTTCAATGATGGAGGTTTCGGAATCAATTCGTTGGGTTGATCATCTTTAATTTGTCTCTGTTTATTTGATTCGTTTCACTCGTTTATTGCATTTTGGTTATGTTATTTCGTTTTGTTCTATTCTCGTTAAACCAAACCCCCATTTTATCATTCTGTTTCACTATTGTTATTAAACAAGCCTGCTGCAAATTCGTTGGGAAACGACCCAGGTTCCCTAATTCTGCAAATTAATTACGAACTTGGTTGTTTTGGGAGATACGGCAATTAATCTTTCCAACGGTTAACCTCATGCTTATGTAAACAATATATGCATACCATATATTTCTAACATTACAGCAATGATCAAGCCAGTACGTCGTATGATTATTTGATAACAACTACAATAACATGTAAAGTTATCTCGGTCTGCACTTTTACCCTGTGCCACGATGTACGGTCGTGTCCTCAACGCTAGGAAAACATAACGTCATTATTATGACTATAATCCGTGTGAAGCTGTATTTAGTGATCTGGATATGGTTCCCTAGTCACAGTGCATGTCCAGGGCAGAGTCCTGTTCATGGCTTTATGAAAGCATCCACAACATATACAAGCATAACATAAGAACTAGAATCAGTGTTACAGTACGTCGCGAACGTACCTTCTACCGTGTATTTGGCCAATCGTCCGGCCTTTTGAACCCGACTCCGGACCTCCCAGATATCCTAAAGGCTAACATCGTATCCATTAACTCATGAACAATATCCTAACGAATATCTTGGCCACAAAGTACTATTTTACCCCTGACTTTGCTAACCGGCGAAATTTCGTCAGAGCTTCGCTACTTTGACTCTAATCTTCCAAAATTTTGTCATATCTCCATTCCCAACATATTTTCAAAATAAAGATGCTCTGGTGGCATTGACTAGGGAGCAAGTGTATGAAAAGGTTAAAAATATCAGTGTCATCTTCGGTAAGACTGGAAAGAGTAGAAAAGAAACAAATATATGGAACAAGAGATCTGTATTCTTCGATCTTCCATATTGGCGCAATCTTGATGTGAGACACTATATTGATGTCATGCATGTGGAGAAAAACATATGTGATAGTATTGTTGGCACGCTTCTCAAAATACAAGGTAGTTCCAAGGATGGTGTGAAGGCAAGATTGGATTTCCAAGCAATGGGAATACGCGAAGACTTACATCCAAGGCCATATGCGAAGATAACTTATTGTCCCCCGGCTTTCATACTTTGTCTAAGGATGAGAAATGAAGCTTTTGTGAGTGTTTACATGGCACGAAAGTTCCCTCGGGATATTCTTCAAATTTCAAGAGGCTTGTCTCGATGAAGGACTTGAAATTAATAGGCCAAAAGTCTCATGATTGTCATGTCTTGATGCAACAGCTACTCCCAGTAGCTATTCGAGGCATCGCCGAATATGATCTTCGGGTCGTTTTGACTAGAATTTGTTTCTTCTTCAATGCGGTTTGTAGTAAAGTTTTCGAGATTGAAAAGTTGGATGAATTGGAGAATGAATGATATATTATCTTGTGTCACCTTGAGAAGCTTTTTGTTCCTTCATTTTTTGACATCATGGTTCATCTAATTGTTCATCTAGTCAGGGTGATAAAGTTGAGCGGCCCTATCCATTTACGCTAGATGTACCCTATTGAAAGATCTGTGAAATTCCTAAAAGGGTATGTGAAGAATGCATACCAGCCAGAAGCATCAATTGTTCATAAATATGTTTCTGAAGAGGCCATGGAATTCTGTCAAAATTATTTGGCCAAAGTAAGACATATTGGGCTTCCAAAATGTCAGCATGCTGAAGAGGGTAGACGAGGGGCTTCGGTAAAGAGTGTGGATCCTGATAAATTGTCACAAGTCCACTTATACATCTTGAATAATGTTGATGAAGTTCAAGCCAGCATATCTGCACATAAAGAAGCTGTAAGGAAAGAAAATCATCGAATGACCGAACAAATGTTGATTAGGGAGCATAACAGAACTTTTGCAAACTGGTTCAAACAAAAGGTCGAGGGATCTGAATGTGTTTCTGATACAATAAAATGGTTAGCACGTGGTCCTGAGGTTGATGTCATAAGTTAGAATTTGTATGTGATCAATGGTTATACATTTTACACGAAGTCCCTAGATGATAGGAGCACAGTCCAGAACAGTGGTGTTATGTTAGAGGCTGAATCTATGTACTTCTCCAGTTCGAAAGACAAGAGGACTAAATTGGCAGTCATGCCATATTATGGGGTTATTGAAGAGATTTGGGAGGTGGACTATGTCAAAATTAGATTTCCCATCTTCAAATGCAAGTGGGTTAATGTCAATAATGGTGTTCAAATCGATTGGCTAGGATTTACATTAGTCGATGTCAATAGTAGAAGTTTTGGAGATGAATGGAAAGATGTTTGCCCTGTCTCCCAAAATAACCAAGTTCGAAAATGATTTGTAGAAATAGGGAACCTGGGTCGTTTCCCCAACGAACTTGCAGCGGGTTTGATTAACAACAACAGCGAAACAGAAGCTTGATGAAATGGAGGGTTTTTTTGATTCAACAGATTAAAACGAAATAAATTGAAATAAACTGAAATATGTGGAAACAGATAGAAAAACTTTAATAAACTGAAACAGATTAAGAACGACCAACCCAACGTTTAGATTCCAGAAACTTCCATCCTTGAGCGAAATATGAACGAACTCGCGTTTGGTTCTGGACGAACCGAGATCTCTGCATCCGTCCAGAAATTCCCGCGACTAGACGATCGCCTAGCATTTGTCCGAACAGTGGCGCCTCCCTGTACGATCGCACAGCAACACTTAAACCTAGTCCGAACTCAGTCCTTGGGATGAACCAAACCGAATACTAAATCTAATATTCAAAGTATTTTCAGAAATCGGATCCGATAAGATGAAAACTGAAACGAGTAACGTTATCGATTAAGCACAAGCTCTCTGGATGAATCATGGAATCCTCATCGTTGGGTTAATCACAGAAGTTTAGCCGAGCATGGCTGGAAGAGATGAAGAAAAGACGAAGAACACAAAGAACGCGAAGAACATTTGAGAGAAAATAAAACTTCTGTATTTAATCCAAAACTGTGTAAAAACGTCAAATGAATGAATGTTTATGTGGCGGCTGCCTCACTTAAAGATAACCTAAAAACGAATTAGGTCTAATGGTTCAACCCAAAATGAAATTAAAATAAAAGTAGGCTTTAATTACAAAATTCGTGCCCAAATAAAATCCATATTTCGGCTCCAAAATTGACCGCTCTCTTGTTCGAATTTGGTCTTCATGTCTACATAACAATTGTAGCTCTCTGAATCATCTGAAATATGAGACAAAAATGAAGCAAATCCGATGTCTGGTTCAAGAGTTATGGTAAAAATAGTGAAGCAATGTAAAACTGGAATTTTATTATTAAAAATGGCTAAAAGCTAATCAAATGCCCAAAGCCCAAATAAGTATAAAAGTCATTATTTATTAACTAAAGAGTCCTAATTATTAATCAAGAGATAAAAAGAAGTGTATTAAATATTCAATTATCAATGAACCTTTTATTATGGAAGACCATGCGAAACAAGTGTTCTATATCACCGATCAAGAAAATAAAATGTGGTCTGTAGCTCTCCAAGGAAAGAGGGTCATTGATATTGATGAGGAAATTCATTCAAATTATGGTCTTCCTGAGAGTACTCCTTTTTCAAGGGGTCTACCGGACATGAACGAAGAAGATGAAGCGGATAATGAACCCGGCATAAGAAATGATCATCAAGAAGGGATATGGGAGGATATCACTTTATAAAAGAGTCAATTCATACGGTAATATTCATTGCAGGATTCTTTGAAAACTTTAAGGTTTTAACTATATTATATTCCTTCTATATTCTTAAACAATGTCACGCTGACTATGAATTTGTTCTTTTTTTTTTTTTGTGGAAGGATCCGATCCAAAGGTGCATGTTATAAATTAAAAGAGGATGTTACGTTGTTGGGTGGGAATCAGATGAAGGCATGGTGAATAATATATTGGGCATGTATGTTGATTTACGTGTTGTATTTGTAACTCATTGTGATTGTAAGTTATCTTAGCTTATTGTATAAATTACTTTAACTGTTGTAGTCATAGTATAATCATTAATTAAGAGGCCACATAACTCATGGTGAATAATATTTGTATCATTTTTCCCAATTCAATTTATTCATAATTGTTCATAGCTTGTAGCTTAAAGTATAGACTTTTATGTGCTGTTTTGGGTGGTGGATTTGTGTAAAATATATGATCAGGAAGAACATAACAGGGAAAAAATTTGGGAAAATTCAGACCGGAAATAAATAAGCCGGTCTTAAATGTTCAACTGTTAAGACCTGATGTATTTCTATGTCCGGTATTAAAGGTATTAAGTCGGTCTTAAAAGTTGGTCTTGTAAGACCGGTCTATTTATAAGTCCGGTCTTAAAGTTTAATTTTTAAGACCGGATGTATATATCATCCGGTCGTGAAAGTCAGTCTTTTAAGACTGGGTAATTAGTCATCTGGTCTTAGAATCCGCTATTTTTTGGACCGGATTGATATTTGTCCGGTCTTAATATTCGGATCTTTTAAGAACGGTCGAGTTTTTGTCCGGTCTTAAAGGTTGAGTTTTAGGACCGAACAAAAAATATTTCAGATATATTTAATACGACTTTTAAGACCTAAGGTTTAAAATGTCCGGTCTAAAAGAAACTCTTTAAGATCAGTTCGAGTCCGGTCTTAATAGGGAGACTTTTAATACCGCCTGGAACAAGACCTGACGCGGGTCCGGTTTTACGATACCTCTTTTGTCCGATCTTAAAAGCATTTTTTTCACCCGTGTGTTCTTCTTCAACCTCACAACTGCACATTTTTTCAGTTGTTGTGGCCATTTTAACTAAGGTCACTTTCGTTTTTAATTTAGGGGCATTCTAGGAATTTCATCTAATCTTCCCACTTAATCAACACCAAATTCTGTATACCAAACATTTCATTTTCCCTCAACTAACTTTCATTCCCTGGTACACCAAACATATCAAATTTTTAAAGTTCCCTCATAATCTTCCATTCCTTTTCTTTCACTTCCATTCCATTCATTTTCTTTCCCAAATCTTCCGTGTAACAAACAATGCCTTATTCTCCATGGTAAGAAAAAATAACAATTCTCCCATTATTAGCTTAATTCCGTGTGGATTAATTTTCTATTTTTTATTTAAATTTTCTTTAATATTTATAAAAAAAACATCATTATCATCAGTGGCGGAGCTAGGATTTTTTATTTGTGTCCACACAATTAGTGGGACGATTCGGGGGTTCAGTGCTGAATTTTTTTTTTAGGAAAGTTTTAAATGCATTAAAAATATATATATAAACAAGAAAACAAAAGTGCATTTTTGCAAGTTACAGGTAGATGGATGAATCAAACTCATGGAGTTTATTGATACAAAATATGTTTGACACAGGTAGCAAGTTTTCAAGGATTTGCTATGTGTGTGTATATATATATGGGTTTAATGTTTCTACTTTTCCTGCAGAAATATTTTTTCTGCCACACTCACATAGAAGTGAATGGGTCCACTAATATTTTCTCTCTCTTCTCTTTACCATGGGACCCACTCACTTTTATGTGGATGTGACAGAAAAAATATTTCTGCAGTAAAAGCAAAAACATTAAATCATATATATATATATATATTTCCCTCTTTAGTTTTCCATGTGCAGCACAGTGATAGCAAGCTCTAGGTTCAAATCCTCCCATTCATCATGCAACTCATGCCTATATATATACTATCATATTAGTTTTAAATTATTTGTGTGGCTGTTTGTAATTTTTGTTTCCATCGTGACATGCGAAGCTTTCTCTATTTCAAGATTCAAACACAGAGTATGCATGCTATATTGAAACTAGATCCCAAAGGCTTCAAACTCAGAAACTCACGTTGGGGAATCATGGAAATCATAAGGAGAGAAGCTTAATGATTCACCTAGGTTAGTTTTCTGGTTTGCACGATCGAACTCACTGATTCTCACCGTCAACGTTCTTGCGTTTCAAATTGGCGTTGGCTTTATCTCACGGTGCTTCTCGCTCTCTGCTTCGTTTTGAATCAGTATGAGGATGACGAATGAGAACTATGATTCTCGTTCTTGGCTCCCTCCCTCACGTTCTCACTCTCTTCTTCCTCTTGGCCTCACTCTGTTCTCCGGTCTTTAAACAGAGTGCACAACTCTGTCTCTTCCTCTCTCTCTCTCTCCTTCCTTGTTTGTCTCTCATACAACTTTAGTCTCGGCTCTGGTTTTTGTGTCTGCACGTGCATACATCTGCATAAGTGTGGCTCCACCACTGATTATCATCATCAAGATATTTAGTTCAATTTACAAAAATTTTGATTCGCTTAGACAGTAATCAACTAATCATGCTACCACATGTATCATTTGAAATTTTGGTATTTAATTTTTAAATAAATCACACGAGGCAATAATATGCTTGCTCTGTAACTCATACCATGCTGCACTGTAGGTTTAGCCAATACTCAGGGCCTTTAGAGGGTAAGGAGGGGAAATTTTCCGAGTTAGATTTAAAGAAAATTAACCGGGGGGGTGTTTAAACTTTAGTAAAGAGTACTGGGAGAGATGAGAACCCTTTACCCTCTAACTCTGGAGGAGAAAACCCTTGATCATATAAAAAAAATAAAAAAGAGAATATGTACTGTAAAAGAATAAGAAAAAATAATTTAAAACTTTTAACCCCATTTTTCTTATTTTCTTAACACCAAACTCAAAAAACAAATTTCTCCTCCTCCTTTCCCTCCCCACCCCTCATACCACGCAACCTTTTTGTGTGGCTTGCCTCCTTATGTATTTGTTAGAATAATTTAGTGAACATCACTTATCACAGCTCGTTTATAAATTATAAGTACAATTTAAGAATCACAGGTGATTCAATTAGTACCCCTAAAAAGACGAAATATTTAAAAATTTTAATAAAAAAAATCAAAGAGCTTGGGGTACTATGGATTTTAAAACACAAATGGCTTTTGCCTTTCTTAAGTGTGTTTTCCGATATTTAAATTTGTGTTCCCCACCTTATAAACTCATATATAATATACTCGTCCGGTTCTTAATATGAAAACCATTTAACTAATTTGATTAGATTAAAGAAGGTAGATAATTTAATAAATTATAAAAATTGACTTGAGTTAGTTTATAATATTTTTTTAAAACTGAAATTTTTATGGTTGCAAAATGCTTTTGTTAGTTTATAGATTTAAAATGAACTTTTAATATGCAGAATTTCTTTTTCTTTTTTTTTTTTTACTGGACTGTTTTTAAGTTGGGAAAAGCCAATCACTTTGAATGCGTAAAAGCATTAAAAACATTTTTAAAATGCTTAAATTTATGTATTAAAAACAATAGAAATTCTCTATTTGTGGTATTCATGAATTTCTATTTATTAAAAACATTTTAATACATTAATTTATGTATTAAAAATGCTTAAATTTATGTATTAAAAACATTTTTTTTCCATATAGACTTTTAAACCAAGATATTTTACTTAAAGCCATTATCTATTGGTTTATTTTTTGCTTTTCCCCTTGCAGAAATCATGAAACTTCAAGCGGTATATTATTATTCAACAAAAAAATAATTTGGTCAAATTCTCTCCCTCTCTATGAACCTGCCATCTATAACAGCATTTCTCTACAATGGACTTTCAAGCGGTATATTTCTGTTCTTTCCATCATCATACAGCAACAGAGAATCGTGCTTACCTAAGTTTGATCAATTTGAAAACTTAAAATTATAGGACTTTCAGTTGGAACCACTTTCAGTGCTTACAATGTTCCTATTGTTTTCGAAGTTGGGTACATTTTCCACCTTGAGCATGACTCATGGATGGATGATCACATAAACACTTAAAAAACGAATGGAACTGATTAAGATATAAAAGCACACAAATCATATGATAAAAAGTATTGAAGGCAATTTATCAAAATCGACTACCAAAATAGTCCGAGTTTTTATGACCTGATAACTAAAATAAAATAAAAAAGTTAAGAATATTGATATAAAAATTAGGGGAAAAAACGTCTAAATTTAATCATTGCATGTCTTGTCACATACCACTTCAATGGACTTTAGAGCTGCACCACTTAATCTATTTTCTGACGCTTAGGCTCCGGGAGCTTGAAATCATGGCTTTTGTCATCTGTATGACTTCTACCTACAAAAACAAAGAAAAATTGAGTAAAAAAAATTAAACGCAATGAATCATGAAATAAGTGAAAATGTTAACCTCAAACCCACCTAAAAATTAAGGAAATAATTAAAATTAACTACAAGCAACTAGATTCAATTTTTCATAAATTAAAACTATAATCAAATTTATAAAACTGGTGCAAAATAACAGCTGTAGAGAGCAAAAACAATACTTGATGATGGTGGATCCTCCTTCTGTTCATCAAATGACTCGTAATATTTCAAGTAGACTGATGTTCTTTTCACCGTGAATCCATGACCAAAAACTACAATAATCTCCACTTGGTCATCAGAGTCTAAATTTGATATTATTTCCTTCCATTTTGCTTCTTCAAAGGAGGCCATAGTGTCTTGCCTATAGTGCAGTGTGGTCATCTTTGTGTAGTTTATGATCAACATGGTAATGAAAGAGTCAAACTCCACATTGCTCAAATCACGTAAGGAGTAATATTCACAGCAAAGGGTCATCCCTTTTAACTCAGAACTAGTAACTTGAGGCACTTTAAATCTTACAGAAGCTCCTTCACCCTTGAAGCATTGCCAATAGGGATATTTGTCACCTGGGAGGGCACAATCATCACCAGAATCTTTGCGAGTCAATCCCTGCGTAATAATACTATCAACTTTGAACGGTGACTTTTTTATGAAATAAAAAATGATTTATATATACATAGAAGGAGGGAGAGAACCTGTAAAATACACTCTGAAAGAGCACTAGTGACTTGGTCATTGTTTCCAATATGAATTAGTAGATGTCTCAAACATTCAACTGGCCTTGAGATACCAACTTGACTATGATGATCAGCCAACATAGAAGATTCAGTATCCAATATTTTTGAAGTATTTGGTGTTTCTACCAAGTCTCTACAACTTGTGGCATACAAAGAACCCAAAATTTTTTCAGCACTTCGATTTTCTGCGGCACCATTCTCATATGCGCATTCCAATAAAAGGCTTGGTGGCTTTTGTAGGCTCTCATAGATCGATGAAAGACTAGGGAAAGCGCAATTCAATATATCTGAGAAAATTGAAGATAGAGGATTATTTGTTGGAGACATCCTTGACCAAATCAGAGAAGGAATTACATCACGTGCTAATCCTTGGTAACCACAAATTGATATAAATCCAATGCTTTTTGATCTCACTAAAGAAATGGGCATTTGAGTTATTGCTGTGTCATTTGCAATTAAAGTTGACAAAGAATCCATCTGCTCTATATCCTCCTCCAACTTTTCAATCATCATACAACCAGAAAGAATGAGAGTTTTTAAACACTTCAATTTATAAATACTTCTTGGGAGACTTTGAAGGCCACTACAATCCTTCAAATTTAGCAAATGGAGTTTGTGAAGATTCCCTATCGTATGATGTATCATAGACAAATTTGGACAATCTTTGAGGATCAACTTTTCAAGATTTGGTAGTTTTAAAAAATCAGGAGTTGACACCAAGTAATGAGAGTGGCTAAGATTGAGGATTTTCAGGTTCTCCAATAACTACAAGAAAACAACATTCAAAGAGTATTAGAGAATCATCTTGAAAAAAACAAAAAGTAAAATAGATTGAAACAATATGTAAAATCATTCATCTAGAACGATTATATATCTTCTAAACACTTCAAATGAAATTTATGCTTACACATAAATTATGATGATGGTGAATTGTCTAGATCTATAGCAAGTAGTACAGAAGAAATTAAATTTTGAAGAAAACTAAGCAAATCTAAAATATAAAAATAGCGTCAAAGGAAGACTCATCTAAAAGCTACTAGAAAAAATCAGAATTGAAGAAGTATCTAGAAGTTATGACGTAAGACAAAATATTATACTACCTCCGGTCCTAAATATAGGACAAAAGTTTGTAGTACAATTTTCACTACAAACTGTCCTATATTTAGGATTGGAGAGAGTAATAAACTTCATATATACCTGGGGTTCACTCCAGAGTCTCAAGATGTTGTATTTTAATTCAATAGAGACTAAATTATTTTGAAGGAAGTTGACAGGGATGCATTCCAAAGGAAACTTGTGCCAACAGAGCCATTTGAGATTGCTACTAATGTATTTACAGTTTCCATGAAGTTCCACATTATCAAGACGAAGCAGTCTGAGTTTCTTCATCTTCTTAAATGCTCTAGTTAAAAAAGAAACTTTATTATCTTGCGACAGATTCAAAGCTAGCCCCTCCACAGATTCTGTACCCTGCGAATGAAGAGCATATAAAAATTTGAGTGTGCACTTCTCATTTGTTTGTTGAAGAGCAAAACGTAAGTCTAAGTCACAAGCAAGTTTCTAGAACAATCAACTAAAACAATTGGGTTCGAAAATGAATAATTAGTGCCTGTTTCATTATCTTCATTCGACTACCTGTTTCATTCTACTTTTTCTTACAGAATGATATATAGAGCATCAAAAAGTTCTTACTGTATGTTTTGATAAGACATCAATTACATCTTCATGAAACCATAACCTAGTACGCTTTCCAAAATCATTTGGTGACTTTTCACAGATTATTTGTCTTCCCATATCTCGCAACAAATCATGCATACCAAGCTTGTTCTTCTCATCAACGGTTACAAGGCTTCTCTCCACAAGGACACTAATACCAATGTCCGCAAAAAATCCACTAGCATTCAATATCTGTGTGACATCATTCTTGTCCATTCCAATAAAGAAGCAAGATATATCAAGAAAGATTTCTCTCTCCGTATCATCATTTAAACCATCAAAACTTATTTTTAACTTCTTTTGTATCTGAGCATTGGGGATTTTTTTTAGTTTGTCCAATACACTCTCCCACTCTGTCACTCCCCTGTCAAGCAAATAGCAGCCAAGAATTTCAAGAGCTAGTGGCAGTCCTCCAGAATAAGCAACTATGTTTCTAGAAAGTTCAACAAACTCTTCTCTAGGACTTGGTTGCCTAAATGCATGCCAACTAAAAAGCTCAATAGATTCACTTTCATCCATGTTCTTCATTCTATATACATGGTTCGCATCCACATTAAGGAATCTTAGTAGATGTTCATCTCTAGTTGTGATGATTATTCTACTTCCTGGACAAAACCATTTACCGCCTCCAGATAAAGCATTTAGTTGATCTACCTTATCCACATCATCAAGAACAACCAGTGCTCGCTTTTGGCGAAGTCTTTCTTTTAATATGCTTTTTCCTGACTCAATGCAATGTATTTTCATCTTTGTTTCTTTACAAATTTGAGAAAGAAGTTGTTGTTGCAGGTAAATTGAACCATGATCTTGCTCCCAAACTTCCCTAATATTTAAAAGAAAACTTCTACTCTCAAAATTTCGACCAATTTCATTGTAAATGGCTTTGGCAATAACTGTTTTACCTATACCACCCATCCCCCATATGCCTAGCAAGAGAACTCTACTTGATGGATGGTTTCGTGACATTTTCATCAAATCTTGGACACGAGAGTTCACTCCTACAGGATGGTCAGCAATAAATAAGTCTTTCTTGTCCAATACTTCACAAACATGCTCAACAATATTCTTGATATCCTCACTTTCATTCCTATAGTACAAACAAATAGAACAACAAATGAGCACCGATGGTTCATATAAATCATTGATAAATTTTAGGTGAATAATGCCATATATTTCAAAGATAGTGCCTTTAATTAGGAAAACAGAGATGAAAAATTGGACCAAAATAGAACATTCAATCATGTCCACAAAAGCACTTGTGAACAATTAAACAAATGATTGAACTTAAGGAACTAGATAGTGCAATTTGCTCTATTTAGCAACAATCATAACTAGCAGAAAATTTTCACTTTACACAATTCAACAATGTGAAAGGATCCCCTACTGTTACGGGAGGCAAAGGTGAATTGCAGTGGCTGCAAAACTATCATAATTAATTTGAATAACTTACAACATTATAAGAATAAAGAAACAAAACATAATGTCATTTGTACGTGCTTGTAAAATCTTTGAACTGAAAAAGAAAGAAAGAAAGCAATCAATAAAACAAGTATAAGAAAATAATACTACATTGTATGTACACTGTAAGAATGATGTACCAAGATCATCAAACTTATTTTTCTGTTAGGTATTGATGTTATTTAACAGACATTTCTACAAAAGGTGCACATGGAAGCAAGAAGGCATAGCGTAAGTTTGTTTAAGCTTTGTAAAATTGAAAAGAAACAAACAAAAAAAAAAAACTGGAAGATTAGTAATTAAAATATCACCTGGAATTGAGCACAACAAAACCTGCAATGCCCCCAGCTTCACGGAGATCTGTCCTCCACCTCAATACTTGATCATGTGTGGGTGAACTTCTTTGTATAAGATCTTGAAACGAATCTCCAAAACTGGAGATTTGATTACGAACTTCAGATGGATCCACGTTATAGAACACGGGCAGAACTACCCGACCTTGAACTCTGTGAACCTCCATGATTTTTGAGAGCTCGTTGAGGCACCATCTTGAACCAGCATAATCTTTGGAGAAGATAATGATTAAAATAGTAGAATTTTCAATTCCACGTTGCAGTTCGTGTGAGATATTATTCCCCCGAGGAAGGTTAGTATCATCTTTGAAAACAACAATGCCATTGTTGCTTAAGGAGGAGGAGAGATGAGAAGTGAAAAATGCCCTAGTGTCTTCGCCTCTGAAGCTCAAGAACACATCGTATAGTTTTTGTCCTACTTGACCTACACATTTCACTAACCACAAAACCATGGTTTCAGAAGCATTTTTCCATAAGGTGAGACAATTTATCTTTACATAGTACCTTGTAAATTGTAACAGAGATTTTCTAAAAACTAATACAAAAATGCACTTTAGCATAATACCTTTAATTTTCTTATAAAGAAGAACAATTATAATTGCAATTTAATTTCTAGAAAAATACAATAAAAAATATTGTAAAGAGTAACTACTATATGGTAAAAGTCAAAATTATTGAAATGTCAAATACTATTGTTATGGGAAAATTTGGAAAAATACCTTCAAGATTTGATAATCTAAATAAATGATTTCAGACTAAAATGAATTGTAAATTGCTAATCAAATGTAGTGAATACCCAAACTATTGGAGGAATAAAATTGATTTGGGATTTTGACATTATGAAGGTATCTTTTTGGGATTTTCCCAATTGTTTATTTTCAATTTAGCTTGTTGTTATTGAATAATTTATATTTTAAAACTATAAATTAATTGATATATTTATTATGTACATTTTTTATTACATTCATTTTTTTTAATTTCTCCATCAATATCTGGCATTACTAGAAAATGGCTAGTTCGGTTTTGAAAGAATATAGGCTCACAATAAAAAAAATCTCGCAATTTCTGAGCATACCTAGGGTTTGAATATGCGACCACTAGCTAGAGCAACTCATGGCCAATTGGTCATTTATTTGTTACCACATTCATTTTAAATCATTAATTGATATTATAATTAATAAATTAATTAATGGAGAAAAGGAAAATTATTTCCTATATGTACATCAAAATAATGTAAAGAGGAGTAAAATACAACTACCCTCTATTTTCCCTAAATTATCAAAAACTCTTCTTTATTTTGAAAACGTATATAAACATTCCTTAAAATTAAAATGCATGTTATACAAACCATCCTTGTATTTTTTAAATTTAATTTCTATCAATCCAACCATTAATTGACTGTTAATATTAACTCTTAGACTTGGATTTTAACCAAAATATCCCCATTTAACATAATAATTATTTAAAAATTTATAATTGTCAAAACAATTATACAACAAAAAAATTATTATACATAGAAATTCTAAAATTTTAATATTACAAAATTTTTACTTTTAACTATTTTATAAAATTTATAATTTTTTACATGTTCATTAAAAATTATTTATTTAGTTTATTTTAAATGGTTAGAAATATATTTCAAATATATTATATTTTCTCATACAGTATAATAAATGGAATATATGAGAGATTATGTAAATTATTTAAATTTATAATTTTTGAACTGTTTTTTTTTTCTGAAACTTTTATAAACACATTCAATTTGTATATATTCATTAAAAGGATTGATCAAACTTTCAATCAAGTTTTTATATCTACATTTACTAAATTAATTTAAAATTATATGTCAATATAATTAAAAATATTAAATAAATATATCTAAAAAGAAACAATAAATTATGGAAAATGAAAAAAAAAAATCTTAAATTATTCATAACAATTTTAACCAAAAATATATATTTAGTATCATAACGGGTAAATTAATAAATAATTTTTAGAATATTCTTAATTGTATTAAGAATTTGGACACAAGAGTATGGTTTCAAAATAGATAGAAAGGAGATTTGTTTAGTTAAGGCAATATGCGAGCGAAGTTAGAGTATTTTACTCTAAAGTAAATTTATAAGTCAAACATATTTATAACCATTTATAATTTATATAGCAAAAATATATAAAGGGCCAATATTGTTTTCAGTCTTCACAATTTGATTAAATCTTGGCTTTGGATTCTATAGTTTTAAATTGGTGATTTTATTTTGTATAATTTCAAAAAGACTCATTGTGAGTTGAAATATAAGAAGCAAAACCAAAAACTCATTAAAAGTATAGGTTCGTTCAACTAAGGCCAAATTCTTATGAAACTATAAAAGTCAAAACAAACAATTCAAAATTATATAAATTAAAACCAAAATTCAATCAAAACTAATAATGCTTTTAACTAATTTATAAATGTAAGTATTTGCCATTAAAGATTCTTATATTAACAAACTTCTAAATTAGATTTTGGAATAATTTATTTAAAAAGGTTTTTTTAAAGAAAATAAAACTTACCGACGGACTGAACGAAGGACCGAAATAGCTTCACCTTTACTTTCCCTCGTCGTGGCGGCCCTACCTTCTTCTGTAACTCTTCGTTTATGCTTGAATTATTATTGTTCCCTTTCATATTCATTTCCAATGTAATATCCTAAATTTTGGGCTTAAAACTTGAGGATAAACCTGTATTAGACAAACAACTAGATCCAGTTCAGAAACTGTGATAATATTATGAAGAGGAATTAAATGAAATATGACATAAATTGCACATGTTTGGAAGAAAATCAAACAAGTTTATCCTTAAATGCCACTTGTATTCATGGGAGGCTAAGATGACTTTCAACTTGGACACTTCAACATGGTAATTAATGTCATGAAAAGGACACTTATCTATCTATATTTAATACAAGTTGGAAGACATAATTATCTTCCATAAAGGCCAAAAATTTCAAATTAGATGAAGCAAGAGGGAAGAAAGTAGATTTGTCATATGTAAATAGCCAAGTCAAATGGATAAAATCTAGGACTAGGCCACTTGTCTTCATATGAACTAAAGTTGACTTTTGAGGGACACTTGGATACTCTCATTTAATAAAGCTTAAAGACCTAAGACTTCTCCAAAGAGGTCAAAAATGGCGCCTAAGAGAAGACAAAGAGAAGAAAACACCAAAAGATACATGGGATGATAAGAATTAAAGAGAGAAGCACCTAGATTGCCAAGTGTTATCATAAAATTTAAAGAGGATTTTGATAAGGACACTTGGACATACATGATTAAGGATATTTAAAGCTTAATTATCTTCTTTCACAAGCCATGGATGTCAACCACAAGAGAAGGAGCAAGGAAAAGCCAAGAGAAATCTAGAAAGATGGTTAAAAAATGAAGACTAACTAGGAATAAAATCCAAGAGCCAATCAAATGGAGCTAAGAGGGAAGTCTTGGATTGAATCTAGGAAGCATATAATTGAGGTCATTTTGGTGCACAAGAATGAGACATGTCTAGATCAAGGAAGAAAAATCAAGAGAAGTCAAGACTTCTCTAGAAAAGAGGTCTAGAAAAGAGGAGAAAAACCTAGAATTTTTAAAGATAATTACAAAGGGGTAAATTGGTAAATTTCAAGGAGATATTTTACATGTCATGACCTCTATATAAAAGGCTTCTCCTCTCATTTGGCATGGCAAGAGGCGCCACACACCAAGAAAGAAGAGGAAATAAGAGAGTTTGAGGATCAAAAGCAAAAGAAAAGCAAGGAAGTTTAGTTAAGGTATGTAAATTATGAAATTTACTCTACTTCCTTCGATTCATGTGGACATGCTTGAGTCTTAGTCAATAACCTTGTATGATTTTATTGAAGCCCTAGGCACAATTACAGTTCAACAAGAAGAAGGTGCACAAGAAGTTACGATCTAAAGCAAGTAAGCCCTTTCCCTAACTTCTTGTAATTTTATAAGTTTATCTTCAAGGGGATTTTCGGCCAATAGCTAGAACATGACGATATGATTTTATTTTTGTGATTTTGATAGTTTTAAAGAATTTAAAATGGAATTTTGTATAAGGATCGGAAGAACATAGAGCATGATTTTGGAAGTATTAAAGTCAAGACATAAAGTAATACAAATTGAGTAGTTGAAAAACTAATGAGGGTATTTTAGTAAACTGTGAATGATTTACGGATATCTAACCTTGGAAAGTATTTTGAGTCAAAAGTAGACATATCAAGGGTTAAATAGATTTTTGGAACACCTCAATTGGATTTTTCTACAATTAGTTATGAATTTTTGAAGTTGGCTACAATTTCGGGAAATTTTGTGGGTTTGTGCGAAAATGAAAGATAAGTGACCAATGAAGGGACACTTGTTAACAAAGGGAATTAATAAGTTTCAAATGGTGAAAGAACCCTTCATACAAGTTGTATAGTTACATATTTTTAAAGGGAAATTTTATATTGATGATGACACCATTTATATTGTATTACTTTAGGTTTATAATTCCTACTGAGTTGCCAAGAATTGGTTATCTAACTGATCAGCTATTTTCAAGTAGTAACCCTAATCTCATATGCTTTGTATGTCTTTGTATGTATGTTTTACCATGAATATGTATGCATTCAGTTGTTATTTTCCAAGCGTTGTGGAACCAGAACCCGCCGTGTGCGACTAAGGCCTTGCTTTATGTTGTGCCCTGCAGTCTATGATGTGTGCTATTAGGACTGCTTGTTTTGAATTTGGTTGTGTGCCTTGTTGTGTACGTGATACTAGATGCTTTATGGTTTGTGCTTGTGATTTTCTTACATGCTTTGATTATACTTTGTATATGAGATTAACGGTTACTCTATTATCCATTTATGAATCTCAGGCCATTATAAGGATACAGGTAGTTCTTTTAGATGAGAAATCTGAAGAGATTGTTGGTGAAGACTTGGTGTTATTATATTTTAGAGGACTGTATATTATCTTTGTTGATCTAGTATTTATTTTGAGATAATTGTATGATAACTCTATGGGAATTTATCCTTTGAGAGAATTATTTACTTTTACCAATATTTATTGTCCAAACCGCTGCATAATTTATCTTTACATGCTCCGCTGCATAAAATTACTCTGATATATGACGCTAAGTAATATGTGTAGTCAAAATTATGAGGAATCTGGAATAGGAACGATATGTACGATCTAAGTCGCGCACGAAAATGCTATTTTATAGAGCTATTCCGCAACCACCGGCAAAGAGGAAACGGTACTTCCCAGGGTTAAACAGACCCTTCTTGTTCTATCACAAGGCGGTAGAACTATCAGAAGGTAATGGTAATCAACAGCAAGAAAAAATAGGCAGAGAAGAAGAGATTACATATTCTTTGTATCCAGCACTTCGTCCGAATCCCTTTTATAGACATTGTCTGTAGAAAGCCAACGGACGTGAGAATATTCGGATGACACATCCCTCAAGACCCAACAGACACTGCCGGAAAAGACGAGTCTATTTGTTGACAACGGAAAATTCGTTCGGATAAGCGCCCGACCGCTGACAGGGTCTATTTGTTGACAACGGTAAATTCATTCGACTAAGCACCTGACCGCTGACAGTTCTTGGTCACAAAGGGTTCTCAATCTTAAAACCCCAAAATATGGAGCCTTTTCGGTAAGCCTCCAAAATATAAAATTATTATTTTAATAAACGAAAATATTTACGGGGAGCAAAATAATTTCACAAAAGTGCTGGTATCATATATTACTCGCGTGAGGGGGGGAGATTGGGGGAAAATTGTCGGATTTCCACTGCATTTGCCTTTTGGTGACCCATTGTTGTGCACGTGAGGCAACACTCCTCTAGGCCTCTTTACAAACCCAAAAACATATGATTATATATATAGGCTTGTACTCTCCTTTCCCAAGGAATGGACTAGTTTCTCAACAATATGATTTGACAATAAGGATAAGAATTTGGGAATATCACACTATCCGCCACCCAAAAGGGCGAGGCCGATAGAGATGTAATATCCAACTCACATACATGCACTTTGGTAATATGTTACCAAGATATAAAGAACTTCTGCAATTTAAAGGCACAAAAAAAGAGATTCATCATTCAATTATTTGAAATATTGGTCCAAGAAGTAATGGTTTAACCGTGATTAAAATTAAGCTTAACACAATCATGATTACAATGGTACCATGAAATTAAGGTGCACAACTGTAATATAATCTCAACAAAAGTATTAATAAACAGTAATAAAGTAAATGAAAAATTTATGTATAAATCACATATAATCTAACATAATAGAATTACTAGAACAAGAACAATGTACAAATTCAAACTTAGCAAAAGAAGAAAAAGGGTAAAATTCAACCTAGTCGCCGTATATGAAAATATTGACAGAACCGGCCAATAAATTAATTGGTTTATCAATTTGATCAACCGATGGAGTTGAATTTTATCATACTCACTTTCTTTCCCTAGTATCTTGCTGATTATTTGTCTAATAATTGCCTGTTTGTTTTGGTTTCTAGAAAATCTTTTTCGAGAAAAAAAAAATACTCTCACATGCCCTTGTCATGCAAGATAAAATTGCTCTCTCATACCTAGCTAAAATCAAAAAACCATTAAAAAAAAAAACACAGAGGCTTAAATAAGAAGGCACTAACCTGTCTGACCCAAACCCCTTATTCCGATGCAAATATGCGGCTCGATGCGCAAAGTCCACTTTCTGTCACCAGCAAACGAAAGGCGAGCGTTGTACAAAATTAGAACAGCGGCATCTCTGAGTCTGTAAGAAATTAGATCTGAAGTTAGTTACCTGTGTGTGAAGCTGGGGCGAAGGAGAGATCAATCTTATTTATCAGAGTGATCAGAAGAAAAGATCAAAGAAATATATACGAGGCTTTTGCTGTTTCTAGATCAAAGAAATTAAAACAGGGGCATCTCTGAGTCTATAAGAAATTAGATCTGAAGTTAGTTTCCTGTGTGTGAGGCTGGGGCGAAGGAGAGATCAATCTTATTTATCAGAGTGATCAGAAGAAGATCAAAGAAATATATAAGAGGCTTTTGCTGTTTCTAGATCAAAGAAATATATAAGAGACTCTGTGATGAAGGCGTTTGCGAAAGGAGCTACCTGGCCAACAAGGTAAGGGGAATGAGTAAAGCTCTCTTTTTAAAGGCCTTTCTAGTCTGAAACAGAAGTCAATGGAGAAGGGGAGACGTTTTGGGACACAAGGGCAATGGGAATGAATCAATGACACGTAATGATAAAAAGGTATCTCTGAAAATCCCACTTGCACCAATAAAGGGTATAATCCGTACCGTTAATTTATGGGACTACCTTATCAAAGTATTTTGGAATAGCTTCAGCAAATTCATTATGGGACTTTTTTATTTTTTATTTTCAACAAGTCCCTTATTCATATAGTCAATAGATCATTTAATTAACAAAAATATCATCAAGTTGCCGGATTTATATTATTTAGTGTCAATGTTGATATTTATTAAGCTCTTTTTTATAAAAATAAAAATTAAACTCATTTCATTTCTTTCCGGATATAATAGATTTTTTAAATTTTATTAACATTAAATGAATTTCTTAACTCACATAAATTTCTTCTAAAATAAAATTAAATCATTTAATTTTTTTTGTTTAACATATATAATAAATTATAAAACACTTTGAGTTTTATTTAAATCATGTAATTATATTTTTAATCAAAACTTTTGTTTATTTTAGTACACGAGTAATTTTTGTCCATAGATATCTATACCAGTAGTTTTGAATAATGACAATTGAGAAAAAAATTTATTTAATTTAGTGAAATTAAGAATTTTGTACTGGGTGCTCATGAGTAAAACTTTTTTGTGCTGGATGCTCCAAGAGTAAAAGTTTGTTGGCCAATCTACAACTTAGATAACGAACATTATCTTTTTCTAACGTCGTTGTACTGACTGCACATTTTTTAAAGTTTTTTTGTGCTGACTGCACATTTTAAATTATTTGTTTGTATTTAAGGTACCCTTAATTAATATTTGTGCCAGATGTTCCTTTCGTAATAGTTCGTTGGTAAATATATACTTTAACCCTATATTAAATGAGGTAAAAGTTATAAAGTTATTAAATTTTAATACGCAAGTTAATAAAATTTAAGGTTTTTCGTCATTCATTTTAGTAAAACATGCTATAATTGACTCGTCAATAACACTGAGAAATAGGACAAAGACTTTGCCTACATAGAAAGAAGGAAAAATTCCTCTATGATAAGTTCTAAGGGAAACATAGGAGAAATGTTGCCACATGTGGAAGATGCTTAGCCAAAAGTCCCTGATTTAGAAAAATCAAATTCTTGCGGAGCAATGAAATGTTTTAGACAATGGTGTATTCTAGTGATGAGTGAGTCACTACTACAAAAAGGGATACTACTTCTCTAAAAGACGTACTTAATTAAAAAAGGGAAGTTAAAAGTGAACATGATGGCATTTTCGTAATTATTTATTTTTTTAAACGTTCTAAATTATATTTTGGGACGCCTAAAATTAATTTAGGTGTCCCAAAAACATTTCAGGACGTCTGAAATGAATTTTTGGAGTCCTAAAATATTTTTCGAACATCTAAAATTAATTATTTAGTGCATTTTGAGACATTTTTGGCGTCTTAAATTTACCTACATTTTATTTAGGACACCAAAAGAGAAAAAATGAATATTTTTAGCATCCTAAATAAGAGTCAGGATGCCAAAAGACAGTATTTTTGGCATTCTAAAATAATTTTAGGGCGCTAAAAATGCTTTTGTTAATTATTTTAAAACCTGCGTTCAATGAGATGTATCTTCACTCTCACTCTTGTTCCCTTATATGTACGCCTTCACTCTCACTCTCATCCTAAAACCATCGCTCGATCGCCGCCGCTCTCGCTCGCTCACTGCCACCCGGTCCCTCACCGTCCAACCTCTCCACCATCGTTCCAAAACACGGAAGGCCCCGATGCAAACAGGCTTTGTAGATCCTAGATCTGCCACCACTAGGCTGTGTAAGCCCAGATCAGTCGCCGACGTTGCTGCCAAGACCGTCATAGTGACATCGCTGGCGTTGGTTGCATCATGGCGACTTCCCCTTTCTACAACTCTCGAACCCGACTTCTCGATCTTGCTTGCCTTCGTTCCTCTCCTCCATCTATTAACTTTACAGGTATATTCAACTTCATATTCTTGTTTCAATCAAAAATTTATGATGATTCAGTGCTGATTTTACCTATTAACCTGTCAAATTAGGATTTGAGTCGAAAAGAAATTTGGGGTTTCATTTTAGTCCATCGCCTTTAAGTTCAAATGTGGAGAGATTTGAGTTCGATAATTTTTATTTTAAATAAGAAAAACTTCTGGATGGATAATAGGTATTCAACTATTATAAATCACTACTGCTAATTGTTGATGTGTTGATCTTGCTAGTTATTCTGAAAGATTGTTGATTGTTGATGTGTTTTTTTGCTGGTTCTTCCACTTCCTCGGCCAACCCCTAAACTTGTGGTTTGGGGTTTTTTATTTTTTTATTTTTAAAGAAAACAATATGGCATCCTAAAATATATATTTTAGGACGCCAAAACTCTCAATTTTCAGCGTCTCCTATATAGACGTCTCTTTGAAAAAGGGACGTAAAACAGGCAAAAAAAGGGATGCTGTAGAGTTTTTTGTAGTAGTGAGTGGCCGATGAGATTTCAGCTTGAAATATATCAACTAGTTTTTGTTTCACATTGGAATTTTAATAATTAAAGTTAGTTTTAAAAATGAGCTATGGTAGCCAGCTCATGATCCATTTAATATGTCAAGTTTGATGGGTTCTACATTTTTCAAAAGTATAGGGCCTACCAAAATATATCCCTCTTTTTCTTGTCACCGTCCAATGGGAAAATTATTGTCAAGTCTCAAAGAACAAAATTAATCACAAAAAAGTCCTATATTATATTCCCCTCAGAAAAAAGTCTAGGGAATTTTTTTGTGATTAATTGTGAATAAATTACGGATTTCCCCTCACAAAAAAGTCTCATTGTTAAAATAGTTTTTCATGTTGTCAAAATAGCTTTATTAGTCGTTAAAATGTTCATAATAAAAAAATCTCGTTGTGAAAATGGCTTCTAATGTTGTCAAAATAGCTTTGCATATTGTCAAAAATTCTCCGAGTTTTTCCTCTGACATATAGAATTTTAGAAACCTGGATAATTTTTGGTAACATGAAAAGCCATTTTGACAACAGAAGAAGTCATTTTCACAACGAGATTTTCATAGGGACATTTTAACAACTAATAAAGTCATTTTGACAACATGAAAACCTATTTTAACAACGGGACTTTTTTGTGAGGGGAATTCAGCAATTAATCACAAGAAAAAATCCCTTTTGTGAGGGGAATTTGGTATGAGACTTTTTTATGATTAATTTTGTATTTTGGGACCTGACAATGATTTTCGCAAGAAAATTCTCTCCACTGCGAAAAGACTTGGGCATTGACGTGGAAAGAAGAAAAAGAGATTTCACACATCATTTTAGCTACCTTCAAAGTGAGAAATTAAAGTTAGTTTAGTTGGAGAATTACTGTGCAGTCAGACAAATTAATTATTAGGGAGTCCCATAATTAATAAACTATTGGTTAAGGTGATAAGCAGCTTCACTCCCATAAGGAAGAGAAAACAAGTTTGAAACCTGATAAGCATACTTATGAGGAGAGGCAAAATGTCTTTACGTTCTAAACCTCAAAAGAGAAACTCTTGATCAAATAAGAAGAAAGATCTAATACAAGAAATAAAAAAGAGATTCATCATTCAATTATTTGAAATATTGGTCTAAGAAGTAATGGTTTAACCGTGATAAAAATTAAGCTCAACACAATCATGATTACAATGGTACCATGAAATTAAGGTACACAACTGTATTAATATAACCTCAAGAAAAGTATTAATAAACAATAATAAAGTAAATAAAAAATTTATGTATAAATAGCATATATATAATCCAACATAATAGAATTACTAGAACAAGAACAATGTACACATTCAACCTTGGCAAAAGAAGAAAAAGGGTAAAATTCAACCTAGTCGCCGTATATGAAAATATTGACAGGACCGCCAATAATTTGATTGGTTTATCAATTTGATCAACTGATAGAGTTGAATTTTATCATACTCACATTCTTTACCTTGTATCTTGCTGATTATTTGTCTAATAATTGCCTGTTTGTTTTGGTTTCTAAAAAATCTTTTTCGAGAAAAAAAAAAAAAAACTACTCTCACATGCCCTTGTCATGCATGATAAAATTGCTCCCTCATACCTAGCTAAAATCAAAAAACCACTTAAAAAAAACAGAGGCTTAAATAAGAAGGCACTAACTGTTAACTAGTATAATTAGAGAGGAAAATTAGGAAGAAAGAATGTATGAAGAATGATGTATATTATCAATAGAGCAATATGCTCTACAAAGAGTGTAATGTGATTAAGAGTAATGGTGAGGGTGTGGATCCTTTTATATAGATTGGGGCCCCTAACTAACCCTCTAACTAACTCTTTAACTAATCAATTGAACTACAACAAACAACTAAGCCCTTAATATAATGGGCCTTAACCAACTAATTTATTCCCTTATATTCTAACACTAACCTGTCTGACCCAAACCCCTTATTCCAATGCAAATATGTGGCTCGATGCGCAAAGTCCACTTTCTATCACCAGCAAACGAAAGGCGAGCGTTGTACGAAATTAGAACAACGACATCTCTATTCTGTAAGAAATTAGATCTGAAGTTAGTTACCTGTGTGTGAAGATGTAGCGAAGGAGAGATCAATCTTAATTATCAGAGTGATCAGAAGAAGATCAAAGAAATATATAAGAGGCAGTTGTTGTCTCTAAATCTTACCAGAAATATAATTAACGACTCTGTGATGGAGTCTTTTGTGAATAAGATTGATCTTCTTAAAAAAGATTGGTTTTTAAAAAAAAAAAAAATCAAATGAAAGAGAACGAGAAGGAGGAAGAGTATCAGCCCCTTGGCGGTGGCTGGCGGAGATCTCGATCTAGGTTGTCGAAGGTCGAAGATTGGAACTTCTTGGTCGAAATAATGGAAACGGATTTTGATTGTTAGAATTTCTTACCTCTAATTCACAACCAGAAGCTTCGCAGCGCCTCCCTACTTCTCAATGTCGTGACCATACGAGAAGGAGGAGAGATTGAGAGAGAGAGTTCTGAATCTGAAGTGTTGAAGGAGAAAGAAAGATCTTTTGTGATACAAAACGAGAAGGAGGAGGAGGAGGAGGAGGAGGCAGCGCCTCCCTACTTCTCAATGTCGTGACCATACGAGAAGGAGGAGAGACTGAGAGAGAGAGTTCTGAATCTGAAGTGTTGAAGGAGAAAGAAAGATCTTTTGTGATACAAAACGAGGAGGAGGGACTGAGAGAGGAGGAGAGATCTGGTTGAGGAGTTGAAGGAGAGAGAGAAAAAGATCTCAACACGATCTGGAGGGTGGCGGAAGAAAAACGTATTGCTAACTTTATTAATTTGACAAAGATTAAAAAGTCAAAAAGCCTATATCCTATACCCTATACCCCACTATGAACCCATCCCATTGGATGTGTTTGGTTTGAGGGGAGGGAGTGGAAGGGAATGGAGTAGAAAGTAGGAAAATGACCAAATTGTCATTAATAAAGGGAATATTCCTTTTTATTGAGAATATATTTTTAAAATATTGAAAAGTTTTTATGGGTCTTTTGATAAAGAAGGGGTAAAAGATCTCGCCCCCCTCAAACCATGCACACCCTTAAGATATGAGAAGTGCGGACGCCGTGAACCATGATCGCTTTTCATCTGTGATCTCCTTTCTTAAAAAACAAATCAATATAATATTATATATCTTCTTATATTTTATGTATCTTTGACCAAAACAAAAAGTTATGCATCATCACAACATATCCTATTATAAAATATTTTTTATTATTAAAATATGAATATTTTTATTCAATTTAATTAAATTATATTTTTAATTAATTAATATCGGTTTGACCCTTGATTCAGTACTCCCATCGATTCAGTGTTGGAAACTGACTCTACAAATGTTGTTGATTTAATGACTACCAAGTTACTGGAGGATCATGCTGATGTTGACGTGATTCAAGGTGTAACATCCCAAATTTTTGGACCAGAAAGTTGGAAATAAAACTGAGATAAGAAGGCTTATTGCCAGTAGAGTCCAAAAGTCTTAAACTTATTATGAGGAAAAGCTTAAAATAATTATTGAAATTATCTTGGACCTTGAAAAATTGGAAAGATTATAAAATAATTATTTCGAGGATATAGAAATATTATGGTGGAATTAATTATGGGGAATTTAGCCTAGATAAATATTAAATTTAATGTCGGGAACTTAAGACATATTTTCCCATAAATTAAGGACAAATAGTTAAGGAATATTTGTAAATGATATTTTATGGGCTAGAGAAGTTAATTGAGAAAGGAAAATCCTTATATATCGGATTAAGGATTTATTTTCCATATAATATTTAAAAGTAAAATTATGGAAAAGTAAATTAAAGATGAAACGTTGATGAAAGCTCAACATGTGGCAAATATATATATATATGCACCCCTCTTCAATATTAATTCAAAGCTGAAGCACGGACTGAAACATATATATACTAAAAAGCCCAACATGGCAACATGGAAAAGCATAAAAAAGAGAGAGATAATAATGATAATAATAAAACGCAGCAGCTGTTTCTTTAATATTCATTTAATCCTCACCCAAGACGCAACACGAAGCGCAGCAGACAACTGATAGCAAAAATTTCTCTAACGTGTTATCTTGCTTTCGGCTTCACTGTACACACGCAACAGCAGAGCACGCAACAACAGACCCCCCTCCCTTGCATCTCGAGCCCAGCGTAAGTACCCTTCGGTCCGTTCTTTCTCACGTCTGACCGGTTCATGGATTCATTATATATCCATGTCTTTGGTTCTCATTGCTCCCGTAACCACACCCAGAACCAGCAGAGATCAAGAGAGGGTTTGAGAAAGAGAGTCTCATTCTTTCGGTCAGAGAGAACGAGAGTGAGAGTGTGAGAGAGGGAGTTGAGAGAGAAGGGAGGAAGACGAAGAAGCAGAAGACAAAACACAGAGAAAGGAAAGCTCAGATAAATGGAGGCAGAAAATGAGAACGAGAGGAAACACCGAAGGAAGCAACCAAAGAGGAGAATGACGTGGAACGTGCATGAAGGCCTGAGAAACCAACCAAGGTGAGTCCTTAGAGCCTTCCCCTTCTAGTTTCTGCACGTGGGTCCTGAGTTTAAAGCTTCCAAGTTCGTGGTTTTTGCTGCTGCACATGAGGCACCTCTGTTTTTCGGACTGAAAACAGAGTGGTCTTGTGAGCTTCTGTTTCTATGGAAAAGGTTTGAGTTTTTGCACGAAATTTTTATGGAAAATATTAGACACAATAATGTTTAAAAAGAGCCAAATAACACCCAAAACGGACGTGTAGAATGAGAGATATGATTTTCCAAAGTTTAGCCAAAATCTGGAACGTGTTGTGCACTTCCGGTGAACAGTAATTTTCGGGCTTCATTTTGAAAAGGCAAAAATTTGAGGTTTTCCTTGAAATTTTTACAGTAAATATTATACATATCAATATTTCCAACAAGCCAAAGAACACCCAAAACGGACGTGTAGAATGAGAGATATAATTTTTCAAAGTTTAGCCAATGGTATTATTTGGCTTGATTTTGCAGTAAATATTATACATATCAGATTTTCAGGCTTGATTTTGAAATGGAAAATATTTGGTTTTTCCCTTGAAATTTTTACAGTAATTAGTAGACACAATAAGGTTTAAAAAGAGCTTTGGATAACTGTAAACGGAGTTCTGTAGCTCGAGATATAATTTTTGGAAGTTGAGTCATAATTTTGGAAGTTATCTAGACAATGATCACGTTTTTGAAATCTGGGAATGATATAGTGTGTTATGGCTAATGGTATTATTTTTCTGTGAAATTAGACATGCCAAGGAACACGTAGTTTTTGGAAGCACTTCATTTGGAGTTTTATAGAATTAATTATGAATTTTCAAAGTTTGATGAGAAAATTCTGGACATTGTTTGTATTTTTCGAAAGTTGGAAATTTTTCTAGCCATAAATCAACTTGGTGACTTTAATTTATGAAAATATACTTATCAAGGTTTAAATAGAAATTGGAATCACTCTATTTGGAGTTGTATCGGTCAAGTTATGAATTTTCTAAATTCTCAAAAAAAAAATTTAAAAGCTGAATTTTTTATAAGTCTTAAAATAATCACGCAATTTATTAATTGTGGATAACTTTCAAAGTAAAGGTTTTTCTTCTGGATAACTTGTCTATTAAGAGTTATAAAGACTCTAAAGTGATAAGGACAAATCTTCTTAACATTTTTTAAAAGACATGACTTTTAATAAAATAGATTAATAAATAATATTATTATTTATTAAGAAGGGTATTTTTAGTAAGAGAATCTTTAGGGATTAATCTATTTTTAATCCTCTAAAAATAATTCATGAGTAGTTACTTTGCGACGCAAGAAGTGACCAATGACAATGATAAACGTTTATAGGCATACCTTAACACCTCTACCGATCCCAACAATTCCGGACAAAGTTAATGATTCAAGTTTGAGGTGGGTAACTGTTATCTCGTTAGCTTGTATGTATATATTCATGTATGACTGATCATGGTTGCTAGATAATTTGCATGTATATATCATAGCTATGGATTGGGGGTGCGTGTCCTAAAATGGAGATGTTCCAAAGGGCTGTGGTCCTTGGCTGTTAGTTGTGGTTAACAGTGCGACTTGTTTATTATGAATTACTCTATGCTTATACATGTGTAATACTGTGATTTATATTTCATAGCTGCATATGAGATTAACTGTTACCCATGAGATTCATTCATTTGAACTCTAGACCTCATGAAAGAAACAGGTAGTGGATCGGGATCAAAAGGAAAGATGCAGCTGTAAGGGTTACAACGGAATGAACCTTTTGGAAAAATATAGGTAGTTGGATTGTATTTTATTGTTTATCATTTGTCTATTATGGAATAATGTATTAACATCCCACTATGGCGGGATGGATTTGAATCGTGAAAAATTCATCCTCATGTTTTCGAACTAAGTTATTTTGTTAAAGTTTTATTCCGCAATTAAGTCGTCCAAATTATTTCGATGCCTGTGTGCTTTAACTCTGATAAATAAGGGCGTCAAAAGGACGGGCGTTAGAAGGCATTATTGGATAGATCATGGGAGCACTACTACAAAAAGACCCTTTGGAGTCCCAAAATAAGCCCTTTTAACGTCCCTTATTCATGGGATGTCTATTGAAGGGTAGTAGTAAAATTATACTTTTGGAGTCCCAAATTAATTTTGGGACTCCAAAAATATTTTTGACGTCCCAAATTATATTTTGGGACTCCAAATGTCACGTATAAATGTACAGGCTAACTGACACTTTTGGAGTCCCAAAATATAATTTGGGACTCCACAAGTGTCATTTTTGGAGTCCCAAAATATAATTTGGGACTCCAAAAGTGTCATTTTTGGAGTCCCAAAAGTTATTTTGGGACTCCAAAAGTGTCATTTGTGGAGTCCCAAATTGTATTTTGGGACTCCAAAAGTATCATTTGTGGAGTCCCAAATTGTATTTTGGGACTCCAAAAGTGTCATTTGTGGAGTCCCAAAAGTTATTTTGGGACTCCAAAAGTGTCATTTTTTTTTCCAAATACCTGTCCACCTCCTGACAAATAATTCCAACTTACCATAAGCTACTCTTTGAGATTCAGCTCTAGTCAATCAAGAAAGAATTAATCTCTTCAAAAGTAAAATAGAAAATAAGAGAAAGATGACAATGTCTTACTTGTAAACATATAATAAATATGATCAAGAAAACCTTGTAGAACATATTCTATTACAAGGTGTATTAAATGAGTCCAAGAAAGTATCCAAGGACAAGAGAAATCTGCAAAATCATCACAAGAAAAAAAAAATCCTGCGTAGCTTCTATAAATAAAAAACATTGACAGAATAAGAAACTCTTGACAAACTCATGAAAGAATGACTAGAGAACTAATCATCAGATAGTTCCTGAGGAGGAAGAATGTAGAAAATTTAGAAATGGTAAAGTAGCAAAATTACCAGATCCCTCAGTAAGTAATCAGATCGTGAAGCCAAATACACTATCAGTATATCTCAAGCATGAGAATAATAAAAAACTAGTTCCCCAGAAGTTGTGAGAGACAAAAAGATGTACCTATCCATTAAGAGAAATGGATTGATTGTCTCTTTTTTATAGCCTAAAACTTGAGCAGGGTGACAGTTTTTCTGTCCAGATAATTCCCTTCTGTCATATAACATGACATTTAACTGCAATTGAAATTCAAGCATGCGCCGTAATTATTCATCCCACATGATTAATCCAAGTTTCATTACAATATAAAATGAACTTGCAAACCACAAAAATGTTTATCTAACTAATATTTTGAAAGTACTCACCTCCGATGATGACAAGAACTTGTATATACCACTCTGTTGATGAGAAATTGAAGGAAAAAACACAAAAACAAATCAATACAACAAAAGTAAACACAGACAAACATAGAATGCAAGTCTAGGCACCTGTTGCTTGGCCTTGACTTGCTGAAGACAAAAACATCAGTATTTTGAAATATGGCACCTGAGGAGTACTATTAAAATCACCCGCAAGCACAACAGGGACATTACCCCATTTCTCTGAGAGTGTCTGTGCTCTTGACAAGAGTGAACGAATCTGAAAATGCAAAATATTTCAGTTTCAGCAGGATTCTGAGAGCAACAGAAAACTTGATAATGAATCTTGGAAATTCTATTCAATTAAAATGACCCCCTGATAATTATGTATTATGCAATAAAGAACCCCACACAAACCTTAACTTCTGAAGTTCTACATACAAAAAAGGGTAAGAAAATTTATCTTTGCATCCAGTTATTATATGATGATAATCTGACATAGAATCTGCAAAGCAACACAAGAGACTTACTTGGCCTAGTTTAACCTCTCCCTTGCTTGGGTTATAAAGCACATGGATGTTACCAACTAGTAGTCTTCTTGAGTCAGATTTACACATCTACCTGTAAAGTATAAGTTAGAAGCACAAAGGATGAAAGACTGCTTGATGTACCCTAGAATGATACAATTTGATTATTCGAATTTAGATCCACAAGGCTACAACAAAGCCAAAGAAACAAGAAAGACATTAAAACCCTGAAAAGCATTATTCGAGGAACCAAGCAGAAAATCAAAGGTAATAACGTGAAAAAAATGAAATTAAAAACGGTGGTTACGTGAAGAACTTTTCCAAACTATGGAACAAAAGAGGAAAGAAAAGAGGAAAAACCGGTAGATGCGAGTGCTTGATGATCGGTTTCAACCCAATGGCGTTCAATTTCAGAAGTCGGATCGAAATTTCTCCGTCTTAGGGGATTATACCATCGTTGAGTGTAAGAGCGAGTAGATGGAGGACGGAGGAGGGAAGGAGGAGCCACGGTGGAGAGGGCGACGGCGGAGCAGCGGCATAGTCAGGGAGTGAAATCGGATGGGAAAGAGGAAGAAGCAGGAAATCGAATAAGCAAAGGGCAAGAAAAAGAAAAAGTTTTCTGCTTTTAATTAATATATTAACCATTTGGAGTCCCAAAATATAATTTGGGACTCCACAACTATATTTTTTGGAGTCCCAAAATATAATTAGGGACTCTAAAAATAAATTTTTGGAGTCCCAAATTATATTTTGGGACTCCAAAAAAAAATTTTTGGGAAGAAATGATTTTTGGCGGGTTGGGGAAATTTTTTGGAGTCCCAAATTATATTTTGGGACTCTAAAAGATTTTCCTTCCAAAAAAAATACCCGCCAAAAATTTTCCCCTCCAAATAAAATTCCCGCAAAAAATTTTTCATGATTTTGGGAGTCCCAAATTATATTTTGGGACTCCAAAAAGTTTCACCAGCTCGCCAAAAATGCAATCCCACCCAAAAATTTATTTTTGGAGTCCCAAATTGTATTTTGGGACTCCAAAAATTTATTTTTGGAGTCCCAAATTATATTTTGGGACTCCAAAAATGTTTCAGAGCCAATATATTTACAAGAATGCCACTGTGTTCACTTGTTACATCCCTTTTTTAAATAGGGACGTTTTTTAGGGTAGTAATAGCCCATTTTTGTAGTAGTGGAGGTTAAACTCTAGTTTGCGCCCAAAAGTTGCAACCATGTTGCTGATGATTTTCTTGCGAAGGAAGGATTGTAGGCTATTGGAGGTTTTCATCTGGTAACCCAGGCTTCACAGGAACTGATATATATTCTGGATAGAGATAATGTACCAAGAGGCACCACCTCTAGACAGATGAGTTGAGGTAGAGCTGTCAAAATGGGCTGGGCTCTGTAGGCCAACCCATTAAACCCTATTTTTAACCCTCTTATTTTTAGCCCCCATATAATGAGGCTATTTTTGGCCCTAACCCAAAATAACCCCCACCATGATAGGGCCAACCTCGTGGGCCACCAATCAAAAAATCAACCCCGTTTCGTTTCCAGTATTCATAAGCTGAAAGCTGCCAACAGAGGTGCCTTCTTCGACTTCATAACTACCATCGTGGTGAGACCTTGTCGCCCTAGCCCTTGTAGTTGGTAATCCAGGGCATCCCGCCCACACCTGCTTCTTCCTCTCCTTGTCGAAATCCAAGCCTTGATTCCTCCAGTTCAAGGTCAAATTTCTCACTCCTCACTTGCCCCATCTTAGGGTTCTTACTAAAATTATACTACTTCCGTCTGAAATCTTTACTCCTCATTCACTAGTTGACTTATTGTGCTGCGCTTTATGCAGATCTAGCTGAATCTCAAAGATTGCTCTGTGATTTGAAGCTTTATCCTCATAAATCCGCTTCAAGTTCCTAGTTTATGTATGCTTGAAGATTTTTTTGTTGTCTGTGACGGAGATCGGTTGAAGAAGAGTTTGCATTGATCTGTGACCCTTATGATAAATTAGGAAAGATAAATAAAAAAGAAAACCGTTTTTTCTTTTGTCCAAGTATATTATTATGATATCCAAGAATATGCTCTAGTAGGTGAGCGATGACCTTTGGAATTTGGTTTTGTTTGGCTTCAGAATTTGATGTAGCAATCATTTCAGTTGTTAGGATGCCATTTTTATTATCCACACACAGGTCTTGGAAATTTGCCTCAGGTTTGCTAAGGAAAGGATAACTAGATAGGCCTTTCTTCTTCAGATCTTTTTCCACTCCTTATAAGATATTATAAGCTTGAAAATAAGGAGGTTGATGAACTTGCTTGATGATCAACTAAGCAGCCTTAATTTTATCAGCGCTTGACTTTACTTGACTAATATTGATAGCATCAAAACGAAAATGACATCATTTTTGGGATCAAGAAGTGGTTTCTTCCTTCATTCTTTGGAAGCTCTTCTGTCCCCTATGTTATGATGACATGAACTCTTCTTCTATTCACGGGTGGAAAAAAGGCTTTTAAGACTGGACAAAAGAGGCATCGTAAGACCGGATCCGCGTCAGGTCTTGTTCCAGGCGGTATTAAAAGTCTCACTTTTAAGACCGGACTCGAACCGGTCTTAAAGAGTTTCTTTTAAACCAGACATTTTAAACATTCGGTCTTAAAAGTGTTTCAAAATAATAATAAAAAAAGAAAAAACTCAAATGAAACAACCGGTCCCAAATCACCAGATCTGGCAACATTTTGAATGTCCCTCCGTCATCAACGACGAAGAACCAAGAGAAGATTGGAAGCAACACCAACATGAAAAACAAAAAAGAAGAGAAGATTGGAAGCAACACCAACAAGAAAAACAAAAAAAGATGAATACAGAGTCCAGAAATAAGAAAACATAACAAGAAATAGAAATCATTCACCATGGAAATCGAATTTGAATCAATATAAAATCAGAGGTGAAATTGAAGTCCAGATCTACAAAAAAATCACAAGCTTAAAGCAACCAAATTTGAGCAGGATCCTCTTGTCGATGCTGGCAAAGCCTCAAGCAACCAAAATCAAAGTCCAGATCTGAGCATGAGCGGTCAAGGTAGGAGCAAACAAACTTAAGCAAGAAGAGATCTGAGTTTGATTTTAAGCCGGATCTGTGCGAAGGCGGTGTGGAAGGAGGCATAGATCGAAGAGGAAGGAGCCGTCGTTGTCCAGAATCCTCGAAGCAGTACGCTTGCGCCGTTGCTGAGGATTGGAGTTGATGCCATCGCAAAACCCTCGAAGCATCTCACTGCCAACGTTGCCAAGGATTTGATTGTGTGGCTCTTAGGATGACTTATGAAGATTGCGAGTAGGTTAGAGGAAGAGGATGTCATTCTTGCTAAGGATTTGACCTGTGAGGCTCTTGGGACACTCGTTGAATCTATAACTAAGCAAATGTTATATCACCAAGAAGACAAGCACGCTCACAGACTTAAAGAGTTTAGCGAATTTAACTTTTTTTTAACACTTTTAAGACCGGTTGTTTGTAAAAACCGGTCTTAAAAGTATATTTTTAAGACTAGATCCTTTAAATCCGGTCTTAAAAGTATATTTTTAAGACCGGATCATTCAAATCCGATCTTAAAAGTGTTCTATATATTTACGAAATTGCCACCGGTCATACTTTTAAGACCGGATCTTTTATAATCCGGTCTTAAAAGTCTTCTATATATTTACGAAATTACCACCGGTCATACTTTTAAGACCGAATCTTTTATAATCCGATCTTAAAAGTGTTCTGTACATTTGTTGGAAGTTAAGATTTAATTAGTTAGCATATACGATTATATTGTGCAATTATCTTAATTAAGCTGTTAGAGAGATTTTAGGAATTAAGTTAGCAGATCATGGTTTTTGAATTTCGTAATTAAATTCCTGATTGTAATCATCTTAATTAAGTTGTTAGAGAGATTTTAGGAATTAAGTTAGCGAGATCATGGTTTTTGAATTTCGTAATTATATTCCTGATTGTAATCATCTTAATTAAGTTCTTAGAGAGATTTTAGGAATTAAGTTAGCAGATCATGGTTTTTTGAATTTCGTAATTATATTCCTGATTGTAATCCCTATATTATAGTAACTGCCTAGGTCAGAAGATTATTTACTTATTAGCATTTGTATATAATTCCAATTAAGCGAAGGAATAAATCATCGCATTCTCGGACTCATCTCTGATTAGCGTCTTCTCACAATATTTACGAAATTGTCACCGATCATACTTTTAAGATCGGATATTTTATAGCCCGGTCTTCAGAGTGATTTATATATTTACGAAATTGCCACCGGTCATACTTTTAAGACCGGATCTTTTATAATCCGGTCTTAAAAGTGTTCTATATATTTAAGAAAGTACCACCGATCATATTTTTATGACTGGATCCTTTATAATTCGGTCCAAAAAGTTCTTTATATTTACGAAACTGCCACTGGTCATACTTTTAAGACCTGATTCTCTATGATCCGGTCTAAATGAGGCAGTCTTAAAGCTCTTTTTTGCACTAGTGGTTGTTGGGCTTTCTGGATAAATCTATCTGTTTTATATCAATGCTTTCTGTTAGGCATTCAAAAGATTTTTTTGTTGTCTGTGGTTTTTGTTGCTGGATAGGTCTGATTGACGCTACTGAATATTTTATTAGGCTCTTGTTTGTTCTTAGATGTTCATAAAAAAATTGTATTTTGTGATTCGGGATATGTTTTATTTTTGGTTGTATTTTTGTTTGATTTGATGTTAGGAACTAAAAAAACTGTATTATGGATTATGAAGTTCAATCTGAAACTCTACTTGAAGCGTCTGGAAGGGTATCATACTATCATCCAACAAATTATATATCAGGGTATGTTCTTTTATGCTAAATTAATATTTTCTTCATTATTGTTTCATTTAGATAATTGATATATTATATTTTGCCTGAGTTTGAAATGTTTGAGAACGAGAACATGTATGTTGCTGGTAAGAGTGAATTAGAACTTTATTTGGATGAACCAAAAGTTAAATTTGGTCAAGGTAAAGATTTTGATGTGCTTAGCTATTGGAAGCTTAATGAAAGTAAATGTTATTAAACCCGAATCGGTCAGTGAACCGGTTGGGGTATTGGGTTAAGGGTCAAACCGGAGTTAAACCGGGACCAAACCGGTAAAAAAATGAAGATTTAATGTTATTAATATATTAACATAAAATTATAATAAGATAATAGAGTAAATAAAACTTTATTTTACATTGAGAAAAGAGCAAACTTCCCTAGCCCAATGCTTTTTATCCCTAAGCTTGGCTGACCTGACCGTTGAAACTTCCTAAGCTCTTATCTAATGGTGGCGTGCAAGTAACGAAAAGTCAAAAAATTTTGCAAACAACAGCTTTTGTTCTCTCTTCCGTTTTTGAAACTAGAAACCTATACTCTGAGACTATAGACCTATATCACAATGCTTTTGAGACTATATACCTATATGGCTATATCCAACTCTCATCTTCTTTTCCATCTTCCTTCCTTTTTCCTTTTGCTTGGCCCTCTTCAATTCCGATCTCTCCCTCTTTCTCACACCCATCCTCTTCTTTTTCAAAACTGTTTGTCCAGCTTAAAAAAATCAACTCGGACCTTCCACCTGGCCAACTCACGGCCCCCACTTGCTCGGCGCTTTCTGGTCCGTGCTCGGCGTGTTGGATCTGTTGCTTGTTTGGTCTGTGCTCAGCGTCTCTGGATCTAGGGGAACTGGATCTGTTTCTCATCCTTTGTTTCTCTCCATCTCTCTCTCTTTCTCTCCCTCTAAACATCTCCGCTCTATAATCTGACGTTTTTTTCAAAAAAAAAAAACTCCAGACTCGGTTTCTATGACAGACTGGACCGGTTTCAGGGCCGGTTTCCGATCCGAACCGGCCGGTTCGGTCCAGGTTTAATAAGCATGATGAAAGTAGGTTCCCCACACTTGGTATTATGGCACGAGATGTGTTAATGAAGTTGATCATTCAAGCCTAAGTTGATTATTCTAAAATGTTTTTTGGCTCGCGGGCTGGCCCTAACCCTTAGAGTTATATAATTTTTTGGCTCATGCGGGCTTTTTAGCCCTAGCCCGCGCAGGCTATGGCCTAACGGGTCGGGGTGACCCATTTTGACAGCTCTAAGTTGAGGCATCTCATTACCTAAAAAAAGGCGCAGAAGAAAAGCTTGCCCAACTTGTCTTTTGATCATGATAGGAAGAGAATTTCAAATTTTGAAATTGTAAAATCTTATTTCAAATATTTTTCATAAAATGAATTTTGAACTGACTATCAAGTTTCGTCATTACTTTATTTTATTATTTTTTGATAACAAATTTAATTTGAAATTTTATAACTTTAAAATTCTTTTTTTCTTCATTTCCTTTAAAAAAAAAATCATTTTATCCCTCATTGAGTCATTTCCTAGACGGATTCAGCTTTCCTCTTGCAGCTCCCATCTTTGGCCTTTCCCTTTCACAAAACTATGCCGTCTTAAGTGTAAATTGGGAGGGTTTTTCAAATTCTTTTTAGCAAAATAACTCTCAATCCTTTGAAGTATTTTTCAATAGCACCCAGTATTCTAAAATATTTTTTTAAGCACTAGTAGCATAAAATTATTTTCCAACACCATGAACTATTTTTTCACTTACAATTTGTATCTTAAATTCATTTTTATTGTATTTAGTACCCTAAATTACTTTTCTAGTGGCAATGAGCACCGTATATTTAGGATAGTGAGTGTTGGATGCGCTAAAATTAAATTTAGAATATAATATTTTACTGAAAAAATACTTCAAGTGTAGCTTTACAGATACTGGACGATGCTAAAAATTATCTTATGGTACATACTACATAGTATACAAAAAATTATTTTAAAATATTGGATGTAACTAAAAAAGCAGACTTGAATATAATTTGGTGGGGTAAAAAAAAAGCGGGAATACCCTCTCAATTTACACGACAAACGGTGTTATTTTGGGTTAGGGAGAGGCCGACGATGGGAGCAGCAAGGGATGGGAGCTGGATCCTTTCCTCGAATGCTCTGCTTCAGTCTCAGACTCTCAGTTCCGCCCTATAATTCCCTGAACCCTAAATTGTCCTGCCTTCACCGTCGTGGTTATCAGTCCGTTGCCCTCTCGTGGTGCACGTGCTTCTGATTCTGTCCCTTGTGTAAAGGGTCATCGTGGTGCTCAGCATTTGGTGAGAAGGGTCGTCAATTTTCCCAAATCCAATACTTTCTTGTATACTCCTTTGCTCTCGACTTTGGTCTTTGATTTCCGCTCGCCTGATACTCTTTTTACTTCGACTAGAGGCCAGTTTATATCGTAAAATTGCTTTTCTTTGACCTTTTTTTAGTTGGTTTTGGATTAATATAACGTCTTTTTAATGAGACAGGGTTCGATTTTTTTTTTTTTTTTAAAGAATCCATTAAAGAAAACAAGCCGGTTCTGGGGTAGCTTTGTGATTATATAAAATCTTATGTTTATAAGTATGCTACCGTAGCTGGTCGTCCTCCTTCGCTTCAAGGTATGCTTCTTTCTTCCTATTTATATATACACATTTTATGCTGCTCTGAGATTATGCTCATTTTTCCTATTTGAAGAATATCTTGGCTAAAGCTAAGCTGGTTACACATTTTCTACCTTTACTATCCATTTAATGAGTTTTGTTACTAAATGACATTGTTTGTGCCTTTGTTACTGTCTCTGGCTCTGTTAAATGTTCTGAGCAGTGTTACAGTTTTAAATTGATCATCATTTAATTTGATATTCTGCCCTAGCTGCTAAATACATATGGAATATTTTTAATCAGATTATAGAATTTTAATCATGACTGGTCTGGGTTTTATCCACTAACCCTTGAATTAATGCCTTGATCGGTTCATTGACCAGTTCAGTTTTCAGTATTTTGGTTTACACCATAACATTAACATGTTTTAGATATATAATATGTGACATATTTTTGGAGAGCCTGTTCAGAACGCCTAGCTTGTTTCCTTTAATTAACTTCCAGAAGAAAATCTTGTTTTTGCTTAGGTTGATCACAGTTATTTCAACATGAAATCTTCCCCAACATGGTAATTTAGGAAACAAATGCAGCAATTAGAGGGTAAATAACATTTACTTTTTACCCTTTCAGCAAACTGACATTTTTCTGATTAAATTTGCTGATCATTTGATTCATGTACTTTCAGTTGCGTACAATTTATTGCTATGGAAACTGGTAATTTTTATCATTGCTAATGTAGATTTATCGTTAGAACTTACTGTTCAATGACAGGATTTATGCTGGTGAAACCAGAAGATCAAAGACATTGATCTGAATCATTGATTGAAACCTTCATTTTCAGTTATTTCACTAATGTCTCTCGGAAAACCTCCACTTCCACGTCTCCTCCTCAACGATGTTTCCTGCATGAGAAATGCCCAACAAATTCTTCATCACGTGAATGTATCCCTTCATGATGGCAGTGCACTTGTGTTAACCGGTGCAAATGGCTCAGGTAAGACAACTTTCTTGCGCATGTTAGCTGGATTTTCACGCCCTTCAGCTGGAGAAATCCTTTGGATTGGCATGACATTACACAATCTGGAATATTTCATCAGTATAAGCTTCAGCTCAATTGGCTTTCCCTCAAGGATGCCATTAAAGAGAAGTTTACAGTTCTTGACAATGTTCAATGGTTTGTAGTTCTTGAAGGCAAGCAAGGTAGGTCCTTGCCCGCACTCGAGTTTATGGGTCTCGGAAGTTTGGCTAATGAGAGGCCAAGTAGACTGTCAATGGGCCAGCGGAAAAGATTGCAACTTGCCAGATTGTTGGCAATCGATCGTCCAATTTGGTTGCTTGATGAGCCGTCCGTTGCATTAGATGTTGAAGGGGTGAAGTTACTTGAGTACATCATTGCACAACATAGAAAGAATGGTGGGATTGTGATTGTGGCAACTCATTTACCAATTAAGATTGAAGATGGCATGGTCTTGAGGCTGCCTCCAAGATTTCCTAGGAGGTTGACTTTAGTTATGCTTTTTTACTTCACATTTACATCAACGTAGGACGTTCTAGAAGGGGACATGAAGGGTTTTTTTACCCATTTGTAATGTATATATGCATAATATGATATTTAGTCTTTTCTGAGTAAGGATTCAATGTTGACGAACTGTTGGGTCATATTAACCATTGTGGCATTTTTGCATCATTTTAGAACTTTCATGTATGCTTTTGCGAGAAATGGGTTTTTTACTGTTAAGTTGGGATAAAAGAAAGAAGCTGTCCTAGAGGAAAGATCATCTTAGATCTGGCATGTCTCTTATTCTTTCTAAGGATTTCTGGTTAAACTCTGGAAAATTAACACGCTGCACTTAATCTTACACTTTTTATGGCAATGCTGTGTTAAAGCTGTTTCCACTAAGGGGTGTTTATTCCACCGCCATTGCTCAACCAACCCACTTTGCCCCATTTGCTCTGAAGAACCTAAAAACTCTAGAGTATCTTCTCTTTTTCTGCCCTTGAGTTAGGTGCATTTGGTTTGGAAGCCGACCATCGTTGCGGCTTGACATGGATAGTATCACATCCTTTGAAGCTTGGTTTTCTGATGTTATATGCCTGCAGCAGAATCTGCTCAATAGTCATGCATTGCTGCTGTAATACACGATTTTCGATTTACCGAAAAGCCTATATTTTAAGAATATGTTGCCATATTAAATAGGTTAACATATGTGACATAGAGTCACATAAAATAATGGTTATTTTAAGTTTAAAAGAGACATGGAAAAGTTATAAAGACACTTAATTAAATTAAGTGTCAATTAGCAAATAATAGGCAAATAAGTGTCAATTTAATTATGGGCAAATTAAAGTCATCACTTTTAAAATAAAAGAGGGATGATTATTGAAGAAAAATTAAAGGCCAAAGATGAAGAATTAAGCTTGTCTAATAAAGCACTAATTACCATAGTTAAGCTAATAAATCAATTATGCATTGGCACATGTAATTAGTGGGCATTTAAACACTTGATTAGGGAGTTAATTAAGCTTCTTAATTAGCCCCAAAAATTAGAAAAAAAACGTGCAGCTAATTGGGAAGGAAGAAAAGTGATGATAACATTGTTAAATAGAGTTGAAAAGTCAACATTTTCAACTAGCCAATAAGAACAATGGACCAAGGGATATTTTGCAAATGAAAAGGCATATTTAATGGTTAAATGGGAGTGTATGTCGACCAGCCATTTAAAGGGAAGAGATTTGGTTTGTTAAAGTGAAAAAACAATACATTAATGGCTTATTGAAGAGGCATGTCGGCATGCATTTGATTGGGTGAGATTTGGCCTCATAAAGCACATCTTAATCTAAGGGTTGGGGTGAATAATCTGCTCACACTTAATTACCATGTGTGCCATAGTGTTTTTCTATAAATAGCTATCCAACCTTCACATATTCTTCACACCAAAACACAAAGCAATCTGCTCCTAGTTGAGAGAGAGAGAGAGAGAGAGAGATTTCTCTTGGAGCTAGAGAGAAGGAGCAATGTTCTTCAAGGGTAAGTTTTCTAGTCTTTAGCTTTTGTAGTTCTTGAAGTTCTAGTTTAAATTCATAGTTAATTTATGCTTTGATCTTAAATATTCAAGAGCAATTTTTTTATCATGTTTTTATGGTTAAAAATGTTATTATTTCGAAAATATTATGGGAAAATATGGTAGAGCAAAGTTATTGAAGATTGAAGATCAAAGTAACGAAATTCTAGTAAAATTTACAGTTGGGAGTTTTCTGGAGTCATCCACGTTTGAGCTATTATTTTATGTTTAAAATGATCTTCAAAAATCATGATATTTTACATTAATACAGTAGACATGTAGGGATTTCCAAATATATAAAATATGTATCATTTGGAGTTCTACATAAGGAGATAAAATTTGTTGCATTTAGGCTACGTTTTTTGGGAAAAATCTGGACAGCGTTGAGAAACTTAAAACCTGGGAATGATTCTTGATGTTATAGCTTCTGGGAATATTTTTCCTTGAAAATATACATGTCAAGGGTCATGATGAATTTTTCATCACCTCAAAAGGATTTTTTTGGAATTAATTATGAGTTTTCAAAGTTGTCGCAAGATCCTGCCCAGAAAATCCAGCAATTGCGTTTTTAATAAAAGTAAGGGCAAAATTGGAATAGTAAATCCACCAGGGGTAGAAAGGTAAATAATACCTTTAGGATATTATTCTAAGTGATATGATATTAAGTGTAATATCATATAAGTTATGGAAAAGGAAATAATCCGACGATAATGTATAGGATATCCGGGATCAAGTTCGGAGTCGGATTCAAAGGACGGACGTTTTGGTAATTACATGGTGAAAGGTACGTTCGCATACTAGTAACTTTAACTCTGATATGACTTGTATGATTATATGTGATAAGATGATTCATAGAGTGGCTAAGACTCGGTCTTAGGTCACAGTTTATATACATTTAGCTTTATACGGATTATAGTCTTGATAATGCCGTTGAGTTTTCCTAGCGCTGAGGACACGAGAGGCCGTCGTGGCACTGGTTAGTGCAAACATGGATAACATTACATGTGATATGTATTGTTGTGTTGTTAACATTACATCTGCTGTGTGCTTTTGTATTGTTGTAACATTACATGTGTTGTGTGCTATGTTTAGTTGATGCTGAAATGTAATGAATATCTGTCATACATATACTGTTATACTTTTCATATGAGGTTAACTGTTACCTGAGGTCCGATGGGTATTGGACCTCAGATATGTCTAAGGTTCAGGAAAGGAGCCAGGATCAGAGAAGACACCAGTAGATGGAGCCGAAGAAAGGCACCGATGGATGGAGCAGGCACCGGTCGAGACAAGAGCCGGAAGAAGTTTAACAGAGTCTATTTTCTGGCATGGATCTAATAAAATTACTTCAAACAGTTTGGTGCCGAAGGCAGGGCTAGTCTATGTGGATCAGTCAATAAGTCGCCGTGAACTCGGTGAGACTCCCATGATAGACACCTATCTGGGCAAGTTGTTTGATTAACTGAGTTAGGTTCATTGCCCCAAGTCTAGCTACGACTTGGTTGAAGATTGTATAGTTACTATAAAGATTTGTAATTATACAAAGCTTTGTACTATTGTATCACATGAATATTCCTTCGGGATTTTCAATTTAACCAGCATGTAATGTCAGGCATCATCATATGTCAGTTATTCATTGTCCAAACGTTAGTGCATGTTCTTCGTTTCCACATTACTTTGATGTAGCACCTCAAACTCTGTTGCTTTTTTTTTTCTAAAACTATATTTTCTTAAACAATAAGTGGTATGGAATTTGGGGTGTTACAGCTGCTGGTTTGTTTGCTCTGGTATATTTGGAAGGAGAGTAATGAGGTGTATTTGATTTTATACCACCTGGTCCTGTTTCTGTTCTCAATAGAGCTAGATATGTGGTCCGAGAATTTTGGTCTGCTATGTCTCATGAATCATCAGTTGATGAGAACAACGATGTACCTCGGTCTGTGGGATGGAAGGGTGGCTTAAAATCAATTCGTGATGCTACTAGCGTTGGTTGTCGGTCCTCTTTGCCAACCATTGAAGCGCATGCTCGTGAGAATTGGCTCAGTTCATCTAATCTCTTTGCTGATACTTTAGCTGTTTGTTTTTATTTGTTTTATGTACTTCGTTTTGTCTTATGCTTTTGCGATTTCGTGCTGTTTGCTTCTGCACTATGTACTCTGACTCTATATAGCAATACTACGAGTATTTGATGGTAAAAAAAAATGTACACTTTTTGCATCGAAGGAAACTTTATGTTGTTAGGTGTGTATTAGCAAATACTTTATGGGTTTGTATCAACAAAAAAAAAAAAAGCAAATACTTTATGGGTAGATTTATATCTTAATATTTAGTTATAACAAATCAGCACAAAGTGCTTGTATCAGTATTTCCTGAATAAATTATATTATTTTTGAATCATTTCAAAACCAATAATTAATTTTTTTATATATATTGACTATTAAATTATAACCTAAATTATGACATTTGGCATCAAAAGTTAACTGAAAACCCTCTACATTAACTGTTTCACGCCTAAGAACACGTTTGAATGGACTTTTTTTTATAAAAAAAATAAGTGATTTTTTTCAAAAATAAAATGCTTTTTTGTATTAATAAATCTGTTTGGATGAGAGCTTTAAAAAATTAAAAAAGCAAAAGTAACAAAAAAAAGCCAAAATTCTGCTCTCTCTTTTTTTAAGCTTCAATTTGTAGCTTAAAGAAAGAGCAAGTGTGAAAGAAGAGAGATAAAAAAAAAATGACTGACCCTTCTTTAGTAATTTGTTTTGACACCAATTACCCTTAATTTTCAATAAAATGACAACCTTGTCCCCATTTCAATAATTTTACTAATAAAAAAAAATACTTCTCTATTTTAACATTCAAACAACTTTGTTTTATTTAAAAGTGTTTCTTAAATGGTGTTGTTCTGTATAAGAATAGTAATGATATAGCCCAGTTGGACTAACGTTCTAATATAGAATCAGGTGTACTCAGGTTACTCTCCAAGGGATCTAATATATAGACACCTAGGAGGGTGGGATTATCATTGTACACAGACCTTAGCCAATGGGGGTGGTGTGTGTGCAGTGACGACATAATGTCTAATAGAGAATGAATGTGTGCGTACCTCTAGGATTTATCCCATATTTATAGAGTTTACCTATTGGATATAAGGCTCATGGGCCCTATATATATTTGTGATAGAGATTCCCTTGATTATCTCCTTAATTGTAAGTTGGTTAAGATTATGATAGATCTGGCCGTTATTGGGCCACATCAACTATGAGCCTTATTGGACCTTATTTAGATCCATAACAGGTGTATTCAAACGTAAAATAGTTTTAACTTCTAATTAAAGTATTTTTTTAAGAAGCAATATAAAAATGTCCTTTTTTTAAAAACACATCCAAATGGGAACTCTACAGCTTTTGGATTTGCAGCTTATTCTGATTCAAGTCTTGGTTAATTCATTTTGCTACTTGTTTTTTTCACCCCTTTATCTTATCTGATAAGTTTGAATATTTTTCTTCCTCTGACTTTTACACTTTGCTCCTCCCGGTATTACCTCGTGTATTAATCTTTGTATCTTAATATTATTTGATCCTTTTTCTTAAAAAATTATGACATGTGCCATAAACATTACAAACAAACCTATAGCAGTTTTCTCGACCATCACAATTCCTCTTCTACTAGAGCATTTTGGCATCTTGAATCAAAATTTTCTTGTGGGTCAAACACTCAACCATCACAGTTCCTATTCTAGTATAGCAGATTTCTCTCAACCCACAAAGCAACTAGAGAATGGTTAACATAGAATGGCAGCTATTGAACAGCCCTTCGTCTTTCATCAGGATCTTCACCCTCAACCTGAAATCATATTAAAATTCGAATTTAATTTGAGGTGCCACGAGTGAAATAAACTGTGCTTCGTGCATTTATGAACTCGGTCGTGAATAATGATTTGACCCATGAAACTGGTCTAACATTGCCTGTAATTTATAAAAACCGCTCCCCAAAGTAAAATGATTAGATTGCAACAAAATAACGTTTCGTTGTTTGTGAAAAATATCAGTATGACTGCAACTCTTATTAACGTAACCATGTAGGCGTTTAGAAATTACCTTTTCCTTGTTATTCTTCAAAGACCATACTTCCATTATTATGATTGAAATGTTTGCATATTGTAAATCGTATAGTTAATACCAAGAACTGTGTCCACTAAAACTGGTTCCATGGGCCTACACACAAAGTGAGTCCAATAAGAGAGTTCCAGCCCAAGGAAAGACGAGCCCATTGATAGCATGATAGGTCGTGGACCTTGGTTAAGCCCATGATTCCTCACAAGACGCCTAGTCGTACCAACCAAGCGGAAGAAACTCCAAGATCCGTAAATATAGGGACAATCACATCCTTTTGGATCTAGAAAGATAGCAATGGACATACCTAGGAGGAACGGATAAAAGGAAGAGTGCCAACACCAAGAGGACAACTTCAATTATTGGTGATTGTCAAGCCTCGGTAGCGGAAGAGTGGGCAATTCTGGAAGGGTTATCGATGGCATGGGACTTACAGGTCAAGAAAGTGGAATTGGAATCTGATGCTAATCAGGTGATTTTGAGGATATTGGATGACAACCAAGAGGCTGGGAGTTTGCTGATGCTAAAGATTAGAGAGATATTAGAAAGGGATTGGCAAGTTGTTTTAAATTCTATTTCTAGAGAAGCAAACAAAATTGCTAATGCTATGGCTAAGTTAGGTATTTCTTATGCTAATGTGTTCACTGCTTGCCCTTCTCAGTTGAGAAATTGGGTGGAGCTTGAGAGTTTGGGAATTAATTCTCATTATGTGTAATCTTTACTCTTTAATTTAGGCTGTATGCCATCCTTCTTAGCAAAAAGAAAAAAATGTTAAGATTTTACTTTCTATCCATTGTATAACTCAATTCTCGCTGACACCTTTCTGGTTGACCTCTTTATACACACCTAGAAAATCATCAATAAGAGCATTTCCTTTTATTCTTCTTATTATATTTTGTGAATCCTTATGTTGTTGGTGACCCTGTATGTGAGATCTTAATCTACCAAATTTTGGTCAAATAGATTTGCGCCGACTGTGGGGACCTAACAACAAATTTTTTGAAAAACCCCTTCTCTTTTCTTGTTTTTCTCTTTTCCTTTTCCTTAGTGTTAGTAACCATCACAGAAGCAATTGCTAGCCACAAAGTGAGTGTCGTCGAATTAGCTAAGCTGGTGAGAAACCAAACCACACAACTTGCCGAACAAGCTAGGCTAGTTTCACAACCAGAGGAACGATTCACGCAGCAACAAGAATGCCTCCAACAATTACAGGAAGAGAATTCCAACCTACGGGAGCAAGTTGTGTCGCTCACCACACAAGCCACTCCTAGTTTGCGTCATTCTGGGCAGTTCTCTTCCACGCACATTCCCCTTGTTCAACCATGGGGGATGCCCTTGACTGACGATCAGCCGAACTTGGAAGGTAACGATAATGCAAATATGTTTCCTTCTAGCGAAACTCCTATTGCAGGTCTCAATGCTAGTCAGGAAGATCCGTGAGCTCACTGAGAAGCCCCTTGCGCTATTTAAGAAGGCCCTCAGATCAACCAAGGAGACCCCCCAGGTTGGTCGGGACTCGGGAAGGCCCTCATAATGCGGCAAGCACCTATGGTGCACCTAACATTGAAACCCAATGAGCAATCGCCAATCCACCAGTAGCGAACACGCCAACCTCTGGATCGTCAGATGAGGAGGATAGAAGAGAAAATGCCAAGAGCTAGAAGCCATGATACTATGATTGCCAAGCGTACCATCATCAATGAAGAAATGCACCCCTAATAGCTTTGCAGACTCCCCATTAACGACATAGCATGGATTGAGATGCTGAAGAAAGAGAGAAAGAAGACAAAGTTTGGATTCCTATGAAGGGATTTGGGTGAGTAATCTACATTTTATTTCCAAGTTCCTCCTCTTTTTTTTTTAGTTTCTATGAAAAGAGGAAAAAAATCTAGGGTTTGTTATATTTTGAACTTTTGGGTATTTCAATTTATTATTTATCTTTTAATGACAATAATGATGTTAGAATAAGAATGGGTATGGTTTAATTTCATCTAAATGGTTTATTTGAGAAAATTAGATTTAGGGTTTGATCGATAATTTTTTTTTTTTAAATGATGATAGCGCTCTTAAAATTTTATAATTAATTATAGTTTATTTGAGCTTATGCTGATGATTGAATGGATTGATTTCGAGGTTTATGATGAAATGTGGCTTTTGTGAATTTTAGGTGAAACTTTAAGAGTTGGAAATAGGTTTTTCTTGAATGAATTGAGGTGATCGCAATTAGTTGATTATTCTATTGAGTGAGAAAGAATTAATGAAGGAAAGAATAGATTATATTGATAATTTGAGGAATGATTGATTTACGGCCCTAAAGTATGCAACGGAATATTCAAAACATGCGAAGTATACCAAAAAAGACCATAAAGTTTGGCAATATGCATCAGAGAAGCACATGTGAATAAAATGAGGCATACTAGATGATTTGATCAAATCCAGCCTCAATTGTCCTCCCCTTGAAGTCAATTACCTGGAAAAAAAACTACAGGGTGAGTCACACAAAATTGTAACCATAATTCCAATTTACAATTATGTAGTGAATGATTACAACATAGTTAAACAGGCTAAGTAACAATTCATATAACATAAAGTATATATACTTTTCTATGGTAAGCTTTTTCTATCTTGGGAAAATCACTCGAGTGATAATTTCGGCACTCGAGTGATAGCTAAGTAAGAGTTAAGGTTATTAAAGAGGATCACTCGAGTGGTAGTGGATGCACTCGAGTGATGAATCTCACCTCCAAAGTTACTGCAAGTTACTCGATGATAATCTGAAAGTTGTGCATGATTACTCAAGTGATGGGATAAGCACTCAAGTGATTAACATCACTTGCAAGTGACTCACAAGCAATCCGAGAGTGGTGATCTGGTGAAGCAGATTACTCGAGTAATGTGATGATAACTCAAGTAATGACATTCACTTACGAGTTACTCGCAAGTGAGATTAAAGTGATGTGATCTTCTTATAAGATCACTCGAGTGACTGAGAGAATCACTTGAGTGATCCATGATTACGTACAAACTTCTGCGAGTGATCCAAAAATACACTCAAGTCACCCAATAGTTTCTAAACCTTTTTTGAAAACAATGGAAGATCACTTGAGTGATCTATAAGAACTCAAGTGATGGTCCTTTTCACAAAGTTTCACTACCAATGACTATCAACACAAAGATCACTTGATCACTTGAGTGACAAAGTAATAACTCAAGTGATAAGGAATCACTCAAGTGATCCTAAGTCACACTCGAGTGAAAATTCTTCGGAACTTAGAGGCCACGTCTCAATAATTTTTATATCTATCATAAAAATCCTGAGCAACAATATAAACTCTTATACTACTTCTAAATGTTACTAACCATATTTATGTATAAGTTTCAAGTGATTAATCTCCAGATTAATTTCAAAATTCTGGTAGAAGCATTAAATGTGTAGCAAAGAAATCCAACAGAAACATTCTCTTTCATCAAAGACTACAATTACTCTATAACAAACATATTTGAATACGGAAGCATTCTAAACAGAGCAACAAGGAGCCAACGACAAAAATCAATTTTATTCATTAAGTGCTATGTTATTATGATATTTTATAATATTCTTTTTCACAACATCATTACCAAGCCACTTGCTAGTGATTATCAGCATAAGATCAATTGAACACTCAAGTGACAGAGTAAGCACTCGAGTGATAAGAGAACACTTAAGTGATTTAAAGTCACACTCGAGTGATTGTTCATCAGAAACTTAGAATCATTGTCTCAAATTTTTCAATATTCTTTCAAACTCGTATAAAACCTGATTATCTTGTTCCTAACCATTCCTAATCATAACTAATCAAGTTTACATGAGGATTATAGGTGATTAAACTTGGATTAGAGCTCAACAACAAAAATGCAACTCTGTGTTAGAAGCTTCAACGACTACTTCCAATGGACATCCAACAGTTATATTCTAAGATACTCAATAGGAAAAATGTGTTCAACGGTTAAATGCTCTTCATTAGCTATAAAAGGAGAGACATTCAAGATAAATGATGAAGAGAGCCTATGCCTACAATGTTGATATGTTGATACTCTGAATCTTACCCTACTGAAGCTCTATAATCATACTCTGACCATTTACTTCAATGTTAATCATCATCTACTTCATATAGAGAGAAGTATGCTTTCATTGCAATTATTCTATCTTTAAAAGAGTCACTCAAGATTGGGGAATCTTGAATGGGAAACAAATTGTATCCTTAAAGTGTGTAAGAAGGAGTCCTTCTCTCAGTGCGAGAATTGTAAAGCCTTCACAAGTGCCCAGATTAAACTTATAGAATTATAGTGGTTCTCAAGTACTAGGTTAAACTTAAGAGAGATAGTGGATTGAAATCATAGGAGAAGCTTGGGGACTGGATGTAGGTCATCGTGGATTGGACCAAACCAGAATAAATCGCAGTTTGCATATTTTCTTACATAATCTCTTTATTTCCAGCATATATTATTTGAATAACTGGTTGTTGATGTATGACTCATTACTTTCATACTTATAGCTTTTACTAAGATACGGAAATATTTTGAAAGTTCTTTACCTTTTATCTTACACCCAATTAACCCCCACCTAGGTGCTAGCTGGTTTTAACAAATATTAGATCCAAAAAGATGGTAAATTCAAATTTTCTAGAAATGATCTCATATCATAATGGTTTAGACCACAAGAATATAATCGATGAAATTAAACAAAGAGAAAAAGGAATGTGATGCATTATCTTATAAAAAATCTGACAACGGTGAGGACAAGCATAGATCTGAGCGACAACATGATCAGAGCTTGAGATAGCGTGATTTGGATACAAAGAGCACAAATCTAGACGTGATGAGTACAGATCGAGACGTTACAAGTATAGATCAGGAAGCCAACGAGCACAAAGAAGCCAACAAACACAAAGAAAAACATAATCATGAAGAAGACAAAACAACATGGAGAAGATGAGCATAGAGATGAAAACTAGTATCGAGGAAGTTGTCGAATGAAGCTGTAGAAGTTGTTGCTCTTAAAGTAGTTGGGGAGGAGATCACGAGTGTGGTCTTGTGAGTGACAAGGAAGGGGAGAGATTTGTTAGTTATGCTTAGTTTTGATGATGACAAATATGCTTATCAATATTAAGAGCAAAAAGTTTACATACTTCATTTATCTTCTACTTTGATTAATTCTTATATTTAATATAGATGTGGAGTTTATTTATGAAGAATGATTTAGAAAAAGATCAACAAAGAAGTATCTAATTAGAGGAAGAAGAAGAAGAAAGAAATTGAATCAAAGAAGATATGAAGAGAAAATGATGAAGAATGATCATGATGGGATATGGAAGATGGAAGAACTTGTTGAATAGATTGAGAAAATCATTATTCAAGCTTTTATATTGATTCTTGAAGTCTCCACGATGATATGGAAGTTGGAATGACTTAATTCGGAGTTAAAATGAGTAAAAACGAGCTTCAGGAAGATTTGTGCTTAAATCCTGTCAATTCTCGAGTATGAAACAATCATTCTCGAGAATGGAACATCAATTCTCGAGAATAACACTTCAATTCTCGAGAATGAGTGTAATAGCTCATTCCCATGCAAAAATCCCGTCAATTCTCGAGAATTGCACTTCAATTCTTGAGAATGAGCAACTCTGTTCAGCTCTGTTTCACGTTCAGCACAGGCGGCCTCTGGTAATTAGATGATATCTCCAAAACCAGAGATGAGATTGAGGTGAAACCAATTTTTTTAGAAACTAGACTCCAAATGAGTCAGTTTGATATAAAATTCAAGTCCAAAGGAGGTCATATGAGAGAGCTATGAATTTTGGAAAATGACAGTGAAATCAACGTTACACAGCAGACCAAGCTTCAATATTTTGAGTGTATCTCACAAACAGAAAATCTAAATGAGCTGAAAATAGTGCCATTTGAAACTAGACTCACATAAATTTCCAAAAACATCAAGATCACAGAAAACAAAGATCAATTGAAGGAGATATGATGTTTTGAAGTTGATGGTCAGTTCAGGATGTTGCAACAAAAGCTGGTCAAGAACAACCTCCATTCATCTGATGATAACAGACGAAATAGAATGAGTTTGGAGCTGATTACTTTCAAATTTAAAAGAAGACATCAAGATCTTTCCATGGATGTATAATTTGCTAATTTTGGAGTTAAATTCGAAGACATAAAAGCTATGGAAGTTGACACCAGTTCTGAAACGTTGATATCTCAAGAACCGTGAAAATCACCGTGTCCGGAAACACTGTTGATTATATAGAATCTGATTCTTGAGAATGGCCAACTGATTCTCAAGAATGCCATTATCCAAATGGTTTCACACTTATCTGGAAACACTGATTCTCGAGAACTGGATTATGATTCTCGAGAATGCCTTGTCCGATCACTTCGTATGCTTTCTGGAAAACGTTGATTCTCGAGTATGAACATATGATTCTCGAGAATGCCCATCTACGGAAACTTCAGAACGCCTCATTCTTGAGAATTACAATCTGATTCTCGAGAATCATCGGAGTTGCTCTCTGGACTCTTTCTTTCTCTTTGTTAATTCTCGAGAATGTCGAAGTAATTCTCGAGAATGCACTTCCAGCTTTTCACATCTTGCCTCACGATTGTTTTATTGCTTCTGTTATTCAATGGGTTACCTTCTAATTCTTATTAAACATCTTCAAACTCATTTATATCATATTTAACTACTTCTTTGATTGAGTTTCAGATGATTAACCAGGTGTTTGAATTTTGCTGAGGTGTGAAGCATCGAAACTAACGAGAAACAGAGCCAACACGATGAACCCAATACAAGCTAACCCATATTAGCAAAAGTACTTAAATCATTATTTTAAGTCATCATTCGTCAGAGGCCACGTGGGTAACAATCTGTAAAGAGACTCAATCATGCAAACATTCGATCATGGCTTGGCAGAAGGCGCAGATCTCTTTAAACTAAATGTTGCTTCTAGGAGAGTAATTCTCGAGAATTGATAAGTAATTCTTGAGAACACACGGTTTGGTTCTTAATGCCATTACTCATATGGATAACATAATTCTCGAGAATGGCATAAACAATTCTCGAGAATGTATATCAGTATTTGAAATCTCCATCTCGTAAACTGCAGATCATTGATTATGGCTTGGGTACTTCATATTATTAATCTATACTTCTTCTAACCAAGTTTAATCAGTTTGCTAGTTATTTTCATATATGCTTAACATGTTTTAATTATCAATTTATCATAAAGCAATCCGACGTGGCAGACACATTAAAAGCAACTCAGAAACATAGCCAACAAACGGAACTAAAGTTGTGGCAGACGAAATCGTTCCTTCGAGGCATACTTAATCCGGCTATCACTCTGAGTCATTCTATGCACAAGTACAGACGACGACGTATGCACTTACTGAAGCAACGGTCGACTACTCACAACAGATTATATCTGTGCCTAACGGAAAAACGAAGAGACTCAACGGCTAGTTTGCAAAGCTTCTCAATGGTCATTAGTGACGATCAACTATAAAAGGAGAAGGATTCAAAATAGACATAGAGACACGAGCTTACATCTTCAAAATGTCAACACTCTGATATACACAGACACCTACTCTCTGATTATCTCAATGATCATATAGTTTATTTTAGAGAGTGAGATTATTTGTAATGAGCTTCAGTGTTTATCTTTATCACTTCTGAGAGAGAAGATTATCTATAATCATTCATTACAAAGGTTGTATCCTTACCGTGAGTAAGGGGGAGTATCTCGGTAAGAGATTGTAAAGGCTGCACAAGTGTCCGACCAAACTTGTGAGGTTGTAAAGGCTTTTTCTCTTGTGCCCGATTAAACAAGGAGATAGTGGATTGAAAATCCTAGAGAGTTTCTGGGGACTGGACGTAGGTCAAGGATTGGGCCTAACCAGTATAAATCACAGTTTGCATATTCTCTTCCCTTATCTCTTATATTTCCAATATATGTTTATCTGAATATCTAACTATTGATTTAGAAAACGTGAAAAGATTTTTAAAGTTTCAAGTTTTTAATCTTCACCCAATTCACCCCTCCTCTTGGGTTCAGCCGGTTCTTCAGCTTCAAAAAAAATGGCGAACAAAGATAGGAAGACACAAAGATCATGAAATATGGTTTAGAAGAAGTATCCCAGATTGGATAGTACAGATTAACATGGGGTTGACATGTCCACCTAAAGGTGACAAATGAAGTTTATCAGCATGATGATTCATCGGTCGTAACTTTTGTTCCCCTCCCTCATAGATATAGATATTGGCTATAATGATGGAGTTGGAGATTAAAAGTGAACTTCGTAATACTCTTGTAACTTTGAATTATTTAGTATCCTGATATAGTTAGGGGAATAAGATTTTTATTAATCATTTTGGTGACAATAGTTTGGGTCATCTATTTATGGTTTTGCAATATTTGCATGTCCACCTAAAGGTGACAAATAAAGTTTATCAGCTTGATGATTCATCGGCTGCAACTTTCTTTTTTGTTCCCCTCCCTAACAAATAAGGATATTGGCTATCTCATGATGGAATCAGCGATTAAATGAACTTCATGACACTCCTGTAACTGTAACTTTGAATACATTTTGCATATGGTTTGTGGAATAAGATTTTCATTAATCATTTTGGGATGATATATAGTTTTGATCTTCTATTTTATGGTTTTGCAATTTAATTGTAGTTTCACTAATTTATTGGCTCAGTCAGAAAGCATTGTGCGCATCAATATATAACTAATAACACATCCCTTCAAGCCATTCAAAAATGGCTTAGCAATGGCTCAAGACTCAAAAACACTATTCATAAGCCATCCAAAATTCATTCTGGCTTTGCATCGGCTCAATATGTTATATTACATGCTTTTTTCCTTTTTCATTACAGAATTCCATTTCCCTTATTTCCTTTTTTTTGCACAGGAATTTCCCTTCTTTACAAGGCTCAATTCAAGACCCAAAATACATTGTTTTTTCCTTTTTCAAAGTATAACATTAATTGATGAAATATTACATGCTTTTTCATTTTTAATTACAGAATTTCATTTCCCTTATTTCCTTTTTTTTTGCTCGGACATTTCCCTACTTGACAAGGCTCAACTCAAGACCCAAAATACATTGCTTTTCCGAGCATCAAAGTATAATATTAATGGATGAAATATTACATGTTTTTTCCTTTTTCATTACAGAATTCCATTTCCCTTCTTTCCACAAAGTAATTCTATAATTTATCTATTCAAAAATGGCTTAGCAATGGCTCAAGACTCAAAACACTATTCATAAGCCATCCAAAATTCACAGTGGCTTTGCATCGGCTCAATATGTTATATTACATGCTTTTTCCTTTTTCATTACAGAATTCCATTTCCCTTATTTCCTTTTTTTTGCACGGGAATTTCCCTTCTTGACAAGGCTCAACTCAAGACCCAAAATACATTGTTTTTTCCTTTTTCAAAGTATAACATTAATGGATGAAATATTACATGCTTTTTTCATTTTTAATTACAGAATTCCATTTCCCTTATTTCCTTTTTTTTGCTCGGACATTTCCCTACTTGACAAGGCTCAACTGAAGACCCAAAATACATTGTTTTTTCCGAGCATCAAAGTATAATATTAATGGATGAAATATTACATGATTTTTTCCTTTTTCATTACAGAATTTCATTTCCCTTCTTTCCTTTTTTTTTTTTTTTGCTCGGACATTTCCCTTCTTGCCAAGGCTCAACTCAAGACCCAAAATACATTGCTTTTTCCTTTTTCAAAGTATAATATTAATGGATGAAATATTACATGCTTTTTCCTTTTTCATTACAGAATTCAATTTCCCTTCTTTCATTTTTTTTTTTGCTCGGACATTTCCCTTCTTGCCAAGGCTCAACTCAAGACCTAAAATACATTGCTTTTTCCTTTTTCAAAGTATAATATTAATGAATGAAATATTACATGTTTTTTCCTTTTTCATTACAGAATTCCATTTCCTAAAAATAATAACGGAATACCTGCCAAAATTCCTAAAAAGAACATTTTATGGAAAAACAAATTAACGGAAGACCTGCAAAAATGATTTGACGTGGCAAAAGAGATTACACCATATCAATTCGAATCCATAAATATCACACAACATTTTTCAGAAATAGAACTCCAAGAAATACAATTAAGCATAATATTAATGGATGAAATATTACATGCTTTTTCCTTTTTCAAAGTATAATATTACAAAAATGTGTTATGCTTTATACACCTTTGGCAGAATTTATCATACCTTTGGCAGAATATAAATTCTTTACATTTTTGCTGCAGAATATAGATTTGGAGACATCTGTAGGTTCTACCATGGTGCGTCGTGCTTCACTTCAGGACTTGGCAGAAATATTTTGGCTTTGAGGTTGATTTGTTCAAAAGACGGTTCGAACCTTCAAGGTTTTTGCTTTGTCTTACATATTTCATTTTAATCTGGCTTTCGAATCTGGTAATATTTACGGCAAAGAAGATCGCTGAAGTCTGAGGATGGTGGGGAAATACTCTCACCTTTTTTTCCATATTTCTAGCGCTCTTTTATATTTTGATTTCTCTAGATCATCGACCTATTCCTATTTTCCTGGATATGTGAGCATCATTTCGTCCATTTACAGCCCATAAATACTCACCACTGTACAGGATGGTTCCGAATAGAAGAAGCGGTTCTAGTATTAAGAGCACCGGAAGAAGGCGGTAGGTTTTGATTTCATGGCGGTGTCTTTTTTACTGAAAAATTCGGAATAAATTTCTCATCCTCTTATGTATATGTACTCTGCTTCTTACTCGCATCCTGTTTCCAATTGTCATCCAATTGTTATTTACCCCCACTGTGGATCCCCTGTATCGTGGCCTATTGAATTCAAATGGGACCTCATCAGTTAAAGTAACATCTGTCCTAAACATGTCAAACTACTGTACTCATTCAGCAGACCCGCTCTGTTCTTCAAAGTGAAGAGCTCGAGGACCTGTTATGGCAGGAAAGAAAGCTGCTGAAGGTAGCCTGTTTGCTATTTCTGAATTTCATAGTACTATTTGTGTTATCCATTCTTTTTTATTTTATTTTATTTTATTCGGTTTATGGATGATTGGATGCCTGCCATGTTAGCTAAAGAACTAAAGCATGTGGTTCTATGCTTAGTTACAATACTTGTGTTAATTTCAGGGACTAAGCAAGAAGATGGTAAATACAAGCACACTGTTGATCTTCCAAAGACAGCATTCGGTATGAGGGAAAATAATGAAGTATTTAAAAGGGTCGTTGACAAAAATAATGGGGTAGGTTGTGGAGTTCCCCTTAGCTACAGTTATATTTATACAACTATCTTAACTTACTTCAAACAACATGTTCAGGAGAGTTTCATTCTTCATGACGGTCCTCCATATGCCAATGGCAACCTTCATATTGGCCATGCGTTAAACAAAATTTTTAAGGATATTATAAATCGTTTTAAGGTATTTTTCCCCGTCTTCTGTAGTTAGACTTCCTGCTTATTTTCATACTTATTCCGAATCATATATATTTTACAGTCTGTCAAATACATGAATGCTTTAACAATATGTGTCACTTACATGTGCATGTGAGCACTAATCCTCTTTTAAGATTTATATTTCCTTTTTATTTTCAGATTCTCCAGAACTATAAAGTTCATTTTGTGCCTGGATGGGATTGTCATGGCCTACCTATTGAATTAAAAGGCAAGTTTTGTTTTTCCCCTTATTACTGCCATGTTTGCTATGCTGTGTTCAAGAATAGTATGATTGTTTAAAAATAAAATTAAGCACTTGGGACTCCCCATTTATTAAGTATAGTATTTATGAAAATTAATATAGAATAACTCATGGAATAACTATACTTTCAGATTTATGATTTTTAACTTTAATGAAGTGATTTTACCATTCAGCAAGAACCAGCCAAATCATCACTGCAGATAGCCATATCGTCAGACTATTGAACTTTAGATTTGAAATTTTTCTTGGGTGCTTGATTTCATAATTCATATCTTACATATGCTAGATCGAAGTATTTGGTCAGATGGCTTTGAAAGGCCATATCTACAGAGGCAGAAAACCTGTTCACTGGAGCCCCTCATCAAGGACAGCACTTGCTGAGGCTGAGTTGGAGGTAAATTAACCTTCTATGCTTTTGTATTATTTTTAATATTTTTTTTATAGATCATAAAGGCCATGGTGTCATGTTGAACAGCATTGGATTTGCTGATCTCTTTGGATTCAGATTAGTGAATGCTTCTCCAGCAGTAGGTGGCCTACTGCAAGAATTTCCAAATTTGTACTTGGCCGTATGGACCACAACTCCCTGGACTATTCCTGCCAATGCCGGTTGGTTTCTTTGCATATGACCTCGCTGTTGTATAACTCATGGGTATCCTTAGTATTACTTCTGCTTGTCATAATGGTTTTAATATCTACATCATACACTTGGATTTATACATATTTCTCAGTAATTAGCATTGTGTTGATTACCAAATCGGTATGCAACAAATCATTTACTATGCTTTAAAACACATTTAATATGATGCTTTACCTTACAACTTAAATTCGTAATGATTATCAGACTCTTCTCTGCCATATGTGTTTTCAGTTTATCTCCTTCATATCATAACTATTTGGTTGAAGATGGATTCATCATTCTTATAGTTCAGAGCCTTGAGACTTTTCCTAAGTTGCTTTGCACACCTCTGTTCTTCATTATCATTTCTGCAATTGTTGATGATATTCACATACTTATATCAATTATTTTTTTAAAATGGTGGAGATCTAAAAATCAATTTTAATGTTCCTTGGCCAGTGATGTTTGGGGAGATCTCTTTTAGTCCACAGTGTATAATATTTAAAATACTTTAAAAAATTGTTTCTAATATGTAGTCATTTATTAATAGTGATGTTTTAATGTTCCTTAAGGACAAAAAAGTTGTATTATTTATGAAGTAGAATATGTTTAAATAACCTGTGGAATACTTTCACCCCGTGCAACGCACGGGAAATTATAAGCTCGTTGGCTAAGTAATATATAAAGTATTTTACCAATCAACCAGAATTTGGAAGTTGTACTCACCAACATAGACTTGTTGATGGTAGAACGTGGTAGTTAATAAGTTATGGGAGATTGGGAGTACCTGCAAACCAATAAAAATGTATAATTTCAGTCGTATCCAGGGGAGAAAATTACAGAATAGAACCCAGGTTTTCATGAAATTATATTCAACCCTATAAATGTTTCAATATTTTCATTTTAGTCCCTCTACGAAACTTTTAATAGGGACTAAATTGAAAAAACTGAAAGTTTAATAAGGTTGAAATATAATTTTATAAAAATTTAGGTTATATTCTATAATTTTAGGGGGTGGGGGCCACCCCTAGCCCCCTCATAGGTCCGTCCCTAGCCGTATCATTGCTCTTAAGCGTTATTATGCAACCTTTTAATAAATAAAGATGTACCACTCTCCTGGGTTAAACAAACCCTTACAAAAAATAATTCCTAGATAAATTTTGTAGCATTAGATATTTAGCATCATATTCATTTCACCTCTGCACACCTGAATATCTAAACAATCATCCATTCATGATTTGCGTGCCAATGTAAAGTTTCCTCAATCATAATTCGTAAGTAATATGCCACTTTTTTTTGACACATTCACATTAAATTTCAAACAAAAAGTTCTAGTAGAAGTTTTTAACACCTGAATAAAGAGGAAGAATACTCAACATGAATAAATAATTAACTTAAAAATTAAAAGGTTATCAAGATGATGATTTATCTGTTGAAACTTCTCAGAGTTTAGCTCTCTAATAGTTACATATAAAAAAAATAGTGTTGGATTTTATTTTGCATTATTAATTGTAGTTATTAATATTCAATTAATAATTATTGGTAATTATAAAGCACCCACCACCTTGATCATTTCGTTGATGCAATTGTGAAAATAGTTACCGTTTAGGAAATGGGAAGGAAGGTAAATAAAGAGACCCCTCTGTAATAGATTAGAAATTATGGGTAGTTAGTTATTTAATGCATTTATTAAATTTTGAGTGTGCGTATTATTGTGTAGATTTTCTTGTGGCTCAAAGTTTGTGCATTGGTGCTCTTGCTTCCTAAGCTTGTAAGGTAAAGTTTAGAATTGAGGTAACCACAATTAATTTATTTTGGGTATAGGTGTAATTTTAACAATAAAGTTTCTTGAAAGAGTCACCTGACATCATTAAGTTTATTGTTAATGCTAAAATGTACATGAACATTACAAAACGGGGGCAATTTTAACATAACAATTAACAATGTTAACGTTGACTAGATCCAAAATCAAGAGAGAAATGTTTGACCCTACTAGGGTGTGTTTGGGATAGCATCTGATGGAAAATAAGTTCATCAGATGGGGAAAAAAGCCTATAAAGAGGGAAAACTTGATAATTGAATGTTTGGAATGGCATCATTGTTTGATGGGCTTAAGACCTCGAAGCCACTTTTTTTGTGAAGCCACATCTCCTTGCTTCAGACCTTGAAGCCACTTCTGCTACCACTATCCCAAATATAAATCACATCTGAAAAATGGGAAAAGCATCAAAGTAACAACTTTTACCAAAAATTGTACCTAATTAAAGCAGATGGAAAACATTTTACCAAAATAATGCGGTTAGTAGCGTCGCGTCAGGCGACGCCACTAATGGCGTAAGGACCCTTAACGCCATATTTTTTACGCCACTCAAATGAGTGGCGTCTATTATATATATAATATAATAATAATATTTAATATAATAATAATAAAGTGGAATAATTTAAAATTCTACTTTATTTAATTTGGAGTCAAAAGAAAGAAAGCATGGAGCTGAAATAACTCACTAAGAACGCCCTTTAAAAGATTACGCGGTACAATTTGGTTATAAGAACATATCTCAAAACGTGGGATCTATATATTTGTTATACAACAAATATTTATATAACAACAGTATTGATTTTGGGATCTTTATAAAAAAGTGTACCGTGTAAAAGTGTATTTATAGAACAACAAGTTGTTCTAACAACAATTTGTTATACAAATATTTACGCGGTACACTTTTTTATAACAAATTGTTGTTAGAACAACTTGTTGTTCTATAAAAACACTTTTACACAGTACACTTTTTTATACAGACCTCAAAATCAATATTGTTGTTATACAAATATTTGGTGTATAACAAATATATAGATCCCCTGTTAGTTCTCTATTGGTTTTGATGATAACTGTCAATTGTAAACTCAGATTGAAGTTTGTCTTTGTTAAGTTGAAAAACTTACTGTCAAAGGCAAACTCGAGTTTTGGTTTGGAAACTCGAGTTTGGACTTGACAGAGAGAAGCTCAAGTTTTTGTAAAGTTAGGCAAACTCGAGTTTGGGTATTGAAACTCGAGTTTTGACCATATAGAGAGCTTCTAAGTTTTTCAAACGCAAAGCAAACTCGAGTTTGGTTTTAATGAACTCGAGTTTTGGCAAGACAGAGAGCTACCAATTTTTCATGGCTAGCAAAACTCCAGTTTCCATTTGGAAACTCGAGTTTAGGCTAAACAGAGAGTTCTCTAAGTTTCTAAGTTTTGTTGGAAACTCGAGTTTGGTTTTGGAAACTCGAGTTTACAGCATACAGAGAACAATGCTTAATTCTGAACTTGTGAAAACTCCAGTTTTGATTGAAAACTCCAGTTTTCATGTGACAAGGTTTTCAAAGTTTTTCTCTCAAATGAGAAAACTCGAGCTTAGGTTTTACAGAGAAGAACTCAAAGTTTTTAAAGTTTTGAAAACTTCAATTTTGAATAAGCAGAGAAGTTTCCATTTTTCAAAGAATTATGGAAACTTGAGTTTCAGTTTGCAAACTCGAGTTTAGGCCAAGCTGAGAGCTCTGCTAAATTTGAACCTTTTGAAAACTCCAGTTTTGGAATGGAAACTCCAGTTTTGAGATTTTGGACTTAAAAATGTTTTCTCATCAAAGGTCCAAAACTCGAGTTTGTCACTTAATGACTCGAGTTTTGAATTCTTCTCAAAACTTGCTTCAAAGACCAAATCGCGACATTCTTCTCTGGAAGGAGAAAACTCGAGTTAAGTTTTGGAAACTCGAGTTTAGGCTTTTAATGAAAAATGAAAACTCCAGTTTTGATGAACAAACTTGAGTTTGTGTCGTTGGTTTTGAATTTCAAACTGGACGAATTTGCAAAATCTTTGTGTTTGTTTCTAATACTTCATATCATCACTCATTACTATTCTTAACTATGTTTAATCAGTTTGTTAGTGAGTTTCATATGATTTAGAGAGAATTAAATGAAGCATTAGCATAAAGAATAAAGTGATGTTAGCTCATTAAATGCAAAGTCCAAAAAACTTGCATTCTTTTGGACAATCATTCTCCACACATTGCAAAGGTATTAATGTTTCCTTTCCACATCTAGTAGCTGCTCTTCCAACGGATTAAAAGTCAAGAAGTCAAACATAAACTTCTGTGCAGCTGGATTAACCAAATAGTAGAGAGAGAAGAAGACCAAAACTTCAACTAATCCATTCTTAATGTTGGCAACGGTCACATTGAAGATTACAATGGTCATTTAATGTTTTCTTGGTATAAATAGAGATGCATTCAATTCTTCTCAACAACCATTCTGTAGAAAACGAAAATCATTCAAGTTTCCAACTACTCTTTGAGTTTTCTTGTGTAAAGTACATTTTGATACATTGTACTTCAGTGTTTATCATTATCCACTCTTAGAGAGAGTTTCATTTATTGAAATCATTTATTGTAAGAATCTCAAGTCAAGGGGACTTGGAGATTGGGATATTGATTGCAACTTATAAGGGGGAGTAAGTTCTAGTGAGAGAATTACTCTTGAGTTATAGAGTGTGTAATCAATTGTGATAGTGAAAAATCCCAGAGAGTCTGGGGACTGGATTTAGGTCAAGAGATTGGACCGAACCAGTATAAATCCTTTGTGTCTTGCTTCTCTTCCTTATCCTCTGTTTATATTTGTTTTCATTATCCAAAAACAAAGCATTTCGAAAAAATTTTAGAATCCCCAATTCACCCCTCTTGGTGATTCAGCTCCACTTTCATTTAGTATCAGAGCCTGGTTTTCTCTAAAGAGCTTAACATCTCGAGAAGGATCACCATGGAAGGTATTCTACCTGATGGAGCTTCGATCAACAGACGACCTGGCTTCAGTGGAGAGCATTACTCCTTCTGGAAAGCCAAGTTCAAGGTCTTTGTCATGGCTAGTGAATATGGCCTGTGGAGGGTGTTCAAGGTTGGCAACTATTCTCCAACAGTCCTGGAAAATGGACTCCGAGTTCCTAAGCCAGAAGAAAACTATGATGAGAATGATAGAAGAAACGTCACTCTCAACAGCAAAGCCATCCTCATGCTGCAAAGTGCTCTAAGTCAACAAGAGTACTTCTATATTTGCACATTACCATCAGCTAAAGCCATGTGGGATGCTTTGGAAATAGCTCATGAAAGAACTACTGGAGTGAAAGAGAATAGGGTCAATACTCTCATGACTGAGTATGATCTTCTTCGCATGAAGACTGGAGAATCCATCATCGATTTCCAGTTAAGATTCACCCACCTCATCAACCAGCTTGCTGCATTGGGCAAAACGTACGAACAACCTGTTCAAGTGAGGAAAATTCTAAATATATTCAGGAAAGAATGGGAAGCCAAAGTTACAGCCATTGAGGAAGCCCGTGGGGAATCAATGAGTTCTGTAGCAGCCTTGTTTGGTAGTCTATCTGAGTATGAAGGAAAGATCAAGTTCAGAAAAGGACTTGATGAGATGAATGGCAAGAGCAAAGGCATTGCTCTCAAGACTGTTAAAGAAGCTAAGAAATCAGATGATGATGAAGAAGAAGACGAAGATGAAGAGCTGGGCTTGATGGTCCGAAGGTTCAAGAAATTTTATAAGAAGGACCAAGGGTACAAGAAATTTCACAAGGGTAGCTCCAGCACCGAGGCAAAGAACCCAATTATTTGCTACAAATGTGACAAGTCTGGCCACATCAAGTCTGAATGCCCCCAACTGAAGAACAAGGATAAAGAAAAGAAGAAGTTCAACAAATTCAAAAAGAAAGCCTATGTCTCAGCCAAATGGGGAGATAGCTCATCTAATGAAGATGAAGTTGATGAGGAAGAAAAATCAAATATTTGCTTAGTTGCTGAAGAAGAAGAGCAACATGACAACAATGAGGTATATGATTCAAAACCATCTTATGATGAAAAATACATTTCTTTGAAAAAGAAAAATGTGCAATCTGAATTTGAAAAGCTTGCTGAAAAATACATTTCTTTGAAACAGAAAAATGTGACTCTTGAAATGCAAGTTAAAAATCTCTCATGTGAAAATATGGTTTGTGAAAATTGTCCTAATTTAGAGAAAAAGAGTTTACATCTAACAAAGGCACTTGAGAAATTCACTAGAGGTAGTGAGATGCTCAACGTCATTTTGAAACAGCAAAGATTTACAAATGACAAATCAGGAATTGGTTACAAACCAGATTTTGATAAAAGAAAAGGCAAAAAGAAATTTGGAGAAAAGTCTTACATGAACTACTTTAGAAAATCCGTTCATTCTTCAAACCCTTTTGCTCATTGCAATTATTGCAATCGAAAAGGTCATACTACTTCTTCTTTTTTTCATAAAAAGGAAAGAAAGAGTAAACCAATTGGAAACTATCAATGGGTGCCTAAGGGATCTTACAAGGTTCCTAAGACACAAACTAACCCCAAAGGACCCAAGAAAAGATGGGTATCTAAGACCTGATTATTTATGTTTTGTAGGTCTGTCTAAGAGCATCAAAGTCCAACAAATGGTACATTGATAGTGGATGCTCTAGACACATGACAGGAGATCATTCCAAATTTGCTTCAATCAAGCCCAAGGAATATGGCAAAGTGACATTTGGTGGAAATCAATCTGGAAAGATTGTTGGGATTGGTGAAATTGGAAACAATGAAGGACCACAAATCAAAGATGTCTACCTTGTGGAAGGACTTTGTCACAATCTCCTCAGTGTAAGCCAAAGCACTGATAAAGGTAACCTAGTTATCTTTGATTCTGAGGAGTGCTTGATAGTAAGTAAGGATATTCTCTCTTTTGAAAATGTAAAATCAAAAGCTTTATTTAGAGCCCCTAGGGAGGGTAATTGTTATACACTTAACCTTTCTAGAAACGGTTCTCCTTATGAAAAATGTTTTGTTAGTAATTTGGATGATAGTTGGCTATGGCACAAGCGTTTAGCTCATGTCAATATGATTCAACTTGACAGATTACTCAAAAAAGATTTGGTGATTGGTGTTCCAAAACTTCGTTTCAAAAATGATATGATTTGTGATGCTTGTCATAAAGGAAAACAAACCAAATCATCTTTCAAATCTAAATATGAGATTTCAACTACTAGACCTCTTCAATTACTTCACATGGATCTAGTTGGACCAGCTAGAGTAAGAAGCCTTGGTGGCAATCTTTATACTTTGGTCATAGTTGATGATTTTTCTAGATTTGCATGGACTATATTTTTATCATCTAAGGATGAAATATTTGATCAGTTTTTTGTTTTTGCCAAGAAGGTCCAAAACGAGAAAGGCTTTGTTATTTCAGGAATTCGGACTGATCATGGAGGTGAGTTCGAAAATCATGCATTTGCTGAGTTTTGTGACAATATGGGAATTGATCACAATTTCTCATCCCCGAGGACTCCTCAACAAAATGGTGTTGTGAAGAGAAACAATCGAGTTCTCACCGAGATGGAAAGAGCAATGCTGAATGAGAACAACACTTCTCAAGTGTTTTGGGCTGATGCAATGAGTACTGCTTGCTACATCTCAAAGCGAGCATACCTCCGAAAGAAGATGAACAAGACTCCTTTTGAACTGTTAAGGGAAGAAAACTGAATCTGGCTCATCTACATGTGTTCGGATGTAAGTGCTTCATCCATAATAATGGTAAGGATAACTTGGGAAAATTTGATCCCAAGGCGGATGAAGGTATAATTTTGGGTTACTCTAATAGAAGTAGAGCTTATAGAGTCTTTAATATTCGTACTCGTATTGTTGAAGAGTCTATGCATGTTGCATTCTGTGAATCTAAGTCTGACAAATCCAAGGATGATGATGAGGAAAATGTTTTCAAAAATCAATTCTTTTCGAAAACTACTCCTGCCTCTATTGAAAATCCTGAAAATGTTTTCGAAGTTGATCCTCAAAACAATTTAGAAAACTCTGATTAATCTCAGCCTAGAGCTTGGAAATTTATAAGGAATCATCCTTTAGACCAAGTAATAGGTGATGTTAATCAAGGTGTAAGGACCAGAAATAGTACTTTGAATGAAGTTACATTTTCTGCCTTTATTTCAAAGATTGAACCCTCTAAGATTGATGAAGCCCTTTCAGACAATGATTGGGTGATAGCAATGCAAGAGGAGTTACACCAATTTGATAGAAATCAAGTTTGGGATTTGGTACCTAGGTCTAAGGACCATCCAGTCATTGGCACAAAATGGGTATTCAAGAACAAACGAGATGAATCAGCAATCATTGTCCGGAATAAGGCAAGATTGGTTGCTAAAGGCTATAATCAAGAAGAAGGAATTGATTATAAAGAAACTTATGCTCCAGTGGAAAGATTGGAAGCTATAAGAGTTCTTCTAGCCTTTGCTTGTGTCAAAGGATTCAAGCTCTATCAAATGGATGTGAAAAGTTCTTTTCTGAATGGTTTTATTCAGGAGGAAGTTTATGTGGAACAACCTCCTGGTTTTCAAAATGATCATCATCCAGATCATGTTTATCGCCTTAAGAAAGCTCTTTATGGTCTTAAGCAAGCTCCTAGAGCTTGGTATGAGCGATTAAGCAAATTCCTTCTTGATCAAGGATTTGTTAGAGGAAAAGCAGACACAACTCTTTTCATTAAAAGTAATAAGCTTAATGAAATTTTAATTGTCCAAATCTATGTTGATGATATTATTTTTGGAGCTTCTAATGATGCTTTGTTTGAAGAGTTTGCTAAGAACATGCAGGGAGAGTTTGAGATGTCCATGATGGGAGAAACGACTATTTCCTTGGTCTGCAAATCAAGCAAAAGAAGAATAGAATCTTCATCTCTCAGACCAAGTATCTCAACGATCTGCTGAAGAAGTTTGGAATGAACCAATGCAATGGAGCTGATACTCCAATGAGCTCAACCACATCTTTGGATGCTGATGAAGAGGGCAAGGATTTCAACATTACAAGATATAGAGGAATGATTGGTTTATTGCTCTATCTTACTGCAAGCCGCCCAGACTTCCAATTCAGTGTGGGGATGTGTGTAAGGTTCCAATCTGCTCCCAAGGAGTCTCATGCTCAGAATGTGAAGAGGATCTTCAGATACCTTGCTGACACAAAGACTCTTGGCTTGTGGTTTCCTAAAGGTCAACCTGAGCATTTGGTGGCCTACTCAGATTCAGACCATGCTGGTTACAAGACGGATAGAAAGAGCACAAGTGGGCAATGTCAATTTCTTGGTGGCTCACTTGTCTCCTGGTTCAGCAAGAAGCAAACAATCGTCTCTGTATCATCAACTGAAGCTGAGTACATTGCTGCATCTAGTTGTTGTGCTCAAGTCCTATGGCTCAAGCAACAACTATCTGACTTAGGAATCAACTTGAAGGAGATCCCAATATTGTGTGATAACACAAGCACAATAAGCTTGGCAAATAATCCAGTTCAACGCACTAGGACCAAGCATATTGATGTGAGACATCACTTCATAAGGGATCATGTTCAAAAAAAAGATGTCAAAGTCATGTTCATTCCAACTCACCTTCAACTTGCAGACATCTTCACCAAACCATTGGCTAAGGAGGAATTCAATTTCATTAGAATAGAATTGGGAATGGTAAATCCCAATAAGCTGTAAGCATTTCTTATCTCAAATGTTAGTTATGGTTTTGATGATTATTTGATACTAACTTAAGCTTCAGAGTGTTTAGTAATGTTTTATGCAGGATTTTTAAATTGCTGAAGTTTGCTGTCAGAAGAAGCAAACTCGAGTTTTGATATCAAAAATCGAGTTTATCGGGGAAAGAGAGTAAGCCTTCAGTTTGGGAAAACTGGAAACTCGAGTCATTAAGTATGAAACTCGAGTTTCGGACAGACAGAGAGCAACACACCTGACAAGGCAAGATGAAAACTCGAGTTAATAAGTGGAAACTCGAGTTTTAGTCGCGGAAGTTCAAGGGTTCACAGTGCATCCTTGAAATCCAGGTCAGTGCTTTTGCGCCCTATTTAAACTTGATTGTTCATTGTACGTCCAAACTCTCTTCAAAACTCAAGTTTGCCCTAGAGTTTCTTTGAGCTTCTCATCTCCTTCCTCACTCTCTGAACCTCAAATCGAAAATGGCCCCCAAGAAATCCACCAAAGATGATGCCGACTATGAGGCTTCAGAGTCTCCATCGCCTCCTCCTCTTACACGACCTAGGCGATTGAAGAGTAACCCCAGACGATTCCACTATGGGATTGACAAGCAGATTCCTGGAGTTCCATCGTTCTAGACAACCTCCTCTCCTAAACCTAAGAGTGTCTCGTTTCAAGAACCATCTCAGACTCAATCCAAGCGAGCCTCTGATTCTCTGAATGACGAAGGAAAGGGAAAACAAAAGGAAGGTGAACCCTCAAAGTCTCACAAGAAGAGAAGAGCTGGCAGAGAAGAAGGATCGTCACTTTTACGCGGTACACTTTTTTATACAGACCCCAAAATCAATACTGTTGTTATACAAATATTTGGTGTATAACAAATATATAGATACCCCTGTTAGTTCTCTATTGGTTTTGATGATAACTGTCAATTGTAAACTCAGATTGAAGTTTGTCTTTGTAAGTTGAAAAACTTATTGTCAAAGGCAAACTCGAGTTTTGGTTTGGAAACTCGAGTTTGGACTTGACAGAGAGTAGCTCAAGTTTTTGTAAAGTTAGGCAAACTCGAGTTTGGGTATTGAAACTCGAGTTTTGACCATACAAAGAGCTTCTAAGTTTTTCAAAGGCAAAACAAACTCGAGTTTGGTTTTAATGAACTTGAGTTTTAGCAAGACAGGAGCTACCAATTTTTCATGGTTAGCAAAACTCCAGTTTCCATTTGGAAACTTGAGTTTAGGCAAAACAGAGAGTTCTCTAAGTTTCCAAGTTTTGTTGGAAACTCAAGTTTGGTTTTGGAAACTCGAGTTTACAGCATACAGAGAACAATGATCAATTCTGAACTTGTGAAAACTCCAGTTTTGATTGAAAACTTCAGTTTTCATGTGATAAGGTTTTTCAAAGTTTTTCTCTCAAATGAGAAAACTCGAGTTTGGTTTTGGAAACTCGAGCTTAGGTTTTACACAGAAGAACTCAAAGTTTCTAAAGTTTTGAAAACTCCAGTTTCAATTTGAAAACTCCAATTTTGAATAAGCAGAGAAGTTTCCATTTTTCAAAGAATTATGAAAACTCGAGTTTCATTTTGCAAACTCGATTTTAAGCCAAGCAGAGAGCTCTGCTAAATTTGAACCTTTTGAAAATTCCAGTTTTGGAATGGAAACTCCAGTTTTGAGATTTTGGACTTAAACATCAACACCTTATTCCCACAACTCCTTCAAGTCTTCGATCAAGGGCTGAAGGTAAACATCAATGTCATTTCCGGGTTGTTTTGGTCCCAAAATCAACATAAACAACATGATGTACTTTCGTTTCATGCATAACATAGGAGATAAGTTGTAAATAATCAGGAGCATAGGCCATGAACTATGTATGCTGCTAAGGCTAGCATAGGGATTTATGTCATCCATGCTAAGGGCAGGCCTAAGGTTCCTAGGTTCTTCGCCGAAGTTAGAAAATAAGTGATCGATTTTCTTCCATTGAGAAGAATCAGCCGGATGTCGAAGCTTTCCATCAGAAATCCTCTCATCTGCATGCCACCTTAAATTTTTTGCATCATTTTCATTAGCAAACATCCGCTTGAACCTTGGTGTAATTGGAAGATACCACAACACTTTTGCAGGCCCCTTATTTGACTTGTACCTTGGGGTTTCACATATCGAACATTTTTGCTTCTCTTCAAACTCTTTTCTATACAATATGCAATCATTCGGCCATGCATAGATCTTTTTGTACTCCATCCCCAGTGGACAAAGTATTTTCTTAGCATCATACTCATAGTATCGATGCGACAACACATTATCATTCGAAAGCATGTCCTTAATTACTTCAAGCATGTCAGAAAAACTCTTGTCGCTCCATCCATGATGTGCTTTCAATCTTACCAATTTCAATACAGCGTTCAACAATTGGTATTTTTTACACCCAGGGTATAGCGGCGTCTCTGCATCACTGCACATATTACCATATGCATGTGATTGCTCAAAAGCCTCTTCTCCTACATCACGAATAATGTCCTCTATGCGATCATCCATATCCGTGTCATTATCATCAAAGGCCACTTCCCCATGTCGAGACCCACTTGGCATTTTTTCACCATGCCATACCCATACTGTATAGGTCTTACAAAATCCTTCACAAATTAAATGTGTGTGTATAACTTCAGGACTTAGTCGCCTCTCATTCAAACATCCTACACAAGGGCAATAAAACTTCCCACTATCATCATGGGCATTTCGTTTAGCAAATTTTATAAATTCCCTCAGCCCATTCTCATATTCAACACTCGTCCGTAAACAATTTATCCAATTGTGATCCATAGTAGAATTCCTATAGACGGAAAGATTTAACATACATTATCAGAATTTAAAAATTGCATAAACTAAGCCAACTCCAAATTCATATGCTCAATGTAGCTAGCTAGGTTATAAATATATTTTTTTGTGAAGCAGAAAGCCATTAAATGCATCACAAATAGTGACTCTCGCCATAAATGTATCACAGTGAATCAAAGAAGCAAAATAAATGCATCACATGAAGGTCTTGTGGACTAACCTGTAGCGTATAAATTAAAATGCTTTTGCTGAAGATTTCTTCTTCGGCCACAAACATTGATGTTGCAGACAACAAAAGTAACCCTAAAAACACTTGTTGGTCAGTTGGGTAGGTAACAAGTGCAAATATAATCTTGAAAATACAATATTCATTAACAACAGAGGAACCCACAAGAACATTTCATCGATTTCATTCAACCCATGAAAAACCCAGAACGATAAACAGAAAACTCTAAAAGTTATATAACCGAAACACCTCTTACTGATTGGTCTATCGCCGTTTAGCTAAGGAAGCAGAAAGTGATAAGCTGACCAGCACTAGCTTGTTGAGAGAACAACGCGAAGTGTATCACGAAGCAACACACAAACACTGGAGACAGAACATGAGTTATCACTTACGACGCGACAAGAGAAGTTCAGGAGGGAAATTTAATTTTCCGCGCGACAAAGACACTTTTTAGCTTTTTGGATTTTATTAAGACCGGTTAATTATACATTGTCCGGTCCTAAAGGTATATATTTTATTTATTTAATTTTTAAGACCAGAGTTTTATAAGAATCCAGTCTTAATTTTTTATTATTCATTTAATTTTAAGACTGAAGTTTTATAAAATATCAGGTCCTAAAAGTCAAATACGTTAATTATAAATTAAAGCATCCTATCTTAAAGGTTCTCATTTACATTACGAAACAAAAAAAGAGAGGATAGGCATTGGCGAGCGCAGCAGCAACTGAATTAAAATAAAGGAAAACTGGAGAATAAACTTCTTTAATTACTGGAGAATATGAACAAAAAGAAGACACAAGCTTAGTTCTTAATGCTTCATACGTTACTGGAGAATATGCACGTACACAAGGAAAAAAATGAAAATTATCAACAACAAGAATCTGACTAAACATCCTAACTAAAGCTTATTATCATCCAATGCCTTGGCGATATCGGCGTGAGCAGCATTAATTTCCCGCCGGAGATCAGCAAGTTGTTGTCTTATGTGGATCAACAATGAAAGAGGGGAGGGGTTAGCAGTAGGCACGTTTAGGCCAAGAGGTTGGCCAATATTATCAGAAGACTAAAGAGGGGGAGCAGGAACCTCTTCATGGTCTGAAGGCTAGAGGGGGCCGGCAAACTCTTCATCATCCGTATTAAGAATACGGAGGAACTCAGCATAGAAAGGGTCGCTGGCACTTAGAGGTTGGAGGATATTGGTAGAAGGCTGGAAAGGGGAAGCAGGAACCTCTTCATGGTCCAAAAGCTGGAGGGGGTGCGACAATCTCTTCATCACCCAAACTGACAATGGGTCCAATGACCTGAGACTCTTTCGTCCCAACAAAACGCAAGCTCGAATGAGGCGGCCCGTATAAGGACCTAAGGTAGGCACGAGCTTCAGGAGTACCCCTACGAGCGGTTCTCTTGTATCTAACCATGGTTTGAGTAGTCTGGGACAGAGGATTATCAAGGACGCAGTGAGGAGTTAGGGCAGAGATGTAGTGAGGAGTTAGGGAAGGGATGTAGTGAGGAGTTAGTGAGGATTACTTTAGTTTCTTCACATTCTTCTCCATCACTTCTAAAACCTCCACTACCTAGCCTTCACCGTAATGGCTGCTCCACTAGGTCCTCCTTTTCCTCCTCCTCGTCTTCAACCTCAGTGCCCTCCTCTTCCGTTGCCTCCAAATCCTTCTTTCTATCGGATGATGGAGCACATGCTGGCCCGCATCGATCACATCGACCGACGCTTGGGCCAATTGTTTGGGCTTGTTCATACCTTCAACAACAAGCTCAACATGGTACTCGACGCAATTGACGTGAAGTACCATGCTTCTGAAGACGACGCCTCCGACCCCACCTCCCCCTCCAACAATGATGGGGAGGATTAGATGTTTTATGTTTTTTTTTCTGTAGTAGTGCTGCCCCTTAGTGGGCAGCATAAAAATTATAATAAATAAAATTTTTAGTTCCCATCTTCGATCGCATTGTCCTTTTCATTATCTTCATTTTCTTTCTGACAAAAAGGAAACAAACAAAACATTGTCCTCGTGTGTGAGCAACATTAAAAATTTACAGAATACATTAAGACCATAAAAAACAAAAAACAAAAAACATCGTTTACCTTGTAAGAACAAATACAAACAAATACAGTGACATTTTTCTCAAGGTTGGACCATCATTGTCGTCGTTTTACCTCGGCCTGATTTGATAATTATCAGTGTCCTTTTTATTATCTTTCCTTTTTTCTGACAAAAAGAAAAAAGACAGAGAAAAGGGAGACCAATTGTAACACCCCCAAATTTCTAACAGTTATGATAACATAAAATTTCAATGAGTTTTATAAATAATTATTGAAATTCAAAATAAACAAATTTGGGAAGTGTTACCGCCGCACTTGTATTGGGACAAGTGCAAGGCTACTTATTACATTAACATAAATCCAAAACTAAAATAAATAGGTTTTATTCAGAGCATTAAAAAAAAAACTAGCTAGAATTAACTGAATGTTCTTCCTCACTTCTCACTGCTAGCCCCAATCTTTGGAACCTGTTTCACTAAAAATTTGCTCCCCCGAAGGATCATCGCAGCCCATAACACAAAAATCAGCAAAGCTGGTAATCCTAATAAAACACAATTTAAATAGCTCAAATATATTAATCAAATCAAATATATATAATCATATAGTAATTGCATCAAATATTATTCATTATCTTTTTTAAATTTATTTAGACCCGAGAAACCCTGCCATTCTATTTAGTGGGAAGAGAACCATGGTAGACCCGGAAACCTGTCAGTCTACCCTGTGACCCGGAAACCTGTCAGTCACAAATCATAATTATTTTTCCTTCGTTTCTTTTTTTCAAAAAAATATAATTAGTAAATTAGAACAATTAAAGTTCTAATTTATCAAATAAATGTTGTCAACATTAATATCCAAACAACACGAATCATCCAACAAATAAGCGCAGTCACTAATTCATAATCAAAAGCAAACTATGTTCACAAATACCTCATATAAAACATAAGAAGCATACCACTAAGCGACATTAGTATGATTACTATTATTGTCGTCATCTTCGCCACTATCATCAATTTCAATGACATTTAATTGTGCTTCACTTTGAGCAGGCTATGGTTCATAAGTAAGAATATTAAGTGACTGAGGCATGTAACTTTTATTGTCCAATAAAAATTAAATATTAACTCTGTTGGTTTAATCTAGTTCAAACTTTCATGCTAGCTATTCATGTAGAGTGGATGCTCTAAGCGTGTCATTCATTAAGTGAAGTTCCACCTAGTTAATAAGGCTTTATAAAAATTTTCCCCATTGATCTTTTTTATTTCAAGAGTTAGCTCCAGACTCCAGTACAATTCACATATAGTACTTACATATGTATATAATCGAGAAGCTTTTAGCTGGAAAATCATGAAGGTGTGTCCCCACACACATTAGAATTTCTCACTAGAGGCAAGCACGTGCATGCATGAACATTTGAACCTCATAGTATATACATACATAGACGAGATATTTATTAAGAATATTGCATTTAAGCTTCGAGCTTTTAGCTTAAGTCTAGGCATCTCCTGCCTCTTGGCACTCTAAGTCTAAGTAATTAAAATAAAATAAAAGGCTACAGTAAAAGGGCCTAACAAGCCAGCCCGGGGCCCTACAGGGCCAATTTAAAAAATCTTATCCATTTTTCAAGCCTGGTCCTTGATGGGCCAACTCGATTTCTCGGCTCTACTCATAGGTCAAATACTTTCCCCATCTTTCCCTCCATTTACATCCTCACTCCCTCTCCGCTTCCTCCTACAATTTCAGCCCGTCATGGATGGAGGTGGGCCCAGGAGAACAAAAATTAAGGTTCTGAAATTGTGCAACAAAGAAGGCTCAGAAGATGTCGCAAGGCAGAAAAAGCGTTGAAAGCAGCAGTAAATTGCAAAATTAAGGTTCTGAAATTGTTTTTTTCTTATTAAAAAAGCACAACAGGATCGTGCGATATCAGAGATACTACGAGTTACCCGTCGATCCTATCGTTCCAAAACAATTTGTGATGTCTGTTAAGAGCTGGATCATTTCGTCTCAAAATATAGTAGGATCGTGCAATCCCATGATTTGAATCTCGATTTTAATAACAATGGTTTCTACTTTTACTGCAGAAATACTTATTTCTGTCATGAGTCCCACTAATATTTTCTTTCTTCTCTTTACAATAGGACCTACTCAGAAAAAAAATTTATACAGCAAAAACATAAACATTAAAACAATAAGAAATTTCAGAAATTCCAATTGGAATTTTTCTACCAATTTATATTCATATATGAATTTATCCTTCACAATTTTCAACCAAGACTCCAAAAATAGTCCACGGATACAGAAATCAAGCTGAAGGGGTAATTTTTACCCATACTCACATTCTTATTCTCTTCACTGCATGTAATCATTTTCAAAACAAATAAAAAATCCTTGAAAATCACTTCTAAAGTGAAGAATGGAAACCTCTTCGAGTTCATCAAGGACTCAGTCTGTGTCAGCCAAGTTTGACAGGGATTACATGATAACTTGTATTTTAGTTAGTTTGTTGTATAACAACTTGTATTTAGTTAGTTTGTTCATTAGTTCAGTTACATATAGAACTCTAGCTTAATTTGTACAGTGACTTCATTTATCCTGTATATAATGCACAGTGATGCTCAATAATACACAGAATTATTTACCAATTGTCTAGTAACATGGTATCAATAGCCATCTGATTTTTCTCTCCTTTCTTTCCCTTTCTCGATCCTTTCCCTTTATTTTCCATTCTCGATTCCTCCGCCCCAACCCTAACCATCACTCTCTTTCCCTTCCATGGCATTCGTCTCCGACGCCGATGGTTCCTCAGCCACACCTTCAGCTTCCACGGCCACACCACCACCGCCTCTCCCAAATACTTCTCCCGTCACCGACATCTCCTCCCAATTTTACATTCACCTGAACAAAAAATCCATCTCTCATTCTCGTTGCTCCCCCTCTCGATGGCTCCAACTACCACAGCTGGGCCAGAGCCATGCGTATGTCTTTACTTTCGAAGAACAAGCTTCGGTTTGTCGATGGCTCACTCCCTTCACCATCGTCAACTGCTTCTTCATTCCTGATTTGGGAACGGTGCAACAACCTAGTTCAGGGCTGGTTAACTCGGTATCATTCTCCCTCTATTTCCAAGAGCGTTTTGTGGTTCGATTCTGCTGCTGAAATATGGAATGATCTCCGGTCCAGATTTGCTCAATCGAACCTCTTTCAAATTGCTAATCTCCAGGAAGAAATCTGCAATCTCAGGCAAGTTTCTTTCTGTGTGAGTGATTATTTCACTAATCTGAAGATTCTATGGGATGAAATGTCTAACATCCGTCCGTTGAAGCCCTGCTCATGTGGATCCCTTGGCAACACTCTCCTTCATCGGGAAGAGGATCAGGTGATAAGATTTCTGAAAGGGCTTAATGAACCATATGCCTCCATTAAATATCAGATTATGCTTCTTGATCCCCTTCCCCCAATTACTCGTGTGTTTTCTTTGGTTGTTCAACATGAGAGAGAACTGCACCTTCCTGTTGGTTTACCTGATTCAACTGTTCTAATGACCAAGGCTCCACGTTTTGGTTCCTCTGGTTCTAAGCCAAAATTATGCACCTACTGTGGAAAACCTCGTCACACCGAGGATACATGCTATCAGAAACATGGTTTTCTCCCTGGATTCAAATTTCAGTCATCTGGTACCCCTAACTCGGTGAACAACATTTCCACTCAAGGTTCTGGTTCTGGTTTAGTTCAATTGCCCTCTGTTATGGCTTCTTCTCCAGCGTCCTCTCCTTCGACTGCTGCCATTCTTCCTCAATTGTCAGCTGATCAATATACATGTCTCCTCAGTCTCCTTGGTCCTTCTCCACAACCTTCAGTTAATCATTTGTCAGCTTCGATTTCAGTCCCTACTGAAGGTAAAATTTCCTCTTCCACAAATGTATCATGGATCATTGATTCTGGTGCGACTGGTCATGTATGTTGCTCTTTAGATTTGTTTACATCTTACACGTTAATATCTCCTATCTCTATAAGTCTTCCCACTGGTTCTAAAACCATTGCTCAATTTTCTGGCACCATTCACATTTCAGAATCGTTAATTTTGTACAATGTTATGTTTTTGCCTCATTTTTCATTCAATATTATATCTGTCTCTCATTTAACAGTGTCTCACAATTGTTTTTTAACCTTTTCTTCCTTTGGTTGCCAGATTCAGTCAACTCTTCCTTCATTGATGATTGGTTCAACTAAACTTTTTGAGGGCCTCTATATCTTACTGCAGATATGCGACCTTCTCCTCAGGTTCTTCTAACCAACACTACTTCAATACCAAATAATGCTCTCTGGCATCTGCGATTGGGGCATCCATCTGCCTCAACACTTTCAATTTTACATACGCAATTTTCAGACATTACTGTATCTTCTTATTTCCTTGTGATACTTGTCATTTTGCAAAACAGAAACACTTGTCTTTCCCTGTAAGCACAAGTTCATCTAATAAAATCTTTGATTTGGTTCATGTTGATATTTGGGGCCCATTTTCAGTTCCCTCTATCCAGGGTCATCATTATTTTCTCACAATTGTTGACGATTTTTCTCGTTACACTTGGCTTTTTTTGATGAAAACCAAATCTGAAACTCAAACTCACATTAAACTTTTTTTTTGCACTTGTTCACACTCAATTTTCCGCTGCTATTAAAATTTTGCGCTCTGACAATGGTGCTGAATTTATTATGCCTCAATTTTATGCTTCTCATGGTCTTATTCACCAAAAATCCTGTGTTGCTACCCCATAGCAAAATGGCTTAGTTGAACGCAAGCATCAACATATTTTGAATGTTGCTCGTGCTCTTCTATTCCAATCTCATCTCCCAATTTCATACTGGTCCTTTTTAGTCCTTCATGCTACTTGCATCATAAATTGTTTGCCTTCTCCTATCATTCACAACTCCACTCCTTTTGCTCGTCTGTATGGTTTTTCCCCTTCTTATTCCTTGTTCAAAGTTTTTGGTTCTCTTTTCTTTGCATCCACATTGAGCCACAATCGTTCCAAATTTTCTCCTCGTGCTCGCAAATGTGTTTTCTTGGGTATTCCCCACGGTTCTAAAGCATTTACATTGCTTGATCTTTCTACAAACCAAATTTTTTTGTCTAGAGATGTTATTTTCCATGAACTTGTGTTTCCTTTTCAAAATGACAACATCACTCCCATTTCTACCACTTGGCCGGAACCACAACCCTCTACTCCTTTCTTAGAAGATACTTCTGATTCCTCCCCATCCTTACCTACTAGCCGAGATACCCCTCCTTCCCTTAATTTTGACACTTCACAATCACCCATAAATTCCCCTCCACGTCGCTCCACCAGAATTCATCGCCCTCCTTCCTATCTGCGGGATTATCATTGTGCCCTCACTACTTCTACTAACCAATCATCATGCAAAGGTATTCCTCGTTACCCTTTATCTTCTGTTCTTTCTTATTCTTCTCTTTCTTCCAATTATCATTCTTTTGTTAATGTTGTTACCACTAATCCTGATCCTTCCACCTTCAAACAAGCTGTCAAACTCTCTTTTTGGAGGGAAGCCATGGCTGCTGAAATAAGGGCTCTTGAACAAAATCAGACCTGGATCCTCACTCCATTGCCACCGGGAAAGAGGACTGTTGGCTGTAAATGGGTTTTCCGCACCAAATTCAAAGCTGATGGTACTATAGAAAGGTATAAAGCTAGACTTGTGGCTAAAGGTTACACTCAAACCGAAGGTGTAGACTATTTTGACACTTTTTCTCCGATAGCCAAGATGACTTCCTTACGTTTATTACTGTCTATGGCTGCTGCCAAACATTGGCATTTACATCAGTTAGATGTCAATAATGCTTTTCTCCATGGGGATTTACATGAAGAGGTTTATATGTCCCTTCCCCCTGGTTACACTACTTCTGATTCTACACTTGTTTGTAAATTGCAAAAGTCTCTTTATGGATTAAAGCAAGCAAGTCGTCAGTGGTATTCTAAGCTTTCATTAGCTTTGTTGTCCTATGGTTATTGTCAATTTGTTTCTGACCATTCCTTGTTTTTCAAAGCATTCGAGACTTCTTTTACTGTCATTCTTGTCTATGTCGATGATGTGGTGCTTGCTGGAAATGATTTAACTGAAATCAGCTTAGTCAAACAGCGATTAGACTCTGAATTTACCATTAAAGACCTTGGTGAGCTTCGTTATTTTCTTGGCCTTGAACTTGCTAGATCTCATGATGGTATTTTTTTTATCTCAACGCAAGTTTGCTCTTGAATTACTTGAAGATACTGGATATTTGGCTTGTAAACCTGCTTCTTGTCCCATGGACCCTCACCTCAAGCGTTCTAATACTCATGGCACCCTTTTACTTGACCCCCTGCCTTATATAAAGTTTATTGGTCGCCTGCAATATCTTACTACTACACGGCCAGATCTGATTTCTGTCATTCAACAACTCAGCCAATTCATGTCTGCTCCTCGGGACACACATTTTTCTGCTGCTCACCGGGTCCTTCGCTACATTAAATCCTCTCCGGGTTCTGGTATTTTCTTTTCTGCTTCTTCTGATTTACAGTTAAGGAGTTTCAGTGATTCTGATTGGGCTGGTTGTTTAGACACTCGTCGCTCTGTTACTGGTTTCGCTATTTTTCTTGGTTCTTCCTTAATTTCTTGGAAATCCAAGAAGCAAGCTACAGTTTCTAAATCATCTTCAAAAGCATAATATCGGGCTTTATCATCTACTACTTGTGAATTGCAATGGCTTATATATTTGTTGAATGATTTTCACATTTCTCATGTTGCTCCTGCCTTACTTTATTGTGACAATCAATCAGCCATTAAGATTGCTGCCAATCCAACCTTTCATGAGAGGACCCAAACACATTGATATTGATTGTCACTTAGTAAGAGAAAAGCTTCAAGCCAAGGTTATTCATCTTCTTCCTGTTAAGTCTGTTGATCAGCTTGCAGACATTTTTAGCAAGCCTCTTCACCCTACTCGGTTTCATGATCTCAAGTCCAAGCTAGGCATCCAAGACATCCATGCTCCAGCTTGCGGGGGGTGACAGGGATTACATGATAACTTGTATTTTAGTTAGTTTGGTGTATAACAACTTGTATTTAGTTAGTTTGTTTATTAGTTCAGTTACATATAGAACTCTAGCTTACTTTGTACAGTGACTTCATTTATCCTGTATATAATGCACAGTGATGCTCAATAATACACACAGAATTATTTACCAATTGTCTAGTAACAAAGTTCCAGTAGAGGAGAAGCTCATCAATGACAGCCAGGTTGTTTTAGGTCTTAGAGAAACCAAAAAATATCTTGTCATCATCACTCTTCGCCTTCTCCTTTATGAACCGGTCGATTCGCATGGAAAACTCATTCTACCCCAAATCAAAGGATTGATGAAATCGAGTGGGAATGCAAAGCATAGATTCAGGAGTGAGCGCCTTCAACGACGTGTTGACATCAGGGAAGTTCGACAACATGTATTACCGGAATCGGTAGAGATGATTACAGATGTTGGTGACGGATTCGGTGATGTAGCTAGAAAAGAGGACAAAGCCGTTAGTGGATTTGTAGGCACAATTGGTAAAGGTGTTGAGTTGTTTCTTTTCTTTTTTTTCTTTTTTTGATATAAAAATTTTACTAGAGGGGTTGGGCTCACCCACAATCTAAAGGCAGGGCGCTTGAAGCCCTCTCTGCAAGGAATTCAAGACTAAGAGTATACATGTCTCCACCTTAACCTGAGTTACCGTTGCTTCGTAAACCCCTAGGATGCCTCCCCCAGCGCCTTGACCAACTCCAGGATCGAACCCCCTCCTTTTTGGTGAGAGTGTTCGACCTTTTTGCCAGTTGAACCCAAGGACGAGGGGTGTTGAGTTGTTTCTTCAACTGGTCAATTAGAGAGGAAAAAATTGACACGTGCACTGCATGGGACCCAAATAAAGTTCGTTTGCACCAAGACACCAGTTGTGTCAAAATGGGCCTCATGTATATTTTAGCACCCATAAAAATTTGATGTTGTTAGATGCCTAGTTAGAAAATTTTATTGTTAAAATTGTACCTTTACATATTTATTTTAAAGGGTAAATGTGCAAAAATAACTTATTTTTATGAAATGTTGACAATATAATCAAACCTCTAGTATAAAAATACATATGAATGTTTTAAAATGGAGCAAAAGTATCATCTATATTAACTCCATATTGAATGTTCATTACTTTTTCAAAACATATTTTTCTAAAGGTGAAAAAATACCCATAATCTTTTACAAAAAGTGCTCTAGCACCATAATCAAACCTCATATGCAATAGTGCCTACCCCTTGTCTTTGAATTCAACTAGGAAAAAGGTTCAACACTCTCACTAAAGTGAGGGGTTTGAGTGGGTCAAGACTCAAGACACTAGGGAGACATTCTAACTCCTGGGTGTCTAGGTAAACGTCTGAGAGTGATGGGCGAGGATGGCTCGCCCTACCTAATATTGTGATCACCTAGAAGGAAGAGAGATTTCGCCCTACTCTTAGATTATGGGTGAGCCCAACCCTTTTCTTAAAATTTTTATATTACAAAAGTGCAGTAGTACCTATATCATATTAATCTTACCTATCACTTCTCTCTTTTCTATAATTGCTTTATATTATTAAAACAAAAAGAAATTATTTTCCTCATCTCTAGATCCTCTTCACCTCCTCCACGAGTTTTCCCCTGACTTTAAATTAGGAGTAACTGCGATTACTATAGGTTATATTAGAAGGGAAAAAATTGTTAGGCAAAAAAGGAGTATGAACATTTTGAGTAATATATTCCTCCAATCTTTAATATAAGACATACCACTCTGATCCTATTTATAAGTCCTTTTTGACCAAAAAATTTAATCCTATTTATAAGTCCATTTTGACCAAATAAGTGATATTTTGATAATTTTGCTCATATTATTGTACTAATGAAAATAAAGAGAGAATAAAGAGTTGAAAGGTACTCATTCATATATGAGGATAAATTTGAAATTTTACCCTATAATCATTGAACTACCTCCTTCTCCTTAGTATGTGTGATTTGATCAAAAGAGACTTATAAATAGGACCAGAGTGGTATCTAATTAATTTGATTAGACTAAGAAAATTGGTTAAGTTAGTTAATACTCTCTCTGGTCCTTATTATAAGGCACAAACTAACAATTTTCACAAACCAATAAAAACAGTTGAGGTCAATAAAGTTGCCCTATAATTTAAGTAACTTCCAATATTACCCCTACTAATTGCACTAAACTCTAATATTATAATAATTATTACTCTCACTCCATACATGGAAATAAATAATTAATGTGCATTGGAAATAAGCAAATGCCTTATGAAAAGGATCAAATATAATTGTTAGTTTGTGCCTTATAATAAGGACCAGGGGGAGTATGACATTATGTATTTTTAAAAATACCATATTCACATTTTTTTTAATTCTCTCTCCTTTTCTATTATTACGAGGGAGTATCAATAGATATAAATTATGAAAAGATTGATAAGTATAAAAAAAAAAAAAAAAAAATTTATCTTCTACTTAAAAGATTAACTCCTAAAATATATCATATAGTATTAAGGGTATTAAAGAGATGGGGAGTATTATGCTTGTTTTCAATTAATGCCTTCTTAAAACTTTTTTTAGCCAAGCCCATCGGGTCGGTCCTTTTAAGCCCTGACCCTTCAAGGGCCAAGCTTAAAAATTAGAGGAATTTAATGAAATAAACTTTGGAGGGCTGACCCTGTAGGGTCTCGGGCTTAAAAAGGCCGGCCCTGCAGGCCCTTTTAATTTATTATTATTATTTTTTGGATGCATAGATTCATATATGATGGTAATTTACTAATTTATATGTATTTTGTATTTGTTATAGAGTTATTTATTCATTTAAGTACAAATACATAACAACTATATTCTAATTTTATGATTTGGTTTATTATTTGTTGCAGATAAAAATTATGGATGTGTTCATGATGCGAGAGAAGAAATTCATGATATTCTTACTCATGAACCAGAGCCTACTCAAAGTGAAGTACAATCAAATGTCGTTAAAATTGATTATAGTGGCGAAGATGACGATAATAATAGTCATCGTACTAATGTCTCTTAGGGCCCTTTTGGATGGGCTTTTTTCATAAAAAAAGCACTTTTTTTAATTCAAAAAAAATTAATTTATGTGTTTAGATGATATTTTTTTAAAAAAGTAAAAGTCACAAAAAAAAGCTAAAATGCTGCTTTTTTCAAAAGCTCAAATTTTGAGCTTAAAAAAAAAGCACAACATGGGGCTAAAAAAAAAAACACTTTTTTTTTAAGTCAATCCAAACGGGCTCTTAGTGGCATGCTTCTTATGTTTTATGTGAGTTATTTGTAACATAGTTTTCTTTTAATTATGAATTAGTGACTGTGCTTATTTGTTGGATTATTCGTGTTGTTTCGATATTAATGTTGACAACATTTATTTGATAAATTAGAACTTTAATTGTTGTAATTTACTAATTATATTTCTTTGAAATTAAAAACGGAGGAAAGATAATTAAAATTTGGAATAATAACTTTCGGACCCTAGAGGGCCGACCCTAGCCCTGTGCTCTCAGGTCGGGCTTTGAAAACAGATGTTTTTCTTACTCCGGGCCCTGGAGGGCCAGCCCTGTTAGGATCTGACCCTGTAGGGTCGGGTTGGCCCTGATTCCCAACTCTAATTATAAGGGAGTATTAATAGATGTAAATTATAAAAAGATTGATAAATAAATAAATAAATAAATGAGCTTCTACTTAAATGATTAACTCCTAAAATATATCTCCTAAAATATATCATATAGTATTAAGGGTATTAAAGAGACGAAGAGTATTATGCTTGTTTTCAATTAATGCCTTCTTAAAACTTTTTTTATGATTATGAGAAAGTCATGTCACCTACTCATATTATTAGTAGCATTATTGAACAACGTGGGTCCTCCTTGTTTATATCGGTATGTCTACGTCCTCATCAAGCTTTTCGAAGTTTCCTCGAAGTTGCGTAGCTTGACCCTATTTAACCGCAAAACTACCCAATTAAGTTTCCTCAAAGTTTCCTCGAAGTTCCGTAGCTTGACCTGGAAGTCTGGAACCTCTTTTCAACCCTTTTGTTCTTTCCGGTAATTCATTTCTCCTCCTCCTCCTCCTCCTTTTCTTCACTCTAGATCCGAAATTTTTTAATTTTGTGCTTTGATTCTTCATAGCTTGTAGTTTTGTAGGTATCTTTTCGATAACCATTTTGTTGTTGGATTTTGTGCCTTTTCTTAATCAACATGATATTCTTCTTGAATTTCTGTTCTGCTTACTCTTCATGCACAGTTTTTGTTTTTGTTTTTAAGTATTCACTGATCTTACGGTATATTTTGATTGTGGAATCAGTTAGTTTTGGATCCGATAATTTTTTTCCTTATTCATGCTCGTGGATTTATAGTTGCTGTTTATGACTTGCGCTCTATATGTTTACTTTGATTCTTTAGTGCAGCGTTCTTCTGATATTGCAGCTTTATGTTTTGTGTTTTGCAGGTTATCGTGACTACTGGCTCTCTTCTTTGTTTTTTCCCACTTTGAAGTGTGAATAACCCTAGAAAATAGAGTTTAGTTGTCTAGGAGGAGTTTTTTGAAGAACCATACGTCTACGAACCGTAAATTCAGATCAGAATATTAATCTACTTCATTTATCCTTGAAGAGTTGCTTTTGTTGTTGAATTATAATATTGACCTTAGAAAGAAGGGTTGTATCTTTTGGCAAGCTTCGGAATCATGCCTGTTTCAGGACACGAAGAGGTGTTTATTTCCTTTCTGATTTGCAGCTAACTAGGATTAGCGAACTAAACCATTTTGTTTTTTGTTTTTTCGATATTGATTACTTGCTCTTCTATTGACAGACTGAGGTTAAAACATGTGCTGGGCAGTTTAGTGGTTTAATTTCAGGTGTGCCTATCAAGAAAAGGAGATCCTCTTTGAGTCATTCTTTTTTGTCTTTGTCTGGAGAACAATATTCACACACCGATGAAACTGAATCACTAAGGAAAGAACATTCTAGCGCTCCTCTCGGATCAACTCTCACTCGATCAAACACTGGTATTGCAGATGCACCAATCAAGAAAAGAAGGTTCCCTTTGATTCAAGTTTCTTCATCTTCTTTGGAAGAACCTTCTTTACTACCAGAAGAAAATGATGCATCACATAAGGAAGATTCAAGTACATCATTTGGTGCAAATGAAAACTCTGCATTTGAAGAAAGGAAGACAAGTTCTGATCTTACAAATGCTAGCTTTGTCCAAAGCAAGTCTAGTTACCTTTGCTCCAAATTTGAGGAACCAGATCTCGTGACTCAATCAAGTACAGATATTGTGGACAGCAAAGAGAAGTCAATTACTAGTGAAAAAAAGGAAGAAAAATTGGGAAAGAAGAATTCTGAACTATTGTTTGCTGCTAAACAAAGTCTTTCACTTGACATAGGAGCAGAGATTAGCAATCAAAATGTTCCAGAGAAATGTAAGCAAGAGAGTCATGCAGTTCTAGAGAGTACTAATTTATCTTTAGGATCTAAGGAGCGCTTATTTCCAGCTGTGGCAAGCCTTGATGTTGATAATAGTTTCCTGAAAACTGATAAATCAAAGGTTTCTTCATTGAAATTATCTCTGAGCAAGGAAGATGGTAGTTCAAAGAGTCATAATGATGATGCCAAAGCTAATAGGAAAAATTGGGATCTGAATACTACAATGGATGCATGGATAGAACCAGGGAAGGATGCTACTTCAGGTAAAACATCGATTCATGGGTTGCTGATTACTGATAATGCTCTCATGGAAAAACATGTTATGTGTTCAGCTAGAATGGAACCTACTGGCAGTAGTGAGGAGACTCGAAATGAAGCATTCACAATTTCGTCCAGGATGTATGGGGAACAGCATAAAAATGCTTACCCTCATAATCTCTATTTATCTCCATGTCTTCCAAACCACACTGGAGAATCTTCTAGGTCTTTTAATCAAAATTCTGATTGTGCTATTCCTACTTTGAATTCATCAAATGTGGAAGCATCTTCTGGTGATTTGGACATGGCTAGTATCAGGACCGTAAAATCTGAACTGTTAGATGAGAACCGGAGTCATGATTTAAATGAGGCTATACCTAATCCTATGGGATCATTAGATGGGGTCTCTGTCAAACATGAGTTAGCGGCACATTCCAATGTTGATTCTATCAAGTATTCAGAAGGTAGCAATGTGAAGTTTCACAACCTTGAATTCATTAAATCTCAACCAGGTCATGAAAATAATCAAGAAAGACCCAAGAAAACAGAGTGTATATCAGATCAAATAAGTAAAGAGAAGCCAGAGGTATCTGATAATTGTTCTTACTTAGAAAAGCCAGTGACGTTGGAATCAGTTCCAACTTCTACAGGGACAGCTCTTCCATTGAAAGCCATATGCTCAACAGAGTTGAGTACTAGTGTAGGTATTGTAAGCCATCTAGAAAATCATGCTTCTATAGAGAAAGGCAGTCTTCATGAAAAAGCATCTCAGAGAGATTGTTCAGGTGACACGCAGGTTTCTCCAGAAACAGTTTCCATAGCTGTGGTTGATAATGAAAAATCAAGTAGTCTTGGCAAAAAGGATTCTGTAATTAATGAAGAAAACACAGTTGATGCAGAGGGATGTAGGTTGAAATTCAAGAATGAGGTCCCATCAGATTCACATGGCAGGGGTAAAAATGGTGCAAGCGATGATGACACGATGACTTTATCAACTGATATACTAGAGTATGATTCTTATGGTTATGATTATGATTATGAATCAGATTGCATGGATACAGAGCAGTATGATGAAGAGGATTATGATTATGAAGATGGTGAGGTTCGAGAACCTGCAAAGCACTCTGAAGCAGAAGACTCCATTTGTGAGGTAAGAGAAGTAGGTGGTGTTGTTTCTACCAACTATGACAGCAAACAGATTGAGAAAGAAGTCTTAAGTGTCAGTTGTGCCACTTCATCTCATTTTGAAGAAAATGACAACAGTAATGTTAATCATGATGAAATAAATTGTGCCAATGATGGTATTGAAGCTAAATCTATTGAATCTGATAACGTCACTGACAAAACTATGTGTCTACAAGAGTCATTGGAAGCTGAAAAGCCAATTGTTGGCTCGCAAATGAGATTGTTAGCTCTTTCTGAAAGGAAGACAGTCTTTAATGCCCTAGAGACTGAATTATTATCTGACCAGGGCAACAATGAAATGAATGAAGCAGATGCTGCTCAGTGTGCTGATGAGGTTGTTAAGAACCTGGACATAGTTAGAAAAACTGATTCAGAAATTCCAAAGATGGAAGTATCTGTAAATACTGATGATGCAAACAAGGATGCTACTAATGATGGTAATCAAGGAAGAATTAAAAATTTGTCCCGAGGTGCTAGATTGTTATCCCCTACTAAATCTACGTCCATACCAAGCAGGGGACTTCCATCACGAGCAGGAAGAGATGTGTCACCTGAGAAATTCCATCATGACAAATTACATGGGCGAAGGTATATGCTTATATCCTAAACACTTTCTCCCTTACGTACTGATAGTTGAATTATTTTCCTAACACATTTGCCTTCCTGTCTTGATTTTCAGAGATGAACTTTACATTGATGGTCCTTGCAGAATTTCAAGAGAAAGGTGTCAAGATATTTCACCTAGAAACTCAAGGCTAAATTTTGTGCGTCGTAGAGGGAGGATTAATAGTCAGATAGACACATGTAGGCATGAATGGGAATCTGACCGTGAATTTTATAATAGTCCAAGACAGTTTCGTGGCTCTAGGCATGAATTTGTATCTACTGTTCATGATGCTGATACAGAGTACAATGATTTTGTTGCACATGATGGTTCTTTTGTTGGTACTAATCGGTTAGGAAGGAAGCCCTTGAATAATGAGGGGACAGTTGGTCATCATATAACATTGAGGAGACTGACTCCAGGTGGGAGAGAAAACATGCCAATGGGGCATAGAATTCCCAGAACTATGAGCCCAAGTAGATGTGTTGAAGATGATGGTTCTGACTTTGTTAGTATGAGGCATAGGGAGAATTTTATGAGAGGTTATCCTCAGGAGCCTTTGAACCTTATGGTTACACGTCCCCAACCATTTGAAAGAGTAGATGGTCGATTTACACAGGGAGGTAGGAGCTTCATTCCAAGAAGCGGTCCTCAACGAACTCATTCAAAGTCTCCAATCAGATCTAGGAGTCGCTCTCCTAGTCTGTGGTCATTTCAAAGGAGATCTCCTAGAAGATCACCAAATGGGTTTGTTGGGCATCCAGAATTGGCCCATCGACGACCATTATATAGGGATGACAGAATGAGATCCCCTACTCGTCCAGTTTTCCATGGGGAGAGAGTGGCCAGGAGGCATGTCTCTCCTTCATATATGTCTCGACCTTCGAATGAGATGAGGGATATTGGTTATGGACGTGGCCATGGCCGCGGGCGTGGTCATCCCAGGTCTTTCATGTCCAACGGGAATCCTTCTGGTCGAATTATGTTTAGAAACAGATTTGAAGCTGCAGAACCCCAAGATAGGGCAGATAATGATGAATACTTTGAAGGCCATGGGGAGAGAGTGGTCAGGAGGCATGTATCTCCTCCATATATGTCTCAACCTTCGAATGAGATGAGGAATATTGGTTATGGCCGCGGCCGCGGCCGTGGTCGTGGCCGTGGCCGTGGCCGCGGTCGTGGTCTTCCCAGGTCTTTCATGTCCAATGGGAATCCTTCTGGTCAAATTATGTTTAGAAAAAGATTTGATGGTGCAGATCCCCACGACACGGCTGATAATGATGAATACTTTGAAGGCCCTATGCATTCTGGCCGGTTACTTGATGGTGAAGGAAATGGTGATGAGAGGAGGTTTGATGAGAGCCGTGGACCAGTTAGATCTTTTAGGCCTCCTTTTAAGGGTGGTGTTGATGAGAATTTTCATCTTGATTCAGAGGATGGTTCTAGACAGTATAGATATTGTACACAAGATTCAGAATTTCCAAGAAAGAAGCAGTTTGAGAGAAAGGGATTTCGGTAGGTGTATCAAGAGCAGGCCAGCAAATGTGCCCCTAGGAGAACAAGAAATATTAAAGAGCAGGAATCAAATTACAGGGACAGTGGACAGGTTTGGAGTGGTAATGGCTTTGACGATATTTCAAGAATGAAGAGAAACAGATTTTAATTGTATGATCCGAAGTAGAAAGTATGCTGCAGGATAATTCGATTCTGTAATGTTTCAAGACCTGTGGATGCCTAGCTAGTTCAAGTGGAAGGGCAGAGTAGCCTCCAGAGCAAATAAAATTATGGTTGTAAAATGCATAAAATTTCAAATTCTATGATAGACATTGAACAAAAAATGGAAATTGAAGGGGAGCTAATTGTGATTTGGAGGCTGCAATAACATGATTTATGGAAGCACAAGCTAATGCCAAGGCATTTGGGATGTGATTCTTGCGAAAGATGTATCTCAGATTATACACTCACGAGAGGACTCATTATATTCACATCTTCTTTGTAATATATATATATATATATATATATATATATATATATATATATATATATAATGAATACAATCTTCAGCCCTCAAGTTCACCCTCATTTTAGATTTAGTTCCTCAAGTTTCAAATTATGATTTTTGGTCCCTCAAAAAGCAAAATAGTCAGGTTTTTTTATATAAAAAATAATAGGGACTTCTTGTCTTAAACTGAATGACCTATTATTTAAAATTTCAGGAACCAAAATCAAAATCAAAATGTAGGTAATTTTAAGGGACCAAATATAGTATTAGTCCTATATAGATATATGCTCATATGTGTATATAAGTACATTTATTTATGTAAGCATCCAAGTAAGCAGACTGGGTTTTAACAAGTACAAGAGAACTCTTCAATAAAGGACAGAAACCAGTATAAACTTTATCCGTTTTTCATTATAAAGCAGTTTTTAGAACGAGTGATTTTTATTAAAAGTCACTAACTTTAGTATTAATTATACTTTTTTTCAAGATTATCTCTGTGATTTTTTACTTTTTCAATCTGTAACTCATGGTTTTAAAATGAATAAATTTAAAAATGTTTCATTTTCAAATATATTTAATGACTTCCTTAGTTTTAGTGAGATAGTTGGAGATGCCTTACACTCAATAAAGATTAGAGGGCACGGTTAGGTGAGGTCTCTCAAATTTTTTTATGCTCCATATAAGTTTTTTAAAAAAGAAAATTTACCCCTAACCTGGCCCTCACTACTAATAAGGAAGGGAGGGAAGCAAATTCTCTCATAATCTTTTTTTCTCCTTTTATTCTCATAATCTCATCTACACCCTTAGATTAAAAAAGGAATGCTTCAGATTTATTTTTTTAAACTATTATTATAGTATTTTATAATTTTTTTTTAAACAAATTATGTTTGTATTGCAGTTACAATTATGAATTGTTTAGATTAAGTTTTAACCATTTAAATTTAAATTTATATATTTATGTTTATAATAATATTAAATATTAAATATGAACCATCTACTTTTTTTTTTTTTTTAATCTAAGGGTGTAGATGTGATTCTAAAAAGAAAAAGGAATTTGAGAGAAGGGCGGTGTAGTGCATCAGTTGAGTCACAGCTTAAGAGACATAAGATGGAGTCCATACTATTTTTAGTAAAAACAATACTCCCTCTGGTTCTAATTATAGGGCATATTTAACCGATTTTAGGGAGATTAAGGAAAGAAGTTAATTTAGTTAATTTTACTCATTTTCCTAAAATGCCCTTATATAAATTTAAAATGACATAAGTAAAAGTAAATCAACAGCTTCTGTCACATACCACTCCGACCTAATTTTTTTCTTTCCACGTGCTATCTAATTAAAATAATGGTCTTGCTATATATACAAATATGTGTGCATATATATGTATACATCTAAATACACACACACACATATATATGCATACACACACGTACACACATATAAACACACACACACATAGATATATATGTATATGTGTGTGTGTTTATATACATCACACACACATATTGACAGACACATACAAGATATACATATATGTATATGTGTCTGTGTGTGTTTATATATATTTGTGTGTAGACACAACACACATACTGATAGAGATCCAACTCTCTATGCTTTAATTTATGTTTTGATTATCTTTTATCGAGTCTGTTTTAATTATATTATTTTTAGGAATATCTTATTAGATAAGATATAGTTGTTAGGATTTTTAGTTAGTCTGTTTTATCTTTTATTATCTTTATTAATATCTTTAGGAATTAGGAAATAAGAGGAATATCTTATTAGATATTATCTTCTATCTTTAAGAGTTATTATTAGTTATCTAAATCTTAGATTTAGATATATTTATGGATTTAGTATTTATCTTTTTGGATAGAGTCTCTCTCTATAAATTCTTATAAATAGGCCTAGTGCCTCATCAATAAAGCGTCGAATATTTTAGAGAGTAAATTGAAACAGAGATTCTCCTTTGGCTTTTGATCTTATCTAATAAGATCAGAGATTGGCTAATCTAATTGAATTCGCAAGAGTCTTGTGTCTTCTCGTAGATTAGAGTATATTCTACAGTGACCTACCTTGGGTCTTAACATTTGGCATCAGAGCCATTCTTTCCTCCTGTTCATGGTCGAAACACGATCTGGGCACCAAACATACCCACAGATGGAGAAACCCGACGACCAGAGTACACGAACTGGGCACCAACCTTCCCGACAAACAGAGAAACCCATCGCTTCCGCTAATTCAGACCCCCTCGCCACAATTGCCGCGCGACTAGACATCATAGAAGAACTACGGGATAAAGTCCATGCCTTGGAATTACAAAATAATCGCCGTACTCACCGAAGAGACAAAGCCTCTCGTTACACAGAGGACAGCGAAGATGATCCAGACCCACCGTGGCGGACTAACCGTCGCCCATATGCAAGGATTGATTTTCCAAAATTTAATGGTGGCGACCCGAGAGGTTGGATCCTCAAAGCTGATAAATTCTTTCGCTATTACCACACTCCCGATGAAGACAAGGTTGATGTGGCGGCCTTATATTTTGAAGGGGATGCCTTGGACCTCTTCTCTTGGCTAAATTCCCAGCGAACTGTGCGATACTGGGAAGACCTCATTAAAGCCTTGGAAGAGCATTTTGGACCGCCTGAATTCCTTAACCCCGATGAACACCTATGTCAGATTCGTCAGACAGGAACGGTTCAGGAATATCGACAAGAATGGGCAAAGCGTGTGTCTCGCGTCTCACAATGGCCGGAGCACTTCCTTCTTGGGGTCTTCTTGACTGGTTTGAACGAAAAATACGCTCGGACGTCCGCCTTCAGAAGCCCAAAAACAGTGTATAGGGCAGCAAGCTTGGCCCTCGAGTTTGAACAGCAACACAAAATTTCAAATGGCCCCAAGCCCATTGCGTCGTCAACCCAGACCCGAAACCCAACCGGATACTCCATGCCATCCACCACCAGCGGATATTATCCCGCAAATGATGACAGGAAACTCGTGGCGTCATCGGACGCCGGCAAAAACACCCAGATTGCATCATCGGCGTCAACGGCTCACCCTACTCGGTCGTGCAACGACCGTGGACCCTGAGCGTCAGCGCCGCCGTGAATGCGGTCTCTGTTTCCGTGCGGCTGCGCCGTTCCGTCCCAGACACCGGTGCTCGCACCTCCTTCTCGCTACTAGAGGTTGATGAAGCTGGGGACCCACTCAAAGGCCAATGCAATGGCACCGTCGAATGTGATGTTGAGGGATGTTACGCAGATTGGGACCCCGCTTGAAGAGAAGATGAAAAAAATCCTGATTTTCGACTTGAGGACAAGTCGTTTTTCCAAGGGGGGAGAAATGATAGAGATCCAACTCTCTATGCTTTAATTTATGTTTTGATTATCTTTTATCGAGTCTGTTTTAATTATATTATTTTTAGGAATATCTTATTAGATAAGATATAGTTGTTAGGATTTTTAGTTAGTCTATTTTATCTTTTATTATCTTTATTAATATCTTTAGGAATTAGGAAATAAGAGGAATATCTTATTAGATATTATCTTCTATCTTTAAGAGTTATTATTAGTTATCTAAATCTTAGATTTAGATATATTTATGGATTTAGTATTTATCTTTTTGGATAGAGTCTCTCTCTATAAATTCTTATAAATAGGCCTAGTGCCTCATCAATAAAGCGTCGAATATTTTAGAGAGTAAATTGAAACAGGAGATTCTCCTTTGGCTTTATTAATTAGTGGAGTTCCTAATTATTAGAGAGTTGGCTGATCTTATCTAATAAGATCAGAGATTGGCTAATCTAATTGAATTCGCAAGAGTCTTGTGTCTTCTCGTAGATTAGAGTATATTCTACAGTGACCTACCTTGGGTCTTAACACATACATACATATATGTACACACACATATGTGTGTGTGTGTCTATATATATTTTTGTGTAGGCACACACATATATACATACACAGATACACACACATATATATATACTACATATATCTAAAAATTTCATTTACTGGAAAAGTCTACACACCCACATACATATACTCATTGAAAACATTTGAGAAAATAAAATAGAGATATTTTAGGAAGAAATTGACAAAAATTAGAATGTTGTCTTATAATTAGGACCAAAATCAATCCCCAAATGTTGTCCTATAATTAAGACCAGAGGGAATACTTAATTAAAATAAAGAGATAAGAAACTCTCATTTTATCAATTGAAAATAAAGAAAATATTGTTTGAAACATATAAATGAAAATTGGAAAAGATATTAGCCAAAGAAATAATATATGCCGCAATGATATTAGAATGAGAAAGAGATTGAAGTTTTCCTTGACAAGAAATCTTCTTAAAGCATATTACTTTCAACTGAATCACTAAATAAATTTCTTGAAGAGCTATAATTCATAATCCAGGTCAGCATCTTTCGAAGACAGAGGTGAAAAATTGGAGATGAGGAACCAAATTTTTTTTTTATCCCACCCGGTTCTGACTAATCCGGATTCGGGTTCTACAGTGGCAAGGACAACCCTCCCAACAATGGTAACTCCATACAAGGCAGATTACAAATACGTCACTGTAGCCCCAAACCTCTTAAGGGAATCCAGCGTCACATTCCGTTCGACCAACCACCTATTGGTAGAGATGAGGAACTTTGATTCTTAAAACAATTGAAGTTTTGTGATTTCACGTCGCCTTAATGGATATTTGAGCGAGACTTTTTCTTTTTTCTTTTTCTTTTTTTTTTTAATGATGAGGGACCAATATAAAAAGTTAATTATGCTCAACAGCCTCTAAATTCTGAAATTGTTCTGCAAGGCATTGGTCCTTTGTTGGGGAAAAAAATATTTTGACCAAAAAGCCCTTAAATCATTAAAAAGGAGAATGACGTGCATGTTCCAAATAAAAATTAATTATTTACCATCCTTAACCACTAGTTTGACATGTAAAAGGGGTCAAGAATATAATTAATTTCCTTAGTTATGGTTGAAATTTCATATTTCTTTCCCCCAAAAAAAAAATCAAGCAATAGGAATTCACTATTGCAACTTCCTAAATTTACTAGTCAAATACAATGGTAAGATTGAAGGCGAAAATTCATGCATATTTTGTTTTAAAAAAAATTAGCTAACAGTCTAACACAACATAACAGATTTTACATGTGCAACTTTCCAAATTTACAAGTCATTGAAAGTGAAAACCCTTACCATTTTTTAAGAAAAATTGCATGGATCTTAACTTTTCAAAAACTGCCATAGGGAAATTTGCAAAAATTCTCTTTCAGCCTCCCTCGTGCAAAATTTCTGGATAAACAATAATGAAAAAGATTGATTTTTGACCTCCCCTCATATCTGACTAGTAAACTTAAAAAGCTGCACTTGAGAATTCTTATTACTGCACTTTGTAAATTATATTTAACAAAATTTGCATGGATTTGCACTTTCAATTTCACCGCTGCATTTTCACTAGTAAAGTTAAGTAGTGCTTTTAAATTTTTGTTGTCTGATTTGTAAATCTTAACCAAAAAACTTGCATAAAATTTCAACCATAACCACCCTACTCCCAATCCCTGTCAATTGCAGCTCCATTGTACTTAAATGAATATGAAGACAATAGTGAGGAGAAAAGAGAGTAGTAACATGGCATAATTATGATATAAAAGTTTACCTACTGTCATATAATTACATTTAAAATCCAATCTTACAATAAGAGTTGTAGATATTCTAAAAAAATATATATATATTTATATAATTTCTAAACTAAACCTTTCTTGAAAAATAATCCTACACAATATTATAAATATCAAAATATGGCAAACGCCTATTTGGTATAAATTTTATCAAATAATATCACATAAGTATATTATAAATATTGCAAAAACAAAAAACCAAACGTGTCGTCAAGTTTCATGACTAGCAATGAATACATTGTCCAGTCAAAGAAGAACAGTAATTGTCAAGCCAAGCAGAAGCAGATTTGAGAATGCGAAGCTCACCAACCAACAGATCCCGAGCCATTGTTCTTCTAACAGCAAGTTTTGTAGAAAGGGAGGGAGCATTGGAAGATTCCAATGACTGCAAGAACAATTAGGTTCTTTCAGCAGTAGAAACAACATGGAAGACAAATTTACTTCCTCTTAAAATTCAAATTAGATTAGCAACCTAACATTCAATAAAAATAGGCACTTTCCCAAATCCTAGAATTTTGAGTAAAACTGATAACATCAATATATCAATATATATACACACACACACGCACACAAGCAAAATAAAATTTATAGCAAGCCATACTATTCATGAACCACAGATAATATGGCTCATTTTTTGTATGACGCTTAGGGAGTCTATACAGTTTCAATCTATATAAAATTAGGAAATCTTTACCAGAATGGCTTCAGAGTGCTCAGAAATTAATTTGGCGAATAATGAAGACAACATCAAATGTGCTTCAATCTCTTTGTTGATATTGCGCAATGGGCGCCTAGCAAGCCTACCATCAGTCTGTGCAGCCTCCATGGCCAAATCGTTTAGTTCTGATATTTTGTCAATACTAATTCCATTAGTGGACAATGTAAGTATAGATTATGTAACAGAAATTTAACCATTATAGAATTACGAAGGAAACAAAGAATCATACAAGGGCACCTTGAGGAAAGGTGCAAGATAGGACGCGAGCAAATGCACGAAGAGATTGCGGAAGTCCCTTTCCTTTTCCTCTGGCAGATGGCACTTCCCTATAAGATCATAGCTCCATCAGATAGACAGACACTAGCAAGTATATTGGCAACATTTTAGAGGGCCATATCAGCAATATTAATATCAAGTCTTGCAGTCCAACAATGTTAATTTTGCCAATAAGGATCAACATTTTCTAACATCCAAATTCCAATCAGAAAGACATATCAAAGCCTATGCATGAGATTATCAACATAATAATACCCAAGATTGACTGTTTTATGTTAAGCAGTTCAGCCAACTAATAGTATTTGGTGTGTGCATACTAGATGTAGTCATTAAAACAACAACAAAAATGGAAATTTTCCAGATTTATATCTCTTCCCTTCTGAACAAATTTCCAACCCATCATAAAATCAACAAAAATTAGACTAGGATATTTAAATAAAATTAACATAAGAAATGACAATTCAAGCAACAGTACATACTTGATTATGAAAGAATTGACAGAGTTACTCAATCCTTTCACGTCTTTGGTGGGGCGCACAAAATATTGCCTCAAGAGTTCAGTCTTCGGGTCATGCAGATGATCGTGCTTAGGTATATCAAGCTGGATATGCACCTGACAATAGTAAACATTAGAATTCCTGAACTGCAAACACGCCATCAAAAACAGATGAAACCAATCATGACAATATTTAAAGGGAACTCAAACATGCATACTCGTTTCAAGTAGATGCAACTGTTCCTCCTAACAGTTTAAAAACCATCAGATTTTATGTACAGAATGAACTTTGATGTGAATGGAGTTATGCATCTCACAAAGAAAATATGCCCTCAATCTCTTGAAAGAAACTGGAATGATTGGCTGCAAGCCAATTAATACTCCCATTGCAGAAAAAAGGATAAAAAAGAAGGGTCAGGAAGGCAAAGATGAGGGAGAGGAAGACAAAGAGGAGGAGGAAAGCAAACTAGTTGACAAGATCAGATATTGTCTTTGTTGTGAGCATATATGCACTCACCAAAAGAAATCCACTTAGAAGCTATGTACAAAATTTTGAAGTACTTGAAAGGTGTTAAGAATAGAAAGTTTAGAATTAAGATATTAATTAATATTATCATGATTGATGTTTATTACTTAATATCTAGGAAAAAACCCGAAAAATACCACTTGAACTTCAAAATCCCAAATAGGTGATTTCCCACTAAAACGAGTTGTCAATTGCATTACTGTTGTTGTTAATCCCATTACTCTTGTGGGCAACAGGATTTTGAAGTTCAAATGGTATTTTTCTGTCATTTTCCCTAATATCTATTGGGATTTGATATGAATATTTTATCATTATAACTTTATTTTATTTTATTAAATTTGATTGGATTAGTTTCTTGGGTTAGGGTTAGTCTATTATTTGCCTATATAAAGACCTCTTTGTATTCTCTTTTATTTCAAGGATCAATAATATTCAGAGTATTTTTCTTATGAATCATCCTTCAATCTCAATATAGTATCAGAGCAGCCATATTCTACTGCGTTATCTTTGGTTCAGTTCTTCACTAGTAGAATGCAACCATAATTAGGGTTCATGTCAACGTTGTTCCTTTGCCACACGCGCCTGACAGGTAGATCCAGGAGGCTCCGATCGGCCGTTCACCGAAGTCTTGTCACCATCTGGTCAATGAGTGAGACACACGCACCATCTCATTTTTTCCGGAGTTTCACGCACTGAGCATGTGATGGCGCACTCTGGCGAGTTTTTGACGTCAACTCCTTTCTCTAGCAAAGTGTCACTATTTCTGGCCTTCCCCTGTGCTTTCTAGCCTGGGTTCATGGTTTAAGATTTGGGTTTGAGTTTTGGCTTCTTCTAGTTGAGTTCTTTTATTTTGGCCCCTGGTGAGGTCAATATAAGTTGTTTGGTTTGATTATTCATCCCCAGTGAGACATTTGGTGTGTTGCTTTAGTCCCTTGTGAGACCTTTGATTGCTGCTTCTACTTTGGTTTGGTATTCTTTGTTGTTTAGCTCTTGGTGAAGTTGTTGGATGATGTTGGTCCCCGATGTGACCTCAACCTTTGTTGATAAGATGTTTTGGTTATGATATGGTGTCCTCTATCATTAAGCCTTGTTGTTATTGTTGGGATTCAAGGCCTCGTTGTGGCTGCTGAATATATCTCTTTCTGAATGTCCCCGAACTTGTTGCTTGATTCAGATTTCACAAAGAAGCAAATTATTGGTAGAGGCTATGGACCTGACGGTGATTAGTTGCTGCACATATTCAAGCTGCTTCCAACTTGAGGCAGAGTGTTAAGAATAGAAAGTTTTGAATTAAAATATTAATTAATATTATTATGATTGATGTTTTTTACTTAATACCTATTGGTGTTTGATATGAATATTTTATCATTATGATTTGATTTGATTTAATTAAATTTGATTAGATTAGTTTCTTAGGTTAGGGTTAGTCTATTAGTTTGCCTATACAAAGACCTCTTTGTTTTCTTTTATTTCGAGGATCAATAATATTCAAAGTATTTTCCCCATGCTTCAATGTGATCCTTCAATCTCAACAAAAGGTACCTCAAGAAAAGGCTTATTATTCTTCAAAAGAGGTGAACAACCCAACGTAGAAATATTTACTAATGCCAATTGGGTAGGCTTCAGAGGATAGAAGATCTACATCTGGGTCTCATACCTTCGATTTGGTCAACTTAGTAACTTGGAGGGGCGAGAAACAAAATGTAGTGTCTAGGAGTATGGCAGAAGTTGAGTTTAGGGCTGTAGTACATGGAGTTTGTGAGAGCTTGTGGTTGCAACTACTTATCAAAGAACTGTAGATCGGTGTTGAACTCCCTATTAATCTTTATTATAATAGCAAAGCAGCCATAAGTATATCTCATAACCAAGCTCAGCATGATAAAATGTGGAAGTGGACTCACACTTCATCAAGGAAAAGATTGAAAGTGGAGTAGTGTGCCTCATATATATTCCTTTGAAGAAGCAAGTTGTTGATATGATCACCAAGGAACTTCCATAGAGAGACTCTTAGATGAGTGCATAGGCAAGTTGGACATTATCAATATCTATGATCCAACTTGCCAAGAAGTGTGGGATTATCTTACTTTTAGTGTAAATACCTGTATAACTTTATTATCACTTATTAGTGTTGGAAATCAGGTCAATTAGCTTAATTAGAATCCCATGATTATCTCTCATTGATTGTAATGCAATCACATTTACTAATCCAGATTTAGTGCTTTCAATTTTAGGAAACTATCTTTGATTGTAATCCTTTTGTTTTCTCCATTGATTGCTCAGTAGAGCTTCTATATTGTACTCCCCGTTCTCTAAATAATATACAATAATATAGAGTTGGGGGAATATTGTGTATTTATTTTGGATTATTTAGATTAATTGTTATTTTATTATTAAGTTTGATATTTATTATATTTTAGGATATTATATCTTAGTTATTTTGATTTATTATATTAAATTAGATTCTAGGGTTAGCTTTAGTTTGCCTATATAAAGACCCATATGTACTCTCTTTTATTCATGAATTCGTAATAATATTTCTTTCTCAAATTGTCCACATGATATCAGAGCAAAATATGGAGATGGGTGAGAGAGACTTGCTTGTTCATTGGGTTTGATGACCTGAAGGTGATGAGAGAGTACCTATGTTGCTCAAATTATATCAAAGCTTACTCCTACTATACTAGCCTTCGCTTTCTCTCCTATCACTGCTGCTATTGGACTCTTCTGCCATTCGTTTTTTCCAACAACGGCAACTCTTTCTGGAGACAATGGAAGGATTCTGGTCTGTTTCTATATTCTTTTATGTGTGGGTACTTCATATTTGTACCCAAATCGTTCAACTTGTGTCCTGTCAAAATCATCACATTGTGTTTTTCAAGATCTATCATCGGGGATGACGATTGGACTTACTAAAGAATGTGATAGGCTCTACTTTCTTGATGACACTGAAGTGAGTCACCAACATCCAATTAGGGTATGCAATTTTGTATCGACCTCTAAAACTGATAACGTCATGTCATATCATAAGAGAATGGGCCATCCCAATTTTCATTACCTATCTCGTCTGTTTCCATCTCTGTCCAAATACTAGCATTGATATGAGATGTGAGGTCAGTGAATTAGCCAAACTCCACCACTCATCATATCCTAGAGCTCCATATACACCATCCAAGCCTTTCACCATCGTCCATAGTGATTTGTAAGGACCTTCTTGTATTCCAAACCGTACCAAAACCAAATGGTTCATCTCTTTCATAGATGACCATACTCACTTTGTTGGATCTATCTCTTGAAAGACAAGTCTGAGGCTCCCACTGCTTTCATAAAGTTCTTCACTATGATTAAAAACCAATTTGATATGAGTATCAAGGTATTGCATAGTGACAATGGCACAGACTATTTCAACCAAACCTTTAGTGTCTTCCTCCAAACACATGGTATTATCCATAGAAGCTCCTGTAATAATAGTCCTCAACAGAATGGGATCGCTAAGCGTAAAAATTAACATATCCTAGATGTTGCTCAAGCAGTAATGCTAACATGCAATGTGCCAAAGTTCTATTGGGAGGATGCCATCTTCCACGCCACCTATCTCATTAATTGAATGCCAAATTGAGTCATATCCTTTGACACCCCTCTCCAATGGTTACAAAGTGTTTTTCCCACAACCCACTTTGAATCCAACCTTCCCTTCCGTGTGTTCGGATGCTCCGTGTAAGTTCATATGCCTTCTAATAGCAAATTTGACACTAATGCCATGAAATGTATATTTCCCGGAATCTCTTCCACTAAAAAGGGATACATGTGCTTTAATCTTGTTTCCAAACACACCTTTGTGAGCTTTGATGTCACCTTCCATGAAAAGGTTCCCTTCTATTAATAGTTTTCAATTTAAGGGAGAGTATGGGTGATGAACCTCAGACCTGGGAACCAAAACCCAAGAGAGCGTGTAGGAACAACACCATCTGAGTCATTATTACCACCTGTACCATTAATAGAGCCAGAGCCATTACCACCACCTTCACCATCTCTTATGCAAACCTTAGAACAAAATGTACAAGCCGAGGAAGATACAGAAAAGAAGTGGCAGAAAAACAAGTATATGGATGGGTTGGTGTACTCACAAAAGCAACAATCTAGGGGAAGAGAACACCTTGCACCTGAAGCACCAAAGGAGTCAGAATTAGTGGTAGTTCTTTCAGTATCTGAAGAGGTAGAAACAATAGTAGCTGAAGGGGTTAATGCTCAAGTTTCTAAATAGGTTAGTGAACAATTTGACCTTGATTTGTCTATTGCTCTCAGGAAAAACAGCCTTGATCTTGCATACAACATCCAATTCAGAAACATGTCTTATAAGGCTCTTTCTCCTTGTTACTGAGCGTTTGTTACTAATCTCAATAAAATATGCATTCCCAACAACATCCAAGAGACACTAGAGATACCAAAATGGAGAAAAGAGGTTAAGGAGGAGATGAGAGCACTACAAAAGAATGGAACATAGGAAATAGTTGAAAAGCCTAAAGGCAAGAAACTTGTAAGCTGCAAATAGGTAAACTGGAGATACCATAATGGAGAAAAATGGTTATGGAGGAGATGAGAGCACTAGAAAAGAATGGAACATGGGACATAGTTGAAAAGCCTAAAGGCAAGAAACTTGTAAGCTTCAAATGGGTAAATTGGAGATACCAAAATGGAGAAAAGCGATTATGGAGGAGATGGGAGCGCTAGAAAAGAATGGAACGTGAGATATAGTTGAAAAACCTAGAGGCAAGAAACTTGTAAGCTGCAAATGGGTGTTTACCCCTAAATATCTGGCCGATGGTACTCTAGACAAGGTAAAAACCCGCCTGGTAGCAAGAAGGTTCACCAGACATATGGTCTAGACTATCAAGAAACATTTGCACCAGTGGCGTAGCTAATCACTATTAGAGTTCTATTGTCTGTAGCAGTCAACCTAGAATGGCCACTTAACCACTAGACATCAAGAAAGCCTTTCTAAATGGAGAGCTAAAAGAAGAAGTATACATGACCCTCCTTTAGGTTTTGAAGAGGGCAGAATTGATAGAGTATGCAAGCTGAAGAAATCTTTATATGGTCTGAAGCAGTCGGGCATGGTTTGATAGGTTCTCGAAACAAATCAGAGGGCTACAAATAAGGACTATCAGATCATACAATGTTTGTCAAAACAGAAAACATAAAGAAGTGCATACTCGTTGTGTATGTTGATGATATAATTCTTATAGGAGATCATATTGAGAAAATATCAAGGATAAAAGATGCATTTGGGAGAGAATTCGAAGTCAAGGATCTTGGAAACTTGAAATGCTTCATTGGGATGGAGGTTGCCAGGTCAAGACGAGGCATCTACGTCTCTTAGAGGAAGTATATATTTGATCTTCTAAAAGAAACAAGCATGCTGGGTTGTACTCCCAATACAACTGTTATTGTGGTCTAGAAAAAGAGGAAGAAGAAATCTAAACAGAACAATAAAGAAGAGTGCAAAGAATGTGACTCAAATGATGAGATTAAAGAAGAAGATGATGATGATCAAGAACAAGACGCCAACGAAGCTGTTGACAAAGGAAGATATCAAAGACTCGTTGGAAGTTGATCTATCTCTCTTATACAAGACCTGATATAGCCTTTGTAGTAAGTGTGGTTAGTCAGTACATGAGTGAGCCAAAGAAAAACCAAATGGACGCAGCCTACAAAATTCTGAGGTATCTAAAGGGTACTCCTAGTAGAGGATTTTTCTTCCAGAAACAAGAACGGAGAACTGTAGAAGTATACATTGATGCAGATCGGGGAGGAACTCATCTTAATAGAAGATCAACCTCTGGTTATTGTTTCTTTGTATAGGGAAACCTGGTTACCTGGAAAAGCCATAAACAAAAGGTTGTCTATAAGAGCATTGTTGAATATGAGTTAACGGCATTAGCTCAAGGGATAATGGAAGAATTGTGGCTGAAATGGGTCCTAGATGAGATACAAGTCCATGGATTTACAGCTGAAACTCTATTGCAATAATAAGGCCACCATAAGCATGGCCTTGAATCCTATTTAGCATGAATGACCGAAACATGTGGAGATAAATAGACACTTCATTAGGAGAAAGTAGAAGAAGGGGTCATATGTCTCACTTATCTATCGACAAATCTTCAAGCTATGGATGTGTTAACAAAAGGATTGCTCAAACCTACATTTGAAATTTGTATAAGCAAGTTGGACATGATTAACATCTATGAACCAACTTGAAAGGGAATGTGAGAATATTGTGTATTTATTTTGGATTATTTAGATTAATTGTTATTTTATTATTAAGTTTGATATTTATTATATCTTAGGATATTATATCTTAGTTAATTTGATTTATTATATCAAATTAGATTATAAGGTTAGCTTTAGGCTTACCTATTCCATATGTACTCTCTTTTATTCATGGATTCATTGTAATATCTCTCTCAAATTGTCCACAAGAGTGATTATACTCTGACTTGAAACATGGTATCAGAGTCATTCAATCCAGTGTGACGAAAAAAGGCAAAAAACGAAGGGCCTCTGAGACTCAAAGAAGTAAAAGCCTTGGCAAAAAAAAAGTAGGAAGGATGTTAGAATGAATGAATAAGTCCCACGTCGAATGATTTGAAGGTATATAATGTTATAGCAAGTCCTATCAAATTGGCTTAGTCTATTTTGATAGAAAGACAAACCTAATACACACACACACACACCAACTTAATTCATAATTCCCATCATTACCTTTCATTATCCTTTATTCTATAGTTTTCTATTCCTCCGTATATATATTGGAATGTATCATTCTCTTCAAATTAATGAAAGATACAGTTTTTCTCCTAAACTCCACATAAAATGTCAATATAAAACAGAACATATGTAGTAATGGACATGCCAAGATGAGAAAAGAACCCCATCACCCTACAACAAACCCTCCCGAATAAGAGGAAACATTACTTGTTAATACCTCATCGTAATTGTTGTATGGAAGTGTAAAGCCAAAGTCCAGCATCAAGGTAGAATTAGAAAATTTTCCATATCTTATTAATACCTAAAACAAAGAATCCAGTAAAGCCTCTTAGCAGCAGGTAGTCGGAATATCAATTATTAATTAGTCACTAAATCTTAACAACCACTGCAAATTAACAGGAACAGTAGGGACAAAGAATATAATTATTTCTCAACACTTTCACTATGGTTCAAACCAAATTTGTATAGGCCTCCATCAACAGATAAGAACTTGGACCTGTTCAAAGTTGGCATTTCATAATTATTGTCCACAGAAGAGTGGTTTCATGTAGTAAACCTAACATGGTTGCAGTCTAACTTTTCTTATTCAGAGGATTTCACTTTTAATCTTCTTAAAAAAGTTTGACAATGATAGAGAACTGTACAACACCACTAGATATTTAAACAACTAAACAAAGGGAATCAGTTGGCAAATCTTTAATCATCCACAAACACAATGATTCAGCCCTCCCAGTCAAAAACTTAATTTTATCCCAAAAAAAAAGTCAAAACTTAGGCCATCCAAAACTTTGAGCAGTTGTACTGACCTGTTCACCAAGAGCATAATCACGATCAGCGGTAACCTGAATAAATTAACATAGCAGAAAGGATTGAATCAGAACATATAAAAGGATTGCATGCTAATCGATAAAATGTACTAGAAAGAAACTAATCATGGATGCAGTGCAATTTTAATCAAATGATTATTTAAAGAGACTCAAGTAACCATTGATAGATTTAATGCATGACAAAAAAGAGGCGTGGATGGAAGGAGAGAGGAAAACAACTTCTGAGTATTGTTTGTCATCATCGTTCATTACAATTGCTTCTGAAACTCCATCATGATTCAAGAAATCTGCAAATGGAATCTGTAAAGCAATCTTAGATAACTAATCAGGGGTAAAACATGAAAACAATTTAAAAATGCATCCTTACAATAGCTATACCAGAGATAAGCCCTTCATGCTTCCCCATGCCCGAGAACCAACTGTTGATTTGGCATATAAGATGTCAGATCTGAGGATTAAGCGGAATACAAGTTTGACAATCAATGGAACATAATAGTGAATCAGGTCTAGAAGTTGTTTTCAAAAATTCGTTTTGAATAAAACACCTAGGCAGCCATATAGAATTAGTATGGTCAGGAAGGCCATATATCGCCCATACCAAAAAAAAAAAAAATGATGCAATGAAGGGGAAAGAACTCAGCCAGAACGGTAGAACCCCAGGGTGCAAGGGAAAGGAGGGAGAGGAGGAAAAAAAAAAGAACAAGAAGCAAATGGTAATGAATCATTAATCCTTAAGTAAGAATAAAAACATAGATTTCCACATTTTGATATGTGTGACAAAATGATGGTTGTAATAAAGATGAAGAATTATTAGGATATCGGAATAAGCATTGGCCACTAGGTTAAAAATTTAACCAAAGATTGAGTTGTTGATGGAACACAACGGTGCCATGTGGTCTACGTAACCAAGTCCACTTAGTTGGATAAGGCCTGTTATTGTTGTTGTAGTAAGTGTATCATGACCAGCACTGTTAGCTCTAAAGTCATCAACGGAGAGAACCTTCAACTAAATAAAACTCCTTATTGACTGCTATTCAAAACACCATATTAGACCCGGCTGGTTTAGTTGGACAAATAGTGAACCCGGTCCTTCCATGATTCAGGAAAGAACTGGCCAAAAATCAATGTGAACTTGACTGGTTCCGATGGTTCATGATCTTTGTTCTTTTATCTTGTTGTTGAGTATTGAATGCAACGGCATTTTGGCTGTGTTTTGAGTTCTGGAAAGTGAGAAAATTTTATTGTCCCTTACTTAATATAATGATAAATTATATATATATATTTGCTAAAATTTATTGTGATGATTATTATTGACAATCAAATATACTATCATGTACTAGCATGAACTTACTACCATATAATAGAGCTAAAAAAATTACTTAAATATATTAAAATGTACATGTTAATTCCCTGGATTACATTTTCAGTTAAAATCAGAACAGACCCATAAACAAGAAAACAATTTAAAAAATAAGAAAGAAGAATAAAGGTTCTAGCACTTCCATGGGGTAGGACCTCCGACATGAATGTCCAAACTCTGCCTCTCAACCAGCCTAACTAACTTCTTATATAACCTCTCTTGTCAGCCCCCGCATGTGGCCTAACCATCAAAGTTCCCAATATGTCATACAAAAAGTCAGTAAATCCCTGCAGCCCAATTTGCACTAGTAGCCCCATACACCTCACATCGCTTACATTGTTTAATTTGGGCTCTATGTTACTAGTTTATCATTTTTCCATCTCAGATTACTTAGGAATTTTATATTATATCACAAAACTAAAATTTGTTATAGATATTTTATCCACCAAGGTTAGACTGAAGAGTAGTGAACCACAGCCACTACTACTATTAGTTCAATGAACGGTCCAATTTCTAGATCAGTGATATCAACTATGAAGCATGGACTTGAAGCACTCAACGCTAAATTTACAACATAAATCTTTCAGTGTGTTTCATTCAATGCCTAATTTTTGAAGTTTTTTATTTAGTGACCTACAACCATGGAATCCCGCCCGGGAAGGGGGAAATCCTATATTCTCCATATCTTTATTTTTCGAAAAGATCAACTAAGGAGTAAAAATTCTTCAACTTATTTTGTGGAACAAAAATATTAGGAAAGAATATTTATTATCTCATCAAAATGGGTTCACTAGACTCTCATATATCTTTCTAGTAGATCATTTCTCCTGTTTTCAGGACCTGCTGCACCCAAGCTATGTTTTAGTTTCAGACCTTGTTATGCTTACATATTCATGAGTGTCAAAAATGTCAGTGTGGACATATCAAAAATCCTGAAAATAGACGTATCCATGCTTAATAACATGTAGACAACAAAAGGTACAGATAATCCTACAATCAACATAAAGTAAAGCTTAGATACAAGCTTTTCCTTTCTTTTCTCACAAACAGAAATCAATCACAAATCACAATGACCACGCAACCATGATAGAAAAATAACACAGTTGAGTGGAACACATTTTCAAGTGCGTTGCTTACCGAGTGTGCATGCATGCATGAAATCCCTTAAAGTAAATTCTCCAAAACTTTTGAGGAGGCTTTCGAAAACCTGAATTTGAAGAAAGCATTTCATCAAAGTCAATATGAGTAAAACTGGTAGCTTCGATAACACTCACTTTCCATACATTAAAACAGACAAATATAAGTTATAGTCTTGGTCTTGTCAGAGTAAGAAGTAAAATACTCTCTGAAAGTGCCCAGGTAAAAATGTCCCCACACTAGGACAAACTTCGGCCTATTTTATATCCATCAGTCATATATTAGTTGGTGGGTTGTCTAATCATTTTAATAATATTGAGGAAATATATTTCACCTTATAAACTAAGTACATGAAAAAGCAAGTTATATTTATTGTTTAGAGACCTACCTAGTGGTCATTTGGTATGAAGAATGAAATTAACAAGACAATTTTTGCAGATGAAAATGTATTTTACCCTTAATTTATAACAAAGAAAAACTATAGGAAGAGACAATCACTATTCCATTACTAGTAAGTAATGATAACTGGAAGATACAGTAAATGACGTCACTGCAGCACAGATAAAGAAAAAATTATTTCTTGTTTCCAAGTCATCATATCATGCAGAACCAAAACATTTCTACCTATCACATGTTAATATCTAATGATGAAACATTACCATATCATAGTCTAAGATGAAATACAAATTCAAACATGATTAATTGTTAGAAAACGACTAAACCTTTTAAAAGAAGCAAGTAAAATACTCACTGGTCTCATTGTCAAAAAGTCCTTCTCAATTTGAGACTTTTGATTGATAGTTTCCTGATACATTGAGCTTATCCGGATCATATCCAATTCACTTTCACTCCAAAATATCTAGAAAGATTTAACATAAATGATAAATCACAATGAAGATCTTGGGGATTGCTTTTATTTGACAAATACATTTAAACAATCAAATCAGAACTCATTTAAGCTGTAGTCCTTTTTATTTTGGCTAATAGAGCAATGTGGATTTTGTTCCACTGGCCTAGTCTTGTTGCTTTTTCTTCTCTATTCTCTAGTATTTTTGTAATTGAGAGAAATTTTAAAATGATCAAGGATTAATCAGTTTAAAAAAATTGAAGTTGCATAATCAATAGGGAAACTGACTTCTAATTTTAAGAAGGGAAATAACTTTTTAATGTGATATAGCATACAAATATAACAAGTGAGAGCGGCATGGCATCTGATACAAACATTTGCATTTTCCGTGTCTGGTGCCAAAGCTTTAAAATAAGGAGTTTTTTGCACACCAGTAAACTTTTTATATCTATATGAACAATATGAAACACTCGAGCATATTAAAATGTTCTAACAACACCATCTCCTCCTTCCATTATGTTGATTCAGTAAGTTCATAGAAGATGCATAAATAGCAGTTGAAGAAAAAAGAACTATAATTGTATGCATTTCACAAGCGCATAATAAGCTCTTATTTATACTAGTATTGAAGGGTATAATGATTGTTTATCCTTCTCAATCACATAATGTAGAGAGTCTATAGAAAATAGTTGCTGTTTGCAGATAGTGGTGAGGTTCACTGCACTTTTGACTATATTACTGTACAATGTGTGCCACTTCCAAGGTACACGAGATATTGGAAGTTGTAAATGATATTTGAATTCCATTCTTGATTTTAGGTCAACTTTCTTTGCTAAGAGATTTAGGGGCAAGAAATTGTTAGCTTATGATACTCCCAGACTGTTGGCTGCTTATGATTATGAGAGCTGTTTAGGAATGAAATTAAAACGTGCTTTAAATTAAGGAGATCTTGTCAGGTTTACAAAAATTCAAGGCATATTATCCTTTTCTAGCATTATACCCTTTAATACTAGTATAAATAAGAGCTTATTCTAACAAAAAAAGTTGACAAGTAAGAAACTTTAGATAAAGGCCCAGGTAGATAACTCTTGAGCCTGAGTGACTGACTATTCCTTCTCTGTCATGTTTCTCTTCTCAATCTGCATTCTGTCTCATGCTATTTTTCCTATCTTTTTACATTTCATCACAAAATTATTGATACATGGGAACTGAGATAGTTCCAATATGCCAGATATTCATATGGTCCCCTATTTCTAGTCCACTGCCTTCCAAATCTTGGATTCCTCCTCAATTCCACTGCATCCTTTTTCTTGACCTTCTCCTTCCAGCTTCCTCTCCTGTCCATATCTGTGTTGAAGATTTGCAAGATACATCACACAGCCAAGGGTGCTTGGATTGATACCCTTAACAATTTGTTGGATGTCTGATCAAAGTCCTCTAATGAAGACTAATCACAGTAGACACGGGTAGCTTTGTTTCTGGTAGAAGAGCTTCAAGTTCATTCCAATAAATCCCATACTGTGGTAACTCTGCCACTGCCATACGGATCAAGTTTTGCAGTGATAGTCACAGGTGGCCAGAAAGCCAGCTCTGATATCATTGTTATGCCGTAATGTAGAAACAAGAGAAAAATAACCAAAAATTTACATATCTTCTGACCCTGTTTATAGAGATATTAAGAAAAATTCCCAAACTACCCTTTTTACCCCACATTCTCCAAATTACCCCTAAGTTGCTAACAATTCCTTAATTATCCCAACTCTTATGTATCAATTATGAGAAACACTACGAAAAGAGGCAGTCACTCTGTGAGTAGGCAAGGAGAACAAATTAACTCACCAAGAACAAAGCACAGCATTCTTAGCATGATGCCTTGCAGTTTAGCACAATTAAGATGCTTCAACAAGAAAGGAACTCTACTACAAATATAAAAACAAAGAACAGGCACACAAAAAGGAGCAAATACAGAAAAGTAAGAACACTTACTGTATTATGCAGTTGTCCTTGCTGAGGAAGACAGCTGATATATGGGTCCCACTCAGAGTCCTATCACACAGAAATATATATTTCAGATATATTCTGTGAAGTTACCTCATATTTCTACCAAACACAATGATATTTAAAATATAGTTTTCTATGACATGCAAGAGCAAAGTTCCTGAATTGAGATAAACTTTTATCATACAAAGTTGATATTAAGTTTACCCGACCAAGTTTCTGCTCAACTAGAATAACAACAGCAAGTTTTGAAATATTTCCAACTCCATTGCTGATCAGAGATCTGATTTCTGGGAATAAATTATCCACACTTATTTGCTGCAAAATCAATTAGGAATACTATGATGAGCAATTTGTCGTGATAACAGCAAAAGAACTGTAATGAAATTATGGGAAGATTTAACAAGTGAAGCATACCACCGAATAAGGAACCTGTAAAATGCATTCTCCCGTGTGTATAATCCTAGAGGCAAAAAGAGCCCTACATCCAAGTACATTTCAAGGTTACGTAAGAAGTCAACATTTGATAGATAGACCTGATTTAAGACCTGAAATAAGGAGATAACATATGATATTCCAATGTACAGACACGTTAATGAAATCTTGAGTGTGCACTATACAATAAGCAAAAAGAGAGTATGATGCATGGCACAGATTGAGAGATGATATGGGAAGAGGTAATATTTGAAACACCTATGTGTAGAAGCATTTACCACAATCATTCTTTTTAGACAATTATTTATTAATTGACTCCATAATAGCCTATATATAATACACCATGAAAGTACATAGCTGCATTCACTGATGAGCTATAGTATTTCTACAATAAAATAGACACACGCACCACATTGAGGCCTGAATATTATAAGCTTGGAATTTGATTTATGGAATGCCTTTTGTTGCCAGATATGGAATGCCTTGAGTTAATCTAACCTCATTTAACAATTAAATTTGACTCTAAAACATTGAAAATATTTGATTAAATTATATCACTTAATCAAAAAGCTACTGTTTTCATATTCTACTTTTAATAGTATTTATTTTGCCACAGTCATATAGACATTTACATTAGAAGTGTATTATGTAAGAAAGACAAGAAGAGGTTTGCAAAGATGACTTTAAGGTGAAATGAGACATACCATGTCTTTTAATTTTCTGTAAAATGTGCCACAACAGTGTCATCTTCAGAGACAAAGAAGACTAATGTAAACACAGTGTAAAGCATTAAAAAAATCAATATATAAAATCTATAGCAAGTGGCGGCACATCTAGTTTCTGTAAGAGCAGTAACTGACATATCTAAACATTGACAGTGCACAATCATAGCCAAGACATTAATTGCAAAAGGATAAAATATTAAAACTGAAGCCGCTTACAGGATATAATTTCTTTGACAAAGACAAATACTAATTCAGTCTTAGTTTCGAAATATACCTTGAAACCAATTAATATATATTTACATTGTATAGATTCATATTTCTGCTAAAGACTCATACCTTCAAACAACTAAACCCAAGACAGTAGGGACTCAGGTCAGCTTACATTATCTGACAAGAAGCTGAAATTCAACAAACAATGACAGCCAGCCAGAAACTAGCGTGGAGAATTCTTTCTTCTCACAAAAATTAGTCCCCAGCAGTCAAAAACAATGAAGCAATTTGAACTTCACGTTGAAAAACCATCCCAATGGCCAATACAATGAAATCAAATCATTCCAAAAACAAAGAAATTGGAGAACCTGCCATACGGAGACTTCCCAATTGAAAGTGCTGATGAAATCTTAGAGCCAGCTTTCCGCTCCAACCATGGCAAGAAACCATCGCAATCACCGTCCAATATGCCAGAAACCTATCACCAGGAGGGGGAATGGTTCAGGAGAAGGGAAACTTGAAGGTTGAGTGAAAATAATGGTAGAAAAGAGAAATGGAGAAGCGTCCTGAACCTGAGGTTGGATTGAAGAAGAAAGGCTAAGGTGGAAGGAGGAGGAAGGGTGAGGATACCGGTGGGCGTTGGAAAGAGAACGTAGAGACCACCGGAAGGTTGGAGTGCGAAGCCGCAACAGCATGGCAGAGCCAGAGAAGTAGCGTCCACCCTGAATTGTCTGAAAGTTACTTCATCTGATGCCCCCATTCATCTTCTAAAATTGAGCCAGTGAAAGACAGTGATGAAGCGCAGAGAAGAGGGAGAGTGTAAGTTGAGAATAACAGTGGCTCTTTTTTTTTGCATAGAAATAATAGTGGCTCTTTCTAAAAACAACAAACAACCACCATAATCAGTGGCGGACCCAGGATTTTTGGTTTATGGGTGTACAATTAGTGATGAGATTCGGGGTTCGGGGCGCGCCCCAAAATTTTTTAGGAAAGTTTTAAACCCATTAAAAACAAAAGAATATAAACAATAAAAGAAAAAAAACTTCAACTTAACATAGAAAAATAATAATCAAGAGTCAACTAAATTAACATCCAAAGGTTGAAAAGACCGTATTTGTAATCAATAATTTATGGATAAGTAAACTAAAAGAAATGTGTCTTTATATATTTGTTTGCGTCTCCCCTCAATAAAAAGTTGTATAGCTCAACTGGTAAACTGCATCCTCTTAAGGTGCAGCCTACCCATACATCACAGGTTCGAAACCCTCTTTGTGCGGTTTTTGTGCAGCGAACAGGGATCACTTTACCCATAAATGTAGACTTTCAACCACTAGGACTATGGAAGTTGATGTAGGATTTCTTCATTGTATATATATATTATCAAAAGTTTAGTGTGTGCACTTGCCCACACTGACACCAGTGTGGGTCCGCCCCTGACCATAATAATAATAATTTTGTTGTAAAAATATTAGATGATGTGGATGTCCATGAACTCTTTCACTTCCAACACTTTATAATCTCTCTAATGAATAGTATTTAGAAGTCTTTTTTTTTTTTGTCAAAATATTTAGAAGTCTATATGCATATAACTCAAAAGGTTACAATTTGTGTACTCATGAAGATGAACTTCACTATTTACTTTTTGCAACTCATCGTTGAAGTAGAGAGCCTATAAATAAAGCATTATGTACCATATTTTAGTTGCATCCAAATGAATAAGATATTACTCCATCTTTCTCTCCATTTCTCTCTTCATCTTTTTCATCTCAGTCTCTTATATTTTCATGATTTTATAACATGTTATCAGCATGAAGTTCTAACAAATGTTTATTTTTCTCACAGTCGTATATCTATTTGATTTATCTGGGATGATCAAAGCCATTATATGGAATTAAAGAGACATTTTTACCAATTATTTTATACATCGGATTCTATGACTATAATTATAATTAGAGAATATCGTTGCTCTATTCTCCTTCACAAGTTTTTTTTACTTTTATTTATCATTTTCCAAGAATCTCTTATTATGAAACATTTATATTTATTTATTTTATATTATGGTATTCTTTGCATTTTATTTTATGTTGTTATATTATGTTATTTCATTTTATTTACGTTTCATTTGTTTGTTTGTTTATTTAATATTTATATTTCTTTATTTTATTTACATTTTCATAAGGTTCATTAAATTATGAAATTTATATGAGAATCCTTGAAGAATCTAAAATACCATAAGCATACACAAGAAAATCATTCTATATATAAAATGTGATGTGAGTTTTAAAATAATTCAAGTGTATATAATTGATTGAAAAAAATATTGGAAAATGAGTAATTTTACATTTTATTTGACTTGTAGGTCGAGCTATCAAACATATCAATGATTTTAAAATCACATATTTTTGTTATGGTGAATTTTTTTTTGCAAAGATATATTGAATTGAATGGTCCAAAAATATCTTATATTTTATGAGAATATTTTATGTATCATGCTAATGTTGTATTTATTATGATTTTATTGGTAAAAATTAATTCTTGCAGATACACAGATACACAGTAGATAACGAAAATGAGATTTGGTGTGAGAGTTCTATGAACATATTATATGATACTCCCTCCGGTCCTAATTATAGGAACACATTTTAGAGTTGGTTTTGATCTTAATTATAATACCAAGTTTTAACTTTTGTCGATTTTTTCCTAAAGTACCCCTATTGATACTTTCTCAATAATAATTAAAGACAATAATAATTTAATAACACACCTATATATTCTATAAAGTAAATAATATTTGCAACTCATTAATGTTATATACACCGCAATTATACTGTTTTTTATATAAAATAATTTTGAGCAATTTTTGTTATATTTTTCCCATATCACCCCTACTAATACTTTATCCACAATAATTAATTTAACAACACGTACGCTTATATTCTATCAAGTGAGAGATTCTATTTTATTTTTTATTTTTAAATAAAAGAATTTTAATATTCCTTTAAATTAGCTCCTTTGCAAAAGAAATTAAGGTAAAATCCATAGGGCTGAAATCTATTGAAATTGAACCCCACCTCCCTTGTTTCTAGTTAGCTTGCCAACTCTCAGCACCATTAGATTTTATTTTTTCACTCCAAAAATTGAAGTCGATCGATCATATTCAAGTACACGAAGAAAAAAAAAATCATCTACCATCAAAACTTTAACTCCGTCAAAAATATATGTGTATGTACAATTATGAGATAATTAACAAAGCCACAGAGAGATCGCGGAGAGTTAGAGTACCAAGTGTGTGGGGCTACCAATTCTAACTGATTTTGACTTGATGTAATTTTTAATTTTAAGTAGGGGTATTTTCAGAAAATAATTATAATTAATTAATTTAACTTCTTTCTTTAATCTCTTCAAATTATGATAAATAGTTCCTATAATTAAGACAGGAGGGATTATTATTATTTTCATATCAAACTGAATATGTGGATGCAAGATATATTTTGGTGATTTTTAAAATAATTTTGCTTTTTTGTTTCCACAATGAATCAGATAAAGACAGAATATACTCATTTATAGCATATCCAGAAGATACGTTAGAGGAACACATTTCAACAACAAACACTTGGTAACAATGTATCATTCATAGTTTGGCGGCCAAAAGAATGATATGCTCTTAATACATTGGAATTGATGTTCTTATCAAAGGGAGTAAAATTGATATTATTATTAGAGGGAATAAATATGATATTATCATCGATCGAAGTAGAGACCATGTTGTATTCTTTTCCTTAACCAAGATTTTATCCCACGGGTTTTCCTGGTAAGGCCTTTAATGATGAGCCAGCTTCGATTTTTATTGATACTCTTTTTCCTTCTTTAGGTTTTGATCTCACTAGGTTTTTCCTAGTAAGATTTTAATTTAATGAAGCACAATATTTGTTCACGGACATCCAAGAGGGAGTGTTGTAAAAATACTAGATGATGTGGATGTACATAAACTCTCAACTTTGGCCTTTCACTTTCTACACTTCATAATCTCTAATGAATAGTCTTTAAGAGCCTTTATGCCCATAACTCAAAGGTTGCAATTTTTGCACTCATAAGAATTAACGTTTCTATTTACTTTATATAACTCTTGGTTGAAGTTGAGAGTGTATTAATAAAGTATTATGTGTTAAGATGAGCATCAACATCTGAAGACTTGCTTGTGAGTTGTGACTGACACAATGTTATCTACCATGATTTCGATATTAGGCTTAGATCTTTTTCCAACTTCTTGTGGTACCCTCAATATAGTAGTAATTGCTTTTGTTATTAGTATTATTTTTCCTTTTTAAAAAAAATAAAAATGACCTAAACCTGATTAAACATCAAATAAAATTATGATGATGGACAAATTAATTTTTCTTTTTCCCTGTTCAATATGGGAGATTATCAATTAGTTTCGTTATTCCCAACTATGATTTTTGAAGAAAAAGAATTGTGTGTGCTAATGTGAGAGTAGGGTTCTTTTAGCTTTTTACGAGGTTCTAAAACTTGGATCAGCCATTAAATTGGTCGGGGTACTGAATTAAGGGTTAAAGCAGAGCTAACTCGGGGCTAAACCGGCAAGAAATTGAAGATTTCAAGGTAATTAATATAAGATTCTAAAGAAAATTTTAAGAAAATCAATCTTAAATAAAACCTCGAACCAAGTTGATGTCCGGACCAGATCAGTTTACTGAACCGGTTTCCATTATGATCAGAATTTCAGAACATTGGCTTTTTAAGAAGGACAAAGAGAGGGAGGGGGATTGAAGAGGTGGTAAGTGGATTTTTTTTTTTTTTTTTGGGTGTAAAAAGATCAACAAGCTTGAAGTTTAAAACACAACGGGCAATAGCCACGAATCAATGCAAGCCCAAGCTAATTAGCCTATGTCCAACAAAAGTTGTCCCGATGGTAGATAGAGTGCTACCCCATAATGACCCTTCCTTGCGAAATGATCTACACCTTTCAATGCTTCTCTATATTAGTTTATTATCTAAAAATTACAATTTGAAAATATAAGAGACCTTACTTCAGCAATAGTCCTCTAGTTGTTAATATAGGACACTATGGAGAATTAATTTTAGTTCTAAATGTAAAATATATTTATCATATTTACTAATTTTTTTCTAAATGATCTTATTGATACTCCCTCAAATAAAAAAGAGTGAGAAATTAAGTAAGATGATTAAAGTAATTTAGGAAAACGTGTCATATTTATTATATAATTAAGGGTTAAAGGACAATCCTCCCTTGAAAGCTTTCTCAAAGGAGTGTTGGGCACCCATGTGGCATCTACCTCACTTTTTTTCCATCTCAGATTTTTTTGACCATTTTCCAACTCAGATTTTTTTTTTTCAGATTAAAGAGATTAATTCTATTATATTTTGGTGTTGGCCAGTGGGAATACAAGAGGAGTGATTCGGACTCTTCATATTTTCTTGGCAGGTTATCTTCTGAGCCGATATTACTGAAGAATCCAGAGGGATCACATTTTTTTAAATTTTTTGCCAGCTTGTAAATTTGAGTTGAAAAAACAAATTCAAGGTGGACGACAGGTGAGCATGCCATCTCATCTCAATATAATTGGGTCCTCAATCAATCGTTAACCGTTTGAATTTGTTACGGTTGGGTGACATTATTACATTTTTACAATTTCTGGGCGATATCATTCCCAAAAAAAATAAAAATAAAAAATTACAGGTGGCAATGCTCCTTTGCGAAAAATTGAGGCAAAAAAACCCTATAACCCAATTAACTAACTTATCTATCTTCTTTATTTTAATTAAATTAGTTAAATATATCTTACATTAAAGATAAAAGGAATATTATTTTTTAGATGATAGTTTACGTCACTATCAATTAATATTACACATTAGATGTAAGGCCTTCAAGGATATTTGTAATCATAGCTTGATTCTCATAAAACCTTGTTGCTTGCACATTTACAATATATTACCTAAATTGTACTCTTCTGATCTTTAATATAAGATATATTTACCTAATTTGATTAGATTAAAGAAATTAATTAAGCTAGTTAATATGACATACATTTCCTAAAATAATCTAGTCACGTTTTTTAATTCCCACATCCCCTCTCCTCCTTAATTATTGTTGATAGAATATTAATAAGGGTAAATTATGAAAAGTTTGACAAATATAAAAATTTCGTCTTATATTTAAAACTAAGATTAATTTCTCAAATATCTCTTATTAACGACAAAAGGAGTAAGAAGTTTTGAAGCCATGGGTGATGTTGGAATCCCACAACCCAAACAACCTTTTTTGTTTCTAACTAAACCCTCATAATCTGGTCTGTTTGTCTTGTCTGTGCACTGTGTCTGTCGTCGCTGGTCTGTTTCTCGTCGTGCGTCGTGCTTTGTTCCTTTCGTCACTGGTCTGTTTCTCGTCGTGCGTCGTGCTTAGTTCCTTAGGCGTTTGGTCTCTATTGTGTATTGCGACAACTTTGTCATAGCCAGCGTTTTTATCTTTCTGATTCGCAATTCCGCTGCAAATTCAACTTTTTCTTCAGTGTCAATTATCCTACTCCCTCGCTCTTCGAATTTCCTTCTCTATTTTTTCCCCTTTTGATTTTTGCAATTATGTTGTTGTGAAATTGGTTAATTAACTTCAGTGTGGTATTCTTTCCTGTTCATTCGAAAATTGATCAAAATCTATAGAGAGAGAGAGAGCACTTTCTGCAAGTTGAGCCTATGATAACAGAAGTTTTTTCTACTGGAGTCCCTCTTCTGTTTCTTTCTTTCTTGGGTTGGTTAATCTCAATCAGTTCTCTTTTGGCTATGAACAACGTTTTTTTAAAAACTTTTTTTGTGGTGTTGGTCTACTGATTCTAAAACCTTAGCTTTTGATGTTTATCTTATCTTAACTTATTGAGTTGAGTTTCCTGCCTCTTTCTTATCTTCGTATAGCTATGAGCTTTTCATCATTTCTAATTTGTTGATTTATCATTAAATTTTCACTAGCAGTTGTGTCCATGATCTTAAGTTGGCAGAATTATTTCCCATATCCCTATTGATGTTAGATTTCAGACCTTCTCCTTTCTGTTGACGATAATTTATGAACGTTTGCTTCTAACTTGGGTAGATTTCACATCCCTTAAAAAAACTCATGTGTATTTTATTTTTATACTTAATTTTTCAAAATTATAATGTCATATGCATGCCAATGCTTAGCTTCATAGTTAATTTATATAGCTTGATAAAATATTGTCTTAATTTTCTATATGTGTGTGTGTGTTTTAAATGTTAATTTTCATTTTAAGGTATAAAAATGTTATTTATAATTAAATGTTATTATACATTTAATAAAGTTTGGAAAAAATCACATCTAACATAAGTAAAGTTATCCATGTAAAGAAAATTTCTCTCCTCTCATCTCCTAAACCAAATAAGGTAACATTAAATCCCTTTTATAACATAAGGGTAAATTTGTCAATGTGAAAAAAATTTCTTCCCCTCCCCTCCTAAACCAAACAAGGTAACATTAAAATCTCTCCCCTCCCCTTCCTTCTGATCAATCCAAATAAGGTAATATTAAAATCCCTCCTATCTCCTCCCTCCATTAAAATCCCTCCTTCCCCTCCCCTCCGTCGAACCAAACAGACCCTTAAGAGGTCTAGGGTTCGAGCTGCGGTAACGCACTTGTAATCCACCTTATATGAAGCTACCACTGTTGAGAGTGTCGTCATTGCCATTGTAGAACCCAAATCTAGATTAGTCAGAACCGAAGGTTCTGATGAACCAGGTGGGATACCAAAAAAAAAAGCTCACTAATTCCTTATTTGACTCAGTGATTTGTAGGTAACTCCTCGTGAAACACTTGTCACAAGAAATTCTGCTCTTTTTAGAATAGTGGAATGCCATATTTGTTGCCAATGAGATTCAACATTTTGGACATTTTGGTTATGCACCATTTTATAGGCTACACTTACATTAAAGTTGCCATAAATTAAAGGGATCATCTCTGGTAGAAAACATCATCTTGTATTTTTGAGAACTTTTTGCAAGGGATGTTGGAATAAGAGGGTACAAGAAGAGGTTCATTTTCTTTGACTTACCTTATTATAGAACCCTGACTGTGGAACATTTTTTTTATGGTATGCACATTGACAAATATATGTGTGAAAGTATTGTTGGCACATTACTTTATATGCCAAGGAAGACCAAAGATGGCATAAATGCTAGACTAGACATGGTTGATATAGGAATAAGAAAGAATTAGCACCAAAAGAGAGGGCAAGCCATACATTTCTTCATCATGCAACTCACACACAATCAAAGGGAAAAAAAACTAGTTTTTGTCAATTCCTTGCTTCAAGCAAGGCGCAAGAGTGTTACTCTTCAAACATCAGAAACCTTGTGTCAGTGAAGGACTTGAAACTGATGTGATTAAAATCTCATAATTGTCATGTCTTGATAGATAACTTAATTCCGGTGTCTATACATGGTATCTTACATTATGAAGTGTGAGTTGCAATCACCAAGATATGTTTCTTCTTGGAGTCACTTTGCAGTAAAGTGATAGACTTTCAAAAATTGCTTAGGTTAAAAAAAACGAATTGTATACATATTGTGTGAGCTTGATATGTGTTTTCCTCCAGCATTCTTTGATATCATGGACCACCTGAAAACTCACTTTGAAAACCAAACGAGATCAAAGGTGAAGGAAACCAAAGATAGAAATCAAGAAACAATTATCAATAACAACAAAATTATGAAGATCTTGGATTAGAAATAAGAGAGGAAGAGAAATTATTGCACCAGATGCATAGAATCGAATGAATGAGATGGAGAGAGTGCGCCAGCCACTGAACCAAGCAAAGAGAAAAGAATATGAGAGAAGGAAGGATGATCTTTGGTTCGAAACCCACGCCTTCAAAAATCCGCACTTGGATTTTCACTAGTCCATCTCCTCTATCCCCATCCCCCTCTCTCTAAGCTTAGAATCAATGGTGTTTCTATTTCATATCCCAACCTCACTTTAGTCTAGCGGCTCTTCACTCCGCCATAAACTTCATCTCCCTTGAACCCGTTTTGAATCTCTTTTTCTCTGCCTCTACCTTTCCTTCTCTCTAACTCAACTTTATCGTCGGCACTCCATGAAAGCATTCTCTCCCCCTTTCCAATTTCTTGTCAAGATCCATCCCTAGTCTTTCTCTTTGTAGGACTTCTGAAACTCTACTTTTAAGCATCTAATTTGTTTGTTCAAGCAAAACCCAATTTTGATGATAAATAGCTCGATTTTCTGTTGTGCCCCGCCTCCAAAGCATAATGACGAGATTCAGTGGGAGATGAAGCTTGCTGAAAGCCCACATTCGCTACACCATTTTTCTTTTTTTATTTAAAAATTGAGGGTATAAAGAAAAATTCATCAACATTTTAAAATATCAATTTAATACATGTTACCTTTATGTCCTTTATAAATATTAATAGATCTTTGAGGGTTTTATATGTTTCTTTATTAATAATAAGCTTACATACGGCTGGGACATGGCTCTTCATTTTTTGTGTATTTAAAGTAAATTAGAGTTGTTGGCGGTACATTAACTTTTTTTTTTTTTGCTCGAAGGAGGTAATCTATTACCACTTCATGGAAATATGCAGGTGTAACATCCCAATTTTAAAAGCGGAATTTTTTTTTTTTCCAATCAGAGTAGAGTATGGGAGCGAAAGAGTAACTGATCATAACAAAATATGAACCATAGTGTGATATAGTACTGACATTACAGCGATCCTACTTGTTCAAAAGGTAAGTACATAAAGCGATAAGATAAATCCTAGGAAGCCTACTCTGCCGCTTTCCCTATCACCGATCCGTGGTCCTCCGGATCTCGAGCTACAGTGAGATTCAATTCACCGCATTGAATCTCAGGTAACGGTTAACCTTACGCTCAAATAAAACAGTATATAGAAAATAGATATTCATGACATAACAAAGAACATCCCATCGAAGTGTGACACGATGAACATAAGCATGAAGCAATTATGTAAGGTCCTACACAACAACATTGTGACACAGACGGGACATAAGCATAAAGCAGTATGTAAAGTCCTACACAAATATAGCTCGCACATTACCCCGTGCCACGATCACGTGTCCTCGGCGCTAGGAAAACTCAAAGCGGTATTATCATGTCTTATAACCCGTACAAGGTCAGTATGTATAACGACGACCCTAAGCGAGCCCCGGTATATGAACGTATCTATGAAATATATGTATATGAGAACTATAGGATTAGTGTTACAGTACGCGTCCGTACCTTCATTGACGTACGTAGATGTTTCTGGCGGAAACTGTACTTTCTGACGGAAAACAGCGGTTTGTCCGACAGCGGCACGTTGGACAGCGTAACGGCAACAAATTAGGATTCCTGACGTCCTATAAGAGTAATATCACTTCCATTAGTGATTTGACACTGTAACTGGTATTTTAGGTAAAAATCACCATTTTGCCCTTCTACCCCTAATTGGCGGAATTTCGCCAGCACTTCGTTACTCTGACAAATTTTCTTCCCGAAATTTCGCCAGAACTTCGACGCAATTATGATCTTCGAAAATAATGACTAAAATAGCCCTCCCATATGATACCCAATCATACTTGAAATTTAAAGGCTATTCTAACAAATTCTACCCTTACTTTTAAAAGAACTGCGAAAGCTTCAACTTTTCAATGACTCGATCCCTACTATGTTTACACCTCTGCATATTTTTCAACGCAAACAAGGCTCTAAAACATTTGTAGGAATCTTGTCACCTACTTCCTAAACCTAACTAACAATTCTACTAACTACTAAACTAAAAACTAAAGACTAAAAACTAAAGACCGAAAGACTTACCCGTTGAAGACTTTTCGGACAATTCTACTGAGGCTTATTGCACAATTCCCCAGAGCTCCTTTCTCTTCTTTCTCAACCAAAAATTTCGGCCAAGAGAAGGAAGAAAATGTGTGAAATTTCTCAAGGAAGGCATCTATTTATAGGCAAAAACAAGGGCCTTGTTTGGCAAATTTAAGGCTTTGTTTGGAAAATCAAAGTTGTAATAACCCATTAATTGCAACTTGTTCAACCATTTTCCCGATCGGTACCGATTCGCGTGATTTCGGAGAAATCTCAAAATTCTGGATTTACAACTTTGAAACCATTTCCTCACTTATTAGAAATGTCCAAATTAACCTAAATTTTGATCCCATACAGGGCTCCAACAAATCCAGCTTGAAGTTTTCTCGAAAACGTGTCCGATCGTGTCCGTGTCGGAATTCGTTTTCGGGACTACCAATCTCTTGGAAATAATTCACTGACTCCAAATATGTCAACATAAATTCAAACCCATTCCTAAATGTTGAGTTAGAATTTATTTTCCTTATTTCCAAAAATATGCCTATGCATTTTTCCCTATTTTGTATTATTAGGAAAATGCACAAACGGCCTCAGAATTAACTTCCGCAAGAGTCTAACGGAAGATAAAAACCCACTGATTAATATTTTACCTTGATCTTGGCATTCCTATTTCTAGATCTCTAGATAGGATCCGTTTCCTAATTTAAAAATTACTATTCATACTTTTTCACTTTAATTAATTATATTATATTTTAATATCAAGTTGCAAAAACCTTTATACATATATATATACATTCTTTCTCTTTTTCTTTTGGCCCAATTCGGCTGGCCCTATATTAATTTTAATAAATCTTTATTTTGTATTTAATTAATTATTTACTTATTTACTTATTTAATTTTTTTTCCCAAAATTCCACAAAATTACCTAATTGGTCCATTATTGTATTTAGGCTTAAAAATTCCTAAACTCAACTATTTTTCTCCAAAATTTCCAATTAATTAGTAAATATATTTTTACTAATTTTCAACCCTTTTCCACTAATTTTTGAGCTTTCCATAATTATTACTGAATTTCTTTTGCTTATGCTTAAGTAATTAGCCATTAATTGCTTAATCACTCTTTTAACCATGGTTGGTATTTTTCTTAATTAAGATGCCTTATTACCTTCATATTCTTGCATTAACCTTAGTATTTCCATGCCTCTTACATTATTCTATAATTTGTAAGGGTATTTTGGTCTTTTATTACTTTTGGCACATTCTTGTACAATTTCTCCAATTTCATAATTTATTAAATTACCGTAATTAGAGATATTATACTCTCCTAATTCAATTGATCATTATACTGTCTTTCAGGATTTTTCATGAATTTTCTAAGTTAACTACCCTTTTGCAGGGGCGTTTTGGTCATTTTGGCACTTTGGCCCTTAAACTCCCTAATTTCACGCAGAAATCCTACTTAGAAAATATACTATAATTATACAAGACCGGAGATTGAAATTTCACTTATCAGAAATATCCAACTTTTATTTATAATATTCCAGATAAAAATCCGGGTATTACAGCAGGTACAGAGAGCAGGTCTAAACAGGAACATACAAAGCAAGATACACAAATAAAATCAGGCCGAAGCCACCAAAATATAACAGGAAAATAAATTAACCATCCTCCCTCCCAGAGCAGTCTTGCAGGGCAGCATCCATGACCGGAGAAGTCTGTTGAGCATCCAAAGTCAGAAAAGGAAGCAAAGAGGGTGTTGGTTAAGGTACCCACTCAATAGGGTACACCCCCTTATAAGCGATTGCTGCAAGGTGATCAGCAACACAGTTACCCTCACGTGGAGTAAATGAAATCGAAAACCCAACTTTGGAAGAAAACAAACTAATAATGTCATGTATGATTCCTCTACAACACCAGTCAAAGGATGAAGGAGATTGAGAGAAGAACACGCTTAATCAGAGGAAGACAATCAGACTCAAAAATAGCATCATCAATTCCTAAATCCAAGGCAATCAGTAGGGCACGTTTAAGCGCTAAGGCTTCAGTCATGAAAGCCGAAATCGATTTGAGCTTATCTATAAAGCCCCAAATAAAATATCCAGCATGATCTCTACATACCACACCTATGGCAGCCACCACCTGGCCAATGTGAAAAGCCCCATCTATATTAATTTTGACCTTACCAATGGGGGTGGGATCCAACGGGCCGGGCGGATAGGAGTCTTAGATCTTATATCAGAGGTACCCTTCAGAATATTACACTTATCCAGGAATTCAGCAGCACTCCTCATTGCCATTTCAATTACCACAATTGGATTTGGTTCAATGAAATTAAATACTTTCCCATTTCTTTGTTTCCAGATAAACCAAAGAATCCAACAAATTAAGGCTAAGTCATGAGAGCTAAGAGAGGACATACCAGAGATCCGAAGCCACCATTTGTTAAAGTTGGTAACATCAGCACTCTCAAATCTGATCCCAAGATGGCTGCCAAACCAGATACAGCGGGTCCAAGGACAGCAAAAAATAAATGTTCAAGGTTCTCTTCTGCTGATTCACAGATGGGGCATATATTTGATTGGGATCGATGCCTATGGAAAAGAGCGGCATTGGTAGCAATGGCATTATTGAGTAGGCGCCATATAAATTGTTGCACACGGGGAATTGCCTTAATCTTTCACACAGATTTCCAAGAAACAGAGGGGACAACAATGGAGGGGCCTGCCTTACAATTTGCAACCGAATGCTTAGCTTTCTCCACTTTATACCCTAGCTGAACCGAATACTCCCCATTCCTAGCATTTTTCCACACTAGTTTGTCCTCCAAGCCATTGCTAGGAATGGGAATACAATAAATAGCATCCTTAACTTGCTCCGGAAGAAACTGTGATACAAGGTTAAGATTCCAGATCCCATCAGCAATTAGATCGCATACACGGCCTTGGAGGACAACTGGATCATCACAGTTCTCAAGTTGCTTCATCAGGGGAAGCCCGGGTATCCAAGGCTCACCCCAAATATTTATAGAAGTACCTGATCCTATATCCCACCGAAGGTCCTGCAAGAGTAAATCCCTACCCTCAATCATGCTAGACCAACACCATGAAGCTTTGTATCCTTTAATAGCCTGAAGAAAGTTAGTCTTGGGAAAGTAGATACTCTTCAACACCCTCACCCATAAATCATTAGGTCGATTCAAGAGTCTCCAAGCCGATTTTGCCAATAGAGTCATTCATGGTACAAAGATCCCTGAACCCCATGCCTCCAAGATCCTTTCCACTAGTAAGAACATCCCAAGCCTTCCAATGCGTACGTCGGCCAAAAGTGTTTCCATCCCACCAAAAGTTGGCGATGAGACTGTGAATTTCCTTGCAAGTCTTAAGGGGGAATTTGAAACAGTTCATGGGAAAGATCGGGATAGCCTGGATTACAGACTTAATCATCACCTCACGGCCCGAAAAAGACAAAGATGAAAGTCCCCAACTTTGAAGCTTGCTTGTGACTCTTTCCCTAACATAAGCCAATGCTTGGTGTTTAGTCTTCCCCCAAATACTCGGAATACCAAGGTACCTCCCCGGATCATCAGTAGCTGAAATTCCCAAGATACCACCAACCATAGATCTAACTTCAGCTGGGGTATTGGAGGAGAAGAAAATGCTGGACTTGTCAAGATTGATCACTTGGCCCGAAGCAGCACAATACCATCCAAGGATACGAGCAAGGTAGTTACAATCCTTTCTGGTAGCTCTCATGTATAATAAAGAATCATCAGCAAAGAAGCTATGTGTAAGCACCGGGCATCCATGACTAAGTTTGATACCTGTAAGCTGTTTAGCACCTTGACTCTTATCAATCATCAAGGAGAGAACCTCCGCCACAAGAATAAACAGATACAGTGAAAGTGGATCTCCTTGCCGTAGGCCCCGACTGGGAGAGAAGGAACTGATACTTTCTCCAGAAACACAAACATTAATCTTAACTGACCGCACACAGTTCATGATTAGAGACACCCATTCATCACAGAAACCAAAGCCCAACAGTACTTTTTCCAAGAAAGGCCATTCAATTCGATCATATGCTTTGCTCATATCCATTTTGAGCGCAAATTCATACTTTCCCCCTGTTTTCTTCCTCCTGAGGTAGTGGTAGACTTCATGAGCAATGATAATGTTGTCATGGATGCAGTGGCCCGGAACAAAGGCACCTTGGTTTTGGGAGATGCAATGGTCCAGCAACAGTCTCATTCTATTAGTCAATAACTTAGAGATGATTTTGTAGGCGAAGTTACAAAGCCCTATAGGTCTGAAATGAGAGACATGTTCCGGCTTCTCCACCTTAGGAATCAAGGTAATATTCGTTTCATTGATGGCATTGACCAGCGACTTCCCCTCAAAGAATTCCCTGACCATATTAAAGATTGACTCCCCAACCTCATTCCAAGTACTATGGTAGAAAATGCCGGAAAACCCGTCAGGACCTGGCGCCTTTGATGACCCAAGGCTAAAGGCAACTACTTTAACCTCTTCCCGGGAAACCGGAGACATAAGAATCTGATTCATTGCCAGAGAGATCCTTGGTTCAATAAAGTCAATGACTGTATCCATGCTAGAGGGGGCAGAAGTAGTAAATAACGTCTGGAAAAAGGAGGAGATGTTCTGAGAGATAGCTGATTTTTCCATAAGCCAAGTGCCTTCATTATCCCTAATGCAAACAATATTGTTCCGGTGTCTTCTCTTAAGAGTGGACATACGGAAAAACCGGGAATTTTTATCCCCAAACTGGAGCCAATTAACTCTAGATCTCTGCCACCAGAATTGTTCCTCAAGGGCCAGTAACCTATCCAGATCCCCTTTAATTTCAGCCATAGCATGAGAGGAGGAAACATCTCGGCTGCCCTGATTGAGCCTAGCAAGCTGCTCCTTCAAACTATCTATCTTACAGGAATTATTAGGAAACTCTTTGTAATTCCATTTAATCAGATCTTGTCTACATTTAGCCATTCTATGAATAATACCATCAACAGCCGACAAAGAATTCTCATTAAACGAACACCAACTATTTCTAATTAATCGAGAAAAATTAGGGTGAGTAATCCAACATACCTCAAACCTGAAAGTACGCTTCCGACGGAACCCATCAGGATGGCATTGAACCCACAACATAAGATGATCAGAACCAGATGGATCCACATGGAGAACAGAAAGGTTAGGAAATTGTTCCCTGAGTAGAGTATTCCCCAGCGCCCTATCGAGACGCTCCCTGACTGTATTTGGATGCAGCCTATTATTGCACCAAGTATATTTAAAACCATGAAACCCCAGGTCATCAAGCTCACAATCAGCAAGGAGAAGCTTAAAGTTCAGGATTTTCCTCCAAGCTTTTGGATTTCCACCACTCTTCTCAGACTGGGCCAAGATGTCATTGAAGTCCCCTACACACAGCCAAGATTCGCAGATATTACCCCCAATTTTTCGAATATCTTGCCAGCAAAGGAGTCTTTCTTCTTCTAAAGGTGGCCCATAGATAAATGTAATAACTGCCGGAGTGGACATAACACCATAATTAACTCGTGTATGGATGATGTTAGCAGACGAAAACAAGATTTCCACCGTGACCGCTTCAGACCACCAGAGCGCAAGCCCGCCACCAAGACCTACTGGATTAACCAACCACTCCTCTGAAAAACCACATCGACGTCGAATCCTTCTCACAAAGCTTGCTTTCTGTTTGGTTTCCATCAAGAAAACCAACTGGGGTTTTCTCCTGAGACACTCTGTCTTCAGGTTCCTAGCTGTCAGGGCTACCCCCAGTCCCTGACAGTTCCAGACTAGGATATTCATGGTGAACCGGCAGCTGGTTCCATCCAGCCACCGGCTTGTGAATAAGAGGGAGTTCGAGTCTCATTACTATCAGCAGGGGGAGCAAGCCAACTATTGGGGGAGTCAATTTCTCCAGATATTTCAAATTCACCAGACAACTCAGAAGTACCACCCAGTGAGATAGAACGTGTACCTAGAGAAGAGCCACGGATTGAGGCCTTGAGGGTTCGAACATTCCTGCGTCTCCCTCTTGTTCGCTGGGAATTCTTTACTGACGAGGGTGAAGACTCAACAACATCATCAAAAATTAACTTACGGGGCTTTTTCACCGAGGCCGGTTCAGAGTTATCCACAAAGGGCCGTTTAAGATTAATGTTTTGCAGTGAGAAGGAAACTGCAGAAATTGGAGAAAGGCCAATGTTGGGGAGTTTAGGAGGCCCACGTGCTCCAGCTTCATCAGACATAGCAGTAAAGGTATTTGGGCACATATCAACATGACTTGGGCTAAGGACCTTCAACTCCACTGGGCCCTCAATGTTGCAACCATCTTCACCTCAGCCCACTATTCTGTTGGAGAAATAAAGGTCCCTTCCACTTAGTATTTCCGAGTATCCTTCTGCTTTCTCACGTGTAAGGGGAAAGTCAACTGCATTAATTGCTTGAGTCTGACCAATATCCCTTTGGGCTGCTCCACGCAACATATCCGCCGACTTCACCTGATCCCTGTCAACTTCCATACCCCTGACTATCACATCCCTCGAGACGCTGCCTACCAAAACTGTACCTGACCGCGGAGACCAGCAACTCGCCGGAGACTGAGGATTAACCGGCGATCTCCTTCTGGGACTACTGTTGGCTGAAGCACCCTTCAAGATAAATTTGGCCTCAATCCAATCTAGCCTACACACCTCCAGCAGATGATCAAACATTTTAACTGTTGGTGTACTGAGCCAGCTTCCATACTCCAACCCTGCAACTTCATCCTCCTGAGACTCTTTACGAAATTTGCATCCTCGGCCATCATGACCTAAACGTCCACATTTGAAGCAGAAGTTCTGTAATCTTTCATATTTGATAGTAACCCAAGCTGGATTTTTGTTTTCCCTTGGAACCCAGAATCCTTTAAGAAGAGGGTTACTAAGATTGATTAAGGACCTCACTCTAATAAAGCCCCGGTCTAACTTGCTAGCTTCCATCGGACGTTCAAACAGTAAAGTTTCCCCAACCGGATCTCCTAGAATTTTGGCATTCGAACTGTCAAAGGCCTCCAACGGGAGGCCGTGGAACTGAACCCAAAACGGAGTATTATCGAACTTAACGTCACTAAGAACCATACAGTCCTCCCATACTTGGAGATTGAGTAAGAATCCTTGAATAGACCATGGTCTCCCTTTTAAAATTCTCGCAAATTCCTTGTCTTCTTCAAACCTGAAAAGAAAAATCAGCTTGCCCCGGTCCAACTCGTTTATTTCAACACCAGAGTCAAGATTCCATCCCTTTTTAATCATGGTAACCACAGTAGGGATATTTAAATTTTTACTGGTATGAATCATACCCACAAGCGTACCACCAGACTTCACCTCCTTCCTACTTAGATTCAGGACTACATTCCTCACATTCTTGCTATTGCTACCCTGCCCTTCCTCCAGACCCTCCACCAACACCATTGTACCACAAAACAGCAACAGACAGGAAAGAGCACTCACAGACCAGAAAGGGGGAAGAGAAGAAAGGGGAGACGAAAAGAAGAAAGGGGGGAAAGAAGGAGAGGCCGATGTTCGGAGAACACAGACCGGAATGATTCACAGGGAACCAGACCGAAACCCTGACAGAGAGAGAACACACTCACGAGGAGAGAGACTTGCACAAATTTGTGTGAAGAACAAGTACATTAACTATTTAAAGTAATGATTTTAGGCAGATATTATTTAAGTCCGATGGTACATTAATTGAACTTATGCTCACAGGCGGACTCAAGAATTTTAATGATGGAGTGAAAGTAAAAATTCTATATCATAAATAAAAGTACTTGAAATATAATACAAACCTAATATATAAAAAAATTGAAAAAAAAATATTACAAATATTAAGATCACTTCATTTGACTCTTATTGTACATGTTTTTATATTGTTAAACTCATCTATAATTGAATCCGTATTAAAACTCAAAACAACGGGAAAATGGGATCAACAAGATCAAACCAAACATTGCAAATGAACCAAACATCAACCTAACTAATAAAGTTCAGTTTGATTATTCTATTTCAATTTAGACCTTTGATTCCTATCCAATTAGACTGATTTGTCCTACAATTTTATTCAAAATAGAATGCATAAACCTCAAACAGAAACATGACACCAAAAACAAAACCAAAATAAAAAAGGCATGAAACAGCAACATGGAGAATACAAAAAACATTATCCCCAGTCTAAATACAAACATTATTTAACTATCCCTCCTAACACAAGCCAAACACAAAAATCAGAAAACTACAGGTAGTTTGGCAAAGTCACAATAAAATATTTATTATGCTTTAAAAAAGAAGGAATAATCAGAGAACAATATGCCAATTATCCATACAAGTCTTAGGGGTTGAAAGAAAAAAGCTCATATCAAACTTATCATCTACGAAATTGTGTGATAAACAAGCACTTCACTGTTCTTTCTTGACACAACACAACAGATAACAATGCATAAAATATTAAATATTTCACATCCACACAACTAATTACCAAAATGTCATATATAAAAGGAAAAAATTAAATGTGGGTGGGAACGGAGACCACCCCTAACCCCCCAAATGTCATATATAAAAGGAAAAAATTAAATGTGGGTGGGGACGGAGACCACCCCTAAACCCCCAAATTCCTCCTTAGTATAGCTGCGATGTAGGGATGCGGTGGCCGAATAGTCAATACGGGGTACAATGACTTGTAGTTTTCTTTGAATTTTGGGGTCTTCTTGGTTCTTCGCGCCATCCTGTGGGCTACTAGTTATATGTCTTTATTTGCCATACTTCATCATGATGCACCCATATTAGGGACCATCAGAGCTGTTAAATTGTTGGTATTCCCTGTCGGTGTCAGAGGGTTTACAATATTGAAATATACTACCTTCTTCATCATGAGGAATAATAAATAAATTATAAACCCGTTTGGTTCAGGGAACATTTAAGGAGGGAAAAGAATTTAGATGAGGGAAAGGAACTTAGAGGAAGGGAAAAGAAAATTTGAAAGATGAGGGAAGATGGCTTGAGTTGTTTGGTTGGAAGAAAATGAAGAGGTGGTAGTTGGTAAAGAATTAGGAAAAGTCTATTTTACTCTCAAAATAAATTAATTCAAAATAAAAAAGAAAAATATTTTTTTTGCTAAAATATATTTTAAAAAAATATATTCTTGTTAAGTTCGAACCTAGGTAAAAAAAAATTTCGCCAAATTTGAACTTTCTGCCAAGTTTAAATTTCAGGGGTAAATTTGTCCAAAATTATGAATAGTGACGTGGGAACTTGAGATCCCACCAATTTTGGTGGGATCTCAAGTTCCCACAAATGAGGGAAGAGTGGTGGGTCCGATGTGGGCCTGGGAACTTGGGTTCCTGAGCACTTGGTGCATCAAACATGTTTTGAGGAGGAAACTCTATTAAGTTCTCATTCTTTCCCCCAAGGTTTTTGAAGCAAACGGGCCCTTAAGAATAAAAGTCAAGGTGAGGATAAAAATCTTTGTAATGATTACTTTTCCTTGAATTTCTGAGTTGTTTCATATTGTTCTTGTGCTTGAGTGTCAACAAATGTGTCTTTGTTCACAATCACGTGGTGGTTGGGGCCGTGTTTTGTTTTGAGTTGGGTGTAGCAGAGGTTAAGTCATCGCTGATGGTATTAAAGAACCGGATTTCCTCCTAAGCAAATTTCTCAGTGTCTCTCAGTAGCTTTAATTTCTAGCTATTAGATCAATTTAATATCCTATAATGCGCCACACAATCATTCTTTTAAAAATTTTAAAATCTTTTTAATACCTGAAAAAATTTCAATACCCTAAACTATTTTTTATGATCCTAAAAAAATATTTTATGGTACCGAATGGTACTAAAAAAATACTTTAAGATACTGACTGCTTTTTTCAGTACCAATCAGTATCATGAAATATGTTTTTAGTACCATTCAGTATCTTGGAATATTTTTTCAAGATCCTAAAATAATATTTCAGGATACTGATTGGTACTAAAAAGATACTTTAGAGTACTGACTGCTACTGAAAAATACTTCGTGATTTTGAAAAATTATTTTAGGATCTTGAAAAAAATAATCCTAGGCACGGACTAAAAAGATACTTTAGGGTACTGACTACTACTGTAAAATACTTCATGATCTTGAAAAATTATTTCAAGGTACTGACTAGTACTAAAAAGATACTTCAGGACAGTGACCGATACTTAAAAAATATTGAAAAATTTAAAAAATCTGAACCAAATTTAAATAATTTTGAAAAAATATTACTATCAGTTCTAAATATATGACCTAGTTGATTTTTTTGAAGAAATTAAGAAAACTAACGGGAGGTAATAATGGTTGTGTGGCACATTATGGGATGTTAGATTGATCTGATGTTGAAAATTAAGGCTACTGAGGGACACTTAGAATTTTGCTTATGAGGAAATCCGATTCGTGGTATTAATGGTTGGATGTATTTTTTTTATTCGTTATTTTTTGTTGTCATGATTTTATAGGTTAGTTGGTGCTAATTTATATTGTCATGATTCAGTAATTTTTATCAACTTGGTCCTAATTTTATGATAGCATATACACTATATTTATCCATTGCTAGTGCTGGTTGAGTTAGCCATGTTAGAAATTCGAGATGGTAATGGTTCAATCAAAAGAAATGAAAATATTACTTTTAACTTTTTGCGATGAAATAATTTCTTTATATTTAATTTGTACAGGGAAGACTGTTATTACTAATGAGTTGATTGTTACCGTCAATGGAAGATGATTAGCTCGAGTGATTTATGAACAAATATGTAGGTCGTGGTGATATGTTTGGTATAAGTATGGCAAAGTTTTCATGTAATGTTCTATTAATATTAATATTATATTCCCACCGTCTTTAAATATAAGTTTAATTTAACTGTTTTTTGTTTATAAAGAAAGTTGTTAAACACAATAAATATGTAGGTAATATATATATTTTTTCAATTATGCACTTATGTAGAAAGAGAATAAGTTAGAGAGAGAATAAATGAAAAAATATGAGAGAGAATGTAGGAGGAAAAGATAATGAGAGAGAGTGTATTAAAGAAGAGAAAATAAATATAGGAATAGTCTATATCACAAAAAATAAAGGGTTAAATATCATTTTTGCCATGGAAGTATTAACTAAGGAGCACTGATCACCCAGAAGTTTTTTTTGGTACCAAATTTACCTTGGAAGTATGAAAAACGTGGCAATTTTGCCCAAAACTCACGGAAGCTCCACGTAGATCGTTAAAAAGCCACATGGCTGGGAAAGAAACACAGCGGAGGGCGAGCTTGAACAGGTGTTAGGCCAGATCATCGATCCATGTATACTTAGAGTCGGGCAAGTTAAATTTGTGCACAACATTTTTTTTGGGGGGGGGGAGAGAGGTGAATTTGGGACGATGAGAACTAGGGCAAGAGAGGGAAATCACGACGACCAGAAATTGGGCAGAGAGATTGTGAAAGAGAGCGGTGAAATCGCAAGTTGGTGGGGAGAATGTGTTGTTTCAGTTGGCGATAAGCAGAAATTAGTGCAAGAAAGTGAAATCGCGACCCCAAAAATTTAGGGCATAGCAATTTTGAGCAAGAGAACAGTGACATTCTGAGTGGGTAGCAGAGATTCGTCCTCGATTTTTAGGTATGGAATCTTTCAAACTTTGTGAGTAGCTTTTGGTTGCTTTATGCGTTTCATAGTGGAATGCTGAACTGGCCCTTTGTCTTTTTGCCCTTGCCGCTTTGTCATTTGTTTGTTGCATAATGTTTATTGGGAAAAATTGATGTAGGGCAAAGGTTAAATGGCATTAAAGGGGTGTAGTGGGCCCATCAATGGTCCAAAGGGTGGTTCAGAGGGTGGGACCGATGAGCTGTCGGATTTCGAGGATGTAGTAGATGAGAACATATTGAATGAGGAGGGAGACTATGGAGATATAAACAGAGGTGATGAAGCGTTGGATGAAATAGGACTCGATAATGGAGATAACACTGTGACGGGCCAGGGCCTAAACGGGCCGGCCCGATGGGCTTGACCCGATTTCCCGGCTCTACTTTCATGTTAGGTGAGACATATGCAAACAAGAAGGAGCTAGTGTCAGCCATAAATAACTATGTTGTCATCGTTGGAGTTAATTTGAAGTTTGTTAAAAGTGAGCCTTTAATAGTTCTAGTATGATGTCAAAAAGGGTGTCCATTTGTGTTGTATGCCTCCAAAGATAGGTCATATCCGAGTCTAAAAATCAAGACCCTGTTGTTGGAACATAGTTGCAGCCTTGTGTTTAAGAATTCAAAGGCGTCTGTGAAGTGGCTAGCTAAGTATTTAAAAACAAAAAAAAAACAAAAAGGTGCAAGGCAGGCCAAATTACAAAGTTGTAGACATCAATTAGCTATGTAGAAGAGGAGTTGATGGTTAGTGTTAGTATATACAAGTGTAAAATAGTGAGGAGGTTAATTGTGTAGAGAATGGAAGGAAGTTACGTTGATGAGTTCAACCACTTGGAAGGTTATTACAATGAGTTGAAAAAATCCAATCCGGGTTCAGATGTGTCACTTGAACTAAGCAAAGAAGCTCTTGAAAATGGCAAAAGGGTGTTCAACCGGTTGTATCTGTGTTTCCATGATGCAAAGGTAATTGATGGCATGCTTTTGTGATTAACTTTTAAGTGTTGGCATGGTTTACGACTCTAGCATGATTGATTGATTTATGTTCATTTTGCTATTGCAAACAGGTCGGAAGGCCGGATGTAGGCCAATCATTGGTTTGATGGTACATTCCTCAAAGGCAATGCACAAGTTAGTTCTCAATAGTCTCAGGTGACACCTCGTGGTGAAAGAGCTTTCTACAAGAGTAGAATTGAGACTGACATGAGAGTCCGTATTGATGAGGATACTGGGAGGACTATATATAACGTAAGTGATTTCATTTTTCTATTTTGTTATATGTGACTACTGAATTTATGTTATTTCTATTTTGTAGCCCGGAATGAATTCCAACAATGCCTTTGATGAGGGTACACCAATTGAGTCCAAGCAACAAACTGAAGATTTGGAGACCAGGCTCCCCATCCCAAACAATAGGGGAATTATGACACAGAACATGTCTAAGTCATGCATTGACCAAGGTTATCAGACTGTGAAAATTCATGGAGTTGGTTCAACACCACCTACCCCATCTAATCTCCCTATCACACCTCCAGGACTCAGGTGGAGCACCAACAATGCCAAAATCTCGCCTTCTAGTACATAGGGACCAAACATTGATTGCTTCCACTAGCAGGAACAAATTTGCATCAACAAGAGGCAAGGAAAGGGGCCTGGAATAGTTGCTAACGTGGGTCCATATGTTCTGTTTGTTGTGTTTTTTGCTGCCATGTGTTGTGTTATGTTTTTGTCTGCCATTTCTATTGTTTGTAAAGGGCTCCCATGAATTTATTTTGTAAAGGGCTACCATGAATTTATTTTGGTTGCAAAAACTGCCATGACTTTACTTTGGTTATTGTATTGGCCACTTTAGGTGCCATGTGGTTCCTTAGCAGACATTTCCTTTTGCTTGGAGATGAATATTTAGTTAATGGTAATGAATATTTATCTTGCAATCAGCTTCCTTACATCTGCCATTAATTTATTTTTGTTGTTGTCTGGCTATTGTTGCCATGATATCAAGAATAGTTAATGGTGATCCAAGTTTTTCTTGCAATCAGCTTCATTTTTTTGCATTTTCCACTTTATTCATTTTGGTTGTATTGGGCACTTTATATACCCAATCTGCAGCTATTGATAGCATCATAGTTCCTACTTTCCTATACTTGACAACATACAAAATAGCCAGACATTATTCAAAGTACAAAATATACACATAATACTTCATTCAGATACAACTTCCCAGTTTTCTGTCCTTTACATTAGACACAATGACCATTCAAGACAAAATGCCCATTACATCAGACACACCTTACTTTACAGCATACAAAATTGGCTTGGACAAATTAATTTAGTTGACACAAATTGGACCTATGCAAACTAAAGATGCAACTTACATTCCACATATGGATACAACTAATTGACTTATATTCCACATTACTAATGGTCTTCCACAGACCTTCAAAACCATTTAAGACAAAATGTAAACTACAATCAACACCCAAGTCAAAACCAATCCACAAATTGTCAGTCCCAATCTACCATCAGCCTTCTTCAATCTACCATCAAGCTTGTCCATAACCAAATACATGTCTGAAATTTTTGCTTCAACATTTCCATCTACTTGGTTAGCAACTCCTCTCCCTTGCATTACATTGTCATCGCACAATCTATCAACATGACCAAGAAGCTCATATATTACCTCAGTCGACCTCTCATCCATTTGACCATTAACCCACAGTCATTGCTCTACACATTACTCTACATCAGCCATCACCATTAATAATATACAATTAATTAACTTCCAACAATTAAATAAACACTAACATACTTGTTGATAGTTTCGACCTCCAAAGAATCTTCTCTCTAGGTTTTGTTCCGTCCATGATGTACATAAAGGAGCCACGATTCCACAGTGACAGATCCTCCATGGTCCTTCGTATTGCAATTCTCGAGATCCTTGTCTTAATCGCGCCACCCTCCACCTGCTCCCACTAATAAAACTTGCTGTCGACTCACCCATGTCTTCTCTTCTTTATAAGACCACCTTTGGTTTCACAGTTCACAGATTGGTTGGAATTTTTGGCCACCAGATTTCAACACTTCCAATCGAACCAAACCTTTTTTCTTCCTAAGTGAATGAAGAGACCTAACCATAAACTTTTAACATGGCAAATGACAACCCATCTGTCAAACGTGCAACCTTCCGTGGCACCAATATGCGCCAAAAAACTGGCACAAAAAAAAATTCCGACATGGCAAACGTCTGTTTGAGCTTCTGTGAGTTTTGGGCAAAATTGCTACGTTTTTTATACTTCCAAGACAAATTTGGTACAAAAAAAACTTTCGAGTGATCAGTGCTCCCTAGTCAATACTTACATGGCAAAAATGGTATTTCACCCAAAAAAATTAGGAGAAACGACCCTCCTTCCTCCTTCCCTAGTAAATAGAAGCACCTAATTAATGCAATTCATTCACTAGTAAAAAAAAATATGCAAAAAAGCAAAGGTAAATATCTATAGTCAACAAGGGTAAAATTGAAAAAAATATATTAAATGTTAAGATAAAACTAAATTCAAGCTTGCATTTAGGGATGAACCTCTCTTCTCATAAATTAAGCTTACATTTTGAGACAGAGATGTGTCTTTTTATTTTTTATGCTGATCATACAATATAAAAAAGCGTATAAAACTAGTTAATGAATCAACACTCGTCATCCCTTTCTTTTTGCCTCACCCTCTTTCTTTGTTTTGTTACCTCTGTCCTTGAGTTGAATTTAGGGAATCTGAGTGTATTGAAGTGGACGGCTTTCCACTAGAAGGATGTTTTTCAAGAAGAACCAAAGACAACAGGAAAAAAAAGCCCAAGCCAAGTTAAAAGGTTGTGTTTCGTTTAAAGAGAGGGGAGGGAGGCGAGTTTCCCTTCTTAGTGTGAAAAACCATATATAAACAGTTGGGTCTTTTTGTTGTCAGACTGGAACAAATAAAGGCCGCCTCAGTAATTTTTAATGTCACACCGCTTATGATTAATTATATATTTAAAATACTCTCTCTCTCTCTCCTTCGACGCTCTCTCTCACAGTTCTCTACCTTTGCGAAATCTGTCTTCAACTCTCTCTTGTCGGTGGCATCTCTCACCATCATATGCCACCGGCGAGCATCATCCTAAACCACAGTCGCTTCAGAGAGGCAGATCGGAGCTTGGATTTCCCAGTTAAGGCTTCTCTCCATTTTTTGTTGATTGTGGTCTTCTCACGCCTCTGGGGCGAGCTTTTCCTCTCCCTCTCTAGAACTTTATCGCGGTGGTGAGAGCTCTCTTCCTCACATTTGTGTGAGCTGTTGTTACGACGTCTCGCTCCCCGGCGGTCTCCGTCAGCGAAGGGGACATTGGTCTTTTTTTCCTGCTTTTGTGGTGTTGGGTTTTAGTAGTGGTGTTCTTGGTTTCTCAGGTAATAAACAGATCCGCGGAATCTGATTATGAATCCTCTTGGTTTGATTTTTTTTTAACGTTAAAAAGTCTTATCCTCACCTGGTGACTCGGATTCGTGTTCTTGGGGGAAGGGTGTTGTCGATGGTCACTGCTGCTATATTCTTTACCTCTCAGAGGACCATTGTTAGCCATAGGCATCATCAAGAAAGAAAATAAATATTCATTACCAAAAGTGAAACCCACAAGCACATTTCATCAATTACTAATTCAATCCTTTCGAAAAAGCAGAAAGAAGATAAAAAGAAAAAAAGAAAGTGATATCAAACCAAAACATTTCTTACCACAACTTGATGTATCACCTTTGAGCTAAGCAAATAGAAAGTGAGCTTACCGAAATTAGCTTGTCGAGAGAGAAACACGAAGTAGTGACGAGTCCACACAACAAACACTAGTGTGGGGTTAATGATAGAGAAACAAGCTGCGAAAGAGAAGAGGGGAGCGACGGATGAGTTTAGAAAAACGACAGAGCTCAGAGTTATCACGACAAGAAGAGAGATTCAGAGAGGAAAATTCAATTTTCAATGCGACGAAGAGAGGATTCAAAGAGCGAGTTTTAATTTGGTGCTAATTTTTTAGACCGATTATTTATAAAAGTCGATCTTAAAGTTCACATTTAAGACTAGTTATTTATAAAAACCGATCTTAAAAGTAAGAAATATATTATTTTTTTATCTCGCATCTTTGATTTCAGTTATAACAAAACATAAGGTCTAAAAAGATTATTCTTTTAGAGCGGTTATAGAGACAACCGGTCAAAAAAGTGTTCAACATTTCTTAAAATCTTTTTAGACCGGTTGTCCAGATAATCGGTCTAAATAATATATTTTACACCTTATATTAAAGGATCTGGTATAAAAAGTTCTTTAAATTTATGAAAATGTCATCGGTTATACTTTTTAAACCTGATTCTCTATAACCGGTCTAAACACCTTTTTTTTTGTACCAGTGAATACACATCTTTTACAAATAATTTGCTCGATTAATTATTCAAGATCCTAATTGATTTTACTGGAATTGTTTTCAGGGCCACACAATCCAAATTATTCAATATCTCACTATTATTTTTCACTTGAAAAGATTTTGCAAACGGTTCAATTGTGTCTCCCCTGACATTATCTCTATTTTCTCTCAAGTCTTAAAGTTTGTGTTTGTAATTCAGGTTCTTGGTATATTGATACATTGAATATTTTTTTTTAAAAAAAAAAATTAAAAGACAAATAAACTCAAACAATCTGACACCTGAGACTCTTTAATTTGAGCTAGATGTCTTTGAACCAAGTATCGTTGTGGGAATGATGAATAGTTAAATACCCCCAAGGGTTGATAGGAGAGAAAATAATATCACTCTGGTCCTATTCATAAATTCTTTTTAACTAAATGACATATACTAAGGAAATGTAGTTAATTTAATAATTATGACGTAAATTTTTAACTTTGTCATCATTTATAAATGAGTATTTTTCAATTATTTTTTCACTTGATAACTGTATAGCATATTCCCACCCCATTTAGCATATTCCACCCCTAACGAGGAACTTTAAAAGTATATACTTAAATTTGAAGTTTGAATCTTTCTTTAAAAAATATGTAGACATCGCCCACCACTCCCTGTTCCTAGATCCTCCACTGCATAATGCCGAAGAGTATAAAATATTGTCGCTTACTCTTACTTGTGAAGTACGAAAGTGGAAGTGAATTCTTCTTCACTCGTTTTTTGGGAAGAAAATTATATAAGGTTGGTATTGTAGAGTTTAGGCAATATAAAAATAATATAATGTCAGTTTTATAAAGAGAGCGTCCCGCAGTGGAAATAGTTTGGACAAAATCTAAATAGTCCTGAGGCTGCAACAGAGATTTAAAATCTAAGTTTAGGCCTCAATATTTTTAAAGTATCTTTTTTAAAAAGTTTGGGGCTTCAAAAGGCTGACAAGACATGGAGCCTTTTTAAAGGCATGCATAAAATCTAGGCCTTTAAATAGGCTTAAAAGTTTATGTGCCTTCAAATTCATATATAATTCTTCAAACCTATTTACAATCATACGTTATGTCCTAAAAACCTATGATTCATTCTTGTCATAATATAAGAGTTTACTAAGAAAAAGAAAATAATACCTAATGATGATAGTTGTCCAAGCAAGCAAGAATAAGAAAAATCAATTGTTTGTTAACTAATAAGATATATTTTTTTAAAACGACTAAACATAACAAGTGTCATATAAAACTAGATTTTATCTCCATTTTCCCCTCATAAAACTATGACAAACTCCTCCTTTGAAAATTATAATATTTCATTCGACACTAAAATAAACTTACAGTAATTATTATACTTTAGCAGACAATGCAAATTAAGGTAGAAAGAGTGAGCTAGCATTATCATCTCGAACGACCTAAGATAAGAGATGTAAGGGTGAATGATTGATGAATGTAAGGGTTGAATATATGTGAATGATTATGAGAAATGAAACTTAAGATTAATTGAGGCTAAGTTGATAATTTTATAAATAATTTATAAAAATATTTAGATTATATAATATATATTTATGTAATAGTATAAATTAAAAAAATTAAATAGGTTAAGCTTGTAGGCTATGACTTATAAAAATAGGGATAACTTATTTATCAAAATAGGCTTCACGCTCAAACTAACCTATTTAATAAATAAGTTAGGCTAGACTTTATATATATTAGGTCGTAGACTTTTGGGAGAGGCCTAACTTATTTTTACCTTAGTGACTGCCAAACGAGTGGATTAGTGAATGGACATTTTTTTTTTTCAAAATACCTCTTATAAAAGATTTGTGATTCTTTTCTTTATTTCCAATATCCCTTATTTTAAATATTCTTTTGAGAATCCAATAAAGAAAGTGGATTATTTTTTCCCTTTTGGCCCATGTGGGGAGCAAGCAAAGCATCCAAGTTTGCTTTCCCACCATACAAAAAAAGCATCCAAGTTTATGCTTATCTACAACGGAGCTCTTGACATGTGGTTTCCGGACTCAGCTTTGGTCCGCTGACACTTTCCATCCGTTGCGCTCCGATACATCAGGGGGTATTGTTTTGCACCAAAACAATGAGCAACTACCCTTAAAAAAAGAAAAAAATTCAGGGCACTGAATGATAATAAAAAGATATTTACTAATACAGAAAAAATACGTCATGATCTTTGAAAATTATTTTAGGATTTAAAAAAAAAATATTTCAGAGTACTGGTGATAAAAAGATATTTGAGCATACTAACTCGTACTGAAAAAATCTTAAGAAAATATTTTAAGTACAAACTGATACAAAAAATATACTTCTGAATTTTTTTTCAAGATCTTAAACTAATTTTCCAAGATCATGAGGTTTTTTTAGTATTATGAAATATCTTTTTAGTACCAACGTGAAATATGTTTTCAAGATCCTAAAATAATTTTTTAACATCATGATATATTTTTTCTAAACCAATCACTATCCTGAAGTATCTTTTTAGTATTATGATTTTTTTTTTAAATCCTAAAAAAAATTTCTAAGATAATGACATATTTTTTTTTGTATCAGTCAGTATCTTTTCATTATTATTCAGTGCCCTGAATTTTTTTTTTTTTAAAAGGCTAGTTGCTCATTGTTTTGGTGCAAAACTGCACCACTTTATGTATCAGATACTTACTCGTACAGAAAAAATACGTCATGATCTTTGAAATTTATTTTAGGATTTTAAAAAAATATTTCAGAGTACTGACGGGTGCTAAAAAGATATTTGAGCATACTGACTCGTACTGAAAAAATACCTCAAGATCTTAAAAAAATATTTTAAGTACAGATTGATACTAAAAATATACTTCTGAAATTTTTTTCAAGATCTTAAACTAATTTTCCAAGATCATGAGGTTTTTTTTAGTATCATGAAAGATCTTTTTAGTACCAGTCAGTAACGTGAAATATGTTTTCAAGATCCTAAAATAATTTTTTAAGATCTTAGAATTTTGTGCTGGGAGCTCCTGAGTAAAACTTTTTTGTGCTGGGTGCTCCTGGAATAAAAGTTCGTTGGCCAATCTGCACCTTAGATAACGAACATTAACTTTTTTCTAACGGCGTTGTACTGACTGCACATTTTTAAAAGTTCGTTGGTTAATCTGCACATTTTTAATTGTTTGTTGGTATTTAAGATACGCTTAATTAATATTTGTGCTGGACGCTCCTTCGGTAATAGTTTGTTGGCAAAAATGCACCTTAACCATTTTTATATTCACAGATTCAAAAATACTTCATTTAGTCCTAATTATATGAGTTATATATATAGTTAATTTTCAAAAATTAAGAAAACTAGTTAAGATAATTATTTGTAAAAGATGTGTATTGGTTTTTCTAAAAAAAAACAAAATACTTATTTTAGTTATTTGCACTGAAAATTCTTATTTGATGGAACCTCATAATAAGTTTAATCAATAAGAATTAATTTGTTCCTCAGCTAGCTCCTATACTAAAACTAAAGCAAGTAATATTTTTTATGCGCTAAAATTGCACTTTTTTTTGGGGGATCTTAAGAAAATACTTCTCCCTCCGATTCTAAATATAAGATAAAGTTTATTTTTTGGAGAAATTAAAGAAATTAATTAAATTACTTTAAAGTATTTTTATTTTTTATTTTTCCCCAAACTAATTAGTTAAACTAATAACCTAATATATAATTTAAGGATACATAATATATGATATGATTAAATAACTTATTTAATTTCCTTAATCTCTTAAAAAAAAAGTCAACTTTGTCTTATATTTAGGACCGGAGGGAGTACTTGAATCTCAAAACCTCAAATAGGTGATTTCCCAACAAAACGAATTGTCAATTGCTTTATTGTTTTTGTTAATCTCATTATTGTTGTTGTCAATAGGATTTTAAAGTTCAAGTGATATTTTTCTATTAATTTTCCCTTTTTTATACAACTTAAATAATCATAATATATTTGAGAATACATTTGAATGTTAAAGTCTAATTTTACTCTAGAAGTTGTCAGGTAGGAACAATGTTGCCCTAATTTTTTTAAGAGCAATGCCGCCTATTAAGTTTTTAAATTGTAGCAATTTTGTCCTAGGTTGTTATACATGTTAAGTTTGACCCTAACTGACCAAAATGCTGAGCTGGGAAGTGCATGTGTTATCATATTATTTTTGTTAAGGTACAAATTTATCTTAATTTTTTTTCATTCAATAGCAATGTTGCCCCAAAATTTTTTTATAGAGCAATATCGCTCGGGAAGTTTTCAAAATAGAAATTTCACCTTCGGTTGTTATCCATATTAAATTTGACTGTTAGCTGACCAATATGTTAAACTAGAAGAATGAGCAACATTAGGGGAGAAGAAGCTGCAAATAAAGGAGGAGCTCACATTCACTAGAGAGTAATGAAGAACAAGCACTATAAATTAAAGAATAGTAGTTGTATTATGTACTCCTATATTTTAGTAATAGCCAGTTTGGATCTTGTGGTTTTAGTAATTATTCCTTATAAGGAATATTTTTTTAAAAGTTTAAAGTTGAAGTTGAAGCTATTAATCCCGAAAAAAGTTGAGCCTATTAACGATAAATATTTAAAGTCGAATAGTTTGATCAAGATTAGTTCAATTAAAAGACAACTTCCATTTGACTTTATATTTTTTAAAAAGAAAAATATACATAATACATTGACCGTTCAGATTAGAAAGAGAAAATCCAAGGGCGTGCCCTGTTCCATACCTACCCCGGATAGAAAAGGACAAGCACTATAAATTGAAGAATAGTGGCTTTTTTCCCAATGTGCCCCTAATGAAATAACTATTTACCAAAATACCCCTGTTTTGAAACTATTTCCCAACATACCCCTGTTAGAAAACTATTTCGTGTCTTTTGTGTTAGTCGACTAAAATCATGGTTTAGTCGACTAAATGGCGGGGCCAAATTTTTTTTTGCAGCCCCCCGACATTTAGTCGACTAAAACTTAAGTTTTAGTCGACTAAACCCATTTAGTCGACTAAAAACCCATTTAGTCGACTAAATCATTAAAAAAAAGTTCAAACTTCGAAGGCCATAACTTCGGCTCAGAGTTTGAATCAAGCGATTCTTTTTTTTGATTCCACCTAACTTTTTGAGATCTATGCACTGATATAAAAATTATCTTCAGATTTAATGAAGAAATGAGGAAAAACAATTGATTCTTTATTGCGCAGAAAATACTAACAATTCATTAAATATAATCAAGTGATTCTTTAATATTATATATATATATATAGTTTTCTTTATTATTATTATATATAATTAATTAATCATTATTTCTAATATTATTATCTAATAATAATTAATTGATCTTATTTTAGATTTTAATATCTTTATTTTTCTACCATGTATTTGATAGAAAATCAAAGACACTCAACGCGACATGAACCACGTAGAGAAAAAGCTGGAGTTATTAACTTCAACAAAACTAACAATTCATTAAATATATATCATGGGTTTTTTTCCCAATTTGTTATATTTAATGAATTGTTAGTATTGTTAGCATTTTAATTTCTTTTACCGAATCTGTTGGTTAGTGATATTAGTGATCCTAGATATTAGCTATGATCCTAGATTTTAGCTAGATTGACTACCGTGCTATCATAACATATGATCTCACGCATAACTTCCAAACACCGTTATTCCCCTAAAATCAAGCCCCACAAATTTAGTGTCGATATTTTTCCTATTTCTCTTTTCTTTTAAAATCCATATTATTAATGGAGAGAAAATCTCAATTTTGAATATATTGTATTTTGAAAATCCAAGATTAATTGTTACGTTGAAATTCAAAGTTTACCAAATACATGGTAGAAAAATAAAGATATTAAAATCTAAAATAAGATCAATTAATTATTATTAGATAATAATATTAGAAATAATGATTAATTAATTTTACAATAAACATCTCTCAATTAAATATAATTAATTTCCTCACAAAACCCTAGGATTTGTACCATCATTTCCCCCTCTATCTTATCTTTATTGTACCGGAGATATTATATGATCTACTAAAAAAGAAAACATCAAATAAAAGAAAAATATTATATATATATATATATATATATAATTAAAGAATCACTTGATTATATTTAATGAATTGTTGGTCTTTTCTGCATAATAAAGAATCACTTGTTTTTCCTCGTTTCTTCATTAAATCTGAAGATAATTTTTATATCAGTGCAGAGATCTCAAAAAGTTAGGTGGAATCAAAAAAAGAATCACTTGATTCAAACTCTCGAGCCAGAAGTTATGGCGCCTTCGAAGTTTGAACTTTTTTTAATGATTTAGTCGACTAAATGGGTTTTTAGTCGACTAAATGGGTTTAATCGACTAAAACTTAAGTTTTAGTCGACTAAATGTCTGGGGTCAAAAAAATTTGGCATCAGCGATTTAGTCGACTAAACCATGGATTTAGTCGACTAACACAAGCACATTGGAAAATAGTTTTCTGACAGGGGTATGTTGGGAAATAGTTTCAAAATAGGGGCATTTTGGTAAATAGTTATTTAATTAGGGGCACATTGGGAAAAAAGCCGAAGAATAGTAGTTGTATTTTACCTAAACAAAAACGAATAGTTGTTGTATGTCATTTCCCTAAAAGCTAAAAGTTAAAACTATGACTTTATTTTCAATTTAATTTAATATATTTTTCTCAAATAAACTGTGGCGGTCCACGTCACATCAGATTCTAGAGATAAGGGGACATGTGTACACGTGTCAGCTGATGTGCGTCATTGCTGGTGGAAAAGAATATAGCATGGCGAAGATACGCACCGGCCGCGGAAGGGAAATGACATTCAGGACTTTAAATTATGAAATAAAAATAATCATAATTACAAATCACCCAATCGAGAAATTTCAAAATGCCATGAAAATACAAATATGGTTCTTTTTGGGGTCTTGAAATGTCATTTTCTCCTGATGAAAAGAGATTCGGCCACTAAATCCTACTCGTATCTTCATTAAAAAAAAAGAGAAATATTAAACCCTAGCTTTCTCTAAAATTAAAAAAAGAGAAATAAAATAAAATAAAATAAAATAAAATAAAATAAAATAATATCTATTATATTATAACAAATTAAACCCTAGCTTTCTCTCTCTAGATTGATTCCTTTTTCTCGCTCCTCCTCTGTCACCCACTTGTTTATATCTCATGCTTGTGTCCATGTTCTAATCATCCCCCACTTCATTTCCTCGAAGTTGCAGGGCTTGACCAAGAATTCCTTTTAACCTTTTCTTTCCCTTTGGGTAATTCTTCTGCCTTCGTCGACGTCGCCTTCGTATTCCTTCTTCATCCTCAATCGGGGTCGGAAAAAATTCTGATTCTGTGATTTTGTTTCTCATAGCCTGTGATTTTAGGTATTCTTTTTCGATAAAGAAACCTTTCATACTAAGACGAGTCTCCGATTTTTGCTCTCTTCCTTTTGTTTGTATGCGTAGATTTGATTTTCTTTCTTTTGGGATGGTTTTTCGTGGTCTCCAAACTGAGAACCTTCTTGTTTTTGTTTTCCTATTGCGACGGTTTTTATTTGTGACTTAGGTTTTACGATTCTGTGGTTTCGTTAGATTTGATGGAGTCCAATGATAACCAGATCGTTTTCCCCCTCTTTTGGCTGTGATTTGTGTTTTTAATTACCTTTTGGTCTCCTCGCTATCGAGGAAAACTTTACTCTTTTCTTAGTTAGTTTGATATGCTCCTTGAATTTGTGTTCAGTTTAATCTGCACGCACGGTTTTAAGATCCTTCAATGAATAAGTATTCACTGATCTGGCGGACTGTTTTGATTGCGTGGTCGATTAGTTTTGGATCTAATAGATTTTGCTCTCGTTCCTGCTGTTAGATTTGTCGGTGCTGTACTTGGTTTACTCTCTGTTTAGTTTGGTTTTGATTTTTCAGTGTTGCGATTTTCTGATATAGCAGTTTTGTGTTTTGCAGGTTCTCTTGACTACCGGTTTTTATTTGCTTTTTTGGCACCTTGAAGTGTGACTAAGCTAGAAAATAAATTTAGTTGTCTAGGAGGAGCTTTTGGAAGAAAGATACTTCTACCACGTTATATTCAGTTCAGAATACTAATCTACTTGAAAAGTTGTATTGAAAGTTGCTTTTGCTATTGATTTATAATATTGCCCTTAGAAAGAAGGGTTGTGACATTTTGGCAAGCTTTGGAATCATGCCTGTTTCAGGACGTGAAGAGGTGTTTATTTCCTTTCTGATTTACAGCTAACTACGATTAGAGAACCATACCAATTTGTTCTTTTTTGGATATTGATTACTTGATCTTCTATTGACAGACTGGGGTTCAATCCTATGATGGGCAGTTTAGTGGTTTAATTGCTGCTGTGCCTATCAAGAAAAGGAGGTTCCCCTTGATTCCTACACTTTCACCTTTGTCTGGAGAACAAGTTTCATATACTGAAGAAACTGAATCACTACAGAAAGAAAATTCAAGCACTCCTCAAGGATCAACGGTATCAAATGCTAGTGTTGCCGATGCACCAATCAAGAAAAGAAGGCTCCCTTCTGTTCAAGTTTCATCATCCTTGGGAGAACTTTCTTCACTACCAGAAGAAAGCAATGCATCGCATAGGGAAAATTCAAGCTCAACCCTGGTTTCAACCCTTTCTACCAATTCTTCTGTGTCATCTGATACCAATAAAAACCCTGCGTTTGAAGAAAAGAATACAACTTCTGATGTTACAAATGCAAACATTGCACAAAGCAATTCCAATTATGTGAACCCAAAAATTGAGGAATCAGATCTTGCAACGCACTCGAGAGCATCAGATGATGTGGACAGAAAAGAGAAGTTGATTGCTAGTGAAAGTTATGAAGATAAATCAGGGCCCCAAGTGAAGACGGAATCAGATCTTGCAACGCACTCGAGAGCATCAGATGATGTGGACAGAAAAGAGAAGTTGATTGCTAGTGAAAGTTATGAAGAAAAATCAGGGCCCCAAGTGAAGACGGAGAACTCCGAACTCTTTTTGGCTGCTAAAGAAAGTCTTGCACTTAATATAGGATCCAAGATTAGCAAGCAAAGTGTTGAAGAGAAATATAAACAGGAGAGTTGTGCCAGTACTAATTTATCTTTAGTTTTTAAGGGGCACTTATCTCCAGCTATGGCATGCCTTGATATTGGCGAGAGTTTCCAGAAAACTGAGAAAGCAGAGCCTGTTTCATTGAAGTTATCTCTGAGCAAGGAAGAAGGTGGTTCAAAGAGTTTTAATGATGATGCTAAAACTAATAGGGCAAACTGGGATCTGAATACTACAATGGATGCATGGGAAGAACCTGGGAGTGATGCCACTTCAGGTAAAACATCTACTTCTGGCTCTGGGTTGCAAATTGGCAATGCACTTAATGATAATAATGTTATGTGTTTTACTGGGATGGAACCTACTGGCAGTGCTTTCCTAAAGCACACCACTACAGAGAATCTGAACAAAGCTCTCATGATTTCACCGAGACTTAGCCAACAGTTTAAACATGTCAACCCTGGTAATCTTTGCTTTGCTTCATATCTTCAGAAATACACTGGAGAACCTTCTAGATTATCTGTTAAACAGAAATCAAACTGTGCTACTCCTGCTTTGAGCTTGTCAAATGTGTCAGCTTCTGCTGTTGATGGAAACAAAAATAGTGTTAGGACAGTAAAATCAGAGCCTTTAGATGAGAACTTGAAACAGGATTTGAAGGACGCTAAACCTAGTTCTGTGGGGTCATTAGATGGAGTCATTGTTAAACATGAATTAGTTGAGCATTCCCGTGTTGATTCTATCAAGACTTCTTCAGAAGGTAGTAATCTAAAGTTACTTGATGCTGAATTTGTTAAATCTGAACCAGGTCATTCAAATAATCAGGAAAGACCCATGATGGTGGAGAGTGTGTCAAATCAAATGGGTGTAGAATTACCACAGAAATCAGATAACCGTTCTTCCTTCGAAAAGCCAGTGACTTTAGAATCAGTGCCATTTTCTGCGGGGATGGCTTGTTCTCCAGTGGAAGCCATTTGTTCAGAACAGTTGGCTACCAGTGCAAGTATAGTTAACCATCTAGAAAATCATGCTTCTACAGATGAAGCCTGTATTGGTGAAAAGCTATCTCAGGGAGATTGTTCAGGTGACCAGCAGGTTCCTCCAGAAACAGTTGCCACAGCTATTGTTGATAATGCAGAATCTGGTCCTGCCATGAAGGATTGTGCAAGAGGTAATGAGGAAGATGCAGATGACGCTGAGGGATGCAGGTTGAAACTCATGAATGAGCATGTCTTAGATCCACGGTGCTGTGGTGAAGATGGTGTAAGTGATGATGAAAAGATAACCTTATCAGCTGATATGCTAGAGGATGATTCTTATGGTTATGATTATGAATCGGATGGCACTCATTCTTTAACTGTTGCCATGGATATAGAGCAGCATGGTGAAGAGGATGATGATTATGAAGATGGTGAGGTTCGTGAACCATTAAAGCATTCTGTAGCAGAAAAATCTGTTTGTGAGGTAAGAGAAGTAGAACGCATTGTTTCTAGTGACTGTGATTATGGAAAACAGATTGAGAAGGAAGTGTTAAGTGGTGATTGTCTCACATCATCTCGTTTAGAAGAATACGACAATAGAACTGTTACTCGTAACAAAATAAATTGTGGTAAAGATGGTATTGACAGTGAATCTATTGACATGTCTGATAATGTCACCGACACAATTGTGTGTCTACAAGAGTCATTGGAAGCTGAAGAGCCAACTATTGGTCCTCAAATAAGGTCATTAGATCATTCTGAAAGGAATAAAGTCCTTAATATCGTGGAGGCCAAATTATTATCTGACCAAGGCAATAATGGAAGCAATGAAGTAGATGTTGCTCAGTGTGCTGATGAGGTTGTCAAGAATCTGGACATGGTTAGAAAAACTGACTCAGATTTGCCAAAGATGGAAGTATCTGTAAATATTGATGATGCAAGCAAGGATGTTAGCAATGGTGGTAATCAAGGACGAATTATAAATTTGGCCCAAGCTGCTAGTTCTTTATCCCCTACTAAATCCAGGTCCATACCAGGTAGGGGACTGTCATCACAAGCTGGAAGGGATGTATTACCTGATGCATTTCATCAGGAGAAATTACATGGAGGAAGGTATATGCTTTATATCCTATTGTCTTCCTTATACATTGATAGTTGAATCTTTTACCAACACTTTTGTCTCCCTTCATTTCGTGACACTATCACAAGTTAAATTATTTTCCTGACACTTCCGTCTTACTCCTTTTCATAACACTTCTTCGTCTTGTTTTGATTTTCAGAGATGATGTTTACATTGATGGTCCTTGCAAATTTTCAAGAGAAAGGCTTCAAGATTATTCACCTAGAAACTCAAGACCAAGTTTTGTGCGTGGTAGAGGAAGGATGAATAGTCGGATTGACTCATGTCGAGGTGAATGGAAATCTGACCGTGACTTTGCTGGTGAATTTTATAATGGTCCTAGTCATTTTCGTGGCCCTCGGCATAAATTTGTACCCGCTGTTCATGACTCTGAATCAGAGTACAATAGTGTTGCACATGATGGTTCTTTTGTTGGTAACAATCGGTTCGGTAGGAAACCCTTGAATGATGAGAGGCCAGTTGGTCGTCATATTACATTGAGGAGAAGGTCTCCAGGGGGGAGAGAGATGCAAATGGGGCATAGAATTCCTAGAACTATGAGCCCCAATAGATGTGTTGGAGATGATGGTTCTGAGTTTGTTAGTATGAGGCATGGTGAGAAATTTATGAGAGGTTACCCTGAGGATACTATAGACCCTATGTTTTCACGACCCCAACCATTTGAGAGAGATGGTCGATTTACACGGGGAACTAGGAACTTCGTTCAGAGAAGGGGTCCTCCTCGAATTCATTCCAAGTCTCCTATCAGATCTAGGAGTCGCTCACCTGGTCCATGGTCATCTCCCCGAAGAAGATCTCCTAGAGGATCACCAGATGGGTATGGTGGACATCCTGACATGGCCCATCGACGATACAGGGTTGACAGAATGAGATCCCCTGATGGTCCAGTTTTCTCTGGGGAGAGAAGAGTAGTCAGGAGGCATGTCTCTCCTTCATATATGTCTCGTCCTTCTAATGATACCAGGGATTTTGATTCTGGAAGGGGTCGTGGTCATCCCAGGTCTGTCATATCCAACAGGGGTACTGCTGGTCGAGTTTTGTTTAGAAATAGAAGATTTGATGGTGTAGATCCCCAAGATAGGGCGGATAATGACGAATACTTTGGAGGTCCTATGCATTCTGGTCGACAATTTGAACTGAATGGTGAAGGAAATGGTGATGAGAGGAGAAGATATGAGAGACGGGGACCAGTTAGATCATTTAGGCCTCCTTATAATGGTAGTGTTGGTGAGAATTTTGATCTTGATGCAGAGGATGGGCCTAGACCCTACAGATTTTGTGCAGCTGATTCAGAATTTCAAGAAAGAAGCAATTTGAGAGAAAGGGATTTTGACAGGCGCATCAAGAGTAGGCCAGCAAATATGCCACCTAGAAGAACAAGAAATATAGATGAGCAGGAAGCAAATTACAGGAATAATGGACAGGAGGTTTGGAGTGATGACGGCTTTGATGATATTTCAAGAGTGAAGAGAAAAAGGTTTTAATTGTGTAGCTAGATAATCTGCTGCTTGATGCTGCAGGATAATTAGGTATTCTGTACTGCAAATTTTCATCTAGAAAATTATATTAGATTAATTTTGATTCATAAATATTATCTTATGATTGAAGACTTCTTGATGTGTCTCTACTTCAAGCGAGAGGGCAGAATGGCCTCACCAAATAAAGTGATGCTTGTAGAATTCAAAAAATGTGCAAATTGAAGGGGATGTTTTTAACCCTCCAAAACTAAAAAGGAAGAAGAAATAAGAGAGAGTGGAACTGTGAGATAGAGGCTGCAACATCATAATTCATCGGAGAACAAACTAATGCCAATGCATTTGGGATATAATTTTTCCGAATTATCTGGCGCAGAAGCTTGGTGACACATTTTTGGGACATCAGTGAATGATTGTTATTATAATTAATGTTTTTGATTTTCTTACCATAATTCATCAGTCTGCTCCAATTTGTGGTTACATTTACAGCAGGCTACAAAAAGCTCTTGAGGGAAGTTGCCATACGTTGGCAATTTAGTAATTCCATGCTTTCAGTGACACTTTGAAGGCAAAACCAAAATTGCTCTGTTTTACTGGAGTACACAGGGCTGGTTGACTCTTGCTCATAACTTATTTTCTGTTGAGACCTTTGCTATGAAAATTGGAAATGTTTAAACAGGCTTGTGAAAGATTTGTTCAGGAGCTCCTATTTTCACTGTAAAATCTTCTGAAAAAGCATCATGCCTAGTTAGTGAAAAGAGTTATGTTTGTCTGAAAGTCATGAGGAGACGTGTTGTCTCATTCTGGAGAGGAATATGTCTGCAGGTGTGGCCAAACAAGAGGGGCCCTGAAGGTCAGTTTGGTCATTGAGTTCCACTAAGTGGTGGTTGGATCAATTTTCAATAATGTTCTTTGGTCTTCCTACGTTTTTCTTTTGGAATTGTGGGGTGGTGGGGTGGGGTCAAAAGGATGGGTCATGCAGATATGCGTAATCTTTTGGCGTCCGGTTTCTTTGATCGATGGGTCTCTCATCATCATTCCATCTGGACCGTCCAATTTTGATCCAAACATCTAAAGAGAGACACATCATTTTTTTTAAATGAGTTAAGTACCAATTTTGCCCTTGAAGTACGCGTCCAGGAGCAATTTTGCCCTTTAAGTTTTAGGTGGAGCAATGTTGCCCTTGAAGTATCAAAATGGAGCAATGTTGCCCCTCCGTTAGAAACCCTAACGGTCAACATTAGTTGAATTAACGTTGACCGTTAGGGTTTCTAATGGAGGGGCAACATTACTCCGTTTTTGATACTTCAAGGGCAATATTGCTACGGTTCAGTGGAGCAATGTTGCCCCTGAAGTATCAAAAACGCCCTTCCGTTAGAAACCCTAACCGTCAACGTTAGTTGACCGTTAGGGTTTGTAACAGAGGGGCAACATTGCTCCGTTTTGATACTTCAGGGACAACATTGCTCCGCCTAAAATTTAAGGGGCAAAATTGCTCCTGGACGCGTAGTTCAGGGACAAAATTGGTACTTAACCCTTTTCAAATTACAACATTTCCTTCCAATCTTTAGATCATGAATATATTATGACCTTTTTATCACAAAAAAAAAAAAAGCGTGTTGGAGGCTGCAAAGGTTGGATTGAGACTTTTTTTTTTTTTTTTTTTTTTTTTTTTTTGCGTAGTGCATCCGGTGTCCTAGGGCAGACCATCTTTCAAGCACATCAACGGCCCCAGACTAATCCGGACCGAGACCGGGTTGGCCCCTTTCGGGGGGGAAGCCTCTACCACCCACGCATGTTGCATTCCCACATCTCGAACTCAAGACCTATAGTTAAGCTAGGACAACCCCTTACTAGCTAACCTAAGTGTTTGGTGGTGGTTGGATTGAGACTTTGATACACAAGTTGAGGTTGTTGAAAAAAAAGGGGAAAACTTTGTAGCTATTTAATATCAAACTGCCCCTAAATTTTTTGAAATTTCATTGCATTATTTAGGAGTAAACTGAAATTTATGGGTGAAAAAAATAATTATGTCATTACTTTACAAGTCAAACGTGATAATCTTGTAAGATTTGTGTGAAAATTTACAAGTTAAATTTGCTTATTTACAACCAACAAGCTATTGGTTAATGTGGTAAGCGGTCTCGCCTCAATAAGAAGGAGAGCACAAGTTGAATCTCGGGAAGCACATTTCTTTAGAAAAGATAAAAACCTTTTGTGTTGTAAGCCTTAAAAGGGGAAACCCTTTATATTATCAAAAAAAAAAAATATTTATTTACACAACAAATAAGAGAAATTACAAGAGAAATTATAAGATCACCTTGATCATATACAAGACAAGAATTATATTCACAAGAATACATATTATTTACAAGACACATATGAGAATTTGCAAGTCAATTATGTGTATTTATAAGACCATCTCGCCCATATACAAGACAAGGGCGTAAAATGTCTTCAGCAAAAAATTTAATTTAATTTCAATTCTTGGAGTGAAGGGAAGTTTCAGAAAGTTTGTGGGCTCTTTGATATTAAATGTCTATAATGGGGTAAAGTGAGATTTCCCCAAAAAAAGAATGATAACAATAATGAAGAGTTAACTAATTAGTTACCTCCTCTCGCCAATTTTTTTTAAAGATGCAAATAACTGAATTTTTTTGATGTTAATTCAGTTTCCAGTTTAGAGTTTGTGAGCGCCTCTTTCAATATAAGTGTTACTTGGGCCTTTTATGACATATATGGAGAATTGATCTCGATCATAAATATAAGACATATTTTTTATATTTGTCAATCTCTTCTTATTGATGCTCCCCCGACAATAATCAAGGAGGAGACCAGAGGAAGTAGTTGATTGTAACATCCCAACTTTTCACAAGCAGTATAAATTTTTTTTTTCTTTAAACATCATTTCAAAATGATCAGAGTAGTGCACCGGAGCTATTGAGTAATTGATATATATATTAAAATACCCATGGTAGCATGTCTCAGATATGCACGGCCATAACAATACAGTCGGATGTAAGGTTAAGGCACAACGGATAGTCATACAGTCAGATGTAAGACATGACAGAGAATAATACAGTCGGATGTATAACAACAGTACAGTCGGATGTACAGACAATAGTACAGTCGGATGTACAGACAATAGTACAGTCGGATGTACAGAACAATAGTACAATCGGATGTACAGACAATAGTACAGTCAAATGTACAGACAATAGGCATGACGGAACAACAGTACAATCAGAGTACAGGCATGACAGACAATTGGCATGACAGAACAACAGTACAATCAGAGTACAGGCATGACAGACAATAGTACACATATGCATACAATAAACATCAGAGTTAAGGTTACCAGTACGCGAACGTACCTTCGTTGATGTTATTCTAGCACGTTTTACGAAAAACAACGAATCGTCCAACAATGACGTTGGACGGTAAGAACGGCAGCAGATCAGGATTTCTGACGTCCTATAAGGGTAATATCACTTTCATTAGTGATTTGATACTATATCTGGCATTTTAGGTAAAAATTACCATTTTGCCCTTCTACCCCTAATTGGCGGAATTTCGCCAGCACTTCGTTACTCTGACAAATTTTCTTCCCGAAATTTTGCCAGAACTTCGACGCAACTATGATTTTCGAAAATAATGACTAAAATAGCCCTCCCATATGATATCCAATCATACTTGAAAATTTAAAGGCTATTCTAACATTACTACTCTAACTATCGAAAGAACTACGAAAGCTTAAGTACCGAAAAATTTATCCAGAGCTTCGCTGCAAAATTCCCCGGACTCCTTCCTCCTCTAGAGCTCCTCTCTCTAACTTCTCTCTAGGATTTCTAAGAGTGATTTTTGGTGTGAGAAATGCAAGAGAACCTTAGGCTATTTATAGAGTTTTTAAGGGATACAAATGGAATTTTGCAACTTGTCTTAACCATGGAAATTCAAACTCAAAATGGTGTTTAAATCTTCACCATGGAACATGCTGGTCGACATGCATGGGCTGAGTGGGCAGCAAATGATTTGTCCAAAGTGATGAATCAAAGTTGCTTTATGCCCGCACCGATAGAATTTCCCCGATCGGTACCTGATTCGCGTGATTTCGGAGAAATCTCAAACTTCTGGATTTACAACTTTGAAGACCTTCTCTTCCTCATCAATAATATATATTTAAACTTGAATTTTGACTTTAGACAGGGTTCCAAGTGTCCGGCTGAAGTTTCTCGAAAAACGTGTCCGAACGCGTCCGGTTTCAGAATGCATTTCTGAAATCACCAACTTCTTTAGAAAAATTCACTGATTCCAAATATGTTAAAATAAATTCAAACTCATGCCTAGATGTTGAGTTAGAATTTATTTTCCTTATATCCAAAAATATACCTATATGCATTTTTCCCTATTTTGTTTTATTAGGAAATGCACAAACGACTTCAGAATTTTCTCCCGGAAGAGTATAACGGAAGACAAAATTCCACTGATCATTATTTTTCCCTGACTTTGGAAATCCCATTCTTAGATCTCTAGATAGAATCCGTTTCCTAATTTTTTAAATCACTATTCACTCAATTTAATTATAATATAAAATAATACAAGTTGCAAACTTAATATCTAGATATTCTTTGCCAATTCTTATCTTCAATTTTTGTCAAATAATTCGGTCAAGCTTTCTGCACTTTTTTTTTTTTTAATTTTCGTTTTATATTTTATTTAATATTAAATAATTATTTAATAATTATTTTATATAATTTCTTACATAATTTCCCTATTGGTCTATTCTTGTATTTAGGCTTAAAAATACCTAAACTCAACCATTGTTCTCCAAAATTTCCAATTAATTAGTAAACATGTTTTTACTAATTTTCAAACAAAACCCACTAATTTTAGGGTTCAACATAATCATCTCTCGAATTTTCCTTTGCCTATGCTTAAGTAATTAGCCAATAATTACCTAATTACTTTCTTATCAACAGTTGATAATTTTCTTAATTAGCATGCCCCATTACCTCATAACTTTTGTATTGACATCATTGTTTTTATGTCTCGCATTATCTTAGCATTTACGGGGGTATTTCGGTCATTTCCTTACTTTTTGAGTATTCTTCTACAATTTCTCCAAGTTTGTAACTTAATAAATTACCTAAATTAGGGACAATATCCTTCCCTATTTCAAGTAGATTTTTACTTGCTTCTTTTATAGCTTTCACAGGGTATTTATAACCCATAATGTGCTTAGGGACCTATTTGCAAATCTTCAAACGTCTTAGGGACCTAATTGCAAATTATCCTTTTTCAAGGGAAATTACCCTAAGTCAGATTTGAGGGTGTTACATTGATACTATTTAAAGGTAATAATTATATAAAAAAATGTAACTCATTTATAAAAAATACTACTACTACTCTAGTCCTTAATGGTGTAAATGGAACAAATCACCAAGAGGGGAGTGAATTGGGGACTTTAAAAACTTTTTCGAATACTCTGTTTTATAGAGCTAAAACAGAGCAAAATAAGAAGAAGCTTGACTCAAGGAAATTTATATTGGTTTGGTCTAAGTCCTTGACTTACGTCCAGTCCCCAGACACTCTAGGATTTTCACTAACTCAATATCAATTACACACTCTGCACTTGAAAGTTATCCTCTCACTAGGATACACTCCCCCTTATAAGTTGTAATATGATATTCCCAATCTCCAAGTCCTCTTGACTTGAGATTCTACAATAAATGAAACTCTCTCTAAGAGTAGATAATGATAAACACTGAGGTACAAATGTATCAAAAGATACTTTACAGTAGAAAACTGAAAGAGTAGGTGGAAACTTGAATGATTTTCGTTTTCTGCAGATTGGTTGTTGAGAAGACTTCAATGCAACCTCTTATATATCAAGAGAGCATTAAATGACCGTTAGATTCTTCAATGTAGTCGTTGGACACATTACTGAGTTGATTAGGAACACTTTGGTCTCTTCTCTCTCTACTCTTCAGTTAATCCAGGTGCACAGAGATTTAGGGTCGACTTCCCTTGAATTAATCCATTGGAATAGCAACTTTTAGTTGAGGAAAGGAAACATTAATACCTTTGCAACATGTAGAGAATGATTGTACAAAAGGATGCAAGCTTTTTGGACATAACATTTCATGTGCTGACGTCACTTTTTGCTTTAAGGTAAATCTCCATTTAATACTCTTTAAATAATCTGAAACTCACTAACAAACTGATTAAACATGGTTAAGAATAGTAATGAGTGATGATAAGAAATATCTAGATCAAACACAAAGATTTTACAAATTCGAGCAGTTTGATTTTCAAACTCTGCGACACAAACTCGAGTTTATTCATCCAAACTGGAGTTTGTAATTTCCTTCAGAAGCCTAAACTCGAGTTTATAAAACAAAACTTGAGTTTTCTTTATCTAGAAAAGAATGTCGCGATTTGATTTTTGAAGCAAGTTTTGAGAAAGGAGCAAAACTCGAGTCATTAAGTGACTAACTCGAGTTTTGGACTTTTATGATGAAAAACAAGTTGAAGTCTAAATGCTCAAAACTGGAGTTTTCAAAAAGTTCAAATAGAGCAAAGCTCTCTACTTGGCACAAACTCAAGTTTACAAAGTTAAACTCGAGTTTCCACAAATCTTAGGAAAAATGGAAAACTCTCTATATGGTCTAAACTAGAGTTTGCAATTGAAAACTGGAGTTTTCAAATCTTTAGAAATATTGAGTCTCTATAAGTTCTAAACTCGAGTTTCCAAATCAACCTCGAGTTTCCTCAAAAGAGAGAAAACTTTGAAAAGCTTTCTGCCAGATGCAAACTGAAGTTTTCTCAAGTTTAGAATGGAGCATAGCTCTATTTGTTACAAACTCGAGTTTACAAACACAAACTCAAGTTTCCAACAAAGCTTGGAAAACTTAGAGAATTTTCTGTTTAGCACAAACTGGAGTTTCCAAATGGTAACTGGAGTTTTCCTTAGTTTAAAATGTTGATAGCTCTCTGTCTTGTCAAAACTAGAGTTCATTAAAACTAAACTCGAGTTTTCTTTATCTTGAAAAACTTAGGAGCTCTCTGTATGGTCTAAACTCAGAGTTTCCAAATCTAAACTCGAGTTTGTCTAAGTTTGTAAAAACTTGAGTTACTCTCTGTCAAGTCCAAACTCGAGTTTTTAAACCAAAACTTGAGTTTGTCTTTGACAGTAAGTTTTTCAACTTACCAAAGACAAACTTCAACTTGAGTCAGCCTCTATTTTATCAACCCGAATAATCTTTGGAATATTACCTCTTTGTGAATAAGAAGGAGACAACCACAGATATCTTGAATGACCTTTTCAGGTTGCTCCACCTTTCCATGATGTAATGTCAAGTTGTGTTTTTCCTATATGGTATGGAGTAACAAACTGACATAACAGAATGGTTGTTGAGCTTTTGATTTGTAAAGACTTAATAGAAGCTCCCAAAGCCTCTTTCTCAAGTTTCTTAGATCATAATCTAGGTTTCGTATATTTAGTATGCCAAACCAGATTCCTCTTGTAAGAGGACAAGAAAAGAAGATATGATCTAAAGATTCTTCATGATCACAACCAAACTGGCATGTTCCATGCACTTGCAAATGATGCTTGTTGAGAATGTCCATAGAGGGTAAGGCACTATTCATCAACTTCCACAAGTGAAATAAAAATTTTGGAGGTAAGGATGTCTGCCATGTAATTTTCTAGAAGGAACTGTCTGGAGAGTTTTGTGAATGATCCATCTGAGAGAGAAGGCTATAAACATCTTTTACAGTACAAAATCCTCTTTGGTTACTTGTCCAGAATAGTTTATTTGTAGAATTTATCAATAATATTGGAGGTTTTGATATGGCCAAAGCTGTCTCCGAGGAGTAAGGATCATAAAGTAATAGAAGATTTCATTTCACTAGCTTCCAGGAAGACTGATCATGCATTAATAGATCGGCTATTTGGTGAACTAGGCCAACCGAGGTCGAATATGATTGCATGGGCCACCAATAGCGGTGGTTGAGAGGAATAGATGAACTAGAGCCAATTTCCATTTCAACTTTTCCAATATCACATTAGCATTCTCAGAGATGCCTTTCCAAATCCATGATGAATTATAAATAAGCTTAATGATAGAGTTTGAATTTAGATCAATGTATTTAGCTTTCAAAGTACTTCCAAGAAGAGAACTTGAATTTGATGAAATTAGTCTCCAGATTGTACATGTTTAGCCAATAAAGCCCGATTCGCTTTTTGAATTGGTCTAATGCCCATACCACCTTGTTCAGTTGGAGCAAAGAGAACATCCTTTCTAAGAAGGTGGATCTTCTTTCTATGACTACTTGACTCCCAGAAAAAGTTAGTACAATAGGTATCAATCTTGTCACATACTAATTTTGGCAGGCAAACACATGATAAGACATGAATATTAACAGCAGCCAAAATTGATTTAATTAAAGTAAGACGTGAGGCTTGAGAAAGGAGATTAACCTACCATGCACTAGTTTTATGCTGTACATAGCTAAGAACTTGCTGATAAATTACAGATTTGTTCCTACCTTGGTCAACCCATGTTCCCAAATACTTTCCTAATTTATCTTCAAAACGACAACCAATGAACTTAGAGAACAAAAGCTTCTGTGAGAATGAAATGTTTGGAGTGAAGACCAAGAAGGATTTGGATTTGTTACAGCTTCGACCAGACCAGTATGCATACATGTCTAGAAGAAGCTTAACACCACATAAGTTTGACTAGTTGCATTAAAAGAAGAATAAGGAATCATCCACATAGAGCAGGTGAGAAATTGCTTGTGCATTTTGACATAATTTGATTCCTTTCCAAAGATTTGAGGCCTCTAATTTATTGATCATACAAGAAAGGATATTGGCAGCCAGGAGATAAAGATACTAAGTTATATGAAAAAGGGGTACTGAAAGTAATAGACAAGTTTGTGGAGAAGAACCCAAGGTAAAATGCATGACGCCACCCTTCTACATTAGTGTCAAATGCACTAAAAAGATAAGGAGAAATTCTTCTAATCAACAATGATGAGCAACACAGAGGTGCTAGTTTTAGATAAAAATTAATGTTGTGATAGCTGCATCTTAATTCTAAACTGAGAAGTATACCTAAATAATTTTAAAATATGCAATGTTCAAGAATCTAGATCGGACCAGCTAGGTCAACCCGGAACCCAACAACTTGGTCACATAACTGATCTGGACAAGCCCTAAAGGCCCAAACCTGGAGAAATTGCAAGTTATAGTAATACATGCCTCGAGTAGCCCGCCAAGTTTGGGGTCATCGAGGTTATATATTTTTAAACCAAAAGCATTGAAAGATGTCATATTGGATATTTTTATTTTATTTAAAAATTACTCAGCTCTTTGCCCTTTCTTTGTTTCTTTTTGAGATTTTCACTCTTCTCTCTGCTGCGCCACTCAATTGCTATGTTCTTCTCTGGTTCTTGTGCCTTAAAAGTCAAATAGTTTTCTTCTTCCTAGCCACGGCTTCAAGCTTCTCTTAAGAGTTCGCCTTTGCGGTTTGTCAATTTACAGGCCCAAGCGGAATAATACAGTCATGTTATTAATCTTTAATCATCAATCAATGAATACAAGATGCCTTTTACATACATACATACATATATAGAGGCAGAGACTAAGTCTATACAACACCTAAACTATGGTCCAATCACGGCCCAACATATAAATAAGGGTTAAGATGTGAATTTGTTTCAAAAATTTTCGTTGAAAAACAATGTTACCTCGAAAGTTTTTTTAAATTCAATGTTGTTACCTTGTCTTTGGGTTCAACTGACAAAGGAGTCGGACACTCTCACCAAAGGGAGGGGGTTCGATCCTGGAGTTGGTCAAAGCGTTGAGGGATGAATCCTAGCTCCTAGGCGTCTAGGTAAATGTCTAAGAGTAATAGACGGCTCGTCCTTTCCAACGTTGGTATCATCTAAGAGGAAGGGAGATTCCGCTCTACCATTGGATCGTGAGTGAACCTTTTTCTTAAAGTTTACTTATCAGAAAAAAAAGGGTTCAATGTTATTCCAGAATTGTTAAAATGGTGACATTGAACCTCTGAAAAGACTTCTACAGTAACATTATTCTTCAATGAAAACTTCAAGAGCAGATTTGCACCTTAACCCTATAAACAAATAATTTATTATCTAAATACCTAAATATATCATACACCGTTGATGGTTAATCAGACTTTGGTGGTGGTGGGCTGCTTTGCTCGTTCACTTTCAGTCTCCTCGTCATCATCGTCGTTTTTTCTTAGATCTAATGGTTTGTTTTTCTAGTTTGGATTCCCCTCCCCTGGTTGCTTGCTTGAGTGGATTTTTGCACTTGTAGTTTGTTTTTGGCGTGCTAGCGTTTTTTTTTCCTGACTCTCTCTTATTAATGGGTTTCACAATTTCATACGTCTCTATTTATGGCTTGCGGGTTTGTTTTCTTCTTGAATTTCATGATTTCTTGCTTCTTTTTTGGCAATCTAGCCTCTTTTTTTTTTTTTTTTTTTGCTGATTTCTTTATTTCTTGTTTTTGGATGATTAAAGTTGAATACCTTTGTTGTCACTGACTTTAATAATTTTGCTGCTTTAAACTTTTCCTTTTGATAAATTGTTTGTGCGGAATGAAAGGTTGAGTACTTGAGTTAATAATATTTGAGGAGGACTTGTATTATTTAATTAAGGTTTGAGTTTTTCCTTCTTTCAACAAGTGTACTTTTTAGAATTGGAACAACTTACAGTGGTAGGCCATTTATCACTTTAACTAACGACTTATCGGTGAGGAGGACGTTTTCAATAAGAGAGGACGTTTCAATACAGAGGTTTGTTTGGTGGTGCCTAGCTATTTTAAAATGTATTAATAATTTTTTTCTTCCTACAAGTAATGTTCTAAAATTTTGACTAGTTGACGCTATATATTAATCACAATGGCGCTGTCAGATTTTCTTTTATCTTAAAATTTTATTTTATTTGGTTTTAATATAAATTTAATTCAATGCAATTTAATTAATATCGTTATAAATTATAAAGAGTTAATATATTATTTGATCCCTTAAATTTGGCTTTATTTTGGTTTTAGTCCTTCAAGTTTGAAACCATAGGTTTTGATCCTTCAAGTTTCATTTTGTTTAAAACATTTGTCCCTAAAAGTCAATAAAAAACTTGGATGCCTTTAGAAGGACCAAAACCAAAATGAGGTAAACTTGAGGGATCAAAAATGGTATTGACCCAAAATTTCAAAATAATATTTTTAGCTTTTACATATTTTGTGCATTCGTATATTTGTAAAAGATTATATATGAAATGAATTTATTATATAAATATTTATAATTTAGATGGAATTTTCATATATATTTTGAATCATTAATACTTCTCATATCGTTAATATAGGATCTAATTATTAACGATCTAATTGTAGAGTTTTGTAAGACATGTTTCACATATTTATTGATTTTTTCCAACACTAACTTTACTAACATTCTTAATATATTCTTAGTTAATTAGGTCTTATGTTAATGAGGAGATGAGTAATATAATACTCTCTCTGGTCCTAATTATAAGACCTAATTGATTTTTTTGGAAATATTAAGGAAGCTAATTAAATTACTTTAAATTATTTTTATTTTTATTTTTTTCTTCAAACTAATTAATTTAACTAATAAACTAATATATAATCTAAGGATACACAACATATGAAATGATTAAGTAATTTATTTAGCTTCCTTAATCTCTTCAAAGAAAGTCAACTAGGTCTTATAATTAGGACTGGAGGTAGTACTTATTTTCATATCTGTTTTGTAAAGAAAGTTAATGAATAAATTGTATATTTATTAGCAAAAAGTGTACATTTTTTCTTTTTGATTTTTCTTCAGAATTATATTTTTCTTCAGAGAATTATATATTTACAGGTCTAATAATAACAGTCTCTAAGGCCCAGAGTGAACTATAAAAGACCCAACAAAAAGGCCTGAATTTATCGACCGCAGAATCCTTGTATGGGTCATATTTTCAAACAATAGTAAATAAAATATTACTCATAAAGTTCTTAATACAAGATATATTTATTTAATTTGGGAAGATTAATGAAGGTTAGTAAATTTCTTAATTATAATATATGTATGAGTGTGTGAGAGGGATAATGAGTAAATAACTAATTAATATAGTGAGACTAACCAATAATTAGTGGGGCTTAAAAATGAAATATGATACTACAAATTTTAGACTTGTTATTAGCGTCTTTTATAAAAAAAAGGAAAAATCTAGAAAGATTCTCTAAATTTTCATATATATAAATTGAATTCACATTGGGTATTTTTCTTTTAGGTGCTTCTCCTTTTAATTAGAGGGATTAGGCATTTTTTTTTTTATTTTTATATATTCCATTTATTGAGATTAGATTATATGCTGCATCCTGAAATTTTTTTTACACCCAGTATTTTAGATTAATTAATTTACAGGATATTGGGCTTACAGGAAAAATATTTCTTAACCCAGGACTGAAAATTAATTAATTTGAGATATTGGGTGAATTTTTTTTTTTCAGGATCCACATATAATTTAATCTAAATAAATAGAATATATAATTTTTTTTTTTAAAAAAATGCCTAATCCCTCTAATTAGAGGGAAAAACATCTAAAAAGCACCTAAGAGAAAAACACCAAATGTGAACCTATATAAACTGGGAAGAGTATTAATGAAGGGGTTTATACTTCTCATGTTGCATGAGAAGAAGAAGATTCCTACACACACATGAAATGGTGGGACCCACATATATATACAATGATAATTATATATATATGTGGGTCCCACTAGTTCATGTGTGTGTGACATGAGAAAACACTTCTCCTACAACATGAGAAGTGTTTTTCCCATCTTGATAGGGAAAAATTTTGAAGCCTATAACTCCGCAAGTATACGGGCCGTATCAAGTAATAAAGTGATAAGAAAAGTATCGTTCCCACGAGGACTTAGTATCACAAACTTCAGTTAGGCATTAGTTTCACAATTTCGTTTAAGTTGAGCAAACTAGATTGAATTTAATTAAAAGAAAAGAAAATCAAAATAACAAACTACTAAAATAATCGAACGAGCAACCTAGAGTCACTAATCCCTTGTTTGTTCTTAGATTTTATCCCCACTAAGCTAATTTTGATTTAACTTAATCTGCTAATCTAGAGTATTAATGTCTATAAATGTCTTCGGTCCACTTATATACCTACCTTAATTAATTATGCAATATCTCACACAACTAAATAAGATGCGTTTTGAACGGGCTCACTCTAATTTGATTATGCGGAGCTTCTAGGTATATGCCTATCCTAGACGCAAATTAGATTAAAACCTAATTTCACATTAAATTTAAACCTAATTCCACATTATTTATCCCAAGGTCAATTTAGGATTCCCTCTTCCAAGTTCAACCCTAGATCCCCAAAACATGCTCAATGGTGGCCAATCAATAAGCAATAGCAATAAACACAGGATTAAATAAACTGAATTAAATTAAGAAAAACTAATCAGTGGGAATAATCTCTAAAACCCAAACAAGTTCATAGGTCCTCTAGGTTGAAAAGAGAATTAACCACACATGGCTATAACAAAATCTATAACAAAAAGATAAGAATTCAGGTCCAAAGAATAAGAAGAGAGAGGAAAGAAAGCTTCTTCGTCGCCTCCACAGTCCTTCCGTCCTTCCGTGGAGATGATGAAGAGATCCAAAACGCTCAGCCTCTACTCCCCCGCTTCTTCATTCCTTCTCGTTCTGCGTCTCTCGATCTGCTCCTCGTTTTTCTTCTTCTCCTTCCTCTCTTAGCGTGAGATACATTCTGTTTTTTCAGGACGCGTTTGGAGGCCGAATTTTCGGTGCGAATTCCATTCCTTGTCGATCCAATCGTCCCTTTCCTCCAGGAATCATATCATCTGGTATCAAAGCTCTTGGTTCTAGGATTGGAATTGGGTTATCTTTTCTCCATTCTGGTCACACATTTGGTAACCCTAATCCCTAAAATTTTTGTTTCTGATTTTGAGTTGTGCAATTCTGTTTTAGCCGTCGTTGTTTGTTCCTAATTTGTTCTTTCAATCTTCTGGTTTTTGTTTCTTTCAATTTCTTGTTCGGTTCACATATTTCTGCACTTGGTTATTGGTGCTCATCCCTTGTTCATCATTGTTCTTGATTTTTAATCCTTTCAATTCATGTTTCTTGAGTAGTATGTCGTTAGTGTGTTAAGTAATAGCTCAGTTTGTGGGGAATTCTTTCTAGTTTAGTTCTGAATTAGTACAATTTGAAAGCGTGATTCCAAAATCACAAATTCCTTTTGTTGAAGAATCATGTGTTTAAAAAAAAAAGAAAAAAAAGGAAAAAAAAGGGAAAAAAAAACTATGCAGCACCTTGCTATTCAATTACACACTACTACTACTTGTGAATCAAGTCCAAAGTGTCTTCCTTGAATAATTCCTCCAAGTTATTTTGGTTTTCTTTTGTCTTGTCTTCTTTGAGATCAGGTCCAAAGTGTCTTCCTTGAATAATTCCTCCAAGTTGTTTTGGTTTTCTTTGTCTTGTCTTCTTTGACATCTTTTCCAATTTGTATTGTGAGTCACCACCAATTCTTGAGTTTGGGATTTCTGCTCTTGAGTGTTCTTGGAGATTCTGTTAAGAACTTAAAGAGAGCTATTGAGTGGTAAAAGGCAAGAGAGCACACTACATAAAAGCCTTATAGAGAGCAACAAACACGAGTGATACATTTTTAAGAGTGTAAACACGTGAGCGAGTGGTGAGGTCCTATTACTTTTATTCTTGTTCTTTTCCTTGAATTATGGCAGGAGCGGGTGGTGAAGATATTCCTCCTCCTATAGGAGATAATAGATTGCTAATTGAAGCCATTACAACTCAAATGCAAAGGATGATGAGGGAACACACAGAGGAGTTATATGAGAGAATAGAAAATCAAGGGAATCATGATGAAGATAGACAAAGAGGGAGGGATGAAAGAAGGAGAAGAAGAGGTAATGAGTATGATGCTAGAGAGGATAGAATTAAGGGAGTGAAGCTTAATATACCATCTTTTATAGGAAAAAGTGATCCGGAGGCCTATTTAGAGTGGGAAATGAAGATTGAGCACTTATTTGCATGTCACAATTATACTGAAGAGAAGAAAATGAAGGTGGCACCATGGAGTTTAGTGATTATGCTCTCATTTGGTGGGACCAATTGCAAAAGGAGAGGGTGAGATATGAAGAACCATTGGTGGATAGTTGGGTGGAGATGAAAAGGCTAATGAGAAGAAGATTTGTTCCTTCCCATTATCATCGAGACCTTCACAATAAACTTCAAAGGCTCACACAAGGTAACAAGAATGTAGATGAGTATTTTAAAGAGATGGAGGTGTCCTTGATTAGAGAAAATATTAGTGAAGAACGGGAGGCTACTATGGCACGTTTCTTGCATGGGCTGGATAGTGATATAAAGGATGTTGTGGAGTTGCAAAATTATGTAGAGTTGGAGGATTTAGTGCAACAAGCTAGTAAGGTAGAACAACAACTCAAGAGAAAGGGTGTCATGAGGAAAAACTCTTCAAATTTTAATTCTTCAAGCTGGAAGGATAAAAATAAGAAGGAGGGAGATGCTTCATCAAGGAATCCCACTGCTACACCTCAAAGGACTCAAACTAAATCCAATGAGATCCCTAAAAAGACAAGGAGTAGTGAAATAAAATGCTTCAAGTGTTTGGGGAGAGAATGTCCAACTAAGAAGACTATGTTACTTAAAGAGGATGGAGAGCTTACTAGTAATTCTGCCTCACATGATGATGAAGATGAAGAAATAATTCCAGAAGGAGATTTGTTTATGGTAAGAAGGATGTTGGGTAGCCAAGCAAAAGACATGGATGATAGTCAAAGAGAGAACATCTTTCATTCTAGATGCCTTATCCAAGGAAAGGTATGTTCTTTAATTATTGATGGAGGAGTTGTACCAATGTTGCAAGTGCTCGAATGGTGTCTAAATTGGGCATGGAAACCAAACCTCACCCGCTGCCATACAAGCTTCAATGGCTTAGTGAGGATGGTGAAGTGACCGTAAACAAACAAGTGGAGGTGAACTTCTCCGTAGGGAAGTATGATGATACAGTTTTATATGATGTGGTACCAATGGAGGCTTGTCATTTGCTTCTTGGGAGACCTTGGCAATATGATAAGAAAGTTATGCATGATGGTTGCACCAACAAGTTCTCTTTTGTACATAAAGGACGCAAGACTATTATTGCACATTTGACACCAAGAGAAGTTAGTGAGGATAATTTTAAAATGAGAGAAAAAATAAAGCAAGAGAGAAAAGAGAGTGGAAGAGAGCAAGAAAAAAAAGGAGAAAAGGAGAGAAAAGCACCAAACTTGTTTATAAAAGAAAAAGAGGTGAAAAAGGCAATGCATTTGAAAAAGCCAATGCTTTTGCTTTTGAGTAAAGAGAGTAATTTTACATATGCATGTCCTACTAACTCTCTTCCAAATGAGGTTTCTAATATGTTGCAGGAGTTTAAATATGTTTTTCCTAAAGAGGTACCTCATGGACTACCAACTCTAAGAGGCATAGAACATCAAATTGATCTCATTTCAGGAGCTTCATTGCCTAACAGGCCAACCAATAGGAGTAACCCCCAAGATACCAAGGAGATTCAAAGACAAGTTGGAGACTTGATGCAAAAAGGCAACTCTGTTTTTCAGCATAAAGAATGAATAATTTTTTAAAACTAGGTGCACTCATACTAGGATTTTTTTTTCTCTTTTGAATTCTTTAAAATTCACGGAAATTCACATCTACATATTTATATACTCATTTTGGTCCTTAATATAAGATTTATTTACTTAAATTGATTAGATTAAGAAAGTTATTTAATTTAGTTAATACATATCTATATTGTATGTCAATATTGTGATAATTTTAGGAAAACAAATTATAATTATAATATAAATAAATAACACAAATTTACTTATTATTGGGAAAAAATTTGAAACTACCTATACACTTAATTATAATAAATATGAAAATAATTAACATATTGGGAAAAATTGAAAATACTTTGATAGACATATTTAATATGTATATATATTATAAATTTTGGCATAAAAATACATAATTAAAAATTTTAAAATTAATGTGCAGCAAGCATATATGTTTTATCATTTGCTCAGGGATGGATGGGACTAACGTGCAAAAGACAAAAGTATCATGACATATAGCCTCTTTTATGGACAAAAGATAAAAGGAAAAAAAAAGAGAGAAAAAAATCACATTGGAGAGCTGGTCCTGCAAAAGCACCATGGGGGTTGCTTTTTTTTTTTTTTTAAATTTTATTTTATAAAAGTTGCTTTAGTGATAAAAGCCCATCTGTCTTGCCGCTTTCCCAAACATGTACAAACATGCATATCGCACTTTTTCTCTATCCATCGTACGTTCCCCCTCCCCACTGTTTTCTCAAATAGGCCTAAAGAATATACCATGACAAAAATTAAATATGCATACATTTATCATGTGTTTCTTTGGCGGCAAAACAATTCATTATTATAATTCAGAGGGAGTAGCAATAAAAAAGATGTTAAATTATTCATTGCCCGTTTGGATTAACAACAGAAGTGACTTTCTTTCAATATGACTTTTGCAAGTTTAAGATAGGATAAAAATCAGATTATAATTATAATGTATGTTTGGATTGATGGTGATAGAAGTTGTTTTTTCTTTCAAACTAAAACTTGTTTGAACGATTATTTGAAAAATTACTGAAAATGACATGAATCTTATTAAATAATACATATCTATATTATATTTATATATTGTGATTGCAATATCCTGAATTTTAGGCATAGAGACTTTAGGATAAACCCGTATCAGGCAAATGACTAAGCCCAGTTCAGGAAGTATGACAGATATTATGAAGGGAATTTCCATTCTGGCAGATTAAGGCTTCTAGGGAGGCATTCATCTTGTGACATGACTTTGACCAGGCAAATGATATCCAAAGGCTATGAATTTTTTTAGGATAGAAGTATACATAATAAGATTTAATTTGATATGTAATATAGGTCAATTGGACCTGTATACACTGAGTTATGAATTTTTGAAGTCAGCCTTGGAATTTGGAACATAATTTTGGCCAACGTATATAAAATATTGATTCTGGAATATTTGGCGTGTGATTAATTTTTGGAGGTATTTTTATCTAAAAATAGACTTTCTAATGGTCACATAGCCTTTGGGATCACTCCAATTGAACATGTGTACATAGAGATATGAATTTTCAAAGTTGGTTGACAAATTCTGCCAACGTTGCCTCTTTTGCGAAAATAAGTTAAGAGATGTGACTACGTGTGATATGAGCCAACGCTGTGAATTTGAGCCTTGCTGTGTGTCGTGCTTTGCAGTCAACGCTGTGTGCATTATGTGATTGCGTGCGATATGTGCTGAATGTTGGTTTGTTATTTTCATAATTGTGGTAGACTAACATATACTGAATATACTTTGAATATGAGATTAACTTGTTACTCTGGGATTCAAATTGAATCCCAAACCTGCCTAAAAGTGTTGGAAGGGGTTACAGTGGTGAGCAGAGCTTTAGGGGCAAAGAGGTGGACACAAAGCATAGTTGAAGGCTGGTGGTGGTGAATTTGGAGCGGTTATTTGTATTATATTTGTATTTGCATTATTTAGTTTGGATGGGAGGTTTTAGACTGTAATGGAATTTTATTTTAGATGATTGTAATATTAATGGTCCTAAGAAGTTGTTTCTGGCATATAGCCATAGTAGTTTTATTATTAAAATCAGTATTCTACGCCCAAACGATATTATACGCTTAATTCCGCTATATGATGTGATGTATGATGTGTGAACAATGGGGGTTGAGACAGTGATAATTTTAAGAAAAAATTATACTTATAATTATAAAAAAATAAAAATAGTTAATTACTATTGGGAAAAAATTGAAATTACTAAAACACTTAATTATAATAAATATAAAAATAATTAACATATTGGGAAAAAATTGAAAATATGTTGATAGACATACTTAATATGTACATAAATTATAAATTTTGGCATAAAAATATATAATTAAAAATATGAAAATTATTCTGTATCAAGCATATGTGGTTTATCATCTGCTCAGGATGTAATTAATGTGCAAAAGACAAAAGTATCATGACATATAGGTTCTCTTATGGACAAAAGATAAAAGGGCAAAAAAGGAAAAAAAAAACACACATCGGGGGAGCATACCCCACAAATGCAACATGAGGGTTGCTTTAGTGATAAAAGCCCATCTAGCCCGTTGCTTTCCCAAACATGTACCAACATGCATATCGCACATTTTTTGGCCCCATCGTACGTTATCCTCCCTCCCTATGGCTTTCTCAAATAGGCTCAAAGATGATACCACATCAAAATTTAAATTGACATACATTTATCATGTGTTTCTTTGGCGGCAAACAATTCATTATTGTAATTTATAGGGAGTAGCAATAAAAAAAGAGGTTAAATTATCCATTAAGAGCCCATTTGAATTAGTGGTGGCAGAAGTAACATTTTTCAATTTGACTTTTACAAACTTAAGAAAAGATAAAAGTCATATTACAAATATTTTTTATATTTGGATTGACAGTGGTAGAAGTGACTTTTTCAAATTGAAATCTGTTTGAATGATCATTTGAAAACTTGGAAGAGTTTTAATCAATAATTTTTTAGAACTAGGTGCACTCATGTTATGGATTTTTTTTTTTCTTTTGAATTCTATAAAATTCATGGAAATTCACATCTACATATTTATATACTCATTTTGGTCCTTAATTCATTTACTTAATTTGATTAGATTAAGAAAGTTATTTAATTTAGTTAAGATGACTTTCTTTGTTTTTTTTGGGCAAAAGTGCAATCTTGACAATAATGTTTCATGCAAGGGGCATCTGGCACTATTAAGTTTTCAAGGGTGTTAAAATACACAAACTATATAAATTGGGGAAATTTTACCAAAACCACTAAGGGCCTGTTTAGATTAACGGTGACACAAGTGACTTTTTTTCAATATGACTTTCGCAAACTTAAGATGAGATAAAAGTCAGATTTTAAATAATATGATTTATGTTTGGATTGATATAGTAGAAGTCAGTGGCGGACCCAGGATTTTAGGTTTGTGAGTGCACAATTAGTGGTGCATTTGGGGGTATAGGGGCAGCGCCCCCGAATTTTTTTTTAAGGAAAGTTTTAAATGCATAAAAAAAAAACAATAAAAGAAAAGAAAACTTCAACTTAACATAGAAAAATAATAATCAAGAATCAACTAACCTTTACATCAGAACAGAACGATTGCAAAAGCATTCTTCGATTCTTCATTCCTTGAAAATATTGCATTATATCTTCATCATCAATTGTATCAAATATATCACGTTCAACATAAGTTAGCATGCATCAGAAATTTTTAATTGTCTTTTTCTGCCTTTTTCCTTATTATTTGATTATGTGTAATCAGAAATTTTTAATTGTCTTTTTCTCCCTTTTTCCTTATTATTTGATTATGTGTAACTTTTCCTCATTTTTTATCTGAATATGAGCAATTTCTTGTCCTTATCCACTGATGCAAGGTGGGTTATCACACAAATTATGTGTAACAGATCCGCTTGCTTTAAGCAACCAAGTCCAGATCCGCTTGCTTAGAGCCCGCAAGTCCATGCCCAAAAAATAATTAGGAGAGTTGTCTGAGTCTGTTTCTGGTTCGAACAGGGGACCTCATGTGTGTGAGACTGAGGTTATAACCACTACACCACCCACACAGTTGTTATTAGACCCCTTATATATATATATATATATATATATATATATATATATTCTAAAACTTTGTGTCTGCACCTGCCCACACAAGCACAAGTGTGGGTCCGCCATTGGTAGAAGTGTTTTTTCTGTTTTGAAACTGAAACTTGTTTGAATGATTATCTGAAAAGTAAGTTTAGATGAAAAATTATTGAAAAGGATATGAATATTATTAAATAATACATATCTATATTGTATGTATATATTGTGATAAGTTTAGGAAAAAAATTATAATTATAATATAAATAAAAAAAAGTTAATTATTATTGGGAAAAAATTTGAAACTACCTAAACACTTAATTATAATAAATATGAAAATAATTAACGATGAAATAATATGAAAAATTTGAAACTACCTAAACACTTAAAGTCCTACAACTTTGAGATTCTTACAATGATTGATAATCAATGATAAACTCTCTAAAAGAGCAGATGAAATAATCACTGAAGTACAATGTATCAAAAGATACTTTACAAGTAGGTAGAAAACACTAAATGTAGATGAAACTTAATAGCTTTTCGTTTTCTGTATGTTGGTAGTTGTTGAGAATTGAATGCTTCAACTTATATATGAAGGAAGCATTAAATGACCATTGGAATCATTAATGTAACCGTTGGAAATATTAATGTTGCTGTTAGGTTGCAACTTGGTCCATTCTCTCTCTTGCTTATGTTAATCTAGGTGCTCAGTAAATCTTGTTGACTTTCCTTGAAATAAATCCGTTGGATGATGTGGCTTCCATAGAAGGAAAGAAAATATTTAAACCTTTACAATGTTCAGAGAATGATTTGCTAAAAGGATGCTAAGTTTTCTGCACCAGCAATAAATGTAGCTGACATCACTTTTGCTTTAACCTTAATCTTCATTCTAATACTTATTCGATCATCTGAAACTCGCTAACAAATTGATTAAACATACTTAAGAATAGTAATGAGTGATGATAAGAAGTATCTAGATCATATATGAAGATTTCGCAAATTTGAGAAAGCTGATTTTCAAACAGAGGTCTTTAAACTGGAGTTTGTTCAAGTAAACTGGAGTTTGCAATATTTTGTTGGATATGATTAGTTTTGATGATGTCTTATATAGATTCCATTCTTAAGAGCAAAAAGCTTGCATGATATATTTATCTCTTACATTGACTAACTACTATATTTAATGTAGATTAGTCCAAGTTGAATAATAGCTCAAGAAGGAGATAAGAGATTTTAGAAAGAAGAAACTGGAGAGAATGTCAAGTTCAAGAAGAAGATGAGATATTGAAGAATTAAATTATGAAAATGATCAAGAGAAGAAGAAGAGAAGAGAAGAGAAAAAGAATTGAATTGTGGAGAATGATCAAAAAAATAGATTGAAGAAAGAAGTTCTTACATAATATAATGGGAATATCATAATGTCAAGGAAGCAAGAAGTTATCAAATGATTTTGGGGGATAATCTAGAAGGAGAGAAGAAATTGAAGAAAGAAGAACTTGCACAATGTAGTGGAATATCATTATTCAAGTTCTAATATTGATGCTAGAAGTCTCCAAGGTCATATGAAAGTTAGAATGGGTCAATTCAGAGTTAAAACCAGCAAAAAATCAGTTCCAGGATGAGAAAACTCGAGTTCAGATCTAAAAACTCGAGTTTTCTACTTTGCCACAATGATTTACTCCTCTGGTATGAGAAAACTCGAGTTTGGAACTCAAAACTCGAGTTTATCACTAACTGACTCGAGTTTGTAATGTCTTCAGCAATGCATCATTTTGATATAAAATTCAAGCCCAAAGGAGTTTAGATCAATGAGATATAAATTTTTGAAGTTGACAATGAAATCCACGCCACACAGCAAACCAAGATTCAATGTTTTGAGTGTATCTCCCAAATTACAAATCCGATTGAGCTGAAATCGGTGGAATATGAAAGTAGACTCAAAGGGATTTCCATCAAGATTTGAACGGACCAAAGCAGAGTTCAGACCAGGGAGATATGGCCTTCGAAAGTTGACAGTCAGTTCAAGAAGGCTCAACAAAGTCGAAACTCGAGTCATTAAGTTGGAAACTCAAGTTTCCATCACACAGACAGCAACAAACGTCAGAGCATCTTCAAAACTCGAGTTTGTGAGACCAAAACTCGAGTTTCCATCAGACAGAGAGAAACCAAGGGCAGAGCAACTTCAAAACTCGAGTTTGTCACTTAATGACTCGAGTTTTGCTTCTATTTCAAGATGTTCTTCGAATCTCAATCGCGGCATTTACATGAGAAAGACCAAAAATCGAGTTTGTGTTTCAAAACTGGAGTTTGCACTTAAGTGAACAGTTGAAAACTCCAGTTTTCATCTGGAAACTTCGGCCGACGCCCGTTGGAAAATCAGTTTTCTCGAATTTGTGAAATCTTCAGATATGATCTAGATACTTCATATCATCACTCATTACTATTCTTAACTATGTTTAATCAATTTGTTAGTGAGTTTCAGATGATTCAAACGAAGGATTAGAAGCAAATATCAAAATCTCAGATTTGTGTCCGAACATCGAAAGCTGTGCAAAAGTTCTAACGGCTAGTTCCAACTGATCTCCAACGGTTACTATTCACAACGGTCATATTCTCAACGTTCTAATGATCTTCATCTATAAGTAGAGACACATTCAAGATGGAGAAAAACGATGGCAAGAGCTTGCATTGTCAAAATGCCCAAATTTTGAATTCAACATTCATCTCATACACACTCTGTTCTTAATGTTTACATAGCTCATCTTAGAGAGTAAAATGTTTTGTACTTTAGTGTTTATTTATTCACTTCTGAGAGACAAGATTCATTGTAATCATTTTATCTGAGAGTTACTCAAGATTGGGTGATCTTGAGTGGGAAACAGATTGTAACCTTACGGTGTGTAAGGGGGAGTATCTCGGTAAGAGATTTGGCTTCACAGTGCCTAGGTGAACTTGTGGTTTGTAAAGGCTTCTCTTGTGCCCGGATTAAACAAGAGGATAGTGGATTGAAAATCTCAAGTGGAGCTTGGGGACTGGACGTAGGTCAAGGATTGGGCCGAACCAGTATAAATCTCAGTTTGCATATTCTCTTCCTTAATCTCCTATATTTCCAGCATATATGTTTGAATGACTGTCTGTAGCTTTATAACTCTTTACTGTCATACAAATTGGTTTTACTGAGTTGCAAAAAGATTTTTAAAGTTCCTAAGTTTTTATACTTCACCCAATTCACCCCCTCTTGGGTTTAGCCGGTTCTTACATATTTTTGTTAAAAGCAAAACTCGAGTTTAGAAACACAAACTCGAGTTTAGTTCTTTCTCAAGTAAGCATCACGATTGAGTTTTGAAGAACATTTTGAAATAGGAGCAAACTCGAGTCATTAAGGGTGTGCATGGTAATGCTCCCATAATGAGTTTTTCCTTAATTTCTGTTCCCAGGAACAAAATTGGATAGGAATTATGTTTGGTAAATCCGGTTTTTTTTCTTGTTCCTGGGATGAACCGGTTTCTTTTGTGTGCTGGGGAATAAAAAAAAAAAGAAGCATAAAATTTCTGCTTTTCTATTTCAGGGCACAAAGCCAGAATCTATTTTTCCCCTTCTCTCTTCCCCGCCACCACCACCGCCATCACCGCCGCTGCCGCCATCACTGCCGCGGCCGCTGCCACCACCGCCACCACCACCACCACCACTGCCACCGCTGCCACCCCCACCCCCACCGCACCGCTACCCCACTACCACGACCGCCGCCGCCACCACTACCACCCCCACCGCCGCTGCCACCACCACACCGCTATCGCCACCACCACCTCCACCACCAAATAAATAATTTTTTGAATATAAAAATTACATAAATAAAAATAAAATGTGTTAACAAACGTAATTCTGATTGTCTGAGTAAAAATAAAATGAGTTAACAAACGTAATTCTGATTCTCAGAACTTTTCCCAGGCACAGAATCAGAAAAAACTGTTTCATCTCAGAATCAGTGCTGGGGAACAGAATGGTTCCCATGCACACCCTAAGTGACAAACTCGAGTTTGAGACTTTTTGAAATGAAAAATAAGGTTAAGTCCACAAAGCTCAAACTGGAGTTTTCTAATGCAAACTTGAGTTTTTTTAAATTCAAAATAGCGAGAGGCTCTTGGCCTAACACAAACTGGAGTTTAATAAAACAAACTCGAGTTTTCATAAAAGAGTAAAATCTTTGAAAACTCTTGGCCTAGCGCAAACTGGAGTTTGATAAGACTAACTCAAGTTTGCTTAAAAGATGGAAAACTTTAAAAGCTCTCTGCCAAGCGCTAACTTGAGTTTGATAAACCAAACTTGAGTTTAGTCAAGTTCAAAAATCATTGAAGGCTCTCTGTCTAACACAAACTCGAGTTTGCAGTTTGCTTTAACTTGAAAAACTTAGAGTGCTTTCTGTATGACATAAACTCGAGTTTAGCTAAGTTTAAATAACTTGAGCTATTCTCTGTGAAGTCCAAACTCGAGTTTGACAATTCCAAACTCGAGTTTGCCTTTGATAGTAAGTTTTTCAACTTAACAAAGACAAACTTCATTTTACGTTTACAATTGTCAGTTATCATCAAAACACATAGAGAACTAACATTTCCCCCTCCCCACCATTTTCTCAAATAGGCCTAAAGAATATACCACGACAAAAGTTAAATAGGCGTACATTTATCATGCGTTTCTTTGGCGGCAAAACAATCCATTGTTATAATTTAGAGGGAGTAGCAATAAAAAAGATGTCAAATTATTCATTGCCCGTTTGGATTAATGACAGAACTGACTTTCTTTCAATATGATTTTTGCAAGCTTAAGATAGGATAAAAATCATATTATAATTATAATTTATGTTTGGATTGACGGTTATAGAAGTTGCTTTTTTATTTCAAACTAACACTTGTTTGAATGATTATATGAAAAGCAAGTTTAAATGAAAAATTATTGAAAATGACATGAATCTTATTAAATAATACATATCTATATTATATGTATATATTGTGATTGTAATATCCTGAATTTTGGGCCTAGAGACTTGAGGATAAACCTGTATCAGGCAGACAACTAAGCCCAATTCAGGAAGTATGACAAATATTATGAAGGGAATTTTCATTCTGGCAGATTAAGGATTCTGGGGAGGAAGTCATCTTGGGACATGACTTTGACCATGCAAATGATATCCAAAGGCTATGAAATTGTTTTAGGATAGAAGTAGACATAATAAGCTTTAATTTGATATGTAATATAGGTCAATTGGACCTGTATACACTGAGTTATGAATTTTTGAAGTCAGCCCTGAAATCTGGAACACAATTCTGGCTAGCGTGTGATTGGTTGTGGGAGGTAGTTTTACCTAAAAATAGACTTTCTAGTGGTCACATAGCCTTTGGAATAACTCCAATTGAACATGTGTACATAGAGATATGAATTTTCAAAGTTGGTTGACAAATTCTGCCAACTTTGCATGTTGTGCGAAAATAAGTGAAGAGATGTGATCAATAGGTCTCTCCAAAGTGCCCTAATTTTTAGCCAAGTAGCAAGAAGGGAAGAGAGGAAGAAAAGGAAAGAAATTAAGACAACAATGCAAGTTAAAAGGTGTACCAAGAGCTACCATATATATGACCATTAATTGTGCCAAGTGTAAGGCAAAGGAAATGACAAGATTTGGACATAAATAACAAGTTTTTATGGGGTGATGTGTTCAATCAAGGGTGGAGGAGAAAGGAATTAAGGAATCCTTGACAAGTAAGCATTAAAGTTAAGGATTAAATGAAGCCACCTATGCTCATCTATAGCCAGACACTCCACCAACCAAGTAAACCCCAATTTGCCACTTGTCTACATGGGAAACAAGTTGATCTTATAATGGACACATAAGCATTGATTCTAATGGAAATTGGAGACTATAATTATTCTCCAATAAACCATTAATTTCGGCCTTGCATGGAGACAAGAGGGAAAGAAGATTCAAGAAAATATGGAATTTGGTACAAGCATAGAAATGTAGGGTATTTTGGACAATTACCAAGGGGACCCTTAAGTGATTTTCCAAGAATTATAAATCACTTCTTATCCCTCTTTCCATGTAAGGTTTCGTCCAAAACTCTCAAGGAAACATTAAGAGGTGAGTTTGGCCGAAATATAGAAACAAGGAAGGAAATATTAAGGTACCAAGGTGAGTGATTATGATTTAGATTCCAACTTCTCTTCTTCATCCCTTATGTAAGTTTCGAGTATTGAAAAGGGCAATATGTATGGTATTTTGAAGGAAGGCTGAAAGCTTAGAAAGGATCAAGAAGGAAGAAGATTTCAACAAGTGCAAACATAAGTAATATCTATAGCATTTTGCACTTATTTGTGACATTGGTTGATCTTGGATTAATCTCCTCATGTTTCTTGTAGATTTGGAGGTTATAAACTCTAAGAGGAGATTCTGCCCAAGATTATAAAAATGGATTAAAATGTATATTAAGCTTAAATAATGAAGCTAGAAGACAACTTAGAGCATAAAATCATAGAATTTGTGAAGAGAACTTAGATATCATTTGTGTATTTTCATGACTCACTTTCAGTCATACCAAGACATGAGGAAGTAGAGGGATTTTATCCATTTTGATGCTTCCAAAGTGTTTAAAATGAAAAGTTGTGTGGGGATAAGGGTTGGATAAAGATTTCAGAAGCATTAGGACCAAATTTCAAAGAACCCTAAAATTTGTCCATTTTGATGCTTCCAAAGTATTTAAAATGAAAAGTTGTGTGGGATAAGGGTTTGATATAGATTTTGAAAGCATTAGGACTAAATTTCAAAGAACCCTAAAATCTGTTAAAATGATTTTCCAATGAGGCAGATAACTTGTAACATATTTTTGGTTAAGTAAATGGTGTCTAATGGCTATGAAATTTTATGGTATTAAAGTAGACATCTTGAGCTTTAATTGATAGGTCATAAGCCTATTTTGGATAGTTGTACGTGGAGAGACGAATTTTTGAAGTTGACCCATGATTTTGGAATTTTAATCTGGGTAGTAGTAACATTTATATTATTCTGGAACTGTATGAATTTTTATGGCTGATGGTGATATATTTATTTGAAAATAGACATATCAGGGTCACATAGCCTTTGTAATTACCTAAATTGGATATTTGTACAATTAGTAATGAATTTTCAAATTTTGTTGAAAATTCTAATAGCTTTGGTCAAGGTTCGAAAATGATATAAATAAGGGTCAATGTTATACCACCTATCATTTAATGGTTGTGATGGGTTCTAAATGATAAAGGAAGCCTTTTATCATGCTTGGATATGAAGTATTCAATATTGTCCATTGTTTTGTAATTATAAGAATTTACAACTGCCAAGACCCGACAAAGAACCTAACATTATTATGTTATTAAGCAAACAAATAGTAGCTTTAATCTCATATGCTTTGTATGTCTGTAATATGTATGTTTGTACCATGAATTATGATTCGTGTATGGGACACGTGTGTATTTCATTTAGTTGTTCTGGATTTGAGGACCAGTTGTGTTTTTTTTCCCAACGTTGTGAATTTGAGCCTTGCTGTGTGTCGTGCTTTCAGTCAACGCTGCGTGGATTATGTGACTGCGTGCGATATGTGCTGAATGCTGGTTTGTTATTTTCATAATTGTGGTAGACTAACATATACTAAATATACTTTGAATATGAGATTAACTTGTTACTCTGGGATTCAACTTGAATCCCAAACCTGCCTAAAAGTGCAAGAAGGGGTTACAGTGGTGAGCAGAGCTTTAGGGGCAAAGAGGTGGACACAGAGCATAGTTGAAGGCTGGTGGTGGTGAATTTGGAGCGGTTATTTGTATTATATTTGTATTTGTATTATTTAGTTTGGATAGGAGGTTTTAGACTGTAATGGAATTTTATTTTAGATGATTGTAATATTAATTGTCCTAAGAAGTTGTTTTTGGCATATAGCCATAGTAGTTCAGGGACCATCTGGGGACCGCAAAACCAATAAATGGTGCAACTATTGTAAGAAAAAGGGTCATACTAAGGAAGAATGCTGGAAACTCCATGGAAAACCCTCCGGGGGGAAATCAAACTTCCAAAGTCACCTGACCACAGCTGGACCAAAGGTGGAGAATGACAATCACCTGAGTCAAGAGGATTTACAGATGTTTCGTAGAATGCTCGAACAACAGAATAAGTCTAACTCTGTTCCCAGCGTGAATATTGTACAATCAGGTAATTCTATTATTGCCCTCAACGCTGTGATGACCAATGACGATACCTGGATTGTTGACTCAGGAGCTATGGATCACATGACCGGTAACAAAACTTTATTCCATAACCTTAAACTTTGTCATGAACACCTCAAAGTAAAAGTAGCTAATGGTGTATTCACATGGGTTGAGGGTATTGGTACTGTTACATTATCTAACCACTTGGAAATACATAATGTTTTGTTTGTACCAGAACTTACTTGTAATCTGATCTCTGTAAGCAAGTTGACTAAAGGTAAATTATGTCGAGTGATCTTTGATGATGGTTTATGTGTGTTTCAGGATTTAAGAACGAGGAGGACGATTGAGACTTCTAGAGAATGAGATGGATTGTTCTACCTTGAAGGGTCAACCTCAAAGAGTAAAGAAATGTGGAAGGCAAGATGAGCGCTGGTTAGCTCAAATTCACACAATGATGATATATTGTTGTGGCACTATCGATCAGGCCACCCTAGTTTTGATTATATGAAACATGTGTTTCCCAATTTATTCAATAAAAATTCTGTTCCTTTTCATTGTGAAACTTGCCAATTTGCAAAACAGACACGATCCTCATATCCCAAACAACTCTATACTCCCACCTCACCATTCACATTGATTCACAGTGATATTTGGGGCCCTGCCTGGATAGCTACTCTCACTCATACCAGGTGGTTTGTTACTTTCATCGATGATCACACTCGCACCACATGGGTTTATTTAATGAAAGACAAATCCGATGTCGCCAAAGTCTTTCAAAACTTCTATACCTTTGTACGAACCCAATTCAACATGTCCATTAAGGTGCTTCGAAGTGATAATGCCCAGGAATACATGAACACAACCTTTAAAGAGTTTCTTGATCATCAATGAATTCATACCAAACGTCTTGTCCTTACACCCCTCAACAAAATGGGGTAGCCGAACGGAAAAACCGCCACCTGTTGGAAGTAACATGTGCCTTGCTAATGGAACGAAATGTTCCTACCATATTCTGGGGTGATGCCATCCTTACCGCAGCTTTCTCATTAACCGCATGCCTTCTAAAGTTCTCAAATACGACACCCCACTTCAAAACCTCCTGAAATTCTTTCCAAATTGCCCCCTCATCAATCCATTACCTTCCAAGGTGTTTGGTTGTGTTGTCTTTATTCACAAAAATGAGGGCAACAAATTTGGTGCTCGCTCTGACAAGTGTATATTCCTTGGCTACTCCTCCACTCAAAAAGGGTACAAATGCTACTTTCCATCTTCCAAGAAACTCATTGTCTCCCGGGATACCGTTTTCTTGGAAGACGAAGCTTATTATCCTAAATTACCCATTCAGGGGGAGTATTCTGATATTGAATGGCTAATCTTGGAAACATCTAATTCCAACACCTCAAACTCACCTGACACATCATCTGAACCACCTAACCTTATAGCCTCTCTCGACTCATTGCTCCCACAAACCAGCCTAACACATACATTCCACCCCAACCTGAACCCAATGAACCGGAAACACATGTTGAGATCAATTCAGGGATGGATGCGGGATCACGACAAGAGATAGAGTCCAGCTCACAAGTTCAAACTGAACCAGACACTGGTAGAACTATCTCTCCCATTCAAAGGAACGACCATGAATCCAATCTGGGATTAAATCCTGAAGAATCGGGTTGGCCTATTTCCTTGAGAAAAAGGGTAAGATTGTGTACTCAACATCCTATTCAACGATTTGTCTCATATGGTAATCTGTCTGTTAGAATGCAAAGTTTTGTTGTTAACACTGCACAGATAACCATTCCAAATACATTTCAACAAGCTATGGCTGATCCAAATTGGAAGCAAGCTGCAGAAGAGGAATTGAGGACACTCAAGGAAAATATAACATGGGAGATCACGACTCTTCCTAAAAGAAAGAAACTAGTAGGATGCAGGTGGATCTTCACTCTGGAATTCAATCCCGATGGAAGTATCAACAAATACAAGGCGACACTTGTTGCAAAAGGATATACCCAGATGTACGAGATCGACTACCAGGAGACATTTGCTCTAGTGGTCAAGTTCAATACCATTCAAGTACTGTTATCACTTGCAGCAAACTTGGATTGGTCTCTATACCAACTGGACGTGAAAAATGCATTCCTGAAGGGCAACCTAGAGGAAGAAGTATACATGGAGATTCCGGATGGAGTTTTAGCTCCTAATAACTCTGTGTGTAAGCTAAGGAAGTCATTGTACGGCCTGAAATAATCTCCTAGGGCATGGTTCGGTAGATTCACCAAAGCAGTGAAGGGCTTGGATATACTCAGGGACGAGCTGATGACACATTGTTTACCAAACGTGTTAATGGCAAAGTTGTTGGTTTTGATTAGTTTTGATGATGTCTTATATAGATGTCATTTTTAAGAGCAAAAAGGTTGCATGCTACATTTATCTTCTACTTTGACTAATTCTTATATTTAATGTAGATGCAAAGTTTAATGATGGAGAATGATCAAGATAATAGATTGAAGAAAGAAGTTCTTGCACAATATAATGGGAATATCATAATGTCAAGGAAGCAAGAAGTTATCAAATGATTTTGGGGGATAATCTAGAAGGAGAGAAGAAATTGAAGAAAGAAGAACTTGCACAGTGTAGTGAAATATCTTTATTCAAGTTCTTATATTGATGTTAGAAGTCTCCAAGATCATATGGAAGTTGGAATGGACCAATTCAGAGTTAAAACCAGCAAAAAATCAGTTCCAGGATGAGAAAACTCGATTTCAGATATAAAAACTCGAGTTTCCTACTTCGCTACAATGATTTGCCCCTCTGGTATGAGAAAACTCGAGTTTGGAACTCAAAACTCGAGTTAATCACTAACTGACTCGAGTTTGTAATGTCTTCAGAAACTTTGGGGTCTTTGGACAAGGAAAACTCGAGTTTACAAGTCAAAACTCGAGTTTACAGCGTTCTTCAGCACTTCAACAACTCTGTTTCACGTTTCACTCGGGCGACGTCTGGTAATTCGATGATATCTCCCAAACCAGACATCGGATTGAGGTGAAACAAGTGGCATATGAAACAAGACTCACAATGCATAATTGTGATATAAAATTAAAAACAAAATGAGTTCATATGAAGGAGCTATGAATTTATAAAGTTGACAGTGAAATTCACGCCACTCAGCAGACCAACCTTCAATGTTTTGAGTGTATCTCACAAAGTACAAGTCTGATTGATCTGAATTTAGTGGCATATGAAAGTAGACAAAAATGGTTTTCTATCAAGATTTTAACGGACAAAAATAGAGTTCAGACTAGGGAGATATGGTTCTTGAAAGGTTACTATTTGTTCAAGATGTTGCACAGTTTGCTATCAAATGAAGCAAACTCGAGTTTCGAATCAAAACTCGAGTTTGTCGGGGACAGAGAGCAAAATATGATTTTGGGAAAGACCGAAACTTGAGTCATTAATTTGGAAATTTGAGTTTCCATCACACAGAGAGCAACGAACGTCAGAGCATCTTCAAAACTCGAGTTTGTGAGACCAAAACTCGAGTTTCCATCAGACAGAGAGCAACCAAGGGCAGAGCAACTCCAAAACTCGAGTTGGTCACTTAATGACTCGAGTTTTGCTTCTATTTCAAGATGCTCTTCGAATCTCAATCGCGACATTTACTTGAGAAAGACCAAAACTCGAGTTTGTGTTTCAAAACTCAAGTTTGCACTTAAGTGAACAGATGAAAACTCCAGCTTTCATTTGGAAACTCCAGTTTTCGACACTGTTTGAAAATCAGTTTTTTTTTGGATTTTGCAAAATCTTCATAGATGATCTAGATACTTCATATCATCACTCATTACCCTTCTTAAATGTGTTTAATCAATTTGTTAGTGAGTTTCAGATGATTAAAGCTTGAGATAACATCAAACTTGACAGAAATCAAGATCTATAAAAAAGGTGAAGATGAACTTTGCTGCAGAATTTCAGAAATGGGAAAGAAGACAGATTTCAACGAAGAACTTGAACAAATGAACTTGAATGCTCGACTGTGATGTTCTTCAACAGATACAAACATTCAAACGATGAAATGCTCCAACGGATTAGAAGCAAATCTCAAAATCTCAGATTTGTGTCAGAACATCGAAAGCTGTGCAAAAGTTTTAACGGCTAGTTCCATCTGAGTCTAACGGCTATATTTTTTTATCCAACAGTCATTGAATCTTCAAACGGTCATATATTGATCTCTACCTATAAAAGAAGACAGATTCAAGACAGAAGAAGGAAGACACAAGCCTACATCTTCAAAATGCTCATACTCTGATATTCAGATTATTTACTCTCTGTTTTCAATGTTTACATAATTTATCATAGAGAGTGAAATGATTTGTATTGTTCTTCAGTGTTTATCCATTCACTTCTAAGAGGGAAGATTTATTGTAATCATCCTATCATTCTATCTGAGATTTACTCAAGATTGGGTGATCTTGAGTGGGAAACCCATTGTATTGATTACAACTTGTAAGGGGAGTGAATCCTAGTGAGAGGATTACTTCGAGTACAGAGTGTGTAATCAAGTGGGTGTATTGATTACAGTTTATAAGGGGGAGTGAATCCTAGTGAGAGGATTACTTCAAGTACAGAACGTGTAATCAAGTTGAAAGAAGATAGTGGATTGAAAATCTTAAGTGGAGCTTGGGGACTGAACGTAGGTCAAGGATTGGGCCGAACCAGTATAAATCATAGTTTGCATATTCTCTTCCCTTACCTCTTACATTCCCAGCATATATGTTTGAATGATTTATTATCACTTTATAAATTATTATTGTCATTCAAACTACTTTCAGTAAGTTGCAAAAAGCTTATTAAAGTTCTAAGTTTTTAATTAGACACCCAATTCACCCCCTCTTGGGTGATAACCAAGTCTTTCAAAAGTCACCATATTGATCGTCTATGTTGATGACATAATCATTATAGGAGATGATGATGAATCCATGGCTCAACTAAAACGGGACTTGTCAATTGAATTCCAGGTGAAAGACCTTGGACAAATGAGGTATTTCTTAGGCATGGAAGTAGCAAGAACCAAGAAGGGCATCAATGTCTCTCAACACAAGTATACATTAGACTTGTTACATGAGACAAGAATGTTGGGCACTCAACCAGAAGGGATACCAATGGAAGAGGGATGCCACTTAGAGATGAAGCTACAAGGTGTTCCATCTAATGCAGAGAGATACAGAAGACTTGTGGGAAAATCGATATACTTAACCCACACACGTCCTGACATTAGCTATGCAGTTGGAATAGTAAGTCAATTTATGCATCAACCCCAAGAAGAACACATGGAGGCGGTCCACAGAATTTTGAGCTACCTGAAGCTTAATCCTGGAAGGGGAATATTCTTTAAGAAAGGTACTACCAGAAACATAGAAATCTACACTGATGCAGACCATGCAAGAGATAGAGAGACCAGGAGGTCAACCTCAGGGTACTGTACATACGTGTGGGGAAATCTAGTTACCTGGAGAAGCAAGAAACAGACAGTGGTGCCAACAAGCAGTGCTGAAGTAGAACTAGGAGCTGTCAACAAAGGAGTATGTGAAGGAATCTGGATTATCAGATTACTAACAGAGTTGGGAATTCAACATGAGGGACCAATGCAACTCTGGTGTGATAACAAGGCCAGCATTGAAATGGTCAAGAACCCAGTATATCATGATAGAACCAAACATGTTGAGATAGACATACACTTCATTAAAGAAAAGATTGAAGCAGGCATTATGACACTGTCTCACATAAGATCTGTAGATCAAATTGCAGATATCCTAACTAAACCACTCGGTCGAACGAAGTTTGAAGGATTTCGTGGCAAGCTGGGATTGATTGACATATACTCTCCAACTTGAGGGGGAGTGTTAGAATATTAGAATATAAATCACTCATTTATTAGGATCCCTTGATTAGTGCCTTGATTATAGGATCTAATTATAGGACCCTAATTACTGATTTATTAGCCTTTATTAGGCTTTATTGTATTTCCTAATTTACCTTCTTTACCTTCTCTGTTCTCCCTTGCTTCACCTATAAATATGTTGTAATCCTCTTCATCTAATAATACAATATAGAGAGTGATTATACCTCTTAAACTTCAATAAAATTAATATGCATCAAGCATATGTGGTTTATCATATGCTCAGGATGTAATTATTGTGCAAAAGACAAAAGTATCATGACATATAAGTTCTCTTATGGACAAAAGATAAAAGGGAAAAAAGGAAAAGAAAAAAAAACAACACACACCGGGGAGCATACCCCGCAAAAGCAACATGAGGGTTGTTTTAGTGATAAAAGCCCGTCTAGCCCGTCGCTTTCCCAAACATGTATATCGCACTTGTTTTGGCCCCATCGTATGTTATCCTCGCTCCTCACGGCTTTCTCAAATAGGCTCAAAGACGATACCACATCAAAATTTAAATTGGCATACATTTATCATGTGTTTCTTTGGCGGCCAAACAATTCATTATTATAATTTATAGGAGTAGCAATAAAAAAAGAGGTTAAATTATCCATTAAGGGCCTGTTTGAATTAATGGCGGCATAAGTAACTTTTTTCAATTTAACTTTTACAAACTTAAGAAAGGATAAAAGTCATATTATAAATATTATTTATGTTTGGATTGATAGTGGTAGAAGTGACTTTTTCAAACTGAAACTTGTTGGAACGATTTTTTGAAAAGTAAGTTTAGATGAAAAGTTATTGAAAATGATATGAATTTTATTAAATAAAACATATCTTTATTTTATATATATATAGGGTTTATTGTTTGTCATATCATTTGACGTAAGGTTTTATCAAGTCACCCCAAAACTATGTCGTTTTGGGAGTTAGGAGAATTAATGAAGTGTGTTTTAGTGAAATTTATATAATAAATAAAAAAATAAAAATACTAAAACACTTTTCATTAATTCCCATAACTTTCAAAACGACGTAGTTTTGGGGTCAGGGGAACTAATGAAGGATCTTTTGGTAAAATTCATATAATAAATACAAAAAAAAAAAAATACCAAAACACCCTTCATTAATTCTCCTAACCCCAAAATGACGTAGTTTTGGGGTGATTTGACATAACCTTATGTCGAGTGACATGAGAAATGATAAACCCAGACACACACACACACACACACACACACACACACATTTCCTTTGCTGTGTTATTCTAATCCATTACAACCTTGAATCTGAACGTTATTGGCCACCGCAATAGGAGAAAATGACATGCTCTGTGCTCGTGATTAAAGCCTGAACGTTACCGGAAGTTAATCTACTGATCTGTGAAGCCAAGCTGCAACGAAGGAAGCTTCCGATCTTGAGTTTTGTCCGTTGCTCCGTGCCAGATAAAGTAAAGAAACAAGAAAGAGAAGGAGACGGGTCTCTGTAGGGTCTTAGTTTATAGGAAATATGCATAGGTTTTGGGTAATGGATGTCGCCTTTATTTTGCTCTCAGATTTTGGAATTTCAAATTTTCAATTTTCGATCAAATCAGCTTTCTCTTCCAGACTTCCCTGTCGTCTCTCCCTCGTCCCTTATCGCTGCCATCGTTGCCGTTATGTCATCAAAGCTGATTCCGGTAAAGGAATTTATTCTCATTGCTATTTCTTCTTCTCTTCATGAATTCTTCATATGTCCCTTTCGTGCATCTTTGGAAGGTACATGGTTGCTTTTTCCCATTTTTTCTTGATTGATCGGGTCTGTGAACAACTCACGATGGAATTTTTTGTTTATTTCAATTGCTTTCTGTGTTTTCTAGGTCCTCAAGAGCTCATCTGTCCCCTTCATGCATCTTTCGAAGGTATATGGTTGCCTTTTTCCTTTCTTTCTTGATTGATCGGGTCTGTGAACAACTCAAGATGGATTTTTTTTTTTTTAAAATTTCAGTTGCTTTTTACGTTTTCTAGGTCCTCAAGAGCTCACCAAGCAAGGATTTTTTTTTTCAGTTGCTTTTTGCGTTTTCTGCTGAGTATTCTTCTTTCATTTGTTCTCTATTGCCCTGTATTTTAAGGCTTGATTGATGCTCATTATAGATTTGCATATCCCATGCTAACAACAATGTAATAATTTAAGGCAGATTCACAGTTGGATAATGTGGGAAGATGTGGTTCAAAGTAATATCAAGTAAATAGATTTGTTGCCATATATCTTTGGAATTTGAAATCAAATGCCCAGGAAAACCGTGTAGTTTTGATATTTAAGACTGTAGGGCTTATTTTGAAATTATCTAATACAATGATATTTTTCTCCTTCATTTACCTCACTACCAATGTTCTCTTTCCATAATTTTATTCTAATTTAATGTAAGATGGTAATTTTAAGGTCTCATATGATTGTCCTTTGCCATTCCCCTCTCAAACTTCCATTGGTGGCCTTCCTTGCAAACTAGAAGGTATTATTGGATGGCCAAGGGTAAATGGATATCACAACAAGTGTGAATTTTCTGTTGGAGGAACTGAAGTAGATGGCATTGTTTCACTTTGAAATGGAGATGACATGAACTAGAACTGAAACATAAAAAGTAATGTAGTTTTAATTAGATATGTTGTCTTAGTATGCTATAAAATAAAAATAGAATTAATTGTAACTTATTTACTGCACACAATCGATCTCACCATCTCATTCTTACTCTGTTATAGCTAGACTTTTATTTGCCTATAATGATGCTCTGTTTTTCAGTTTTTTTTTTTTCCGTATAAATGGTTTAAGTTGACTTATGTCTTCCACACAAATTTCAACTTACTCCTTTATATCTTGTTATAACCATATTCTGAAAAGTCCTCACCAAAATCAAACGACTCAACCTTATAATAATTCATTACTTATTAAACAAAAGCTATTAAAACAGAGCACATACAACATAATCTTGAAGTGAAAAACATACACAACATCATCTTCGGACTCCATTAAACTATTGACAACACCAAAGAACCAAAACGGGGGGAAAAGCACTTTGGTTCTTTTCTCTTTCGCTTTTCTAGAAACTTGCCCTGTCATTTATTTTTGAGAATAGTGAGGTTCATACGAATCTCAACAGCAAATAAAACAGACAATACTAATTATAGCATTCTTAGCAGTATATCATATGACATATTCAATTATCCATCACACGGTCAATTATTCATATGACATAGTCAATTTTTCATTAATTCACATTTGAACTTGGAGTCAACACTACGCACATAATAGAGTGATAATTTGTTTTCAAAATAGTTCCTAGTTCAGAAATCATCCAACAGTTTGTACTCATCCATTTAGAGCTTTATTAGGGCGTGCAACATCGAGCTATAGTTAAAAAATAATTAGCAGATCACGTTCATATGGGTCATTGGTTTAACAAGCGGCGCAAAAATCTAATAACAGAACAACAAATATCTACCAATAGAATAAGGTAGCCTCAGATAGGATACAAATATAGCAGACAAGTATGAAAAAGAAAAATGCAAGAAATACCAGGAGATTAGATAGATACATAATAGCTTAACTTAATATTGAAAAGAATTAAGTAAGGAACCCTAGAATAACTTGGACAACGAAGAGCAGACAGAGACGGAGGCTAAGACTCTGAGAGGTTGAGAGTGAGATCTTTACAAGCTTGCATTGTCGAGAACAGGCCACCGAACCCTCGCTCGCAGAAGCTTGAATGATTCGCTCACCAGACTTGCTTGCTGTGCAACTTGAAAGAAAGAAGGTAGAAGAAGGCGAATCGCGGCCTGAGATGTGTGAGTAGACAAAGGTGAGGACGGTGAGGCCGAGACTCTCGAAGATTCGATCGTGAAATTAGGGTTATTGAGTCGATAAAGTAGGAAATCAAATGTGAAAGGGACTTGGGCTTTTTTGTTTGTTTTATTGCTTAGCTTACTTTGAGGGCAGAGATAATTTTTAAAAAATAGATATTTACAAATTTACCCTTCTCTTAACAGGCCGGCCTGACAGGCTTGACAGGCCTATTGGGAGGCCTAGGCCTGGCCTGTTAAGACAAACAAGCCTTGAAATAGGCCTTGGCTTGGCCTTATAGCCTGACAGGCCAGACTTAACCAAGCTTTTAACAGGCCAGGCCCCTGGCCTATTTCCAACCCTAGTATTAGATATGAGAAGCTATTTAAGTCCCATGTTAAAACCTTGAGAATACACACTGTACTTATGAATTCCATAAGTATGTAGAAGTTAGAATAAAAGAGAGAAAAAACTATAGATATGCCTCTAGTTGATGGGTGCTTGCAAGGTGTCTATTGTGGCTTAATTTATGTTTTTAGTCTTATCGATTACTTTTTGGTGAGTCTATGCTTTTATAGTGGCATTTGATGAGAAATTTTCCTTGCCATTTTTGTGTGTTAATGATGATACCGTCTTTAGCTATCTATGGCTAATTATGTGAGTGAAGTTTAAATTTATGATGAATACAAATGAGCAAACTATATATGTTTTTGAATCTTGGTTGCATATAATAAGTATGGTGATAAGCAAGGTCCTTGCGATCACTGTGGATTTACAAGTGAGTTCTTGTTTCTCCAATATGCATATATATATTTACAAGTTAGTTCACATTCACTAAGTTCTTGCTGCTTCATGTATGATCGCTTTCTTATTGTATTAGAGGGTCTCTGTCCAAGCATTGTATATATCCTTCATACTTTTCAAAGTTTGCTTCTTAATTGATTGAAGACAAAACCATCATTATGCCTCTTCATTACTATATCATCATAACTTTCTCAACCCGAAAGTATTGTTTTTGCTCATAATAAACTTATAGCCTTCAAGATATTGATTGTTTCTCCTGGTATGAATATCTTCTAGAATTTCGAAACTTTTTCAACTGTTGAAGTAATTGTTAATGTGTATTGTCACAAAATGTACCACCTTGCAATCACAATTAAGTATGCTGATACATACCAGTTTTCTTTTAAGCATAAGTGTCATTAAATTCCTGAATTGAATGTTAATCACTGTTCCTGATGATATTTAATTAATTCACTGTTACTCTGTGTGTGATCTGCTCATAAATTAGAATTTGGTGTTGTGTTAATTTTGTTCAATGACATTGATTTTTTAGAAGGCTGTGATTGATGAAAGAGTTTTGTCACAATTTTGTTTTTGAGTTATAGTGCTGGTTTTGTCGGTTTTTCAGTTTTGTGTGTTTCTCTGTTCTGTAGGCAAGATTGTGGCGTCCATGTCTTGATTTGGTTTCACAATTGGACTCATGGTGCAAGTATGCAGTATGGGGATGATGATGTGCATGAGTATAGGCGCAACCTCATATGGTAGCTTGTCAATCATGAATTGAATAAGACCACGGATGATGCATTGGGACTCCTTCATACGCATGCAACCCACAGGAAGAGAAGAAAGACAAGATCATAGTTGTTAAAGGCACATTTGATAATTATTTTGATATTTAGTACTCAGGATTGTAGCCAATATGTGTACATATCTGGTACTCTCCAGAAATGGATGGATAGTAATCAATTTTGTTGTGCATGATGTTTGTAAATCAGGAATGTAATGTTGAATGAAGGATATGAGATTAACAAAAAGTAAAGGATTTATAACAAATTTTGTGATGACACTTACCAATTCTTCAATGACATTTACTAGTTTCGTAATGATATTTATCAGTTCGTTCTTCAGGTTTACCATGTGTCTCTAATGAAACAACAAACAAATAAAGATCAATTATAACAAATTTTGTAATGGCAATTACCAATTCTTCAATGACGTTTACTAGTTTTGTAATGGTATTTACCAGTGCATTCTTCAAATAAAGGTCAATTATAACAAATCTTTTAATGGTAATTACCAATTCTTAAATGGTATTTACTAGTTTTATAATGGTATTTACCAATGAATTCTTCAAATAAAAGTCAATTATAACAAATCTTTCAATGGCAATTACCAATTTTTCAATGGCATTTACTAGTTTTGTAATGGTATTTACCAGTTCGTTCTTCAGGTTTACCACTTGGGTCTCTGATGAAACAACAAATAAAAGTCAATTATAACAAATCTTTTAGTACCTTTACATCCTACATACACATGTGTACTTCTTTCATTATAATTAAACAGATTTTCCATTTCATAATCATCAATCATGTCTACTAAAATATTTTCATCAATGCTTAAAGTGTATTTAATGTCACACCTATGACCATCTATACCAAACCATTGTCCTGTCATTACCCTCAATTCTTCAACTTTCATCCCCTCCTTTATCGATTTTACCCTCACACTCCCACGGTCCCACCATTATATTTAACTTCACTTTCACCATTGGTTATGAACTCCTACCCAACATGGAAAAAACAAATTAGTGACTTTGAAGAAGATGTTGCTGTCATATTCGATGTCATCTTGCATTCTAACCTGCAACAAAAAAAAAATATTTCATCACAATGTTAGACCATATATATATATATATATATATATCATAAGTGAAAAATATAGTGATTGTAATTACAAGTTTAATAATTACTACTTCATCAAATATTAATGGTTTTCACAAAGTTTATAATGATTTTCACAAATTCTTTAATGGTAATTACAAGTTCAAAAATGACGTTTACCAAACACCATAACAATTAATGACAACAAGTATAATAAATATGTTGACATGCCTTTTCAACATTGTCTTCCCACATTCACGTCATGCCTATACCTGATCAAGCCCACCAAACATTTTCATTTACAGTACTAAAGAACCCCAATATTCATTCACATCATGCTAACTCAAGATCCTCTTCATTCTACTCCCTCTCCCAACTAACAGTAACAAATAAATTAATAACGAACCCACAACGTCAATTGTCGGACTTGCGTAAAGCAACAATGATTATTGGAGAAGCCATTTTAGGTCTCCCCTTCAATCAACATCAATAGATGAATGAAAGAACTTACCTTTAATCTTTCTTTGGCTTCCCTTTCTTTGCGTATGATGCTTGGAAAGATTTCCTTTCACTTCCTCCTCTACCCACTACGGTTTTTTTTGGGTCGAAGATCTGCTCTGTTTTATTTAGCATGTTACTGTCTGACTGAAGAAGAGAGATATATATATATATATATCAAATCCAAGAGGATGATTTCAACTCAACATCTGATGATTCCTCTCCTCAAATAAATGTCATCACCAAAGAACAGGATTTGCTTTTGGATATCATTAGTAAACTTCCTGACTCTGACAAAGGTACATATCTTTCAAAATTCAGAGCCATTTTTTGATTGGTTCGAAGCTTTTGCTTCACAACAAAAAATAGAATATCCATTTACCCAAACAATTAATATGACCAAAAGAGATTGGAAAACATCTGAAGGACAAACTATTTCTTCAGAAGTTTTTCCAAAAAAGTCATATCAGATTCCTGGTCTTTCTGACACTAAGCAACAGCCTCTTGTAGCTTCTCCTTTCAAAACCAAAATCTTAGACGAACCTGTTGGTCCAAGAGACATCAAAAATCTCATGGAACAAAATAATTATACTAATCAGTATCTTCAAATTATTGGAGATCATGTCATCAAAACCCCTTCTTCACAACAATCTTCCAAACCAATTTCTACAACTCAACCCTTGTTCAAACCATTTCACTTGATCCAAGAATCAAGGCAAGTATGCTAGGCAAAAATAAAGCCAAGCTGGTTACAGAAATTGAGCAACGTTTACGACACCAAAAACAAGTTGAAGATTCCCAAACTCCTGATGTTCATTTAAAACAAAAAATTGTTCCTGAAACACCTTCACAATCTTCTTCCTCTAAGCAAGTCATGAATTTTGAAAAATTCCTGATGCTGAATCTTCAAAATCCAATTTCAAAATTAACCAAGAAGCATTGGAAAAAATCTTCAAAGTTATATTATCCAAGGGCAAGTCCTCTGGATATTTTAATCGAAGAAAGACAAGATCAAACTTTTAAATCTTTCAACTCTAACAATGTTTATGAATGGAATATTGATGGTCAAAGTGAAACAAATATTCTTCAAATTCTTCAACAAATGACCATGGTAAGTACCGCTTATCAAACAACAAGTGATTATTCGGATACAGAAATAACTAATCTTCTAGTTTCTGGTTTCACCGGACAACTTAAAGGTTGGTGGGATTATTATCTGTCTTCTGAAGAAAAATCAAACATTCTTTCTTCTGTTAAAACTGAACCTGATGGAACTCCAATTACTCATAATGGTGAGCCTATTCCAGATTCTGTTAATACCCTTACTTTTACAATTATTAAACATTTTGTGGGTGATCCAAATGTTTGGAAAGATCGCTCTTCTGAGCTAGCTGGATTACCAAAGTCTTTTGGTGATAAAGTTAGGGATAAACTTAGACATCAATATGATGGCAACATCCCTTATGGTGATTTAACATATGGAGAGTTAATTTCTTATGTTCAGAAAACTGCTTTAAAAATCTGTCAAGATGATGGAATAAAACATCAGCTTGCCAAAGAAAAGGGTGTCAATAGAAAAGAATTAGGATCATTTTGTGAACAATTTGGTCTTCCTTCTTGCAAAAACCCAAACACAAGTCTTTCAAAACTCCGTTTTAATCCCGCTTTTTGAAAAATAAACGGTTTTATAACAAACGCCCTTATCAAAAGGATGATAAATACACTTCTCCTCAAAAATACAAAAAGGATTTCCCTTCTAAACCCAAAAATAATTTCCAAAAGGATGTCTCGAGAAGGGATAAAGTAACTTGTTTCAGTGTGGTAAAATTGGTCATTATGCCAAGTATGGCCGATTTTCCCAAAAATTAGGAATATTCAGCTTGAGGAACCTCTCCTTGAGCAGATAAACAATCTCTTGCTTGAAACATCTTCTGATTCGAAGAAGATCAAAGTTCTTCGAAGATCTTAACCAAATCCAAGAGGATGATTTCAACTCAACATCGATGATTCCTCTCCTCAAATAAATGTCATCACCAAAGAACAGGATTTGCTTTTGGATATCATTAGTAAACTTCCTGACTCTGACAAAGGTACATATCTTTCAAAATTCGAGATATTACCCAACCTTCGTCACCTCCTCCTACTCCTCTTCCTCCTTCTTCTTCTAAATTTTCTGGTTTCTATAACAAATATGATCTAACCAAAACTTTGGAAAGATTCAAACACTCGTTAAACCAGCTACTATACAGGATCTTCAATCAGAGATAAATAATCTTAAGGTTGAAGTTCGTGTCCTCAAATCAGGTCAGGATTCTCATACCTCTGCTTTACTGCAAATTCAAGACTTCCTTTCCTCTCTCCAAAACTCTTCTAATGAGAATATTGATCGAGTTTTAGAAAACGAAATTGAGGAAGATAATCCGAACAAGAAACACCATTTTTAAATATAATTACAAGAATTTTCCTGAAGTTTTATATACAGGCAAAAATCATTATTAATAATGATCTTGTTATAGAACAATCTGTATTATTTGATACGGGGCTCAAGCTAAGCGTATTTTAGAAGGCTTAGTTCCTACCAAATATTTTGAGAAAACTCTTGAAAGATATAGTTACATTAGCAGAGAACCGTTATCATTCAAGACAAAATTTCAAATGTTGTTGTTGAAAATAAGGGTTTTCGAATAAAAACTCCATTTATTCTTATGAAGGATATGGGAGCACAAATTATTCTTGGAGCACCATTTGCACAACTCTTAATTCCTTTTATGGTTGAACACGATGGTCTTTCAAAACAATATCTGGGCAAAACCATTTTATTTCCTTTTACGAAAAACCCGGACTTAAGGAATTAAATTCTCTTTTCGCAAACAAAACCAGATCAATTTTCTCAAAGAAGAAGTCTCTTTTAAACGGATTGAGCAACAACTCCAACAACTGCGGTTCAACAAAAATACAATCTTATCTTGACAAGATTCATCAAACGGTTTGTCTTGATCTCCCAAATGCCTTCGGAATAGGAAACAACATTCTGTAGATCTTCCTTACGAACCAAATTTCTCTGAAAAACACATCCCAACAAAAGCCCGACCCATCCAGATGACTCAAGAACTCCTTGACACCTGTAAAAAGGAAATTCAAGATCTTCTTGACAAAAAACTCATCCGTCCGAGTCGTAGTCCATGGTCTTGCGCCGCTTTCTACGTCAACAAAAATGCAGAAATTGAACGTGGAACACCCAGGCTTGTTATCAACTACAAACCTCTAAATGAGGCTTTACAGTGGATCCGATATCCGATTCCAAACAAGGCTGATTTACTAAAGCATTTGCATTCGCAAAAATCTTTTCAAAGTTTGATATGAAGTCTGGATTTTGGCGGATCCAAATTTGAGAACAAGATAGGTATAAAAGCTGCTTTTCTTGTTCCATTTGGTCAGTATGAGTGGAATGTTATGCCTTTTGGCTTAAAAAATGCCCCTTCTGAATTTCAAAGGATTATGAACGATATCTTTAATGATCAAGGTCAATATATTATTGTTTATATTGATGACGTCTTAATCTTTTCAAATTCCCTAGAAGATCATTTCAAACATGTTTCAAAATTTATTCGAACTGCGAGAAATAAATGGTTTAGTGGTTTCCAAACCAAAAATTAGTCTTTTTCAAACCAAGATTCGTTTTCTTGGACATTGGATTTATCAAGGAACCATAAATCCCATTGAAAGAGCAATCCAATTTGCGGAAAAATTTCTGATCAAATTCTTGATAAAAATCAACTTCAAAGATTTTGGGATGTTTAAACTATGTTCTTTGAGTTTATCCCTCAACTTAGCAACTTTGTTAAACCCCTTCACCAACGTCTAAACAAAAATCCTTCTCCACTGGACGAGATGTACAGATGCATCTGAATTAGGCTATGGAGGTATTCTTAAACAGCGTTCTGACGGAAAAGAACAAATCATTTCTTACACGTCTAAACATTGGAATCCTGCCCAGCAGAATTATTCTACGATCAAAAAGAAATTTTGGCCATTGTTTTGTGTATTTCAAAATTTCAAGTGATCTTTTAAACCAAAGATTTTTAGTCCGCATTGATTGTAAATCTGCAAAAGATGTTTTACAAAAGGATGTTAAAAATCTTGCATCAAAACAAATTTTTGCCCGTTGGCAAGCCATTTTGAGTGTTTTTGATTTTGACATTGAATTTATCAAAGGCACTTCTAATTCTCTTCCTGATTTCCTTACAAATAAAAGCGAGATAAACAGTAATTGTAAATCTCCCTTCAATCAGTATCATCACCTTCAGGTTCCATAGGGGTGTGTTAATTAAAAAATCTACTGAAGACTCATGACCAGTATTTGAGTATATCTGTGATCCGCATAACTGTTTTTCTATCAAACCTAGAAATTGACGAGTAATTTATCTATCATTACATGCTGCTATAGATCTATTCCTCTGTTATTAGTGAAACCTAAACCATGCAAAAGGCGGTACTAAGTCTGTTTGCCATCCAGAACCATATATGAAGCCAAACATATGATATCTTACAGGTGCGGGGGTAAATCGCCTGCCTCAACACACGGGTCTTATGGCCGTAACACATCCCCACAAGAAAAACTCAGATATCATAAGTAAGGACCATATATAATTTTTCAGGATTCCAGACTTTTTTTTTTTTTTTTTTTTTTTGAGGATAGATCTAAGAACACATAATGAAGCGATAAATTACTAATCTAGTTCTAAATCAAACGGAATCATATTACGAAATCGAATACACAGACCTCAATTCAGGCATTATGATGTCTTCAGTTAAGACCTTCTAATTAATACATCTCTACTTCCCCTTCTGGCTTTGATACCAATCTACGGGAGTGACCCCGAAAGGATCGGAAAGGGGAGGGGGAGATGTTGAAGACAGAGAAGTAAGGACCAGGTAACTGGATAAATTAAAACATAAAGTAAAGAACTGGAAATAGATGTGCGAAGAAATAAAGTAAGGACCGGATAAGCTGGATAAGGACCAGATAAGCTGGATCAAAGCATAGAGTAAAGAACCGCAAATAAACGTGCGAAGAAAACATGATAAAAGGAAACACGAGGTTTATTGAAATGAAAAACTTACAAACGAAAGCTTGGAAAATCAAAGTGGAAAGATAGCGAAAAGGAAAAGGATAGGGTAGAGAGAAGGCGGAGAAGGGAGGTAGAGAGAAGGAGTGGTTCGAACTGCCCTAACCGAATGGAGCTTCGACTTTTTATAGGCGGGAGTGAAGCCTTTGTTTTGAACATTTTGATCGGGGTGGCCGTGCTGTTCGGTAAACATTTGAATGATTAACTACTATATATATATATATATATATATATATATATATATATATATATATATATATATAATATGTTTTGTTACTTAAGGGAAGTGTGGTCTTTTCCCCCCAATTTGTATATCCCGCATAGCCCCATGTCACTTCTCAATCTTTTTACAAATTCAATGAGCTCTGGGGGTTTTACAAATTCAAATGGTATTTATATGTAATTTTCCCAATAGTTAATTACTATTGGAAAAAAAAATTGAAACTACTATATAATAAATATGAAAGTAATTAACATACAAGGGAAAAATTTGAAAACACCTTGATATACATATTTAATACGTGTGTGTATATATATATATATATATTATAAATTTGGCATAAAAATATATAATTAAAAATATTAAAATTAATCTGCATCAAGTATATGTGGTTTATCATTTGCTTACGATGGAACTAATGTGCATAAGACAAAAGTATCATGACATATAGCATTTCTTATGGACAAAAGATAAAAGGGCAAAAAATCACACTGGGGAGTAGGCCCCACAAAAGCACCATGAGGGTTGTTTTAGTAATAAAAGCCCATATGGCCTGTCACTTTCCCAACCATGTACCAACATGCATATCACACTTTTTCTCTCCCCATCCTACATTTCCCCTCCCCACCACTTTCTCAAATATGCTTAAAGATAATACCACGTCAAAAGTTAAATAGGCATAAATTTATCATGCGTTTCTTTGGTGGTCAAACAATTCATTATTATAATTTATAAGGAGTAGCAATAAAAAAAGGAAGTTAAATTATTTATTAAGGGCCTGTTTGAATTAGCGGTGGTAGAAGTGACCTTTTTTCAATATGACTTTTGCAAACTTAAGATATGATAAAAGTCATATTATAAATATGATTTATGTTTGGATTGACAAATGGTAGAAGTGACTTTTTTCACACTGAAACTTGTTTGAATGATTTTCTGAAAGGTAAGTTTAAATGAAAAATTATTGAAGATGACATGAATCTTATTAAATACTCATCCGGTCCTAAATATAATACAAAGTTTGTAGTGCAAATTGCACTACAAACTTTATCCTATAATTAGGACCGGAGGTAGTAATACAATATCTACATTATATGTAAATATTGTGATAAATTTAAGAAAAAGGTATAATTTTAATTATAATTATAAAAAATAAAAATAGTTAATTAGTATTGGGAAAAATTGAAACTACTAAAACACTTAATTATAATAAATATGAAAATAATTGACATATTGGAAAAAATTTGAAAATACTTTGATAGAAATATTTAATACGTATATATATTATAAATTTTGGTATAAAAATATATAATTAAAATATTAAAATTAATGTGCAGGCAGCATATATGTTTTATCATTTTGTTCAGGATGGATGGAACTAACATGTACAAGACAAAAATATCATGACATATAGCCTTTTATATTTTTTGAGTGGAAAGGAATTCATTAAAAGAAATCAGAGAATATACAAGGTGTTTGTCGTGAGGTTACAAAAGTAAGCTAAACCTAGCAAAACAGTTCTGAGTATTGACAACTAGAGATTTGATATGTGTAATAATCCCATCAACATAAAAAATTTCATCTGTGAAGATTCTCCTGTTCCTAACATCCCATAATTTCCAGCAAGTTATGCATATGCCAATCTTCCACGTGGTATCCAGTGTAGAGGACCTGGTGACTTAGTCCAGCCATCTCTGAATATCAGTTTTGAAAAAAATCAACACTAAGATTCGAGGGAAGAATTTTCTTCCAGACCGAAGAGGCTAAGCAACATTCCTTGAAGACATGGTTTAGATTCTCCATACTACCCAGACAGAGGGAGTAGCTATTATCAGAAGAGAGTTTCCTGGAAACGCGTTCTTCATTAGTAAGAAGTTTTCCTTTTAAAAGCAGCCAGCTGAATGTTCGGACCCTTTGTGCCATCAATAGCTTCCACAATTTAGACCATACGTGATCATAGTCATTCCAGTGGAGGGATTCCAAAGTTGTGTAAGCTGACTTAGTTGTAAAATTCCCATTCTTGGTTAGATTCCAAAAACAAGAGTGAGGAAGTCCTGCTTGGATTGTTACGGAGGCAATAGCTTCAAGCACAGGCTGAGGGAGAAGCTGATTGATTAAATTCCATTTCCAGGAACCATCATCATTAACATAAATAGCAATGGATTTTTGGAGATCCATATCGGAGATGGGAGAGAAGGATAGATATTTTAGAGGGCCTTGATCACCCACCCAAAAATCAGTCCAGAAATGGACATTCCTACCATCTCCAGGCTTCCATTTAATGTGAAGTGAGGTTTCTTCCCATAATTTCAACAAGTTCCTCTAAAGAAAGGACATGCGAGCTCGATGGGTCACTTGACCAGAATCAGTAACATCATATTTCTGTCGCAGAACCTGAACCCATAGAGAATCAGGCTGGGAATGAATCTTAAAGATTAGTTTCATCAGAAATGCCTTGTTTTGAGCCTCAAGATGTATTAATCCACAGCCACCATGCTTAGTAGGTTGACAGAGTTCCTGCCATTTAACTAAATTGATACCTCTACGATATGGTGAGTAGCCCCAAATAAACTTTCGTATAATTCTCTCGATTTTACTTAAGCATGAAGTCGGAAGGGCAGTGCTCTGCATAGTATAAAGGGGAATGAAAGCTAGGACAGACTTGGCTAGGGTGATACGGCAAGCAAGTGAAAGACACTTACTTTTCCAGCCTGCTAGCTTGGATTGTAATCTATCAATAATGTAGCCATAAGTGGAGGAAGAAACTCGCCCAGTCAAAAGCGGAACGCCCAGGTACTTTACTAAGGCAAAAGTTCTCTGGTAACCCAACATGTCACAAATAACCTTGCTTGCTTGAGGCGTCACATTCTTTGAGAAATAAATCTTCGTCTTGACTTGACTGATCTGGTGGCCAGACAATTTGCAAAAAGCTTGCAATGTTTCACTGATAAGAGTAGCCTGATGCGGAGTTGCATGCCCAAATAAGATTAAGTCGTCAACGAAAAATAGATGAGAAAGATGTACACCCCGCTGGCCCACTTTGATTGTTTCCCAAGTCCTTGATTTCACCTTGGACACAATGAGATGGGATAGTCTTTCCATGCAAAGTACAAAAATATAAAGGGATAGGGGATCCCCCTGTCTCACACCCCGCCGAGGAGAAAAGGAATTTGATGGTTTTCCATTCCATAAAACTTGCAAAGAGGTGCTGGTAATACAATTCATAATTAAACGAATCAGAGACACTGGGAGGCCCGAGTCATGCAATGTGTATTCAATAAAGTCCCAACGTAATCGATCAAAGGCCTTGTGTAGATCCACCTTAATAGCCATCCAACCTGTCTTCCCTTTCTTCCCCGTCATAGAATGAATAACTTCTTGAGCAACTACAATATTATCAATTATACTACGCCCCTGAATAAAGCTAGATTGATATTGGCCAATTAGAGTGGGCAAGATAGGCCTCAGGCGGTTAACAATAGTCTTCGAAAGAAGCTTATACACCACAAGCAGAGGCTAATAGGGAGAAATTCACTAATCAAGCTGGGGTGATTGACTTTAGGAATCAAGGCTTGTAAAGTTTGATTGAGCACCGGGTTAATAGAATTACCTGACTAAGGACTCTGAATGTATTTGAGAATGCTGGGGCCTACAGTGGTCCATTGAGATTGATAAAAGAGTGCATGTATGCCATCTTTCCCCGGAGATTTAAGTGGCTTCATTTCAAATAAAGCTTGTTTAAGATCTTCTAGATTCACCCCTCTTTCCAAAGCCAACAGCTGACTATCAGACAACCTTGGAAACATGCCATGAATCGAAAAGGGGAATATAGATGGATCATCGAGAGAATAGAGGTCATTAAAGAATTGTTCTGCAAAAACCGTTAAGCTTCTATCATCCGATAACCAAGCCCCATCTTGATTTTTTAGTTGCTTAATAGAATTCTTTTTCCTGCGCATCATAGCCTTCATCTGGTAATAGTGGGTATTTCGGTCTCCAAGACAAAGCCAATCAGAAAAAGATTTTTGAATCCAAAGCAACTCTTCCTAAAGACACACTTCTTCCAATTCCTCTTTTAGGGCAACATCAAGGTCAACAAGAAATTCCAAAGACGAAGTGTTTGGATCATCCAACTTAGTCTGGATGCCTTGGATACGATTAAGAAGTCTTCGCTTGCGTCTACCAATGGAACCAAAAGTCTCAATGTTCCAGCATTGAGCGACAGCTGTGAATTTGTTAATGCAGGTCAAGAGATCAGGTTCCTCATTCCAGATTCGTTCAACGAGCGGAGAAAACTCTGGATGGGAAATCCATGAAGCCAAGAAACGAAAAGGTCTGGAAGGTGGGCCTGGCAGCGAGACTGAGCCCAAGTGAATCATTACCGGTCTATGGTTCGATAATAATTTAGGGAGATGGTTGACTTCATACTGAGGAAATTCTTGGATCCATTGAGTATTGCAAATGGCCCTATCCAATCTCATTAGGAGAGTACCCCTCTGCTAGGTGTATTTTGGGCCTTTGGAGCCCATATCTACCAGCCCATTATCATGAAGGAAATTATTAAACAGTCCACACCCACGAGCTCTATGGACAGCTCCTCCTCTTCGCTCAACGGAACTGAGAATGGCATTAAAATCACCCGCTAAAAGCCAGGGAAAATGAAGATTGTTGGCTATATGAGCTAGATCATGCCAAAGAAATTTCCTATATTGTTGATGAGGGCTACCATAAACCGCAGTAAAGAGGAAAGTTGAATTTTGGTTAACCCAAGACACTTCCATGTAAACAAATTGAACTTGATTATCCAGCACTTTAATAGACACATTAGGAGACCAAAGGATCCATATGCCTCTAGAAAAGCCAGTAGCTTCAACTTTATGGGAAAATTGGAATCCCAATTTCTTGATAACTTTATCCGCTTTCAATCCTGAAATTCTTGGTTCTACCAATACAAAAATATCAGGTTTGTAATTAAAAACCAAAGATTTAAAAATGGAAGGAAACTTTTTGTCAAAAGCCCCTTGACAATTTCAAGTTATTATGGACATAAATAAAACTAAGTAGAGGAGGAGGGATTATGAATTACTCCCTCAGGTATTATCGCACACTCGGTGCCTTCCAGATTGCAATGAAGTTCTCTGGCCATTTCTTTCATGAGTCTAACAGTGGGCCCAACGGAGTGAGGATTGGGCTTGGCACCCATATTATGGAGGGAGACCCCTGATGCGAGCTTAATCCCTCTACTATTGGATAGGAGACCATTGCCAGGATTGGGTAGAGGGAAAGGCCCATCAGATTTGGCCTTGAGATTATTATTTTCTTGAGGTACTCTAGTATCTCTGACGAGGACAGCAGAATTGTGGTCCCTCTCAAGAGATGTAGGCTGTGCATGGCAACCATTCTGTTCCCCAGCACAGTTTTTGAGATGGAAACTTTTTTCGATTACGTGCACGGGAAGAGTTACGAGAATCGAATTACATTTGTTAACTCATTTTATTTTTACTCCGAGAATCGAATTACGTTTGTTAACACAATTTTTTTTTTCATTCCGATAATCAGAATTACGTTTGTTAACACATTTTATTTTTATTTCTGTAATTTTTATATTCAAAAAATTATTTATGTGGTAGTGGCGGTGGGGGCGGCGGAGGCGACGACAGTGGTGGTCGTGGTGGCGATGGCAGCGGCGGTCGTGGTGGCGGTGTGGCGGTCGTGGCGATGAGGTGGGGGTGGCGGCGACGAGGTGGGGGCGGCGGGGTGGTGGCGGCGGCGGTGGCGGTGAGGTGGGGGTGGTGGTGACGGTGGTGATGGTGGTCGTGGTGGCGGTGGCGGTGGCGGTGGGGGTGGTGGCGGTGAGGTGGGGGCGGTGGTGGCGGTTGTGGTGGTGGTGGTAGAGGTAGTGGCGGTGAGGTTGGGGCGGCGGCGGTGGCGGCGGCGGCGGTGGTGGTGGTGGTGCGGTGGGGTGGTGGTGGCGGCGGTGGTGGCGGCGGCGGCGCGGTGGTGCGGTGGGGGTGGTGGTCGTGGTGGCGGTGGGGGTGGTGGTGGTGGCGTTGAGGTGGGGGTGGGGGTGGCAGCGGCGGTTGTGGTGGTGGTGGTAGTGGTAGTGGCGGTGAGGTGGGGCGGCGGCGGCGGCGGCGGTTGCGGCGGCGGCGGTGGGGTGGCGGCGGCGGCGGCGGCGACGGTAGTGGTGGTGGCGGCGGTGGCGGTGGGGAGGGTAGTTGACACTGCGAAAGGTTTTCGAGAGAAAGAAGAGAGGTTGTAGGTTGATGAATAAATTCTGATTTTGTGCTCAGAAATATAAAAGTATGAATTTTCTGCTTTTTTTTTTTCTATTCCCCAGCACAAAAATTGAACCGGTTCATCCCGGGAACAACAAAAAAAAACCGGATTTACCAAACAGATTTCTCATCCATTTGTGTTCCAGGGAACAGAAATTAACAAAAAACACATTCTGGGAGCGTTACCATGCACACCCGTAGTGGCTGGGCGAGCAACATAAGGCACAGAATTAAGAATACTGTCTTGAGTCCTTGTCAGCGGAGTAGGAATCTTTTGATTGTCCACTAACGGTGTCCCTGAATTAACCTTTGTCTCCCTACCTTTCTTCTTTTGGAAATTACCCACTGCCTTTTGATTGGGAAGTTCATTGCCTTGAATATATACCTCTTGCCTATCTTCCACCTGTGGGTCCATCTCATTTAACACCTCGTACCTCGAAATTGAGGCCGGTATCCTGCCATCATATGGTGTGTTTTTCTTGATTGCTTTATCCATAGTGCGTCGTGGACGCCTTTGCACTAGCATCCAGTCCCCAAAATTAACCGATTCACGCTCCTGTAAGGCCTGCTTTGGCAACGGAATTTCATGAGTAGCAGGGATGGCGACATCCGGCGATTCTCCTTCGCGGGAGATCATTTTCTCCGGGCAAGAATCCTGGAGGTGCCCATATCGTCCACAATTAAAGCAAATCATTGGCAGACCCTCATACTCCACAAAAATGATCTCTCCATCAACCTGGATTTTTGAAATAAGAGGCTTAGTGAGGACAATATTAACTGCAAGTCTGGCGAATTTCCCACGGTCTCCAGAATCAGTATTATAATCAACCTTAATAACTTCACCGAACACACTTCCAATGGATCTAATGATGCTCTTGTGATAATATCTTGCTGGAAGTTTAGGAAGTCTAACCCATCCCACTACTTGATTAATAACATGCTCGTGAGTCCTGAAAGATGGTGTCCAGGGTTGGACTATGAGGTAATGTCCAAAAATAACCTATGGGCCATTGAGCAGAGCATTATGGTAATCCAGATCTTCTTTAAAACGCACTAGAAAACAATCATCCTCTAGATCAAATTAGCTTGCATTGGCCAATGGGTTTCCAGAGCATCTGAAGTTTCATACGAAGTTGGCGGTATCCAATCTTCCTTCCCATCAATTTAACTACTACTGCTAGACCCATTTTTTGGTTCAAAGCTTCAAGAACATGAGAAGCAAAATCAACTGTGGCCGAACATTACCATTCAAACCGATGGAAACGTCACTCTGTTTTAGAACAAGATCATCTTCCTCTTCTTCGGCAGGAATGGGTTCGGAGTTTAGAAGTTTATCTTTGAACGACGGCGCTTTGGGACCAGGAGCATCAATACCATCACTCATATGGATATCTTGCTTAGCGGGATTAGCAGCGGGCAATGGGGTCTCCGGGACAAATTTCGACAGAGGCAAAGCAGAGACAAGAGACTCAGGAGAAATGGAATCCAGGATCTCAGTCGAATCCATAGAATCAACGTCATCCAGCTTAGCTCTTTTGATGGAATGATCAACATCGGGGAGAGGGGGTGGGTCAGTTTTTAGAGAAGAGTCAAAAGGAACAGAATGCAACATGGTGACTAAGAGCATAAGAAAAGGAGAGGAGAGGCTAGAGAGAAGGGAGAGGTTCTCACTCTAACCCATCGCTTTGATTTTATAGCCTTTTATATTGATAAAAGATAGAAGGGCAAAAAACAAAAAAAGAAGAAAAAAAAGTCACACCGGAGAGCAGGAATCGCAAAAGCACCATGAGGTTGCTCTTTTATAAAAACTGATTTGACGATAAAAGCCCATGTGGCCCGCTCCTTGGCCAAACAGGTTAACTTGAAGAAAACGGACTTTTTTCGGTCCCACGTTGATTCATTTCTCTTTCTCTCTCTATCCCATACAAACATTTTCCAGAAACTTTCACTCTCCCCATCTCTCTTCCCTGCCACGCCAAATCTTTCACAATTTCAAACCCTTCAACGATCATACCTCTAATTTGTCCCAGAAAAATGATCCCACCGCAATGATCACAGGTCCCGTCGTTTCTTGAGATTTGGCGTCATTTCTTTAACGGCTTTTAAGAGAGATGGGAGAGGGAGAGAGTGAAAGAAAGTCATTATATTCTTTTTCTCCGGATGCCTTCTTTCGTAACTGATCGACCTTCTTCCATTGCAGATATTAACGCCGGTTCCCGTGTTTCTTGATGAATTCCCGTTGTCGCTGCCTCCGATTCACAGTTCATCTGATTAAGGTGACTGTTATGACCTCCTTGGAAGGACGCTAAACCTAGTTCTGTGGGGTCATTAGATGGAGTCATTGTTAAACATGAATTAATTGAGCATTCTCGTGTTGATTCTATCAAGACTTCTTCAGAAGGTAGTAATCCAAAGTTACTTGATCCAAAATTTGTTAAATCTGAACCAGGTCATTCAAACAATCAGGAAAGACCCATGATGGTGGAGAGTGTGTCAAATCAAATGGGTGTAGAATTATCACAGGAATCGGATAACCGTTCTTCCTTTGAAAAGCCAGTGACTTTAGAATCAGTGCCATTTTCTGCGGGGATGGCTTGTTCACCAGTGGAACACATTTGTTTAGAACAGTTGGCTACCAGTGCAAGTATAGTTAACCATCTAGAAAATCATGCTTCTACAGATGAAGCCTGTATTGGTGAAAAGCCATCTCAGGGAGATTGTTCAGGTGATCAGCCGGTTCCTCCGGAAACAGTTGCCACAGCTATTGTTGATAATGCAGAATCTGGTCCTGCCAAGAAGGATTGTGCAAGAGGTAATGAGGAAAATGCAGATGATGCTGAGGGATGCAGGTTGAAACTCATGAATGAGCATGCCTTAGATCCACGGTGCAGTGGTGAAGATGGTGTCAGTGATGATGAAAACATAACCTTATCAGCTGATATGCTAGAGGATGATTCTTATGGTTATGATTATGAATTGGATGGCACCCATTCTTTAACTGTTGCCATGCATATAGAGCAGCATGGTGAAGAGGATGATGATTATGAAGATGGTGAGGTTCATGAACCATTAAAGCATTCTGTAGCAGAAAAATCTGTTTGTGAGGTAAGAGAAGTAGAACGTATTGTTTCTAGTGACTGTGATGATGGAAAACAGATTGAGATGGAAGTGTCAAGTGGTGATTGTCTCACATCATCTCGAATAAAAGAATACGACAATAGAAATGTTACCCGTAACAAAATAAATTGCGGTGAAGATGGTATTGACAGTGAATCTATTGACATGTCTGATAATGTCACCGACACAATTGTGTGTCTACAAGAGTCATTGGAAGCTGAAGAGCCAACTATTGGTCCTCAAATAAGGTCATTAGATCATTCTGAAAGGAATAAAGTCCTTAATACCGTGGAGGACAAATTATTATCTGACCAAGGCAATAATGGAAGCAATGAAGTAGATGTGGCTCAGTGTGCTGTTGAGGTTGTCAAGAATCTGGACATGGTTAGAAAAACTGACTCAGATTTGCCAAAGATGGAAGTATCTGTAAATATTGATGATGCAAGCAAGGATATTAGCAATGGTGGTAATCAAGGAAGAATTATAAATTTGGCCCAAGCTGCTAGTTCTTTATCCCCTACTAAATCCAGGTCCATACCAGCAGGCAGGGGACTGTCATCACAAGCTGGAAGGGATGTATTACCTGTTGCATTTCATCAGGAGAAATTACATGGAGGAAGGTATATGCTTAATATCCTATTGTCTTCCTTATACATTGATAGTTGAATCTTTTACTATCACTTTTGTCTCCCTCCATTTCTTGACAAATCACAAGTTAAATTCTTTTCCTGACTCTTCCGTCTTACTCCTTTTCATAACACTTCTTCGTCTTGTTTTAATTTTCAGAGATGATGTTTACGTTGATGGTCCTTGCAAATTTTCAAGAGAAAGGCTTCAAGATATTTTACCTAGAAACTCAAGACTAAGTTTTGTGCGTGGTAGAGGAAGGATGAATAGTCGGATTGACTCATGTCGAGGTGAATGGAAATCTGACCGTGACTTTGGTGGTGAATTTTATAATGGTCCAAGTCATTTTCGTGGCCCTCGGCATAAATTTGTACCCGCTGTTCATGACTCTGAATCAGAGTACACTAGTGTTGCACAAGATGGTTCTTTTGTTGGTAACAAGCGGTTCGGTAAGAAACCCTTGAATGATGAGAAGCCAGTTGGTCGTCATATTAAATTGAGGAGACGGTCTCCAGGGAGGAGAGAGATGCAAATGGGGCATAGAATTCCTAGAACTATGAGCCCAAATAGATGTGTTGGAGATGATGGTTCTGAGTTTGTTAGTATGAGGCATGGTGAGAAATTTATGAGAGGTTACCCTAAGGATACTCTAGACCCTATGTTTTCACGCCCCCAACCATTTGAGAGAGATGGTCGATTTACACGGGGAACTAGGAACTTCATTCAGAGAAGGGGTCCTCCTCGAATTCATTCCAAGTCTCCTATCAGATCTAGGAGTCGCTCACCTGGTCCATGGTCATCTCCCCGAAGAAGATCTCCTAGAGCATCACCAGATGGGTATGGTGGACATCCTGACATGGCCCATCGACGATACAGGGTTGACAGAATGAGATCCCCTGATGGTCCAGTTTTCTCTGGGGAGAGAAGAGTAGTCAGGAGGCACGTCTCTCCTTCATATATGTCTCGTCCTTCTAATGATACCAGGGATTTTGATTCTGGAAGGGGTCGTGGTCATCCCAGGTCTGTCGTATCCAACAGGGGTACATCTGGTCGAGTTTTGTTTAGAAATAGAAGATTTGATGGTGTAGATCCCCAAGATAGGGCGGACAATGACGAATACTTTGGAGGTCCTATGCATTCTGGTCGACAATTTGAACTGAATGGTGAAGGAAATGGTGATGAGAGGAGAAGATATGAGAGACGGGGACCAGTTAGATCATTTAGGCCTCCTTCTAATGGTAGTGTTGGTGAGAATTTTGATCTTGATGCAGAGGATGGGCCTTAGACCCTACAGATTTTGTGCAGCTGATTCAGAATTTCAAGAAAGAAGCAATTTAAGAGAAAGGGATTTTGGCAGGCGCATCAAGAGCAGGCCAGCAAATATGCCACCCAGAAGAACAAGAAATATAGATGAGCAGGAAGCAAATTACAGGAATAATGGACAGGAGGCTTGGAGTGATGACGACTTTGATGATATTTCAAGAGTGAAGAGAAAAAGGTTTTAATTGTGTAGCTAGATAATCTGCTGCTTGATGCTGCAGGATAATTAGGTATTCTATACTGCAAATTTTCATCTTTCAAAATATATTAGATTGATTTTGATTCATAAGTATTATCTTATGTTTGAAGACTTCTTGATGTGTCTTTAATTCGAGCGAGAGGGCAGAATGGCCCCACCAAATAAAGTGATGCTTGTAGAATTCAAAAAATGTGCAAATTGAAGGGGATGTTTTTAACCCTCCAAGACTAAGTCCATATTATGTGCACTTAGTGCTTCTTTATGTTTTTCTATTTACTTTAAAAGCCCAATACTTTTGTTGTTGTTCATGAAAAATAATACATGCATGTAGCGCACTTGAGGCCACAATCGTATTATGGGTTCCTTTTATTCATAACTAATGACAAATTATAGGGGGTATTATAGAAATTGAGGAACTTATTGATGAAAGATATCTTTTTCCATTTGAAGGTAGTTAATATAATTTTAAAGTTTATATGAAAAGGGCTGAAAAGTAACTAAGAATTATTTAAAGAATTTAAAGTTTATACCAGCGAGTACGTTTAGCAAAACATATATAAACTTATTCTACATTAATTATTTACAATAACTAGGCGTGCCATTTTAAAATAACATTCTGTAAGTGTCTTAATTAGAACATTAACTAGACATATAAAAGTATAAGTACTGATGTGATTTTGGTTTATGTTAAGGTTTTGGGTAGTGATACAACTTATATTTTGTGTTGGTAGATTTGAAATCCAATTGTTTACTTCATGTTCGTTTAATTCAATTCCTTAATCATTTAGATGAGTGGAATAATTCAATTCCTTAATCATTTGGATGAATGGAAGGTTCGGATCGGATGTGCTTTAATGTTATATAATTGTTGCAATCGCGCATCACGTGGGGGATTTGTTGCTTGTTACCAAAGTAGCTAGGATCGCAAAATTTACCTTGATGTAAAGCAATTAATATTCCTTTATACCAAAGAGTATTTAAAAGTATTATAATTGCTTTGATCATGTAGATATGATCGTCAGAGGCCAGATTCAAACAAAGATATTTTACCTAACAGTCCAAGACAAATTCTGTGAGAAACTCAAGGAAGGAGGCATTATATATAGATAAAAGACCAAACCATTTGGCTCGGAAGTAGCTGCTTTCAAACATAATGTAATGAAGAGAGATCAGATTCCTCCATCATATCATACATCCAAATAAGCAATTTCCATATACACTTATTCATTTCATCCGGATAATGTTTCCATTTCAAAATAACCCACTTTGTAGCGGTTATGTGGCCAAAGCCTCTACAAATGTCATGACTTTTGGTGCGATATGAAATATTCAATTTTCAAAATCATACACTTTATGGTGGTTATGTGGTCAAAACCACTACAATCTTCATAACTGTAATACCCTAAAAATCACACTTATAATAAGTGTCATAATTTACTAAATTATACCTATTAAAAATAGGTGAATATGAGGGATTCAAATATTAAGTTATAATCATCTTATTTTCTAAGGAAAGTACTGTGGGAATTAAAGGAAGTTAAGTGCCAAAAAGGCTTAAAAATGCATTTTAGGGTCATAAAATATCCTAAAAATATTATGATAAATTCTAAAGGGCAGTAAAATAATTATTAAAAATTAGAAAGAATATTGTTCTTAATTTAAACAATTTATTAAATTATTTCCTTTGGAAATAAAAGAAAGAAAAATCAAAAAGTATTCTGGAAACTAAAATTGACCCCGTGAATTTTAATATTTTACATAGAACATAAAATACCAATGTCAGTCAAATAGTTGTGAGACAATAATTAATTCTAATTAAGAAAATTGTCAACAATTAGTAGGTGATTAAATAGATAATTATTGGCTAATTGTTTAGTAAAGGAATAAGGAGAATTATGTAAATACTTAAAGGTTTAATTAGCAAATGGAATAATTACTAATTAAGTAATTAAAGCATATAATTAAGTGATTAAGAAGGTTGAAAAGTCAACAAAAAGGGCCCATGAATTTTCGAAAAAATAGAAAAAAAAAAGGAAGAAAAAATGTTGTAGTGTGAACATGGAAGTGGTTTAAGAATATTCTAAAGAATATTCTGTTAGATATTTGTGAAAAAGCAGATAGGAGAAGTCACTACTACAAAAACACTAAAAAATGACCTAAATAAGACCCAATTAACGTCCTTATTCAGAGGGACGTCTCGGGCAGGGAAGTTGTTTTTTCACATATTTTGGCGTCCTGAAAATAAATCAGGACGCCTAATATGAGACGTCCTGAAAATAAATCAGGACGCCTCATATGAGGCGTCCTGAAAGTAAATCAGGACGCCTTATTTGATTTTTTTTTTTTTTTAAAAAAAATGTCATAAGAGGCGTCCTTAGTATCTTTTAGGACTTCTTAAATAACTCTTTGGCGTCCTGAATCTAATTTCAGGACGCCTTATTTTAGTTTTTTTTTAAAATGACCTCAATATGAATACTATTCCAAAATTGCCTGCAAACAGGAAAACAATATTCACAAGCCATAGTAGTGCTCAAATAATTCCCAACAAATCAGCAACTAGCTATATAAACTAACTATATATAGTGCACTATAAAAACTAACATTTGAAATACAAATACATGAACATCAACAACAATTATGTCAATTGAGCATTATTGAAATACATACATGAGCATTTAAAACTAAAATTCAATTGAACTAGCTAGCAAGTGCACTACCAACAACATTGTCAAATTCACATACATTTGAACTAGTGCACTACCAACAACAATGTCAAATTCACATATATACCTATACGTATTGCAGAAGATATCTAGCCATAACGTCTCGAATCGTATCGACTTCTTCATCCGATAACGGAGCAACACTACCGTCAAAAAACTGTAAATTGAAAAACAAACTTGTTATCAACCAATGAAGTACTTCACTAGTAAATGATATAATTAACAACTCATCAAGTGTGCAATCACATTGTAATCATAATTTGAGAATCATGGAGCGATCACGTACATTTTGAAAACCTGTAAGACGTCCGGTGGAAAGGATGGCATGCATGTGGTGGATAACGTAGTATCCCCACTCGGTCTTCCCCGGTTGTTGAGGGCACTATAAATCAAAAGCAACTTGTTAAAACGAATAAAAGTTTAGGGTTTAGGAAAGAACTTGAATTTAAACTACTTACCTTCGGATAATACCACATTGGTCCACCTTGGTCTTTTGCTCCAGAAAGCTGTCTATACGTCTTCAGACCTCTATAATTAAAATGGAAATTAATAGACATGAAGACTTCATTTAAACGAAGAGTGTGAGTGATTTAGACAAAAAATTACTTACTCGGCAAACATGGTTTTGATGTCTTCGTCTGGCTTGCCACCTAAGGAATCCACCCAGTAACATGCGTTCTTGGCGGGACAGACAACAACCAGGGTCCAATGACTACTACAAAATATACATATTAATATTAAATTAAGACAAGAAAGCTATTTATTCTAAAAAATGTAATATAGACAACTAAAATACGTACCCTTCAATTATTGGAGCTAGATAACAAGGCAATTCTCCGTCGCCCATTGTTAATCCGACATAAATCGACCTTTTGGCTAACTTATTCCTCTCACTCGTGGTGTTTGCAGGACATAAGAAGCCATACGAATCCGTTCGGTTATTCTCGACGCATATGGCGTGGCAGACGCTATGATCAAAATAAAATGATAACTATTGTTAAATATATACAACAACAAAAAAACATTGCAATAATTAATAAGCGGAAAAAAACTTACAGGATTGCAACTTGACCTAACTCTACATCCAAACACTCCAGATTCATAAACTCCCCCAAATCTTTATTGTCAAGGACAATGGGATATGTCTTCTCTGCACCGACAATGCCCGTAGGCATCTGCAAGGATATCTGGGGGATTTCCTGTCATTGCCGTAGTTTGTGCTAAGTACGGAAATCTGGGGGCAGCTTCTTCATCCTATGAAAACATACAAAACATATTATGTGAGTGTGTTAGCAATGAAAATCAATTGGGAATCATCACTCAGTAATGTGTGTCCTACCATTGGAGGTGTCATCACCATCTCAATAAGATGAGACGGCCATAGGATGAACGATCCTATGGCGACCTCTAAATCAGGAACCTCCTCATCATCGATCGGTATGGCTGTCCTTTCTTCCCCTTCTCGCACACTTGTCACAGTCACCCGACGTTGGTCTTGTGGAATTGGGTTGTTATGGTGGATGGTTTGCTCTAAGTAAACAAGACCATCCGCAACAATACGCTGGTGTGGGACATCCAAATGTAGTGTGCAAGGATGTCCTCCCTGTGGAGTGTGAGAAGGCTCGCCAATATCAACTTGTAGACGCTCGCCACCGATATCAACTTCTGGAGGAGGGTGACCACCGATATCAAATTCTGGAGGCCAAAAACTGTCGTGGTTGTTGGGGAAGACTGGCACTTGCTGGGTTGGCTGTCCCGTACTTTCCTTCTCATGTATCATGGACCTCATCTCACCCCGTACTTGTGCCAAAATCTCATCTACGAGGTTCACCCGAATTTTTGCTACGAGCTGGGGACTAGGGTTCTCCTCGTCATGTGAACAACGTGAACGCCGTCCAAAAAATTTCGCGATACTAACTCCCCGTGGCTCCCCTCGACAGGCATCAATATAATCTGGCTTCCCAATCGTCGTGGACAAAATGTCCATCCGTGTAGCTGGCGTGAATGAACCCTGGGAGCTCTGCTGCTCAAGTGAATCCTGCATCAAAAGATTATTCAGAAACAATGTCTAAACTTGCGTAATGTGAAACAACTAAGGCTAGTAAATACGCCTAATTTAACAACTTACAATCTTTGAGGCGACCTCAGCTACATCTGCATTGATGTATTTGTCACCCTTCATCCCGGAAGCTTTCCATTTTTGGTGACGAGGAGGACGGGCAGGGGGCTGGACAACAATGGACGGATCGGCACGGGAAGCTTCCTTCGTTCGCGCCAACTCAGCTTCCATCATCTTCCGTTCCAGCTTTTTATATCCACCTCTGGACATGCAATGTGGATACTTATTTCTCGCCTGCCTCTCTCTATTTGCTTGAGCTTTTTCCTATGACACGAAAACAAATAAAAATTAGCTTACGATGTCAAGTACATCCAACTAAAAGATAAGATACGAAAGAAATATTACAAGAAATTCAGGATTTTGCCGAGAGGCCACAAACTCCTGCCAGTCCTCTGGAGAAATGAAATCGTAGATCTTTGAGGGATCCTCGTTCCTCTTTGGCCTTCGAATGTACTTTTTTGTCAACTTGTTCTTAAAGTCCTTCCATCGTAGACGAACTTCGCCCATCCAATGCTTGTTCGTCGCCTTATTGTTGGGGACATCGAACGTTTGCTGCAAGGTAAAAGAGAAGATCAATAAATAACATATAAAGTAATAAGACTAAATCAACAAATGCATTATGTGGAAAGTGATATACCAAAATTTGTGCCCAGATCAAGTCCTTCGCTTTTTGAGGAACCAATCTCCAATGAGGGTAGACAATGCGAACTTTGCTTCGAGCCAGATAGCCTAAATAGCTAATGGAATTGTCCTCCTCTTGACCAATTGGATTCATATTGGAATCAAACTCCACATGCAGCTGCTTCTTTTGATTTTCAAGGCGTGCAATTAGCGCACCCATATGCGTGCTACCTCTACCCTTTCTTTTAACGGGTTGATCAACCCTATCACCCGATGACTCCTCTGAGCTCGACATATTCCTGTTCATCAAGGACAAATCAATGCTAGATAGGTTATTAAGTAATAAACAAGCAAATAATATAAGGTTGTCAACAACACTTCATCATTACAATGGAATTCAATTGCCAACGAATTAAGCCAAATTAATCGTTCCGATAAAATTAAAATTAAACTATATACACTAATAAAAGTTAGTCTAGTTGGTAAATAGATTTTTTCATAAATATAACATTGTGAGTTCAAATCCCTACATTCAAAGTGAGGACATTATATATATTGTTAGGGGATATTGATAAAACTTCAGTACCAAGCTCACCTAAACTATTTTTACTAAAGAAAAACTGAACGACATACTAACTATTTAAACCCACATTTCAAATCCCTACATTAAAGATTCGATGTGGAAGACAAAATTTGTACGAGGGAACAAATTATTTTGTGGAGGCAGTGTTCATTCGCTGGGTACTAATTAATTAATGCATGAGATGACATATCAATTAAGGAAACTAAGACAAAACATCACCAAGCAACTAGCAAGAAGCTCATTACAGATTAAATAGGTTTTGGAATCAAAGAACTTGAGAAACGAACAAGCTTACTTGGTTTCGCGGGTTTCGATCAGGAAGGAGGCGGAGTGAGCGAGAGAGAGGCAGGAATCCTAATCAGAAGCAAAAATCCAGTCCATAAGCAAGAAGCATTAACGATTAAAATGGGTTATTAGGAATCACAGAACTTAAGAATCACGAACAAGCTTACTTGGATTTAGTTGGGGTTGGTGGGTTTATTCGATCGACGAAAAAAGTCAGAGTGAGCGAGAGAGAACTGCGATCAGTGACGACGGCGGAGACGTACGACAACAAGGCCTTGGAGTAGCGAGACAAGAGTGTGAGTGAGGAGAAAATACGAGAGGATTTCGCGCGCTGTCAGAGTATTTGAGTGTGTGAGGAAAATGAAGAGGCGAGTGTATATTGTTGGATATGATTAGTTTTGATGATGTCTTATATAGATGTCATTCTTAAGAGAAAAAAGGTTGCATACTACATTTATCTTATACTTTGACTGATTCTTACATTTATTGTAGATGTAATGTTGATATGAAGAAGATGGAAGTTGGAATGGCTAAATTCAGAGTTAAAATAAGGAAATTCAAGCTTCCCGATGAATAGAAGTTGCTACAATTTAATTGCTACAGTCCTGTGCATGAATAGCTCTTCCTTGCGTTTGAATCTCGTCAATACTCAATTATCAAACATGTACTCGCGAGTATCAGGCTTCAATTCTTGAGTATGACACTACAATACCCGAGTATGGATCATCAATACTCGAGTATGACACCACTCTGATCAGCTCTGTTCTACGTTCAGCTTCGGACAACCTCTGGTAATTCGATGATATCTTCCTAACCAGAGATCGGATTGAGGTGAAACCAATTTTGTTGGAAACTAGACTTCCAAACGGTCCTAGTCGCACACAATTCAAGTCCATAGGAGGTCAGATCAGAGAGATATGAATTGTTGAAGATGAGAGTGACATCACCGTCACACTACTGACCAAGCCTCAATGTTTTGGGTATATCTCACAAACTAGAAATCCGATGAAGCTGAAATCGGCGCCATTTGAAAGAGGACTCAAAGGGCTTTCCATCAAGTCTCGAATAAATCTAAAAGGATATCATACCAGGAAGTTATGATCTTCGAAAGTGGACACTCAAAATACTGAAAGCAGCAGAGTTCGAATCAAGACTTCCGATATAACTGAACAGCATAGATACCCGAGTATAAGCATTGAATACTCGAGTATGGTCGAGTTAGAAGCGTCTGACATATCTGAATCACAAAGATACTCGAGTATGAGTATGGAATACTCGAGTATTATCGGTAAAAATCATTCTGTTCTGTCGAGACTTCAGATTCCGATTGTGATATTCAATGCTATTAATGATGATGTTTAATGTCCTGTTTCTAACCGTTATGCTCAAAGTTTTTCAAATATTTTAATTATAGAACAGGATCATTCGAAATCATCATGGGCCACTCAAGATTCTAATCTCCATTTGAAAACGAAGCAAATCGAGTAACTCGCTGAAAAGTGGAAAATGATCTTCCAACGGTCAGTAAGCATGAGTCACAACTTGTTAGAGCTATATTCGGCAAAACCGCATCATGGGCAAGGACTAAGGACATCTCCAATGCTCCAACGTTCCAACGGGAGGATTTCCAATCAATAGCAATTATACAGCAATGAACAAATAAGGAATGGGCATCGTTTGATTTCAAACACATAAGCTACAACGGTCACATATCAAATAATATAAATAGGAGAAGACTTGGCTGATCAAAGACCACACACACAGCAGAGCAAACGCACAAAGAGAATCAGAAAGATACTTGCGAGAGTCTAGTTCCGCTATACTCTTGTCAGATACTTTCGAATACTTTCATCCAATACTCTGCAATACATCCAGTTGATACTGTGTAATACTTTGTACTTCAGTGATTAGAGTTATCTGCTCTTATAGAGAGTTATCCTTCAGCTATCATTTCCTTGTGAGAATCTAAAAGTTGTGGGACGTTGGGATTGGGTTATTTGATTACAACTTGTAAGGGGGAGTGTAATTCGAGAGAGAGAATTGCTCCGAGTGTTATAGAGTGTGTAATCATTTGATCGTAAGTTAGTGAAATCCCGGAGTGTTTCTGGGGACTGGACGTAGGTCAAGAGTTGGACCGAACCAGTATAAATTCTCTGTGTAAATATCCTCTTCCCTATCTTTACTTTTCCTTGATTTACATCTGTTGTGTGGGTGACTGTGTTATTGAGCTAACAGTGAAAGAATTTTGTAATCACCTATTCACCCCCCTCTAGGTGATATTCCACCTTCATTTGGTATCAGAGCACAGGTTTCTCAGTTGGGCTTAACATCTCGAGATAGATCATGGAAGGAATATTACCTGAAGGCACATCAATCAACAGACCACCTGGCTTCGATGGCGAACACTATTCGTTCTGGAAAGCAAAATTCTGAGTATTCATGTTAGCTACGGAGTATGGTCTATGGCAAGTAATAAAGAATGGAGATTATGTTCCTACAAAAATTGTAGGAGGAAATAACGTTCCAAAGGCTGAAGATGAATTCAACAAGGATGACAGAAGGAAAGTGACTCTTAACAATAAAGCCATCCTGATGCTTCATGGTGCTCTAAGTCAAAAGGAGTAGAGTAAATACCCTTTTTGGTCCCTGGAAAAAACACGGATGCCCTTTTTGGTCCCTGAAAAAAAATAAGTCACTTTTAGTCCCTAAAATGGAAAAATAAGGTCCCTTTTAGTCATTTTGATCATTTTTTTGCACATTTTAATCCCTCAGAAATTCCCAAAAAGGTCCTTTTTAGTCCCTAAAAAGGACCAAAATGACATTTTTTTTACTCATGGACCAAAAAGGGTCAAATGTGTTTTTCCAGGGACCAAAAAGGGTATTTACTCAAAGGAGTATTCTCGCATCTGCAATCTATCTACTGCCAAGGAGATGTGAAAAGCCTTAGAAACTTCATACGAAGGAACCTCCGGCGTAGAAGAAGAAGAAACTGCAAATATCTGTTTAGTTGCGGAAGAAGAGCAATCAGAAAATGAAGAAGAGGTATGTGATTCTGAACCATCTTATGATGATTTGTTTTCTGAGTATAATGAATTGCATTCTGAATTTAAAAAGATTGTGAAAGAACTTTTTGCTTCCAGAAAGAAAATCAAATTGCTGGAACAACAAGTTAAAGATTTACCTCCAGTTTCAGTTTGCGAAAAATGCCTTGATCTTGAAAAGAAAAACTCATACCTTACTAAAACACTTGAGAAGTTCACTAAAGGTAAGTTCATAGCTCAAATCCATTTGCTCACTGTAATTACTGTAACCGAAAGGGACATAGTACTTCATTTTGCTTTCATAGGAAGGATAGAAGAGATAAACCTGTTGGTAATTATCAATGGGTACCAAAGGGAACTTATGTTTTCCCTAAGGTTTGAACTAACATTGAAGGACCCAAGTATAAGTGGGTACCAAAATGTCCATCCATTGCCTTGTGTGTGCAGACTGATTTCAAAAATAATGGACACAAAGGTGCAGAGAAGATGAGGAATCAAAGAGCTTCTTATGAACTGAAAAGGAAATCCTCTCAAGTGCCAAGCAGAAGACTCATGAAGTCTATACCCTTTGAGACAACTTTGCAGAAACCCATCGAAAGACATAAGATGCAGTGGATAAGCAAAATCGATCCCCCAAGTATCTAAGGTAAAATGTATACAATGATAAAACCTCCCTTACTATCATCTGAAATATTCATTGAGGTTTTACTTTTGAAGGTTTAGAAATAAGCGTTGCAAACTGATTTGAAATTACATTTACATCTCTTAAAAATACATTTAATAATTTTATAAAGGGATTGCAATGTTCAATAGTTTAATTCTTTATGCATACATGATGATTTGAAAAGAAAGTATCTCTTTTATGCATAAAATCATGTTTAGTTGATTATGCTCAATTATGTTGAATTGATCATATTCATAAGAGCATGCAAATTTTGGTTCCTACAAGCTAACGTTGATTGGATCCAAGTAAGGTTGGATACCAAGAAAGAAAAAGACTTATATGGTTTTGTAGGAAGAGAAAAAGCTTCTCAAGAATGCAACATAGAGAAATAATTCAAGTCTTGAGGAAGCTAAATAGGCTATGCTTGATGTTGATGATGAACGTCAAAAAGGGAGACATCTATATCAATCCACCTTAATCAAGCAAGCTTCTATAAGGACAAAAAGGAATTACGGTGATATCTAAACCTTGCCCTATGCTGTGCCTATATGAAATTTGGGTAATGAATAATTGTCCATTATTGCATTCCATTAGCAATTAATTAGTTATGTTATTTTCAAAAAGGTTTTTTAGATTGTTAAATGGACCAAAAGTGAATCTGTGCATTACTTTCTGATTTCATGTTTTTGAAATGCACAATTCTGAAATTGGTTTGATTCACTTTGTCTTGTGAAAATGCATACACACGTTTTGAAAAATATTCATACTTTGAAAGTATTTCAGATAGATTTGAAAAATACTTTGAGTGCATTCAAATGATGTTTCAAATTAGAAGTTAGTGTTGTACCTTTGAATAACATATATGCTTCGTTATGCTTACTACATAAATTTTTCAATGGCCTAGTTATTCCAAGCTTTATAAATGTTTATTAGTGTATTAAATGATAATGCATTAACCATTAATGGAATAACCTACTAGGATAATCTTCTGAAAGCCTAATCATTTGGATTAATATGTACTTCATCATCCAAGAATCCTGGTATTCTCTTAGTTGCTCAAGTACTTCAACATTTGTCTTCCATCCTTATTTTGAGTAACTGTATTCATAGTCTTGCCTATAGCATTCATATAATTTTAATTCTAAAATGCAATATTATCTCTTGGTCAATAGCAAAGTCATTGTGCTTATATACTTCTGTTGTGCTAAGAATGTTTATTTGGTACTCTATCTTCATGACTTTTGCTTTTCAAAGAAACTCTTCAACTGGAATATTCAACATTCTCTCTAATCCGAAGCATACTGATATATTCAATCTATTGACTTTCATATTTAGTATGCACTGATTTTCAAATATACTTCAAAATGAATCTTTCACTCATGAAAATTTTGATGCATTATTTCGGTTTGAAAGAACATTCAAGATTTGAAACAATTTGCATGTTTCATTATCATTTTTGAAATTTTAATCTTATCCATGGATTACATGAGATGCATTTCAATGACATCTTTTCTACTTAAAGTGTATTTCCAAATTGTCATTGAGGAATAACATTCTTGACATGATTATTACCCTTTTTGATTCATTGGATTAAACTTATTTGTTTGGGTAAAATTATATGGAAAGGAGCAGCTCATGTTTTAAATATTTTGTATAACTTTCTGCTACCTTCCTTATATTTGCTTTTGAAACTCTACTGCAATTCTGTAATATTTTGAATCCTCTATGGCAGAGAGATTTGTGCTTCATATCTAAGTTATGCAGTGATCTCAAGAGTTAAAATGAAGTTATCAAGTGAACTATCATGAAGCTTCTATTCGTTCAAATGAATTAAACAGAAATAAGTTAGATGAATCAAATCTTATTCAAGAATTTCAGTGTTTCTGCAAAAGTTTTGGCCAAACTAGTTTTCATTGATTTCAAATGTTCAAATCCTTATTCTTTGAAAAAAGTTAATTGTTTACAAGTGCTGTATGCTCTTTGTTCAAATATCATATGATTTATTTCTGTAAGAACATGAGAGTTGTCTTGTCTAATCTTATGTGCATTCAAGAAATATTGGATAGCAAGGAGTATCTAGTACTTTGCTTTGCAGGATGTTCAACAAGTAGCTTTGAACTGATAATACCCGAGGACTATGTAACAATACTCGAGCAATATCGGGATTTTCATATTGCTGACAAAGGAAACAGACCAATACTCGAGTATCCTGGATACATACTCGAGTCTTGTCGAGGCGAAACTAGAAGAAATTTTGAAGTAGGCGATACTCGAGTATCCTAAATCAATACCAGTGTCGACAAGCGAGGAAGCTACGGTGACGGATCATCTCAACACTACTCGAGTAGGTAAGTACAATACTTGAGTCTTGTACATTATCATCTGCGAAAATCATCCCTGAATCATCCACCTGATGCTTAATGATCAATTTGCACATCATATAAATTCAAGTGTTCACAATACACACTTGAAATGAGGTATTTTAGTACTTATTTTAATTAATTAAAATATCTAAGTACTGCATACTTGAGTATTAACTGTTGTTATGCAAGTAGTAGGGCAATACTCAAGTATTCAAGTGGAGTACTCAAGTACTGTCAGGATGCCTCTTTGATTTAATGCAGCATTTGACAAAGTTGTGTGTCATTTATTCATTCAAAAGAAAATATATATATGTTGCATTAAATTCAAACATCATTCTTCTTCATTTGATAAAGTACTTGAATTGCATTGTTTTTCAAAAATGAAGAATTTGAAAAAGTATTACTGCAGTATAGATATATGACGAGTTGTATCATTTAATCAATAATGGTTGCTTGGCATCAGATTTTCAATATTATATTAAAGCATTGCCTTCAATCAATATCATGGGCCTTGGCACCTTAAATGGAAACTGCTTCCTTTGTATTTTTGGCATCTCAAATGAATGCTGGTTAATCTTTGAATAAATGTTTTCACATTGCGTCATTGCATTCATTCAAAAATCATGCTGCACTATATATTTTACAGATTGTGCAAAAACTTCCATTGCTTCATCTTTCTCTTCATCTAGTATTGTACATGCTTGTTATTTATTTAATGGTCAAAGCATCATTCAAAAAGGTGGTTCATTCATATAACTCTTTTTCTATGTGCATCATTAAATCAACAAGCATTCTATTCCAATTGAAAAAGATGTGTGCATACTGTATGAAACAGTCTTTCAAAGAAATCTTTCACGGTGCTTAAACATTGGCATCACATTATTATTTGGTATTACTAAGAGAGAATGCATTCATTAAGGGGGAGTTTCACATTAACATGTGTTCTATATCTTAAAAATTCATCTCCTTTATTTGAAGAAATTTTACTCATTTGCATTCACAATGTTTTATTAGTTTTGATGATGAGTTAATATTATATTCTCCTTTCATTATCTCAATTTGAAAATATCATATAGAAAGGAATATTTGGATATCTGATTGCATTAAAAAATCTCTCCTGCAAGAAAGTTTTACAATTATGACAGGAGAACTCAGTCTGTGCAAAGACTTTCCTAAATATACTACAAAGAAAAACTATTACATTAAGGAAAGATGCTTTGATTACACTGAAGCTGTGATATACTCTACAAAGTAGAAGAAAACTTCTTGAAGCCAACTGAGACATATTCTGCAGAAGAGCTATATAAAGTAAAGGAGAAGGATGGAAATGATCTCATACAAGAAGAAAGCAAGCAAATGGCCTTCATTGATCATTCATCAACGACCTACATGAGCATTTCTGAACTTTATCTTTTTATATTCAGTAAATTTTGCACATGTTTGGTGTTTATATGCTTTAAATGTAAAAGATTTCTTGAAAACCTCTCCAAATTCTCTCAAATTTTTTTTTCATAAAAACATTTCAAATTGCATCATATTAAGAATGAAAACAATTTCAAATGGGGGAGAGAAAATCAGTTCTTTGATTCTGTCTAATTTGGTTTCACATTTGCCTCTACAACCATCTCTTCTTTACTTCAACATTTTTCTAATGACAAATAAGGGGGAGAGAATGACAAGAAAAATATACTGAGTTTATTAGCTTTTCATATTCATAAATATTTTTCTCAAAGTATTTGCCATCATCAAAAAGGGGGAGAATGTTGGGTATGATTAGTTTTGATGATGTCTTATATAGATGTCATTCTTAAGAGAAAAAAGGTTGCATACTACATTTATCTCATACTTTGACTGATTCTTACATTTATTGTAGATGTAATGTTGATATGAAGAAGATGGAAGTTGGAATGGCTAAATTCGGAGTTAAAATAAGGAAATTCAAGCTTCCTGATGAATAGAAGTTGCTACAATTTAATTGCTACAGCCCTGTGCATGAATAGCTCTTCCTTGCGTTTGAATCTCGTCAATACTCAAGTATCAAACATGTACTCGCGAGTATTAGGCTTCAATTCTTGAGTATGACACTACAATACCCGAGTATGGATCATCAATACTCGAGTATGACACCACTCTGATCAGCTCTGTTCTACGTTCAGCTTCGGACAACCTATGGTAATTCGATGATATCTTCCTAACCAGAGATCGGATTGAGGTGAAACCAATTTTGTTGGAAACTAGACTTGCATTCGGTCCTAGTAGCACAAGATTCAAGTCCATAGGAGGACAGATGAGAGAGATATGAATTGTTGAAGATGAGAGTGACATCACCGTCACACTACTGACCAAGCCTCAATGTTTTGGGTATATCTCACAAACTAGAAATCCGATGAAGCTGAAATCGGTGCCATTTGAAAGAGGACTCAAAGGGCTTTCCATAAAGTCTCAAATCAACCTAAAAGGAGATCATACCAGGAAGTTATGATCTTCGAAAGTGGACACTCAAAATACTGAAAGCAGCAGAGTTCGAATCAAGACTTTCGATATAACTGAACAGCATAGATACCTGAGTATAAGCATTGAATACTCGAGTATGGTCGAGTTAGAAGCGTCTAACATATCTGAATCACAGAGATACTCAAGTATGAGTATGGAATACTCGAGTATTATCGGTAAAAATCATTCTGTTCTGTCGAGATTTCAGATTCCGATTATGATATTCAATGCTATTAATGATGATGTTTAATGTCCTGTTTCTAACCGTTATGCTCAAAGTTTTTCAAATATTTTAATTATAGAACAGGATCATTCAAAATCATCATGGGCCACTCAAGATTCTAATCTCTATTTGAAAACGAAGCAAATCGAGTAACTCGCTGAAAAGTGGAAAATGATCTTCCAACGGTCAGTAAGCATGAGTCACAACTTGTTAGAGCTATATTCGGCAAAACCGCATCATGGGCAAGGACTAAGGACATCTCCAATGCTCCAACGTTCCAACGGGAGGATTTCCAATCAATAGCAATTATACAGCAATGAACAAATAAGGAATGGGCATCGTTTGATTTCAAACACATAAGCTACAATGGTCATAGATCAAACAATATAAATAGGAGAAGAATTGGCTGATCAAAGACCACAGACACAGCAGAGCAAACGCACAAAGAGAATCAAAAAGATACTTGCGAGAGTCTAGTTCTGCTATACTCTTGTCAGATACTTTCAAATACTTTCATCCAATACTCTGCAATACTTCCAGTTGATACTGTGTAATACTTTGTACTTCAGTGCTTAGAGTTATCTGCTCTTATAGAGAGTTATCCTTGACTATCATTTCCTTGTGAGAATCTCAAAGTTGTGGGACTTTGGGATTGGGTTATTTGATTACAACTTGTAAGGGGGAGTGTAATTCGAGAGAGAGAATTGCTCCGAGTGTCACGAGTGTGTGATCATTTGATCGTAAGTTAGTGAAATCCCGGAGTGTTTCTGGGGACTGGACGTAGGTCAAGAGTTGGACCGAACCAGTATAAATTCTCTGTGTCAATCTCCTCTTCCCTATCTTTACTTTGCCTTGATTTACATCTGTTGTGTGGGTGACTGTGTTATTGAGCTAACAGCGAAAGAATTTTGTAATCACCTATTCACCCCCCTCTAGGTGATATTCCACCTTCATATATTAACCTAAAAAAAATGAATATAGGCGACCTGAGTCATATATCAGGATGCCTATATTCCAACTTTGGCGTTCTGAAACTCAATCAGGTCGCCAATTTTTTAATAATGGCGACCTGAAACTTAATCAGGTCGCCGATAGTAAAATATTGGCGACCTGATTACGATTCAGGTCGCCAATATTAAAAGTATTGGCGACCTAAATAAAAATCAGGTCGCCAATATTTTATTATTGGCGACCTGATTTAGTTTCAGGTCGCCAATATTATTAAATTTCTAATTTCTATTTAAAAAACATCATCGGCGCCAAACAAAATATTCATGGCGGGAAGTAATTTTCACAATAAAGCGTCCTGAAAAATATATAGGACGCCATAAATTAATTTTATTGAAAAAAAATTAAATCCCATGGCGCCAAACAAAAGTTTCTCATATTATTTATGGCGCGAAACAATTTTAGACGTCCTGAACATATTTAAGGACACCCAAAATCAATTTAAGGAGTCCTGATGTCTTGTTTAGGACGCTGGATGCTCAACATCCTTAAATATAATTACAAGAATGCCACCACCTTCATTTTGGACGTCCTTTTTAAAAATAAGGACGTTTTTTAGGGTAGTAATATCCAATTTTTGTAGTAGTGAGTGACCACCAATAGAAATTAAATTCTATCTAGAAAACCATGAACTAGGTTTCTAAGGTCAGGTCATATTATAAACGAGTGTAATTTTATCTCGGAGTGGGCTGTCTCCGAAGTAATTTCCGAAACCGATGGAACGATTAGTGAATAAGACGAAAAAGATAAAGGAGCAGTTGAGGAAATGAAAACCAATGGAAAATAAATCCTAACTCAAAAACCATGAATTAGGTTGCTAATATCTGGACATATTATGAATCAGTGAATTTTTGTCCAGAAGTTTGTTAGTTCTCTATGTGTTTTGATGATTAATAACAATTGTAAACAAGTACGAATGTTTTTAAAATGACAAAAGAGTCAAAATCATTCTGTCACCTCAAAACTCGAGCCTAACTAAGCAAACTCGAGTTTTACGCAAACAGAGAGCTCATCGGGATATTTTCGGCATAACGAACTCGAGCACGAGTAAATAGACTCGAGCCTAAACCCTCATGATATAATAATAAAGAGTTTACAAACGAGTAAACTCGAGCCCGTATAGACAAGCTCGAGTTTTCCCATGGCGGGAAGTTTTTCTAATTAAAATGTATCTCTTTAAACTCCGAGTTTATTCTTTTTGAGTAGAGTTCACTTGTTTCTATGGCTATAATTTAATGAACACTCGAGCCCAAGTATATGGACTCAAGCCTAATACTTTTGTGTAGAGTTTACTCTATGGTTTGACAAACGAAGAAGAGTTTACAAAATAGGTAAACTCGAGCTGTTATTGCAAGCTCGAGTTTTCCCTTGCGAAGAGCTCCCAAGTTTTCCTTCTTTTCAAACTCCGAGTTTAAGTTCAAACCTCCAGTTCACTTCAATAAGTCATGGAATAAATTAAGCTGAACTCGAGCCTAAGAATATGAACTCGAGCCCTTCATCCGAAGAAAGAAAAGCAAGTGTACAAACTCCGAGTTTGTACTCGTGCTCCATCCACTCTAATCGAGCAACCAAAACTCTTAGGCATGAATAGTGTTAAACTCGAGCCTAATCACTAATGGACTCGAGCACGCTTATCTTGTGAGATATTACTCCAGTGTTCATACGACAAAAGCTTAGAGAGCATTCGAACTCGAGCCTACCTTCGTGAACTCGAGTTCACATGGTGAAACAAAATACAAACTCTAGAGTTTACATCAAACTCCAGAGTTTGCTCTCACAGAAGATAAACCAGATACTCTAAAAAGCCTTACGAACTCGAGCCTGACTTGGAGAACTCGAGTTTAAGACGAAAGCAAATATGATCGTTACTGATTTCATCCTGATTCTTTTAAACTACAAAACTTACCATGTTTATACGAATTGATTGCATTCATTTAGTATATTCAAATATATTTAACCACTCTATATTGAGAATGTTTCAGGTATTAAATTGGATCAAACGAATCATTGAATTAGCGCGAAGAATCGAAGGCGAGAATGATTTCACGCGTCCGGGAATTTAATCGGCCGAAATTCGGGACCCAACGGCTATAATCCTCATCAAACTGAATTTCAAATGAAGAACATGCTAAGTTGAGAAGTAACGGTCACATAGCAACTCACCACTATATAAGGAGCTGATTACAAACTTGAAAGATACGAAAGATTAAGCGAAACGAAAAGCAAGCTCAAGAGTTCTTATACATTCAGTTTTCTTTTCGTATTGTATTTTGATATACAAAGAGCCTCGGTGTTTATCATTATCTTATCGTGAGAGAGCTTTTATACAAATTATTCATTCATTGTAAAAATCTCAAGTCAAGGGGACTTGGAGATTGGGATTTCAGATTACAACTTGTAAGGGGAGTGTATCCTAGAGAGGATAATCCTTGAGTACAGAGTGTGTATCCGAGTTAAGTGATAGTAGAAAAACCCGAGAGTCGGGGACTGGACGTAGGTCAAGAATTTAGACCGAACCAGGATAAACTTTCGTGTCAAGCTCTTCTTCCCTATCTCTTTACGTTTAGCTTGACTTGGGTGCAAAGTTATTATAAAAGTTTTAAAATCCCCAATTCACCCCCTCTTGGTGATTTCCTTTCGTTTTCATTTGGTATCAGAGCAAGGTTGTCAATTTGAAGGATTAACATCCTAGACACAAAGATCCTATGGAAGGAATTCTACCAGATGGAGCCTCAATCAACTGACCCCCAGGTTTCAATGGAGAACACTACTCATTCTGGAAGGCTAAGTTCAGGGTCTATGTAATGGCCTCTGAGTTTGGTTTGTGGAGGGTCTTTGAGAAAGGAAACTATGTTCCTTCCTCATTTGTAGCTGACATCAGAACTCCCAAGAAAGAAGAAGAGTACGATGACAATGATAAGAAACAAGTCACTCTCAACATGAAGGCAATTCACATGCTGCAAAGTGCTCTTGGCCAAAAAGAGTATTTCAGAATCTGCACTTTGCCATCTGCTAAGCAAATGTGGGATGCTCTTGAAATAGCTCATGAAGGAACATTGCGCTGCAATTGAAGAATCTCGAGGCGAATCAATGGCCTCCGTAGCAGCCCTATTTGGCAGCCTTTCTGAATATGAGGGGAAGATCAAGTTCAAGAAAGGACTAAATGATATCAATGTCAAGAACAAGGGAATAGCTCTTAAAACCATCAAAGAGGTAAAATCGGATGACGATGAAGAAGATGAAGATGAAGATGGTGAGCTAGGAATGATGGTCCGAAGATTCAAGAAATTCTACAAAAATGACCAATCTCACAGAAGGTTTCACAAAGGAAATTCTAGCACAGAAACTAAGAAACCAATTATATGCTATGAATGTGAGAAACCAGGCCACATCAAATCAGAATGTCCTCAGCTGAAAAACAAAGAGAAGAAATTCAATAAGTTCAAGAAAAGAGCTTATGTATCGGCTATATGGGGCAACGGCTCATCGATGAAGATGAGGCGGAAGAGGAACAAAGTGCCAATCTACGCCTTGTGGCTCAAGAGGAATTAGACAACGAAGAGGTAAGTAATTCGATTTACCTTATAATGAATTATCTTCAACATATGATTCTCTTTATCTTGAATTTAAGAAAAGCGCAAAAGAGCTCTTATTTTCAAAAAGAAAAATCAAACTATTAGAAGAACAAGTTCAAACGATTTCTACACCTATCTCTCGCTTGTGAAAAGGATGCAAAACCAACTTATAATGAATTGTCTACGAATACAAACTTGTTCAAAATGAATTTGATGAACTTGCTGAAAAATATTTTGTTTTAAAAAGGAAGAATACAACACTTGAACAACAAGTAGAAAATCTTTCGGTTCTGAAAATATCATATGTGATGAATGTTCTATTCGAAAAGAAAAATGAATACCTTACAAAGACTCTTGAAAAATTCACTAGAGGAAGTGAAATGCTTGAGGTAATTTTGAAACAAACAAAGATTTACAAATGACAAATCAGGAATTGGTTACAAGCCTGATTATGACAAAAAGAAAGGCAAAAAGAAACATGGACAAAGATCCTACATGAATTATTTTCAAAAATCTGTTCATACCTCAAATCCTTTTGTACATTGCAACTATTGTAATAGAAAAGGTCATACTACTTCTTCATGTTTTCATAAGAAAGATAGATCAATTAAACCTATAGGAAACTATCAATGGGTGCCTAAGGGATCCTATATGATTCCTAAGACACAAACTAACCCAAAAGGACCCAAAGAATATTGGGTACCTAAAAGATGATATCTCTTCTTATGCAGATTTGTCTTAGAGCATCAAATCCCAATAAGTGGTACATTGACAGTGGATGCTCAAGACATATGACTGGAGACCAATCCAAATTTGCTTCAATCAAACATAAGGAAGGTGGCAAGGTAACATTTGGTGGAAATGAGTCCGGAAGAATTGTTGGCATTGGCAAAATTGGAAATAGCAATGGACCTCAAATCAAAGATGTTTATCTTGTGGATGGATTATGTCACAACCTCCTCGGTGTGAGTCAAAGCACGGACAAAGGAAACCTAGTCATCTTTGATTCGAAGAATGTTTGATTGTAAGTAAGGATGCTCTCTCTTTAGATAGTATTAAATCCAAAGCATTATTCAGAGCTCCAAGAGAAGGTAATTGTTATACTCTTAATCTGTCTAAAAACAATTCGATTCGAAAAATGTTTTGTTGGTAACTTAGATGAAAGTTGGTTATGGCATAAACGTTTAGGACATGTCAATATGATTCAACTTGATAAACTACGAAAAAGGAATTGGTTATTGGTTTACCAAAACTTTCTTTTAAAAATGATTTGATTTGTGATGCATGTCAAAAAGGTAAACAAACTAAATCTTCTTTCAAGTCGAAAACGGAAATATCAACTAATAGACCTCTCCAATTACTCCATATGGATTTAGTTGGACCAGCTAGAGTAAAAAGCCTAGGCGGCAATCTCTATACATTGGTTATAGTAGATGATTTCTCAAGATTTACATGGGTCATTCTTTTATCATCAAAAGATAAAACATTTGATCAATTTATTGTGTTTTCCAAGAAGGTCCAAAACGAGAAAGGATATTCTATTGCAGGTATTCGTACAGATCATGGTGGAGAATTTGAGAATCATGCCTTTGGAGAATTCTGTGATAGTATGGGAATCAATCATAACTTCTCGGCTCCAAGAACCCCACAAAAAATGGAGTTGTTGAAAGAAAGAATAGAGTGCTTCTTGAAATGGCAAGATCAATGCTAAATGAGAACCAAACATCTCAAGTGTTTTGGGGTGATGCTATGAGCACTGCTTCTTACATATCAAACAGGGCATATCTCCGTGAAAAACATTGTGAAAATGCTTGTGAAAACAATGTTCAAACTCAACCAAAGTCATGGAGATACAGTAGGAGTCATCCTCTGGATCAAGTGATAGGTGATGCAAATCAAGGAGTAAGAACCAGAAAAAGCACTTTGAATGAAGTTACTTTTTCAGCTTTCATTTCGAAAATTGAACCCTCTAAAATTGATGAAGCCCTTTCAGACAATGATTGGGTTATAACAATGCAAGAGGAGTTACATCAATTTGAAAGAAACCAAGTTTGGGACTTGGTACCCAGACCTAAAGATCATCCGGTCATTGGTACTAAATGGGTATTCAAGAACAAATGTGATGAATCCGCCATAATCATTCGTAATAAGGCAAGGCTAGTTGCAAAAGGCTATAATCAAGAAGAAGGAATTGATTATGAAGAAACTTATGCTCCAGTAGCAAGATTGGAAGCTATAAGAGTTCTTCTAGCCTTTGCTTGTGTTAAAGGATTCAAACTTTTTCAAATGGATGTAAAATCCGCCTTTTTAATGGTTTTATACACACTTTCCTTCTTGATCAAGGATTTGTTAGAGGAAAAGCAGATACAACTCTCTTTATAAAGAAGAATAAACTTGGTGATGTTTTAATAGCTCAAATTTATGTTGATGACATTATTTTTGGTGCTACTAATGATACCATGTGTGAAGAATTTGCCAAGACAATGCAGGGAGAATTTGAAATGTCCATGATGGGAGAACTTAATTACTTCCTTGGACTTCAAATCAAGCAACGCCATGATGGAATCTTCATTTCCCAGACCAAGTATTTGAAAGATCTATTGAAAAAATATGGTCTAGTTGACTGTAATGGAGCAGATACTCCAATGAGTTCAACTGCAACTCTGGATGCTGATGAAAAGGGGACTGACTTCAACATCACTAAATATAGAGGAATGATTGGATCATTACTCTATCTTACAGCAAGTCGCCCCAGATATTCAATTCAGTGTTGGAATGTGTGCTAGATTCCAATCTGCCCCCAAGGAGTCTCATGCTGAACATGTTAAAAGAATTTTTAGATATCTTGCTGATACAAAGACTCTTGGACTATGGTTTCCCAAAGATCAACCTGAACACTTAGTAGCTTATACTGATTCAGATCATGCAGGATACAAGACTGACAGAAAAAGCACAAGTGGTCAATGTGAGTTCTTTGGAGGTTCTTTAGTATCTTGGTTCAGCAAAAAGCAGACCACAGTGGCTGTGTCATCCACTGAAGCTAAGTATGTTGCTGCCTCAAGTTGCTGTGCTCAAGTTCTTTGGCTCAAACAACAATTGTGTGATTTGGGAGTTCATCTCAATCTCCTCAGACCCGATGAGCCTGTACCTGATACTTTAGAGACTCTGGATTTCACTCCAGTATCAATGCCTCCTAAGCAAAGAGCTGCTTGGTATATATACACTAGAAACTTAGTACAAAAGGGAGGCAATTTCACTCACTTTGCCAAAAAGGACTTCCTTATTTTTGCCTCTATCATAGATCAAGTCCCTCATAACATAGGAGATTGGATCTTTAAAGAGATGTTCAAATTTCTTTTCCATGGAAGAAAAACATCCCAGATACCCTTTGCCAGTCTCATCTCAGTGATTATGTTTCATGAAAGGGTATGGTATTTACCAGCCAATCAGAAACCTGAAAAACCAGCAAAATTTGGCCAGCATATCCTAAATTTAATGAGGATAAGCTTTGATCAAGGAAGTGATCATTCCAGAGCACCCTCAAGACTGCTAGAACCAGAGCTACTCAATCTAGAGTTCAAGAAGCTCAAAGTGCACCACCTCCACCACAATCCTTTCCCTCTGATTTGAATGAAAGAATAAAGACTTACATTGCCCAAGTTGTTTCGATCTTTCTTCCAAGATAGAATCGGGATTCACCACGGTCAAGAAAGGATATGAGGAGTTCTCGATGCACAAGAAGATCTCATTCTTGAACATGAGATTATCAAAGAGAAAGTGCAAGGTCTCGGGGATCAAATTGGAGATCACTCGTAAGCATCTCCACTCTTTTGGTGTCTATGTCCAGCCTCCATGACAAAATGGACAAAATTTTAGAAAATCAGTCCATCAATTCTGTTTGGACCTAACTCTTCGGCACCTCCACCTTCTTCCGAACCAATCCCAACCTCCATAGCCCCGAACCATCTACCCATGATCCTATTCTTCAGTCAACCTCTATCTCATCTAATCCTCCACTTTTCGATGATGACAAAGGGGGAGAAGAGTTGAAGTGAAGAAGGAGGAGTCAAGTTGTCATTTTTTTTTGAGATATATGTATGCTTGAAACTCTAAATGTCATTTTGTAAACCGTTGAATGTTTTAGCTTATGCAATGACAATATGTGTTATGATTTATGTCAAGCTGCTAACTCTGATAGAATCAATGTTTAAATGTTAAAATCTAATTCTGATGCATTTACACTGAACACTTATGCTTCAATGATTTCAAATGATCAAAACAGTGTTTTTAAAGGAGTTAATTGTTTACAAGTGTTGTCATCATCAAAAAGGGGGAGAATGTTAGTTCTCTGTGTTTTGATGATTAATAACAATTGTAAACAAGTACGAATGTTTTTAAAATGACAAAGAGTCAAAATCATTCTGTCACCTCAAAACTCGAGCCTAACTAAGCAAACTCGAGTTTTACGCAAAAAGAGAGCTCATCGGGATATTTTCAGCATAACGAACTCGAGCACGAGTAAATAGACTCGAGCCTAAACCCTCATGATATAATAATAAAGAGTTTACAAACGAGTAAACTCGAGCCCGTATAGACAAGCTCGAGTTTTCCCATGGCGGGAAGATTTTCTAATTAAAATGTATCTCTTTAAACTCCGAGTTTATTCTTTTTGAGTAGAGTTCACTTGTTTCTATGGCTATAATTTAATGAACACTCGAGCCCAAGTATATGGACTCAAGCCTAATACTTTTGTGTAGAGTTTACTCTATGGTTTGACAAACGAAGAAGAGTTTACAAAATAGGTAAACTCGAGCCTGTTATTGCAAGCTCGAGTTTTCCCTTGCAGAGCTCCCAAGTTTTTCCTTCTTTTCAAACTCCGAGTTTAAGTTCAAACCTCCAGTTCACTTCAATAAGTCATGGAATAAATTAAGCTGAACTCGAGCCTAAGAATATGAACTCGAGCCCTTCATCCGAAGAAAGAAAAGCAAGTGTACAAACTCCGAGTTTGTACTCGTGCTCCATCCACTCTAATCGAGCAACCAGGTATTAAATTGGATCAAACGAAACATTGAATTAGCGCGAAGAATCAGAAGGCAGAATGATTTCACGCGTCCAGGAATTTAATCGGCCGAAATTCAGGACCCAACGGCTATAATCCTCATCAAACTGAATTTCAAATGAAGAACATGCTAAGTTGAGAAGTAACGGTCACATAGCAACTCACCACTATATAAGGAGCTGATTACAAACTTGAAAGATACGAAAGATTAAGCGAAACGAAAAGCAAGCTCAAGAGTTCTTATACATTCAGTTTTCTTTACGTATTGTATTTTGATATACAAAGAGCCTCGGTGTTTATCATTATCTTATCTCGTGAGAGAGCTTTTATACAAATTATTCATTCATTGTAAAAATCTCAAGTCAAGGGGACTTGGAGATTGGGATTTGATTACAACTTGTAAGGGGAGTGTATCCTAGAGAGAGGATAATCCTTGAGTACGAGTGTGTATCGAGTTAAGTGATAGTAGAAAAACCCGAGAGAGTCTGGGACTGGACGTAGGTCAAGAATTTAGACCGAACCAGGATAAACTTTCTGTGTCAAGCTCTTCTTCCCTATCTCTTTACGTTTAGCTTCATCTTGGGTGCAAAGTTATTATAAAAGTTTTAAAATCCCCAATTCACCCCCTCTTGGTGATTTCCTTTCGTTTTCAAAGTTGACGTTTCCAGAAGTTATTTCCGTAACCGAAGACATTATCCGAAAATGTTCGGCAGGCAACGGAATGCCCTGAATAGGATCAAAAATTTAGTTAATTTAGATATTTCTAAAGAGGATGAATATACCTTTGAGGCTATGTTCTTGGATTTCTGAGATTTTCCAAGATTACGCGATTAGAACACCGAGCCGAGACTTTACCGGTAAGAAACTTATAGAACAAGTAGATGACATCATCTTTTGAAGAATGACATAGGGGAGGACGTTTTTGTGGTGGGAAATGGATGAGCAAACTTGTTTGCTAAGTTTTCTAAATGCATGGCTAGAAATTAAAGAAGGAAAAAAACCATTTTGCCCTCACAAATGTCTATAAATAGCCTTGAGCTCTTTGCATAAATCTCACACCAAAATCATCTTGCCTATTTCGAAATTTCAAGAGGGAAGAGAGAAGTTAGAGAGAGGAGCTCTGGAGGAAGTTGTAGAGAAGTTCTTCAAGGGTAAGTTCTTCAGTTCTAATCTTTATTTCGGTAGTTCTTGAAGTTCTAGGGTAGTTGTTGTTTTGATCTTTAATCTTCCAGTATATTTTAGATATCATGTTTCAGGATTAAATATGATATTTATTTTGGAAAATATGTTGGAGTAAGAGATATGTTGAAATTCTGGAAGATTAGAGTCAAAGTAACGAAGTGCTGGCGAAATTCCGCCAATTAGGGGGTCAGGGGTAAAATGGTCATTTATGACTAAAATGTCCGTCATAATGTTTGATCATTAATAGATGCGTTGTTATCTTGATAGGATATCCCTGATTACGTTCTGACCTACTGTCATACCATATTCCGCCAGAAATACCGTATAACGTCAACGAAGGTACGTTCGCGTACTGTAACACTAACTCTGATGTTTATTGTATGCATATATGTATATTGTCTGTCATCCGATTGTACTATTGTCTATCATCCGATTGTACTATTGTCTGTCATTCGACTGTATTATTGTCCGTTGTGCCTTAACTTTACATCCGACCTGTATTGTTATTGCCGTGCATATCTGATCATGTACATTTCTCATTGTGCCTTAACCTTACATCCGACTTGTATTGTTATTGCCATACATATTGATATGTATACCCTATGTCTGACCGTAGTAAATGTTGCCAAAAGTCTATGAATGTCTGTGGTACATATATGTCGTATATAAACATGAGGTTAACCGTTACCTGGGGTTCGATGCTTGGACCTCAACTCTTAACTTGGCTTCAGGGTCGGAAGGACCAAGGACCGAGGATAGAGGCAAGCAGGCGACATAGAAGACCCGGCTGAAGACTTTTTTCTATATATTACTTTTGAAACACTCTTGTACCGCTGTTTAAACAGCAAGACATGCTACCGTGGGTATTTTAATATATATTTATCAGTTACTCAATCGCTCCAGTGCTCTACTCTGATGATTTGAAATGATGTTTGATGAAAAAAAAAATTTATACTGCTTGTGAAAACGAGATGTTACAATAACCTTTGGCAGGATTTATTATTTCAAAAATAATTAATAGTTTGTAGCGGTTACACAAATATAAACTTATTTCCTACAAAAAATAATTTACAGTTTGTAGCGGTTTCTAGGATGAAACTGCTACAAACTGTAGTTACTTTTTTAATTTTTTTTTTGGATGAGTTCTTATTGAACAAGAAATTACATAAATGAAAAGACAAATGTTCAAACTTTTTGCAACTGTCCTAAATCATAAATAATGATAACTAAGATAACTAACTATCTGGAGGCTGATCATCAGGTCCTCTCTAAATCATAAATTATCGTTTGGATGGGCTTTTTTGATAAAAAAGCACTTTTTTAATGCCAAAAGAAATGCTTTTTAATTAATCTATATGTTTAGATGATATTTTTTTGAAAAAGCAAAAGTCACAAAAAAAATCAAAATGCTGCTTTTTTTAAAAGCTCTAATTTGTAGCTTAAAATAAAGCACTACAAAATTTTTTTTTTAATAGCCCATCCAAACGAACCCCTCTACATACAAAATAGTCAACGGACTCTTATCTTATATTAAGTACAAGAACTAGTAATAATTAACTCTCTTCTCTTCACAACACAAATGCAAACACACACACATATTATATAAGATGCTCTTTATTCAAATCACAACATTTTCTGATAGATACAACGTTACAACTTACTACATCACTACCATAATACAAACACTTAAATTACTGTATAATAATACTTAAAAAGCATGCTCCACAAACTTCATCTTAAAAGCCAAACTTCATATTTAAAAAACTATTACGCAAGATACACTATAACCTGAAGCAGAGTCTGCACTCCATCTCTGTTACCTTCGCCGGTCACAGGAAGTGCCTTCACGATCGCATACCCTTTAGCATTCAGATACTTCCCTGTCCCTCCCATCAGCGCCAGATGAGACTCCGAAACCTGAGTTCTGTGAACTCCGAACAAGCTTATACTATCGACATAACCATTCTCTTCAAACATGGCCGTGAAAGCCAAGACTTGACTTGTACCATCCACAGCACTCGCCATATAAAACCCTTGTGCTTTACCCACCATGCCTGAACCCAACTCGTGCCCTTCTGTTAACTCATCGTCAAACACAGTCATTGTCCCAAACATCAGCTTCTGGAGGGTCATTCCGGCCGGCAAGTTGTTCACATTTGTCACCGGAAAACTAGCTCCGCCATTGTTATTGTTGCTGTTTACGAAGAAGTTGCGGTTGTTGGTGTTGACTATGTTCCCTGTGTTGCCACTTAGGCCGGTGAGGAACGGGAGGTCGTTGTTATTGAGGAATCCCGTATTCTGGTTGTTTTGTGGGAGGCCGCCGTTGAGAGGAATGTTCGCTCCATTCGGCTTAGCGAAGGCAACTTGTGCGTTCAAAGCCGGGTTCGTCACAACTCCGGTCACTGCTCGAGCCGTCGGGTTCGTGCCACCCACGATGTCATGCAAGAAAAAAGTCAGCGGTTGATGGATGTCACCGTCGGAAAACGGAACAGTAGGCCCCTCCGGCGCTGAGGCTACCACCGGGTCAGGAATCTCAATCTCAGGTGATGAGGCTGGGGTGGCTACCTCCACAAGGGTTCGAGATAATGTAAAAGGGATGATAAGGGACATAAAAAGTAGAAAGAGTATGCTCTTGAGGGGAATAAAAGCAAGGCATGCCATGACTATTTACTTTAATTTGAAGACTTAGATTGCAATCTATATTTCTATCATTTGATGAGATAGTGAGTGAGTGTGAGTCTATATATATATATATAGAGAGAGAGAGAGAGAGTTTTTGATTAACAGAACCATAAGGAAGAAAGTAATGGAGCTGGTATTATCGTTTTTCAATTGCCAAGGGACTTGTTGCATTAGTTGAGCGTGACCACCAGCTTCGATCAACAAAATTAAATAGAGAATAATGCAATTGCAAAACCATTCTGACAAAATACTCCTTGCTTCTAAATATACAATTTAGATAACTATTGGAAAATATTCAGTTTAAGTTAACTAATTATATTTCATTATGTTGAGTTCTTCAATTACATATGGTATTGTGTTCCCATTTTTGAAATATAGTCATTTAATTATATAAACCTGCATTAAAAAATAGTATATATAGTCATGTGTAATTTGAGAACATGACATAAGGGATATAAGCAACTTGATGTAAATATTGTCTATAATGAATTTATAAGTTAATTATTTGTAGTAAATGTGTATTTGTTTGCCTAAAGTACTCTTTTTAATCATTTACATATTAGAAACTATCCTCATTAATGAAAACTTTTTTGTTTTATTATTATTATTATGAGTAATCAATAGGATTATTTGGAAAATATAATTAAAAATTTGTTTGACAAAATGGTTTGAAATCTTACCTTTTAAACAAAAACACCTCAAAGTAGTTTCTCATTTAGAACTTCAGGGAGTATATAGATATGGCGTCATGATCTCTGTTCTCTGCTAGAAAGTATAGAGATTTTTCTCTTAATCTATTTGGTAGGGTTCGTAAAATAACTCTTCCATTTTATGAAATATGAGAAGGTGCATTTCTCTAGATATTTAAGAAAATACCACCTTCTTTAGAAACCACAAGGTCAAAAGATGAAAAAAAAAAAATTGTCCAAAACCAATAATTAAGAAAATTGATTTTCTAGAAGAAGGTCGTCCATATTTTTCCTGCTTTAAGAACTTTCCCATCTTCCAAAATATGAATTTGCATTCTTTATTGCAATTTCCCCTCAATCAAGGGTTTCTTCTAACTTCTAAGTTCCTTTTCTTCAGGTAAAAAAATAAAATAAAATCTAAGTTCATTTTCTTAAAAAGTTATAATAACTAAATTGTCCTTACTTTTATTGTTAAATTTGTGATTTTTCAGTGTTAAATTCTTATAACATATAAATATTTTTTTTAAGCATTATCATCCAAATTACGTACTCTTGAATCGTTTTTAATTAACCTGCGTCATCTGCTCAAAAGATATGAATATAGTAAGCTTTAGTATTTTGTGTCAAGAGAAAATTAGTCAAAATGTTTCTTCCTTGAAAAGAAATGCTTATTGTTTAATATGAATACGAATAGGCACTCATTTGTGTACCTAAAAACAAATAATATAGAAAGTGGAAATTCATGTCATTTCTATTGCTTGGTTGTCGTCACTTAGAAACTATACGACATTCATATATATATTTAATTAAATACATATAAATTAAATGTGAATTATTTTGAGCCAAGTCATACAGATATTAGTGAGTCATACGGTTTTTTTCTTACCTTATAGAAAAGTAGTTAAGGTTCAACTTTCAACCTTTTAAAAAAAAACATTTATATTCCACTTGTTGTAATTTGATTGAAAACATATATAAACATGTTAATTTTAAAACCCAATTGTTTTAATTTGATTTGAAAAGGACTTAAGGTGAAGTATATTTAAACTGCTTAAATAAATTAAAATTGAAGAGCAACAAAATGTTGGAAGGGATGAGCTAAAAATAAATATACTCATAGAGTAGTTCAGTCTTTCATAATACTATTTTTAATTATCTTATGTTAAAGATATCAAAAACTATTTGGAGAAAATTACAATAAAATGCCTTTTGAACTTATAAAACACCAAAAAGTGAATTAAGACATGAAAATGATAAAAAAGGTTACAGGGGATCAATTTAAGATTTTAAAGTGTTGGTGATTTTAGAATAATGCCCCTAAATTTTTAAACAAAAAATGCACCCTCACCGGGTGGAACCATATAGCAAACGATGATTTTAAGGGTTGTGAGTGAAGCCACTACAATGATGGGTGAATTACTGACACGAGGGAAGAGTGGCTTACTGCATTACACATGAGTAAAAGATGAAACTTAGTCACTCGCTAAATGAGATAGAGGTGACTGTTCTTGGTTGAATTCATGCGTGAAAGCAACATAGCTTTTCTACATTCCAAGGACAACACACAAGAAGGACATGGAGGTGACTAGGTATTATTAATTCAAAGCAGTGTGTTATGCCATCAGGTGTTTGGACAAGCACACTGAAGCCAGGTTCAGTAAGATGAAGACAAGCCGGAGCAATTTTCAGTCCTTTAGTGAGGGAAATATTGTAACATCCCGTTTTCACAAGTAGTATAATTTTTTTTTGAAACATCATTTCAAATCATCAGAGTAGAGCAAAAGAACGATTGAGTAACTGATATGTATATATAAAACGCCGTAAGTCTGGCTGGTTACAACAACGGTACAATAACCGTGTGGTTCAAAAGTGATGTACAACAACAAAAGGAAGGCTTCCGCCGGAACGTCAAAAGAAAGTCTTCAGCCGAGTCTCTACGCGGCCTGCTTGTCTTTATCCTCGGTCCTTGGTCCTCCCGACCCTGAAGCTATATGGAGAGCTGAGGTCCATTGCAATCGGACCCCAGGTAACGGTTAACCTCATATTTACATATACAGTATATGGACTACAGACAAACACAGCATCAACAGTATAAGAACACATAGTACAAGCATCTCCAAAACAGCGTATCCTGACAGCACATAGGCCCCCTGTAGCGTAACCTTAGCAGCACCTAGGCCTCTTGAACCCTGGCAGCACATAGGCCTCTAACGACCGTATCCTGGCGGCACCTAGGCCACTAGCAAGTGTATCCCAATACCCAGCAACCATAACAACAGTACATAAACATACAATACACATAGCATATACACGCATACCATAAATATCAGAGTTAGGGTTACTAGTACGCGAACGTACCTTCGTTGACGGTAGACGGTATTTGCGTTTAATACGATGCGACATGAGGTCGAACGTAATCAGGGATATCCTATCAATATAAAAACGTACTTGTTAAGGATCCATCATTACGATGGACATTTTTAGTCAAAATGACCATTTTACCCCTGACCCCCTAATCGGCGGAATTTCGCCAGCACTTCGTTACTTTGACTCTAATCTTCCAAAATTTTTCCATAACTCTGACCCCATCATGATTTTCGAAATTAATGACTAAAATACCCCTAACATATGATATCTAATCATACTTGGAAGATTAAAGACTAAACTAGCATTTCTACTATAACTACCGAAAGAACTACGAAAGCTTAAGACTAAGGACCGAAGAATTTACTCAGAGCTTCGCTACAAAATTCTTCGGCCTCCTCCTCCTCCTCCTTGCTGCTCCCACTTTTTGGTCTTGGCTTAGTGGATTTGGTGTGAAATTTTCAAATGAAGCCAAGGGGTATTTATAGGAGATTTTGAGTTACTATTCATATTTTTTCATACCGGATATCAACCGTCGGATCGCACTTTTGCAAGATGGCTTCATCTCAGCCCTTAAACACTACTTGGCCGACCTCTAGGCTCCTCAAAAGTCAAAAATCCAATTATGAGATGCCACCTTGCCTTATTCTAGAAGGCTCCTACCGATAAAGTCTCCGATCGGTGTCCAAATCGCGTAATCTTGCAAAATCTCAAAAATCCGGAATAGTAACTTTGAAGATATTTTCTTACTCATTAGAAATGTCTGGGTTAACTAAATCTTTGATCCCTTTCAGGTCTTCTCCGGCCCTACCGAAGATTTACGGAAAAACGCGTCGGTTACGGAACGAACTTCCGAAATCATCAACCTCTGGACAAAAATTCACTGATTCCAAATATGTCCAGATAATTATCAACTTATCCCTAGATGTTGAGTTATAATTTATTCTCTTCAAACTCCAATTCGTGACTATCTTCCTTTTTCACAGATTACCCTATTTTGTCTTATTACCTAAGTATTCTACCGATCACTAAATGACTTCTGAGACAGCCTATTCCGAGATAAAATTATACTTGTCCATAATATTCTCTGACTTTAGAAAACTTGTTCATGGTTTTCTAGATAAGATTTAGTTTCTATCAGTGGTCATTTATCTTATTTGCTTTTTCACAAAATATCACAAATTATATTAATATTATATTAAAAATATCATGATATTATTTCCTTCAATTCTTATCCATTCCTTGGCTCAAAATTTCGGTCAACATAGCTGGCCCATTTTTATTATTTTCATTTTTATTTAATTAATAATTAATTAATATTATATAAAATAATTATTTTATATAATTTTTTACAAAATTTCCCTATTGGTCCATACTTGTCTTTAGGCTTAAAATTACTTATTCTCATATCTTTTTCTTCATATTTTCAAATTAATTAGCAAATATATTTTATACTAATTTTAGCCATAAACCACTAATTATAGGGTTTTACATAATTATCTTTAGATTTTCCTTTGTTTAAGCCCAAATAATTAGCCAGTAATTATTTAATTAATTACCCACTAATTTTTGACAATTTTCTTAATTATAATAACTCATTTTCTCACAACTTTTACACTTACATTGGTATTTTATGCTTTACATAAAATATCTATAATCACGGGTCAATAATGATCCCGGAATACTTTTTAATTTTTCCCTCACTATTTTCCAAGGAAATAAATCCCAAAAATTGTCTAAATTAGAGACAAAATACTCTCTAATTTTTAATAATTATTTTATTGCCTCTAAGGGTTTTTCATAATTTCCTTAAGTCATTTTATGCTCCACAAGGGCATTTTCGTAATTTTGGTACTCTAATTTTTAAGAGATTTTCCCTACAAATTTGTCACCACATATTCACCTATTTCTAATAGGTATTATTTATTAAAATATAATATTCCAGATAAATAATTATCCGGGTATTACAAATATCTGTAGCTATGTTGTCTAGTTCAAAGCTTGGAAAAAGGAGAAAATAGTTAAGTCAAGAATATTGTCATGCAAATAGGTGAATGAAGAAACTATGGGTTCTTCAAAATCATATAGGTTCTTGTAATAACTGAAGAATGGAGTGTTGAAGAATAATATTCCAAAGATCAAGAGGAAGATATCTCCTAAAAGTGTTGTTCAAAAGAACAAAATGATTGGTTTGATCTCACTTCACTAAACCCACTAGTGCAAAAAAGGGCTTTAAGACTGCCTCATTTAGACCGGACTATCGACGCCCTGGTCTTAAAGGTATGACCGGTGGCAGTTTTGTAAATATAAAGAACTTCTTATACCGGATCATTTTTTCATAGGTCTTAAATATATTATCCAGACCTGTTAAAAAAACAACCGGTCTTAAAAATGTTATTAAAAAAATTGAAATATCAATTACTTTATGGAGAAATCTCATACAGCCAGACTTATATTTTATACACTCCAAAATAATACGGAAAAATTTAAATATAAATGTATTAAAGTTTTAAGACCGAACATATATAATAGCCGATCTTAAAAGTTAGACTTTTAAGACCGGACATGAAGGCCGGTACTAAAAGTTTAAATAAAAAATTAATTAATTTTAAGACCGGAGTTATAGAAAGACCGGTCTTAAAGGTTAACTTTTAAGACCGTGTACTAATTTTTTCGGTCTTAAAAATAAGGCGCCAAATATATGTTTCTTCGCGCGGAAGCTTTTGTTACTCTTACTGAAGAACCTTTGTTCACGTTGTGAAACCCTTCCTGTTGCATTACCTCTCTTCCTCGCCCACGTACCATTAGCCTCTGTTACTCTCTCATTTGCTCAGGCATTCCTCTCTTATTGTCTCGAAAATGAACGGTGAAAACGATTCCAGTCGTGTTCCTGGAATGCCAGTTACTGGTGTGACTGATGTGTGTCAGAATGAACCCTCTTCATCTCACAATGAGCCTCCTAACCGCTGTGCACGCCGTGGTAGAAGTGGCACATGAATGATTGATGTATCCCTAAGTCGGACTTCTAGGATAAAGCTCGAGATTCAGTTTGATGAAAATTTGCAACCTGTCAGTCCTAGTAAAAGCAAATATACTAGTTTTGTCGGCTGTCTAGCATGCATCAAGGTTAGCATCTTGACAGATGAGTGGAAAAATGTGGACCTTCGCACAGTAAAGGATCCTATTTGGGACACTATCCGGCTTACATACACCGTCCCTTACTCTCAGAAGTTGAAAGACTCAACATTGTCTTATTGTGTTGATCGGTGGAGGAAGTTTAAGACCTTTCTAGCTAACAAGTATATTTTTGCCGAGGTTCGGCTTGACCATAATCCCTGGGACAAGTACACATTTATTGATGAACAAACTTGGCAACAATTTGTTCAGCTGCGGACCACTCCTGAAGCTCTGGTGAGTTTATATTTAGTTTTGTTTGCCCTTTTGTTTGCTTATTAACCTGTGCGGATATGTGAATGTTATTGTGTTCATCTAATCCTTTTAGTTAAATGGTTTGGTGTGTGAATAGAAGTATACATTTCCTGCCTTTGTCTTGCATCAGAGGAGCATGTCCTAGTTCCATGCAAGTCTGATGTGTAAACTGTGTAATGGTTAGACATTGTTGTTAGTTAGTTAGTATGTTAACTGTGTAATGGTTTCGGTGCAAGGTGTTATTGGGCCTTAAGAGTCAAGCCCCTAACTATATATAAGAGGTTAGTCTAATATGTGTAGGAACTAGTTATGATGAATGAATGAATTGACTGAGTTGGTAACAATTCTGCAACTCCCTTTCCATTGTTTCTCCCAATTTCTTCTACAATGCTACATCTTCCTTAAATACAATGTCGAAACTTGATGAAGTGAATTTGACTAATGTTTGACGTTCATATCAAGCAGAAGTTCTCTAATTTATGTTAGTGACATGGATGGAATTCATAATTGATAGTTGTTTTCAATCCCGATTCACAGAAAAGAAGGGAACAAGCATAGGAGATCGGGAGAAAGAATGATTGCCCACACAGGGCTTCTCGCGGCGGATATGAAAAGGCCGAAAAAGATTTGATGGCAGCCAAGCGGAAGAGATTGGAAGATGAAGCTGAATCGAATCCTTCTGCGATAGTTAACCACCATCTCCAATACGTCGCGAGGAGTTGTGGTTGTATATTCGGCAAAGCCAAGCGGCGCCTACACGAGTGAACAAACTCGTCTAGTTGCTGAAAGAACTGTAAGTATCGATATTGTTATTTTTTAGCTACTAAACATGTTTCATGACTAAGCTTCTCGTTATCTGTATCTTACAGGAAGATCTTGAAAAGAAAGAAACAGAGGGATCTTTTGCGTCGGATGGGAGGAATGATGTTTTGACCATTGCGACTAGAAAACCAGATCACTTAGGGCATGTAAGGGGGATTGGAGGATGGGTAGGCCTAAAGCAATACTTTGGTAAATCCGAACACCACAAACAAAGTATGGTTACCCGGGAGGAGATGGATCAGACGCTTGCGGCCAAAGAAGCTTCATTGACTGCAATGTTTCAATCTGAGATGAGCAAGATGAAGGAGGAGATGGAGAAAATGAAGTCTCTCCTGAGCTGTCGGCCAGAGACCAGTGTTCCCTTCACACCTTCAGCTGCACCTATGCAGAAGATCACTAGAGGGAGTTGCATTGTTGGACAGTCAGAGCAACCTTGTCCCTGTATGTGGAGGATTGTGATAGTCATAGACAATTAATTGCTAAAGGGAATGTCCATAACTTGGGATCAACTGTACACCACCAACAAATGGCTGATGATGAAGTCAGAGTGTCAGTTGAAGAGGTGATCATTGATGCATCTGTCCCTCTCCCAACCGATCAGCTGAAGCTTGTGAGTGATGTCAAGGGAACCTTCATCTCTTGGCCGGTGAAGCTTGTAGATGTCTCTACTCCTCCTCAAGCTCCATCCCCTACTGCTAAGTTGACTGCCAAGGAAAAAATATTCGATATGGTATCCAACGGATATTTTAAAGATAAATCTTGGCCTATCAATGAAGTAGTTGGCCTCCCTAATATTCTACCAGTTTACATTGACCCCGAGGATTTAACGTCCTTGCTGCTTCCTGGGCAGGAGTTTACTAGTGCAATTGTTCAAATTTTTATAAAGTAAGTATCTTCTTCCTTGATTACATAATTTAAATGCATCGTTTAGACACACATACATATATACTAATTCCCTGATCGATGTCATTCTTGTAGGTTCATGCATGATGAACTGGTTCAACAGGGCAGAATCAATGATTTTGGATTCTTGTGCCCAGTCTATGCAAGTTCAACAACTTTGGTGGAGAGACAAGAGTACATATCAAAGAGGTTGTGTGAAGTGAGAAGAAAGGTGTACGTGTTTCCATACTACCAAGGGTACATATCACAATTCTTGTCTTCAATGCACTTAATTCTGCTACATATATATATATATATATATATATATATATATATATATATATATATGTATATGTATATATACATATATATATGTATATATACATATATATATATATATATATGTATATATACATATATATATATACATATATGTATATAGATATATATATACATAGATATATATATGTATATACATATATATATCTATATATAGATATATATATGTATATACATATATATATGTGTATATATATATATATATATATATATGTATGTATATATATGTATCACTGAGTACTTTACTACTGTAAATCTTCAGCCACCACTGGCAGTTGGTCCTCATGTGCATGGAGGAGCATATAGTGGTCTTCTTATGCTCCACTCACCTACGTTGAGGCAGACCATAAACGAGTAAGCATGTTATTTTGATTGTCTTGTCTCAAATCTCTCTATGAATTTTCAGTGAACATTATTGGTAAATTTGTGATTTTGATGATAGTGGCATGAGGACCTTCCAAATCTAGGTAAACAAAAAGCGTGCGTATGGTTCCAAAGATCCTAAATGGCTCACACCAAAGGTTAGTACATATTTGGACACTGGCATAACTGCCTTGTGAACTTGGTCAGTAAGCTATATATGCTCTTATATATATTTCTTGTTCTTTTTAGACCTGTCGGCAACCAAAGGGGTCCAACTTATGTGGCCTGTACGTCATGAAACACATATATGATATTGTGACGGAAGGAAGGACTAAATTCCTTGCAAAGGTAAATGTTATGGTTGAATTCAGTCTCTGGCTTAATATTACATATGAAATATACACGTAAGTTACTTCTGTTTCTGTCTTTGATGTTAGAGAGGTTTGCCTGTCCTGAGCCATTTTCTGATGATGAAGTGGAGCACATACGCAATGTCTTTTGTGATTATCTGTATAATGAGCTCTTAAAGTGTAACATCCCAACTTTTCAAAAGCAGAATAATTTTTTTTTAAAATATCATTTCCAAAATCATCAGAGTAGAGCACCGGAGCGATTGAGTAACTGATATGTATATATAAAACGCCGTAAGTCTGGCTGGTTACAACAGCGGTACAGTAACCGCGTGGTTCAAAAGTGAAGTACAATAACAAAAGGCTTCCGCCGAACAACAAAAGAAGTCTTCACTGGATCTTCTATGTGCTGCTTGCCTCTCTCCTCGGCACTCGGTCCTCCTAACCCTGACGCTATATTAAGAGCTGAGGTCCATTGCAATCGGACCTCAGGTAACGGTTAACCCCATGTTTACAGATACATCATATGGATTCCAGTTATTCATAACATAGACAGGACATATGCACCCAACAAATGTACAACAAACAAACGTATCCGCGCAAAGACTTAGGCACCCCGACAACATATGTAGCAAAGACATACGCATCCCTGCAGAACATATAGCAAAGACATAGGCGGTGTAGCAAAGACATAGGCAACATATACATATCAATAGTACAAGAACATATCACGAGCTATCAGCTACCACATATAAGCATACCCTAAGCGCACAACACACCTAGCATCGAATGTAATAGCCTGTAAGTGTCTATCATGGGGGCCTCACCGAATTCACGGTGACTTAATGGCTTACCCACATAGACTAGCCTTGCCTTCGGCACTAAACTGTTCTCACAACATTATCACATATAAGCATAAAATAAACACCAGAGTTAATGTTACAGTACGCGAACGTACCTTCGTTGACGAGCATTTAGTACGTTTACGGAAAACTGTACTTTTGACGGAAAACAGCGAAACATCTGACAGCGGCACGTCAGACAGCGGTTCGACAGCGGTTCGATGATTAAAGATATCCTATAAGGATAAATATCCCATTTGTCAATATTTGACATTATAACAGGCATTTTAGGTATAAATTACCATTTTGCCCCTATTCCTTAATCGCGAAATTTCGCCAAAGATTTCGTTACTTTGACTAATTTCTTCCAAAATTTTGCCAGAACTTCGACCCAACCATGATTTTTGAAATTCCTACTTAAAATACCCCTATCATATGATATCTAATCATACTTGGAAGATTAAAGACCACTCTAGCATTACTAGTCCAACTATCTAAGAACTACTAAGCTTAAGACTAAGTACCGAAGAACTTACTCGAGCTTATTGCAGAATTCCCGGACTCCTTCCTCCTCCGAGCTCCTCTCTCTAACTTCTCTCTAGGATTTCTAAGAGTGGTTTTTGGTGTGAAGAATTTCAAAGGAGTTGCTTGCTATTTATAGAAGAAGTTGTGAGGGCATAATAGTCTTTTTCCATATTTCAACTTTCATTTTAAACCATGGAAATTAGGGGTTTTTGTGGATGATTTGCACCCATGGAAAGCATGATTTCGTTCAGCCCCTCATGAGTCACCAACTTATGTGACAAGTTGTGTATTCTAGAAGCATTTATACCCCGATCGGTACCCGATTCGCGTAATCTCGGAAAAATCTCAAAAATTCGGAATTACAACTTTGAAGACATTTTCTCACTTATTAGAAATGTCCAAGTCAACCTAAATTTTGATTCCATACAGGGTCCCAACAGTCAGTCTGAAGTTCCTCGAAAAGCGTGCCCGTTTACGGAATTCACTTCTGGAATTGTCACTTTCTGGACAAAAATTCACTGACTCCAAAAATTAACTTCCGAAAGAGTCTAACGGAAGATAAAAATCCACTGATCAATATTTTACCTTGACTTTGGAAATCTCATTCCTAGATCTCTAGATAGGATCCGTTTCCTATTTATTTCATTACTATTCACTATATTTAATTATATTATATAATATTATAACTTTATCAAAATATCATATATTATATTTTTTTTTCTTCTATCCTCCTTCATGTCGGCAGCATACATATATAATATATAATTTTTTTAATTAATTATTTAATTATTATTTAAATTATGTTTACATAATTTTTCATAACTTTTTCCTATTGGCCCATACTTGTATTTAGGCTTAAAAATACCTAAACTCATCCATTTTTCTCAAAAAGTTCCAATTAATTAGCAAATATATTTTTACTAATTTTAGGCCAAAAACCACTAATTTTAGGGTTTCCTATAATTATTCATGAATTTCCTTTGCTTATACTTAAGTAATTAGCCCATTATTGCTTAATTACTTTCTTTTCACTAGTTGATAATTTTCTTAATTGAGATACTCTTTTATCTTCAAAGTTTTGCCTTAACATTAGAATTTTCATGCCTCTTGCATTATTTTTGAATTTACAAGGGTATTTTAGTCATTTCAATACTTTTTGAGCATTCCTATTAAATTTCTCCAAGTTCATAATTTATTAAATTACCATAATTAGAGATAATATACTCTCATAATTCACTTGGTCATTTTACTGCCTTTTAGGATTTTTCATAATTTCTCTAAGTCATTTATGTCTCTTAGGGGCATTTTCGTCATTTTGGCACTTTGGCCCTTAAATTCTCTAATTTCCTACAGAATTTAACTTAGAAAAATAGACTATAACTACACAAGTCTTGAGTCCTTTATTTCACTTATCAGAAATATCCAATTTATTTATAATTTTCCAGATAATAAATATCCGGGTATTTACAATAATTAATGTCCTAAATTAATTCATTTGTAAATATATGTTGTAGCAATAATAGTCTTCTGTACATTTGTTTATTTTTTCGACCAATTCATTAATTTGTAAATATAACGCAATGTGTAATTCAATAATAAATTTGTTTATTTTTTTGAACAATTTTTGTGTGTCCATTTTGGGTTTCTGAATGAATGAGATGGTGGATAAGCTATTTAGTGCTTGAAATTTGAGGTACAGGCGAATGTTGTAAATGAGCCGTAAGAGACTCTAAAAAGTATTCGCGACTTTTAGGACCGTATATTTGTTAAAAGTCCGGTCTTGAAAGTCTTCTTCTAATTCTAAAAAATATGGCTAGACTTTTAGGACCGTATATTTGTTAAATATCCGGTCCTAAAAGTCTTCGTCCTATTCTAAAAAATATGGCTACACTTTTAGGACCGTATATATGTTAAAGATCCGGTCCTAAAAGTCTTCGTCTAATTCTAAAGAATATGGCTAGACTTTTAGGACTGTATATTTGTTAGGAGTCCGGTCTTAAAAGTCTTCGTTTATTTTAAAAGATGTCGAGACTTTTAGGACCGTAGATTTGTTAATTGTCCGCTCCTAAATAGCAAATTTTCGTTTATTTTAAAAAATATGGCTTAAAGTTTAGGACCGTGCATTTGTTAAATGTCCGGTCCGAATAGTCTTCCTTTAAATAGAATTGGTGACTCGGTTTTTAGACAAATCATTAGGGTTCAAGACAACCGAGTTTCTGGCGTTCTGCTCAAGCTTTGTGCTTCGTTGTCGTCGTTTTTACCTCTCTTGCTTTTGAAGATCGGTGTCCCTTTTCTTTATCCTTTTTTCTTTTTGTTGAAAAAAGAAGGAAGATAATGAAAAGGACACTGGAAATGTTCAAAGCAAGGCGAGGTAAAATCGACGAGAACGATGGTTCAACATTGAGAAGAATTTTCACTTTGTTTGTTTCTATTCGAATAAGGTAAACAATGTTTTTTTTTGTTTTTGTTTTGTAAGGTCTTAACTGTTAACTGTATTCTGCTAATTTTTAATGTTGATCACACACGATGAGGACAATGTTTTGTTTGTTTCCTTTTTTTCAGAAAAAAGAAGAAGATAAAGACAAGTACAAGGCGATCGAAGATGGGAACTAAAAATTTTATTTTATTATATTTTTTTCTGCTGCCTTGTGAGGGCAGCAGTAGTAAAAAAAAAACATAAAAATATCTAATCCTCCCCTTCATTGTCGGAGGGGAGGGAAGGGTTGGAGACGTGGTCATCAGAAGTATGGTATTCAACGTCATTAGCGTCGAGTACCGCGTTCAGCTTGTTGTTGATGGCGTGATAGACCTGAAACAGTTGGCCCAAGCGTCGGTCTATATGATCGACGCGGGCTATGAGGTGCTCCATCATCTGGTAGAATGACGGGTTTGGAGGCAATGGAGGAGGGTATGGAGGTGGCAGAGGATTACGCTGAGAAGGAGGACCTCGTGGTGGTGGAGCAACCATTACGGTGGAGGTTGTAAAAGTGATGGAGATGAATGTGAAGAAAGTAAAATAACAACGGGTTTAAATAGAGAACCCATCCTGAACAATGTGAAACGCCGTAAACATTAACAGGGAGACACATAGTTCCTCAGAATATGAGGAGTCGCCTAGTTGGGAAGTTTATGTGGAAGCCGAAGAGACTCTCTGAATCATTCATTTCAACATAGGGTAAGGATACGACTCTGCTATCTGAGTATTTTGAAAAGAATGAACTTTTAATACCGAATACTGTAAAAGATCTGTTATTAAAAGTAATATTTTTTAACAAAAAATTCTTACTTTAAAAAGAATTGAATTGAAAAAAAAAAGAGTTTTAGGACCGGATACAAGATAAAAGGTCAGTCTTAAAAATAATTGAATTGATTGAAAAAATAATTGACTTTTAGGACTGGATATTTATAAAAATATGCTCTTAAAGTAGAAACACTAAATTCATTTATACTAATTGAATCTGAATTCTCATCATCAGATGCGTATCTCTCCTACTCTCTGTCCTTATTAACTTCTCACACTACCTCTCTGTCCTTATTAACTCCTCACTACCTAGCTCTCTGCCCTAACTGCTCAAAGCCTCAAACCATGGTTAGATACAAGAGAACTCCTCGTAGGGGTGCTCTTACACCTGAAGCTCGTGCCATCGTTAGATCGTTATACGATGTGCCTCTGTAACACCCCATTTTTGTAAACGTTTTCATAGTGTTTTGATCAGAGTTGAGCGTCGGATTTAGCAAGAGAGTAACAGATACATATATTCAAAATGCCAACTGTCGTATGTCTGGCTAATCGCAGTAGCGGTACATTCATCCGAGTGTCTAATATAAAAGTAAAAACATAACAAAAGAAAATCTCCAGCCGGGTCTCTAATCGTGCTGCTTGCCCTTCTCTTCGGCCCTCGGTCCTCCTGACCCTGAAGCTATGTTAAGAGCTGAGGTCCAAAGCGTACCGGACCTCAGGTAACGGTTAACCTCATTCTTATATACACAATATATGGATTGTAGATATTCACAATATTAACCGTATATGAGCACAAACCAAATGTATCACACACAACAAGCGTATCCCAATAGCACATAAGCCCCCTGGAAGATGTGTCACCCTCAGCAAACGTATCCCAATAGCACATAAGCCCCCTGGCAGATGTGTCACCCTCAGCAAACGTGTCCCAATAGCACATAAGCCCCCTGGCAGATGTGTCACCCTCAGCAAACTTATCCCAAGAGCACATAAGCCTCTTGGCAGATGTGTCACCCTCAACAAACGTATCCCAACAGCACATAAGCCCCCTGGCAGATGTGTCACCCTCAGCAAACGTATCCCAACAGCACATAAGCCGCCTGGCAGAAGTGTCACCCTCATCAAACGTATCCCAATAGCACATAAGCCCCCTGGCAGATGTGTCACCCTCAGTAGAGTTATCAGTTATCACATATCAACAGTACATACACAAAACAGAGTTATCATCCATCACACATAAGCATACAATAAACATCAGAGTTAGTGTTACAGTACGCGAACATACCTTCACTGACGAATACAGTACGTCTGTGGGTCAGAATGTGATCACAGATATCCTATACGGATAATATCGTATTTATTAATAAACCATATCCTAACAGATATTTTAGTCATAAATGACTATTTTACCCCTGACTTTAGAAAATTGCTACACGATAAAATTTCGCCAGAGCTTCACTACTCTGACTCCCAACTTTCAAAAACTCAATTCCTACCATGTTTTTACCTCTTCAGGCATCTTTCAATGCAATGAGGCTTAAAAACAAGAATAGGAATTTCATTTCCTACTTCCTAGATCTAACTAACATTTCTACTAAAACTACCGAACAAAAAGACTAGAACTTAAAACTAAGGACCGAAGAACTTACCCAGAACCTTGCTACTCCTTCTCCAAAGCTCTTCCTTCTCTCTTCTCTCTAGAATTTTGAATTTCTCTAGAGGTTTTGGTGTAAAGATTTCAAATGGAGAAGAGGCCTATTTATAGGAAAATGCTATGGCATTTTGGTAGTTTCTTTGAACTTCTTCTGCTCGATTCTCGACCGTCGGATCTAGGGTTTTTGCCATCTTCCATCCTCACCACACACCTCTCAAAAACGTCCCTCTCACCCTCTATCTCTTCCCTATCCTCTTCCATTCATTTATGAGCCCATGTGCTCCCATGTGGGTATTCCTTCTACCGATTAATTCTCCTACTTAGTGTTCTACTTGCATATGCTTATAAATCTCAAATACTTTTAGAGGTAAACTTTGAAGTTTATGTAATCACTTAAGAAGTATTTGGAATAACAAGGATTATGGTCCAATTAGGGGTTTTTTACTATCCTTTTAGTCATTTTAGGATTAACCCCGACAGTTACGAAAATGACTTCGGAGATAACCTACTTTGGGCTAAAAATACTTTGGGAGGTGGAATATGTCAAAATTAGATTTCCCATCTTCAAATGCAAGTGGTTTAATGTCAATAATGGTGTTCAGATCGATCGGCTAGGATTTACTTTAGTCGATGTCAATAGTACAAGTTTTGGAGATGAACCTTTTATTATGGCAGATGATGCGAAACAAGTGTTCTATATCACTGATCAAGAAAATAAAATGTGGTCTGTAGCTCTCCAAGGAAAGAGGGTCATTGATATTGATGAGGAAAGTCATTCAAATTATGGTCTTCCTGAGAGTACTCCTTTTTTAAGGGGTCTATCGGACATGAATGAAGAAGATGAAGCGGATAATGAACCCGGCATAAGAAATGATCATCAAGAAGGGATATGGGAGGATATCACTTTATAGAAGAGTCAATTCATAAGGTAATATTCATATGCAGAATTCTTTGAAAACTTTAAGGTTTTAACTATATTATATTCCTTCTTTGTTCTTAAAGAATGTCACGCTGACTATGAATTTTTTCTTGTTTCATTTTTGTGGTAGGATCCGATCCAAAGGGGCATGTTATAAAAGAGGATGTTACGTTGTTGGGTGGGAATCAGATGAAGGCAAGGTGAATAATATATTGGGCATCTATGTTGATTTACGTGCTGTATTTGTAACTCATTGTGATTGTAAGTTATCTTATTGTATAAATTAATTTAGCTGTTGTGGTCATAGTATAATCATTAATTAAGAGGCCACATAACTCATGGTGAATAATATTTGTATTCTTTTTCCTAATTCAATTTATTCATAATTGTTTATAGCTTGTAGCTTAAAGTATCGACTTTTATGTGCTATTTTGGGTGGTGGATTTGTGTAAATATATATGATCAGGAAGAACAAAACAAGGAAAAAATTCGGGAAAATTTAGACCGGAAATAAATAAGCCGGTCTTAAGTGCTCAACTGTTAAGACCGGATGTATTTCTATGTCCGGTCTTAAAGGTCAAGTGTACATATTTGATATTAAGCTGGTCTTAAAAGTTGGTCTTTTAAGACCGGTCTATTTATAAGTCCGGTCTACAATTTCAATTTTTAAGGCCGGATGTATATATCATCCGGTCTTGAAGTCAATCTTTTAAGACCGGGTAATTAGTCGTTTGGTCTTAGAATCTGCTATTTTTTGGACCGGATTGATCTTTGTCTGATCTTAATATTCAGATCTTTTAAGAGCGGTAGAGTTTTTGTTCGGTCTTAAAGGTTGAGTTTTAGGACCGAACAAAAAATATTTCAGATCTATTTAGTACGACTTTTAAGACCTAAAGTTTAAAATGTCCGGTCTAAAAGAAACTCTTTAAGACCGGTTCGAGTCCGGTCTTAAAAGGGAGACTTTTAATACCGCCTGGAACAAGACCTGACGCGAGTCCGGTCTTACGATACCTCTTTTGTCCAGTCTTAAAAGCCTTTTTTCCACCCGTGACCCTATTTGTTGTATTGGCAAGTTGACACTTTCATGAGTATAAGAAGAGTCAACTTGAAGGGGCGTGATAGAGATATTTAAACTTATTAGTTAGTTAAGACCTTAATGAAGTAGTTAATCATTGTATAAGACCCTATAAATAGATGTCTAATTGTATAGATCAAAGTGTGAATGATGGTAGGATCCTCACCAAATGAGGGAGGTTAACTTGGTCTCTACCTAAAAAGGGTTAATAGTTGTAATGTCATTATAGCTTGTAATTCTCAAGCAGAGATTAACATAATTAATTTTCTCCAATTCTAAGTTTGTTAACAATATTAACTAAATCAAAAATGATATTAACTTATGGCATAAACGTATTGACTAAAAGCGTAATGATATTGACTAAATAAATAATGAAATTGACTAAAAATATAAAGGTATATTTACTAAATGAGTAATGATATTAACTAAAAGCGTAATGGTATTGATTAAATGAGTACGGTATCGACTAAAGGTGTAAATGTATTCACCAAATGAGTAATGGTATTGATTAAAGGCGGAATACCATTACACCTTTAGTCATTTCCATTAATCATCTGGTCATCAATATATTTACGCCTTTAGTCAATAGCATTACTCATTAGTCAATACCATTACACCATTAGATAATATGTTTATGTATTTAGTTAATATCATTATTCATTTAGTGAATACATTTACACATTTTGTCAATATGATTACTTATTTGATCAATATCATTATGCTTTTGGTCAATACGTTTACGCCTTTAGTAGATATGTTTACTCATTTAATTAATATCATTATTGATTTAGTTAATATTTTTATGACACTAATTAATACAATTACACCTTTAGTCATTTTCATTATTCATTTAGTTAAATACCATTACACCTTTATTTGTGTGTGTGTGCGCGCATGCGTGCGCATAGGGGAACCAAGGTGGGGTGGGTTCAAATCCCTACTTCACAACATTGGCTCCATATTTTTTTAAGAAAAACATAATAATCCCCTCCCCAAAAAAACAACCATCGACGCCAGAGCTCCGGCATCCAGTAGCTAGACCTCTAGTGGTTGGAAGGTGCTAGCCTGCTGCGTGCTAGAGCTTCGGCACAGGTGCCCTTTTCTTTTTTTCTTTTATTAAAAATATTGAGGGGCATTAATGAAAAATCACCAACACTTTAAAATCTCAAATTAATCTCCTATCATCTTTCTATTGTTTCCATGTCTTAATAGACTTTTTGGGATTTAATAAATTCAAATGGTATTTTATTGAAAATTTTCCAAATTTTTATTGCAATAAAATAAAGAGAAATAGAGTAAAATACTCTAACCACCCATCTTTTTTGTTTTAATTACAAGGATATCCTCTTCATTTTGAAAACTCTTATAAACCTCCCTTGAAATCAAAATATATGTTTCGCAAACCTCCATTACATTTTTAAGATTCATTTTCCATCCATCCAACCTCTAGTGGACTATTAACTTTGACTCTCAAACTTTTTTCTGCCCAAAATACTGTTAGTTCCCTATATGTGTTTTGATGATGATTAACCATTGTAAACAATATAAAACTTATGAGAGTAAATACCCTTTTTGGTCCCTGAAATAACACGCGCTACCCATTTTGGTCCCTGAGTAAAAAAAATGTCATTTTTAGTCCTTAAACAGTAAAAAAAAGGTCCCTTTTAGTCCTTTTAGTCATTTTTGTGGGCATTTTAATCCCTCACAAATTCCCAAAAAATCATTTTTAGTCCCTAAAAAGGACCGAAATGACATTTTTTTTACTCAGGGACCAAAATGGGTAGAACGTGTTTTTTCAGGGACCTAAAAGGGTATTTACTCAACTTATGATCTATGCAAAATGACTTAACACAGTAAAAAGATGGGTCATATCAGTTGAACATTTTTATTGTCAAAATGACTCGAGCCAAGGATATGTGACTCGAGTCAATCCCTTTTCATCTACAGCGAAATTGGCATATTGACTCGAGCCACCAAAAGTCAGACCCAAGTTTAGGACTAAACTCGAGCCAGCATATTTTGTGACTCGAGCGAAGTGTCTGAAAAACTTAAAATGATTTCATATCGCATGACTCGAGCCAAAGACTTTGACTCTACCCAGAATTTTGACCATTATATTTAAAAATTGTTTTTGACTCGAGCTGTCACTTATTGCCTCCAGTCAGCAGGGTCTCTTTTGAAAATGCCAAAGTGTTTTATTGCTTCTAACTCAAGCCAGGATTTTAATGCCTTGAGTTTGAGCCTAGACTCGAGCCAAGGTTTTTCTGCCTCGAGTCAATGAAGCTTCTGAAGCTAAGAGATTAATTGAAGATTGACTCGAGCCAAAATTTTTGAGCCTCGAGTTTGATCACAGACTCGAGCTAGGTTTATTTGACTCGAGTTAATCAGACTAATTCTTCTCTTCTTTGCGTTTTCAAAACGTTGTTGACTCGAGCTAGGAAATATGTGACTCAAGCCAAATAGTCTCTGTTTTTGAAAATGCTTTGTGTTTGAATCTTCCAACTCTCTAACTCTTTATGATTGGTTTTAAATTCTTCATATCATCTATCACTATTATTCTTAACTATGTTAATCAATTTGATAATGAGTTTCAGATGATTATAGTTTGAATTAACATTGTTATTGGATAAAGCAATCCGATGTGTCAAAGCATTAAATGTGCTTACTCGTTCAAGATTCATTCTCAACTACTAACCCTCTGATCAGACGAAAGACGTTTTTGGGAAGATATTCTTCATTCCCATTGCTGTGCCTCAACGGTCATAAACGAAGGAATAAAAGAATAAAAGAATGTTGGAGACTGCGATTTACTCAGAGCATTAATGGTTCAACGCTTATTCTCTCCAACGGACATATTGAAGAGTTTCAACGGATAAATCTTCAAGCTTCTAAAACAGTAATAAATTCCATCAACTATAAATGCTAGAAGCTTTGAATTTGCCAACCACCAAAAACGCTGTGCAATTAATTTGACTCAACTACAATCTACTGTTTCATTAATATCTTTGGATATTATTTCTGTGTACTTCAGTGTTCATCAATTTATCTGCTCTGTGAGAGAGTTAACACTTATCATTTTATTGTTCATTAGTCAAATATTAAGTTTGTGGAACCTTAAATGTGTGTGTTGTAACATCCCAAATTCCATACGTCAAAAGGTGTCGGATGACACTTGGTTTTAGAAAATTTGACCGAGTTTGAAGTGCTACATCAGAGTACTGCGGAAACGGAGAGCAATGTACTAACAAATGGACAATGACGAGTAGCTGGTATAAAAATACCCCGACATATGATGATGCCAGACAAATGCTGGGTATATTAAAAATTCCCGAAGGAATATTCATGTGATACAATATACAGAGCTTTGTACAATTACATTTCTCAAAAAGTAACTATACAACCTAGACCAAGCCTTGACTAGACTTGGGGCAATGAACCTAACTCCGTTAACCAAACAGAATGGCCAGGTAAGTGTCTATCATGGGGGCCTCACCGAGTTCACGGCGACTGATTGGTTGACCCACATAGACTAGCCTTGCCTTCGGCACCAAACTGTTCATTGTAACATAGTCAGGTTCATGCCAGAATGAATGCTCTGATACCAAAAATGTAACATCCCATTTTTAAAGCGATTTTTTTTTTCAATCAGAATAGAGCAATGGAGTGAAAGAGTAACTAATACATATTCAAATGTAAACCATAGTGTAACATAGTATTGATAATACAGTCATCCTACTGTTCCAAAAGTAAGTACAAAAAAGTGGAGTAACAATTCTCCGGCCAGCGGCCTAATCTTGCTGTTTCCCCCGGTCTCCAACTTTTGGTCCTCCGAACCCTGAAGCTACAGCTGAGATCCAATTTACCGCATTGGATCTCAGGTAACGGTTAACCTTATGCTCAAACAATACAGTATACAGACAACAGATATTCAAGACAATACAACAGTATATCAGTACATAAGCATACAGCAGATGCATGATCAATATGACGACAGAACATAAGCACAAAGCAGTATGTAAAGCCTCATAAGGTAACAACAACAACCTGCACAAAAACCAGTGCCACGATAACCACTCGTGTCCTCAGCGCTAGGAAAACATAACGACATTATTATGACTATAACCCGTGTAAAACTGTCTGTATATTCGGTCTACGAACGTATCTATCACATATATGTATTTAAGCAGCACATGATTAGTGTTACAGTACGCGTCCGTACTTTCGTTGACGAGCATAGGTACTTCTGGCGGAAAATCATACTTTTGACGGAAAACAGCGAAACGTCCTGACAGCGCACGTCGGACAGCGTAACGACAACAGATCAAGATTACTGATATCTTATAATTATAATATCACTCTTATCAATATTTGACATCATGACAGGAATTTTAGGTAAAAATTACAGTTTTACCCCTATTCCCCTAATCGGCGTAATTTCACCAGCGCTTCGCTACTTTGACTCCGACTTTCCAAAATTTTGCCATAACTCTGACTTCAACATGATTTTTGAAATTTAAGACTAAAATACCCCTATCATATGATATCTAATCATACTTGGAAGATTAAAGACTAATCTAACATTTCTACTCTAACTACCGAAAGAACTATGGAAACTTAAGACTAAGTACCGAAGAACTTACTCAGAGCTTCGCTACAGAATTCCCCGGACTTCCTCCTCCTCCTCTTGCTGCTCCAATTTCGAACTTGGCTTGGAATTTTGGTGTGAAGAATGCAAATGAGGTGAAGTCCTATTTATAGGCAAAAAACCGGTCACTATTCACACTTTACCAAACCGGATATCAACCGTTGGATCGCACTTGGATGAAATGCTTCATCTTGGCCCTCCAAATGCCCAAAACCGGCCTTCCCCCCCTTAGGTGGCACAAAGTGATGTCATGCATGACATCACTAACTTGTTTGAGAAGTTGTCTTATCGATAAGTTCCCTGTTCGGTGTCCTAATCGCGTAATCTTGTAAAATCTCAAAAATTCGGAATAGTAACTTTGAAGAAATTTTCTTACTCATTAGAAATGTCTGGGTTAACTAAATTTTTGATCCCTCTCAGGTCTTCTCCGGTCCTGTCGAAGATTTACGGAAAAACGTGTCGGTTACGGAACGAACTTCCGAAATCATCAATTTCTGGACAAAAATTCACTGATTCCAAATATTTCCAGATAATTATCAACTCATCCCTAGATGTTGAGTTATAATTTATTTTCTTCAAACTCCAATTCGTGACTATCTGCTTTTTCACAGATTACCCTATTTCGTCTTATTACCTAAGTATTCTACCGAGCACGGAAATGACTTATGGGACAGTCTACTTCGAGATAAAAATTCACGCATTAATAATCTTCTCTGACTTTAGAAACTTTGTTCATGGTTTTCTAGATAGAATTTAAATTCCATCGGTGGTCACTTATCTTATTTGCTTTTTACATATATTATATAATAATGCAACTTGCAAAAATATCTAGATTTTTCCTTCCAATTCTTATCCATATTTTTGGTCCAATACAGCTGGTCCTATTTTTTTAATTTAATTTTCTTTTTTTTTATTAATTTTATATAAAATAATTATTTAAAAAAAATTATATAATTTTTTTACAAAATTTGCCTATTGGTCCATACTTTGATTTAGGCTTAAAATTACTTAATCTCACCAATTTTTCTTCATATTTTCCCATTAATTAGCAAATATATTTTATGCTAATTTTAGCCATAAATCACTAATTATAGGGTTTTACATAATTATCTATGGATTTTCCTTTGTTCATGCTTAAGTAATTAGACAATAATTACTTAATTAACTCCTTACTAATTGTTGATAATTTTCTTAACTAAGACAAGTTATTGTCTCACAAATTTTATACTAACATTGATATTTTACCTCCCATGTAAAATATTAAAAATAATGGGGTCATTCTGGTCATTTCATTACTTTTTGATTCTTCTCCTTTAATTTTTCCAAGGTTATATTTTATTAAATTACTAAAATTAGAGACAATATACTCTCTTAATTTTAATAATTATTTTACGTCCTCCTAAGATTTTTCATAATTTCCTTAGATCTTTATATGCTCCCAAGGGCATTTTAGTCATTTTGACTCCTTATTCTTTTTCCCCAATTTTCAAGAAATTTTTTCCTCATAAAAATGATAAACACAACATAAAAATTGAGACCACAATTTTACTTATCAGAAATAACATTTTATTTATCCGGGTATTACAGTGCCTTTTTTATTTAAAAATTTAGGAGCATTATTGTAAAATCACTAACGTTTTAAAATCTTAAATTGATCCCTGTCACCTTTTTGTCATTTTCATATTTTATCTGACTTTTCGGGGTGTGATAAATTCAAAAGGCATTTTATTGGAATTTCCCTAAAAAGTTTTTGGTATCTTTAACCTAAGACAAAAATATTAGTATAAAATACTGAACTACGTATATTTATTTTTAGCTCATCCTTCCAACATTTTGTTGCTCTTTTATTTTATTTAAGCAGTTTATATATACTTCACCTTAGGTCATTTTCAAATCAAATAAAAACAATTGGTTCTTAAAATTAACATGCTTATATATGTTTTCAATCAAATTACAACAAGTGGTGTAATACCCTAAAAATCTGTATTATAATTTAGTAAAATTATACCTATCAAAAATAGGTGAATATAAGATATCAAATGTTAAGTAATAATTATCTTATTTTCCAAGGAAAAATCTCTTAGGAAAATTAGGAAAGAGAACTATGGGGTCAAAATGACCGAAATACCCTTGGAATGTATAAAAACTTAGGAAATATGGTGAAAAATCCTAAATATCAGTGAAATAATTATTAAAATTGAGAGGGTATATATCTCTAATTTTGGTAATTTGATAAATTACAAACTTGGAGAAATTGAAGAAGAATACTCAAAAAGTATTGAAAAGACCAAAAGGCCCCGTAAATTCTAAAATAATGCAGAGTCATGGAATTCTAATGTTAATACAAAAGTTTGAAGATAAAGAGTTATCTTAATTAAGGAAATTAACCACAATTGATAAGAATGTAATTAGGTAATTACTGGCTAATTACTTAAGCATAAACGAAGGAAAATTCAGAGATAATTATGTAAAACCCTAGAATTAGTAGTAATGGCTAAAAAATTAGTATAAATATATTCCCTAATTAATTGGAAATTTTGAAGAAAAATTGATGAGGTTAGGTATTTTTAAGCCTAAATGCAAGAATGGACCAATAAGAGAATTTTGGGAAATTTTTAAGAAAATTGAAATATATAATTAAATAATTAATTAGTTAAAAAATAAATATTAAATAATAATAAATAAGGGCCAGCCGAATTTGGAGGGAAAAATAGGATAAGAATGAGAAAAAAATATTATGATATTTGTATACAAGTTGTAATATTTTAATATATAATTAATTAAAGTAAATAGTAAAAAATAAATAGTTATCTATAGGAAACAGATCCTATCTAGAGAACCAGGAATAGGATTTCTAAAGTCAAGGTATAATATTGATCAGTGGATTTTTATCTTCCGGTAGACTTTTCCGGAAGTTAATTCCGAATCCGGTAGAGCATTTTCCTAATAAGACGGAATAGGGAAAATCTGAGAAATAGGCAGATTGTCATAAAATTTGGATTCGAACAAAATAAATTATAACTCAACATCTGGAGATGAGTTTATAATTATCTGGACATATTTGGAATCAGTGAATTTTTGTCCAGAGGTTGATGATTCGGAAATTCGTTTAAAGCGACACGTTTTTCCATAAAACTTGCATGCACCGTTGGAACTCTGAATAGGACCAAAATTTAAGTTAAACTAGATAATTTTGATGAGGAATGAAATATCTTCAAATTGTCTAATCCGGAATTTTAGGATTTTCCGAGATTATGTGATTCGAACACCGATCGAGGTTTTATCGGTATTAAGCCTTCTTGAGCAAGTTGATTTTGTGCCACCTAGGGGCTGCATGTCGACCAAAGGGATGGAGGGTTGAGATTTTGCCATTTAATCCAAGTGAAATCCAATGGTTTAGATCAAATTGGAAAAAGACCATTATGTCCCTAGAATTTTCTATAAATAGGCTTCAAATCCATTTCATTCTTCACACCATTTTCTTGAGAGCTCTTGGCCGAAATAGAGGGGCAGCAAGGAGGAGAAGAAGCCTGGGAAATTTTGTAGCGAAGCTCTGGGTAAGTTTTTCGGTACCGAGTCTTAAGCTTTCGTAGTTCTTTCGATAGTTAGAGTAGTAATGTTAAATTAGTATTTAATCTTCCAAGTATGATTAGATATCATATGATAGGGGTATTTTAGTCTAGAATTTTGAAAATCATGATTGGGTCGAAGTTTTGGCAAAATTTTGGAAGAAATTAGTCAAAGTAACGAAGTGCTGGCGAAATTCCGCCGATTAGGGGAATAGAGGCAAAATGGTAATTTGCACCTAAATGCCCGTTATAATGTCAAATATTGACAAAAATGATATTTATCCTTATAGGATATCTGTAGACTTGTACCGCTGTCGAACCGCTATTTTTCCGCTGTCAGACGTACCGCCGTTGGGCCGCCGTCAGAATTTCTGAATTTCAGTCAAAGAGTACCGAAGTACCGTCAAACGAAGGTACGTTCGCGGCGTACTGTAATATTGACTCTGATGCTTATAGTCTGCTTATATATGATATGGATAATTTCATAAGCCATGAGCGGGACTCGTCCGGGTCATGCACAGTGACTAAGGTAATAAACTTAGATAATCACTATTACAGCCTTATGGGTTATAGAAATGATAATGCCGTATGTTTTCCTAGTGCTGAGGACACGACCGTACATCGTGGCACTGGTGAATAGTGCAGACCAATAACTTTACTCGTAGGGTAGTTGTTATTAAATGATCATATATTGAACTGTCAAGATCATTGATGTAATTCATTCTAGAAATATCTGTTGAACATATATTGTTATATAAGCATGAGGTTAACCGTTACCTGAGATCCGATAAACATTGGATCTCAGCTCTTACTATAGCATCAGTATACGAGATCCCAAGGACGGAGAATAAGAGTAAGCCGAGCGGACAGCACACGTGAAGACGGAGTAATGATCGACCGAGTAGATTAAAGTCCTGAACTGAAAATGTACTATTCTTTATGTACAGGAAGTTACGCCACAGTTAACGTTGTATCAGTTACTCAATGCTTTTTATTCCGATGCTCTACTCTGATGAAAAAAAAAAAATTTGGCTCTGAAATTGGGATGTTACATTTTTGGTATCAGAGCAGCAGTCCTGGCAAGAACTTAACTATGTTACTACGAACAGTTTGGTGCCGAAGGCAAGGCTAGTCTACGTGGGTGTGCCAATCAGTCGCCATATAAGTCGGTGAGGCCCCCATGGTAGACACTTACCTGGCCATTCTGTTCAGTTAACGGAGTTAGGTTCTCAAGCCTTTTAACTTTGAGCACATTTTGAAAATGAGTACTGATATAACTCTAACGTTATGTTCTAGAGATGGACAGAAACAAGGTCCTCTGCATAAAATATTACGATCAAAGAAAACGCACCGCGTGTATCTCCGTAGTTTTCGATATGTTAGGGTTAGAACTGAACCCAAGCCGGTGTATCTATCACCTGGACTTATGCAGATATCAATCTCTTATAGTCTTGATGACTCTGATATCCGTTTCTGATAGTCCTAATAACTCTGATATCAGCCTCTGATAACTCAAAAATCGCCAGTTTGTACTGGACGGTAATTCTACCCTAGCACAGCACTTATGTGAGGCTGGGGCATGTCAGACAAAACCCTGAAGCCAACAAGTATAGATACATGTAGTATTTGACTCATGTAGAGGAACTCCCGATACGTGTTCACGTACCTGTTCCTGAAAAGAGCGAACTAACGGAATTCTTAATAAAAGAAATATTGAGGGTGTCCGTCCATTTCTAGTGTAAATACTAGTGAAGTAAAAATCTGTGATATACTAGTCGATGTCTTTCTTATACGTCTAACATTTTTCATAGGATACAGTAAATATCGACCATGGAGAACCTTCTTACGTAAATCATCGCGGAATATAAGCTTACTTTATATATATTCATATCTTTTGAGAAGATGACGTAGGTTAATTAAAAACGATTCAAGAGTAATTTGGATGATAATGCATATAAAACAAAATTTATAGGTTATAAGAATTTAACACTGAAAAATCACAAATTTAACAATGAAAGTAAGGACAATTTACTTATTATAACCTTTGTAGAAAAGGAACTTAGATTTTTTTTCCCGCGGACCTGAAGAAAAGGAACTTAGAAGTTAGAAGAAACCCTTGATTAAGGGTTAGACTATATGATTTTATTAAAGTGTATATATATTATATAAATAATCAAAGTCTTATAAATATGGATTTTTAAATATTTAAGTGGCATATAGTTGAGGTACATAAGAAACAATTCGTTAAAATTAAAATGACGGATATATATAAAGGTCTATCATAATATTTAAGAATTACCAAATGATGATAATTTTTTAAATCTCCATTGTACTTCTACGTACCTGGCGTTTAAATCAAAATATATGGATATCATAAACATTAAATTTAATTGAGTCATATCTTTCAAATCCCATAAAAAATTATAAAGTAATACTCTTAGTATTTGAGATTGCTTAGAAATTACAAGTTGTTAAACATTATAAATAAAGCTTTTGGGGCACTCTTATGAAATCTTCTCTTTTAGGATTCTACGATGGAGAAAGAACTTATGCGACTGTATAAAGCAGTGAAGAAGGCGGCCGACGCAGCAGCAACCTCAACCGACAATCAAGTCGAAGAAAATCGATGCCTTGATGCGTTCAAGCTGCTCAAGAAATTTCCTGTCAATTTTGAAATTCTGCGATACACCCAAGTTGGCAAACATCTACGAGTTCTAACAAAGCATCCCAGAAAGAAGATCCAGGCTTTTGCTATAGACCTAGTAGATATATGGAAAGGCATAGTCATGAAGGAAATAAGCGAAAATAAAAAACAAAAAGTTTACCAGAAGATTCCAAAGGCTGAGAAGAAACAAGTTTATAAAATATTGAGGAAGGCACCCTCGAGAGCTACGGCTCCTTTAGAGCAGAAAACTGTGATTAAAACTGGCGATGTGACGCGAGACAAACTAAGGGAAATCCTTCAAGAGGCATTATCTAGGAATTCAGGGGAGGCAGATGAAGCAATCAAGGATCAAGTTAATGCTGTTAGAATAACTTAACGATCTAAACATGTTAAACATAGATTAACATATAGATCAATGCGGAAAACTGAAGTAAGAGATCACAAATACCTCCCGCCATTGATTTGTCTCCAGAAGCAAACAGGACGAACTCTAAGTCTCCAAACAGGAACGAATCCAAGCCAGCAAGCAGGAACAAACTCCGAGTCTCAGTCCTTGATCCTTCTCTCTGAATCTGCAGATGGTGTGCTTTCCTCAAGATCAGAGCAGGTTCAGGGACCAGACAGAATTACACAGTTCGTTTCCCCTCTGGCCATCACAGAGCTAAAAAAGGAAACGTATTCAATACGCACTTATTGCGTATTAATTAGGCCGTTACGGTATTAATGGACGGTTACAAAACCAACAATAATGTGGGCCATAAATAGAAATAACGGAATATTGAATACAGTATTGAATACAGAATCAAATATTCCAACATTCTCCCACTTGGTCCACATACTTCAGTATATACCTCGAGAAACAAAATGCATGAATCATAGCGATAGGTCCTCTTAAAGCGAGTAATATCTTCCATGTATCACAGTGCATTATGTTTCCCATGCCCAAGTAACTTAATGAATAAACCCTACGTTTATTCTTGGTCCAAACTCAATGATGTTCCTCAAATAATTTAAACAAATAAATGTGTACACAACTGAAATGAGAAAAACATCACAAATGGAGTTTCATAAATAACATCGTTCTTACAACGAAAATCACATAAGGGAACCAGTCCCATTCTTTCGCATGATCCTGAAATTTCAATGTAGGCATGCCTTTAGTTAAAGGATCATCAATCATCAATTCGGTGCTCATGTGTTCAATAACCACTTGTTTTATTTTTAACACGGTCTTTTATGGCTAGACACTTAATGTCGATATGCTTGATTCGACTACCACCTTTATTGTTCTTAGCCATAAAAACATCAACCGAATTATCACAATATAATCTTAATGGCTTAGAAATTGGATCCATAATTCTAAGCTCAGAAATGAAACTCTTCATTCACACACCATGTGAGATAGTCTCAAAACAAGATACAAACTTAGCTTATATAGTGGAAGTAGCAATTAAAGACTGCTTTTCACTACTCCATGATAAAGCTCCATCGGCTTAGCATGAAAATATATCCTGAAGTGGATTTTCTTAAGTCCATGCAGCCAGCATAATCTGAATCGTAGTAACCAGTCACTTCCAAATTGTCAATTAGTTTGTACTTAAGCACGTAATCTTTAGTTCCTTGAAGGTATCTCAACACCTTCTTCACAGCTTTCCAGTGGTCCATACCTGGATTACTCTGATATCTCCCAAAGATTCCAAAGCAAATGCAATGTCAGGTCTCGTCAGACATGAGCATACATAAGGCTACTTACTGTTGAAGCATAAGGATTGTTTTTCATTTGTTCCCGCTCAAAGTCATTCTTTAGGCCTTTGGTCCAAATTGAACTGTCACCTTTCACAATGGGAGCTACACTTGGTGAACAATATCTCATCCAAAATCTTTCCAAAACTTTGTTGATATAGGTGTCTTGAGACAAACCTAGAATACTTAATGTCTGTCTCTATGTATCTTAATACCAGTGGCGTAAGATACAACTCCCATATCCTTCATGTCGAAGTTTTTCAGAAAGGAATTGTTTCACCTCATATAGTAAATCACTATCATTGGTTGCAAGCAAAATATCATCCACATATAGAATAAGAAAACAAATCTTGCTCCCACTAACTTTTGGTTTATACATTCATCCATAATGTTCTCTACAAAACCAAATGAAGAGATAACATCATGAAACTTTAAATACCATTGACGGGAAGCTTGTTTCAATCCATATATGGATTTCTTGAGCTTGCACACCAAATGCTCAAGATCTCTAGAGGAAAATCCTTCTGGTTGTTTCATGTAAACCTCTTCCTCTAGTTCTCCATTGAGAAAGGTCGTTTTCACATCCATTTGTTGCAGCTCATAGACAAAATGTGCAACCAATGCTAGAATGATGCGAAGAGAATCTTTCCTAGATACAGAGAGAATGTCTCCTTGTAGTCGATTCTAGACTTTGTTAGATGCCTTAGAATTCGTCGCATCATTCACAGCATCATACCATGATCTTGACTCTCTACAGTTCATGGCTTGTGAAACGTTCCAGGATCATTTTCAGCTTCTACATTATAGTCAGATTCCACAATATATTCACTTGTTATCCTGATCTTCTTGTTCCAGTAGATCTCCCTAATGTTGTTGCATTATCTTCTTGAGGAACTTGTTGTTCAACTAGTTACTCAACAATTTCTTATTGTTCCTCATCAACAACTCGATCTTCTGGATCAATCTCAGCAGGTTGTGTATCTTGAATGACTGGTTGTACAATATTCAATTAAACTGAAGGAACATTGTTAACAACCAATCTTCAGCTCGAAATGGAAGGTCGATTATTTGAAAATGTTTTTCAGAAACAAGGTTTCTGAATTGATCGCTCCCACTAATCAAGTCATATTCAAGAAATTCTCCCATTTGCATTTTCAGCCTTCCTTGCTCCTGAGCACACATGGTCAAAAGTTCATTAATTGACCATTTGTTCTTATGTGTGTTGCAGGATATCCTAAAAGGGTCTATATGGCTGTGGAAGAGTGTTCAGAATATAGTGTACATAAAAAGGAATCAGACATATCAACCTCTAGTGATTTTAGTTGAGCTGCAATGTCCCTCATATTTATGATGTGCTTACACACATCTTTTACTATAGTGAGTCTCAAGAATGAAAACTTCATAATTGGGGTGCCGACAAATGCCTTATCTGAAGTCTGAAGTTGTTCATCAATTAACCTTCAGAAGTGGCCTAATCTTGTTATGTAGTTTGACAGAACCATGAATGCCAACAGAGATTGAGGTCTTTATGAACATAGCTGAGAGGTGATTAGATCTCTCCCACCTTTCATACAGATCAATCTCATCCGGAGTGTTGGTCTCGGTGATAGAAAGTGGTTCATCTTTCCTAATAGCATAACCAATGTCCATCCACCCCAAATAATGATACTTTATAGTTATCACCCCTCAATTCGGGAATGTCGCATTTCATATCAGAGAAAATTCGTAGGTTGTATGACTGTGTAATATTGAACATACATGCTTATAACAAAAATTTAAGACTAATAAACCATATCATGTTTTACCAATGTAAATCATGCTTTAAAAGTAGACATACAACTTGCCTATGGGCTAAAGTTATAATTCAATTAGATCCATACATATAACTTTATGATAAAAATATCAAATTACTTCCTTATTCTTAATTCTTGCGGGTACATTAAGAATATAATTGGATATTAATTAATCATATAGTTAAAAAAACCGTATCACTAAAGTCTACCTGTGGGTAAAGACATTAGCATAGCATGAATTTATCTCAAATTGATGAAACTAGAATGCAGTTATATCCCCTAATGCCTGTGGGCTACTTAGAAAATATAATGCCATTCCATTCCACCCTAATTAAAAACTATGATCATAATTATCTACCTGTGGGCAAAGATTAATTATAACCACATATTCAACTACAATGGATGTCTTTAAATCATTGTGTGATGAATTTTGTTCATTAGAACAAAATAGAGTGTATGTGCCTAGTGAGGATGTTTTGGCTACTCCTTGATTCTTCATACTCATCACGAGATAATTCTTAACTTATCATTCATGTGGGAGAATGTAAGAAATGTCTCATGTGGCTGTGATAAATATATATGATTTAATAATTAATGAAGGGGCTAAATGACTATTGGTAAATGACTTTTGGGAAGAGGTCTCTTGACTGCTTGATGGGAGCAGTCATATCCATAGGATGTACATGTCTTTTGGATACAAAAGTTATTTAAAGGATAGAAACTTGTCCGTTCGCTCTCTGACCATAAGAGACGCCTCTAGTTTTCCATCAAGAAGAGAGAGCGTGTAATGAAGGGTAAAGAGAATGATAAAGGTTTCAATTATCGTGCTGCAAGTCACATATTCTAAAGTATCAATTCCGCAATTATGGAAAGAGGTTAGTGCATCTTGGCGTAAACCTATAGTGTTATGAAAATCATGAGTTCTTAAGATCCTTATTCATGTTCTTATTACTTATTGTTTGAGCATGAAATTATAGAAAAACTTACATGTGGTATCAGAGCTTTTGGTTTTAGAATTTATAGTTTCCTCTTATGTATTTTGAAATCAAGAAGAGAGAGCGTGTAATGAAGGGTAAAGAGAATGATAAAGGTTTCAATTATCGTGCTGCAAGTCACATATTCTAAAGTATCAATTCCGCAATTGTGGAAAGAGGTTAGTGCATCTTGGCGTAAACCTATAGTGTTGTGAAAATCATGAGTTCTTAAGATCCTTATCCATGTTCTTATTACTTATTGTTTGAGCATGAAATTATATAAAAACTTACATGTGGTATCAGACCTTTTGGTTTTAGAATTTATGGTTTTCCAATTATGAATATGATTCTTGTATTGATACATGAATGCTACTTTTGAATTTGTTCTTCAATGAATTTATTAATCTTCAAAAGTATGCGAAATGAGTGAAATGAATTTCAAACAAGTAATGTTGATTTGTTGAATCGAAAGTACACATATTACTGTTTTGTGTGAGATTCATGTTTGAAATAGAAATGCATATGACTACATTTATTGTTTGCTTTTTATGAATTTTCAATGTTAATAGCATTCACCAATTTGGGACTTTTAAGAATTTTGAAATCAAAGAGAAAAGATCATGGTATATTACTATCTTTGAATTTTGAAATTGGGTCATGAGAAAATGATTTTATTAAGCCCCAAAGTCAGTTTCATTGAAAAGATCTAAAAAAAATGAAGAGATAAACACCAAGAACGTAAAAAACGGACGTCGGAAATGTTGGTTATGAAGGAAAGAAGAGTCGGGTCTGATGAACCCGACCCACGAATCCATTCGGGTCTGGTTGGACCCGGCTGGAGGTAGGGGATGACACCCCAATCTGTAAAGGCATCGGTTTTATTCGTTTGGGTGCCTCCTCACTCAATGAAAGGGCGCTTGGCTCAACTGGCAGAACCGAATGCTTTAAGATTGCGTCGAATCCACGGAACCACGGTTCGAAACCTCTGTATGGCATTTTATGCGAAAAGGGTGTATTTCACTGTTTTTTTTTTCGAAAATATGTGAAAGAAACGCGTCTGGAGGGATCGAACTGGCGACGTACGGTTTGGTGGAAGACGCCTTACCACTGAGCTACGACGCCTTTTAGGTTTGAAGTGTACCGAATATGTTTTAAATCATATTTAGCGTGGGGCACATTTTCTGTTGGGCCAGAATGGTTTGGGCCTCTTTGCTGCCCGTTTCTTGTTTGTGCTGTGCAGATTATTTTTGGACCAGAATTATTAAATATAAGAAAAAGAAAAGATTCTGGGCTCAAATGGAATATTTTGGTCTGTAAGTTTTTTCTTGGGCCAAATATGCTTGGGTTGTACAGTATATTTTTGGTCCGAATTTAATTAAAAAAGGGGTCTTTTGGGCTCTAATTTTGGGTCATCTAGTTTTACATATAACTAGTTATTATTGATGGCTTAGAAAATGAACAAATTATTTTTGTTAAAGCCTCTATATGTTGATCTAAAATTAAATTACTTAGATGTTGTGAATAGAAATTGTATTCATGTTAAACATATAAGTTTTGGAATTAAGTATGGTGGATTTGTTAGTCACCAAAGTGGCCAAATCTTTATGGATTATTTATAGCACCATTATAGTTGAATGTTGTATATTAATGGGTTCCCAAAGGTAAACATTGATATGCATTGAATGAATTATGTTTGAATTTGTGAAGCATGTTAGTATTTGATATGTATGACTCAAAGCATTAATGTTAAGTTGTTGTTTCTCGTGTTATTGAACTGATTAATAGTAATGGAGAACAACAAATGAATGATCCCACTACTCATGATGAGATTATTGTTAATGAACCGAATGAATTTATTGTAGAAGAACCACAACAAATAGCATTAAGAAGATCTCAGAAGGAAAAGAGATATGCTATTTCTAATGATTATGTGGTATATCTATAAGAGTCTAAATTCGACTTGGGTATTCAGGATATATCTAAAGGTCAGTGGGAGCAAGGAATTAAAGGTTACATGCTTACTTATAGGAGGTCTAACAACCTTAAAGTGATTGGATAAGCAATTGGTAATTGCTGCATCCATTATGGAAGATGAATTTGTGGCATGCTTTGAGGCCATGATTTAGGATAAATGGCTATGGAATGTTATTTTAGGACTTGGATTAGTCGACAGTATAGCCAAGTCGCTGAAAATTTATTGTGATAATTCCGCAGCAGTCTTCTTTTATAAAAATGACAAGTATTCTAAGGGTGCTAAGCATATGAAATGAAAATACTTTGTCGTTAAAGAAGAGGTTCAGAAACATAGAGTGTCAATAGAACATGTTAGCACCAATCTTATGATAGATGATCTCTTAACAAAGGGATTATTGCCCAAGACATTCATTGGTCATGTGTATAGTATGGGTATTATGTCTGCTAGCGAGAATGTTAAAATTTTTGTTATGTTCTAATCATTGATACTTTGAGCTCATTAGTAAATGTGTTTCTGAGATTCTCCTGTTTTCAACTTTATGTTTGCATGCATAAATGATGTTGTTGGAAAATAGGATTTGTCTGCTATGAACACTTTAATGATGGACATTAAAGTTATTTCCATTAAAGTGTTATGTCAAGGAGAAAGACTAATAAAGTAGTACATGGAAGGGACTACGTCGATATACTGATGTACAACCGCTGTAACATCCCAATTCCAGAGCCAAATTTTTTTTTTAAAAAATCAGAGTCGAGCCTTGGAGCGTAAGAGTAACTGATTCCCATTAAAACGATAACCAGAGTGTAATACAGTGTTGATACAGCATCCTATTGTTCTCATAGGTAATTACGTAAAACGATAAAGTGACAACTCCGTCTCGAGCTCACTCGTGCTACATGCCCTCCAACTATGAGCTTACTCGTGCGGCTTGCCTCGATCTCCGATCCGTGGTCCTCCTAACCTCGAAGCTATAGCCGAGATTCAATTTATCGAATTGAATCTCGTGTAACAGTTAACCTTATGCTCAAATAAAACAAGATACGGATGACGATATTCAAAACATAACAAAGAAGATATCACTTATGCATATAGCGGATGCATGATTGCATGATTGTGACACGATGAGTAACATAAGCGTTAAAGCGGTATGTATAAGTCCTACACAATAATAGCCTGCACAAAAACCAGTGCCACGATGATCGGTCGTGTCCTCAGCGCTAGGAAAACTCTAACGGTATTATTAAGTCTATAACCCGCGTGAAATTGTATGTATAATCGGTAACCCTGAACAGAGTCTCTAACCGTGAATGTATCTCGGTGACCCCTAACAGAATCTCTATCCGTGAATGTACTTATCACATATATGTATATGAGCAACACTAGATTAGTGTTACAGTACGCGAACGTACCTTCGTTGATGTACGTAGATGTTTTTGACGGAAACTGTACTTTTACTTTAAAAACGGTTTGTCCGACAAAGAAGACGTTGGACGCGTAACGGCAAAGAAACTAGGATTTCTGACGTCCTATAAGAGTAATATCACTTTCATTAGTGATTTGGCACAATAACTGGCATTTTAGGTAAAAAAATTACCATTTTGCCCCTATGCCCCTAATTGGCGGAATTTCGCCAGCACATCGTTACTCTTAAAAATTTTCTTCCCGAAATTTCGCCAGAACTTCGACGCAATTATGATTTTCAAAATTCTAGACTAAAATAGCCCTATCATATGATATCTAATCATACTTTGAAACATAAAGGCTACTCTAGCATTACTACTCTAACTATTGAAAGAACTACGAAGATTTCAACTTTCGGGGACTCAATCCCTACTATGTTTTTACCTCGTCAGACATATTTTTGAATGCAATGAGGCCTAAAAATCAATAGTAGGAATCTCACTCCATACTTGCTAAAACCATCTAACAATTCTACTAACTACCGAACTAGAAAGCTAAAGACTAAAGACCGAAAGACTTACCCGTTGAAGATTTCGAGAACCTCCCCCAGAGCTTTTCTCTCTACTTTCTCACTCTAATTTCGGTAAGAGCAAGGGAAATGGATGTGAGAATTTGAAGACCCCCCCTTATTTATAGGCAATTTTTTGGGTCCAAAGTTGTAATTTCCCTTTCTTTCTTTGTAATTTTCCCTTTCATTTTAGAAAACTTCTTGAACAAGTTTTTCTCTCTCCTTTCCCTCTCTTGGTCGACATGCAGCAGCTGATGTGGCAGCAAGGGAGTGGACCAAAATGGTGATCACCTTACTTTATGCCCGATTCAGGTGGGTTTCCGATCGGCACCCGATTCGCGTGGTTTCGGAAAAATCTCAAAATTCTGGATTTACAACTTTGAAGACATGTTCTCACTTACTAGAAATGTCCAAGTTAACCTAAATTTTGATCCCATATAGGGTTCCAACAGTCCAGTTGACGTTTTCTCGAAAAACGTGTCCGAATGCGTCCGGTGTTGAAACGTATTTCTGGAATCACCAACTTCCTCAGAAAAATTCACTGAATCCAAATATGTCCAGATAAATTCAAACTCATTCCTAGATGTTGAGTTAGAATTTATTTTCTTCATATCCAAAAATATGCCTATATGCATTTTTCCCTATTTTGTTTTATTAGGAAAATGCACAAACGGCCTCAGAATTGATTTCTGTAAGAGGTCACTTGAAGGTAAAAACTCACTGATCAATATTTTACCTTGACCTTGGAATTCCTATTCCTAGATCTCTAGATAGGATCCGTTTCCTAATTTTAAAATTACTATTCACAATTTTTACTTTAATTAATTATAATATTAAAATAATGTTGCAAGTTGCACAACTTGTGTTCTATTTCATTTTTCATTTTTTTCATTTTATTTGGCCCAAAATTTCGGCTGGCCCTTTAATTATTTTAATAAATATTTATTTTTTTATTTAATTAATTATTTAATGATTTATTTATTTAATTTTTCCAAAAATTCCACCAAAAATCCCTAATTGGTCCATTCTTGTATTTAGGTTTAAAAATACCTAAACTCAACTATTTTTCACCAAAATTTCCAATTAATTAGTAAACATGTTTTTACTAATTTTAAAACAAAAACCACTAATTTTAGGGTTTTATATAATTACTTGTGAATTTCCTTTGCCTATGCTTAAGTAATTAGCCCAATATTACTTAATTACTAAATCATCACAAGTTGATAATTTTCCTTCTTAGGACACTTTATTACCTTCATATTCTTGCATTAACATTTGCATTTCCATGCCTCTTACATCATTCTATAATTTGCAAGGGTATTTTGGTCTTTTATTACTTTTTGCACCTTATTATACAATTTCTCCAATTTAATAATTTACTAAATTACCATAATTAGAGATAATATATTCCCCTAATTCACTTGGCCATTTTACTGCCTTTTAGAATTTTTCATAATTGTTCTAAGTTAATTACCCTTTCTAGGGGTATTTTCGTCATTTTGGCACTTTGGCCCTTAAACTCTCTAATTTCCTACAGAAATTTACTTAGAACAATAGACTATATTTCCACGAGTCTTACGATCATAATTTCACTTATGAGAAATAACCCATTTATTTATCAAAATATAATATTTCGTATAAATAAATATGCGGGTATTACATTTCTTCCCTTAAACAAAATTTCGTCCTCGAAATTTGTACTCAACCATCTAAACTTTGTACTATCTAAACTCCGTCCCACTCGGACTTTGGACTATACGCGTCGATCTTTACTTTGTCCGCGTCGCCCTTCTTGGTGATCGTGAATTCGCCTCGGTTTATCCATAAAGATCTTATCATTTCGTACTTTGATATATAATGTGTCTCCGTGGTTCCCACACACCGCGGTTAACACTACAAATACCAAAATGGATACCAAAAATGTCCCCACGGTTCCTATGCCCCATGGTAACATAAGATATCTCCTACTTAATGACTTAATCACGGTCGAATATAACTTGAGAAACATGGAAAAATGTTATGGAAGTATAACCATGTTCAGAAATAAGGCTATCCAATAGTGACTGGTTTGTTTCCATTGAATACTTGAATGATCTCCCGTAATGATCTCACGATATGCAAACTATACATTCGCCCTTGAGGTGCTTTATTGACACCGGTTTCGAAGAATATATGATCATCACAATCACCAAAAGATTCTTACGATCTCTTGAGACTTGTACCAACTATGTAGAAATGTGATCAATCATATCCGATCTAGAAAATTTATGCTCTAGCAATTCCGTTGAGCAACTTAGTGGTAGAGCAGCATGTATAATTGGTGACCCTAAGCGATGTCTCTATCCATTATGTCTAATTGGTGACCCTAACAGAATCTCTCTCCGAGTCGGTGACCCTGAACAGAGCCTCCATCCGAGTCGGTGACCTTAAACAGAGCCTCTATCCGCTTGTTACTTATTTTCTACGTCGCTGCTAGTTTTGGTTCACCACTGGTGGTGTTCCGAGCGTAAGGCAATCTTGACAAGATGCAGGAATTAGATAATGGAGTAGATCATCGATCCTGGAAAGTGAGTATTTGTTTTCGAACAGTTGCCCTGTTCAACTTACAGTAGTTGATGCTACGTCGAAAACTCGAGTCTTTCCTTCTATATGAATAGTACTGGAAAGCAAGTTGCTATTTCAGCTTTGATATGAAATTTGGTACGGCGATCTGAATATTGAACTTATGCGAGGCATTAGTCAACAGAGAATTAATTTGTGACTGAGTTGTCTTTGAATAAAGATTTGGCTTCCGCATCAGTTCTACCTCCGCTTATGAGAATAATATATTCTCCTTGTCACCGCTCTTCATCATCGTTCATTTAACATTATTGAGAATATTGTTGACAATCAGTACTCATTTTCAAAACGTGCTCAAAGTTTAAAAGGCTTGAGAACCTAACTCCGTTATCCGAACAGAATGGCCAGGTAAGTGTCTACCATGGGGGCCTCACCGACTTATACGGTGACTCAATGGCTTACCCACATAGACTAGCCTTGCCTTAGGCACCAAACTGTTCGTGGTAACATAGTTAAATTCATGCCAGAATGTCATGCTCTGATACCATAATTGTAACATCCCAATTCCAGAGCCAAATTTTTTTTTTAAATCAGAGTCGAGCCTTGGAGCGTAAGAGTAACTGATTCCCACTAAAACGATAACCAGAGTGTAATACAGTGTTGATACAGCATCCTATTGTTCTCATAGGTAATTACGTAAAACGATATCAGGCATATTTTTCAATGCAATGAGGCCTAAAAATCAATAGTAGGAATCTCACTCCCTACTTGCTAAAACCATCTAACAATTCTACTAACTACCGAACTAGAAAGCTAAAGACTAAAGACCGAAAGACTTACCCGTTGAAGATTTCTGCAGAACCTCCCCCAGAGCTTTTCTCTCTACTTTCTCACTCTAATTTCGGTAAGAGCAAGGGAAATGGATGTGAGAATTTGAAGACCCCCCCCTTATTTATAGGCAATTTTTTGGGTCCAAAGTTGTAATTTCCCTTTCTTTCTTTGTAATTTTCCCTTTTCATTTTAGAAAACTTCTTGAACAAGTTTTTCTCTCTCCTTTCCCTCTCTTGGTCGACATGCAGCAGCTGATGTGGCAGCAAGGGAGTGGTCCAAAAATGGTGATCACCTTACTTTATGCCCGGTCTGGGTGGATTTCCCCGATCGGTACCCGATTCGCGTGGTTTCGGAAAAATCTCAAAATTATGGATTTACAATGAAGACATGTTCTCACTTACTAGAAATGTCCAAGTTAACCTAAATTTTGATCCCATATAGGGTTCCAACAGTCCAGTTGACGTTTTCTCGAAAAACGTGTCCGAATGCGTCCGGTGTTGAAACGTATTTCTGGAATCACCAACTTCCTCAGAAAAATTCACTGAATCCAAATATGTCCAGATAAATTCAAACTCATTCCTAGATGTTGAGTTAGAATTTATTTTCTTCATATCCAAAAATATGCCTATATGCATTTTTCCCTATTTTGTTTTATTAGGAAAATGCACAAACTACTCTTAATTGATTTGTAAGAGGTCACTTGAAGGTAAAAACTCACCGATCAATATTTTACCTTGACCTTGGAATTCCTATTCCTAGATCTCTAGATAGGATCCGTTTCCTAATTTTAAAATTACTATTCACAATTTTTACTTTAATTAATTATAATATTAAAATAATGTTGCAAGTTGCACAACTTGTGTTCTATTTCATTTTTCATTTTTTTTTCATTTTATTTGGCCCAAAATTTCGGCTGGCCCTTTAATTATTTTAATAAATATTTATTTATTTTTTATTTAATTAATTATTTAATGATTTATTTATTTAATTTTTCCAAAATTCCACCAAAAATCCCTAATTGGTCCATTCTTGTATTTAGGTTTAAAAATACCTAAACTCAACTATTTTTCACCAAAATTTCCAATTAATTAGTAAACATGTTTTTACTAATTTTAAAACAAAAACCACTAATTTTAGGGTTTTATATAATTACTTGTGAATTTCCTTTGCCTATGCTTAAGTAATTAGCCCAATATTACTTAATTACTAAATCATCACAAGTTGATAATTTTCCTTCTTAGGAAACTTTATTACCTTCATATTCTTGCATTAACATTTGCATTTCCATGCCTCTTACATCATTCTATAATTTGCAAGGGTATTTTGGTCTTTTATTACTTTTTGCACCTTATTATACAATTTCTCCAATTTAATAATTTACTAAATTACCATAATTAGAGATAATATATTCCCCTAATTCACTTGGCCATTTTACTGCCTTTTAGAATTTTTCATAATTGTTCTAAGTTAATTACCCTTTCTAGGGGTATTTTCGTCATTTTGGCACTTTGGCCCTTAAACTCTCTAATTTCCTACAGAAATTTACTTAGAACAATAGACTATATTTCCACGAGTCTTACGATCATAATTTCACTTATGAGAAATAACCCATTTATTTATCAAAATATAATATTTCAGATAAATAAATATGCGGGTATTACAACCGCCATGACTCGTATTAGTTTTATCCTTAACCATGACTTATGATGTAACCAATATAAATGAAATCTTTTAGCCAAGATTATGCGCAAAATTATTGATATTTGTTAAATCATGAAATGACATATATCACATGAGCCAAGTGGGAGAATGTAAGAAATGTCTCATGTGGCTGTGATAAATATATATGATTTAATAATTAATGAAGGGGCTAAATGACTATTGGTAAATGACTTTTGGGAGGAGGTCTCTTGACTGCTTGATGGGAGCAGTCATATCCATAGGATGTACATGTCTTTTGGATATAAAAGTTATTTAAAGGATAGAAACTTGTCCGTTCGCTCTCTGACCATAAGAGACGCCTCTAGTTTTCCATCAAGAAGAGAGAGCGTGTAATGAAGGGTAAAAAGAATGATAAAGGTTTCAATTATCGTGCTGCAAGTCACATATTCTAAAGTATCAATTCCGCAATTATGGAAAGAGGTTAGTGCATCTTGGCGTAAACCTATAGTGTTGTGAAAATCATGAGTTCTTAAGATCCTTATTCATGTTCTTATTACTTATTGTTTGAGCATGAAATTATAGAAAAACTTACATGTGTTTGGTGGTTTGGTGAAATGCTGGAGAAGAAAGTGCAGCCAAGTGTTGTGACATATAATAGTCTCATTGGGTTCTTGTCTTGAAAGGCTGAGATAACTAAAGCAATGGCATTACTTGAGGATATGACCAAGAAAGGAAAATACCCAAGTGAAGTAACTATGCATTGTTGATGGCGAGCTTTTGCTCCATGGGAAAGTATGAGGAAGCTAAGAAGCTGATGTATGATATGGCATATCGAGGGTGCAAACCTCAGCTAATCAATTTCTCTGTTTTGATGAATGATTTGGCAAAGAAAGAGAAGATTGAGGAGGCAAAATCCTTACTTCAGGAGATGAGAAAGAGGAGGTTGAAGCCAGATGTTGTAATCTACAATATGTTGATAAATTATCTATGCAAGGAAGGTAAGACCGCAGAAGCTTACAAAGTCTTCATTAAGATGCAGATTTAAGGTTGTGAGCCAAATGCCGCTACCTACCGGATGATGGTTGATGGTTTCTGCAAGACTCGGGATTTTGAGGGAGGTCTGAATGTTTTGAACGTAATGCTAACAAGCAAACAGTATCCCCGTTCAGAAACATTTAATCAGTTATAGTTGTGGGCTTGTGGCCTGCTAAACCGTGGGAAGATTGATGGTGGTTGCTTTGTCTTGGAAGAGATGGAGGTGAGTGCACTAGGCAATGGCCCTTTTTACCTGGGCAAAGTTGAATATAGAATCTCGGGAGTCTATTGATAATGATGCAATTATCTGAAGTCTGAATCTGATTCCCGCAGTTTGCTTGAAGAATGCTTTCCAGAAAATTGAAAATTAAGTCAAGCATAACTGCAACCTAAAATTTCAACAGCCTGAATAAGTTTTCTTACTCCTTTATGTTGGCAAAATCCCCATATATCAATATTTCTCAGTATTCCCTTTTTTTCCTCATTTTCTTTCTTTTTTCTCTTTTTTATAACCGTTTTTTCAATTTTCCAGATTTTTATTATTTTAAATCTCTCCGTTCCTCCCTATCTATTATCTTAACTTTCTCATTTTGCCTCTTAAATTTAAAATCTCCACCTTTTCCTCTATATTTTTTATAGATAATTATGTATAACAATCAATTTTGAATATAATATCATATCTATAACTGCCATGTTAACTCCTTAATTTTCTCTTCTCGGTCATTGCATTGGCCTACTTCTCGGCTCTTGCTGACCTTCAATTTTTTTAAGCCCTTCGACTACCAGTGATTTTCTCTGATGGTTAATTATAGGGGTAGTTGTTCATATCCTTCCTTTGAGATTTTATTAATATTCTTTTTTGTTTTTACTTTTTTTCCCCTTATTACATTCATATTAATAGTATGCTTCCGTTGGGATTCATACAAATTCTGTATGTAACGTGTTTTTTTTTTTTTTTTTTTGCAGCCAATATTCATGATTTTCTCAGGTTCAGACTTCAGATGCCATTTTTCTTCCCCTTTCTCTGCTTGAGATTTGCTGCAAAAAGCAAAGCAAAGCGAGACCCATGTCACAGGTAACACAACTGCTGATACTTAACCTACAAAACCTCTCATTAACCTTTAACTCTGTTTCTCAGCATCAGAAGATGCGGTTGTATTTAATTGTGTTCTTCTTCTCTGTTTTTAGTCAACTGACAAATTTATGTCTCTCAGTAGTGTTTTTGAATTGCTAAGTATTACTATGGGATCTGTGAAGCACATGAAGATGCTCCTTTTTTTACCTTCCTCCCACCACCCTTTTTGTGTCTTTTTATAATTAAAATTTATTGAATTATGTATTTAATATTATGTATTTATTTAATGAAAGAACAACGACATGCTTTTTGTGTTTTTCAGTAAGAAATGAAGAAGTGGATCTATCGGCAGTTTTTAATGTGAAAATTACGTCAAAAATACATTTGACTTTTTGTTGACTTAGTTTTTTTAATCTTTTTCTATTCTTCAAGCCCAAAACTGGAGTAATTAGGATGATTTTATATTTAAATGTTCTGATTGTTGCAATACAGGGATATATTGCCAGATAGGCAAGAATACTGGTGCTGAATATTCAAAGCTATATGTAATAATATTGGGTCTGGTTTATGAATATTTTTGTTTGCTTCACTATAAATTAAAAGTTAGCCTATGGTGTTTAAATTTCTTAGTCTAGCTAGTTCTACTCAGATCAATGATGTTTTCATTATTGATGACTGTTAAAAGGTCTCAGCAATAATAGCTAGTTTTCTATGGTTTTTGTTTTATGTGAATTTGCCCACTTTGTGGCTGACCAGTTTTATGTGACCTGAGGCAATACAAAAAGTTGAAACTAAGTTCTCATGTTAATTTGTATGGTTTCATCCTACAATATTGTCTATAATTTATCATGGATTTTTATAATGGTGAATCTGATATTTCAAAGTCATTTTCTTACCATTTGTATATACTTAACTCAAGAAGGAAAAGATAAAAAAAGTACTTAGCTCGGGTAGGTCACAATGTCACTGATGTTTTTCTGTATCTATAAGACACTTTCCCCTTATATTAGAGAGAGGTGGATGATAAGAAGTTGATTGATCTAGGTGATTCTTATTTTATCATCTCTTCGTTTTTGACCTAGATTGATATATATTTAAAAAAGTAAATAAATAAAGTTGTTATTTCATGAAACTAAATGTATTATTAAATTTTTCGTTAATTCCTATATTATTCAGCCAGTGAATCATTAGTTTCCCATTTTATATCCGATACTTGTAGTTATATTACTCCTTTTCGCTCCTCTTCGTTGTTCCTTTTCTAAATCAAAGAGTGATAAATTTGTATCAGGTGCATATTCTGCTTCCTTCATCTCCCTTCGCAGCTTATTTAATATCGCCAGAATTTCATCTATCTTTATTATTTTTCTCTCCTATTGAGATTCTGATCTAACGGTAAAACAAGCTGGTAGTAACAATATCCTATCCCTTTAATTAATTGTGGCTGGGTTTTATGACTTTTCATGTTATTTAATTATGGCAAACATGAAATTTGAGAAAAATTAAGAAACTCATACAAATATTAAACACACAAGAAATAAAAGATCATTTTCTTCGCATTAATGTCTTCATCATATTCTTAAATATTTTCACTCAATGTCATCATACTCACTAGATGATACAACCACCGCTCTTTCAGTTTCTGATATAACCTTTTAAAATTTATTTTTAGATTTATCAACAAAAAATATATATTTTTAGAATCTTAAGTTTTATATGTTATTTATTTATTATTTTAACCACCACATTTATTACTATAACTTGATTTTTATTTAATTCTGAAATAATCTTATGAATTTTTATAAATAATGTTTTTAATTATTAATTTTTAAATTAAATTTTATCACACTAATCTCACACGTATAGCTGATGTATTAATACTGGTATTTTTTCCTTTTTGCAGTAAATATTTTTTGTCATATTTTATTTAAGATAATAGTATTGTAAATAATCCAAACACTCTATGAGTATACTTATGTTCAGCTCATATTTACAAAAGATTGTTGCTCTTCAATTTTACTCGAGGAGAATTTTGTACATGTTCTTGTCCAATCAAATTAAAACAAGTGATTGTTAGAGTTTATATATTTATATGTGTGTTTTTAACCAAACTACGACCAGTGCGATGTGAATGTTTTTCTAAAAAAAAAAAATTGAAAAAAAAAAAGTTAGTTACAGTAGAGGTGGGATAAAAATACATATGTCCCAACTTGAATAACGACAAGTGGAATGTAAATGTTTTTTTAGAAAAAAATAGGCAAAAGAAAAACCAAAAGTTAGTTACGATAGAAGTGGATAAAAATACAAATGTCCCAACTTGAATAAGTTAGTTGCACGGAAAATCAGGATGAAAAAAATAGTAAAATGGACGTGTTTCTATTGTATTTAATAAAAATGTCTTTTTACTAAAAAAAAATGTAATATTCTCTTTGACTAGAAGTTTAATTTTTAAAACTTGATGCCCATATATTAAAAAAACCAACAAGTTTTTTAGAATGATCTTGCACGCACAATGTTCCCTTTTGTTTTTTTCCAACGTCTTTGTGACATGCACATGTTGAGTGGGTAGATCATATTGAGTGAGCTATGACTTGTTTGGATTTGTTTATAACAAGCATGCATAGACAAAACTTCCCTCCTATTTACTTCATAAGCGGTAAAATCACAATTGTAGAGTTAGATTGGGACTTCAAAATGCTAACCTAAACAATTATGGAACTGGCCTTGGTCTTCCGAAATGGGAAGAAGAGAAGATTTCATAATAGCCTTATACATGTCTGCCCTTGTTAATTTCTTCAACTTTTTGCTTCCTAGTTTCGATGAAGATGGAGAAGAGTTGTGTTCTTCAGCATTCCCTCTTCCTCTTCCATTCTCAAAAAAATTCAAGTCATAAAAGAAGATCTGGTTGTATGTGATTGTGATTCTTCTGATCTGGTTTTAGTTAAAGTAATTGACAAATTTATGTGAGTGAGTAGTGTTTTTGAATTGATATGTATTATTACTATGGATTCGTGATCACTTGAAGATGTTCCTTTTTTTACCTTCCTCACATTACCCTTTTAGTCTCTTTTTATAATTAAGTATTTATTCAATTATGTATTAAATATTAAATATTTCATTAACGAAAGAATAATGATATGCATTTTTGTTTTTCATTAAGAAAGGAAGAAGTGAATCTTAAGGAGAACAACGTACACTCAGCACCATATATAGCACAGAAAGCACAATTAGCATAAAAGTAAAAAAGAGAATCAAAACTCCAGCCCAAAGATGAATAATAAAGCCATACACACCGAACGGACACATATCTAGCCTTAAGATGTACACTGTTGACCTATGTTGCACTGACACGCGACACGAGACACGAGACACGACACAACACTCTGACACGTTAATCCTAAAAAAACCTAAATTTCGACACGTTAGGACACGTTTTGATATTATATATATTTTTAAGTATAATTCACATTTAATACAAAACATTGATAAAGTGTAAAGTGTAGATAAGTAACATTTCATGTGATTCAGTAAAAAAAATAGAAATTCCATTATTTCTAAATCGCTTCATATGATTCGATGAAGAATGGGCAAATAGTGGGATATTTTCAATAAATATAAATGGGGAAAGTAAAAATGTGTGGGGGTGTAAATGCGGGAATGTCTACAATACTTGGGTAGACTACTCATAAGTTCAAATATTTTCATCCCCATCCCGTAAAATCATGGCTTCCAGCTCGGCCCATCAAGTGAAAGACTAGGAACTTCAAGATCTCCAATATCATCAAGTGACTCAAATGTATCTCTAGCAATGTCCCACATTTGATGCTCTCCTTGTGCATAACTTGGATTGTTCCTTGTTAAGAGTCGAAGGTTGCTATGCACATAAACCAAGTCTTTAGCACGTTTTGGAGTGATCCTATTCCTCTTCATGGAATGCACAAAAGAATAACTACTCCAATTGCGTTCAGCACATGATGAAGATGAGGGTTATTGCACAAGTCTCAATGCTATCATTTGAAGCAAAGGTGTAGAAGTACCATAAAGTAGCCACCAAGCTTTCGGATCTATAGTGGCTTTAGAATCATGGCATCTAAGTCGCCAAAAGTTCCACCATTGGTAATAAAATCTGCATACTCCCTTGTAATCTTGATTTGGTCCTCAGAGGCAGGAAAGAATCTCCTTAAGCATTTTTTCCACTCCTGAGTATAATCTCTACATCAATGTGTGGAGGAACTCGACTGGAATGTTCTTGGAGCCATTGGTGACTATAATATCTAAAAGAGAAACAAAAAAAAAATCAAATTATCAAATTATATCAAGATAAGTATTAATTTTAAATTCAATCATTTTTTTAAAAACTTACTTAGGATTCAAAGCATGCGCCAAACAATGTAGTGGAGTTGAATTTTTCGTCCAACGATCCACAAGAATATGATGCACCACATCATAAAAAGGAGACCCCTCTTCCATCATCTTCCCTTCTTTATAGTATATAGCTTTCTTCACTTTCTCAATCATCTCATCCCACATATCATATATCAAGTGAAGACAAGGTCTATCAGTGTCACACACTCTAATCATATCATAAATAGGAGCAGTAAGAGCAAGTATGTAATCAACTGAATCCCAAAAATCATCATCCAATATTTGTTCCCTCACAAATCTGGCTCTCCCAAGATTATCATCTTTATAAATACTCCATTATAATTCACTTATTACCATATTTTGGAGACCACCCTTTATTAACTTGAACCTCTTCAACATCACAATCATTGAAGCAAAACGAGTATCAGCAATAGAAAGCAACTTCAAATTCACAAATTCGTTATAGATGGACAATCTCATAGAATGGTTCATAATGAAATGCTTTATTTGAGCAACATCTCCTACAATATCAGAAATCCAACTGCATTCCTCATATGCTATTTGATTATTCTCCACATTCTTTGCAACACAAATATTTTTCACAGCCAAATTCAATGTGTTAGCAACACATGGTGTCTAGGTAATATATGGAAATTCCTGCTCAATCAGTTGCCCTGCTCCCTTACAATTTGCAGCATTATCTGTGATTATTTGAACCACATTCACCTCTCCTACTTCTTGAATAACTTCCTTTAGCAACTTGAAAATAAAATTTGTATCCTTAATCTCCCCTGAGCAATCAATTGATTTTAAAAACATTGCTCTACCCATAAGATACTGCCATGAAATTAATGAGTGGCCTCCTTTGTGAATCACTCCACCCATCACTTACAATACTTACCCCCTTATGAGTCCAATCCTCTCGAATAGGTTCACACAACCTATCAACATTTTCTTTCTCCTGTTGCAACAGAGTAGTTTGCAATGTGTTATAGCCTAGTGGCAAATAACCTACAATATTATGATTTGCTGCAAAAGTATATGATTCTTGGAAGTATGGGTTCTTCGCCAAATTGAATGGCAATCCAGCTGAATAAAACATTCTAGCAATCAGATGATTTAATTCTTCTCGCTCCCCAACATTGAATGCCTTCTCAAGAGGACCCTTAGTTCTTTTTTTTTTTTTTGAATCAGTGGAAAAACTAGAAGAGGAGGGGGGTAACGGTACGTTTCTGGGTTTATTAGATTGCATTCTTTGAGTAGCTTCTTCTTCCAATTTCTGCATCTCTAACATGTCTCTCTTTTGCACTAACAAACATTTACCAATTCCTTTGCCTACTACGTTCAACAAATGAGCCCGCACTCTAGTATTCGAACTTTTAAAGTCTTTTTTTTGCAGAAGTTGCATGTCCAAGACAAATTCCCTCCTGCTTCCACTCCACCATCTAATTTGGTAACATATTTCCATAATGGTTTATTCAGTAATTCACTAGCAATGTCACTAGCAGAAGCATCGGGAGCAGCAGGAGTACTAGCACAGGTAGAACTTGAATGATTCATACTACAAATAAGCCCGAAAAAAAAAATTATTCAAAAAAATTATGAAAGATCACAATTGCACTAAGCCACTAACACTAAAAATAATAATAATAGAATCAAATTGTCATAGCCTCAAAGAAGCACTACTAAAAAACAAGATGCAACAGTGCAACACTAAAAGTTAAAAATAAAAAAGCCATAGTCAGATGTGTCATAGCTCACACTCACAGGTCTCAAGGCGCAATAAAAACATTAAAAAGCAACAGGTCTCAAGGTGCAATAAAAACATTAAATAGCAACAAGAGTCAGATTGAAGCAAAAACATATATAAAGCAACATGCCAACAATATTATATAATAAAGTAATATTATATAAAGCAACACATATATATTAAGACACAATAAAAAAGCAACAGGAAAGCTCATGTTCACAGTTTCGCAATAAAAGAGAGTCAGATTGTCACGTGAAATCAATCTCAAAGACGCTTCACAGTTCATGCAAGTCGCAAGGTTCGTACCTATCGGCGTGGATCGAAGGCTATCTGAGGTAAAGGAAGCTCAGGTTCTGATTTGAGGAGAGAACAACGACGATTCAGGTTTTGATCTGAGGAGAGAACAACGGCGACTCGGCGGAGGGTGGGGCTCAGTTTCAGAATGAGACAACGGCGATGAAGGTTGAAACTTGAAACTTAGGTTTGTCTCAGAAATCAAAATCTCAGCAAATAATCTAGTGACTCAATCTTTAATCTCTATATCTTTTTCCAGAACAAATCTCCATTAGTATTTCAATATATCATCTTCCGAAAATCTCGTATCTCCATATCTCCTTTTCTCCTCTTTTGTGTTTCTTACGCCCTGTTTTTTTTTCAGATTACAGGATTGCCCTTGACCGTGTCCAACACGGTCAAAGACGCGTGTCATACTAGTCGACGAGTCGGACGGTGTTGACCACGTCTGACACGCGTGTCGGACGAGTGTCGGTGTCCGACACCGTCCGACGTGCAAATTCTCTCAGAATTAGCGTGTCGACGCTTCAGAGCTGTTGACATAAACACTGAACAAGTCATGTCGAGCCAATGAGCAAACCTATTGAACAGGAACAAGTTAATGATTCTGAATTGAATAGAAATTAGCTATGCCTTAGAAATTTGAACCATAAACAAACTAACCTGCATCCCACAGAGAGATACCTTAAACCAATCATTGCAATTCTTACAACACAACTCAGGGCCGTACTTTTAGGGTTAAGGTCATCCATCCGAAGTTCCTAACTCTTCTCCACAAAAAAGCCTTCCACCCAAATCCTAGTAGGACAACGACAATTTGTTGAGAAAGAATTGGCTTATACTATGCACTGATATGCATATAAGCACAAAAATCCACCCAATAACGCCAAATTAACCAAACAACAACTGGTTTCAACACTTATAAGCAAAACATCATCACGCAACATAGTAACATCAACATCAAGAGAATCTATCTTACTATTCTCTGAACTCAATATCAAAACAACATTAGCATAGAAGTATTGAATCTTGAAAAAATTACTAACCTCTGAGTCTATGGCTCTCAATGTTAATCCTTTGTGCCATTACCCTTGATTTACCTCTAGCCTCCCTAAACGCTTCAAGAGTTGTCACCACACAATGACTATTCATGAACCTTGTAAGCTAAAGTGAGCTAATGATCTAAATTTCATATCACTATTCATGTACAATTGATCTATATATATACAGGGGAAGATCCTCACTCTTGATGGCTTTTTATGATAATATCCCTGATTTATGGGGATCATGATTGATAACATATTGATAACGTATATTTCCTAACACAACAAATAACGTCTATTTCCTAACACTCCACCTCAAGTTGGAGCATATATATTGATCATGCCCAACTTGTCACAAAGATACTCAACTCGTGTCCCATTTATGGCTTTCTTTAAAAGATCTGCCAACTGATTGTTGGATCACACGTGCCCTATAGATACAACATTTTCTTTGATATTATCACGAATAAAGTGACATCGATTTCAATATACTCCGTACGTTCATGGGACATAAAGTTCAATGCTATATGGAGGGCTGCTTTATTGTCACACCATAGTTTTGTAGGTAATGTTGTGGTGATGCCAATTTCCTTCATGAGTTGAAATACCCACATAATTTCTTGTACATATTGTGACATGGCTCTGTATTCTGCTTTTGCACTCGAGTTTGACACAACACTTTGCTTCTTACTTCTCCAAGATATCAAGTTACTGCCAACGAGCCCATAATCTGTATAGAGAATGCCACAACCTGGGGAACCTTTCAAATAATGCAAGATATACTCTAAGGCTTCCCACTGTGCCACTATAAGAGATGCCATGAATTGACTAAGTACATTGACCGAGAAGGTTATATCAGGACGAGTTATTGTTAGATAATTCAGCTTCCCAATGAGTCTTCTATATCGCTCATGAGATGCAAATGTCTTCAATTTATCTGGACCAATCTTCTTCTTCAAGTCATTAGGAACTTCATCAAACATGCTATCATTAAGATCTAGAAATGGATTCGGAAACATGGGAATGCTACTTGGTGTAGCGCCAAGTTTTCCAGTGTCCTGTAAAAAATCAAGAACATACTTACTCTGAGTTAGAATGATGCCCTTCTTGCTTCTCAAAACTTCAATACCAAGAAAGTTCTTCAATGGACCCAAGTCGTTTGTCTGGAAGCGGGAGTTAAGGAAGGTCTTAAGTTTTGAGATTTCAGATATGTTACTCCCAGTAATCACAATATCATTAACATACACTATTAGAAGAATCATGCTTGTATTGGACTGCTTGTAGAACATAGAGTGATCACACTTATTTTGGCTTTAACCAAACTTCTTGACCACACCACAAAATCTATCGAACCAGGTACGGGGACTTTGCTTCAGATCAAATAACGACTTTTGGAGGTAGCACACCTTCCCATGCTCCCCGTAAGAAATGAACCCAAATGGTTGCTTCATATAAACTTCCTCAAGGAGGTCACCAATCAGAAAAGCATTCTAACATCCAACTGATGTAAATCCCAATGATAGGTGGTAGCCAGAGAGACAAGGAGACTGTTAGTTCCCTATTTGTGTTTTGATGATGATTAAGGTTGAAAACTGTGTTTGATCAAGTAATGTAAGCAAAATAGTCTTACCTAAGTCAAAATCTCATCTTATCAGAAGAAAACTATTTGTTGTCATATTGGCTCGAGCCAATGTGGCAGACTCGAGCCAATCACTTAAGCATGCATTGCCAAAATCTCATCTTGACTCTAGCCTGTCAAAAGGTTGCCTCGAGTCTGGCTCTAGACTCGAGCCACGTTTTACAGAGACTCGATTCAGTGATAGAATAAATTTCAAAATATAAATCATTTGACTCGAGCCTACAAAAATTCTATCTCGAGTTTAGGCCAAGACTCGAGCCAGGACTTTGTGTGACTCAAGCCAGAGGACTCAATTTTTAAATGAATTTCAAAACACCAATTTGTTGCCTTAAGCCGTAAGTATCAACTAAAGCCAAGTTTCTTGACCGTTACATTCAAAAGACAAGGCTGACTCGAGCCTCTCTTATTGGTAACTCGAGTCTGAATGTTAACTCGAGCCAGGGTAATTTTTGCCTCAAGTTGCATATATCAATTGTTCTATTGTTTCATCAACTTGACTCGAGCCACACATTTGGCTGACTCGAGTCTAAGGCTTGACTCGAGCCAAGCTTTTGTCTACCTGGAGTCACATGGAAATTTCAAAAGTTCATTGTGCAGAAGACCTGACTCGAGCCAGTAATGAACTTGACTCGAGTCAATTGAGCTCTGTTTCTTTAAATCAATTTCCAACTTTTAAAATCTTCTGAGTATGCTTATGGATTATTCATATCATTAATTACTACTATTTCTAACATCATTTAATCAGTTTGATAAGTGAGTTTCAGATAATTTTGAAAGCAGATTAACTCTAATATGCATAAAGCGACCGACGTGTCAGAATTCATTTAATGCAGTTACCCATTCGAGACACTCAACCAACGGACATACAGAAAGACATTCAAAATTATTTCATTCTCTTTGCTCAACTTCCCAACGGTCACATTCGAAGGAATAAAAGAATGAAAGAATATTAGAACAGATTGATGATTCTGCTTCTCATCCCTCAACGGTCATATTGAAGAATCTCAACGGACTAATCTTCAAAGCTTCTCAACGGTCATAAATGCCAACAGTTATAAATACTAGAAGCATTGATATTAAAAAAACTTGTGAGATTAAGTATGAAGAAAAAATATATTTTCTAATTAATGGGAAAATATGAAGAAAAATTTGTGAGATTAAGTAATTTTAAGCCTAAATCAAAGTATGGACCAATAGGGAAATTTTGTAAAAAAATTATATAAAATAATTTTTAAATAATTATTTTATATAAAATTAATTTTAAAAAAAACGAAAATTAAATTAAAAAAAAAGGACCAGCTGTATTGGACCAAAAATATGGATAAGAATTGGAAGGAAAAATCTAGATATTTTTGCAAGTTGCATTATTATATAATATATGTAAAAAGCAAATAAGATAAGTGACCACCGATGGAATTTAAATTCTATATAGAAAACCATGAACAAAGTTTCTAAAGTCAGAGAAGATTATTAATGAGTGAATTTTTATCTCGAAGTAGACTGTCCTAGAAGTCATTTCCGTGATCGGTAGAATACTTAGGTAATAAGACGAAATAGGGTAATCTGTGAAAAAGGCAGATAGTCACGAATTGGAGTTTGAAGAAAATAAATTATAACTCAACATCTAGGGATGAGTTGATAATTATCTGGACATATTTGGAATCAGTGAATTTTTGTCCAGAGATAGATGATTTCGGAATTTAGTTACTATTCCGAATTTTTGAGAGAGATCAAAAATTTAGTTAACCCAGACATTTCTAATGAGTAAGAAAATTTCTTCAAAGTTACTATTCCGAATTTTTGAGATTTTACAAGATTACGCGATTAGGACACCGAATAGGGAACTTATCGATAAGACAACTTCTCAAACAAGTTAGTGATGTCATGCATGACATCGCTTTGTGCCACCTAGGGGGGAAGGCTGGTTTTGGGCATTTTGAGGGCCAAGATGAAGCATTTCATCCAAGTGCGATCCAACGGTTGATATCCGGTTTGGTAAAGTGTGAAAAGTGACCGGTTTTTTTGCCTATAAATAGGACTTCACCTCATTTGCATTCTTCACACCAAAATTCCAAGCCAAGTTCGAAATTGGAGCAGCAAGAGGAGGAGGAAGAAGTCCGGGGAATCTCAGCGAAGCTCTGAGTAAGTTCTTCGGTACTTAGTCTTAAGTTTCCATAGTTCTTTCGGTAGTTAGAGTAGAAATGTTAGATTAGTCTTTAATCTTCCAAGTATGATTAGATATCATATGATAGGGGTATTTTAGTCTTAAATTTAAAAAATCATGTTGAAGTCAGAGTTATGGAAAAATTTTGGAAAGTCGGAGTCAAAGTAGCGAAGCGCTGGCGAAATTACGCCGATTAGGGGAATAGGAGCAAAACGGTAATTTTTATCTAAAATGCCTGTCATGATGTCAAATATTGATAAGAGTGATATTATCATTATAGGATATCAGTAATCTTGATCTGCTGTCCGACGTGCCGCTGTCAGGACGTTTCGCTGTTTTCCGTCAAAAGTACGATTTTCTGCCAGAAGTACCTACGCTCGTCAACGAAGGTATGGACGCGTACTGTAACACTAATCCTGTGCTGCTTAAATACATATATGTGATAGATACGTTCGTAGACCGAATATACAGACAGTTTTACACGGGTTATAGTCATAATAATGCCGTTATGTTTTCCTAGCGCTGAGGACACGAGTGGTTATCATGGCACTGGTTTTTGTGCAGGTTGTTGTTGTTGTTACCTTATGAGGCTTTACATACTGCTCTATGCTTATGTTCTGTCGTCATACTGATCATGCATCTGCTGTATGCTTATGTATTGATATACTGTTGTATTGTCTTGAATATCTGTTGTCTGTATACTGTATTGTTTGAGCATAAGGTTAACCGTTACCTGAGATCCAATGCGGTAAATTGGATCTCAGCTGTAGCTTCAGGGTCCGGAAGACCGAGAGTTGGAGACCGGGGGACCAGCAAGATTAGGCCGCTGGCCGGAGAATTGTTACTCCACTTTTTTGTACGTACTTTTGGAACAGTAGGATGACTGTATTATCAATACTATGTTACACTATGGTTTACATTTGAATATGTATCAGTTACTCTTTCACTCCATTGCTCTATTCTGATTGAAAAAAAAAATCGCTTTAAAAATGGGATGTTATAGGCACCCTCACGAGAGGTTCACAAGAGGCTTAATTGGTGGTCATTATACATATTTCCACTAAGCCTTTTTGATATATATATACATGCATAAGAATGTATATGTATAATACAAATAAAGGCTTAATGGTATTTGGCTAAATAAGTAATGTAAATGACTAATAACATAATGTTATTAACCAGATCCACAAAAGTATTTGTTAGAGATATATAAACTCATTAGTTAGTTGAGATCCTCATTAGTTAGTTAAGACTTTAATGAGGTAGTTAATCATTGTATGGACTTATAAATAGATCTTCTAATTGTATGGATCAAAGTGCGAAAGATGGTGGGATCCTCAACAGATGAGGGAGCTCAACTTGGTCCATTAATCCTAAGTTGAATTTTACAAAAAACCCTATATCATAAACCCCCAAAGATTTTGAATGATCACAAAAATTAAGAATTCTAGATGGCCTAAATGACATGTAATCAACCAACTTATCCCATTCATATATGAGAAGTCATCTCATTAAAATCTTACGAGTGGCTTTCAAAACTTGGTACAAGTAATAATATGTTAAATTAATAACAATTGGCAGTGTCATATTTATTACAAGTGGCTTTCAAAACTTACAACTAATATGTTAAATTAATAACAATTGATATTATCATATTTTTCTTGTTTAATTTTAATTTTTTTCAATTTATTTGATTCAGTATAAATTTGAATTCATTAGAGAATCAATTTAACAAAATTTAATCAATATTAATATAAATATGAAATTCATAATTAGGTTGATTTTCGATATCTAGTGTTTTGATGTGTTTTATTTATAAAATATATTTTTATAATATAAATATTTACATGATTAATTGAAATATCATATGTTATGTTAAATTAATATTTTAATTAACAGAGGATTTCAGCATTTTGTTTCTTGATAAATTGATTTTAGTTGATTTTATCAGAATGTGACTTGATTGTAAGAAAAAGACCAGAAATAGTATTTGAACTTCAAATCTCAAATCAATCTTGTTGTCTATATGAATATAGATATCACACTACACTTGAATAATAATTGACAACTCATTTTATGAGGAAATAACTGATTTGGAATTTTGAAGTTTAAATGATCTTCTTCTTTTTTTGGTCTTTTTCCCTTAAGTCTACTAGGTGATTTTCTCAATGAGCAGCACAATATGTCATTTGAATGTCATCTTGTAGCGGTGATCTATAATCGCTACAGTATCAGTAGGGGTGAAGATGCTTGAGTATCGGTTTTTAGTAGTAACGGCTACAAAACAGCTTGGCATAGTGCTTTTTGAAGTGGTTTCTTTGCTATACAAGTCGTTACTAGTGGTCAAAACTACTTCTAGTACGCAATTTTGACCACTACTACAAAATGCCGTTTGTATTTTTGTAGTGGAGGTGGGAAATTTCTTCAAAGGGAAGAATGTGAACTCTCACGGACCCAAAGACCAAGACCAGGTGATCGCCTTCCATTGACAAAGATGAGGAATTATTTCTTCAAACGGTTATTCATTGAGCCTTTGCTTGGGTTGTTTATATTTCTTTGTTCCATTTGTGGTATTTAAGTAATCCAGAAAGACAAATTATCCTTTAGAGTGGATATTGGACTTGCTTGCCTCTTGACTTCAAAGGACTTTTTCCCCCTTGCTGCATCGAGTTTATATATATGCCCATCAACCCAGAAAAGGAAAAAAAGGGAGAATCTTATTAGAGCTCAATCATCATGTTTCAACGCAACGGTAATTAAGAATGAATGCAAGTTGGGGAGAAAACCTAATTTAATGAGAAATGACACAATGACCTAGCCATTTGTAAAATCTTAATAAAATATATAAAAGGGCTAAAATGTCATGTCAATGCCAAGTTGGGGAGAAAACCTAATTTAATGAGAAATGACACATACATAACACTAACCTGCCACGTACTCCTAATCCAAACGCCTCTGAATTTTTCTAATCAGTGTCATATTTGCATTTGGTCCACACTCCTCCCATTGAATCAGGCTTAATGAAACCAGACAATCAATCGGTACCATCACTTCCTTAAAGCCTCTAGACCAAGTTAGCTCGAGTCAACCACCAAGGCCCACAAATCCGCTTGTGGGGAAGAACAAATGCCAATATTACGACAACAGGCTACTAATAACCACCACCCATCACGATCTCAAAGCAAACTCCCTGCCCCTTTAAGTCAGTTTAATAGCAAGGAGTATCAAAATATGACACTTCATGATCCTAGTTTTAAACTTTTATAGGTTATGGAGGTTATTTGTAGTACATCACTATTATAGAATCGTGCATATATAACATTTAATAAATGACGGTTACGATGAATAACCGTCATATATGTCGAGAAGTTTGTGTAAGAATATATAACGCTAATACTTAACAGTTAAATATGCATACCATTGATCGAACCATATTTTTATATGATATTTCATAACTAAATTGGGATTTTTAATGCATTTTCTGGGACATTACTGCATGATTAAGCACTAATTTAAGTTAGGGACATTTGTATTAAATTAAGTGGAATTAGGGGTAAAATAATCATAATTTATTAATTATTCATGCAAATGTTTCTTGGACTTTTGATGCTACATTATGTTTAATCTTGCATTGTAGGTATTTAAGAAGGAAATTGGAGATTTTTTAGGGTCAGAATTAATGTCAGAGAAGGACCAGAATTAATATCAGGGAAGGATTTGAATTAATGTTAGGAAAGGACCATAATTAATGTCAGAGAAGGACCTAAAATGGAGAAATTGTCAGAGAGGGACCAACACGTAAAACTCTGCGTTTTTTACAACAACTTTAGGTTAGCTAATTTGGAAGAAAATGGGGAATAGAGACACATTTATACGGGGTGATTGGCAAAGATTAAAAGGGAGTGCCGCGAGCATCAGAGAGAGCTAGGTTCTGTTGGTTTTGATTAGTTTTGATGATGTCCTATATAGATATCATTCTTAAGAGCAAAAAGGTTGCATACTACATTTATCTTCTACTTTGACTAATTCTTATATTTAATGTAGATGCAAAGTTTAAAATAGAAGTTGGAATGAAGCTTCATCATATTTGAGCTACAATGGAGTATACTTGAATGATGGAGAATTATCAAGAATGTTGATTGAAGAAAGAAGCTCTTGCACAATATAATGGGAATATCATAAAATCAAGAAAGCAATAAGTTATCAAATGATTTTGGGGGATAATCTAGAAGGATAGAAGAAATTGAAGAAGGAAGAACTTGCAATGTAGTGGAACATCTTTATTCAAGTTCTTATATTGATGCTAGAAGTCTCCAAGATCATATGGAAGCTGGAACGGATCAATTCAGAGTTAAAACCAGCAAAAATCAGTTCGGGATGAGCAAACTCGAGTTCAGATCTCCAAACTCGAGTTTCCTACTTCGCTACAATGGTTTGCTCCTCTGGTATGAGCAAACTCGAGTTTATAAGTACAAACTCGAGTTTACAGCGTCTTCAGCATTTCAGGAACTCTGTTCCACGTTCAGCTTGGGCAAGGTCTGGTAATTCGATGATATCTCCCAAACCAGACATCGGATTGAAGTGAAACCAGTGGCATATGAAACTAGACTCCCAATGCGTCATTTTGATATATAATTAAAGTCCAAAGGAGTTCAGATGAAGGATCTATGAATTTATAAAGTTGACAGTGATATTCACGTCACACAGAAAACCAATATTCAATGTTTTGAGTATATCTCACGAACTACAAGTCCGATTGAGATGAAATCGGTGGCATATGAAAGAAGACTCAAAGGGATTTCTGTCAAGATTTGAACGGATCAAAACGGAGTTCACACCAGGGAGATATGTCCCTCGAAAGTTGACTGTTTATTCACAATGTTGCTCAATTTGCTATCAAATGAAGCAAACTCGAGTCATTAAGTTGGAACTCGAGTTTGTCGGGGACAGAGAGCAAAATCTGATTTCTGGGAAAGACCTAAACTCGAGTCATTAAGTTGGAAACTCGAGTTTCCATCACACGAGAGCAACCAACGTCGAGCATCTTCAAAACTCGAGTTTGTGATTCAAAACTCGAGTTTGCACCTCCGCTGAGAAGATCAGCGTTTCAAAATCTCGTTTTTCATCAAGAACATCCAGATGATTACCCAAATGATCTATAATACTTCCTAACATCATTTATATCATTTGTGTACATGTTTCAGATGATTAAAACGAAGGATTAGAAGCAAATCTCAAAATCTCAGATTTGGGTCGAACATCAAAGAAATCAAGATCTATCAAAAGTGTGAAGATGAACTTTGCTGCACATTTTCAGAAATGGGAAAGATGATGATTTGAATTTACTTTAAAGTCAAATAAAGTAAATTGATGACACACTGGAAAGAATCAAAAGCATTAATCTTACGCGTCAAATAGAGGATCATCAAAATGATGAATTCCCTCATTTGGAAACAATTGCTACAACTTTTACTCGAATGATTTGTTGCACAAATCAAATAAAAGGCATTCAATGATCTTCAATGCAGAGCAATCATCGGATAATCAAGAAATATTATGACCCAACGGCTATATTCCACAACAGCTAGAATTTCGAATGAAGACAATGCAGAATTGAGAAGCAACGGTCATATGAAGGTTTACCGTTATATATAGAGCTGCATACAAGTCTTCAAACAGAGACACAACAAGCAGAGAAACAAGCCTACCTCTTCAACATGCTATTACTCTGATCTGCTTATCATTTACTCTCTGATTTTCAATGTCTATATATCATAGAGAGTGAAATGTTTTGTATTGTACTTCAGTGTTTATCCATAACTTCTGAGAGAGAAGAACCATTGTAAACATCCTATCATTATATCTGTGAGCTACTCAAGATTGGGTGATCTTGAGTGGGAAGCACATTGTGTAGATTACAGCTTGTAAGGGGAGTGAGTCCTAGGGAAAGGATCATCTTCGAGTACAGAGTATTTAATCAAACAGGTGTATTGATTACAGTTTGTAAGGGGGAGTAAGTCCTAGTGAGAGGATTACTTGAGTACGAACGTGTAATCAAGTTGAAAGAAGATAGTGGATTGAAAATCTCAAGTGGAGCTTGGGACCTGGACGTAGGTCAAGGATTGGGCCGAACCAGTATAAATCACAGTTTGCATATTCTCTTCCCTTATCTCTTACATTCCAAGCATATATGTTTGAATGATTGCTTATCACTTTATAAATTATTATTGTCATTCAAACTACTTTCAATAAGTTGCAGAAAGTTTTTAAAGTTCTAAGTTTTTAATCAAACACCCAATTCACCCCCCCTCTTGGGTGATAGCCAAGTCTTTCAGGTTCATCGACTTTCGACCTTCATCTTTCATCATCAACCTCCACCTCCTCGAAGTCGCCGGCGGTCTTCACCTTTTCCACCATCACCGCCGGCGACCTCCTTCCTTCACCCTCCACCACAGCCACGAGATCCGACAGAGCTGAGATGGAGATCTAGAGGAGCGCCACGACTGGGGATTTAGGGAAGCGCTGTGAGAGCTTGAACCGAGCTTGAGAGGAGAGAGAAAGAGACGGACAACTACCACCACCGTCGAAGACGTCCTTCACCATCACTGGCGTCGCTGATTCGCCGGAAAAACTCACAACCACTGTCACTACCGATTCTCTTTCTTCTTCCAGAGCACTGTCAACCTCCATTTTCCAAATTCCAGTGACTCTTTCCCAAATTCCGGTGAGTGTTCTAATTGCTATGAGTGGCTGATTTCCCTTGATCTTGGTGATGAGGACTAATGTTTGAGCTCAATGGACTTCATAGGGGAGTTATTCTATCATTCTATTAGTCTAGATTTATATATTTAGGTTGCCTAGTTTTAGGAATTATTGTGTATAAACCTGGAACTGATATTGATCTTAATAGTCTCTATTGGTTTGATATTTGTGGTTGAGATTAGATTTTTGTAGTGTGAAGATTATATTTGTTTTAATTTCTTGTGGTTACAATAAGGTTATATTAATTAGCGTGTTATTGCCTAGTTAATATAGTTGATTTGTGCCTTTGAGTGACTGTTTAGTACTCAATTTCAAGAAGACTCATGTTACATTATTCCAATTTTAATTGCACATCAAGTGGTTTTAAACAATTTCTCAAGAGGTAGTGGTTTGTTATGTTTGTAGGAGCTACTATTAATTGAGAATATAGGACTCAAGTGTTATCTTGAGCTTTTTCATTAAGACTTGATGAATTTTAACTCCCATAATCTTTTATGAGTAATGATAGTCATTTCTTCATTACTAAGAACATTCATCATTCATATTTTCACTTCAATACCATTTCATTCACTCATTCACCAATTTATAAAGAAAATACCAAAAATAATAGTTTAGAATTTGTAAAACCCTAAAAATTGTATTTATGATAAATATCATAAATTAGTAAAAATGCCTATTGGAGACAGGTAAATATGTGGCCTCAAATCTTGAGTCATATTTACCTTAATTCTCTAGGGTATTTTGTAATACCCTAAAATCTGACCTATGATGAGCATCATAGTTTAGTAAAATATACCTATTGAAAATAGGTGAAGATGAGGTCTCAAAACGAGTATATTATTTATCTTATTCTCTAAGGTAAATTCTGTCAAAATTAGAGGAAATAAAGTACTAAAGGGCCAAAAAAATGCATTTGTGGGGCATAAAATGGCCTAAGAATATTATGATAAATCCTAAGAGGCAGTAAAATAATTATTAAAATTTAGAGAGTATATTGTCTCTAATTTTAGCAATTTAATAAATTATAACCTTGGAAAAATTAAAGGAGAAAAATCAAAAAGTATTGTGAGGACCATAATTGACCCCATGATTTTTTAATATTTTATGTGAGACATAAAATACCAATGTAAGTCAAATAGTTGTGAGAAAATGATTAATTCTAAATAAGAAAATTATCAACAATTAGTGAGGGATTAATTAAATAATTATTGGCTAATTATTTAAGTTCAAACCGGGGAATTTTCAAGGTAAATTATGAGAAACCCTTTAATTAAATATTAATTGATAAAATTAGCATAAAATATATTTGCTAATTATTGGGAAAAGATTAAGAAAGATAAATGAGATTAAGTAATTTTAAGCCTAAATCCAAGTATGGACCAATAGGAAAATTTTGTAAAAAAATTATATTAAATAATTATTTTATAATATTAATTAATTAAATAATTAAAAACTGAAAAATAAAACAAAAAGGTCCAGGGGTTTTGACCGAAAATTTTGAATGAGAATGGATAAGATTTGATCAAAAAATATCATGATATTATTGTATTATTATATTAATATAATTTGTGAAAAAGCAAATAGGATAAATGACCACCGATAGAAATTAAATCCTAACTAGAAAACAATGAATAAGGTTTCTAAAGTCAGTGCATATTATAGACAAGTGAATTTTTAGCTCGGAGTAGGTTACCTCCGAAGTTATTTCCGTAACCGAAAAGGGTTATACTAGACTGGCTAAGAAGCTATCTGATGTTCAAAAAGCAAATCAGATAAATGAAAATCTATAGAAACCAAGCCATAACTTGAAATCCAAGAATGAGTTGGTAAACATTTGGGCATATTATGAATCAGTGGATTTTTTTCCCGAAGATGTTGTTACCCGAAGCGATTTCGCAATCGAAGGCGGATATCCGAAAATCTTCAGCGAAATAGGAGAGGCCCTGAATGGGATCAAAAATTTAGTTGACCCAAGTATCTTGAAAGAGGAAGAAGAGATCTTCAGGGCTATGTTCCCGGAATTTTGAGATTTTCTAAGATTACGCGATTCGAACACCGATCGGGGAATTTTATCGGGTCGAAGGCAAAAAGCAAAAGCAAGATGACTCATCCTTTTTGCTTTTTGGGAGGGGGCAGGTCGGCCCAAGCAATTGCATGGCCAAGAGAAGAGCTTCCAGAAGCATTAGGTTTCTGTGGTCCAAAACAAATTAGAAAATTCCCGAAATACCCCTGAAAAACTCTATAAATAGGTTGCTACCTCCTTCATATTTTCTCACACCAAAAACCACTAGCAATTCGAAATCTTGGAGCAGAGCAAGGAGGAGGAGTCCGGGGAAATTTGTAGCGAAGCTCTGAGTAATTTCTTCGGTCCTTAGTCTTAAGTTCTTTCGGTAGTTATAGTAGGGATGTTAGATAGATCTTTAAGTTTTTCGAGTATGATTTAGATATCATGTTTTAGGGGTAGATATGATATTTATTTCAAAAATATGTTGGAGAAAGAGGTATGTTAAATTTTTGGAGAGATAGAGTTAAAGTAGCGAAGCTCTGGCGAAATTTAGGCGATTAGGGGAATAGGGGCAAAATGGTAATTTGTACCTAAAATGCCTGTTATGATGTCAAGTATTGATAAACATGATATTATCATTATAGGATATCAGTAATCTTGTTCCGCTGTCATTTCGCTGTCGTTCCGCTGTCTGACATGCTGCTATTGGACGTTTCGCTGTCAAAAGTACCGTTTCTGTCAAACGTACCAGAATATCATCAACGAAGGTACGGACGCGTACTGTAACAATGACTCTAATGTTTATATGCTTATATATGTTATGGATGGTTTCATAGAGCCATGAACGGGACTCTGTCCTGGACATGCACTGTGACTAAGGTAGACTTAGATCACTATTTACTGCTTTACGGTTATAGTCATGATAACACCGTTATGTTTTCCTAGCGCTGAGGACACGACCGTACATCGTGGCATAGGTTGAAAGTGCAGACCAGGGATAACTTTGCATGTTAGTGTAGTTGTTATCAATTGATCATACGATGTACTGTATGGATCTATCTTTGTAATACTAGAAATAACTGTTGTACATGTATTGTTTGTATAAGCATGAGGTTAACCGTTACCTGAGGTCCGGTGGGCATTGGACCTCAGCTCTTATTGTAGCTTCAGGGTCCGGAGACTCGAGGACGGAGGATGAACGTAAGCTGTGTAAACAGCACATGTGAAGAACGCGTAAAGAACCGATCGAGGATATCTAAGATTTGAACAGATAATGTAATGTTCTTTATGAACAGGCAGTTACGCCACTATATTATGTTGTATCAGTTGCTCAATACTCCTTTTGTTCCAATGCTCTACTCTAATTATATGAAGAAAAAAAAATTATACTGCTTTTGAAAATGGGATGTTACATATTTTCTATTAAAATTAGAGAAAATAAAGAGCTGGAAAGCCCTAAAAACTATTATGGGCCATAAAATACCCTGATAAATCTTAAGAGACAAGTAAATATTTATTAAAAATAGGAAAGTATGTTGTCTCTAATTTAGATAATTTTTGGGATTATTTTCCTTGGAAAATAATAAGGCGAAATTAAATATTATTTTGGGGGTCATAAGTGACCCCATGATTTTTAATATTTTACATGGAGCATAAAATATCAATGTCAGTGAATAGTTGTGAGAAAATGATTAATCTTAAATAAGAAAATTGTCAACAATTAGTAAGTGATTAAATAAATAATTAATTGCTAATTGTCTAAGCATAGATTAAGGGAAAATCCAAGGTTAATTATGTGAAACACTTTAATTAAATGTTTATGGCAATAATTAGCATAAAATATAGATGCTAATTAGTTAGAAAAGATTAAGGACAAGGGATGAGATTAAGTACATAAAATCTCTAAGGTTTAATTAATCATCAAAGGAATACTAATCACATGATTAAGGCCCTAATTAAGCTTACTAATCAATTTCTACAAAGTAAACATTAATCAATGGCTAAGATTGAACCTCCTAAAGCAAGATCAAAGGTCTACAGTTATTCTAGTAATTTTAAAAGCCTAAATCCATGTTAATTGAAAAGGACCAATGGGAGAATTTTGCTACATAATATTAAAGAATTAAAATATAATATAAGTTAATTAAAAAGTAAATCAAAATACACAAAAAGGGATGCTAGCCGAAATTATGGACTTTTTGGGAGAGAAAATGAGATTTTTATGCAAGTTGCAATTTAATAATAATATAAAATGAGATATTTGTTGAAAAAGCAAATAGGATAAATGAGAACCGATAGAGATTATATCCTATCTTAAAAACCATGAACTAGGTTCCTAAAATCAGGACATATTATGAACAGTGTATTTTTATCTCGGAGTGGGTTATCTCCGAAGTCATTTCCGTAACCGGCGGAATGTTAAAGAGAAAAGACGAAAAAGATATTTTGTGAAAAAGGGCAGATATGAAAAATGATAACCAATGGAAAATAAATCATATCTTGAAATCCTTGGATTAAGTGGTAAACATCTGGATATATTATGAATCAGTGTAATTTTGTCCCGAAGTTGACATTACCTGAAGTGATTTTCGTAACCGACGACGTTTGTCCGAAATCTTCAGCAGGCTATGAAATACTCTTAATGGGATCATAAATTTTGTTAATCCAAACATTTCTCAAGAGAAAGAATAGATCTCCAAGGTGACATCGAGGAATTTTTGAGATTAGTTAAGATTACGCGATTAGAACACCGAACGGGGGAATTTATCGGTAAGAATCCATAAAGCACATGGATGACATCACATGGATGATGTCATATGGAGGAAAGAGAAGAGGATGGATGGTTGAGATCAAAAATTCTTCACTAAGTTAGATCGAGGGTTGAAAATGAAGAAGAGAAAGTTGGAAAGAACTATCAAAATGCCACACAAGAATTCTATAAATACGCACCATCTTTCATTTGAAAAATCACCAATTCACTTGAGCATTTCGAAATCTAGTGAGAGGTTAGAGATAATGAGGAGCCCGGAGGAAGAAGCAGCGAAGTTCTGGGTAATTTTTTCGGTCCCTAGTCTTAAGTTCTAGTCTTTAGTTCGGTAGTTCTTGAAGTTCTAGGGTAGATGTTGTTTTGATCTTTAGTCTTCCAATATATTGTAGATATCATGTTTTAGGTTTAAATATGGTATTTATTTCAAAAATTTGTTGGAGAAAGAGATATGGAAAAATTTTGGAAGATTAGAGACGAAGTAACGAAGTTCTGGCGAAATTTCGCCGATTAGGGAGGTTAGGGGTAAAATGGTCATTTGTGACTAAAGTGACTGTTATGATGATTGTTTAGTAACAAATACGCTATTATCCTTATAGGACACCTGTGATTACGTACTGACCAACAGACATACCGAATACCGTCAACGAAGGTACGTTCGCGTACTGTAACACTAACTCTGATATTTATTGTATGCATATATGTATTATGAGTACTGTATGCGTATGTGTGGTTGATGATCTGTTGTATTTTTATGTGCTTTCGGGGTATATTCACTATGGGTGACATATCTGTAAGGAAACATTCACTTCGTGCGGTGCATCTGCACTCGCTCCGTGCGGCACATCTATTTTTGCTCCGTGCGGTGCGTCTGCATTCGCTCTGTGCGGTACATCTGCATTGGTTGGGTACATCTGTTATACTGTTAATGTTGTGAATGAATGTGATCCATATACTGTATATGTAAATATGAGGTTAACCGTTACCTGAGGTCCGGTGCGGACCTCAGCTCTTAACATAGCGTCAGGATCGGGAGAACCGAGGGCAGAAGAGAAGGGAAAGCAGCAAGCTTAAGGATCCGGCTGAAGACTTTTTGTTGTTGTTCTTTATTTTTGAAGATACTCGGATTAATGTATCGTTACAGTAATTAGCCAGACTTACGACGTTTTGAATATATATATCAGTTACTCTTATGCTCCGATGCTCTACTCTGATAAAAAAAAAAATATACTGCTTTTGAAAATGAGATGTTACAGCATTTAATTAATTTGCATTGTTTTTTAGTTTATTAATTTGAAAATCCAAAAGCCATTTTCCCCTTGTGTTTATTGCATTTGCATGTCATTTAGATTACCTAGGACTCAATAAAAGGCTCATCGAGAAGAGAGAACGGTCCTCAGTTTGCCTATACGTACAATCCTTGGTTAAGGGTGGTGGGTAGTGTGATACCCTCTTATTTATTAAATCCAATTTTCACACCCCTTCAATAATATATCACAGATCAGAGCTTTATAGCGCAACACAGTGGTAAAATAGTTTAAGCATAGTATACTGATAATAAATTACATATCTAGGTTACAAAATTTAAAACATATTACATAAATTTTCAAAAAACATTCCCCACATAATCTGACACCACTCCGGTGTAGAACCGGCTGAACCCAAGTGGGGGGTGAATTGGGTGAAGATTAAAAACTTGATACTTTGAAAAGCTTTTCTCGTTTTCTAATTCAACAGTTTGATATTCAAATAAATATATACTGGAAATATAAGACATAAGGAAATAGAATATGCATACTGTGATTTATACTGGTTCGGCCCAATCCTTGACCTACGTCCAGTCCCCAAGTGTAACACCCCAAATTCCATACGTCAAAAGGTGTCGGTTGACACTTGGTTTTAGAAAATTCAACAGAGTTTGAGGTGCTACATCAAAGTACTGCGGAAACGGAGAGCAATGCACTAACAATTGGACAATGATGAGTAGCTGATATGAAATACCCCGACATATGATGATGCCAGGCGTATGCTGGTTAAATTGAAAATCCCGAAGGAATATTCATGTGATACAATATACAGAGCTTTGTACAATTACATTTCTCAAAAAGTAACTATACAACCTAGACCAAGCCTTAACTAGACTTGGGGAAATGAACCTAACTCCGTTAACCGAATAGAATGGACAGGTAAGTGCCTATCATGGGGGCCTCACCGAGTTCACTGCGACTTATTGGCTGACCCACATAGACTAGCATTGCCTTCGGCACCAAACTATTCGAAGTAACTTAATTAGATCCATGCCTGATAACAGGATCTGATAATCTTCTCTAATTTATATTTATGCTAATCCTAGCCATTAATCTTTAATTAGGGGTTGTTCACCATTAACTTTGATCATTTCCTTGATTCTTGCTTAAATAATTAGCCATTAATTATTTATTTAATCACTTAATAATTGTTGATAATTTTCTTAATTAAGATTAATCATTTTCTCACAACTATTACATTGACATTGGTAATTTATGCACCATGCATTATATTAAAAATCATTGGGCAACTTATGGTCCCCAAAATAATATTAAATTTTGCCTCATTATTTTCCAAGGAAAATATTCCCATAAATTACCTAAATTAGAGACAAAATACTTTCCTATTTTTAATAAATATTTAATTGCCTCTTAAGATTTATTATAACATTCTCAGGGTATTTTATGACCCATAAATTCACTTAGGGATTTTGGCACTTTATTTCTCCCAATTTCAAGAGAAATTACCCTTGGAACAAAGTAATTACTCTACAAAATTTGAGACTACATATTCACCTATTTCTAGTAGGTATTATTTACTAATTTATGATATTTATCATTAGTGAGATTTTTAGGGTATTACATTTCTCCCCCCGTTAAATAAAATTTGGCCCTCGAAATTTGCTTTATACTAACTAGACTCTGTACTAATTAGACTTCGGACCATATGCTCCGGATCTTTACTCTATCGGAACATTTTTAAGCCGTTTCTCTCGGTGATCGAGAATTCGCTCCGGCTCGACTACAAAGATCTTGTCATATCGTACTTAGATATATAGTGTTTCCGTGGCGCCCATACACCGCGGTAACACCAGATATCATAAATGTCTCCAAGGCGCCCATACACCATGGCTACACAAGATACCTTAAATGTCTCCATGGCGCCCATACACCATGGCAACACAAGATACCTCATACGCAATGACACGATCGCGGTCCGGTTGTAATAACTACATGGAACTTAACAACTTTCTGTTTCTTCATGGAACTTAATCAGTAGGTCACTGCTTCTATAGGGAAACCTAACAGTAGGTTACACTCTATAAGAAAACCTAAGCAGTATCGACTTCTCTATACCTCTTCCCTTAAGACACTAGGCAGGGATTCAACTCAGACTCTGATTTCCATATCAGAAGTCCTAGAGTTTAGCAACAGAAACCATATTCTGTGCCATCACTTTATTCTCTGGGTCTTCACTTACCCGAGCCTAACCCTTTTTCCTTTAGGGTATACGTCCTTTCCGTATCACATAACCAGTATTATATCAGTACTCCTAACCTACATGTCCATACAATGCTCTGAGACTAGCTATGAAGCTAGCTCTGATACCAAAATGTCTCCCTGGCGATCCCACGCAGTGGCAACAAAAGATACCTCAGCCGCCAGTTTTACGCACCGCCTCACGATCGATGTGGGAGAATTTCCGCCCCTCCCAGAAGGTACCCAAGGTCCGCGCTGGCACATACAGTGCAACCAGGCCGGTGGCTAGCCGTCTGGCCATGTCGGGGTAAGAGCCAATGCTTCGCCACATATCACACTGTGAGAACCCCCGATCATGAGTCCAATTCGCCATCAGCATAACTAGCTCTGATACCAAAATGTAATACCCTAAGAATCTCACTAATGATAAATATCATAAATTAGTAACTAATACCTACTGGAAATAGGTGAATATGTAGTCTCAAATTTTGTAGAGTAATTACTTTGTTCCAAGGGTAATTTCTCTTGAAATTGGGAGAAATAAAGTGCCAAAATTCCTAAGTGAAATGTAATACCCTAAAAATCTCACTAATGATAAATATCATAAATTAGTAAATAATACCTACTGGAAATAGGTGAATATGTAGTCTCAAATTTTGTAGAGTAATTACTTTGTTCCAAGGGTAATTTCTCTTGAAATTGGGAGAAATAAAGTGCCAAAATCCCTAAGTGAATTTATGGGTCATAAAATACCCTGAGAATGTTATAATAAATCTTAAGAGGCAATTAAATATTTATTAAAAATAGGAAAGTATGTTGTCTCTAATTTAGGTAATTTATGGGAACATTTTCTTAATCATTTCTAATTAATTAGCAATTATTCTTATGCTAATCTTAATCCCTTATTGGTCATTATTACGACTTTGCCCCTTGGTTCCTCTCTACGGCTCTGTCTACCGGCGCCTTCTCTATTCCTGATCCTTACCTGTACTATCATTTAAGACTGAGGTCCAATGCCCATACACCGGGCCTCAGGTAACGGTTAACATCATGTTTACATAAACACATATGTATTACAGATAATCACAACCTTAACAGTATATAAACACACAACAAATGTATCATATAAACAAACGTATCCCAGCAGCACATAGGCACCCCGGCAAAATGTGTAGCAGCACATAGGCACCCCGGAAGAACGTGTAGCAGCACATAGGCACCCCGTGAATGTAAACTTATCAACAGTACATAGACATACATCAAAGCTATCAGCTATCACATACAATACACATATCACGTATATGCATACAATAAACATCAGCGTTAGTGTTACAGTACGCGAACGTACGTACCTTCGTTGACGAAATACGGTACGTCTATTGGTCGGAACACAATCACAGATATCCTATAAAGGTAATACCGTATCCATTAACTCATAAACAATATCCTAACAGATATCCTAGTCACAAATGACTATTTTACCCCTGACTTCGCTAATCAACAAAATTTCGCCAGAGCTTCGCTACTTTGACTCTAATCTTCCAAAATTTTGCCATATCTTTTTCTCCATCATATTTTCGAAATAAATACCATATTTAACCATAAAACATTATATCAACAATATATTGGAAGATTAAAGATCGAAACAACATAATCTATGAACTTAACCTAGAACTTCAAGAACTAGGGACCGAAGAACTTACCCAGAACCTTTCTCTCCTTCTTCAGAGCTCTTCCTTCTCACTAACCTCTCTCTACATTTTTGAATTACACTATGAATTGGTGAGGAATGAAGTGAAGAGAAGGTGCCTATTTATAGAAAAAGGCTATGGCACATTGGTAAATACTTTGAACTTTCCCTTCTCCATTCTAAGCCACAAGATCTAGGGTTTTGGTTGAAGCTCCATCTCCACCCTTCCTTGCCTTGGCCGACCTCCCTCCCCCTTCTCACTCCAAAAATGACATCATCCATATGATGTCACCTTTCCTCTTTATGGATTTCTACCGATTAATTCCCCTGCTCATTGTTCTAATCGAATATACTTATAACTTTTAAATACTTTGAGGTAAACCTTGAAGTTTATGTATCATCTTGAGAAGTATTTGGATTAACAAGAATTATAGTCTAATTAGGGGTCTTTACTAGCCTTTTAGTCAGTATACGATAAAATCTCGTCGGTTACGAAAATGACTTCAGAGGTAACCAACTCTGGGATAAAAATTCACTTGTTTATAATATGTCCTGATGTTAAATACTTAGTTCACATATTTCAAGATATGATTTAATTTCTATCGGTTCTCATTTATCCTATTTGCTTTTTCAACAAATATCTAAAATATCACAACTTTTCTATCCACTTGCATATGCTTTCACACACACATTTTCTCTCTCTTTTCCTCTTCAAAATTTCGGCTCCCCTCCCCCTTTTCTTATTTTTCATTTTGTTTATTTAATTATCCCTCATTATCTTATATATATTAGCTATAAATTCTCCCACTGGTCCTTACATAATTACATGGATTTAGACATTTTTATATCTTAGAATTATTGTAGCCATTAGATCTTGCTTTATTAGATTAAATCCTAACCATTGCTTAATGTTTATTTTGCCTAATTTGATTAGTAAGCTTAATTAGAGCCTTAATCACATGATTAGTAAATCTTTTAAGCTTTAGGGATTTTATACATTTAATCTCATCCATTTCTCTTAATCTTAAGTGTCTCCCTGGCGATCCCACGCCGTGGCAACAAAAGATTAGAGCCTTAATGTTTAATTTGCCTAATTTGATTAGTAAGCTTAATTAGAGCCTTAATCACATGATTAGTAAATCTTTTAAGCTTTAGGGATTTTATACATTTAATCTCATCCATTTCTCTTAATCTTAAGTGTCTCCCTGGCGATCCCACGCCGTGGCAACAAAAGATACCTCAGCCGCCAGTTTTACGCACCACCTCACGGCCGATGTGGGAGAATTTCCACCCCTCCCAGGAGGTACCCAGCGTCTGCGCTGGCACATACAGTGCAACCAGGCCGGTGGCTAGCCATCTGGCCATGTCGGGGTAAGAGCCAATGCTTTGCCACAGATCACACTGTGAGAACTCTCGATCATGAGTCGAATTCGCCATCAGCATAACTAGCTCTGATACCAAAAGTGTAACACCCCAAATTCCATACGTCAAAAGGTGTCGGTTGACACTTGGTTTTAGAAAATTCAACAGAGTTTGAGGTGCTACATCAAAGTACTGCGGAAACGGAGAGCAATGCACTAACAATTGGACAATGATGAGTAGTTGATATGAAATACCCCGACATATGATGATGCCAGGCGTATGCTGGTTAAATTGAAAATCCCGAAGGAATATTCATGTGATACAATATACAGAGTTTTGTACAATTACATTTCTCAAAAAGTAACTATACAACCTAGACCAAGCCTTAACTAGACGTGGGGCAATGAACCTAACTCCGTTAACCGAATGTAATGGCCAGGTAAGTGTCTATCATGGGGGCCTCACCGAGTTCACGACGACTTATTGGCTAACCCACATAGACTAGCCTTGCCTTCGGCACCAAACTATTCGAAGTAACTTTATTAGATCCATGCCTGATAACAGGCTCTGATAATCTTCTCTAATTTATATTTATGCTAATCCTAGCCATTAATCTTTAATTAGGGGTTGTTCACCATTAACTTTGATCATTTCCTTGATTCTTGCTTAAATAATTAGCCATTAATTATTTATTTAATCACTTACTAATTGTTGATAATTTTCTTAATTAAGATTAATCATTTTCTCACAACTATTACATTGACATTGGTAATTTATGCACCATGCATTATATTAAAAATCATTGGGCAACTTATGGTCCCCAAAATAATATTAAATTTTGCCTCATTATTTTCCAAGGAAAATATTCCCATAAATTACCTAAATTAGAGACAAAATACTTTCCTATTTTTAATAAATATTTAATTGCCTCTTAAGATTTATTATAACATTCTCAGGGTATTTTATGACCCATAAATTCACTTAGGGATTTTGGCACTTTATTTCTCCCAATTTCAAGCGAAATTACCCTTGGAACAAAGTAATTACTCTACAAAATTTGAGACTACATATCCACCTATTTCCAGTAGGTATTATTTACTAATTTATGATAGTTATCATTAGTGAGATTTTTAAGGTATTACACCAAGCGCCACTTGAGATTTTCAATCCACTATCTTCTTGTTTAACCGGGCACAAGAGAAAAGCCTTTACAACCTCACAAGTTTAGTCAGGCACTTGTGCAGCCTTTACAATCTCTTACCGAGATACTCCCCCTTACACACTGTAAGGATACAATTACACATTCTGTACTCAGAATGATCCTTTCACACTAGGACTCACTCCCCCTTACAAGTTGTAACTGTACACCCACACTCAAAGGTTCCACAACCTTGAGATTTTATCACTAAACATATAATCAAATAAGTGTTTAGACCCTCTCACAGAGTTGATGAATAATAATCACTTAAGTACATAATCAATCATCACACTCTCTACTGAATACTATATAAACATTGAGAAACAGAGTGTATGAACTATCGACGGTGAAGTAGTAAAATAATTTGGTTGGCTTCGTCGATTCAATCATCAATCGTCACCTCTTCCAGTTTGAAGACTTCGCAATTTATAGGTATTTGTGTTTCGACCGTTGCGAGCATTCGACTGTTGGAGATAAGTTGGAAGTAGCCGCTGAAGCTTTTGTTGTTTTTTTCCCGTTGAGCTCTAATCCAACTTTAATAATAGAATGTTTATCGTTGACTTCGTTAATGCTCCATCTGAAGTGTTGTATTAATAGCCGTTGTAAAGATTCAAACTTTTCGTTAGAATGTTCAAACTATCTGTTAGACTCGTAGCATTTAATGCTTCTGTGACACACAAATTGCTTTATGCAAATTTGTTGTTTATCCATAATAAAATCATCTGAAACTCATTAGCAAACTGATTAAAAGAAATTAGGAATAGTAATGAGTAACGATATGTAGAAATGAAATCACACACGATGATTTATGATTTACGAAGACGGAGATTTGAAAACAAAGATGATCTTGCTTGAGCATCCTTGTTTGTATGCTCGGGCAACCAAGATGTAAATACGTTGTAAGAGGTGATCATCGTCTTATGCTCGGGCAACAAGGAGCTACTGCTCGAGCACTCTAGTGAGCTTGCTTGGACAAGACTTGAACGAGGCCATTAAAGCTTGAATTATCGCTGATGCTCGAGCAACATAGTTTTCATGCTCGAGCATCCTTGTGAACCAGTGCCTCTAGTGCTTGGGCATCACAGATATGCTGCTTGGGCATGGTGGAGGCAGAGAGGAAAAATGACTTAGAAGTATACCTGCTCGAGCAACACACTGTCCCTGCTCGAGCATGGTGCTCGAGCATGTCATAGTCATGCTCGGGCACAAGTCATTCAGAGGCAAAGAATGAAGAGTCGATTGATACTGCTCGAGTACACTGCTTACCTCTGCTCGAGCATCCTGCTCGAGCATACCTTTCACTCTGCTCGGGCATGGCTTTCAACTTTGCAAAGTTTGCTCTCAGCCCGATGATGCTTGGGCATGCCAATAACTCTGCTCGAGCATGGCTGGACAATTTATTAGATAATGCTTGGGCATTTAGAATATTTGCTCAAGTAGCCTTTCCCTCATAAAGTTTGAATAAGCATAATACTCTCCAGTACAAAGCTCAACTTCCTGACTTTCAGGAAATAAGAATATTGACAGCACAATAGTCAATTTCCCGTGAGCGTAACGTCTTCGATATAGCTTCAATTTTGGCAAACCACCCATGCTCATAAAGCTCTTCAAGTCTTATTTCCAATGCAAGAAGAATCAGCTCCAAACTTGTTGTATCTCGTCTGTTATCATCAGATGAATGGAGGTTGTTCTTGACCAACATTTTTTGCAACATCTTGAACTGACCATCAACTTCAAAACATCATATCTCCTTCAATTGATATTTTTTTTCATTATTTTGATGTTTTTCGAAAGTTATGTGATTATAATTTCAAATGGCACCAGTTTCAGCTCATTTAGATTTTTCTTTTGTGAGATACACTCAAAATATCGAAGCTTGATCTGCTGTGTGACGTTGATTTCACTTTCATCTTCAAAAATTCATAGCTCTCTCATCTGAACTCATTTTTGCCTAAAGTGTATGTGAAAATTACGAATTTTGAGTCTAGTTTCATACAAAAGTGGTTTCAACTCAATCGGACTTCTAGTTTGAGAGATATCATCGAATTACCAGAAGTCGCCAGTTAAAAAGCAAAACAGAGGTGAACAGAGTGCTGAAAAACGTTGTTGCTCGAGCATGGAATTTCCTCTGCTCAAGCACCATGCTCGAGCATGGAATTTTTGTGCTTGAGCATGAGCGGATTTATGCGAGAATAGGAGTTGGAAATGTATCGTGCTCGAGTATGACATTGGTGTACTCGAGCATGATTTCAGGAATGCAATTGTAGCTTATTTTACCCCGAATTCACTAGTGGAAAAAAGGCTTTTAAGACCGGACAAAAAAGGTACATTAGGACCGGACCCGCGAGCAGTCTTGTTCCAGGCGGTATTAAAAGTCGACCTTTAAGACCGGACTTTTACACGGTCTTAAAGATTTTCTTTAAGACCGGACATTTTAAACCTTCGGTCTTAAAAGTCGTACTAAATAAATCGAAATATTTTTGGTTCGGTCCTAAAACTCAAACTTTAAGACCGGACAAAAAGTCGACCGCTCTTAAAAGATCCAAATATTAAGACCGGACAAATATCAATCCGGTCCTAAAGATAGCGGACTCTAAGACCGGAGGAATAATTCCTCCGGTCTTAAAAGACTGACTTTCAAGACCGGATTGTTTCAATGGACCGGTCTTAAAAGACCAACTTTTAACACGTAATTCAACATACAAATGTAGTTCAATATATTATTCACCATGCCTTCATTTGATTCCCACCCAACAACGTAACATGCATCCTCTTTTATAACATGCCCCTTTGAAACGGATCCTGCCACAAAAACAAAACAAGAACAAATTCATATTCAATGATGACATTGTTTAATTAAGAACATAGACATCATATAATAATTGTTAAAACCTTAAAGTTTTCTAAGAATACTGCATATGAATATTAATTACCTTATGAATTGACACTTTTATAAAGTGATATCCTCCCATATCCCTTCTTGATGATCATTTCTTATGCCGGGTTCATTATCCGCTTCATCTTCTTCGTTCATGTCCGGTAGACCCTTGTAAAAGGAGTACTCTCAGGAAGACCATAATTTGAATGATTTTCCTCATCAATATCAATGACCCTCTTTCATTGGAGAGCTACGACCACATATTATTTTCTTGATCGGTGATATAGAACACTTGTTTTGCATGATCTGCCATAATAAAAGGTTCATCTCCAAAACTTCTACTATTGACATCGACTAAAGTGAATCCTAGTCGATCGATCCGAACACCATTATTGACATTAACCCACTTGCATTTGAAGATGGGAAATCTAACTTTGACATAGTCCACCTCCCAAATCTCTTCAATAACCCCATAATATGGCATGACCGCCAATTTAGGCCTCTTGTCTTTCGAACCGGAGAAGTGCATAGATTCGGCCTCTAACATAACACCACTGCTGGATCGTGCTCCTATCATCTAGGGACTTCGTGTAAAATGTATAACCATTGATCACATACGAATTCCAACTTATGACATCAAACTCGGGACCACGTGCTAACCATTTCATTGTCTCGAAACACATTCAGATCCCTCGACCTTTTGTTTGAACCAGTTTGCAAAAGTTCGTTATGCTCCCTAATCAACCTTTGTTCGGTCATTCGATGGTTCTCTTTCCTTACAGCCTCTTTATGTGCGATATGCCGGCTTGAACTTCATCAACATTATTCAAGATGTATAAGTGGACTTGTGACAATTCATCACGATCCACACTCTTTACCGAAGCCCCACGTCTACCCCCTTCAAAGATGCCGACGTTTTGGAATCCCAATATGTCTTACTTTGGCCAAATAATTTTGACAAAATTCCATGGCCTCTTCGAAACATATTTCGAACAATTGATGCTTCCGGCGGTACGCGTTCTTCACATACCCTTTTAGGAATTTCATAGATCTTTCAATAGGGTACATCCACCGTAAATGGATAGGGCCACACAACTTTATCTCCTCACTAGATGAACAATGAGATGAACCATGATGTCAAAAATGAAGGAACAAAAAGCTTTTCAAGGTGGCACAAGATAAGATATCCTTCATTCTCCAATTCATCCAACTTTTCAATCTTGAAAACTTTACTACAAACCGCATTGGAGAAGAAACAAAGTCTAGTCAAAACGACCAAGATCATATTCGGCGATCCTCGAATAGCTACTGGGAGTAGTTTGTTGCATCAAGACATGACAGTCATGAGACTTTTGGCCTACTAATTTCAAGTCCTTCATCGAGACAAGCCTCTTAAAATTTGAAGAATACCCGAGGGAACTTTTGTGCCATGTAAACACTCACAAAAGCTTCGTTTCTCATCCTTAGACAAAGTATGAGAAGCCGGGGACAATAAGTTCTCTTCCCATATGGCCTTGGATGCAAGTCTTCGCGTATTCCCATTGCTTGCAAATCCAATCTTGCCTTCACACCATCCTTCGAACTACCTTGTATGTTGAGAAGCGTGCCCACAATACTATCACATACGTTCTTCTCCACATGCATGACATCAATACGGTGTCTCACATCAAGATTGCGCCAATAGGGAAGATCAAAGAATACAGATCTCTTCTTCCATATATTTGTTTCTTTTCTACTCTTTCCATGCTTACCGAAGATGACACTGATATTTTTAACCTTTTCATACACTTGCTCCCCAGTCAATGCCACCGGAGCTTTTCATACTCTTGGCCACCAAAAAAGGCCTTCTTTAATCGACGATATGGGTGGCCCCGTCTAAGAAATCTCCTATGTCCAAGATACACCGTCTTTCTTCCATGTTGAAGTTGATGGTAGCATGTGCCTTCTTCACAAACCGGACATGCTTTATGGCCTTTTACACTATACTCTGACAAGTTCCCATATGCTGGGAAGTCGTTTATAGTACAAAATATCATGGCTCTCATTCTAAAGACCTCCTTCTTGAAAGAGTCAAAAACATCGACACCTTCTTCCCACAACTCCTTCAAGTCTTCGATCAAGGGCTCTAGGTAAACATCTATGTCATTTCCGGTTGTTTTGGTCCCGAAATCAACATAGACAGCATGATGTACTTTCGTTTCATGCATAACATAGGAGATAAGTTGTAAACAATCAAGACTACGGGCCATGAGCTATGTATGCTGCTAAGGCTTCCATAGGGATTCATTCCATCCGTGCTAAGGGCAAGCCCGAGGTTCCTAGGTTCTTCGCCGAAGTTCGGAAATAATTGATCGATCTTCTTCCATTGAGAAGAATCGGCCGGATGTCGAAGCTGTCCATCCGAAATCCTCTCATCTCGCATGCCACCTCGATTTTTGCATCATTTTCATTCGCAAACAACCGCTTGAACCTTGGTATGATTGGAAGATACCACAACACCTTTGCAGGCCCCTTATCTGACTTTTACCGTGGGGTTTCACACATCGGACAACTCTGCTTCTCTTCAAACTCTTTTCTATATAATACACAATCATTCGGGCATGCATGGATCTTTTTGTACTCCATCCCAGTGGACAAAGTATCTTCTTAGCATCATAGTAGCGATGCGGCAACACGTTATCATCCGGAAGCATGTCCTTCAAAGCCTCAAGCAATTCTGAAAAACTCTTGTCGCTCCATCCATGACGTGCCTTCAAGCTTACCAATTTCAATACAGCGTTCAACAATTGGTATTTTTACACCCACGGTATAGCGGTGTCTCTGCATCACTGCACATATTACCATATGCATGTGATCGCTCAAAAGCCTCTTCTCCTACATCACGGATAATGTCCTCTATGCGATCATCCATATCCGTGTCATTATCATCAAAGGCCACTTCCCCATGTTGTTTCCCACTTGATGGCACTTGTTCACCATGCCATACCCATACTGTATAAGTCTTACAAAATCCGTGACAAATTAAATGTGTGCGTATAACTTCAGGACATAGTCGACACTCATTCAAACATTTTACACAAGGGCAATAATACTTCCCCATCATCATGGGCATTTTTTTAGCAAATTCTATAAATTCCCTAACCCCATTCGATATTCAATACTCGTTCGTAAAGCATCTATCCAACTCGTGATCCATAGTAGAATTCCTATATATTATTTAGACGAATTAAGAATTACTTTTGGTCATAAATGCATCACAGTGAATCGAAGAACCAAAATAAATGCAAGACGAGGAAATTAAATGCAGGGGATGAAGGTCTTGTGGACTAACCTGTAGCATATGCGTTTGCTGAGTCGTCTTACTTCTCCGCTCACGAACGTTGATGTTGCAGACAAGACAGCAAGAGTAACCTAAAAACACTTGTTGGTCGGTTGGGTAGGTCTAAAGTGCAAATATAATCTTCAAAAAACAATATTCGTTAACAAAGAGAATACCCATAACAACATTACACCGATTTCGTTAAACCCATGAAAACCAAGAACGATAAGTGGAAAGTAATAAAGTTTTAACCGAAACATCTCTTACAGCTTCGTCTATAGACGTTTAGCTAAGGAACCGAGAGTGATTGTCGAGAAAGGTACGCGAAGCAGCGACGAAGCTGAGAGGGAAATTTCGAGTCGGAACCCGAGTATTCACTTTCGGCGCGACAAGAGTTCGAGAGGGAAATTTAATTTTTCCGCGCGACAAAGATACCTTATTTAGCTTTTTGGATTTTATTAATACCGGTTATTAATTAAATGTCCGGTCCTAAAGATACAACTAACATTTTAAGACCGGAGTTTTAAAATTATCCGGTCCTAAAATTTTATTAGATTTTTAAGTTTTAAGACCGGAGGTTTATAAAACATCCGGTCCTAAAATTCAAATTATCTTTAGATCCGTTACTTATAAAATAAAATGTCCTGGTCTTAATGGCCTTCGTGATTGGTATATTAAATCAATAAAATAAATGATATTTTTGGACAAAAATAAAGCAAAATTGGAGAATAAGTTTCTTTAATGAATTACCTTTGGAGAAGAGCCAAAAATTCATACAAAGTGTTCTTAATGTTTCTTACATTACTTCGAATATATACACAACAACAAAAACACAAATGAAAAACAAGCTGAATATTATCATCCACAAGAATCTGACTGAACAACCTCGGCGATTTCGGCGTGAAGAGCATTAATTTCCCGCCGGAGATCAGCAAGTTGTTGTCTTATTCTCTCCACCCGCAATATGAATGGATCATTACGGGAGAGCGGAGAGGGGTCGAGGTAGGCGCGGCGGGGCCAACAGGTTGGAGAGGGGATTACGAACATCTGCATGGCCGGCTTCAAGATGACGGTTGAACTCGGCAAGAAAAGGATCGGCGAAGGATCGGGGGGGTGCGGCATGAGCAATCTCTTCATCATCCGAAGAAATAACAATGGGTCCAACGACCCGAGAGTCTTCGGAAACAATACGGCCTTGTCGGCTGGAGGAGCGCACCATATAATGATCTAGCCATGGCACGAGTGAGGCGTGTATGCACCCCTACGAGCGGTTTGCTTGTATCTAACCATGGTTTGAGGATTTTGAGAAGTTGGGGCAGAGAGCTAGGAAGTGAGGAGTTAACAAGGACAAGAGGAGGTAGTGTGTGGAGTATATAAAGACGAGATGGCGGGAGAGATAAACGTCGATGATGAATTCGTCAATTTACTTTTATACAAACTTTTAAGACCGGACTTTTATCTTATATCCGGTCCTAATTTTAATTCAATTACTTTTAAGACCGTCCTTTTATCAAATATCCGGTCCTAAAACTCATTTAAGACCGATATATTACTTGGTATCCGGTCCTAAAACTAATTTTTAATTCAATTACTTTTAAGACCGTCCTTTTATCAAATATCCGGTCCTAAAACTCATTGTTGAAATGAAAGTTCATTCTTTTCAAGAGTCCCTTCCCCATTGTTGAAATGAATTCAGAGTCTCTTCGGCTTCCACATAAACTTCCCAACTGGGCGTCTCCTCGTATTCTGAGCAACTATGCGTCTCCTCGTTAATGTTTCCCGGCGTTTCACATTCTTCAGGACGGGTTCTCTATTTAAACCCGTTGTTACTTTCTTAACATTCATCTCCATCTCCTCCTAGAACCTCCACCGTAATGGCTTCTCCACCACGACGAGGTCCTCCTTCCAGGCGAAATCACGAGGCACCTCCATATCCTCCTCCGTTGCCTCCGAAACCGAACTTCGGCGAATCTTTGGAGCACTGATAGCCGCGTCGATCATATAGACCGAAGAGAGAAAAAAAAAATTATTAAATAAAATTTTTATTTCCCAATCGCCTTCCTTGTTTGTCTTTAACTTTATGTTCTTTTTTCTCTGACAACAAGAACAAACAAAACATTGTCCTATTCGTGGTGATCAATCTTAAAAATTTGCAGAATAAAGTTAACGATTGCGACCATACAAAACAAAACAAAAAAACATTATTTACCTTTTTCGAATAAAAACAAACGAGTGACGACTATTCTCAAGTTTGGACCATCGTTGTCTTCCCTCAACTTTTCCGGATGTGATGAAAATTTTCAGTGTCGTTTTCGTTATCTTCTTTCTTTTTCCAACAAAAAGAAAAGGGACACCGATGACGTTCTTCACATCCGAGAAAAGTAGAAGCGAAAACAACGAAGCACAAAACTTGAGAAGAACGCCGGAAACATGGTTGCCTTGAACCCTAACGATATGTCTAAAAATCGAGTCACCAACTCTATTTAAATGAAGAATATTAGGACCGGACGTTTAATAAATCCTCGGTCCTAAAAATTAAGCCTTATTTTAAAATTTAAAGTTAGGAGCGGACAACTAACAAATATACGGTCCTAAAGGTTTCGGCAATCTATTAAATAAAATGAAGACTTTTAAGACCTGACTACTAACAAATAAACGGTCCTAATAATTTAGCCGTATATTTTCTATACTTTTAGGACCGTACTTTTAACAAATATACGGTCCTAAAAGTCTCTACCCAAATTTTTAGAATTAGACGAAGACTTTTAGGACCGGATATTTGTTAAATATACGGTCTTAAAATGGACGAAGACCTTTAGGACCGTACTTTTAACAAATATACGGTCCTAAAAGTCTCTACCCAAATTTTTAGAATTAGACGAAGACTTTTAGGACCGGATATTTGTTAAATATACGGTCTTAAAATGGACGAAGACCTTTAGGACCGCACTTTTAAAAATATACGGTCCTAAAAGTCGCGAATACTTTTCGAGCCTCATCGGCTCATTTTCAACATCCGCACGTACCTCAAATTTCAAGCACTAAATAGCTTTATCCACCATCCCATTCATTCAGAAACCCAAAATGGACACACACAAATTGTTCGAAAAAATAAACAAATTTATTATTGAATTACATTGCTATATTTACAAATGAATTAATTAGCTAGTCGAAAAAATAAACAAATGTACAGAAGGCTATTGTTGCTACGGACATCATATATTATTTACAAATGAATTAATTTAGGACATTAATTATTGTCTTGACTTGGATTTTCTAAGACTAGTTTATACAGATATTCACAAAAAACCTCGCGTATGTGCTCGATTTCATCATCATCAAATGGCTCTTCACAGGCAAACCTCTGTAACATCAAAGACAGAAACAGAAATTAACATATTATGTGCATATTTCATATGTAACATTAAGCCATCGATGATGAATTCAGCCATAACATCTTACCCTTAAAGTGACTTTAGTGTTTCCCTCCGTCACAATATCATATAAGTGTTTCATGACGTACGGGCCACATAAGTTCGATCGTTAGGTTGCCTACGGGTCTAAAAATAACAATAAATATATATAAGAGCATATATAGCTTATCGACCAACTTGAAGGCAATTATGTCATGTCCAATTATGTACTAACCTTAATTTTGTGCCATTTAGGATCCGTGAGTGAGCACCACGCTTTTTTACCTCAACACGGAAGGTCTTCATGGCACTATCATCAAAATCGAAATTTATCGGTAATGTTCATGAAAATTCAACAAGAGATTTCGGACAAGACAATCAAAATGACATTCTTACTTGGTGATCATCGGCTTCAACGTAGTCGATGGATCGCCGTGAGTGGAGCATAAGAAGATAACATAATGGAACTCCATGTTCATGACGACCAAGCGCCGGTGGTTGCTGAAAATTCACAAATGATAAAGTACTCGGTGATATATATATATGTAGCATAATTATATTAAGTGAATTGCAGACAAGTATATATGTATGCCGAGCCAAGTGTGGAAACAAGTACACCTTTCTTTGCACTTTACACAACCTATTTGATATGTACTCTGTCTCAATTCCAGAGGTAGTGTTGTGCTTGCATACTGCTAGGCACAAGAATCCAAAATCCGAAATTCTCGCCTCTTGAACCGGTTTCTCGTGCATGCACCTACAAGAATGACATCGATGAGGGAATTAGTATATATGTATATATGTGTGTCTAAACGGTGCATTTCAATTATGTAATCAAGGAAGAAGATACTTACTTCATAAATAGTTGAACACATGCACTAGTAACCTCGGCTCCGTGGAAAGCAAAGCATGGACTCTACATCTTCATTATCAACTAAAAGCGGTTGAGGATGAGGGAGGCCTACTACTTCATTGACAGGCCACGATTTATCTTTAAACCATTTTTGGCTACCAAATCTTTTATTTTTTCCTTGGCCGTCAAGTTAGCGGTAGGGGATGGAACTTGAGGAGGGTGGAGCTTGAGGAGGGTGGAGCTTGAGGAGGGGGTGAAGCTTGATGAGGGGTGGAGCTTGAGGAGGAGTAGAGACATCTACAAGCTTCACGGCCAAGAGATGAAGGTTCCCTTGACATCACTCACAACCTTGACTCATCGGTTGGGAGAGGGACAGGTGCATCAAAGATCACCTCTTCAAGCGACACTCGACTTCATCATCGCCCATTTGTTCGTGGTGTACAGTTGATCCCAAGTTGTGGGCAGTCCCTTTAGCAACCAATTGTCTATGACCATCACGATCCTCCACATACGGATGACAAGGTTGCTCGACTCGGCGTCCAACAATGCAGCTCCCTCTAGTGCTTTTTTTCACTCGTGTAGGCGCCGCATGGCTTTTGCCGAATATACAACCAGAGCTCCTCGCGACGTATTGGAGATGGCGGTTGGTCAACTACCGTAGAAGGATTGGATTCAGCTTCATCTTCTAATCTCTTCCGTTTGGCTGCCATCAAATCTTTTTCGGCCTTTTCATATCCGCCGCGAGAAGCCCTGTGTGGGCAATCATTCTTTCTCCCAATCTCCTGATATTTTTCCCTTATTTTCTGTGAATCGGGATTGAAAACAACTATATATCAATTATGAATTCCATCCATGTCACTAACGAAATTAGAGAACTTACGCTTGATATGAACGTCAAACATTAGTCAAATTCACTTCATCAAGTTTCAACATTTTACTTAAGGAAGATGTAGCATTGTAGAAGAAATTGGGAAAACCAAAGGAAAGGGAGTTGCGTAAATGCTGCCAACTCGGTCAATTCATTCATTCATCATAAATGGTTCCTACACATATTAGAATAACTAACTAACTAACGGCAACGTCTAACCATGGCCATTACACGGTTTACATGTCAAGATGCTAACCTTGCTGCGTACTAGAGCGCCGACAAAACTAGTATATGTGCTTTTATTAGGACCGAAAGGTTGCAAATTTTCATCAAACTGAATCTCGAGCTTCGTCCCGGTATTCCGACTAAGGGATACTTCCATCATTCGTGTGCCGCTTCTACCACGGCGTGCACCGCGCTGAGCGGTCTTAAAATTAATTAATTTTTTATTCAAACTTTAGTACCGGCCAAATTTTTTGTCCGGTCTTAAAAGTCTTACTTTTAAGACCGGTCATTCTGAAATTTTAAGTTCGGTCTTAAAAATCAAAGTTTTAAGACCGGCTTTTATATATGTTCGGTCTTAAAACTTTAATACCTTTATATTTATATTTTTCCGTATTATTTTGGAGTGTAGAAAATATAAGTCTGCCTTGATGAGATTTCTACATAAAAGTATTTGATATTTCAATTTTTTTATTAACATTTTTAAGGCCGGTTGTTATTTTAACAGGTCTGGATAAGATCTATGAAAAATTGATCAGAATAAGAAGTTCTTTATATTTACAAATATGCCACCGGTCACATATTTAGGACCGGTCGATAATTAGTCCGGTCTTAATGAGGCGTCCTCCATTGTGTAAGAAGTTCTTTTTATTTACAAAACTGCCACCGGTCACACCATTAAGACCGGTGCTTCGATTATCCGCTCTAAATGAGGCGGTCTTATAGCCCTTCATTGTTTAAGAAGTTCTTTTTATTTACAAAACTGCCACCGGTCACACCTTTAAGACCGGTGCGTCGATTATCCGCTCCAAATGAGGCAGTCTTAAAGCCCTTTTTTGCACTAGTGATTGAGTCATTTCAACTTCCACTTGATCCTGAAGACTTCTAGAATCAATCTTGGAACTTGTATAATGATATTCTCATTCCATTCATCAAGTTCTTCCATCTCCCATCTTGATCATTCTTCGTCTTTTAACATGGACTCATCATTCTCTGCAAGTTCTACCTTCTTCAATATTTCCTCTTCTTCTTGAACTTAACATTTTCTCCAATTTCTTCTTTCTGAAATCTCTTATCTCCTTCTTGTTCTATAATTCAACTTGGACTAATCTACAGTAATTATAGTAGTTAGTCAATGTAGGAGATAAATATATTATACAAACTTTTTGCTCTTAAGAATGACATCTATATAAGACATCATCAAAACTAATCATATCCAACATCTGGCACCTCCATTTGCTAACATCTACCACTTTGTCCTTGGAGCTACATCCAACAAATTGTACAATTCACAGGTAGCAACAGGAGCTGGAATCTTGAAGGATCCCAGAGTAACAAATTAATCTGATATACAAAGTATATACAGAGTATGCAGGCGACCAAAATCAGGAAAAATAACATATCACAAAGCATCCAGTACAAATCACGTGCAACAACATAAAATAGCATACCACATATGCAATGTTAACTGCAAAAGGACTAATAAGTCCTAAATAAACACAGGACTACTCAACAAGGGAAGCCCCTGATCCACAGCGTTAGAAAAAATCACAGTAGTTGGGCCTCAAACCCAAACTACACTAATTGCATATGGCTCTCAGCAACCCAAGGACCTTTACTCCACTAGGCCCCATAACTACAAATGCATGTTCCCTCACGAGACATGGGTTCACAATCATGGTAAAACAACATGAGATTAGAGTTACTACATGTCAGCTAATCAAATAACAATGAATTCCTCGATACTTGGCACTTATATAATAAGAACATTGTTTACTGAATCCCAAACTAAAACATTAATCACTCCTACATTTCCTAAAAGGTAGGCGTTCCAACTCTTGACTTGATGGATAGAGCATTTTAGCTACAACACTTAAGTCACTGGTTTGAAACAGGACCATCTTGTTCAGTATATTTAAGCTTCTCATATTCACAAGATTTTTTCAATCAGTATATTGATTTTCATTAAGAAAATAATTACTTATAACATTATTAGATTGCTTCAAGGATATTTATTTCATAGCTTATTTTCATTAATAAATTATTTATCAATATTATTGTGAAAAAAAATGTAACATCTCAGCACACATTTTTTAATCTTTAATTTTTACTGAGTTTTCTGGCCTAGGTAAAGTAATAAGTTATCGATATAAATGAATGATAAGTTAAGAATTATCTCTATTTTTTTAAAAAAAAAAATCTTAAAAAAAAATCTTATTTTAAAATAGTTCATTCTAATTATATTAAATTTAAATTTAAAACATGAAAAGTAATAATCATCCTTACAATATTTGGAGAGGTTCAATATTATATAGCTTGTTTTCCTTAAACCAAATGCTTAGTAGCTAATGTAATATATAAGATACTCACCATATAAGATTTTATGTAACTCATCTTGAACTTCTTTGATCAAGGAATTGAATAGGGACACTAAATTAGCTTTGGAATTGCTTAGATTAATATATCTATGTGTTTGAGCAGGGTTTCTCAGTTGAATTTTACAAAAACTCTATATCATAATCGCTCAAAAATTTTGAAGAATCACAAAAATTAAGAATTCTAGATGGCCAAAATGACATGTAATCAACCAACTTATCCCATTCATATATGAGAAGTCATCTCATTAAAATCTTACAAGTGGCTTTCAAAACTTGATACAAGTAATAATATGTTAAATTAATAACAATTGGTATTATCATATTTATTACAAGTGGCTTTCAAAACTTACAACTAATATGTTAAATTAATATCAATTGGTATTATCATATTTTTCTTCTTTCATTTTAGTTTTTTGAATTTATCTGTTTCAATATAAATTTGAATTCATCATATATAGAATCAATTTAACAAAATTTAATCAATATTAATATAAATATGAAATTCATAATTAGGTTGTTGATTTTCAATATCCAGTGTTTTGATGTGTTTTTTTTGTAAAAAAATTATAATAAAAATATTTACATGATTAATTGAAATATCATATGTTATTTTAAATTAACATTTTAATTAACAGAGGATTTCAGCGTTTTCTTTCTCAATAAATTGATTTTAGTTGATTTTATCATAATTTGACTTAATTGTAAGAAAAAGACCATAAACATTACTTGAACTTCAAAATCACAAATTAGTCTTGTTGCCTACCTGAGTATAGGTATTGTAACATCTCATTTTCAAAAGCCGAATACTTTTTTTCTTTCATTAAAACATCAGAGTAGAGCATCAGAGCAAGAGAGTAACTGGTACATATATTCAAAATGCCAACTGTGTGGGTTTGGCTAATTGTCGTAACAGTACATTAATCGAGTGTCTAACATAAACTAACTACATAACAGAAAGAAGTCTTCAACCGGATCTCTAAGCGTGCTGCTTGCCCTTATATATCCTCGGTCCTCAGTCCTTGATCCTCCCGACCCTGAAGCTATATTAAGAGCTGAGGTCCAATGCATCCGGACCTCAGGTAACGGTTAACCTCATGTTTACATACACACATATGTATTACAGATATTCACAACCTTAATAGTATATAAACACACAACAAATGTATCACACAACCAAACGTATCCCAACAGCACATAGGCACCCCGGCAGAAGGTGTAGCAGCACATAGGCACCCCAGCAGAACGTGTAGCAGCACATAGGCACCCCGGATTGGGACGTGATTACAGATATCCTATAAGGATAATAGCATATTTATTAATGATCAACATCATAACAGTCATTTTAGTCACAAATGACCATTTTATCCCTGACTTTGCTAACCGGCGAAATTTCGCCAGAGCTTCGCTACTTTGACTCTAATCTTCCAAAATTTTGCCATATTTCTATCTCCATCATATTTTCAAAATAAATACCATATTTACCCTTAAAACATGATATCAAAATTCTACTTGGAAGATTAAAGATCAAACTAACATTTCTACTATAACTACCGAAGACTAGAACTTAAGACTAGGGACCGAAGAATTTACCCAGAACTTCGCTACTTTTCGTCCAGAGCTCCTCCTTCTCTCTAACCTCTCTCTATTTCGAATTGCTCAAGAGGAATTGGTGAGGAATGAAGTGAAGATGGAAGGCCTATTTATAGAATTTTGGTGTGGCACTCTTTGTAAATCTTTCCAACTTCTCCTTCAATCTAAACCATAGGATTTTTGAGGTTAAATCTCCACCATTCACCTATGTGTGCCGACCTACCCCCTCTCTTTTTCTTCAAAATGATGTCATCCAATGTGATGTCACTCCCTTGCTTTATGGATTCAACCGATAAAATCCCCTGTTCGGTGTTCTAATCGCGTAATCTTAAATAATCTCAAATATTCCTTGACATGACCTTGGAGTTCTAAGATATCATTTGAGAAATATTTGGATTAACAAAGATTATGGTCCCATTAAGGGTATTTCCTAGCCTGATAGTCATTTTAAGATAAACGCCGTCGGTTACGGAAATGACTTCGGGTAATACCAACTTCGGGACAAAAATTCACTTGTTCCTAATATGTCCTGATGTTAGAAACCTAGTTCAAGGATTTCAAGATAGGATTTAATTTCTATCGGTTCTCATTTATCCTATTTGCTTTTTCAAAAAATATCTTCCTTTTATCATTATTTTCCATCCACTTGTTTTGCATTCACATTACAAACATTCCCATTCACACACACACACTCAAAATTCGGTTCCCCCTCCTCCTTTTGATTTTTATTTTGTTATTTAATTATCCCACATTATCCTTTAATTATCTTATATATATTAGCTAGAAATTCTCCCATTGGTTCTTTACAATTAACATGGATTAAGACATTTTAAATTGTGAGAATTATTGTGAGCATTTGATATTACTTTATGAGATTCAATCTTAGCCTTTCATTGGTTAATAACCCTTAACTAGAGATTTCACATAATTACATTTTGAATATTAACCTTGTTCATGCTTAAAGAATTAGCAACTAATTACTTATTTAATCACTTACTAATTGTTGACAATTTTCTTAATTAAGATTAATTATTTTCTCACAACTATTCCACTGACATTGATAAATTACGCTCCATGTATTATTTTAAAAATCATGGGGCAACTTATGTTCCCCAAAATAATATTAAATTTTGCCTCATTATTTTCCAAGGAAAATAATCCCATAAATTATCTAAATTAGAGACAACATACTTTCCTTTTTTTAATAAATATTTAATTGCCTCTTAAGATTTATCATAATATTTTCAGGGTATTTTATGACCCATAAGCTCACTTAGGGATTTTTGGCACTTTATTTCTTCTAATTTTAAGAGAAATCACCCTAGAAAATAACATAAAATACACTATAAAATTTGAGACCACATATTCACCTATTTCCAATAGGTATTATTTACTAAATTATTATACTTATCATAAGTGAGATTTTTAGGGTATTACAGGTATCAATTACACTTGAATAACATGATGAAAAACAAAAATTTTGGTATTCATGGATGATGCCAATCATATGTTTTCTAATATAACCCGTACTCTTTACGATACTCTTAGGTTATCCCAAATTGGTTTCCTTTATCAAAACTCTTTACGATGCTCATGAGTTATAACCTATGAAACACGGATACTCCTATTTTTTAAAAATATGCGTGTCGGACACTCCAACACCTTTCAACACTCCGACACCATCCGACACTCCTTGACACTCCTATATAAGCAAGGCACTTATATAGTAAGAACATTGTTTACTGAATCCCAAACTAAAACATTAATCACTCCTACATTCAGCTTGATGGATGGAGTATTTTAGCTACAACACTTAAGTCACTTGTTTGAAACAGGACCATCTTGTTCAGAACCATATCTTCCTAAAAGGTACCAATGCAGATCCTCCATTTGATTCCTAAAAGGTAACAATGCAACTCCATATATAGATAAGAGATTCTCTCAATATACTAACAAAATCTGAAGATTAATTTCCATCTTAGTTGATTCAATCCATCCCCACTGCCAATGTAGTAATTCAAATGAGATAACATGATTAAAAATAAGTAGATTTCATGCCAAAAAAGTTGTAATTATGGTTTGTTTTTATAAATTTGTGTAATATTTCAACCTACGTGTGCATCAATATTTTACTCCAGTATGATGATTAATTTTTTTATGCAATATAAAATCTATCATAGTTTTAATCATAATTAAATTAATTATTTTTAGTTTGAATTTATAATTTATAAATGGATAAATTTAACATCTAATTTAATTATTCAAATATATACAAGCACAAAAATTTATTTCTAGCAGTTAAATTATTATCATTTTAATCCTTCAAAAGTCAATATTGAGTTATATATCCTTCCTTTTTAATAATAAAAAAGACATGACCAAAAAAATATATTTAAGTTTCTCATATTCACAAGATTTTTTCAATCAGTATATTGATTTTCATTAAGAAAATCATCACTTATAACATTATTAGATTGTTTCAAGGATATTTATTTCATAGCTTATTTTCATTAATAAATTATTTATCAATATTATTGTGAAAATAAATAAATGTAACATCTCAGCATACATTTTTTAATCTTTAATTTTTATTGAGTTTTCTGTAAAGTAATAAGTTATCGATATAAATGAACGATGAGTTAAGAATTTTCTCTATTTTTTTTTTAAAAATCTTAATAAAATAAAATACTAATATTTTAAAATAATTCATTCTAATTATATTAAATTCAAATTTAAAACATGAAAAGTAATAATCATCTTTACAATATTTGGAGAGGTTCGATATTATTTAGTTTGTTTTCCTTAAACTAAATGCTCACCATATGAGGAGGGTATCTTAGTTGAATTTTACAAAAACTCTATATCATAAACCCTCAAAATTTTTGAAGCATCTGCCAAAATTACATGTAATCAACCAACATATCCCATTCATATATGAGAACTCGATTATACTTGAATAACATGTTGGTTAATTTTGAGGTGTTGCATAACATTTAAGGAACTACTTATGAGGTTGAAAAACAAAAATTTTGGTATTCATGGATGATGCCAATCATATGTTTTCTAATATAATCTATACTCTTTACGGTACTCATAGGTTATCCCAAATTGGTTTCCTTTATCAAAACTCTTTACGATGTTCATGAGTTATAACCCGTAAACGTTACTCATGAGAAACCGTATCTCTTTACATTCATGAGTTATAAATAATATGATTTAATCTCAACCAATTTATAGTTGTAGGATTAATATTTCGAAATTCACAAGTAACAAGACAATATTGAGAGACAAACTACGGTAACTAACAAAACTTCCAATGATGATTGCACGAAACACATGTAACATAGGTGGTCATGGGTTCATCTGCACTGCGAGTCTGCATCTGATAATAAGTGCACCCTCTTTTTCGACATTTCCCACACACGAACTGATCAGTTGTGCCTTTTAGTTTCTGTCCATGCTCACACTTCAACAAAGCTCTCATTCTGATCTTCTCAATCTCCTTCTTCCTTTCATCACTAGCCATGTCTTCTGTTCTCATGTTCACGATCTGGTCTAGTTTGAATTCTCCAAGCAGAACTCTTCTTCGGAAATCTATGTTCTTTGGATCCTTGAGGTTAAACATCAAAGACCTGTACTTGATCTTTATACTTCGAGCCCCTTTATCAAAAGAACCCCACTCCTGAAAAAGTACAGACTCTACAGCAGCAGAAAACCTTATAGGGTCACATGCATTAACTTGATCCTTGATTGCTTCATCTGCCTCCCCTGAAACCCTAGATAATGCCTCTTGAAGGATTTCCCTTATTTTGTCTCGCGTCACATCGCCAGTTTTAATCACAGTTTTCTGCTCTAAAGGAGCCGTAGCTCTCGAGGGTTCCTTCCTCAATATTTTATAAACTTGTTTTTTCTCAGCCTTTGGAATCTTCTGGTAAACTTTTTGTTTTTTATTTTCGCTTATTTCCTTCATGACTATGCCTTTCCATATATCTACTAGGTCTATAGCAAAAGCCTGGATCTTCTTTCTGGGATGCTTTGTTAGAACTCGTAGATGTTTGCCAACTTGGGTGTATCGCAGAATTTCTAAATTGACAGGAAATTTCTTGAGCAGCTTGAACGCATCAAGGCATCGATTTTCTTCGACTTGATTGTCGGTTGAGGTTGCTGCTGCGTCGGCCGCCTTCTTCACTGCTTTATACAGTCGCATGAGTTCTTTCTCCATCGTAGAATCCTAAAAGAGAAGATTTCATAAGAGTGCCCCAAAAGCTTTATTTATAATGTTTAACAACTTGTAATTTCTAAGCAATCTCAAATACTACGAGTATTACTTTATAATTTTTTATGGGATTTTAAAGATATGACTCGATTAAATTTAATGTTTATGATATTCATATATTTTGATTTAAACGCCACGTACGTAGAAGTACAATGGAGATTTAAAAAATTATCATCATTTGGTAATTCTTAAATATTATGATAGACCTTTATATATATCCGTCATTTTAATTTTAACGAATTGTTTCTTATGTACCTCAACCATATGCCACTTAAATATTTAAAAATCCATATTTATAAGACTTTGATTATTTATATAATATATATACACTTTAATAAAATCATATAGTCTAACCCTTTTCTTCTAACTTCTAAGTTCCTTTTCTTCAGGTCCGGGGAAAAAAAAAATCTAAGTTCCTTTTCTACAAAGGTTATAATAACTAAATTGTCCTTACTTTCATTGTTAAATTTTTGATTTTTCAGTGTTAAATTCTTATATACTATAATTTTTTTTTTTATATGAATTATCATCCAAATTATTCTTGAATCGTTTTTAATTAACCTACGTCATCTTCTCAAAAGATATGAATATATATAGAGTAAGCTTATATTTTGTGTCGAGAAAATTACTCAAAATGTTTCTTCTTTGAAAAGAAATGCTTACTGTTTAATATGAATACGAATAGGCACCCATTTGTACCCAAACATAATAATTATAGAAAGTGGAAATTCATGTCATTTCTATAATTGCTTGGTTGCCGTCACTTATATATATATATATATATATATATATATATATATATATATATATATATATATATATATATATATATATATATATATATATATTAAATTTTAATTATTTTGAGCCAAGTCATAGATATTAGTGAGTCATACGGTTTTTTTCTTACCTTAGAAAAGTAGTTAAGGTTCAATTTTCAACATTTAAAAAAAAAAATTATATTCCACTTGTTGTAATTTGATTGAAAACATATATAAGCATGTTAATTTTAAGAACCAATTGTTTTAATTTGATTTGAAAATGACCTAAGGTGAAGTATATAGAAACTGCTTAAATAAAATAAAAGAGCAACAAAATGTTGGAAGGATGAACTAAAAATAAATATACTCATAGAGTAGTTCAGTATTTTATACTAATATTTTTGTCTTAGGTTAAAGATACCAAATTTTTTTTAGGGAAATTCCAATAAAATGCCTTTTAAATTTATCACACCCCGAAAAGTCAACTAAAATATGAAAATGACAAAAAGGTGACAGTGATCAATTTAAGATTTTAAAACATTAGTGATTTTACAATAATGCTCCTAAATTTTTAAATAAAAAAGGCACCCTCACGAGAGGTTCACAAGAGGCTTAATTGGTGGTCATTCTTTGATATATACATATTTCCACTAAGCTTTTTTGATATATACATGCATAAGAATGTATATGTATAATACAAATAAAGGCTTAATGGTATCTAGCTAAATAGGTAAGGTAAATGACTAATAGCATAATGTTATTGACCAGATCCATAGAAGTATTGTAAACTCATTAGTTAGTTGAGATCCTCATTAGTTAGTTAAGACTTTAATGAGGTAGTTAATCATTGTATGGACTTATAAATAGAGGTCTAATTGTATGGATCAAAGTGCGAAAGATGGTGAGATCCTCAGAGGGGGCTCAACTTGGTCCATTAATCCTAAGTTGAATTTTACAAAAAACCCTATATCATAGACCCCAAAGATTTTGAATGATCACAAAAATTAAGAATTCTAGATTGCCTAAATGACATGTAATCAACCAACTTATCCCATTCATATATGAGAAGTCATCTCATTAAAATCTTACGAGTGGCTTTCAAAACTTGGTACAAGTAATAATAATATGTTAAATTAATAACAATTGGCATTGTCATATTTATTACAAGTGGCTTTCAAAACTTACAACTAATATGTTAAATTAATAACAATTGGTATTATCATATTTTTCTTGTTTAATTTTAATTTTTTCAATTTATTTGATTCAGTATAAATTTGAATTCATTAGAGAATCAATTTAACAAAATTTAATCAATATTAATATAAATATGAAATTCATAATTAGGTTGATTTTCGATATCTAGTGTTTTGATGTGTTTTATTTATAAAATATATTTTTATAATATAAATATTTACATGATTAATTGAAATATCATATGTTATGTTAAATTAATATTTTAATTAACAGAGGATTTCAGCATTTTGTTTCTTGATAAATTGATTTTAGTTGATTTTATCATAATGTGACTTGATTGTAAGAAAAAGACCAGAAATAGTATTTGAACTTCAAATCTCAAATCAATCTTGAAGTACTAGGGTAGATGTTGTTTTGATATTTAATCTTCCAATATATTGTAGATATCATGTTTTAGGGTTAAATATGATATATATTTCGAAAAATATGTTGGAGAAAGAGAGATATGGCAAAATTTTGGAAGATTAGAGTCAAAGTAGCGAAACTCTGGCGAAATTCCGCCGATTAGTAAGGGCAGGGGTAAAATGGTAATTTAGGATCAAAGTGTCCGTTATAATGATTGATCATTAATGAATACGTTGTTATCCCTATAGGATATTTGTGATTGCGTTCTGACCAACAGTCGTACCGAAGTTCCGTCAATGAAGGTACGTTCGCGTACTGTAACACTAACGCTGATGTTTATGGTATGCGTATATGTGTTATGTTTATGTTATGCCTATGTCTGATGGATGAATACTCTGCTGTATGTTTATGTACTGTTGATATGTTCACGTTTGCTAAGGGCCACACATTATATGTGCTATGTGTCTGCTAAGAGCCACACATTTTATGTGCTACTGCTAAGGGCCACACATTTTATGTGATACGTTTGCTAGGGGCCACACATATGCCAGGGGGCTTATATATCAAAGTACGAAATGACAAGATCTTTGTAGTCAAGCCAGAGATTGAGTAAATATCTGAAGCATAAGGTCCAAAGTCTAGTTAGTGCAAAGACTAGATAGTATAGAGCAAATTTCGAGAACGAAATTTTATTTAACGGGGGGAGAAATGTAAAACCCTAAAAATCGTATTTATGATAAATATCATAAATTAGTAAAAATAACTATTGGAGACAGGTGAATATGTGGTCTCAAATCTTGAGTCATATTTACCTTATTTTTTCTAGGGCAATTTCTATTAAAATTAGAAGAAATAGAGTGCTGGAAGCCCTAAATGCAATTATGGGCCATAAAATGCCCTGAAAATATTATGATAAATCTTAAAGGAAAGTAAAATAATTATTAAAAAGTAGAGATTATGTTGTCTCTAATTTAGATAATTTTTGGGATTATTTTCCTTGGAAAATAATAAGGCGAAATTAAATATTATTTTGGGGATCATAAGTTGCCCCATGATTTTTAATATTTTACATGGAGCATAAATTACCAATGTCAGTCCAATAGTTGTGAGATAATAATTAATCTTAATTAAGAAAATTGTCAACAATTAGTAAGTGATTAAATAAATAATTAATGGCTAATTGTTTAAGTATGAGTCGATGAAGTATTCAAAGTTAATTATTTAAAACCTCTAAATTGGGATTAATGACCTATAAAGGATCAAGATTGGTATAAAGAATATTGCTAAGTGATTTGGCATAATTAATGAGTATCTAAGGTGAATTACATAAAATCCCTAAGGCTTAATTAACCAACAAAGGATTAAGCAATAAGATAATTATCTAATTAGATAATTAAAGCATAAATTAAATAAATAAAGAAGAGAGTTGACAATTCAAAATGGGGGAGGAAAACCGAAATTAGAGAGTATGGTGTTGTTACGGACCTAGTCAAGGCCCACTATCTCACTAGCCAGTACAGGGGGCAACCCACGTAGTGGTCACAACCCACTAACCGTGGGACCCAGCCACGACCAGGGCGGTTGGCACGATCCCGGCCACGACCAGGGTGATCTGCACGATCCTTGGACATGCACAAGATGGGAGCCAAGCAGCTAACCGACCAGGTATGCTCTATATATATAGACGAAGGAGATAGGCGCCAGGTACACAATTCCAATACCCTAACTAATCTACATTCAGTAGCACGGCACACACAGCACCCCTTGAGGCGAAACGCCTGCTTGTGTACCGTGATCACACCTTCTCCTGGACGCTTGTCCCATAAGCATACAGGAGGAGCACCCAGATCCCATATCAAATCACCGGCCCTTCTATAGGCCGGACATCTGAGTTCTACACCAGAACAGTGGCGCCGACCGTGGGGATTGGTAAACTTCAATTCCCTTGACCATGAGGATTAGCACTCGTGCTTCTAGCCAGAGACAATCGGAGGCTGACCGAGCTGGAGACACCCGTCAACCACCACGACAACCACCCCGTAACGAGCAGCCGATCAACTCGTACGAGGACGACCAGCAGGAGGAAGAGGACCGGCTATCTCAGCCAGAGGAACCTTTGGTTCCCAGCAACGAACGAAACCGCGAGGACAACCTGTCCGACACGGAGTCCTCGGCTCCACGAAACCAAGATCGTGGGGCCCAGAACTCCAATCCAGGGGGTGGCCGAGACATCCCACCCGCCGAACCAGATTTTCGTTCTCTCCAAGCCGGGATGCTTGCGATAATGAGGCGGGTGGACAACATAGACAAGCGTCATACCCTTCACTACCAGCGAGCGGAAGAGCGGGAGAAAAAACGGAACCGTGCTCTTTCCAGCACGGACTGGGAAGATAGAACGTGGAAAGAGGATGACGAAGACGAGAGCTCGGCTCGTCGCGCAGACAAGAAGAAGACAGAAACCGTTAATAGCAGGAGGCGGACTTCCCCGGGCAGGAGTGCCAATAGGAGAAACCCACACTGAGACGAAGAAGGCCGACCTCTGATCAGGAACAATCGAGGTGACAGGGCGATTCCTCCAAATGGGTTCCAGCGGCGAAGATATGTCGACCAAATGCACAATAGCTTTTTCTCAGAGGAAATCCAAAACGCCCGGTTCCCAGAGAAGTTAAATTTGGGCGAGTTGACGAAGTATGACGGCTCACAAGACCCGACAACTCATTTAGAGGACTTTGACGTTCACATGTCGGTTAGAGGCCTCAAGGAACCGATCGATCGTGCCTCGCATCTTCGCCGCGACGTTAAAAGGACCAGTGTTGAAGTGGCTCCACACTCTTCCGTTCGGGTCGATTCACAATTTCGAGGACCTGGCCGAGGCCTTTGAGTTGCACTTCGCAACTAGCAAACGGCAACCAAAATCCCAATATTCTCTGTCCAAAATCAGGCAGCGGCCGGGAGAGCTGCTCCAAAGTTATCTTGACCGTTTCAATCACGCGGTACTGCAGGTGCGCGGACTCAACGAGGACGTACACGTTCCCATTCGACTTTTGCTGAATCTGGTCCTTTGAGGAACCAAGGTTGTACGCCAGACTTAGCGACCACCTTAAAAAAGTTACGTTTGAAGTATTTGAATGAGTCAGAGACAGGGGTAAATAGACGCCGATGGGCTATACCCCAGATGGACGTCCAGCCTTTGAGCTCGGGTGGTTCCCTTCCAGAGCGAGCAGTGTGGAGAGTGAAGAAGTAAAAGAACATCGAGGTGGTGCAAGGCAGACCAAGGGTCTTGCAAAACCATTCAAAGGCAATCACGTACCCCCACCCATTGGGGTGCAACTGTGAGGGAGCTACGCCAAGGAATTGGAGGATTGCCATCGGAATTCGGAAAATGGAAAACGAATTCCGAGCACAGTGACATAGTCAAGGTAGAAAAAGAAAAAGGAGTTGTGGCTCCCTCCCTTATGGAGCACACGGGCTCTTCCTCTTAGGGAGGCAAAAGAGTAGGAGCTAGTTTCTCGCATGGGGAGATTTTCCAAGTCGGCCGTGGTCGCCGACCGATAGGACAAGACTTCGTGGGTAACCCGGGGAATCGTTCAACTAAATCTGTGAGGGCTAGCACGGTTCGCGTTTCGGACCGGACTCTACGGTATGCGAAGAAGAGGATGACGCCATTATACCTACCACAAATAAAAAATAAAAAGTAAACGATCAGAATCTTCCTAGCATACCTGATGTCAAAAATTGAAGGCGGGATTCCACAGTCGAAGAAAGATTAAAGTCTAAATCAGCAGGACTCGGCGAAGCGGCTGGAAGAGCCGGGACAAGATTGTGTCGGCGGGGAGCCCAAAGGAAGTCGGGCGTGGAAGAATCCCGACGAGAAAGAAGTCGCGAACATTCATACGGACAATCATAGCGAGGGCCGATGTAGGAATCCACCTCGGCCCTAGGACCCGGGCTTGCCACATTATAGTACGGGTCAGTTGGGAGGACAGGAGAAGCAGACACGTCAGATTTCTTCAAAAGCAACCTCGGATTGGTACGGAGTGTGGGGGAAACGTTCGGACTTTCCCTTACAGAGGATATGCCTTCTCGAATCTTCGCCTGGCCGCCACCAGGAGCTACCCCCATGCCTCCACGGTGATGATCGGCTAGCAGGTCGGCTCGTGCAGATTTATCACCCCAAAGCCACCAACGGGCTGTTCCCGTGACGGTTTTGCGCAGTTCTTCCAGTTCATCTGACGTCATATCCTTTATGTCCTTCGACATTTAGAACCACTCTCCCAATGGATTCGGCAATCAATCTACCAACGGAAAAGATTCACTCGAAAAAAGGGGATTGGTGCAAAAAAGGTGGGAATTATGAGCAGGACCATGCAGAAATTTACTTAATGAAGAAATCTAACCAGATATTCAACTAGTTACAAATGCAATTTAGTTATGAGACAGAGATTACGAAGGCTTGGACGAATGACCACAACAGAATGAAGAAACTCCAAATCAGAGCAGAACGAAAGAGAAAGGTAGGAAAACGATAATACCTGTCTGAGAAACGGGAGATTGCTCAAGAAAATGCGAAATAGAAGCAGATTGCTCAAAGGATTGGACTCCCTCGCGAAAGCAAAGAATCAACAGGAGAGAAAATCTTCAGAGCAAAAGAGTGAAAGTGAAATATGGAAAAGACTTGGCGGGTATAAAGCTTTCGAATACCCAAACGCCGGGGCAAAACGCCTTTTCACTCTAGAGTAAGGGTCACGTCTCCGCGCATTTAATGCGTGTCGTCAGGCATTAAATGCGCATAGGCTAGCGTCTCCTCGGTTTGGCTTCACGACAGTCGAGGGGTGCCAGCTGGTAGAAACTAATGATGACTTAGAGAAAAGGAATCGATGGTAGAAAATGCCGGGGAATAAGGGGCAGCTCTCGTAGGGAGATGAAAGGACACCGTATACCACGGTTGCCCGCTATAGTCAAATACCCCGGCTCATAGGGAAAGCTGATCCTCTACCAAAAGACCTCGGTCCTCGATCGCTTCCTCATATGATCTCGGCTCCTATGATGGCCAAGAACCCAATCTGCTCCTTTTCAGGAAAGACTCAGATTTGGGGATCTTGACCATGCCAAAGATCCGGATACCGGAAAATTGGAAAACAGCGAGATCTTGACGATCGCAAAGGTAACCCGGACCACATGTCTGGGGGCAATACATTCAGAAGACAAGTAATTCCGATGTTCTTTGAAGCTCGGATAGACACTTTACCAAAGCCAAATGAATGGTGCAACTCCGATACGAAATCCAGATTCAACAACGTATCCACCCCGGCTGACCAGAGACCTGGACAACCCGGCTTGGGGGGCAAGGACAACGTTATCTCGCGATCAACAAAAACTCGAACGTCCGTACTGTAGTCAAACAAACAATCAAACTCGGTAGCTCAGGGACCTGAACAACCGAGCTTGGGGGCAACTGGTCAAGGCCCACTATCTCACTAGCCAAGATCAGGGGGCAACCCACGTAGTGGTCACAACCCACTAACCGTGGGACCCGGACACGACCGGGCGGTTGGCACGATCCGGCCACGACCGGGGTGATCTCGCACGATCCTTGGACATGCACAAGATGGGAGCCAAGCGGCTAACCGACCGGGTATGCTCTATATATATAGACGAAGGAGATAGGCGCCGTGTACACAATTCCAATACCCTAACTAATCTACATTCGGTAGCACGGCACACACACAGACCCCTTGAGGTGAAACGCGCGCTTGTGTACCGTGATCACACCTTCTCTGGACGCTTGTCCCATAAGCATACGGGAGGAGCACCCGAATCCCATATCAAATCACCGGCCCTTCTATAGGTAGGACATCCGAGTTCTACACCAGAACAGTGGCGCCGACCGTGGGGATTGGTAAACTTCAATTCCCTTGACCATGAGGATTAGCACTCGTGCTTCTAGCCAGAGACAATCGTAGGCTGACCGAGCTGGAGACACCCGTCAACCACCACGACAACCTCCCCGTAACGAGCAACCGATCAACCCGTACGAGGACGACCAGCAGGAGGAAGAGGACCGGCTATCTCAGCCAGAGGAACCTTTGGTTCCCAGCAACGAACGAAACCGTGAGGACAACCCGTCCGACACGGAGTCCTCGGCTCCACGAAACCAAGATCGTGGGGCCCAGAACTCCAATCCAGGGGGTGGCCGAGACATCCCACCCGCCGAACCAGATTTTCGTTCTCTCCAAGCCGGGATGCTTGCGATAATGAGGCGGGTGGACAACATAGACAAGCGTCATACCCTTCACTACCATCGAGCGGAAGAGCGGGAGAAAAACGGAACCGTGCTCTTTCCAAAGACGGGATGGGAAGATAGAACGTGGAAAGAGGATGACGAAGACGAGCTCGGCTCGTCGCGCGAACATGAAGAAGACGAAACCGTTAATAGCGGGAGGCGGACTTCCCGGGCGGGAGTGCCAATAGGAGAAACCCACACCGAGACGAAGAAGGCCGACCTCCGATCAGAACAATCGAGGTGACGGGCGATTCCTTCAAGCGGGTTCCAGCAGCGAAGATATGTCAACCAAATGCACAATAGCTTTTTCTCGGAGGAAATCCAAAACGCCTAGTTCCCAGAGAAGTTAAATTTGGGCGAGTTGACGAAGTATGACGGCTCACAAGACCCGACAACTCATTTAGAGGACTTTGACGTTCACATGTCGGTTAGAGGCCTCAAGGAACCGATCGTGCCTCGCATCTTCGCCGCGACGTTAAAATGACCAGTGTTGAAGTGGCTCCACACTCTTCCGTTCGGGTCGATTCACAATTTCGAGGACCTGGCCGAGGCCTTTGAGTTGCACTTCGCAACTAGCAAACGGCAACCAAAATCCCAGTATTCTCTGTCCAAAATCAGGCAGCGGGCGAGAGGCTGCTCCAAAGTTATCTTGACCGTTTCAATCACGCGGTACTGCGCAGTGCGCGGACTCAACGAGGACGTACACGTTCCCATTCGACTTTTCTTGAATCTGGTCCTTTGAGGAACCAAGGTTGTACGCCAGACTTAGCGACCACCTTAAAAAAGTTACGTTTGAAGTATTTGAATGAGTCAGAGACAGGGGTAAATAGACGCCGATGGGCTATACCCCGGAAGGACGTCCAGCCTTTGAGCTCGGGTGGTTCCCTTCCAGAGCGAGCAGTGTGGGGAGTGAAGAAGTAAAAGAACATCGAGGTGGTGCAAGGCGGACCAAGGGTCTTGCAAAACCATTCAAAGGCAATCACGTACCCCCACCCATTGGGGTGCAAGCGTGAGGAGCTACGCCAAGGAATTGGAGGATTGCCATCGGAATTCGGAAAATGGAAAACGAATTGAGCACAGTGACATAGTCAAGGTAGAAAAAGAAAAAGGAGTTGTGGCTCCCCTCCCTTATGGAGCACACAGGCTCTTCCTCTTCCGGGAGGCAAAAAGAGTAGGAGCTAGTTTCTCGCATGGGGAGATTTTCCAAGTCGGTCGTGGTCAGCTTCGACCGATAGGACAGTACTTCGTGGGTAACCCAGGGAATCGTTCAACTAAATCCTGTGAGGGCTAGCACGGTTCGCGTTTCCGGACCGGACTCTACGGTATGCGAAGAAGAGGATGACGCCATTATACCTACCACAAATAAAAAATAAAACGTAAACGATCAGAATCTTCCTAGCATACCTGATGTCAAAAATTGAAGGCGGGATTCCACAGTCGAAGAAAGATTAAAGTCTAAATCAGCAGGACTCGGCGAAGCGGCTGGAGGAGCCGGGACAAGATTGTGTCGGCAGGAGCCCAAAAGAAGTCGGGCGTGGAAGAATCCCCGACGTAAAGAAGTCGCGAACATTCATACAGACAATCATAGCGGGGCCGATGTAGGAATCCACCTCGGCCCTAGGACCGGGCTTGCCACATTATAGTACGGGTCGGTTGGGAGGACAGGAGAAGCGACACGTCGAGATTTCTTCAAAAGCAACCTCGGATTAGTACGGAGTGTGGGGAAACGTTCGGACTTTCCCTTACAGAGGAGATGCCTTCTCGAATCTTCGCTGCCGCCACCAGAGCTACCCTATGCCTCCACGGTGATGATCGGCTAGCGAGTCGGCTCGTGCAGATTTATCACCCCAAAGCCACCAACGGCTGTTCCCGTGACGGTTTTGCGCGGTTCTTCCAGTTCATCAGGCGTCATATCCTTTATGTCCTTCGAAATTTAGAACCACTCTCCCAAAGGATTCGGCAATCAATCTACCAACGGAAAAGATTCACTCGAAAAACGGGGATTGGTGCAAAAAAGGTGGGAATTATGAGCAGGACCACGCAGAAATTTACTTAATGTAGAAATCTAACCAGATATTCAACTAGTTACAGATGCAATTTAGTTATGAGACAGAGATTACGAAGGCTTGGACGAATGACCACAACAGAATGAAGAAACTCCAAATCAGAGCAGAACGAAAGAGAAAGGTAGGAAAACGATAATACACAATCCGAGAAACGGGAGATTGCTCAAGAAAATGCGAAATAGAAGCAGATTGCTCACGGGATTGGACTCCTCGCGAAAGCAAAGAATCAGCAGGAGAGAAAATCTTCAGAGCAAAAGAGTGAAAGTGAAATATGGAAAAGACTTGGCGGGTATAAAGCTTTCGAATACCCAAACGTCGGGGGCAAAAACGCCTTTTCACTCTAGAGTAAGGGTCACGTCTCCCGCGCATTTAATGCGCGTCTGTCAGGCATTAAATGCGCATAGGCTAGCGTCTCCTCGGTTTGGCTTCACGACAGTCGAGGGGTGCCAGCTGGTAGAAACTAATGATGACTTAGAGAAAAGGAATCGATGGTAGAAAATGCCGGGGAATAAGGGGCAGCTCTCGTAGGGAGATGAAAGGACACCGTATACCACGGCTGCCCGCTAAAGTCAAATACCCCGGCTCATAGGGAAAGCTGATCCTCTACCAAAAGACCTCGGTCCTCGATCGCTTCCTCATATGATCTCGGCTCCTATGATGGCCAAGAACCCAATCTGCTCCTTTTCAGGAAAGACTCGGATTTGGGGATCTTGACCATGCCAAAGATCCGGATACCCGGAAAATTGGAAAACAGCGAGATCTTGACGATCGCAAAGGTAACCCGGACCACATGTCTGGGGGCAATACATTCAGAAGACAAGTAATTCCGATGTTCTTTGAAGCTTGGATAGACACTTTACCAAAGCCAAATGAATGGTAGCAACTCCGATACGAAATCCAGATTCAACAACGTATCCACCCCGGCTGACCAGATACCTGGACAACCCGACTTGGGGGCAAGGACAACGTTATCTCGCGATCAACAAAAACTCGAACGTCCGTACTGTAGTCAAACAAACAATCAAACTCGGTAGCTCAGGGACTTGAACAACCGAGCTTGGGGGCAACTGTTACGGACCTGGTTAAGGCCCACTATCTCACTAGCCAGTACAGGGGGCAACCCACGTAGTGGTCACAACCCACTAACCGTGGGACCCAGCCACGACCAGGGCGGTTGGCACGATCCCGGCCACGACCAGGGTGATCTGCACGATCCTTGGACATGCACAAGATGGGAGCCAAGCAGCTAACCGACCAGGTATGCTCTATATATATATAGACGAAGGAGATAGGCGCCAGGTACACATTGCCAATACCCTAACTAATCTACATTCGGTAGCACGGCACACACAAAGACTCCCTTGAGGCGAAACGCCTGCTTGTGTACCGTGATCACACCTACTCCTGGACGCTTGTCCCATAAGCATACAGGAGGAGCACCCAGATCCCATATCAAATCACCGGCCCTTCTATAGGCCGGACATCTGAGTTCTACACCAGAACAGGTGTGAACATGGTTGTGGTTTAAAGAATATTCTGTGAGATATTTTGAGAAAAAGCAAATAGGATAAACGAGAACCGATATAAACTAAATCCTATCTCAAAATATATGGACTAAGTGTTTAACAGCAAGAATTATTATAAACCAGTGTATTTTTATCCTGGAGTGGGCTATCTTCGAAGTCATTTCCGTAACCGGCGGAATGATTAAGAGATAAGACGAAAAAGATATTTTGTGGAAAAGGACAGATAAGACAAATGAGAACCAATGGAAAATAAATCATATCTCAAAATCCTTGAACTAAGTAGAAAACATCTGGACATATTATGAATCAGTGAATTTTTGTCTAGAGGTTGGTGTTACCCGAAGTAATTTCCGTAACGGACGCCGTTTGTTCGAAAATGTTCGGCAGGCTTCGAAATACTCTGAATGGAATCGTAAATTTTATTAATCCACATATTTCTCAAGAGTAAACAGAGACCTTCAAGACCACATCGATGGATTTATGAGATTCTTCAAGATTACGCGATTAGAACCCCGATCAGGGAACTTTATCGGTAAGATCGATAAAGATCAGGACATGACATCACCTTGGTGACATGGGATGACATCTTTTTGTTGAAAATTGGGGCAAGGAGGTCGGCCAACATGCTTGGAGGGAGGAGATTTGAAGTTGATTAAAGACTTTGATCCAATGGCTTAGGTTAAATTGGAAAGGTGCAATTTTGCCCTCGACTTTTCCTGTAAATAGACCCCTTTGGTTCACTTCATTCCTCACAAATTCAAAAATCCATTTTAGAGAGAAGTTAGAGAGAGGAGCTCTGGAGAAGTGAGAGCAAGAAGGAAGAGGAGGTTCTGCAATGGTAAGTTCTTCGGTTCTTAGTTTTAGTTCGGTAGTTCTTGAAGTTCTAAGGTAGATGTTGTTTTGATATTTAATCTTCCAATATTTGTAGATATCATGTTTTAGGGTTAAATATGATATATATTTCAAAAAATATGTTGGAGAAAGAGATATGGCAACATTTTGGAAGATTAGAGTCAAAGTAGCGAAACTCTGGCGAAATTCCGCCGATTAGTAAGGGCAGGGGTAAAATGGTAATTTAGGACTAAAGTGTCCGTTATAATGATTGATCATTAATGAATACGCTGTTATCCCTATAGGATATTTGTGATTGCGTTCTGACCAACAGTCGTACTGAAGTTCCGTCAACGAAGGTACGTTCGCGTACTGTAACACTAACGCTGATGTTTATGGTATGCGTATATGTGTTATGTTTATGTTATGCCTATGTGTGATGGATGAATACTCTGCTGTATGTTTATGTACTATTGATATGTTCACGTTTTCTAAGGGCCACACATTATATGTGCTATTGGGATGCGTCTGCTAAGAGCCACACATTTTATGTGCTAGTGCTAAGGGCCACACATTTTATGTGATACGTTTGCTATGGGCCACACATCTGCCAGGGGGCTTATGTGCTGATGGGATACGCTTCATTGTATGATACATTTGTTGAGTGTTTATGTACTGTTAAGGTTGTGGATATCTGTAATACTTATGTGTGTATGTAAGCATGAGGTTAACCGTTACCTGAGGTCCGGTGCGGACCTCAGCTCTTAACATAGCCTCAGGATCAGGAGGACCGAGAACCGAAGAGAAGAGTAAGCAGCACGCTTAGAGACTCGGCTGAAGACTGTCTTTTGTTGCCACGGCGCGGGAATCGCTAGGGAGACACTTCTGTTGTTGTTTATATTTGTAAACACTCGGATCAATGTACCGTTACTACAGTTTGCCAGTGGGATTTTTGAATATATATCAGTTACTCTTATGCTCCGATGCTCTACTTTGATAAAAAAAATACTGCTTTTGAAAATGGGATGTTACATTATGTAACTAGTCTTATATATTTTTTTATCATGCTTATTTACTTATTAATTAGGAAATTTTGAAAATCACATATATCTTGCAAATTTAATTGCTTATTAGTTGTTTAAGTGTTTACTTAACACTTTCTTGCTTATCTTAGCCATAATTAATTATCTACTAATTGTTGACAATTTTCTTCATTTGGATTAATCATTTTCTCACAACTTTTGGGTTTACATTGATCATTTATGCTTCATGCATTAATTTAAAAATCATAGGGCAACTTATGTTCCCCAAAATAAAATTAGGTTTTTGCCCCTTTAATTTCCAAGGAAAATAATCTAATAAATTACTAAAATTAGAGACAACATACTTTCCTATTTTAAATAGGTATTTAATTGTCTCTTAAGACATAATATAATAATCTCAGGGTATTTTATGATCCATGAATGTATTTAGGGATTTTGGCTCTTTGTTCATTCTTATTCTAGGGAAATTGCCCTAGAAAATAGAATAAACACAACACATAATTTTGAGACCACATATTCACCTATTTAGAATATGTATTATTTATCAAAATATAATATTTAAGATAAATAATTATCCGCGTATTACAAAAAATTACATTCAGGTCCCAAGGAAGGAAAAAAATTACAAAAAAGTCCATTGAAATCACAAAATTACAGAAAAGTCCCAAGGGAATTTTTGTTGTAAATACATACATTTCCTGTTGTAAATACATACATTTCCTGTTGTAAATGGTTTGAGACTTTTTTGATATTATTTGTATTGGATTTTTTAAATGTTATTATAAATACATACATTTTCTGTTGTAAATACATACATTTCCTGTTGTAAATGGTCAGGTGTTTAAATGTTGTTGTAAATAAATACATTTCCTGTTGTAAGGAAATGTATGTATTTACAACAGGAAATGTATGTATTTACAACAAAAATTTCCTTGGGACTTCTGGGTAATTTTGTGATTTCAAGGGACTTTTTTGTAATTTTTTTCCTTCGTTGGGACTTGAATGTAATTTTCCCTTATATATATCCGTCATTTTAATTTTAACGAATTTTTTCTTATGTACCTCAACCATATGCCACTTAAATATTTAAAAATCCATATTTATAAGACTTTGATTATTTATATAATATATATACACTTTAATAAAATCATATAGTCTAACCCTCAATCAAGGGTTTCTTCTAACTTCTAAGTTCCTTTTCTTCAGGTCCGGCGGAAAAAAAAAAAAAAAAATCTAAGTTCCTTTTCTACAAAGGTTATAATAACTAAATTGTCCTTACTTTCATTGTTAAATTTGTGATTTTTCAGTGTTAAATTCTTACAAAAATTCACTTGTTCCTAATATGTCCTGATGTTAGAAACCTAGTTCAAGGATTTCAAGATATGATTTAATTTCTATCGGTTCTCATTTATCCTATTTGCTTTTTCACAAAATATCTTCCTTTTATTGTAATACCCTGAAAATCTCACTTATGATAAGTATCATATTGAGTAAATAATACCTATTGGAAATAGGTGAATATATGGTCTCAAAGACCTTGTGGTGAATTAATCTTATTTTTGGGGTAGTTTCTCTTGAAAATAGAGTAATTTGCAAATAGGTCCCTAAAACGTTTGAAGATTTGCAAATAGGTCCCTAAACGCATTTACGGGTTATAAAAACCCTGTGAAAATTATAAAGAGACAATTAAATATTTATTTGAAATAGGGAAGAATATTGTCCCTAATTTAGAAAATTTATTAAATTATTACATTGGAAAAATAAAGGGGGAAAAGTTAAAAATTATTATAATGACCAAAATGCCCCCGTGAATGTTAATATAATGCATGAGGCATAAAACACTAATGTAAGTGCAATTGTTGTGAGGAAATGAGTTATTATAATTGAGAAAATTATCGACAATTAGTGGGTAATTAATTAGATAATTACTGACTAGTTATTTGGGCTTAAACAAAGGAAAATCCAAAGATAATTATGTAAAACCCTATAATTAGTGGTTTGTGGCTAAAATTAGCATAAAATATATTTGCTAATTAATTTGAAAATATGAGGAAAAATATATGAGAATAAGTAATTTTAAGCCTAAATCCAAGTATGGACCAATAGGAAAATTTTGTAAAAAAATTATATAAATAATTATTAAATAATTTTATATAAAATTAATTAAATAATTAAAAAAACGAAAATTAAAAAAAAAATACCAGCTGTATTGGACCAAAAATTTGGATAAGAATTGAATGGAAAATATCATGATATTTCTATTATTAAAAAGGAATATTCTATGGAATATTCTGTAAAAAGCAAATAGGATAAATGACCACCGATAGAGATTAAATCCTATCTAGAAAACCATGAACAAGGTTTCTAAAGTCAGAGTATATTAGAAACAAGTAAATTTTTATCTCGGAGTAGGCTGTCTCCGAAGTGATTTCCGTAACCGAAAAGGGTTAAACTAGACCGACTAAGAAACTATCTGATATTCAAAAAGTAAATCAGATAAATGAAAATCTATAGAAACCAAGCCATAACTCAATATCTAGGAATGAGTTGGGAATCAACTGGACAAATTATGAATCAGTGAATTTTTGTCCGAAGTTGATGATTCCGGAAATGATTTCCGTAACCGAGCGCGTTTTTCGAGAAACTTCAGCAGGACCGGAGAAGACCTGAAAGGGATCAAAAATTTAGTTAACCCAGACATTTCTAATGAGTAGGAAAAGAACTTCAAAGTTGTGATTCCGGATTTTTGAGATTTTGCAAGATTACGCGATTCGGACACCGATCGGGGAACTTATCGGTAAGACGACTTCTAAGGCAAGTTTATGATGTCATGCATGACATCATTTTGTTGAAAAAAAGGGGTAGGAAAGGATGTTTTGGAGCAATGGAGGGTCAAGATGAAGCCATCCAAAACACCTTCGATCCAACGGTTACGGTTCAGGATGAATAGTAACCGAAATTTTCCTATAAATAGGCCTTGCTTCCATTTGTTTTTTCACACCAATTCCTCTTTGGAATTTCGAAAAGGGAGCAGCAAGGAGGAAGGAAGGAGTCCGGGGAATTCTGTAGCGAAGCTCTGAGTAAGTTCTTCGGTCTTTAGTCTTAAGTTTCCGTAGTTCTTTCGGTAGTTAGGGTAGTAATGCTAGTATAGTCTTTAATCTTCCAAGTATGATTAGATATCATATGCCAAGGGTATTTTAAGTGTGAATTTCAAAATCATGATGGAGTCGGAGTTCGGCAAAATTTTGGAAGATTAAAGTCAAAGTAGCGGTTACCGCGAAATTCCGCAGATTAGGGGAATAGAGGCAAAACGGTAATTTGTACCTAAAATGCCTGTCATGATGTCAAATATTGATAAGAGTGATATTATCATTATAGGATATCAGTAATCCTGTTCCGTCGTCATTCCATTGCCCGACGTGCCGTTTGTCGGACGTTTATTGCTTTTCCGTCAAAAGTACGGTTTTCCGTCAAACGTATCAGAAGTACCGTATATTGTCAACGAAGGTACGTTTGCGTACTGTAACACTAACTCTGTGCTGCTCATATACATATATGTGATAGATACATTCACGGATAGAGGCTCTGTTTAGGGTAACCGTTTTGGATAGAGGCTCTGTTTAGGGTCACCGATTATACATACAGCTTTGCACGGGTTATAGTCATAATAACGCCGTTTGAGTTTTCCTAGCGCTGAGGACACGACTGTACATCGTGGCACGGATGTTGCAAACCAGGGATAACTTTGCATGGTATTGTAGTTGTTATCACATGATCATACGATGTGACTGGATTGATCATTTGCTGTTATGTCATGAATATCTGTTGCCTATATACTGTTTTATTTGAGCATAAGGTTAACCGTTACCTGAGATCCAATGGGGTAAATTGGATCTCAGCTGCAGCTTCACGGTCCGGAGGACCAAGGATCGGGGAGCGGGGGAAACAGCATGGCTAGACCAAATGCCAGGAACAGGGAAGGCACCGGTAGACGGAGCCATAGAGAGGAACCAAGGGGCAAAATCGTAGTAAGGCACCGGTCGAGGCAAGTGCCGGAAGAAGAACATCAGAGCCTAATGTTAGGCATGGGTCTAACGAAGTTATTTCGAATAGTTTGGTGTCGAAGGCAAGGCTAGTCTATGTGGGTGTGCCAATCAGTCGCCGTAAAGTCGGTGAGGCCCCCATGGTAGACACATACCTGGCCATTCTGTTCGGTCAACGGAGTTAGGTTCGTTGCCCTGAGTCTGGTCAAGGCTTGGTCTAGGTTGTATAGTTACTTTTTGTGAAATGTAATTGTACAAGGCTCTGTATATTGTATCACATGATTATTCCTTCGGGAAATTTTTAATATACCAGCAAACGCTCGGCATCGTCATATGTCGGGGTATTTTTATATCGGCTCTCATTGTCCATTTGTTGATACATTGCTCTCCGTTTCCGCAAAACTCTGATGTAGCACCTCAAACCCTGTCATATTTTATAAAACCAGGTGTCATCCGACACGATTTATGCTACAGAATTTGGCGTGTTACATTTATCATTATTTTCCATCCACTTGTTTTGCATTCACATTACAAACATCCCCATTCACACACACACACACTCAAAATTCGGTTCCCCCTCCCCCTTTTGATTTTTATTTTGTTATTTAATTATCCGACATTATCCTTTAATTATCTTATATATATTAGCTAGAAATTCTCCCATTGGTTCTTTACAATTAACATGGATTAAGACATTTTAAATTGCGAGAATTATTGTGAGGCTTTGATCTTACTTTATGAGATTCAATCTTACTTTTTGAATATTAACCTAGTTCATGCTTAAACAATTAGCAACTAATTACTTATTTAATCACTTACTAATTGTTGACAATTTTCTTAACTAAGATTAATTATTTTCTCACAAATTTGCACTGACATTGATAATTTATGCTCCATGTATTATTTTAAAAATCATGGGGCAACTTATGCTCCCCAAAATAATATTAAATTTTGCCTCATTATTTTCCAAGGAAAATAATCCGATAAATTATCTAAATTAGAGACAACATACTTTCCTATTTTTAATAAATATTTAATTGCCTCTTAAGATTTATCATAATATTTTCAGGGTATTTTATGACCCATAAGCTCACTTAGGGATTTTTGGCACTTTATTTCTTCTAATTTTAAGAGAAATCACCCTAGAAAATAACATAAAATACACTATAAAATTTGAGACCACATATTCACCTATTTCCCATAGGTATTATTTACTAAATTATTATACTTATCATAAGTGAGATTTTTAGGATATTACAGGTATCGATTACACTTGAATAACATGTTGGTTAATTTTGAGGTGTTGCATAACATTCAAGGAACTACCCATGATGAAAAACAAAAATTTTGGTATTCATGGATGATGCCAATCATATGTTTTCTAATATAACCCGTACTCTTTACGATACTCTTAGGTTATCCCAAATTGGTTTCCTTTATCAAAACTCTTTACGATGCTCATGAGTTATAACCTATGAAACACGGATACTCCTATTTTTTTAAATATGCGTGTCGGACACTCCAACACCTTTCAACACTCCGACACCATCCGCGACACTCCTGGACACTCCTATATAAGCAAGGCACTTATATAGTAAGAACATTGTTTACTGAATCCCAAACTAAAACATTAATCACTCCTACATTCAGCTTGATGGATGGAGTATTTTAGCTACAACACTTAAGTCACTTGTTTGAAACAGGACCATCTTGTTCAGAACCATATCTTCCTAAAAGGTACCAATGCAGATCCTCCATTTGATTCCTAAAAGGTAACAATGCAACTCTATATACAAATAAGGGATTCTCTCAATATACTAACAAAATCTGAAGATTGATTTCCATCTTAGTTCATCCAATCCATCCCCACTGCCAATGTAGTAATTCAAATGAGATAACATGATTAAAAATAAGTAGATTTCATGCCAAAAAAGTTGTAATTATTGTTTGTTTTTATAAATTTGTGTAATATTTCAACCTACGTGTGCATCAATAATTTACTCCAGTATGATGATTAATTTGTTTATGCAATATAAAATCTATCATAGTTTTAATCATAATTAAATTAATTATTTTTAGTTTGAATTTATAATTTATAAGTGGATAAATTTAACATCTAATTTAATTATTCAAATATATACACGCACAAAAATTTATTTCTAACAGTTATATAATTATCATTTTAATTCTTCAAAAGTCAAGATTAAGTTATATATCCTTCCTTTTTAATAATAAAAAAGACATGACCCAAAAAAAAAGATATTTAAGCTTCTCATATTTACAAGATTTTTTCAATCAGTATATTGATTTTCATTAAGAAAATCATCACTTATAACATTATTAAATTGTTTCAAGGATATTTATTTCATAGCTTATTTTCATTAATAAATTATTTATCAATATTATTGTGAAAATAAATAAATGTAACATCTCAGCACACATTTTTTAAACTTTAATTTTTATTGAGTTTTCTGGCCCAGGTAAAGTAATAAGTTATCGATATAAATGAACGATGAGTTAAGAATTATCTCTATTTTTTTAATAAAAAAAATCTTAATAAAAGAAAATACTAATATTTTAAAATAATTCATTCTAATTATATTAAATTCAAATTTAAAAAATGAAAAGTAATAATCATCATTACAATATTAAACTAAATGCTCAGCATATGAGGAGGGTATCTTAGTTGAATTTTACAAAAACTCTATATCATAAACCCTCAAAATTTTTGAAGAATCTGCCAAAATAACATGTAATCAACCAACTTATCCCATTCATATATGAGAACTGATTTCATTAAAATCGATTATACTTGAATAACATGTTGGTTAATTTTGAGGTGTTGCATAACATTCAAGGAACTACTTATGAGGTTGAAAAACAAAAATTTTGGTATTCATGGATGATGCCAATCATATGTTTTCTAATATAATCTATACTCTTTACGGTACTCATAGGTTATCCCAAATTGGTTTCCTTTATCAAAACTCTTTACGATGTTCATGAGTTATAACCCGTAAACGTTACTCATGAGAAACCGTATCTCTTTACATTCATGAGTTATAAATAATATGATTTAATCTCAACCAATTTATAGTTGTAGGATTAATATTTCGAAATTCACAAGTAACAAGACAATATTGAGAGACAAACTACGGTAACTAACAAAACTTCCAATGATGATTGCACGAAACACATGTAACATAGGTGGTCATGGGTTCATCTGCACTGCGAGTCTGCATCTGATAATAAGTGCACTCTCTTTTTCGACATTTCCCACACACGAACTGATCAGTTGTGCCTTTTAGTTTCTGTCCATGCTCACACTTCAACAAAGCTCTCATTCTGATCTTCTCAATCTCCTTCTTCCTTTCATCACTAGCCATGTCTTCTGTTCTCATGTTCACGATCTGGTCTAGTTTGAATTCTCCAAGCAGAACTCTTCTTCGGAAATCTATGTTCTTTGGATCCTTGAGGTTAAACATCAAAGACCTGTACTTGATCTTTATACTTCGAGCCCCTTTATCAAAAGAACCCCACTCCTGAAAAAGTACAGACTCTACAGCAGCAGAAAACCTTATAGGGTCACATGCATTAACTTGATCCTTGATTGCTTCATCTGCCTCCCCTGAAACCCTAGATAATGCCTCTTGAAGGATTTCCCTTATTTTGTCTCGCGTCACATCGCCAGTTTTAATCACAGTTTTCTGCTCTAAAGGAGCCGTAGCTCTCGAGGGTTCCTTCCTCAATATTTTATAAACTTGTTTCTTCTCAGCCTTTGGAATCTTCTGGTAAACTTTTTGTTTTTTATTTTCGCTTATTTCCTTCATGACTATGCCTTTCCATATATCTACTAGGTCTATAGCAAAAGCCTGGATCTTCTTTCTGGGATGCTTTGTTAGAACTCGTAGATGTTTGCCAACTTGGGTGTATCGCAGAATTTCTAAATTGACAGGAAATTTCTTGAGCAGCTTGAACGCATCAAGGCATCGATTTTCTTCGACTTGATTGTCGGTTGAGGTTGCTGCTGCGTCGGCCGCCTTCTTCACTGCTTTATACAGTCGCATGAGTTCTTTCTCCATCGTAGAATCCTGAAAGAGAAGATTTCATAAGAGTGCCCCAAAAGCTTTATTTATAATGTTTAACACCTTGTAATTTCTAAGCAATCTCAAATACTAAGAGTATTACTTTATAATTTTTTCTGGGATTTTAAAGATATGACTCGATTAAATTTAATGTTTATGATATTCATATATTTTGATTTAAACGCCACGTACGTAGAAGTACAATGGAGATTAAAAAATTATCATCATTTGGTAATTCTTAAATATTATGATAGACCTTTATATATATCCGTCATTTTAATTTTAACGAATTGTTTCTTATGTACCTCAACCATATGCCACTTAAATATTTAAAAATCCATATTTATAAGACTTTGATTATTTATATAATATATATACACTTTAATAAAATCATATAGTCTAACCCTCAATCAAGGGTTTCTTCTAACTTCTAAGTTCCTTTTCTTCAGGTCCGGGGGAAAAAAATCTAAGTTCCTTTTCTACAAAGGTTATAATAACTAAATTGTCCTTACTTTCATTGTTAAATTTGTGATTTTTCAGTGTTAAATTCTTATAACCTATAAATTTTGTTTTATATGCATTATCATCCAAATTATTCTTGAATCGTTTTTAATTAACCTACGTCATCTTCTCAAAAGATATGAATATATATAAAGTAAGCTTATATTTTGTGTCGAGAAAATTACTCAAAATGTTTCTTCTTTGAAAAGAAATGCTTAGTGTTTAATATGAATACGAATAGGCACCCATTTGTACCCAAACATAATAATTATAGAAAGTGGAAATTCATGTCATTTCTATAATTGCTTGGTTGTCGTCACTTAAAAATATATATATATATATATATATATATATATATATATATATATATATATATATATATATATATATATATATATTAAATTTTAATTATTTTGAGCCAAGTCATAGATATTAGTGAGTCATACGGTTTTTTTCTTACCTTAGAAAAGTAGTTAAGGTTCAATTTTCAACCTTTAAAAAAAACATTTATATTCCACTTGTTGTAATTTGATTGAAAACATATATAAACATGTTAATTTTAAGAACCAATTGTTTTAATTTGATTTGAAAATGACCTAAGGTGAAGTATATAGAAACTGCTTAAATAAAATAAAAGAGCAACAAAATGTTGGAAGGATGAGCTAAAAATAAATATACTCATAGAGTAGTTCAGTATTTTATACTAATATTTTTGTCTTAGGTTAAAGATACCAAAAACTTTTTAGGGAAATTCCAATAAAATGCCTTTTGAATTTATCACACCCCGAAAAGTCAGCTAAAATATGAAAATGACAAAAAGGTGACAGGGATCAATTTAAGATTTTAAAACATTAGTGATTTTACAATAATGCTCCTAAATTTTTAAATAAAAAAGGCACCCTCACGAGAGGTTCACAAGAGGCTTAATTGGTGGTCATTCTTTGATATATACATATTTCCACTAAGCTTTTTTGATATATACATGCATAAGAATGTATATGTATAATACAAATAAAGGCTTAATGGTATTTGGCTAAATAGGTAAGGTAAATGACTAATAACATAATGTTATTGACCAGATCCATAAAAGTATTTGTTAGAGATATATAAACTCATTAGTTAGTTGTGATCCTCATTAGTTAGTTAAGACTTTAATGAGGTAGTTAATCATTGTATGACTTATAAATAGAGGTCTAATTGTATGGATCAAAGTGCAAAAGATGGTGAGATCCTCAACAGATGAGGGAGCTCAACTTGGTCCATTAATCTTAAGTTGAATTTTACAAAAACCCTATATCATAAATCCCCAAAGATTTTGAATGATCACAAAAATTAAGAATTCTAGATGGCCTAAATGACATGTAATCAACCAACTTATCCCATTCATATATGAGAAGTCATCTTATTAAAATCTTACGAGTGGCTTTCAAAACTTGGTACAAGTAATAATATGTTAAATTAATAGCAATTGGAATTGTCATATTTATTACAAGTGCCTTTCAAAACTTACAACTAATATGTTAAATTAATAACAATTGGTATTATCATATTTTTCTTGTTTAATTTTAATTTTTTCAATTTATTTGATTCAGTATAAATTTGAATTCATTAGAGAATCAATTTAACAAAATTTAATCAATATTAATATAAATATGAAATTCATAATTAGGTTGATTTTCGATATCTAGTGTTTTGATGTGTTTTATTTATAAAATATATTTTTATAATATAAATATTTACATGATTAATTGAAATATCATATGTTATGTTAAATTAATATTTTAATTAACAGAGGATTTCAGCATTTTGTTTCTTGATAAATTGATTTTAGTTGATTTTATCAGAATGTGACTTGATTGTAAGAAAAAGACCAGAAATAGTATTTGAACTTCAAATCTCAAATCAATCTTGAAGTTCTAGGGTAGATGTTGTTTTTATCTTTAAACTTCCAATATATTGTAGATATCATGTTTTAGGGTTAAATATGATATATATTTCGAAAAATATGATGGAGAAAGAGAGATATGGCAAAATTTTGGAAGATTAGAGTCAAAGTAGCGAAACTCTGGCGAAATTCTACCGATTAGTAAGGGCAGGGGTAAAATGGTAATTTAGGATCAAAGTGTCCGTTATAATGATTGATCATTAATTAATACGCTGTTATCCCTATAGTATATTTTTGATTGCGTTCTGACCAACAGTCGTACCGAAGTTCCGTCAATGAAGGTACGTTCGCGTACTGTAACACTAACGCTGATGTTTATGGTATGCGTATATGTGTTATGTTTATGTTATGCCTATGTGTGATGGATGAATACTCTGCTATATGTTTATGTACTGTTGATATGTTCACGTTTGCTAAGGGCCACACATTATATGTGCTATTGGGATGTGTCTGCTAAGAGCCACACATTTTATGTGCTACTGCTAAGGGCCACACATTTTATGTGATACGTTTGCTAGGGGCCACACATCTGCCAGGGGCTTATGTGCTGATGGAATACGCTTCATTGTATGATACATTTGTTGAGTGTTTATGTACTGTTAAGGTTGTGGATATCTGTAATACTTATGTGTGTATGTAAGCATGAGGTTAACCGTTACCTGAGGTCCGGTGCGGACCTTAGCTCTTAACATAGCCTCAGGATCAGGAGGACCGAGAACCGAAGAGAAGAGTAAGCAGCACGCATAGAGACTCGGCTGAAGACTTTCTTTTGTTGCCACGGCGTGGGAATCGCCAGGGAGACACTTCTGTTGTTGTTTATATTTGAAAACACTCGGATCAATGTACCGTTACTACAGTTAGCCAGTGGGCTTTTTGAATATATATCAGTTACTCTTATGCTCCGATGCTCTACTCTGATGAAAAAATATATATATACTGCATTTGAAAATGTGATGTTACATTTATGGTATCAGAGCAGTTATCCTGGCATAGATCTGACTAAGTTATTCCAAAACCTTTTGGTGCCAAAGGCAAGGCTAGTCTATGTGGGTGCGCCAATTAGTCGCCGTGAACTCGGTGAGGCCCCCATGATAGACACTTACCTGACCAATTGGTTTGAGTAACGGAGTTAGGCTCTACGCCTTTTTAAAGAGCATGTTATGAAAATGAGTAGTGATATAAGCCTAGGTCGGTGTACCACCCTATTTCGGTATACCAGTCTGAACCGGTATACCATGCTGAACCGGTGTACCACTCTTTGTCGGTACATCAATTCTGATAATCCTGATAACCCTGATATCAGTCTCTGATAACCCTGATAATTCACGCCATTCATCAGTAGCCGACAACTTCGACTATCCAAAGATCATAGATCTTGATATCTACTCCGACGCAGACTCTGATAATTTTGATTCTGATAACTCTGATAATTCTGATAATCGCCAGTTTGTACTGGACGATAATTCTATCCTAGCACAGAGCCTATATAGGAAGCTAGGGTCACGGCAGACGAAATTATGAGACCAAAAAAGATAAGTACATGCAGTATTTGACTCATGTAGAGGAACTCCCGATACGTATTTCCGTACCCGATTCTGAAAAGAACGAACCAATGAAATTCTAAACGAGGAAAATATTGCGGGTGTCTGTTTGTTTGTAGTATAAACACTAAGTGTGATAAGGTCTAAGTGCAGTGCGATAAAGTCTGCGATATACTAATCATTGTTTTCCTTGTATATCTAAATGTTTTCTCTAATAAAGGAAAAAGAACAAGACATGGTGAATTTAAGAGGAGCTGGAGCTCCCAGAGGCCGAGTTAGGGGACGGGGCAGGGGCCGAGGTAGAGGCCGAGGTAGACAACCTCGGATGCACGTTTCTTAGTTTTTACAACCGGACTACGATCGTGTCATTGAGTATGAGGTATCTTGTGTTGCCATGGTGTATGGGCGCCATGGAAACATTTAAGGTATCTTGTGTTGCCATGGTGTATGGGCGCCATGGAGACATTTTGATATCTGGTGTTGACCGCGGTGTGTGGGCGCCACGAGGAACACTATATATCAAAGTACGAAATGACAAGATCTTTGTAGTCAAGCCAGAGATAGAGTAAATATTCGAAGCATAAGGTCCGAAGTCTAGTTAGTGCAAAGACTAGATTGTATAGAGCAAATTTCGAGGGCAAAATTTTATTTAACGGGGGGAGAAATGTAATATGCTAAAAATCGTATTTATGATAAATATCATAAATTAGTAAAAATACCTATTGGAGACAGGTGAATATGTGGTCTCAAATCTTGAGTCATATTTACCTTATTTTTTCTAGGGCAATTTCTATTAAAATTAGAAGAAATAGAGTGCTGGAAGCCCTAAATGCAATTATGGGCCATAAAATGCCCTGAAAATATTATGATAAATCTTAAATCAAAGTAAAATAATTATTAAAAATTAGAGAGTATGTTGTCTCTAATTTGGATAATTTTTGGGATTATTTTCCTTGGAAAATAATAAGGCAAAATTAAATATTATTTTGGGGATCATAAGTTGCCCCATGATTTTTAATAGAGTAAATACCCTTTTTGGTCCCTGAAATAACACGCGCTACCCATTTTGGTCCCTGAGTAAAAAAAAAGTCATTTTTAGTCCTTAAACAGTAAAAAAAAAAAAAAAAAGTCCCTTTTAGTCCTTTTAGTCATTTTTTGTGGGCATTTTAATCCCTCACAAATTCCCAAAAAATCATTTTTAGTCCCTAAAAAGGACCGAAATGACATTTTTTTTACTCAGGGGTCAAAATGGGTAGAGCGTGTTTTTCCAGGGATCTAAAAGGGTATTTACTCTTTTTAATATTTTACATAGAGCATAAATTACCAATGTCAGTCCAATAGTTGTGAGATAATAATTAATCTTAATTAAGAAAATTTTCAACAATTAGTAAGTGATTAAATAAATAATTAATGGCTAATTGTTTAAGTATGAGTAGATGAAGTATTCAAAGTTAATTATTTAAAACCTCTAAATTGGGATTAATGACCTATAAAGGATCAAGATTGGTATAAAGAATATTGCTAAGTGATTTGGCATAATTAAGGAGTATCTAAGGTGAATTACGGAAAATCCCTAAGGCTTAATTAACCAACAAAGGATTAAACAATAAGATAATTATCTAATTAGATAATTAAAGCATAAATTAAATAAATAAAGAAGAGAGTTGACAATTCAAAATGGGGGAGGAAAACCGAAATTAGAGAGTATGGTGTGAACATGGTTGTGGTTTAAAGAATATTCTGTGAGATATTTTGAGAAAAAGCAAATAGGATAAACGAGAACCGATATAAACTAAATCCTATCTCAAAATATATGGACTAAGTGTTTAAAAGCAGGACTTATTATAAACCAGTGTAAATAGACCCCTTTGATTCACTTCATTCCCCACAAATTCAAAAATCCATTTTAGAGAGAAGTTAGAGAGAGGAGCTCTGGAGAAGTGAGAGCAAGAAGGAAGAGGAGGTTCTGCAATGGTAAGTTCTTCGGTTCTTAGTTTTAGTTCGGTAGTTCTTGAAGTTCTAGGGTAGATGTTGTTTTGATCTTTAATCTTCCAATATATTGTAGATATCATGTTTTAGGGAAAAATTTGATATATATTTCAAAAAATATGTTCGAGAAAGAGATATGGCAACATTTTGGAAGATTAGAGTCAAAGTAGCGAAACTCTGGCGAAATTCCATCGATTAGTAAGGGCAGGGGTAAAATGGTAATTTAGGACTAAAGTGTCCGTTATAATGATTGATCATTAATGAATACGCTGTTATCCCTATAGGATATTTGTGATTGCGTTCTGACCAACAGTCGTACTGAAGTTCCGTCAACGAAGGTACGTTCGCGTACTGTAACACTAACGCTGATGTTTATGGTATGCGTATATGTGTTATGTTTATGTTATGTCTATGTGTGATGGATGAATACTCTGCTGTATGTTCATGTACTGTTGATATGTTCACGTTTGCTAAGGACCACACATTATATGTGCTATTGGGATGCGTCTGCTAAGAGCCACACATTTTATGTGATACGTTCGCTATGGGCCACACATCTGCCAGGGGCTTATGTGCTGATGGAATACGCTTCATTGTATGATACATTTGTTGAGTGTTTATGTACTGTTAAGGTTGTGGATATCTTTAATACTTATGTGTGTATGTAAGCATGAGGTTAACATAGCCTCAGGATCAGGAGGACCGAGAACCGAAGAGAAGAGTAAGCAGCACGCATAGAGACTCGGCTGAAGACTGTCTTTTGTTGCCACGGCGCGGGAATCGCCAGGGAGACACTTCTGTTGTTGTTTATATTTGAAAACAGTCGGATCAATGTACCGTTACTACAGTTAGCCAGTGGGCTTTTTGAATATATATCAGTTACTCTTATGCTCCGATGCTCTACTTTGATAAAAAAAATATACTGCTTTTGAAAATGGGATGTTACATTGTGTAACTAATCTTATATATATCTTTATCATGCTTATTTACTTATTAATTAGGAAATTTTGAAAATCACATATATCTTGCAAATTTAATTGCTTATTAGTTGTTTAAGTGTTTACTTAACACTTTCTTGCTTATCTTAGCCATAATTAATTATCTACTAATTGTTGACAATTTTCTTTATTTGGATTAATCATTTTCTCACAACTTTTGGGTTTACATTGATCATTTATGCTTCATGCATTAATTTAAAAATCATAGGGCAACTTATGTTCCCCAAAATAAAATTAGGTTTTTGCCCCTTTAATTTCCAAGGAAAATAATCTAATAAATTACTAAAATTAGAGACAACATACTTTCCTATTTTAAATAGGTATTTAATTGTCTCTTAAGACATAATATAATAATCTCAGGGTATTTTATGATCCATAAATGTATTTAGGGATTTTGGCTCTTTGTTCATTCTTATTCTAGGGAAATTGCCCTAGAAAATAGAATAAACACAACACAAAATTTTGAGACCACATATTCACCTATTTAGAATAGGTAATATTTATCAAAATATAATATTTAAGATAAATAATTATCCGCATATTACAGAAAATTACATTCAGGTCCCAATGGAAGGAAAAAATTACAAAAAAGTCCCTTGAAATCACAAAATTACAGAAAAGTCCCAAGGGAATTTTTGTTGTAAATACATACATTTCCTGTTGTAAATACATACATTTCCTGTTGTAAATGCTTTGAGACTTTTTTGATATTATTTGTATTGGATTTTTTAAATGTTGTTCTAAATACATACATTTTCTGTTGTAAATACATACATTTCCTGTTGTAAATGGTTTGAGACTTTTTTTATATGATTTGTACGGAATTAAAATCCAGGTTTTTAAATGTTGTTGTAAATACAACAGGAAATGTATATATTTACAACAACATTTGAAACACCTGACCATTTACAACAGGAAATGTATGTATTTACAACAACATTTGAAAACCTGAATTTTAATTCCATACAAATAATATCAAAAATTCTCAAACCATTTACAACAGGAAATGTATGTATTTACAACATGAAATGTATGTATTTACAAAAAAAATTTCCTTGGGACTTCTGGGTAATTTTGTGATTTCAATGGACTTTTTTGTAATTTTTTTCCTTCCTTGGGACTTGAATGTAATTTTCCCTTATATATATCCGTCATTTTAATTTTATCGAATTGTTTCTTATGTACCTCAACCATATGCCACTTAAATATTTAAAAATCCATATTTATAAGACTTTGATTATTTATATAATATATATACACTTTAATAAAATCATATAGTCTAACCCTCTATCAAGGGTTTCTTCTAACTTCTAAGTTCCTTTTCTTTAGGTCCGGGGGGAAAAAAAATCTAAGTTCCTTTTCTACAAAGGTTATAATAACTAAATTGTCCTTACTTTCATTGTTAAATTTGTGATTTTTCAGTGTTAAATTCTTACAAAAATTCACTTGTTCCTAATATGTCCTAATGTTAGAAACCTAGTTCAAGGATTTCAAGATAGGATTTAATTTCTATCGGTTCTCATTTATCCTATTTGCTTTTTCACAAAATATCTTCCTTTTATTGTAATACCCTGAAAATCTCACTTATGATAAGTATCATATTGAGTAAATAATACCTATTGGAAATAGGTGAATATATGGTCTCAAATACCTTGTGGTGAATTAATCTTATTTTTAGGGTAGTTTCTCTTGAAAATAGAGTAATTTGCAAATAGGTCCCTAAAATGTTTGAAGATTTGCAAATAGGTCCCTAAACGCATTTACGGGTTATAAAATACCCTGTGAAAATTATAAAGAGGCAAGTAAATATTTATTTGAAATAGGGAAGAATATTGTCCCTAATTTAGGTAATTTATTAAATTATTACCTTGGAAAAATAAAGGGGGAAAATTTAAAAAGTATTATAATGACCAAAATGCCCCCGTGAATGTTAATATAATGCATGAGGCATAAAACACTAATGTAAGTGCAATTGTTGTGAGAAAATGAGTTATTCTAATTGAGAAAATTATCGACAATTAGTGGGTAATTAATTAGATAATTACTGACTAGTTATTTGGGCTTAAACAAAGGAAAATCCAAAGATAATTATGTAAAACCCTATAATTAGTGGTTTATGGCTAAAATTAGCATAGAATATATTTGCTAATTAATCAAAAACTATGAGGAAAAATATATGAGAATAAGTAATTTTAAGCCTAAATCCAAGTATGGACCAATAGGAAAATTTTGTAAAAAAATTATATAAAAAAATTATCAAATAATTATTTTATATAAAATTAATTAAATAATTAAAAAAACGAAAATTAAATAATAATAATAAATACCAGCTGTATTGGACCAAAAATTTGGATAAGAATTGAATGGAAAATATCATGATATTTCTATTATTAAAAAGGAATATTCTATGGAATATTCTGTAAAAAACAAATCGGATAAATGACCACCGATAGAGATTAAATCCTATCTAGAAAACCATGAACAAGGTTTCTAAAGTCAGAGTATATTAGAAACAAGTGAATTTTTATCTCGGAGTAGGCTGGCTCCGAAGTGATTTCCGTAACCAAAAAGGGTTAAACTAGACCGACTAAGAAACTATCTGATATTCAAAAAGTAAATCAGATAAATGAAAATCTATAGAAACCAAGCCATAACTCAATATCTAGGAATGAGTTGGGAATCAACTGGACAAATTATGAATCAGTGAAATTTTGTCCCGAAGTTGATGATTCCGGAAATGATTTTTGTAACCGAGCGCGTTTTTCGAGAAACTTCAGCAGGACCGGAGATGTAACATCCCAATTTTTAAAGCGGATTTTTTTTTTCAATCAGAGTAGAGCATGGGAGCGAAAGAGTAACTGATCATAACAAAATATGAACCATAGTGTAATATAGTATTGACATTACAGTGATCCTACTTGTTCAAAAGGTAAGAACAGAAAGCGATAAGATAAATCCGGCCAGAAGCCTACTCCTGCTGCTTTCCCCTATCACCGATCCGTGGTCCTCCGGATCCTGAAGCTATAGCTGAGATTCAATTCACCGCATTGAATCTCAGGTAACGGTTAACCTTATGCTCAAATAAAACAGGACAACATATATTCATGACATAACGGCAACATCTCATCGATAAGTGTGACACGCATGAACATAAGCATGGAGCAATATGTAAGGTCCTACACAACAACATTGTGACACAGACAGTACATAAGCATAAAGCGTATGTAAAGTCCTACACAAATATAGCTGCACATTACCCCGTGCCACGATCACGTGTCCTCGGCGCTAGGAAAACTCAAAGCGGTATTATCATGTCTATAACCCGTACAAGGCTGTATGTATAACGACGACCCTAAGCAGAGCCCCGGTATATGAACGTATCTATGACATATATGTATATGAGAACTATAGGATTAGTGTTACAGTACGCGTCCGTACCTTCGTTGACGTACGTAGATGTTTCTGGCGGAAACTGTACTTTCTGACGGAAAACAGCGGTTTGTCCGACAGCGGCACGTTGGACAGCGTAACGGCAGCAAATTAGGACTCCTGACGTCCTATACAAGTAATATCACTTTTATTAGTGATTTGATACTATATCTGGCATTTTAGGTAAAAATTACCATTTTGCCCCTATACCCCTAATTGGCGGAATTTCGCCAGCACTTCGTTACTCTGACAAATTTTCTTCCCGAAATTTTGCCAGAACTTCGACGCCATTTCAATTTTCGAAAATAAAGACTAAAATAGCCCTCCCATATGATACCCAATCATACTTGAAAATTTAAAGGCTATTCTAGCATTACTACTCTAACTATTGAAAGAACTACGAAGATTTCAACTTTCGGGGACTCAATCCCTACTATGTTTTTACCTCGTCGGGCATATTTTTCAATGCAATGAGGCCTAAAAATCAATAGTAGGAATCTCACTCCCTACTTGCTAAAACCATCTAACAATTCTACTAACTACCGAACTAAAGACTAAAGACCGAAGGACTTACCCGTTGAAGACTTCTGCAGAAATTTTTCCAGAGCTTCTCTCTCTAGAATCCTCTCTCTACTTTCGGCCAAAGCAAGAGAAAGTGGTGTGAAATATGAAGAGAACTCTTGCCTTTATATAGGCAAATTTTGGGTTCTAAAGTGTAATTTTTCCCCTCTCAAATTTTGGGTCCAAAGTTGTAATTTTCCCTTTAATATTTAGAAGGATGATTCTTGGCCACACACCTCACACAATTCGGCCACTTGCTCCACAAGCCAAGGGTGGTCCAATGGAATTATGACAAGTGTCCTCATTCAGTCCAATTTCCCCGATCGGTACCCGATTTGCGTAATTTCGGAAAAATCCCAAAATTCTGGATTTACAACTTTGAAGACATATTCTCACTTATTAGAAATGTCCAAGTTAACCTAAATTTTGATTCCATATAGGCCTCCAACTGTCAGTCTGAAGTTCCTCGAAAAACGTGTCCGTACGGGTCCGGTTACGAAACTCGTTTTCGAAAACATCAATCTCTTCAGAAAAAATCACTGAATCCAAATATGTTTATGAAAATTCCCAATTCTTTTCCAAATGTCACAACATAACCTTTTCGTCCTCTTGGCTATCTGGCCTTTTCTCATAATTTCCCTATTTCGTCTTATTAGGAAAAAGCACAAACGGCTTCAGAATTAACTTCCGCAAGAGTCTAATGGAAGTTAAAAACCCACTGATTAATATTTTACCTTGACTTTGGGAATCCCATTCCTAGATCTCTAGATAGGATCCGTTTCCTAATTTCCATTTTACTATTCACCCTTTATCACTTTAATTAATTATATTATTATTATAATAAAACTTATATATTAAGTTTTATTTTATTTATTATTATTTATTTATTTTTCTTTTTCTTTTTTTTTTCTGCCCCTTTTTTTATTTCGTTTTTTTTTTTTTTATTTTTTGATTAATTATTTAATTAATTAAATAATTATTTTTACATAATTTTTACAGAATTTTCCCATTGGTCCATTCTTGCATTTAGGCTTTAAAAATACCTAGACTCAACTATTTTTCTCCACAATTTCCAATTAATTAGTAAATATATTTTTACTAATTTTAAGCCAATTACCACCAATTTTTGAGCTTTACACAATTATCTCTTAATTTCCTTTGTTTATACTTAAGTAATTAGCCCAATATTACTTAATTACTTTATTATCACTTGTTGATAATTTTCTTAATTACAATGCCTCATTACCTTCATACTCTTGTATTAACATTGGTATTTTCAAGCCCCTTGCATTTTTAGAAATTACAAGGGTATTATGGTCTTTTATTACTTTTTGAACCTTCTTATACAATTTCTCCAAGTTCATAATTTATTAAATTACCATAATTAGAGATAATATACTCTCCTAATTCACTTGGTCATTTTACTGCCTTCTGGTATTTTTTTATAATTTCTCTAAGTTAATTACCCTTTATAGGGCATTTTGGTCATTTTGGCACTTTGGCCCTTAAACTCCCTAATTTCTTGCAGAAATTCTACTTAGAAAATAGACTATAATTAAACAAGACCGGAGATTGAAATTTCACTTATCAGAAATATCCAACTTTTATTTATAATATTCCAGATAAATATCCGGGTATTACAGGAGAAGACCTGAAAGGGATCAAAAATTTAGTTAACCCATACATTTCTAATGAGTAGGAAAAGAAATTCAAAGTTGTGATTCCGGATTTTTGAGATTTTGCAAGATTACGCGATTCGGACACCGATCGGGGAACTTATCGGTAAGACGACTTCTAAGGCAAGTTTATGATGTCATGCATGACATCATTTTGTTGACAAAAGGGGTAGGCAAGGACGTTTTGGAGCAATGGAGGGTCAAGATGAAGCCATCCAAAACACCTTCGATCCAACGGTTACGGTTCAAGATGGATAGTAACCGAAATTTTCCTATAAATAGGCCTTGCTTCCATTTGTTTTTTCACACCAATTCCTCTTTGGAATTTCGAATATGGAGCAGCAAGGAGGAAGGAAGGAGTCCGGGGAATTCTGTAGCGAAGCTCTGAGTAAGTTCTTCGGTCTTTAGTCTTAAGTTTCTGTAGTTCTTTCGGTAGTTAGGGTAGTAATGCTAGTATAGTCTTTAATCTTCCAAGTATGATTAGATATCATATGCCAAGGGTATTTTAAGTGTGAATTTCGAAAATCATGATGGAGTCGGAGTTCTGGAAAAATTTTGGAAGATTAAAGTCAAAGTAGCGAAGCGCTGGCAAAATTCCGCCAATTAGGGGAATAGGGGCAAAACGGTAATTTGTACCTAAAATGCCTGTCATGATGTCAAATATTGATAAGAGTGATATTATCATTATAGGATATTAGTAATCCTGTTCCGCCGTCATTCGCTGTTGATCCGCTGTCTGACATGCCGCTGTCGTACGTTCCGCTGTTTTCCGTCAAAAGTACGGTTTTCCGTCAAACGTATCAGAAGTACCGTATATTGTCAACGAAGGTACGTTCGCGTACTGTAAGACTATTCGCGTACTGTAAGACTAACTCTGTGCTTCTCATATACATATATGTGATAGATACATTCACGGATAGAGGCTCTGTTTAGGGTCACCGTTTGGGATAGAGGCTCTGTTTAGGGTCACCAATTATACATACAGCTTTGCACGGGTTATAGTCATAATAACGCCGTTTGAGTTTTCCTAGCGCTAAGGACACGACTGTACATCGTGGCACGGATGTTGCAAACCAGGGATAACTTTGCATGGTATTGTAGTTGTTATCACATGATCATACCATGTGACTGGATTGATCATTTGCTGTTATGTCATGAATATCTGTTGCCTATATACTCTTTTATTTGAGCATAAGGTTAACCGTTACCTGAGATCCAATGGGGTAAATTGGATCTCAGCTGTAGCTTCAGGGTCCGGAGGACCAAGGATCGGGGAGCGAGGGAAACACCATGACTAGACCAAATGCTAGGAACAGGGAAGGCACCGGTAGACGGAGCCATAGAGAGGAACCAAGGGGCAGAATCGTAGTAAGGCACCGGTCGAGGCAAGTGCCGGAAGAAGAACATCAGAGCCTAATGTCAGGCATGGTTCTAACGAAGTTATTTCGAATAATTTGGTGCCGAAGGCAAGGCTAGTCTACGTAGGTGTGCCAATCAGTCGCCGTAAAGTCGGTGAGGCCCCCATGGTAGACACTTACCTGGCCATTCTGTTCAGTTAACGGAGTTAGGTTCATTGCTCCAAGTCTGGTCAAGGCTTGATCTAGGTTGTATAGTTACTTTTTGTGAAATGTAATTGTACAAAGCTCTGTATATTTTATCACATGATTATTCCTTCGAGAAATTTTTAATATACCAGCATACGCCTGGCATCATCATATGTCGGGGTATTTTTATATCTGTTACTCATATATTGTCCAAATTTTTAGTGCATTTCTCTACGTTTTCCGCAGTACTCTGATGTAGCACCTCAAGTTCTGTTAACTTTTCTAAAACCAAGTGTCATCCGACACAATTTGTAGTATGGAATTTGGGGTGTTACACTTTGGTATCAGAGCTAGCTTCATAGCTAGTCTCTTAGCATTGTATGGACAACTAGGTTAAGAGTACTGATATAATACTGGTATTGTGATACAGAAAGGATGTATACCCTGAAGGAAAAGGGTTAAGTCGGGTAAGTTAAGACTTAGAGAATAGAGATATGGCACAGAATATGGTTTCTGTTGCTAAAGTCTAGGACTTCTGACATGAAGAGTCTGAACAAAATACTCACCCAGTGTTTCAAAGGGAAGCGGTACAGAGAAAGTCGGTACTGCTTAGGTTTTCCTGTAGACAGTAAACCTACTGTTTAGGTCTCCCTATAGAAACAGTTCCATGTAGGAACAGTAATTTGCTAAGTTACCTGAGGGGATAATCCCTGCCTTGTAGAGGCCGGACACCATGCGTGCAACGGGGCGTGGCTCCGGGGACTGAGGTCTTTGACTAAGTCCTTGACGGTGGTAGTTGTTAAGTAGATAAGGGAAAGTACCCAGCATTTCTGGGGAGGCAGATATGTTGTACCTGTGAGAGTTGTCGGTATGCAGTGGTATGTGTACCAGTATTAGTACCCAGATAAGATGGCGGAAATAGAAATAATACAGTACGAAATCACTAAGGGGTAGGAACCCGGTAAGATTCGAGTTCTCGTTATAATGATACAGAGACGATCGGATGAAGACAGTACTACTTATGGGAAAGTTTTGATCGAAGATAGCTACCTACGGGGAGTTGATCAAGGGGGGTCTACCTACGGAGGGTTCTGACCGGAGGAGCTGACCAGTCGGAGGGATTGAGTGAAGCGCTGTGTAAAGTACCGTGGGGTAGAGCTACCAGCGTATCGATTCTCAAGGTAAGTATATTATAACGAATTCCGCATCTAATAGGTTCCCTTGAGAAAAGGTTTAAGAAATCTAGTATATTGCTATAGGGTTCTCCAACATATCTCTTAGTTTCAAATGCAAACCTGACCGCGATCGTGTCATTGAGTAGGAGGTATCTTGTGTTAACATGGTGTATGGGCGCCATGAAAACATTTATGATATCTTGTGTTGCCATGGTGTATGGGAGCCATGGAGACATTTTGGTATTTGTGGTGTTGACCGCGGTGTATGGGCGCCACGGGAAACACTATATATCAAAGTACGACATGACAAGATCCAGTAGTTGTAGTTGAAGCTGCATGAGTTTGGATAGGTTCTAGTAAGGGCAAGAAGGTAATATGTATCTCTCAAATGTTGTGATGGGTAGTAGGACCTTTGAGACCTGGTGTCCATAGGACATTGGACATATGTATACGTTCAATTAAAGACCTTAAGTCCTGTAAGACTATTATGTCTATAGGCCGGTAGAAACTCACAGTTGTTGAACCATGAACGCCGAGTAGTATCTTGAAAAGACTATGAAACCAAGAATAGCGAACGATATCTGTAATAGCCAAATGTTGAGCAGCCAAGGACAAAGGTCCGAATACAGTTAATTGGTAAATGACCTTCTCAGATTAGTTGTCTGATTCCTGAAAATGTTTAAAGATGGAAATTCTAATTTGCCAATACACCCGCTGTATTTGAAATCTTTGAAATTGATTTTCGAACTTGTGAATTTTGAAACAGAGTTTTCAAATGGAATGTTTGTTTCAAAGGAATTTGAGACCACAGTGATGGTCAAGTTTTGAAATGGTGTTGTCTTATAAAAAGGGTTTTGTTAGAAACCAGAGTTTGAAACTGAGTTTTCAACTATGTTGTGGTAAAGGTGGTACAGAATTGGAAGGACAGAAGCTACTGTAGATATACACGGTGTGCTGGGTCTTGCCAGATGTTTTGAAAGGTTTGAAATCGCTGGCCTTTGATTACGGTTCTTTTGAACAAAGGGTTTTGAGGGATTTGTGTTGAGGAAATGAAAACCGCACCAGCAGTGAAACACACCCAATCCATAACATTTCGCCAAGAGCGTATGTTTTATTTAAAAGAAACCTGACTATGTCTGGATTGAGTTCCGATAGATAGGGTTATGTGCCAGCGCGGACGCTGGGTCTCTTATAAGAGGGGCGGAAATTCTCCCACATCATTTGACGGTACTGCGTTTGCAGGAGACTGGGTTTGGGGATTGGGATAAGACGCTCGCTGTACCAAGTGGTTGAAGTGGTGGCGTAAACTTTCAATTTTTAAAGCAATTTGTAAAGTAAATTATACCCTCAAAGGTATGTGCCGGTAGTCAAAGTTTTTGAGCCGGTAGTAAATACGTTTTTATGAATTTGTTAGCAGCGATTAAGTTTGAAAGTTTGATAGCACTATTACTTTTTGGTAAAGTGCGGATTGCGAAGTGTACTAAAACCACGGAAAATTTTCATTATGTGAAATTTGAAACGAGACAACATAATGGTTTTGAGTAGCAATGACAGGTCCGTCAAAGCTATGGTGTTGAAAAGCGGTGTAAGTGGAAATTTGAAATAGGAACAAGAACTAATAAAAAAGCGAGCTGGTTAAGCCAGATGGTAGCTGATAGCTATAGTGTTAAGAAAGTAGTCCGAGAGCTTTAATGAAGAGGCTCAAATGAAATAGACGAGCATATGCTCGAGGAAATAAGACCTAATGTGCAAGTATGCACGGGCGGTATCCCTAGGCCATAAGACCGATGATACTTAGCATTGCGTGAGATGCTAAATGTCATGTGACATTCATTGTATCAGGTAATAGATGAAATGCCTAAGGCCTGAGGATGATTTCTTAGGCAGTAAAGCTAGAATCTCTAGTGCGGTGGTAATAAATTAAGCCGGAAGGCCAGTATGCTATAAAGCCAAAGGGCTGAAGGAGGCAAGTAGTCAGGCCTGCGCAACCAAGCACTAAGATAATGGACAGGTGAAGTCCGGTACTAGGTACAAGTTGGATAAAACTGATGTTGGAATGTTGGGATGCGTGCTAAGTAAGTATGCATGAACAAGGGTTAGACTAAAGGTCTAAGTTATTTCTCCGAGGTGCCACGCGCAAATTTCGAGGACGAAATTTTATTTAACGGGGGGAGAAATGTAATACCCTGAAAATCTCACTTATGATAAGTATCATATTGAGTAAATAATACCTATTGGAAATAGGTGAATATATGGTCTCAAAGACCTTGTGGTGAATTAATCTTATTTTTGGGGTAGTTTCTCTTGAAAATAGAGTAATTTGCAAATAGGTCCCTAAAACGTTTGAAGTTTTGCAAATAGGTCCCTAAACGCATTTACGGGTTATAAAATACCCTGTGAAAATTATAAAGAGGCAAGTAAATATTTATTTGAAATAGGGAAGAATATTGTCCCTAATTTAGGTAATTTATTAAATTATTACCTTGGAAAAATAAAGGGGGAAAAGTTAAAAAGTATTATAATGACCAAAATGCCCCCGTGAATGTTAATATAATGCATGAGGCATAAAACACTAATGTAAGTGCAATGGTTGTGAGGAAATGAGTTATTCTAATTGAGAAAATTATCGACAATTAGTGGGTAATTAATTAGATAATTACTGACTAGTTATTTGGGCTTAAACAAAGGAAAATCCAAAGATAATTATGTAAAACCCTATAATTAGTGATTTATGGCTAAAATTAGCATAAAATATATTTGCTAATTAATTGGAAAATATGAGGAAAAATATATGAGAATAAGTAATTTTAAGCCTAAATCCAAGTATGGACCAATAGGAAAATTTTGTAAAAAAATAATATAAAATAATCATTAAATAATTATTTTATATAAAATTAATTAAATAATTAAAAAAACGAAAATTAAATAATAAAAAAAATACCAGCTGTATTGGACCAGAAATTTGGATAAGAATTGAATGGAAAATATCATGATATTTCTATTATTAAAAAGGAATATTCTATGGAATATTCTGTAAAAAGCAAATGGGATAAATGACCACCGATAGAGATTAAATCCTATCTAGAAAACCATGAACAAGGTTTCTAAAGTCAGAGTATATTAGAAACAAGTGAATTTTTATCTCGGAGTAGGCTGTCTCCGAAGTGATTTCTGTAACCGAAAAGGGTTAAACTAGACAGACTAAGAAACTATCTGATATTCAAAAAGTAAATCAGATAAATGAAAATCTATAGAAACCAAGCCATAACTCAATATCTAGGAATGAGTTGGGAATCAACTGGACAAATTATGAATCAGTGAAATTTTGTCCCGAAGTTGATGATTCCGGAAATGATTTTTGTAACCGAGCGCGTTTTTCGAGAAACTTCAGCAGGACCGGAGAAGACCTGAAAGGGATCAAAAATTTAGTTAACCCAGACATTTCTAATGAGTAGGAAAAGAACTTCAAAGTTGTGATTCCGGATTTTTGAGATTTTGCAAGATTACGCGATTCGGACACCGATCGGGGAACTTATCGGTAAGACGACTTCTAAGGCAAGTTTATGATGTCATGCATGACATCATTTTGTTGACAAAAGGGGTAGGCAAGGACGTTTTGGAGCAATGGAGGGTCAAGATGAAGCCATCAAAAACACCTTCGATCCAACGGTTACGGTTCAGGATGAAGAGTAACCGAAATTTTCCTATAAATAGGCCTTGCTTCCATTTGTTTTTTCACACCAATTCCTCTTTGGAATTTCGACTAGGGAGCTGCAAGGAGGAAGGAATGAGTCTGGGGAATTCTGTAGCAAAGCTCTGAGTAAGTTCTTCGGTCTTTAGTCTTAAGTTTCCATAGTTCTTTCGGTTGTTAGGGTAGTAATGCTAATATAGTCTTTAATCTTCCAAGTATGATTAGATATCATATGCCAAGGGTATTTTAAGTTTGAATTTTTAAAATCATGATGGAGTCGGAGTTCTGGTAAAATTTTGGAAGATTAAAGTAAAAGTAGCGAAGCGCTGGCAAAATTCCGCCGATTAGGGGAATAGGGGCAAAACGGTAATTTACACCTAAAATGCCTGACATGATGTCAAATATTGATAAGAGTGATATTATCATTATAGGATATCAGTAATCCTGTTCCGCCGTCATTCCGCTGTTGTTCAGCTGTCTGACGTGCCGCCGTCGGACGTTCCGCTGTTTTCCGTCAAAAGTACGGTTTTCCGTCAAACGTATCAGAAGTACCGTATATTGTCAACGAAGGTAAGTTCGCGTACTGTAACACAAACTCTGTGCTACTCATATACATATATGTGATAGATACATTCACGGATAGAGGCTCTGTTTAGGGTCACCGTTTCGGATAGAGGCTCTGTTTAGGGTCACCGATTATACATACAGCTTTGCATAGGTTATAGTCATAATAATGCCGTTTGAGTTTTCCTAGCGCTGAGGACACGACTGTACATCGTGTCACGGATGTTGTAAACCAGGGATAAGTTTGCATGGTATTGTAGTTGTTATCACATGAACATACGATGTGACTGGATTGATCATTTGCTGTTATGTCATGAATATCTGTTGCCTATATACTGTTTTATTTGAGCATAAGGTTAACTGTTACCTGAGATCCAATGGGTTAAATTGGATCTCAGCTGTAGCTTCAGGGTCCGGAAGACCAAGGATCGGGGAGCGGGGGAAACAACATGACTAGACCAAATGCCAGGAACAGGGAAGGCACCGGTAGACGGAGCGATAGAGAGGAACCAAGGGGAAGAATCATAGTAAGGCACCGGTCGAGGCAAGTGCCGGAAGAAGAACATCAGAGCCTAATGTCAGGCATGGGTCTAACGAAGTTATTTCGAATAGTTTGGTGCCGAAGGCAAGGCTAGTCTACGTGGGTGTGCCAATCAGTCGCCGTAAAGTCGGTGAGGCCCCCATGGTAGACACTTACCTAGCCATTCTGTTCGGTTAACGGAGTTAGGTTCATTGCCCCAAGTCTGGTCAAGGCTTGGTCTAGGTTGTATAGTTACTTTTTGTGAAATGTAATTGTACAAGGCTCTGTATATTGTATCACATGATTATTCCTTCGGGAAATTTTTAATATACCAGCATACGCTCGGCATCGTCATATGTCGGGGTATTTTTATATCAGCTCTCATTGTCCATTTGTTGATACATTGCTCTCCGTTTCCGCAAAACTCGATGTAGCACCTCAAACCCTGTCATATTTTATAAAACCAGGTGTCATCCGACACGATTTATGCTACAAAATTTGGGGTGTTACATTTATCATTATTTTCCATCCACTTGTTTTGCATTCACATTACAAACATCCCCATTCACACACACACACACACACACTCAAAATTCGTTTCCCCCTCCCCCTTTTGATTTTTATTTTGTTATTTAATTATCCCACATTATCCTTTAATTATCTTATATATATTAGCTAGAAATTCTCCCATTGGTTCTTTACAATTAACATGGATTAAGACGTTTTAAATTGCGAGAATTTTTTTGAGCCTTTGATCTTACTTTATGAGATTCAATCTTAGCCTTTCATTGGTTAATAACCCTTAACTAGAGATTTCACATAATTACCTTTTGAATATTAACCTTGTTCATGCTTAAACAATTAGCAACTAATTACTTATTTAATCACTTACTAATTGTTGACAATTTTCTTAATTAAGATTAATTATTTTCTCACAACTATTGCACTGACATTGATAATTTATGCTCCATGTATTATTTTAAAAATCATGGGGCAACTTATGTTCCCCAAAATAATATTAAATTTTGCCTCATTATTTTCCAAGGAAAATAATCCCATAAATTATCTAAATTAGAGACAACATACTTTCCTTTTTTTAATAAATATTTAATTGCCTCTTAAGATTTATCATGATATTTTCAGGGTATTTTATGACCCATAAGCTCACTTAGGGATTTTTGGCACTTTATTTCTTCTAATTTTAAGAGAAATCACCCTAGAAAATAACATAAAATACACTATAAAATTTGAGACCACATATTCACTTATTTTCAATAGGTATTATTTACTAAATTATGATACTTATCATAAGTGAGATTTTTAGGATATTACAGGTATCGATTACACTTGAATAACATGTTAGTTAATTTTGAGGTGTTGCATAATATTCAAGGAACTACCCATGATGAAAAACAAAAAATTTGGTATTCATGGATGATGCCAATCATATGTTTTCTAATATAACCCGTACTCTTTACGATACTCTTAGGTTATCCCAAATTGGTTTTCTTTATCAAAACTCTTTACGATGCTCATGAGTTATAACCTATGAAACACGGATACTCCTATTTTTTTAAATATGCGTGTCGGACACTCCAACACCTTTCAACACTCCGATACCATCCGACACTCCTTGACACTCCTATATAAGCAAGGCACTTATATAGTAAGAACATTGTTTACTGAATCCCAAACTAAAACATTAATCACTCCTACATTCAGCTTGATGGATGGAGTATTTTAGCTACAACACTTAAGTCACTTGTTTGAAACAGGACCATCTTGTTCAGAACCATATCTTCCTAAAAGGTACCAATGCAGATCCTCCATTTGATTCCTAAAAGGTAACAATGCAACTCTATATACAGATAAGGGATTCTCTCAATATACTAACAAAATCTGAAGATTGATTTCCATCTTAGTTGATCCAATCCATCCCCACTGCCAATGTAGTAATTCAAATGAGATAACATGATTAAAAATAAGTAGATTTCATGCCAAAAAAGTTCTAATTATTGTTTGTTTTTATAAATTTGTGTAATATTTCAACCTACGTGTGCATCAATATTTTACTCCAGTATGATGATTAATTTGTTTATGCAATATAAAATCTATCATAGTTTTAATCATAATTAAATTAATTATTTTTAGTTTGAATTTATAATTTATAAGTGGATAAATTTAACATCTAATTTAATTATTCAAATATATACACGCACAAAAATTTATTTCTAACAGTTATATAATTATCATTTTAATTCTTCAAAAGTTAAGATTAAGTTATATATCCTTCCTTTTTAATAATAAAAAAGACATGACCCCAAAAAAAAAAGATATTTAAGCTTCTCATATTTACAAGATTTTTTCAATCAGTATATTGATTTTCATTAAGAAAATAATCACTTATAACATTATTAGATTGTTTCAAGGATATTTATTTCATAGCTTATTTTCATTAATAAATTATTTATCAATATTATTGTGAAAATAAATAAATGTAACATCTCAGCACACATTTTTTAATCTTTAATTTTTATTGAGTTTTCTGGGCCAGGTAAAGTAATAAGTTATCGATATAAATGAACGATGAGTTAAGAATTATCTCTATTTAAAAAAAAAAATCTTAATAAAAGAAAATACTAATATTTTAAAATAATTCATTCTAATTATATTAGATTCAAATTTAAAAAATGAAAAGTAATAATCATCATTACAATATTTGGAGAGGTTCGATATTATATAGTTTGTTTTCTTTAAACTAAATGCTCACAATATTAGGAGGGTATCTTAGTTGAATTTTACAAAAACTCTATATCATAAACCCTCAAAATTTTTGAAGGATCTGCCAAAATGACATGTAATCAACCAACTTATCCCATTCATATATGAGAACTCATCTCATTAAAATCTCATTAAAATCGATTACACTTGAATAACATGTTGGTTAATTTTGAGGTGTTGCATAACATTCAAGGAACTACTTATGAGGTTGAAAAACAAAAATTTTGGTATTCATGGATGATGGCAATCATATGTTTTCTAATATAATCTATACTCTTTACGGTACTCATAGGTTATCCCAAATTGGTTTCCTTTATCAAAACTCTTTATGATGTTCATGAGTTATAACCCGTAAACGTTACTCATGAGACACCGTGTCTCTTTACATTCCTGAGTTATAAATAATATGATTTAATCTCAACCAATTTATAGTTGTAGGATTAATATTTCGAAATTCACAAGTAACAAGACAATATTGAGAGACAAACTACGGTAACTAACAAAACTTCCAATGATGATTGCACGAAACACATGTAACATAGGTGGTCATGGGTTCATCTGCACTGCGAGTCTGCATCTGATAATAAGTGCACTCTCTTTTTCGACATTTCCCACACACGAACTGATCAGTTGTGCCTTTTAGTTTCTGTCCATGCTCACACTTCAACAAAGCTCTCATTCTGATCTTCTCAATCTCCTTCTTCCTTTCATCACTAGCCATGTCTTCTGTTCTCATGTTCACGATCTGGTCTAGTTTGAATTCTCCAAGCAGAACTCTTCTTCGGAAATCTATGTTCTTTGGATCCTTGAGGTTAAACATCAAAGACCTGTACTTGATCTTTATACTTCGAGCCCCTTTATCAAAAGAACCCCACTCCTGAAAAAGTACAGACTCTACAGCAGCAGAAAACCTTATAGGGTCACATGCATTAACTTGATCCTTGATTGCTTCATCTGCCTCCCCTGAAACCCTAGATAATGCCTCTTGAAGGATTTCCCTTATTTTGTCTCGCGTCACATCGCCAGTTTTAATCACAGTTTTCTGCTCTAAAGGAGCCGTAGCTCTCGAGGGTTCCTTCCTCAATATTTTATAAACTTGTTTCTTCTCAGCCTTTGGAATCTTCTGGTAAACTTTTTGTTTTTTATTTTCGCTTATTTCCTTCATGACTATGCCTTTCCATATATCTACTAGGTCTATAGCAAAAGCCTGGATCTTCTTTCTGGGATGCTTTGTTAGAACTCGTAGATGTTTGCCAACTTGGGTGTATCGCAGAATTTCTAAATTGACAGGAAATTTCTTGAGCAGCTTGAACGCATCAAGGCATCGATTTTCTTCGACTTGATTGTCGGTTGAGGTTGCTGCTGCGTCGGCCGCCTTCTTCACTGCTTTATACAGTCGCATGAGTTCTTTCTCCATCGTAGAATCCTGAAAGAGAAGATTTCATAAGAGTGCCCCAAAAACTTTATTTATAATGTTTAACACCTTGTAATTTCTAAGCAATCTCAAATACTAAGAGTATTACTTTATAATTTTTTATGGGATTTGAAATATATGACTCGATTAAATTTAATGTTTATGATATTCATATATTTTGATTTAAACGCCACGTACGTAGAAGTACAATGGAGATTTAAAAAATTATCATCATTTGGTAATTCTTAAATATTATGATAGACCTTTATATATATCCGTCATTTTAATTTTAACGAATTGTTTCTTATGTACCTCAACCATATGCCACTTAAATATTTAAAAATCCATATTTATAAGACTTTGATTATTTATATAATATATATACACTTTAATAAAATCATATAGTCTAACCCTCAAGGGTTTCTTCTAACTTCTAAGTTCCTTTTCTTCAGGTCCGGGGGGAAAAAAAAAATCTAAGTTCCTTTTCTACATAGGTTATAATAACTAACTTGTCCTTACTTTCATTGTTAAATTTGTGATTTTTCAGTGTTAAATTCTTATAACCTATAAATTTTTTTTTTATATGCATTATCATCCAAATTATTCTTGAATCGCTTTTAATTAACCTACGTCATCTTCTCAAAAGATATGAATATATATAAAGTATGCTTATATTTTGTGTCGAGAAAATTACTCAAAATGTTTATTCTTTGAAAAGAAATGCTTAGTGTTTAATATGAATACGAATAGGCACCCATTTGTACCCAAACATAATAATTATAGAAAGTGGAAATTCATGTCATTTCTATAATTGCTTGGTTGTCGTCACTTAAAAACTATATATATATATATATATATATATATATATATATATATATATATATATATATATATATATATATATATATATATATATATATATATATTAAATTTTAATTATTTTGAGCCAAGTCATAGATATTAGTGAGTCATACGGTTTTTTTCTTACCTTAGAAAAGTAGTTAAGGTTCAATTTTCAACCTTAAAAAAAAAACATTTATATTCCACTTGTTGTAATTTGATTGAAAACATATATATGCATGTTAATTTTAAGAACCAATTGTTTTAATTTGATTTGAAAATGACCTAAGGTGAAGTATATAGAACTGCTTAAATAAAACAAAAGAACAACAAAATGTTGGAAGGATGAGCTAAAAATAAATATACTCATAGAGTAGTTCAGTATTTTATACTAATATTTTTGTCTTAGGTTAAAGATACCAAAAACTTTTTAGGGAAATTCCAATAAAATGCCTTTTGAATTTATCACACCCCGAAAAGTCAGCTAAAATATGAAAATGACAAAAAGGTGACAGGGATCAATTTAAGATTTCAAAACATTAGTGATTTTACAATAATGCTCCTAAATTTTTAAATAAAAAAGGCACCCTCACGAGAGGTTCACAAGAGGCTTAATTGGTGGTCATTCTTTGATATATACATATTTCCACTAAGCTTTTTTGATATATACCAACATAAGAATGTATATGTATAATACAAATAAAGGCTTAATGGTATTTGGCTAAATAGGTAAGGTAAATGACTAATAACATAATGTATTGACCAGATCCATAAAAGTATTTGTTAGAGATATATAAAGTCATTAGTTAGTTGAGATCCTCATTAGTTAGTTAAGACTTTAATGAGGTAGTTAATCATTGTATGGACTTATAAATAGAGGTCTAATTGTATGGATCAAAGTGCGAAAGATGGTGAGATCCTCAACAGATGAGGGAGCTCAACTTAGTCCATTAATCCTAAGTTGAATTTTACAAAAAACCCTATATCATAAACCCCCAAAGATTTTGAATGATCACAAAAATTAAGAACTCTAGATGGCCTAAATGACACGTAATCAACCAACTTATCCCATTCATATATGAGAAGTCATCTCATTAAAATCTTACTCATATTTATTACAAGTTGCTTTCAAAACTTACAACTAATATGTTAAATTAATAACAATTGGTATTATCATATTTTCTTGTTTAATTTTAATTTTTTCAATTTATTTGATTCAGTATAAATTTGAATTCATTAGAGAATCAATTTAACAAAATTTAATCAATATTAATATAAATATGAAATTCATAATTAGGTTGATTTTCGATATCTAGTGTTTTGATGTGTTTTATTTATAAAATATATTTTTATAATATAAATATTTACATGATTAATTGAAATATCATATGTTATGTTAAATTAATATTTTAATTAACAGAGGATTTCAGCATTTTGTTTCTTGATAAATTGATTTTAGTTGATTTTATCATAATGTGACTTGATTGTAAGAAAAAGACCAGAAATAGTATTTGAACTTCAAATCTCAAATCAATCTTGAAGTTCTAGGGTAGATGTTGTTTTGATATTTAATCTTCCAATATATTGTAGATATCATGTTTTAGGGTTAAATATGATATATATTTCCAAAAATATGTTGGAGAAAGAGAGATATGGTAAAATTTTGGAAGATTAGAGTCAAAGTAGCGAAACTCTGGCGAAATTCCGCCGATTAGTAAGGGCAGGGGTAAAATGGTAATTTAGGATCAAAGTGTCCGTTATAATGATTGATCATTAATGAATACACTGTTATCCCTATAGGATATTTGTGATTGCGTTCTGACCAACAGTCGTACCGAAGTTTCGTCAACGAAGGTACGTTCGCGTACTGTAACACTAACGCTGATGTTTATGGTATGCGTATATGTGTTATGTTTATGTTATGCCTATGTGTGATGGATGAATACTCTGCTGTATGTTTATGTACTGTTGATATGTTCACGTTTGCTAAGGGCCACACATTATATGTGCTATTGGGATGTGTCTGCTAAGAGCCACACATTTTATGTGCTACTGCTAAGGGCCACACATTTTATGTGATGCGTTTGCTAGGGGCCACACATCTGCCAGGGGGCTTATATATCAAAGTACGAAATGACAAGATCTTTGTAGTCAAGCCAGAGATTGAGTAAATATCTGAAGCATAAGGTTCGAAGTCTAGTTAGTGCAAAGACTAGATAGTATAGAGCAAATTTCGAGGGCGAAATTTTATTTAACGGGGGGAGAAATGTAAAACCCTAAAAATCGTATTTATGATAAATATCATAAATTAGTAAAAATACCTATTGGAGACAGGTGAATATGTGGTCTCAAATCTTGAGTCATATTTACCTTATTTTTTCTTGGGTAATTTCTATTAAAATTAGAAGAAATAGAGTGCTGGAAGCCCTAAATGCAATTATGGGCCATAAAATGTCCTGAAAATATTATGATAAATCTTAAAGGAAAGTAAAATAATTATTAAAAATTAGAGATTATGTTGTCTCTAATTTAGATAATTTTTCGGATTATTTTCCTTGGAAAATAATAAGGCGAAATTAAATATTATTTTGGGGATCATAAGTTGCCCCATGATTTTTAATATTTTACATGGAGCATAAAATACCAATGTCAGTCCAATAGTTGTGAGATAATAATTAATCTTAATTAAGAAAATTGTCAACAATTAGTAAGTGATTAAATAATTAATTAATGGCTAATTGTTTAAGTATGAGTAGATGAAGTATTCAAAGTTAATTATTTAAAACCTCTAAATTGGGATTAATGACCTATAAAGGATCAAGATTGGTATAAAGAATATTGCTAAGTGATTTGGCATAGTTAAGGAGTATCTAAGGTGAATTACATAAAATCCCTAAGGCTTAATTAACCAACAAAGGATTAAGCAATAAGATAATTATCTAATTAGATAATTAAAGCATAAATTAAATAAATAAAGAAGAGAGTTGACAATTCAAAATGGGGGAGGAAAACCGAAATTAGAGAGTATGGTGTGAACATGGTTGTGGTTTAAAGAATATTCTGTGAGATATTTTGAGAAAAAGCAAATAGGATAAACGAGAACCGATATAAACTAAATCCTATCTCAAAATATATGGACTAAGTGTTTAACAACAGGACTTATTATAAACCAGTGTATTTTTATCCTGGAGTGGGCTATCTTCGAAGTCATTTCCTTAACCGGCGGAATGATTAAGAGATAAGACGAAAAAGATATTTTGTGGAAAAGGACAGATAAGACAAATGAGAACCAATGGAAAATAAATCATATCTCAAAATCCTTGAACTAAGTAGAAAACATCTGGACATATTATGAATCAGTGAATTTTTGTCCAGAGGTTGGTGTTACCCGAAGTAATTTCCGTAACCGACGGCGTTTGTCCGAAAATGTTCGGCAGGCTTCAAAATACTCTGAATGGAATCGTAAATTTTATTAATCCACATATTTCTCAAGAGTAAACAGAGACCTTCAAGACCACATCGATGGATTTATGAGATTCTTCAAGATTACGCGATTAGAACCCCGATCAGGGAACTTTATCGGTAAGATCCATAAAGATCAGGACATGACATCACCTTGGTGACATGGGATGACATCTTTTTTGTTGAAAATTGGGGCAAGGAGGTCGGCCAACATGCTTGGTGGGAGGAGATTTGAAGTTGATTAAAGACTTTGATCCAATGGCTTAGGTTAAATTGGAAAGGTGCAATTTTGCCCTCGACTTTTCCTGTAAATAGACCCCTTTGGTTCACTTCATTCCCCACAAATTCAAAAATCCATTTTAGAGAGAAGTTAGAGAGAGGAGCTCTGGAGAAGTGAGAGCAAGAAGGAAGAGGAGGTTCTGCAATGGTAAGTTCTTCGGTTCTTAGTTTTAGTTCGGTAGTTCTTGAAGTTCTAGGGTAGATGTTGTTTTGATCTTTAATCTTCCAATATATTGTAGATATCATGTTTTAGGGTTAAATATGATATATATTTCAAAAAATATGTTGGAGAAAGAGATATGGCAACATTTTGGAAGATTAGAGTGAAAGTAGCGAAACTCTGGTGAAATTCCGCCGATTAGTAAGGGCAGGGGTAAAATGGTAATTTAGGACTAAAGTGTCCGTTATAATGATTGATCATTAATGAATACGATGTTATCCCTATAGGATATTTGTGATTGCATTCTGACCAACAGTCGTACTGAAGTTCCGTCATCGAAGGTACGTTCGCGTACTGTAACACTAACGCTGATGTTTATGGTATGCGTATATGTGTTATGTTTATGTTATGCCTATGTGTGATGGATGAATACTTTGCTGTATGTTTATGTACTATTGATATGTTCACGTTTGCTAAGGGCCACACATTATATGTGCTATTGGGATGCGTCTGCTAAGAGCCACTGATAAGTGCAGATTTTATAATTAAATGAGTATCAATTCTGAGATATATTGGATTAAATCTATTACTATATATATATCTTGCAGGAGTTATTAGCTGATTGAGAAAGGAGTAGAAAAAGGAAATCAATTTGAATCAATTGTGTGATATGAGAGAGTGGATTGCAAAAGATTTGGAGATGATTGGAGATTTCAAAAGGATATTGCATATCTTGTATTTAAGACAGGATCAGATCACGACCAAGTCAGCCTAAGGGAATTTCTATATAAAGAGAAAGGGAGACACACACTAGAGAATACCAGAGAGACAAGACGCAGAAGCAACCAAAGCACAGAAGAAAGAAACCCACATCCTTATACTCTCTAAATCTCGGTATTTACCAAAGGTTTAGAGAGAAAGGACGAAGAAACAAAGCACGAGACGGCTACATCCTTATGCTCTCTAAATCTCGGTATTTACCAAAGGTTTAGAGAGAAAGGACGAAGGAAGAAAAGTACGAGACTTTGAAGGAAGAAAGAGGACGCAAGAACAATTCGATTTTCATCTCTCTTCTTCTATTTTGTTAACCTAGCCATGCTTGGCTAGTCTTTTTTAGTAGTTAGGGCGAGGATGAACCCTATGCGAATTTGAGTATTTGTTTGAATTCTTGATTGAACGTTATTTTCCATGATTGAATGAATTATCTTTGCTTAAAGCTTTCTTAAAGAATGATCACCTTTTAGATTGTTCATAGGTTGGTGTATGACAATAGAGATGTTGGTGCATTTAACTGGAACCGTTAATTCGTCATAGATTTGCATGACCTAGACATAGGCTTACGAGTTTATGCGATCTTATAATTCTAGTTTAAATAATTGATCTTTCCAAACAATACTAAGACATTAGGTTGTTTTCAAAGATAACGGACTAAGGTAGCGTCAAGACATTGGGACTTAGTCTAATTTTAGAGAATTGATCGTCAATCATGGGAAATAATAGTCAATTAGGGATTTAATTCAAATACTCGAAGGAACATAGGGAATTCTATGCCCTAGCTGCGTTTTCTCTATTAATTACCTTTTCGAAACAATCGCTTTTGAGACTCTTAATCTTGAATGCGTATTTTTATTAAATTCATTAAAAATTCTGTTTGGTTACAACTCACCTCCTATTACTCATTGATCCAACTAAAGATTAAATAACGAATTAGTGGCTGGAATACTAGTCCTCGTGGGACGATCTTTTTCTCACTACTTTATTACTTGATACGGCCCGTATACTTGCGGAGTTTATAGGCTTTAAAGTTTTTCCCTATCAGCCACACATCATATGTGCTATTGGGATGCGTCTGCTAAGAGCCACACATTTTATGTGCTAGTGCTAAGGGCCACACATTTTATGTGATACGTTTGCTAGGGGCCACACATCTGCCAGGGGGCTTATGTGCTGATGGGATACGCTTCATTGTATGATACATTTGTTGAGTGTTTATGTACTGTTAAGGTTGTGGATATCTGTAATACTTATGTGTGTATGTAAGCATGAGGTTAACCGTTACCTGAGGTCCGGTGCGAACCTCAGCTCTTAACATAGCCTCAGGATTAGGAGGACCGAGAACCGAAGAGAAGAGTAAGCAGCACGCATAGAGACTCAGCTGAAGACTGTCTTTTGTTGCCACGGCACAGGAATCACTTGGGAGACACTTCTGTTGTCGTTTATATTTGAAAACACTCGGATCAATGTACCGTTACTACAGTTAGCCAGTGGGCTTTTTGAATATATATCAGTTACTCTTATGCTCCGATGCTCTACTTTGATGAAAAAAAAATATACTGCTTTTGAAAATGGGATGTTACATTATGTAACTAATCTTATATATTTCTTAATCATGCTTATTTACTTATTAATTAGGAAATTTTTAAAATCACATATATCTTGCAAATTTAATTGCTTATTAGTTGTTTAAGTGTTTACTTAACACTTTCTTGCTTATCTTAGCCATAATTAATTATATACTAATGGTTGACAATTTTCTTTATTTGGATTAATCATTTTCTCACAACTTTTGGGTTTATATTGATCATTTATGCTTCATGCATTAATTTAAAAATCATAGGGCAACTTATGTTCCCCAAAATAAAATTAGGTTTTTGCCCCTTTAATTTCCAAGGAAAATAATCTAATAAATTACTAAAATTAGAGACAACATACTTTCCTATTTTAAATAGGTATTTAATTGTCTCTTAAGACATAATATAATAATCTCAGGGTATTTTATGATCCATGAATGTATTTAGGGATTTTGGCTCTTTGTTCATTCTTATTCTAGGGAAATTGCCCTAGAAAATAGAATAAACACAACACACATTTCTGAGACCACATATTCACCTATTTAGAATATGTATTATTTATCAAAATATAATATTTAAGATAAAAAAATATCCGCGTATTACAGAAAATTACATTCAGGTCCCAAGGAAGGAAAAAAATTACAAAAAAGTCCCTTAAAATCACAAAATTACAGAAAGTCCCAAGGGAATTTTTGTTGTAAATACATACATTTCCTGTTGTAAATACATACATTTCCTGTTGTAAATGGTTTGGGACTCTTTTGATATTATTTGTATTGAATTTTTTAAATGTTGTTATAAATACATACATTTTCTGTTGTAAATACATACATTTCCTGTTGTAAATGGTCAGGTGTTTAAATGTTGTTGTAAATACATACATTTCCTGTTGTAAATGGTTTGAGACTTTTTTGATATTATGTACAGAATTAAAATCCAGGTTTTTAAATGTTGTTGTAAATACAACAGGAAATGTATATATTTACAACAACATTTAAACACCTGACCATTTACAACAGGAAATGTATGTATTTACAACAACATTTAAAAACCTGGATTTTAATTCCATACAAATAATATCAAAAAATTCCCAAACCATTTACAACAGGAAATGTATGTATTTACAACAGGGAATGTATGTATTTACAACAAAAATTTCCTTGGGACATCTGGGTAATTTTGTGATTTCAAGGGACTTTTTTGTATTTTTTTTCCTTCCTTGGGACTTGAATGTAATTTTCCCTTATATATATCCGTCATTTTAATTTTAACGAATTGTTTCTTATGTACCTCAACCATATGCCACTTAAATATTTAAAAATCCATATTTATAAGACTTTGATTATTTATATAATATATATACACTTTAATAAAATCATATAGTCTAACCCTCAATCAAGGGTTTCTTCTAACTTCTAAGTTCCTTTTCTTCAGGTCCGGGGGGAAAAAAAATCTAAGTTCCTTTTCTACAAAGGTTATAATAACTAAATTGTCCTTACTTTCATTGTTAAATTTGTGATTTTTCAGTGTTAAATTCTTACAAAAATTCACTTGTTCCTAATATGTCCTGATGTTAGAAACCTAGTTCAAGGATTTCAAGATAGGATTTAATTTCTATCAGTTTTCATTTATCCTATTTGCTTTTTCACAAAATATCTTCCTTTTATTGTAATACCCTGAAAATCTCACTTATGATAAGTATCATATTGAGTAAATAACACCTATTGGAAATAGGTGAATATATGGTCTCAAATACCTTGTGGTGAATTAATCTTATTTTTGGGGTAGTTTCTCTTGAAAATAGAGTAATTTGCAAATAGGTCCCTAAAACGTTTGAAGATTTGCAAATAGGTCCCTAAACGCATTTACGGGTATAAAATACCCTGTGAAAATTATAAAGAGGCAAGTAAATATTTATTTGAAATAGGGAAGAATATTGTCCCTAATTTAGGTAATTTATTAAATTATTACCTTGGAAAAATAAAGGGGGAAAAGTTAAAAAGTATTATAATGACCAAAATGCCCCCGTGAATGTTAATATAATGCATGAGGCATAAAACACTAATGTAAGTGCAATTGTTGTGAGGAAATGAGTTATTCTAATTGAGAAAATTATCGACAATTAGTGGGTAATTAATTAGATAATTACTGACTAGTTATTTGGGCTTAAACAAAGGAAAATCTAAAGATAATTATGTAAAACCCTATAATTAGTGGTTTATGGCTAAAATTAGTATAAAATATATTTGCTAATTAATTGGAAAATATGAGGAAAAATATATGAGAATAAGTAATTTTAAGCCTAAATCCAAGTATGGACCAATAGGAAAATTTTGTAAAAAAATTATATAAAAAAATTATTAAATAATTATTTTATATAAAATTAATTAAATAATTAAAAAACGAAAATTAAATAAATAAATAAAAAAGACCAGCTGTATTGGACCAAAAATTTGGATAAGAATTGAATGGAAAATATCATGATATTTCTATTATTAAAAAGGAATATTCTATGGAATATTCTGTAAAAAGCAAATAGGATAAATGACCACCGATAGAGATTAAATCCTATCTAGAAAACCATGAACAAGGTTTCTAAAGTCAGAGTATATTAGAAACAAGTGAATTTTTATCTCGGAGTAGGCTGCGAAGTGATTTTAAACCGAAAAGGGTTAAAGTAGACCGACTAAGAAACTATCTGATATTCAAAAAGTAAATTAGATAAATGAAAATCTATAGAAACCAAGCCATAACTCAATATCTAGGAATGAGTTGGGAATCAACTGGACAAATTATGAATCAGTGAATATTTGTCCCGAAGTTGATGATTCCGGAAATGATTTCCGTAACCGAGCGCGTTTTTCGAGAAACTTCAGCAGGACCGGAGAAGACCTGAAAGGGATCCAAAATTCAGTTAACCCAGACATTTTTAATGAGTAGGAAAAGAACTTCAAAGTTGTGATTCTGGATTTTTGAGATTTTGCAAGATTACGCGATTCGGACACCGATTGGGGAACTTATCGGTAAGACGACTTCTAAGGCAAGTTTATGATGTCATGCATGACATCATTTTTTTGAAAAAGAGGGGTAGGCATGGACCTTTTGGAGCAATGGAGGGTCAAGATGAAGCCATCCAAAACACCTTCGATCCAACGGTTACGGTTCAGGATGAATAGTAACCGAAATTTTCCTATAAATAGGCCTTGCTTCCATTTGTTTTTTCAAACCAATTCCTCTTTGGAATTTCGAATAGGGAGCAACAAGGAGGAAGGAAGGAGTCCGGGGAATTCTGTAGCGAAGCTCTGAGTAAGTTCTTTCGGTAGTTAGGGTAGTAATGCTAATATAGTCTTTAATCTTCCAAGTATGATTAGATATCATATGCCAAGGGTATTTTAATGTGAATTTCGAAAATCATGATGGAGTCGGAGTTCTGGCAAAATTTTGGAAGATTAAAGTCAAAGTAGCGAAGCGCTGGCGAAATTCCGTTGTTTAGGGGAATAGGGGCAAAACGGTAATTTACACCTAAAATGCCTGTCATGATGTCAAATATTCATAAGAGTGATATTATCATTATAGGATATCAGTAATCCTGTTCCGCCGTCATTCTCATTGTTGTTCGGTGTCGACGTGCATTGTCGGATGTCATTTGTTTTCCGTCAAAAGTACGGTTTTCCGTCAAACGTATCAGAAGTACCGTATATTGTCAACGAAGGTACGTTCGCGTACTGTAACACTAACTCTGTGCTTCTCATATACATATATGTGATAGATACATTCACGGATAGAGGCTCTGTTTAGGGTCACCGATTATACATACAGCTTTGCACGGGTTATAGTCATAATAACGCCGTTTGAGTTTTCCTAGCGCTGAGGACACGACTGTACATCGTGGCACGGATGTTGCAAACCAGGGATAACTTTGCATGGTATTGTAGTTGTTATCACATGATCATACAATGTGACTGGATTGATCATTTGCTGTTATGTCATGAATATCTGTTGCCTATATACTCTTTTATTTGAGCATAAGGTTAACCGTTACCTGAGATCCAATGGGGTAAATTGGATCTCAGCTGTAGCTTCATTGTCCGGAGGACCAAGGACCGGGGAGCGGGGGAAACAACATGACTAGACCAAATGCCAGGAACAGGGAAGGCACCGGTAGACGGAGCCATAGAGAGTAACCAAGGGGAAGAATCGTAGTAAGGCACCGGTCGAGGCAAGTGCCGGAAGAAGAACATCAGAGCCTAATGTCAGGCATGGGTCTAACGAAGTTATTTCGAATAGTTTGGTGCCGAAGGCAAGGCTAGTCTACGTGGTTGTGCCAATCAGTCGCCGTAAAGTCGGTGAGGCCCCCATGGTAGACACTTACCTAGCCATTCTGTTCGGTTAACGGAGTTAGGTTCATTGCCCCAAGTCTGGTCAAGGCTTGGTCTAGGTTGTATAGTTACTTTTTGTGAAATGTAATTGTACAAGGCTCTGTATATTGTATCACATGATTATTCCTTCGGGAATTTTTAATATACCAGCATACGCTCGGCATCGTCATATGTCGGGGTATTTTTATATCAGCTCTCATTGTCCATTTGTTGATACATTGCTCTCCGTTTCCGCAAAACTCTGATGTAGCACCTCAAACCCTGTCATATTTTATAAAACCAGGTGTCATCCGACACGATTTATGCTACAAAATTTGGGGTGTTACATTTATCATTATTTTCCATCCACTTGTTTTGCATTCACATTACAAACATCCCCATTCACACACACACACACACACACTCAAAATTCGGTTCCCCCTCCCCTTTTTGATTTTTATTTTGTTATTTAATTATCCCACATTATCCTTTAATTATCTTATATATATTAGCTAGAAATTCTCCCATTGGTTCTTTACAATTAACATGGATTAAGACATTTTAAATTGCGAGAATTATTTCGAGCCTTTGATCTTACTTTATGAGATTCAATCTTAGCCTTTCATTGGTTTAATAACCCTTAACTAGAGATTTCACATAATTACCTTTTGAATATTAACCTTGTTCATGCTTAAACAATTAGCAACTAATTACTTATTTAATCACTTACTAATTGTTGACAATTTTCTTAATTAAGATTAATTATTTTCTCACAACTATTGCACTGACATTGATAATTTATGCTCCATGTATTATTTTAAAAATCATGGGGCAACTTATGTTCCCCAAAATAATATTAAATTTTGCCTCATTATTTTCCAAGGAAAATAATCCCATAAATTATCTAAATTAGAGACAACATACTTTCCTATTTTTAATATATTTAATTTCCTCTTAAGATTTATCATAATATTTTCAGGGTATTTTATGACCCATAAGCTCACTTAGGGATTTTTGGCACTTTATTTCTTCTAATTTTCAGAGAAATCACCCTAGAAAATAACATAAAATACACTATAAAATTTGAGACCACATATTCACCTATTTCCAATAGGTATTATTTACTAAATTATGATACTTATCATAAGTGAGATTTTTAGGATATTACAGGTATCGATTACACTTGAATAACATGTTGGTTAATTTTGAGGTGTTGCATAACATTCAAGGAACCACCCATGATGAAAAAAAAAACAAATGGTATTCATGGATGATGCCAATCATATGTTTTCTAGTATAACCCGTACTCTTTACGATACTCTTAGGTTATCCCAAATTGGTTTTCTTTATCAAAACTCTTTATGATGCTCATGAGTTATAACCTATGAAACACGGATACTCCTATTTTTTAAAAATATGCGTGTCGGACACTCCAACACCTTTCAACACTCTGGCACCGTCCGACACTCCTTGACACTCCTATATAAGCAAGGCACTTATATAGTAAGAACATTGTTTACTGAATCCCAAACTAAAACATTAATCACTCCTACATTCAGCTTGATGGATGGAGTATTTTAGCTACAACACTTAAGTCACTTATTTGAAACAGGACCATCTTGTTCAGAACCATATCTTCCTAAAAGGTACCAATGCAGATCCTCCATTTGATTCCTAAAAGGTAACAATGCAACTCTATATACAGATAAGGGATTCTCTCGATATACTTACAAAATCTGAAGATTGATTTCCATCTTAGTTGATCCAATCCATCCCCACTGCCAATGTAGTAATTCAAATGAGATAACATCTAGATTTCATGCCAAAAAAGTTATAATTATTGTTTGTTTTTATAAATTTGTGTAATATTTCAACCTACGTGTGCATCAATATTTTACTCCAGTATGATGATTAATTTGTTTATGCAATATAAAATCTATCATAGTTTTAATCATAATTAAATTAATTATTTTTAGTTTGAATTTATAATTTATAAGTGGATAAATTTAACATCTAATTTAATTATTCAAATATATACACGCACAAAAATTTATTTCTAACAGTTATATAATTATCATTTTAATTCTTCAAAAGTCAAGATTAAGTTATATATCCTTCCTTTTTAATACTAAAAAAGACATGACCCAAAAAAAAAAAAGATATTTAAGCTTCTCATATTCACAAGATTTTTTCAATTAGTATATTGATTTTCATTAAGAAAATCATCACTTATAACATTATTAGATTGTTTCAAGGATATTTATTTCATAGCTTATTTTCATTAATAAATTATTTATCAATATTATTGTGAAAATAAATAAATGTAACATCTCAGCACACATTTTTTAATCTTTAATTTTTATTGAGTTTTCTGGCACAGGTAAAGTAATAAGTTATCGATATAAATGAACGATGAGTTAAGAATTATCTCTATTTAAAAAAAAATATTAATAAAAGAAAATACTAATATTTTAAAATAGTTCATTCTAATTATATTAGATTCAAATTTAAAAAATGAAAAGTAATAATCATCATTACAATATTTGGAGAGGTTGGATATTATATAGTTTGTTTTCCTTAAACTAAATGCTCACAATATGAGGAGGGTATCTTAGTTGAATTTTACAAAAACTCTATATCATAAACCCTCAAAAATTTTGAAGGATATGCCAAAATGACATGTAATCAACCAACTTATCCCATTCATATATGAGAACTCTCATTAAAATCGATTACACTTGAATAACATGTTGGTTAATTTTGAGGTATTGCATAACATTCAAGGAACTACTTATGAGGTTGAAAAACAAAAATTTTGGTATTCATGGATGATGGCAATCATATGTTTTCTAATATAATCTATACTCTTTACGGTACTCATAGGTTATCCCAAATTGGTTTCCTTTATCAAAACTCTTTACGATGTTCATGAGTTATAACCCGTAAACGTTACTCATGAAAAACTGTATCTCTTTACATTCATGAGTTATAAATAATATGATTTAATCTCAACCAATTTATAGTTGTAGGATTAATATTTCGAAATTCACAAGTAACAAGACAATATTGAGAGACAAACTACGGTAACTAACAAAACTTCCAATGATGATTGCACGAAACACATGTAACATAGGTGGTCATGGGTTCATCTGCACTGCGAGTCTGCATCTGATAATAAGTGCACTCTCTTTTTCGACATTTCCCACACACGAACTGATCAGTTGTGCCTTTTAGTTTCTGTCCATGCTCACACTTCAACAAAGCTCTCATTCTGATCTTCTCAATCTCCTTCTTCCTTTCATCACTAGCCATGTCTTCTGTTCTCATGTTCACGATCTGGTCTAGTTTGAATTCTCCAAGCAGAACTCTTCTTCGGAAATCTATGTTCTTTGGATCCTTGAGGTTAAACATCAAAGACCTGTACTTGATCTTTATACTTCGAGCCCCTTTATCAAAAGAACCCCACTCCTGAAAAAGTACAGACTCTACAGCAGCAGAAAACCTTATAGGGTCACATGCATTAACTTGATCCTTGATTGCTTCATCTGCCTCCCCTGAAACCCTAGATAATGCCTCTTGAAGGATTTCCCTTATTTTGTCTCGCGTCACATCGCCAGTTTTTATCACAGTTTTCTGCTCTAAAGGAGCCGTAGCTCTCGAGGGTTCCTTCCTCAATATTTTATAAACTTGTTTCTTCTCAGCCTTTGGAATCTTCTGGTAAACTTTTTGTTTTTTATTTTCGCTTATTTCCTTCATGACTATGCCTTTCCATATATCTACTAGGTCTATAGCAAAAGCCTGGATCTTCTTTCTGGGATGCTTTGTTAGAACTCGTAGATGTTTGCCAACTTGGGTGTATCGCAGAATTTCTAAATTGACAGGAAATTTCTTGAGCAGCTTGAACGCATCAAGGCATCGATTTTCTTCGACTTGATTGTCGGTTGAGGTTGCTGCTGCGTCGGCCGCCTTCTTCACTGCTTTATACAGTCGCATGAGTTCTTCCTCCATCGTAGAATCCTGAAAGAGAAGATTTCATAAGAGTGCCCCAAAAGCTTTATTTATAATGTTTAACAACTTGTAATTTCTAAGCAATCTCAAATACTAAGAGTATTACTTTATAATTTTTTATGGGATTTTAAAGATATGACTCGATTAAATTTAATGTTTATGATATTCATATATTTTGATTTAAACGCCACGTACGTAGAAGTACAATGGAGATTTAAAAAATTATCATCATTTGGTAATTCTTAAATATTATGATAGACCTTTATATATATCCGTCATTTTAATTTTAACGAATTGTTTCTTATGTACCTCAACCATATGCCACTTAAATATTTAAAAATCCATATTTATAAGACTTTGATTATTTATATAATATATATACACTTTAATAAAATCATATAGTCTAACCCTCAATCAAGGGTTTCTTCTAACTTCTAAGTTCCTTTTCTTCAGGTCCGGGGGTAAATTGTCCTTACTTTTATTGTTAAATTTGTGATTTTTCAGTGTTAAATTCTTATAACCTATAAATTTTGTTTTATATGCATTATCATCCAAATTATTCTTGAATCGTTTTTAATTAACCTACGTCATCTTCTCAAAAGATATGAATATATATAAAGTAAGCTTATATTTTGTGTCGAGAAAATTACTCAAAATGTTTCTTCTTTGAAAAGAAATGCTTAGTGTTTAATATGAATACGAATAGGCACCCATTTGTACCCAAACATAACAATTATAGAAAGTGGAAATTCATGTCATTTCTATAATTGCTTGGTTGTCGTCACTTAAAAACTATATATATATATATATATATATATATATAATTATTTTGTGCCAAGTCATAGATATTAGTGAGTCATACGGTTTTTTTCTTACCTTAGAAAAGTAGTTAAGGTTCAATTTTCAACCTTTAAAAAAAAACATTTATATTCCACTTGTTGTAATTGGATTGAAAACATATATAAGCATGTTAATTTTAAGAACCAATTGTTTTAATTTGATTTGAAAATGACCTAAGGTGAAGTATATAGAAACTGCTTAAATAAAATAAAAGGGCAACAAAATGTTGGAAGGATGAGCTAAAAATAAATATACTCATAGAGTAGTTCAGTATTTTATACTAATATTTTTGTCTTAGGTTAAAGATACCAAAAACTTTTAGGGAAATTCCAATAAAATGCCTTTTGAATTTATCACACCCCGAAAAGTCAGCTAAAATATGAAAATGACAAAAAGGTGACAGGGATCAATTTAAGATTTTAAAACATTAGTGATTTTACAATAATGCTCCTAAATTTTTAAATAAAAAAGGCACCCTCACGAGAGGTTCACAAGAGGCTTAATTGGTGGTCATTCTTTGATATATACATATTTCCACTAAGCTTTTTTGATATATACATGCATAAGAATGTATATGTATAATACAAATAAAGGCTTAATGGTATTTGGCTAAATAGGTAAGGTAAATGACTAATAACATAATGTTATTGACCAGATCCATAAAAGTATTTGTTAGAGATATATAAACTCATTAGTTAGTTGAGATCCTCATTAGTTAGTTAAGACTTTAATGAGGTAGTTAATCATTGTATGGACTTATAAATAGAGTTCTAATTGTATGGATCAAAGTGCGAAAGATGGTGAGATCCTCAACAGATGAGGGAGCTCAACTTGGTCCATTAATCCTAAGTTGAATTTTACAAAAAACCCTATATCATAAACTCCAAAGATTTTGAATGATCACAAAAATTAAGAATTCTAGATGGCCTAAATGACATGTAATCAACCCACTTATCCCATTCATATATGAGAAGTCATCTCATTAAAATCTTACGAGTGGCTTTCAAAACTGGGTACAAGTAATAATATGTTAAATTAATAACAATTGGCATTGTCATATTTATTATAAGTGGCTTTCAAAACTTACAACTAATATGTGAAATTAATAACAATTGGTATTATCATATTTTTCTTGTTTAATTTTTATTTTTTCAATTTTTTTGATTCAGTATAAATTTGAATTCATTAGAGAATCAATTTAACAAAATTTAATCAATATTAATATAAATATGAAATTCATAATTAGGTTGATTTTCAATATCTAGTGTTTTGATGTGTTTTATTTATAAAATAGATTTTTATAATATAAATATTTACATATTAATTGAAATATCATATGTTATGTTAAATTAATATTTTAATTAACAGAGGATTTATTTCAGCATTTTGTTTCTTGATAAATTGATTTTAGTTGATTTTATCAGAATGTGACTTGATTGTAAGAAAAAGACCAGAAATAGTATTTGAACTTCAAATCAATCTTTTTGTCTATATGAATATAGATATCACTACACTTGAATAATAATTGACAACTCATTTTATGAGGAAATAACTGGTTTGTAATTTTGAAGTTTAAATTATCTTCTTCTTTTTTTTGGTCTTTTTCCCTTAATTCTACTAGGTGATTTTCTCAATGGGCAATTCATAACTTTTTTTTAATTATAAATGTTGTTTTTTTTTTCATTATAAACTACAAAATGTCAGCACAATATGTCATTTGAATGTCATCTTGTAGCGGTGATCTATAATCGCAACAGTATCAGTAGGGGCGAAGATGCTTGAGTACCGGTTTTTAGTAGTAACGGCTACAAAATAGCTTGGCATAGTGCTTTTTGAAGTGGTTTATCTGCTATACAAGTCGTTACTCGTGGTCAAAACTACTTCTAGTACGCAATTTTGACCGCTACAAAATTTCGTTTGTATTTTTGTAGTGGAGGTGGGAAATTTCTTCAAAGGGAAGAATGTGAACTCTCACGGACCCAAAGACCAGGACCAAGTGATCGCCTTCCATTGACAAAGATGAGGAATTATTTCTTCAAACGGTTATTCATTGAGCCTTTGCTTGGGTTGTTTATATTTTTTTGTTCCATTTGTGGTATTTAACTAATCCAGAAAGACAAATTATCCTTTAGAGTGGATATTGGACTTGCTTGCGTGTAACATCCCAATTTTTAAACCGGATTTTTTTCAATCAGAGTAGAGCATTGGAGCGAGTGAGTAAATGAACCATAATAAAACAGTAACCATAGTGTAATAGTATTGATACAGTCATCCTAGTGTTCAAAAGTAAATACATAAGCGATAAATAAATCTCCAGCCGGAAGCCTACTTCTGCTGCTTGGCCCTATCACCAATCTGCGGTCCTCCTGACCCTGAAGCTACAGCTGAGATCCAATTTACCCCATTGGATCTCAGGTAACAGTTAACCTTATGCTCAAATAAAACAGTATATGGACAACAGATATTCATAACATAACAGCAGTATATCACTACATAAGCACAGAGCAGATGCATGATCATAACAATGACAGAACATAAGCACAGAGCAATATGTAAAGTGCAACAACAACAGTCTGCACATAACCAGTGCCACGATCACAACACGTGTCCTCAGCGCTAGGAAAACATAACGGCATTATTATGACTATAACCCGTGTAAAGCTGTATGTATAAATGACGACCCTAAACAGAGCCTCAGCCTATGAACGTATCTATCACATATATGTATATGAGCAGCACAGAGTTAGGGTTACAGTACACGTCCATACCTTCGTTGACAGTAGTCGGTACTTTTGACGGAAAACAGACAACAGCACGTTAGACAGCAGTACGTGTAATACCCTGAAAATGGCACTTATGATAAGTATCATATTGAGTAAATAATACCTATTGGAAATAGGTGAATATATGGTCTCAAAGACCTTGTGGTGAATTAATCTTATTTTTGGGGTAGTTTCCCTTGAAAATAGAGTAATTTGCAAATAGGTCCCTAAAACGTTTGAAGATTTGCAAATAGGTCCCTAAACGCATTTACGGGTTATAAAATACCCTGTGAAAATTATAAAGAGGCAAGTAAGTATTTATTTGAAATAGGGAATAATATTGTCCCTAATTTAGGTAATTTATTAAATTATTACCTTGGAAAAATAAAGGGGGAAAAGTTAAAAAGTATTGTGAGGACCAAAATGACCCCAGGATTTTTAGTATTATACATGGGACATAAAATACTAATGTCAGTGCAATTGTTGTGAGGAAATGAGTTATTCTGATTAAGAAAATTAGTGACAATTAGTGGGTGATTAATTAAATAATTACTGGCTAATTATTTGGGCTTAAACAAAGGAAAATCCAAAGATAAGTATGTAAAACCCTATAATTAGTGGTTTATGGCTCAAATTAGCATAAAATATATTTGCTAATTAATTGGAAAATATGAAGAAAAATTGGTAAGATTAAGTAATTTTAAGCCTAAATCAAAGTATGGACCAATAGGAAATTTTGTGGAAAAATTTATGTAAAATAATTTTTAAATAATTAAAAAATAATATTATTAATTAAATAATTAATTAAAAAACAAAAATTAAAAAAATAATAATAATAAGGACTGAAAATCCTTAATGGATAAGGAGATGAGATTTTCTGGTTAAATGTCATGCAACTTTGGTTAAAGTGTAATCAAGTTGTAAAAGCAGATAGGATAATGACCACCGGTAGAAATTAAATCCTATCTAGAAAACTATGAACAAGGTTTCTAAAGTCAGAGTATATTAGAAACAAGTGAATTTTTATCTCGGAGTAGGCTGTCTTCGAAGTGATTTCCGTAACCGAAAAGGGTTAAAGTAGACCGACTAAGAAACTATCTGATATTCAAAAAGTAAATCAGATAAATGAAAATCTATAGAAACCAAGCCATAACTCAATATCTAGGAATGAGTTGGGAATCAACTGGACAAATTATGAATCAGTGAATTTTTGTCCCGAAGTTGATGATTCCGGAAATGATTTCCGTAACCGAGCGCGTTTTTCGAGAAACTTCAGCAGGACCGGAGAAGACCTGAAAGGGATCAAAAATTTAGTTAACCCAAAAATTTCTAATGAGTAGCAAAATGACTTCAAAGTTGTGATTCCAGATTTCTAAGATTTTACAAGATTACGCGATACAGACACCGATCGGGGAACTTTATCGGGCCGGGGCAAAAAGCAACCTGTGACATCATCAAAGATGATGTCACAAGCTGTCACCTAAGGGCTTAAGGACGGTTTGGAAGATCCAAGGGTCCAAGATTTGCCATTTGACCGAAGTGCGATCCAACGGTCCAGAATCCGCCTGACAAAGTGTGAATAGCGCACCAGAATTTCCTATAAATAGCCCCTTGCTCTCATTAGAAATCTCACACCAAAAATCACTTGAGAATTTCAAAATTGAAGAGCAGAAAGGAGGAGGAAAGAGTCCGGGGAATTCTGCAGTGCAGCTCTGAGTAAGTTTTTCGGTCCTTAGTCTTATGTTTCCGTAGTTCTTTCGGTAGTTAGGGTAGTAATGCTAGTATAGTCTTTAATCTTCCAAGTAGGCGAAATTCCGCCGATTAGGGGAATAGGGGCAAAACGGTAATTTATACCTAAAATGCCTGTCATGATGTCAAATATTGATACGAGTGATATTATCATTATAGGATATCAGTAATCCTGTTCCGCCGTCATTCCGCTGTTGTTCCGCTGTCTGACGTGCCGCTGTCGGACGTTCCGTTGTTTTACGTCAAAAGTACGGTTTTCCGTCAAACTTATCAGAAGTACCGTATATTGTCAACGATGATACGTTCGCGTACTGTAACAGTAACTCTATGCTGCTCATATACATATATGTGATAGATACATTCACGGATAGAGGCTCTGTTTAGGGTCACCGTTTCGGATAGAGACTCTGTTAGGGTCACCGAGTATACGTACAGCTTTACACGGGTTATTGCCATAACCAGGGATAACTTTGCATGGTAATGTAGTTGTTATCACATGATCATACGATGTGACTGGATTGATCATTGCTGTTATGTCATGAATATATGTTGTCTATATATTATTTTATTTGAGCATAAGGTTAACCGTTACCTGGGATCCAATGGGGTAAATTGGATCTCAGCCGTAGCTTCAGGGTCCGGAGGACCAAGGATCGGGGAGCGGGGGAAACAACATGACTAGACCAAATGCCAGGAACAGGGAAGGCACCGGTAGACGGAGCCATAGAGAGGAACCAAAGAGCAGAGTTGTAGTAATGCACCGGTCGAGGCAAGTACCGGAAGAAGATCGTCAGAGCCTAATGCCAGGCATGGGTCTAATGAAGTTACTTCGAATAGTTTGGTGCCGAAGGCAAGGCTAGTCTACGTGGGTGTGCCAATCAGTCGCCGTGAACTCGGTGAGGCCCCCATGGTAGATTCTTACCTGGCCATTCTGTTCGGTTAACGGAGTTAGGTTCATTGCCCCAAGTCTTGTCAAGGCTTGGCCTAGTTGGTATAGTTACTTTTTGTGAAATTTTATTGTACAAAGCTCTGTATATTGTATCACATGATTATTCCTTCGGGAAATTTTTAATATACCAGCATACGCTCGGCATCGTCATATGTCAGGGTATTTTTATTTCAGTTACTCATATATTGTCCAAATTTTTAGTACATTGCTCTACATTTTCCGCAGTACTCTGATGTAGCACCTCAAGTTCTGTTGACTTTTTTCTAAAACCAAGTGTCATCCGACATAATTTGTGGTATGGAATTTGGGGTGTTACATTTTGGTATCAGAGCTAGCTTCATAGCTAGTCTCGGAGCATTGTATGGACAACTAGGTTAAGAGTACTGATATAATATTGGTATTGTGATACAGAAAGGATGTATACCCTGAAGGAAAAGGGTTAAGTCGAGTACGTTAAGACTTAGAGAATGGAGAGATAGCACGGAATATGGCTTCTGTTGCTAAAGTCTTGGACTTCTGGTACAGGAGTCTGAATGAAATAATCGACCAGTGTTTCAAAGGGAAGCGGTACAGGGAAGTCGGTTCTGCTTAGGTTTTCCTGTAGAAAGTAAACCTACTGTTTAGGTCTCCCTATAGAAACAGTTCCATGTAGGAACAGTAATTTGCTAAGTTACCCTGAGAGGATAATCCCTGCCTTGTAGAGGCCGGACACCATGAGTACAATGGGACGTGGCTCCGGGGACTGAGGTCTTTGACTAAGTCCTTGACGGTGGTAGTTGTTAAATAGATAAGAGAAAGTACCCAGTATACTGTGCTAGTACCTGTGAGAGTTGTCGGTATGCATTGGTATGTATACCGGTATTAGTACCCAGATCCGATAGATGCACTAAAGTGAAGTGTGCTAAGCGAGAGAAATCTCAGGATTTTTTAACCCCTGGGATGTAGTATAAGGAATTGAGTTCCTTTAAGCTAAAGCCTAAAATACCTTGCGGTATGAAACATGGTAATCCATTGGGACACCATGAGAACAAATAGAGTTAAACCTGATTGAAGCAGAGATAGTGCTTAGGTCAACGTATGACTGAGCATTACCTATGTTCCAGTACCTGAGAGTAAGAACCCTGAGAAAGTATTAGTAAGGATACCTTAGGTTTCAATACCTGAGAGTTAAGTTCCTTAACGAAACCATGCGATAGATAAAACTCTAGTAGCCACTGGTTATGGTTTCAAGGTGAGATCAATAACCATAGTGATATTAGTGGCCATAGATTTCCCTAAGAAGTGGGTGGTTACTGTTGGTTTTGATTAGTTTTGATGATGTCCTATATAGATGTCATTCTTAAGAGCAAAAAGGTTGCATACTACATTTATCTTCTACTTTGACTAATTCTTATATTTAATGTAGATGCAAAGTTTAAAACAGAAGTTGGAATGAAGCTTCATCATATTTGAGCTACAATGGAGTATACTTGAATGATGGAGAATTATCAAGAATGTTGATTGAAGAAAGAAGCTCTTGCACAATATAATGGGAATATCATAAAATCAAGAAAGCAATAAGTTATCAAATGATTTTGGGGATAATCTAGAAGGAGAGAAGAAATTGAAGAAGGAAGAACTTGCAATGTAGTGGAACATCTTTATTCAAGTTCTTATATTGATGCTAGAAGTCTCCAAGATCATATGGAAGCTGGAACGGATCAATTCAGAGTTAAAACCAGCAAAAATCAGTTCCAGGATGAGCAAACTCGAGTTCAGATCTCCAAACTCGAGTTTCCTACTTCGCTACAATGGTTTGCTCCTTCAGTATGAGCAAACTCGAGTTTATAAGTACAAACTCGAGTTTACAGCGTCTTCAGCATTTCAGGAACTCTGTTCCACGTTCAGCTTGGGCGAGGTCTGGTAATTCGATGATATCTCCCAAACCAGACATCTGATTGAAGTGAAACCAGTGGCATATGAAACTAGACTCCCAATGCGTCATTTTGATATATAATTAAAGTCCAAAGGAGTTCATATGAAGGATCTATGAATTTATAAAGTTGACAGTGATATTCACGTCACACAGAAAACCAAGATTCAATGTTTTGAGTATATCTCACGAACTACAAGTCCAATTGATATGAAATAGGTGGCATATGAAAGAAGACTCAAAGGGCTTTCTGTCAAGCTTTGAACGGACCAAAACGGAGTTCACACCAGGGAGATATGTCCCTCGAAAGTTGACTGTTTATTCACAATGTTGCTCAGTTTGCTATCAAATGAAGCAAACTCGAGTCATTAAGTTGGAACTCGAGTTTGTCGGGGACAGAGAGGAAAATCTGATTTCTGGGAAAGACCTAAACTCGAGTCATTAAGTTGGAAACTCGAGTTTCCATCACACAGAGAGCAACCAACGTCAGAGCATCTTCAAAACTCGAGTTTGTGATTCAAAACTCGAGTTTGCACCTCTGCTTCAGAAAATCAGCGTTTCGAAAATCTCGTTTTTCATCAAGAACATCCAGATGATTACCCAAATGATCTATAATACTTCCTAACATCATTTATATCATTTGTGTACATGTTTCAGATGATTAAAACGAAGGATTAGAAGCAAATCTCAAAATCTCAGATTTGGGTCAGAACATCAAAGAAATCAAGATCTATCAAAAGTGTGAAGATGAACTTTGCTGCACATTTTCAGAAATGGGAAAGATGACAGATTTGAATTTACTTTAAAGTCAAATAAAGTAAATTGATGACAGCCTGGAAAGAATCAAAAGCATTAATCTTACGCGTCAAATAGAGGATCAGTCAAAATGATGAATTCCCTCATTTGGAAACAATTGCTACAACTTTTACTCAGAATGATTTGTTGCACAAATCAAATAAAAGGCATTCAATGATCTTCAATGCAGAGCAATCATCGGATAATCAAGAAACATTATGACCCAACGGCTATATTCCACAACAGCTAGAATTTCAAATGAAGACAATGCAGAATTGAGAAGCAACGGTCATATGAAGGTTTACCGTTATATATAGAGCTGCATACAAGTCTTCAAACAGAGACACAACAAGAAGAGAAACAAGCCTACCTCTTCAACATGCTATTACTCTGATCTGCTTATCATTTACTCTCTGATTTTAAATGTCTATATATCATAGAGAGTGAAATGTTTTGTATTGTACTTCAGTGTTTATCCATAACTTCTGAGAGAGAAGAACCATTGTAAACATCCTATCATTATATCTGTGAGTTACTCAAGATTGGGTGATCTTGAGTGGGAAGCACATTGTGTTGATTACAACTTGTAAGGGGAGTGAGTCCTAGGGAAAGGATCATCTTCGAGTACAGAGTGTTTAATCAAACAGGAGGATTGGGCCGAACCAAGATAAATCACAGTTTGCATATTCTCTTCCCTTATCTCTTACATTCCAGCATATATGTTTGAATGATTGCTTATCACTTTATAAATTATTATTGTCATTCAAACTACTTTCAATAAGTTGCAGAAAGTTTTTAAAGTTCTAAGTGTTTAATCAAACACCCAATTCACCCCCCCTCTTGGGTGATAGCCAAGTCTTTCATTTGGTATCAAAGCTAGGCTCTTGTTTAAAGGACTTAACAGTCTCAAGAGTTTTCAAATGGCTGATTTTGGGTGTTGCTTGTTTTCAGAAGGTTTCGATTATACCATTCCACCGTTTTTCAAAGATATTGATTTTTGGTTTTGGAAAGCTAGAATGACCAGCTTTATTAAAGCGTTTGATTTCGATATGTGGAATGTTTTTATAAATGACTTTGATTTCAAACCAAGAAAGGATTGGACAGAAAACGAAAAGAAAATGTTTTCGTTGAACATTAGAGCAATGAAAATTTTATATAGTGCTTTGACAGAAAATGATTTCGAGAAAATAAAATGTTGCTCTAGTGCTAAAGAAATTTGGGATACTCTTGATTCTATTTATACTTCTAACAATTGTGTTGAAGTTGAAAGTGTTGACAGTTCATCTAAGACTATATGCTGTACATCTATGACTGATGAACAACTGGAGAATGAAGAAGGAGAAATCATTGAATTCAACGAACACTTCCATGATCCAGACAACACGAAAGAACAAGAGAAGGAGGATTCCCAAAAAGAGCTCATTGTGCACAATTGTGATCAATCATTATCTGGAGCTCAAGATGCACATGTGGTAAACAATTCCAATTCTTCTTGTGTAGTTAAAAATGATTCTGAACATCTGCATAAAATTGTTCTCGCAACCATTTACTGATTCTATTTTGAAAAACAAACATGTTTTCGAAAATCATGCTGGAAAATCATGTGGGAAGAAAGAATATACAAATATGGGTCATTTGACATTGCATCCTCTAGACCAGCACAATTCTTGCAAAACTGTTTATAATAAGCATCATTCTATTGTTTGCAATTATTGTGGTAAATCTGGACATATTTCTCATATATGCTGTATTAGGAGAAATTATAATGTGAGAAATAAATTTGTTTGGGTTCCTAAAGGACAAGTAAGGTCCACTACTAACAGTCAAGGACCCAAGTATAAGTGGGTACCAAAGTGTCCATCTAGTGCTCTATGTGTGCAGGATAATTTGAAATTCAAGTGGACATAAAGGTATTAAGAGGATTAAGAAGAATCCAACTCATGAGCCTAAAAGGAGACTCACATCAAGCAAGAGAACTCTCGAGCATCCATTGCTGGAATTACGTAATCAAATCGTAAGAAGCAATGGACACCTATAAGAAGAATACATTCTGCCTCAAGAAGAAACTACAATGAAGTACCATTCAACTATCTTGAGGAAAATAATAAAGGAAGGATCTCTCGTGCACAAAGGAAAAGATTTTTGCTGTCTATGTCTTTTGAGAAAACTTTGCCCACACCCATAAGAAAACATATGAAGAACCGTGGGGTAGAGCCACCATGACAACAAACCGTAAAGAGCAGCCACCGTGACAACAGACCATACAGTAGAGCTACCAGCGTATCGATTATCAAGGTAAGTACATTATAATGAATCTCAAATCGAATAGGTTTCCCTAGAAAAAGTTTAATTCATTATATTGCCATAGGGTGCTCCAGCGTAGCTCTTAGTTTCAAATGCAACCAGACCACGATCGTGTCATTGAGTAGGAGGTATCTTGTGTTGCCATGGTGTATGGGCGCCATGAAAACACTTATGATATCTTGTGTTGCCATGGTGTATGGGAGCCATGGAGACATTTTGGTATTTGTGGTGTTGACCGCGGTGTGTGGGCGCCTCGGAAAACACTATATACCAAAGTACGACATGACAAGATTGTAGTTGAAGCTGCATAAGTTTGGGTATGTTTCTAGTAAGGGAAAGAAGGTAATATGTATCTCTCAAATGTTGTGATGGGTAGTAGGACCTTTGAGACCTGGTGTCCATAGGTCATTGGACATGTATACGTTCAATTACAGACCTTAAGTCCTGTAAGACTATCATGTCTATAGGCCGGTAGAAACGCACAGTTGTTGAACCATGAACGCCGGGTAGTATCTTGAAAAGACTATGAAACCAAGAATAGCGGATGATATCCGTAATAGCCGAATGTTGAGCAGCCAAGGACAGAGGTCCAAATGCAATTAGTTGGTAAATTACCTTCTAAAGGTTAGTTGTCTGATTCCTGAAAACGTGTAAAGATGGAAATTCTAAATTTGCCAATACACCCGCTGTATTTGAAATCTTTGAAATTGATTTTCGAACTTGTGAATTTTGGAACAAAGTTTTCAAATGGAATGTTTGTTTCAACAGAAATTGAGACCATAGTGATGGTTAGATTTGGAAATGATGTTGTCTTAAGAAAGAGGGTTTGTTAGAACCCAGAGTTTGAAACTGAGTTTGAAACTATGTTTTGGAAAGGCAGTATAGAACTGGAAGACAGAAGATGTTGTAGATGTACACAGTTTGCTGGGTCTTGCCAGATGTTTTGAAAGGTTTGAAATCGCTGGCCTTTGATAAAGGTTCTTTTTGAACAAAGAGTTTTTGAGGGATTTGTGTTAAGGAAAACCGCACCAGCAGTGACACGCACCCAATCCATAACATTTCGCCGAGAGCGTATGTTTTATTTAAAAGCAACCTGACTATGTCTGGACTGAGTTCCGATAGATAGGGTTATGTGCCAGCGCGGACGCTGGGTCTCTTATAAGAGGGGCGGAAATTCTCCCACATCATTTGACGGTACTGCGTTTGCAGGAGACCGGGTTTGGGGATTGGGATAAGACGCTCGCTGTACCAAATGGTTGAAGTGGTGGCGTGAACTTTCAATTGTTAAAGCAATTTGTAAAGTAAATTATACCCTCAAAGGTATTTTCCGGTAGTCAAAGTTTTTGAGCCGGTAGTAAATACGTTTTCATGAATTTGTTAGCAGCGATTAAGTTTGAAAGTTTGATAGCACTATTACTTTTTGGTAAAGTGCGGATTGCGAAGTGTACTAAAACCACGGAAAATTTTCATTAGGTGAAATTTGAAAATGAGACAACATAATGGTTTTGAGTAGCGATGACAGGTCCGTCAAAGCTATGGTGTTGAAAAGCGGTGTAAGTGGAAATTTGTTACAGGAACAAGAACTAATAGAAAAGCGAGCTGGTTAAGCCAGATGGTAGCTGATAGCTATAGTGTTAAGAAAGTAGTCCGAGAGCTTTAATGAAGAGGCTCAAATGAAAAAGACGAGCAGATGCTCGAGGCAATAAGGTCTAAATGAGCGAGTATGCACGGGCGGTGTCCCTAGGCCATAAGACTGATGATACTTAGCATTGCGGGAAATGCTAAATGTCATGTGACATTCATTGTATCAGGTAATAGATGAAATGCCTAAGGCCTGAGGATGACTTCCTAGGCAGTAAAGCTAAAATCTCTAGTGCGGTGGTAATAAATTAAGCCGGAAGGCCAGTATGCGATAAAGCCAAAGGGCTGAATGAGGCAAATAGTAAGGCCTGTGTAACCAAGCGCTGAGAGAATGGACAAGTGAAGTCCGGTACTAGATACAAGTTGGATAAGACTAAGGTCTAGATGATAGGATGCGTGCTAAGTAAATATTCATGGACAAAGGTTAGACTAAAGGTCTAAGTTATTTCTCCGAGGTGATACGCGCAAATTTCGAGGACAAAATTTTATTTAACGGGGGGAGAAATGTAATACCCTGAAAATCTCACTTATGATAAGTATCATATTGAGTAAATAATACCTATTGAAAATAGGTGAATATATGGTCTCAAAGACCTTGTGGTGAATTAATCTTATTTTTGGGGTAGTTTCTCTTGAAAATAGAGTAATTTGCAAATAGGTCCCTAAAACGTTTGAAGATTTGCAAATAGGTCCCTAAACGCATTTACGGGTTATAAAATACCCTGTGAAAATTATAAAGAGGAAAGTAAGTATTTATTTGAAATAGGGAATAATATTGTCCCTAATTTAGGTAATTTATTAAATTATTACCTTGGAAAAATAAAGGGGGAAAAGTTAAAAAGTATTGTGAGGACCAAAATGACCCCAGGATATTTAGTATTATGCATGAGACATAAAATACTAATGTCAGTGTAATTGTTGTGAGGAAATGAGTTATTCTAATTAAGAAAATTAGTGACAATTAGTGGGTGATTAATTAAATAATTACTGGCTAATTATTTGGGCTTAAACAAAGAAAAATCCAAAGATAAGTATGTAAAACCCTATAATTAATGGTTTATGGCTCAAATTAGCATAAAATATATTTTCTAATTAATTGGAAAATATGAAAAAAAAGTTGGTAAGATTAAGTAATTTTAAGCCTAAATCAAAGTATGGACCAATAGGAAATTTTGTGGAAAAATTTATGTAAAATAATTTTTAAATAATTAAAAAAATATGTTATTAATTAAATAATTAATTAAAAAATGAAAATTAATAAAAAAAATAATAAAAATGACAGAAAATCCTTAATGGATAAGGAGATGAGATTTTCTGGTTAAATGTCATGCAACTTCGGTTAAAGTGTAATCTAGTTGTAAAAGCAGATAGGATAATGACCACCGGTAGAAATTAAATCCTATCTAGAAAACCATGAACAAGGTTTCTAAAGTCAGAGTATATTAGAAACAAGTGAATTTTTATCTCGGAGTAGGCTGTCTCCGAAGTGATTTCCGTAACCGAAAAGGGTTAAACTAGACTGACTAAGAAACTATCTGATATTCAAAAAGCAAATCAGATAAATGAAAATCTATAGAAACCAAGCCATAACTCAATATCTAGGAATGAGTTGGGAATCAACTGGACAAATTATGAATCAGTGAATTTTTGTTCCGAAGTTGATGATTCCGGAAATGATTTCCGTAACCGAGTGCGTTTTTCGAGAAACTTAAGCAGGACCGGAGAAGACCTGAAAGGGATCAAAAATTTAGTTAACCCAGACATTTCTAATGAGTAGGAAAAGGACTTCAAAGTTGTGATTCCATATTTTTAAGATTTTACAAGATTATGCGATTCGGACATCGATCGGGGAACTTTATTGGGCCGGGGCAAAAATCAACCTGTGACATCATCAAAGATGATGTCACAAGCTGCCACCTAAGGGCTTAAGGACGGTTTGGCAGATCCAAGGGTCCAAGATTTTCCATTTCACCCAAGTGCGATCCAACGGTCCAGAATCCGCTTGACAAAGTGTGAATAGTGCACCAGAATTTCATATAAATAGCCCCTTGCTCTCATTAGAAATCTCAAGCCAAAAACCACTTGAGAATTTCAAAATTGAGGAGCAGCAAGGAGGAGGAAAGAGTCCGGGGAATTCTGCAGCGGAGCTCTGAGTAAGTTTTTCGGTCCTTAGTCTTAAGTTTCCGTAAATCTTTCGGTAGTTAGGGTAGTAATGCTAGTATAGTCTTTAATCTTCCAAGTATGATTAGATATCATATGCCAATTGAAAACAAAAGGAAATCACCAAGAGGGGGGTGAATTGGGGATTTTAAAACTTTTATAATAACTTTGCACCCAAGCTGAAGCTAAACGTAAAGAGATAGGGAAGAAGAGCTTGACACAGAAAGTTTATCTGGTTCGGTCTAAATTCTTGACCTACGTCCAGTCCCCCATTCTCCTGGGTTTTCTACTATCACTTTAACTCAGATACACACTCGTACTCAAGGATTATCCTCTCTAGGATACACTCCCCTTACAAGTTGTGTAATCTGAAATCCCAATCTCCAAGTCCCCTTGACTTGAGATCTTTTACAATGAATGAATAATTTGAATAAAATCTCTCTCACAGAGAAGATAATGATAAACACTGAGGCTCTTTGTATATCAAAATACAATACAGAAAGAAAACTGAATGTATAAGAACTCTTGAGCTTGCTTTTCGTTTCTGCTTAATCTTTCGTTGTTCTTCTAAGTTTGTAATCAGCTCTTTATATAGTGGTGAGTTGCTATGTGACCGTTACTTCTCAACTTAGCATGTTCTTCATTTGAAATTCAGTTTGATGAGGATTATAGCCGTTGGGTCCTGAATTTCAGCCGATTCAATTTCTGGACGCGTGAAATCATTCTGCCTTCTGATTCTTCGCGTTTATTCAATGATTCGTTTGATCCAATTTAATACCTGAAACATTCTCAATATAGAGTAGTTAAATATGTTTGAATGAATGCAATCAATTCGTATAAACATGGTAAGTTTTGCAGTTCAAAAGAATCAGGATGAAATCAGTAACGATCATATTTGCTTCCGTGGTAAACTCGAGTTCTCCAAGTCAGGCTCGAGTTCGTAAGGCTTTTAGAGTATCTGGTTTATCTTACGAGAGCAAACTCGGAGTTTGATGTAAACTCGGAGTTTGTATTTTGTTTCACCATGTGAACTCGAGTTCACGAAGGTAGGCTCGAGTTCGAATACTCTCTAAGCTTTTTGTCGAATGAACACGGAGTAATATCTCACAAGATAAGCGTGCTCGAGTCCATTAGTGATTAGGCTCGAGTTTAACATTATTTATGCCTAAGAGTTTTGGTTGCTCGATTAGAGTGGACGGAGCACGAGTATAAACTGCGGAGTTTGTACACTTGCTTTTCTTTCTTCGGATGAAGGGCTCGAGTTCATTATTCTTAGGCTCGAGTTCAGCTTAATTTATTCCATGACTTATTGAAGTGAACTGGAGGTTTGAGCTTAAACTCGGAGTTTGAGAAGAAGGAAAAACTTGGGAGCTTCACAAGGGAAAACTCGAGCTTGTAATAACAGTGCTCGAGTTTACCTTTTATTTTGTAAACTCTTCTTCGTTTGTCAAACCATAGAGTAAACTCTACACAAAAGCATTAGGCTTGAGTCCATATACTTGGGCTCGAGTGTTCATTAAATTATAGCCATAGAAACAAGTGAACTCTACTCAAAAGAATAAACTCGGAGTTTAAAGAGATACAATTTAATTAGAAAACTTCCCGCCATGGGAAAACTCGAGCTTGTCTATACTGAGCTCGAGTTTACTTGTTTGTAAACTCTTTATTATTATATCATGAGGTTTAGGCTCGAGTCTATTTACTCGTGCCCGAGTTCGTTATGCTGAAAATATCCCTGATGAGCTCTCTGTTTGCGTAAAAACTCGAGTTTGCTTAGTTAGGCTCGAGTTTTGCGGTGATGAGTGATTTTGACTCTTTGTCATTTTAAAAGCATTCGTACTTGTTTACAATTGTTATTAATCATCAAAACACATAGAGAACTAACACCAATGGTATTTTAAGTGTGAATTTTGAAAATCATGATGGAGTCGGAGTTCTGGCAAAATTTTGGAAGATTAAAGTCAAAGTAGCGAAGTGCTGGCGAAATTCCGCCGATTAGGGGAATAGGGGCAAAACGGTAATTTATACCTAAAATGCCTGTCATGATGTCAAATATTGATACGAGTGATATTATCATTATAGGATATCAGTAATCCTGTTCCGCCGTCATTCCGCTGTTGTTCAACTGCTCGACGTGCTCATATCGGACGTTCCGCCGTTTTCCGTCAAAAGTACGGTTTTACATCAAACGTATCAAGTACTATTGTCAACAAAGGTAATGTTCGCAGATCGAATAACAGTAACTCTATGCTGCTCATATACATATATGTGACAGATACATTCACGGATAGAGGCTCTGTTTAGGGTCACCGTTTCGGATAGAGACTCTGTTAGGGTCACCGAGTATAGATACAGCTTTACACGGGTTATAGCCATAATAAAGTCGTTATGTTTTCCTAGCGCTGAGGACACGACTGTACATCGTGGCACGGATGTTGCAAACCAGGGATAACTTTGCATGGTAATGTAGTTGTTATCACATGATCATACAATGTGACTGGATTGATCATTGCTGTTATGTCATGAATATCATTTGTCTATATACTTCTGGATGACCAAGGATCGGGGAGCGGGGGAAACAACATGACTAGACCAAATGTCAGGAAGAGGGAAGGCACCGGTAGACGGAGCCATAGAGTGGAACCAAAGAGCAGAGTTGTAGTAACAATTGTAAACAAGTACGAATGGTTTTAAAATGACAAAAGAGTCAAAATCACTTTGTCACCGCAAAACTCGAGCCTAACTAAGCAAACTCGAGTTTTCTGCAAACAGAGAGCTCATCAGGATATTTTCAGCATAACGAACTCGAGCACGAGTAAATAGACTCGAGCCTAAACCTTCATGATATAATAATAAAGAGTTTACAAACAAGTAAACTCGAGTCTGTATAGACAAGCTCGAGTTTTCCCATGGCGGGAAGTTTTCTAATTAAATTGTATCTCTTTAAACTCCAGAGTTTATTCTTTTTGAGTAGAGTTCACTTGTTTCTATGGCTATAATTTAATGAACACTCGAGCCCAAGTATATGGACTCAAGCCTAATGCTTTTGTGTAGAGTTTACTCTATGGTTTGACAAACGAAGAAGAGTTTACAAAATAGGTAAACTCGAGCCTGTTATTACAAGCTCGAGTTTTCCCTTGGCAGAGAGCTCCCAAACTTTTCCTTCTTTTCAAACTCCAGAGTTTAAGCTCAAACCTCCAGTTCACTTCAATAAGCCATGGAATAAATTAAGCTGAACTCGAGCCTAAGAATAATGAACTCGAGCCCTTCATCTGAAGAAAGAAAAGCAAGTGTACAAACTCCAGAGTTTATACTCATGCTCCGATCCACTCTAATCGAGCAACCAAAACTCTTAGGCATGAATAGTGTTAAACTCGAGCCTAATCACTAATGAACTCGAGCCTGCTTAACTTGTAAGATATTACTCCAGGTGTTCATTCGACAAAAAGCTTAGAGAGTATTCGAACTCGAGCCTACCTTAGCGAACTCGAGTTCACATGGTGAAACAGAATACAAACTCCAGAGTTTACATCAAACTCCAGAGTTTGCTATCTCAGAAGACAAACCAGATACTCTAAAAGCCTTACGAACTCGAGCCCGACTTAGAGAACTCGAGTTTAAGACGGAAGCAAATATGATCGTTCTCGATTTCATCCTGATTCTTTTGAACTGCAAAACTTACCATGTTTATACGAATTGATTGCATTTATTTAGTACATTCAAACGTATTTAACTACTCTATATTGAGAATGTTTCAGGTATTAAATTGGATCAAACGAATCATTAACTAAACGCGAAGAATCGAAGGAGAATGATTTCACGCGTCCGGAATTGAATCGGGTGAAGTTCGGGACCCAACGGCTATAATCCTCATCAAACTGAATTTCAAATGAAGAACATGCTAAGTTGAGAAGTAACGGTCACATAGCAACTCACCACTATATAAAGAGCTGATTACAAACTTAGAAAAACAACAAAAGATTAGCGAAACGAAAAGCAAGCTCAAGAATTCTTATACATTCAGTTTTCTTTACGTATTGTATTTTGATATACAAAGAGCCTCGAGTGTTTATCATTACCTTCTCTCGTGATAGAGATTATATTCAAATTATTCATTCATTGTAAAAGATCTCAAGTCAAGGGGACTTGGAGATTGGGATTTGATTACAACTTGTAAGGGGAGTGTATCCTAGAGAGAGGATAATCCTTGAGTACAGTGTGTATCGAGTTAAAGTGATAGTAGAAAACCCAGAGTGCAGGGACTGGGCGTAGGTCAAGAATTTAGACCGAACCAGGATAAACTTTCGTGTCAAGCTCTTCTTCCCTATCTCTTTACGTTTAGCTTGACTTGGGTGCAAAGTTATTATAAAAGTTTTAAAATCCCCAATTCACCCCCCTCTTGGTGATTTCCTTTCGTTTTCATTTGGTATCAGAGCCTAGTTGTCAATTTGAAGGATTAACATCCTAGACACAAAGATCCAATGGAAGGAATTCTACCAGATGGAGCCTCAATCAACCGACCCCCAGGTTTCAATGGAGAACACTACTCATTCTGGAAGGCTAAGTTCAGGGTCTATGTAATGGCCTCTAAGTTTGGTTTGTGGAGGGTCTTTGAAAACGGAAACTATGTTCCTTCCTCAGTTGTAGCTGACATCGAACTCCCAAGAAAGAAGAAGAGTACGATGACAATGATAAGAAACAAGTCACTCTCAACATGAAGGCAATTCATATGCTCCAAAGTGCTATTGGCCAAAAAGAGTATTTCGAGAATCTGCACTTTGCCATCTCGCTAAGCAAATGTGGGATGCTCTTGAAATAGCTCATGAAGGAACAGCTGCGATCAAAGAAAATCGTATCAATACTCTCATGATGAATACGATCTATTGCGAGATGAAGATAGGAGAATCTATTGGTGAATTTCAACTCGATTCACTCACCCGATCAATCAACTCATTGCCTTGGGAAAAGAATATGAACAACCTGCCCAAGTGAGGAAAATACTAAATATTCTCACCAAGGAATGGGAAGCCAAGGTCACCGCAATTGAAGAATCTCGAGGCGAATCAATGGCCTCAGTGGCAAACACTATTTGGCGGCCTTTACGAATATGAGGGAAGATCAAATTCAAAAAGGGACTAAATGATATCAATGTCAAGAACAAGGGAATAGCTCTTAAAACCATCAAAGAAGCTAAATCAGATGACGATGAAGAAGATGAAGATGAAGATGGTGAGCTAGGAATGATGGTCCGAAGATTCAAGAAATTCTACAAAAGGACCAATCTCACGAAGGTTTCACAAAGGAAATTCTAGCACGAAACTAAGAAACCAATTATATGCTATGAATGTGAGAAACAGGCCACATCAAATCAGAATGTCCCACTGAAAAACAAAGAAAACAAATTCAATAAGTTCAAGAAAAGAGCTTATGTATCGGCTATATGGGCAACAACTCATCTCGATGAAGATGAGGCGAGAAGAGGAACAAAGTGCCAATCTACGCCTTGTGGCTCAAGAGGAATCGAAAACGAAGAGGTAAGTAATTCTGATTTACCTTATGATGAATTATCTTCAACATATGATTCTCTTTATACCGAATTTAAGAAAAGCGCAAAAGAGCTCTTATTTTCAAAAAGAAAAATCAAACTATTAGAAGAACAAGTTCAAACGATTTCTACACCTATCTCTGCTTGTGAAAAGGAAAACTCTACTTGTTCTAATCATGATGCAAAACCAACTTATAATGAATTGTCTAATGAATACAAACTTGTTCAAAATGAATTTGATGAACTTGCTGAAAAATATTTTGGTTTAAAAGGAAGAATACAACACTTGAACAACAAGTAGAAAATCTTTCAGTTCTGAAAATATCATATGTGATGAATGTTCTATTAAAGAAAAGAAAATGAATACCTTACAAAGACTCTTGAAAAATTCACTAGAGGAAGCGAAATGCTTGAGGTAATTTTGAAACAACAAAGATTTACAAATGACAAATCGGGAATTGGTTACAAACCCGATTATGACAAAAGAAAGGCAAAAAGAAACATGGACAAAGATCTTACATGAATTATTTTCAAAAATCTGTCCATACCTCAAATCCTTTTGCACATTGCAACTATTGTAATAGAAAAGGTCATACTACTTCTTCATGTTTTCATAAGAAAGATAGATCAATCAAACTGTAGGAAACTATCAATGGGTGCCTAAGGGATCCTATATGATTCCTAAGACACAAACTAACCCAAAAGGACCCAAAGAATATTGGGTACCTAAAAGATGATATCTCTTCTTATGCAGATTTGTCTTAGAGCATCAAATCCCAATAAGTGGTACATTGACAAGTGGATGCTCAAGACATATGACTGGAGACCAATCCAAATTTGCTTCAATCAAACATAAGGATGGTGGCAAGGTAACATTTGGTGGAAATGAGTCGGGAAGAATTCTTGGCATTGGCAAAATTGGAAATAGCAATGGACCTCAAATCAAAGATGTTTATCTTGTGGATGGATTATGTCACAACCTCCTCGGTGTGAGTCAAAGCACGGACAAAGGAAACCTAGTCATCTTTGATTGGAAGAATGTTTGATTGTAAGTAAGGATGCTCTCTCTTTAGATAGTATTAAATCCAAAGCATTATTGAGCTCCAAGAGAAGGTAATTGTTATACTCTTAACTGTCTAAAAACAATTCGATTAAGAAAAATGTTTTGTTGGTAACTTAGATGAAAGTTGGTTATGGCATAAACGTTTAGGACATGTCAATATGATTCAACTTGATAAACTACAGAAAAAGGAATTGGTTATTGGTTTACCAAAACTTTCCTTTAAAAATGATATGATTTGTGATGCATGTCAAAAAGGTAAACAAACCAAATCTTCTTTCAAGTCGAAAACAGATATCAACTAATAGACCTCTCCAATTACTCCATATGGATTTAGTTGGACCGGCTAGAATAAAAGCCTTGGCGGCAATCTTTATACATTGGTTATAGTAGATGATTTCTCAAGATTCACATGGGTCATTCTTTTATCATCAAAAGATAAAACATTTGATCAATTTATTGTGTTTGCCAAGAAGGTCCAAAACGAAAGGATTATCTATTAGGGTATTCGTACGATCATGGTGGAGAATTTGAGAATCATGCCTTTGGAGAATTCGTGATAGTATGGGAATCAATCATAACTTCTCGGCTCAAGAACCCTACACAAAATGGAGTTGTTGAAAGAAAGAATAGAGTGCTTACCGAAATGGCAAGATCAATGCTAAATGAGAACCAAACATCTCAAGTGTTTTGGGCTGATGCTATGAGCACTTGCTTGTTACATATCAAACAGGCATATCTCGAAAGAAATTGGACAAAACTCCCTATGAACTCTACAAAGGAAGAAAACCCAACTTAGCTCACTTACATATCTTTGGATGTAAATGCTTCATCCACAATAATGGTAAGGACAGCTTGGGAAAATTTGATTCCAAAGTGATGAAGGTATATTCTTGGGTTATTCAAGTAGAAGTAAAGCATATAGAGTTTATAATACTCGTAATCACACCATTGAAGAATCTATGCATATTGTTTTTAGACAATGATTGGGTTATAGCAATGCAAGAGGAATTACATCAATTTGAAAGAAACCAAGTTTGGGACTTGGTGCCTAGACCTAAAGACCATCCGGTCATTGGTACTAAATGGGTATTCAAAAATAAATGTGATGAATCCGCCATAATCATTTGAAATAAAGCAAGGCTAGTTGCAAAAGGCTATAATCAAGAAGAAGGAATTGATTATGAAGAAACTTATGCTCCAAGAGCAAGATTGGAAGCTATAAGAGTTCTTCTAGCCTTTGCTTGTGTTAAAGGATTCAAACTTTTTCAAATGGATGTAAAATCCGCCTTTTTAAATGGTTTTATACAGGAGGAAGTTTATGTAGAACAACCTCCGTGTTTTCAAAATGAACATCATCCAGATCATGTTTATCACCTCAAGAAAGCCTTATATGGTCTTAAGCAAGCTCCTAGAGCTTGGTATGAGAGGTTAAGCACTTTCCTTCTTGATCAAGGATTTGTTAGAGGAAAAGCAGATACAACTCTCTTTATAAAGAAGAATAAACTTGGTGATGTGTTAATAGCTCAAATTTATGTTGATGATATTATTTTTGGTGCTACTAATAATACTATGTGTGAAGAATTTGCCAAGACAATGCAGGGAGAATCTTCATTTCCCGCACCAAGTATCCGAAAGATCTATTAAAAAAATATGGTCTAGCTGATTGTAATGGAGCGAGATACTCCAATGAGTTCAACCTGCAACTCGGATGCCGATGAAAAGGGGACTAACTTCAACATCACTAAGTATAGAGGAATGATTGGATCATTACTCTATCTTACGGCAAGTCGTCGAGACATTCAATTCGAGTGTTGGAATGTGTGCTAGATTCCAATCTGCCCTACGGAGTCACATGTTGAACATGTTAAAAGAATTTTTAGATATCTTGTTGATACAAAGACTCTTGGATTATGGTTTCCCAAAGATCAACATGAACACTTAGTAGCCTATACCGATTCAGATCATGCGGATACAAGACCGAGAAAAAGCACAAGTGGTCAATGTGAGTTCTTTGGAGGATCATTAGTGTCTTGGTTCAGCAAAAGTGCACCACGATGGCCATGTCATCCACTGAAAGCCGAGTATGTTGCTGCCTCAAGTTGTTGTGCTCAAGTTCTTTGGCTCAAACAACAATTGTGTGATTTGGGAGTTCATCTCAAAGAAATCCCAATTCTTTGTGACAACACAAGCACAATAAGTTTGGCAAAGAATCTGTTCAACACACTAGAACCAAACATATTGATGTCAGACATCACTTCATAAGAGATCATGTTCAAAAGAAGGATGTCAAAGTCATGTTCATCCCAACTCACTTGCAACTCGCTGATATCTTCACCAAGCCACTAGCAAAAGAACAATTTGTGTTCATAAGAAGAGAATTGGGAATGGTAAATCCCAATGAGTTGTAAGTAATTCAAATGTTAGTTATGTTTTTTTATGATTATTGTCCACTAACTTAAGCATCGGAGTATGTAGATATGTTTTGTGCAGGATGTATATTGAAATCAAAATCCCAAATAATCGAGTGCAAGTAAAGTCATGTCACAAACTCGAGCCTACCAAAGCAGGACTCGAGCTCGAAAGAACCAAAGAAGAAATGCAACTATCAGACGCCAAACTCGAGCCTATTAGTGAACGGACTCGAGTTCGCGGAGACGAGAGAAACTCATCTCGGAGATTTTGACACTCGAGCCTATTAGTGAACGGACTCGAGTTCGCGGAGACAGAGCAACTCATCTCGTAGATTGACGGCAGACTCGAGCCTATTAGTGAACGGACTCGAGTTCACGGGAGAGCAGAGCAACTCATCTCGAGAGATCTTGGCAGACTCGAGCCTATTAGTGAGCAGACTCGAGTTCGAGGGAGACAGAGAGCAATCCACCTCGAGAGAACCCGGGGCAGGACTCGAGCCTACGATGTGATCGACTCGAGCCTAGCAAGAAATTTCAAGGGTTCACACATACGCTCTTGAATTCCAGGTAAGTAACGTTACACAAACTCGAGCCTACACTTAAGAACTCGAGTTTGCGTCGATAAAATTTCTTTAAAACCCTGTCTTTTCGTCTTCACTCTATCTCACCCTCGAGCCTAAACCTAAAATCTCCCAAAAATTTCTCTCAATCTCCTCCAACGAAAACAGAGAACATGGCGTCCAAACGATCCGCAGCCCAAGATTCCAAATCCTCTGATCCTCAAGAACCCCAAATCGATCATACACCAATCTCTCAACGTCCTCCCGAAGAAAATCGTTTCCCAAGCGATTCAAGCATGGAATTGACAAGCAAATTCCCTGGTATTCCTATTACCCAAGCCACTCCAATAACCACAGTCAAGATGAATACCTCAAAGAAAGCTTCAACTGCTGACACACCACCTTGAAGGGGCAAAGAACAGATACACAAGTCTCGAAAGACCACAACTAGTCAAACTAGCTCTCAAGCTCAATCATCCTCCCATTACCAACAACACTCTGTTCCTCAGGTATCTAGAGAAAACCCAGCCTTATTTGAAATTTACAATCATTCCTCCATCCCTAAAGGATTCTCTAGTAAGGATGTCACTCTACCAAATTATACGAATAGGCAAATTTTTTCACTCCTCGACCCGATGAGCCTATACCGATGCCGTAGATATTCGAATTTCACCCATCGATGCCTCCTAAGCAAAGAGCGCTTGGTATATATACACTAGAAACTTAGTACAAAAGGGAGGCAATTTCACTCACTTTGCCAAAAAGGACTTCCCTATTTTTGCCTCATCATAGATCAAGTCCCTCATAACATAGGAGATTGGATCTTTAAAGAGATGTTCAAATTTCGTTTCCATGGAAGAAAAACATCCCGGATACCCTTTGCCGTCTCATCTCGGTGATTATGTTTCATGAAAGTCCGGTATTTACCATTAATGAGAAACTCGAAAACCAGCCAAATTTGGCGACATATCCTAAATTTGATGAGGATAAGCTTTGATCAAGGAAGTGATCATTCGGAGCACCCTCACGACCTACTAGAACCAGAGCTACTCAATCTAGAGTTCAAGAAGCTCAAAGTGCACCACCTCCACCAAGTCAACCTCTATCTCATCTCATCCTCCACTTTTCGATGATGCCAAAGGGGGAGAAGAGTTGAAGTAAAGAAGGAGAAGTCAAGTTGTCAAGCTGTCTTTTGTTTAGATATATGTATGCTTGAAACTCTAAATGTCATTTTGTAAACCATTGAATGTTTTAGCTTATGCAATGACAATATGTGTTATGATTTATGTTAAAACTCTAACTCGATAGAATCAAAGTTTAAATGTTAAAATCGATTTCGATGCATTTACACTGAACACTTATGCTTCAATGATTTCAAATGATCAAAACAGTGTTCTTAAAGGAGTTAATTGTTTACAAATGTTGTCATCATCAAAAAGGGGGAGAATGTTAGTTCTCTATGTGTTTTGATGATTAATAACAATTGTAAACAAGTACGAATGCTTTAAAATGACAAAAGAGTCAAAATCACTTTGTCACGCAAAACTCGAGCCTAACTAAGCAAACTCGAGTTTTAGCAAGCAGAGAGCTCATCAGGATATTTTCAGCATAACGAACTCGAGCCTGAGTAAATAGACTCGAGCCTAAACCTTCATGATATAATAAAAAAGAGTTTACAAACAAGTAAACTCGAGTCTGTATAGACAAGCTCGAGTTTTCCCATGGCGGGAAGTTTTCTAATTAAATTGTATCTCTTTAAACTCCAGTTTATTCTTTTTGAGTAGAGTTCACTTGTTTCTATGGCTATAATTTAATGAACACTCGAGCCCAAGTATATGGACTCAAGCCTAATGCTTTTGTGTAGAGTTTACTCTATGGTTTGACAAACGAAGAAGGAGAGCTCCCAAGTTTTTCCTTCTTTTCGAACTCCAGAGTTTAAGCTCAAACCTCCAGTTCACTTCAATAAGTCATGGAATAAATTAACCTGAACTCGAGCCTAAGAATAATGAACTCGAGCCCTTCATCTGAAGAAAGAAAAGCAAGTGTACAAACTCCACTAATCACTAATGGACTCGAGCTGCTTAACTTGTAAGATATTACTCCAGTGTTCATTCGACAAAAAGCTTAAGAGTATTCGAACTCGAGCCTACCTTAGTGAACTCGAGTTCACATGGTGAAACAAAATACAAACTCCGAGTTTACATCAAACTCCAGTTTGCTATCTCGAAGATAAACCAGATACTCTAAAAAGCCTTACGAACTCGAGCCCGACTTAGAACTCGAGTTTAAGACGGAAGCAAATATGATCGTTCCTGATTTCATCCTGATTCTTTTGAACTGCAAAACTTACCATGTTTATACGAATTGACTGCATTTATTTAGTATATTCAAACGTATTTAACTACTCTATATTGAGAATGTTTCGGGTATTAAATTGGATCAAACGAATCATTAACTAAACGCGAAGAATCGGAAGGGAATGATTTCACGCGTCCAGTGAATTGAGAGGGTAGTTCGGGACCCAACGGCTATAATCCTCATCAAACGGAATTTCAAATGAAGAACATGCTAAGTTGAAGTAACGGTCCCATAGCAACTCACCACTATATAAAGAGCGATTACAAACTTAGAAGAACAACGAAGATTAGCGAAACGAAAAGCAAGCTCAAGAATTCTTATACATTCATTTTCTTTACGGTATTGTATTTTGATATACAAAGAGCCTCGGGTGTTTATCATTACCTCTACGGGTGAGAGAGATTATATTCAAATTATTCATTCATTGTAAAAGATCTCAAGTCAAGGGGACTTGGAATTGGGATTTGGATTACAACTTGAAGTGTATCCTAGAGAGGATAATCCTTGAGTACGAGTGTGTATCCGAGTTAAAGTGATAGTAGAAAAACCCGGAGAGTCTGGGAATGGACGTAGGTCAAGAATTTAGACCGAACCGGGATAAACTTTCTGTGTCAAGCTCTTCTTCCCTATCTCTTTACGTTTAGCTTCAGCTTGGGTGCAAAGTTATTATAAAAGTTTTAAAATCCCCAATTCACCCCCCTCTTGGTGATTTCCTT